>OX328100.1:34811915-37279415 GCA_946811185.2 Hippopus hippopus
AAAATACTGTCGTCTTGAAAAAAGAAAAAAAGAGATTATGGAATGAGAAGGACGTGAGTGAAGTTCAGTCAGATACTGGTTGTTTACAGGGGTTGTCCAGCATCCGAAACGTATATACGTCAATTTACGGAGCCTGTCCATGGAGACTCAGTGGGTAATGCGCCAGGCTGAACCCTTTACCACACAATCGCGAGTTTAAACGAGCCATAAGGATAGGCTTTTGAAAACATGGTGGGAAAAGGAGAAAATGCTGGTAACCAGCATTTTCCCCTTTTCCCACCATGATTTCTACCCTATCAAAGAACTTTGATTCATATGTATGCTATTTTTTAGACTTTTCCAGAATGAAAACTTTGCAGACTACAAAATCAAATGCGGCACAAGTGATGGATGTAAAACCGTTTTTTGTGTGTGTGTGTGTGGGGGGGGGGGGAAGCAGGGGGAAGTGATTTCTATATCTTAATCCTTTTATGTACAAATACATGTACACATACTAGTTTCCAAGCCTATGAAGAAAACAAACTCAAAACATTTTGTGAAAAGGCGCGGTTTCTTAAAGCAAGCAACTGCACCTTTTCCCGAAATGTTTTTCAGTATCAGAATGTTTTTCAGTATTTTCAAAAGACATGTTTTCTTTTTCTCAAATCTGTCCTCTAATATATCTTTCGCACTATTTCTACTAAGCGGGTCTCGAAAAAGCCAGAATAGTAATTAGTTGTACAAAAACAATATTTAACATTTGGGTTGGTACGGCAATTTTTTTTATCGAAAATTGCCCAGGCGTGGGGAAATACCGTAAATAGCCGAAATAGCTTATTAATAGCGATACTTACTTCAACCTAATGACGCGGAGTTAATGAAAATGTCAAACACTCAGTCATTAAAAAACCCCGGATTGTGCAATATCGAGGCAAAAAAAACAGCCTACATGAAATCCTACAGTGTAGATACATGTATTTATTATTTTGAGACTGACCTGAACATTAGTTCGAACTGTCGTTTTATAATACATAATATTTACCAAAACAAACATGCATCTGTTTCAGCCTATTCTCAGATTTATCTTTTACCAAACAGTCCTAAGTTATACTCACCATGAGGTAGAAGTCTTTTGAAAACAATGTGGGAAAAGACGAAAATGCTGCTTACCAGCATTCTGTCCTTTGCCCACAATGCTTTCTATTATTTCAAAGACAAATTCCATCGACTGATTCAGATAAATTTTGTCATCTGTAAATACATGTACTTTCAATTCGGACTTGTCTAGAAAAGAAAAAAATGATGCACTCATTTTTACACAAGTTGGGGTAAAACGAAATTTCAGTCGCATGATAGATGTCGTTTCATTTTTTAGTATTTCGTATCACTTGTCAGTATTTTTCATACATTTCTAAACATGGACGGAAAATGTCATTAATTTTATCCTGTTCTAATCTTCGATGCAATATATGACATCAAACAAGTAGATATATTAAGTGAAGTAATTGGGGTCGAAACTTTGGTGTTGACAAATTTATCTCTACCCACCATGAAAAGGAATTTTTTAATACCGCAGAGAATGTATGAAAAGAATCTGATTGGTAAACGAATATTTTAATATCAGCTTTAAAATAACGATGCTAAAAATAGTTTCGACCGGCGATATTCGTCCAATACAACATATTGGAGGTATCTGAGTTGTCAAAACTATTTGTCGCATCATGCCATTATTTCATATCTGATATTCAAATTTCATTAACCAGGCAGAATTGTTTTATACTAGTATATGTATTTACTGCGGTATTAAGATTTCCATCCTAAATTTGGAAGAGACAAACTTCTCTAAATGCAAAGTTTCGACTTGTGTTACTCCCTTTATCGCGTTTTCCTTTCTATGTGAAAAAAAGACTTGTGATAGGCAGGTAATAGAGTTGGACACATTGTCTCATATTAGGTTATACAGTGTAAAGCTTGTCAAAAACCAAGCGCCTGTTGTCGAGAGAGAGTCGGTTTATGTACTTGATGTTGAAGTAGATCAAGATCAGACTGCCGAAAGGTGCAATCTTATCTTTAACCGTTTACCAAACGACAAAATTTTGGACAGGACTAAACTGAAAACCTTGCAAATGAAATGTAGCTGACCTGATTATTTCTGTCTCTGTGAGGATAGAAAACATTGTAGGAAAGTGAAAAAATGCTGATTTCCAGCATTTTCTCCTTTTCCCAAAATGTTTTCTAAAGACTTCTTCCTCAGGGTCGTTAAAACTCGGGACTGCTGTAAAGGATAAGTGTACACTGTCCGCTACTATGTAATATGTTCTTGCTAAAACGACCATGCAATTGCAATGTTTTGCCTGGTTTTTCTACATGAAAGGGTCAATTTCATGAATTTAGCTTGACCCATAGGCGAAAACTTGGGTAAAGATCAAGATCAGACTGCATAGAACGTTCAGTGAGAACTTGGGGCAATACTGTCCATTTGTTGAGTCAAGCCTATAAGGAAGAAAATCCGGATTTCAATGGATTATATGTTCAGCTTTCGAAATACGTCTAATTCACACGTTAAACGCTGTAAGGGTGAAAACTCCATTTCCGTGTTACTATGAATGATTCTACTTTACAACGTAGGCTTGCACTGGGTTTACCTAGATAGTCCGAATTCCATTCTGATCCGATTATCTCGTTACCCTTCAAACGCTAAACAGACTTTTTGAGAACGTTTAACATTATGACCAGACTGCAACGAAATCGCAATCGGGTCTTAAATCGAAACTGACCGATTGTTTCTTGGATATTTATACAGAAGCAGCCGTTTGTAATCGTATCATTTTTGTCTCTATTTGTAGCCGAAAATGTCTATCTTATTTTTTTGGTGCGCCAAGGGTTAATAAATTTTATAGCCCCCTTTACTATATTGACACGTTATATACAAGTGATTATCTATACTCGTGTGTCGAAAATATTTATGATATTAAATAAAATTTTCGCTCGTATCCCGTCACTATCAATGATTTCCATGTAGATTTCCTAGGATCCGTCATGGCCCAGAAGTAAACTTTTTTTTAGAGCCACATGAGGGGTCCTGCGTGGCTCAGTGGTAAAGTGTAGGACTCGTAACCTGGAGGCCTCGGGCTCGAGCCTTACTGGAGGCCTCTCTGAGTTTTTCGTGGGAGTGGCATTTGGCAAGACACTCCAGAGCCCTAGACTAGTACTGGTGAAAACCAGGGAATTCATCATCATGTGAGCTGCTGCCGTGATATGGCTGAAATCGAAATGTTGAACACGACGTAAAACACCATTCAGTGATTCAGAACCAAATATACAACCTCCGCCTTTTTCCGAGATATTGAAATTACAATTCATTGGAAAACTAAAGATTTTTATCTTCCTAAACAGACTTGCCTAAACAAGGAGACATTCTGTGCAGTCTGATCTTTGATCTACATTGTATGTCGTACTCAGTAGCCCCTATTTTCGCCAGTGGCGTCGGTATTTTCATCTTACATGCTTCACTAATCAAGCACACGGTGTAAATCCAAAATCGGACTGCACGTTCTCTACAGTCTGATCTCGTTCTATGCCGTCCGCAAAAGCCCATGCTTTCGCCAATGGCGCTGAGAAGGTACGTGGGGAGTTTGTCTTTGGGATGATAAGCAAGACTGTGATCACCTTTCTTCTTCCTTTTCCCGCGAGGTTTCCAAAAGCCTTCTAGCTTTTGCCTTTCATGTATTTACAAACATGGGATAGCCTGGTAAGCATTTAACCCTTAATCTAGTAGAGTAGTAAAATGTAATTTTCGAGCAAATAGTAAACAACCAAAATCTGTTATTTAAAAGATATTTCTTGGGAGGGGGGGGATGGTAACTCCTTATGGGACAGTGTAGATCAAAGATCAGACTACACATTCTGTGCAGTCTGATGTTGATCCACAGTATCTGCAAACGTTCAGTAAACCGCGCCTAGCAGCCTAAGAGTTTAATCTTAGATGATATCATTTTCGATTTGTCCAAACTGAGAGCATGTGCACACGACAAGCTGTTTATTTGACAAAATCTTTACCAAGTTGTAGTCTTATTCTTTAAGAATTCAAGACTGTGTATAGATTACCTAAACTCCCTGAGAGGGTAGAAAACATTGTGGGAAAAGGAGAAAAATGCTGGTTACCAGCATTTTCTCCATTTCCCACCATGGTCCCAAAAGATTACTTCCCAATGGTTGATAAAATACAGGATCGTTTTTTTTTAAGAAAAAAGAACATTCGTAATGTTTACGGATATAAGAGAGAAAATCAGCTCAACTACAAAAATGTAAACAAAGATGAAGCGAGTTGTGTATACATGGGGTAATGAATAAGCAATGACGAATTGTTTTATCTGTCAAATATGTTATGTGAGAAATACTAAATACTTGAATGGCTTAAAAGTCACAGGATAAAACTGTTACAATCTGTCGTTTTATATTTTGTTTATCTTTTGTAAAAACGACCTACCCTAATCCTTTTTAGTAAAATGGTATTTTGTGTTTAAATGAATGAAAAAAGTAGTTTCAAATAATGAATAGTTTCTAAACAAATAAATAGATACAAAAATAGTTTCAGGTTATAAATAGTTTTTAATAATAACTAGTCCTGGTATCTATCATTTGAGAATGACAACATAATATTATTTTCATACCAATAGAAGTAAGAACAAGTGCGAAGAATAAAAATTGGGAAAGTCGTTAGAAAATCATGTGAATTATTGTATTAATTATAATACATGTACTTCTTTTGTTCGCGTTTTCCCTCTCGCTTTTACAAGAAACCAACCCGCCGTACTGTAACGGTAAAATTCTAAAATTGAACTCTGTTTCTGTCAGCTGTTTTGGAATAAACTCTCATTCACAAAATTGAAGAAAATAACATACTCTTCGTAATTCTTTACCTCAGATCTAAATTTTAGACTGGTCTATATTGAAAGCATTTCCAGACGACAAATCGGATTTAATAGTTGGATTTGTATTTGGCAGGGTAAAAAAAAACATTGTGGTAAAATGAGAAAATGCTGGTTACCAGCATTTTCTCCTTTTACCACAATGTTTTCAAAATCCCCCCTTTTTTTTAAGGTTCGATAAAAAGTCCGGATTGTGGTAAAGGGTTAAATCTATGGTCTTGAAATGATGAGAGTAGGAAACACATTGTTGCAAATGGATAAATCGCTGGTTTTGAACAATACTCCTATTTGTCATCATGTTTCTGTATGTCATGTGTGATAAAATGAATCAAAGTATTTCATCATGATGATTTAGGCTAATCAAAGTCTGTGTAGGGAAATTAGAGTTGGCATTGATCAAACGGTCAAGATTCGCATTTTGGAGCTATCGTGTATTATTTGGGTTCTACATTAAGATCAGTGTATTTTGACCAATGTACGTGGAGTAGCAATGTTACCTGCTCATATGGACAGTGACGTTTAAGATCAGACAGCTCGACGAATATGCTGTCTGATCTTAGAACTACGCTGTCCTCTCCTCGGTCGGGTATTCTGACCGGAATCTTTTGATATAGGAATGGCTGGATCTTTTTAAAATACTGAATTTACTTTTTTGTATAAAAATGTCAACTTAGTTTGCTCTTGAAGGGTCTTTGATAATAATTGACTATAATGCGATCGTAACCTTTCACGCGCTTTTCTCTATTTTGGTTGCTTTTGCGGCTGGTGTTGATTTAGGTAAGACCGCATAGAACGTGTAGTCTGATCTTTGATCTACACTGACATTCTTGACAAGAGTAACCTTGAAGTTGCTCTCAGGCTTGATCTAGAAAGAAAATGTCCGTTATGTTTATTCTGAAATGTTGTGGTATTGGCCAACAGACCATATAGTAAAGTTTGGTGATATTATTTGTTTAAATATTTATACGATATTAAATAGACCGGAGTTGTAAAATTCGATTATAAGAATACGAAATGTTTGTGTGTGCGGTTATAGTGATAAACAGGATATTTAACTAAGGTGACAATATTAGTGTAAAATTCTTTTTTTTTTTAATCCTCTCAGTCCTCAGGTAATACTGACAAAATATGGCAGGAAAAGAAATAGTAGTATGCTCTTGAACACAAGATTAAAAAAAAAAAATATGTATACATTTTTACCACTAGCATTTTCGCCTTTTCCCAAAATGTTTTCTACCATTTCAACGACAAATTCCAAGGTTTGAGCTACATTTCATTTGTTGTCTGAAAAGTCTAAAATCTTGTCGTTTCGTAATGACTTAATCTAGGGCCCACACCAAAACCATAATTACGATTATTGTCCTCTATCTCAAATACATATTAAGACCTCAGTTGCACAAGACTCTTTGAACAAATGGAATAGGGTCGGTGAATTGTAGTTATATTTATCCCGTCTTTCTTCTAGACAGAATGCAGAAGACCATGGACTGTTGGCTATTTCACCAACACTGCTACATTCTATACCAGTTTTTAATTCAAAGAAAAGCAATCTAATTAGCTGAAGTACTGTCACAGACAATCAGCGGACTTGTCTCAAACGTTTTAAGCGCTATAGGCGAAACTGAGGGTTTTTTTTTGCGGACGGCATAGATCAAGATCAGACTGCACAGAACGTAAAGTCTGATCTTGAATCTATACCTTCCGCTTGTTTAGTCAAAATTATGGGATAGAAAAACTTTCTTAGTTTCAGTGGGTCTAGCTTCAGCCGTCTAAAGAATTCAAGATGAGCTGAAGGAGTTAAAAATAGATAAAGGAAGGAAATTTGAGCTCAGAGTGTTAACCCTGTTCTTGCTGAATAAGTTAAGGAATACCTTCAAGCCGATAGTTTAAACTCAAATGTTGCTTTTTCAGAGTCATTTTTCGGGAAAAATATCTGCTTATCGGACAG
Source organism: Hippopus hippopus (assembly GCA_946811185.2). Classification (NCBI taxonomy): domain Eukaryota; kingdom Metazoa; phylum Mollusca; class Bivalvia; order Cardiida; family Cardiidae; genus Hippopus; species Hippopus hippopus. Next base: position 34,818,774 of record OX328100.1, read on the forward strand.
TGTAGATCCAAGATCAGACTGCACGTTCTGTGCAGTCTGATCTTGATCTACATTGTCCGCAAAAGGTATTTCAGTCGCCCTTAGCAGCCTTGGGGTGTAAAGCAGATTTCTTTGCATGATATATAATTGCTGCATGAACTATTATGTCGGGCGAAAAAAACTCAAGGATAAACGGGTAAGCAGGTAGCTGTGACGATTTCTAAGATTTATACCCTTTACACGTTTGCAAACGACACATTTTAGACTCTTCCAAAGTGAAAGCATTTGCAGACGACGAATTGAAATTTAAGACTCACTTTTTTTCCTCCGAAAGGTAGGAATCATTGTGAAAAAAAGGAGAAAATGTTGGTAACCAGCATTTTCTCCTTTTCCCAAAGTACACGTAGATCAACGATCAAACTGCGCTTTCTATGCAGTCTGAACTTGATCTGTACTGTCTGCAAAAACACATAGAGTCGTGATTTGAAGCCGAACGCTAACGTTGAGGCATTTCATTTTAATGGTTATGTATATACAAGACTAACAATAAACTTTTCATGCTAGGTTATAAAATTTATATGTGAACGTTTAATTGTCAGTGCTGAGTGCAGGTTGAGTAGTTAACCATTTACAGTAGAGGCAATTTTTTACCTACTTAAAAATTATTACAAATTAAAACTCAGACTGGGGGAGGGTGACGATGGTTATTTGGGAAAGCAGCAAGTGGCTTGGGAAGAATAGTGTGCGAAGCATACTTGTGAAGAAAATTCCAGGAAAGCATGGATAGGTGCACTGGCCGCCGCGATATAACTGAAATATGTTCAAAACGGCGTTAAGATTTAAAAGATTTCGAACTTGGCCGATTAATTTGCACAAGGAAGGGGTATCAAGAGAAAAGGCTCTAAGATTATGAATTGAAATAATACAAAACAACGTTACCATTGGTCGTAAAAATACTTTTGGCATTGTTAACGCCAGAAGCACAAACAACAAGCAGATAAATAACGAAACATTTGGACTTTTTATGTTCTATGTCACGAGTGCAATAACAACAAATACAAAGACGTTATGTAAGATATACGTCATAAATGCAGAAATCCAATAAAAATATAAAATGAGCCAAGTAAGGTGAAAAGGGGGCTTAATGCACCTGCAAACGTTTCAACACAGTTCAGCCTTCGCAGTCCGCGCAGGCTGTGCTGGGTCTAAACTTTTTGCTGTTGTTGAATCAAGTTTCTGCGTGTCAAAAGATTATTCTGCCACATGATTCAGTCCCTTGTTAGACAAAATGTATTTTACTGGTAATTATGTGACAACTTGCTTGGTATAATATATCACGGAAATGCATTAAACCCTCTTTTGCCAGAGCGCCGCTCATATGTTTTCAAATAACGCTTAAGCTATAAAATAATTGGTACTCGACCGGTCTGTACATGTTAGTTATAACCAATTTTGTACCTTCGCAGTGTGGAACCTGAGACTAAAGTAGTACGCAATGAGGACATTAAAATTTAGTTCTTGGGACAAAAACTAAAATTCCCGAGTTGACCAATATTTTCTGACTTTTTGGAAAGTTTATAGATCTTCTTAGAAATTTTATAGATATAAGAACAGTCTTTCTCACAATTAAACTTTCTGCTGGATTTACGGATGTGGGAAAGCCGCCTGTAGCTCTGAGGGAGACTGCAACCCATAATCACCAACCATTTTTTATAACAGTTTTAGTCTGATTGTATAGATTTAGAAAGTAAAGCAATTTCTTATTGGCTAAACCATTTGATTAAGCCAATCAAAAGATACATTTCTCTGTATTTTGAAAAAGGAGCTTGAGAATTAGACTTAAAATAATATTCAGAATGCTTGATGAATACGTGCCCTGTTCTTTTTATCAGGGAAAAAAAATGCTTTGGGTACCGAACCACTAGTCGCCACTGTATAACGTAATATTTGGTTTAAAAATACGTGAAATTCAGTTCAATTTTTTGCGTGTGTAAAAAAGTCAAAGTGAAACATGTTTATTGTAAACGAAATTCATGTCAAGTCATGTCTAATTAAATTTCAAACTATGGTCGTGACCCCGTGAGGAAAAAAAAAAGGTCAGAAGTGAAGGTTTACTTTTTTGTATGAATGGGAAGAAAGGCAATTTACACACTTACAATGTACCATTTACAGAAGACCACTTTCTTCTTACTGCAAGTCACAATTAAGCCTGAGTCTGCTAAGCGTTACTCAAGTACCTTTTGCGGACATTGTAGATCAAGATCAGACTGCACAGAACGTGCAGTCTGATCTTGGATCTACTCTGTCCGATCAGGAGATATTTTTCCCCCAAAAAAATGACTTTGAAATAGCAATATTTGGATTTTTACTATCGGCTTGAAAAGTATACTCTAACTTACTTAGCAGATTAAAGGTTAGGAAAACGTTGTGGTTAAATGGAAAACAGCTCGTAAAGAGAGTTTCCTGATTTAACACAGTGTAACGTTACTCAGATGCAGTCATAACAGTGTCAACCTTTTACATAACGACAAAATGTTCAGCTTGTCTGAATTGAAGCTTTTGCAGACGACATAAAAAAAAAGTTGCTGAAGGGAAAAAAGAAAGTGCCTGATAAAAGCAAAAGAAAACATTGTAGGAAAAGGAGAAAATGCTGGTTTACCAGCATTTTCTCCTTTTCTATAATGTTTTCAAAGACCTTCTCTTTCGGGGTCACGAAACTCGGGTGGTAAAAGGTTACAACGTAAACGTGTGTTCGTCATCCATATTTTTCAACAATGCTGTTAAAGTCGTCTATAGAAAGTTTATTTTAATGTGAAATGGGTTAAAAAGATCGTTGATACTAGTAAAGGTATGGACTTGTCCAAGTCTTTTTTTGTTATCGTAATGACGTTATTTGCAACTGAATAACATAATTATAGAACTGCGCTTTTTTTTAACAACTGAAAATGAATATTTATCGAAAACTTTTCTCTTTTCTTTTTTTGAAACTGCGACAGCACTATGTCCTGTACGATTGGTGACGACCAGATCACACATCATTTTCATGCGGTCTGATCTTGGTTACACTTCGGCGATCATTTTAAAACTGTTTAAGCTTTGTCTTTTCCCTCATTATTATTATTAAGTAACGAAAAGGTGCTTTGTACAGTTGGATATTTCCATTGAACAGGTGGTAAAATTTAGACATGTCCGAATTCTAAAGCATTTGCAAACAACAAATGTTGCTCCCATGATGAAATTTACCTTTGAAAGGGTGGAATATGGTGTGCAACACGCGAAAAGGGGCATTCGGACTTTTGCGTAAAATGTCGTCTCGGATCAGCCTGCGCAGTCCGCGCAGGCTAATCCGAAACGACACTTTCCGTTTTTATATATTTTCTGTTTTGCACATGTCTACTGTAGAACAAAATCTAATGTAGTCGTAAAGTGCAGTCTCGGATTAGCCTGCGCGGACTGCGCAGGCTGATCCGAGACGACACTTTACGCAAATGTCCGAATGCCCCTTTTCGCGTGTTGCAGGCCAATTATAATGTCGGAAAAGGACAGAATGCTGGTTACCACGATGTTTACAATAACCCTTTTTCCAGGGTCGTTACAACACGAAATTGTGTGGTTAAGGATTAAGCCGTATTTATACATTGCTACATCTGAAAGCGTTAGACCAAGATCAAAGTGCACAACCGTGATATCTGATCCTTGTCTGCAATTTTTAACCCTTTAACTGCTGAAAAGAAAAAAAAAATAGAACGAATACTTCCACTTAGTATTAAAAACCCAAACATAGCAATTTCAAAATTAATTTCACCGGAAAGAAAAAACGGTATCGAACAGTGTAGGTCAAAGATCAGACTTCACGTTTCGTGCAGTCTGATCTTGATTTACACTGTCCGCAAAAGCGCACCGAGTCCCGTATAGCAGCCTATGGGTGAAAATTAGGGTGGCGAAAATGGTGTTCTTGAATACTCGTTCGGTATTTGGCTCTAGACTCTCCTGCGTGGCACAGTTCCACGGCCCGTATTCACCAACCATTCTAAAGAATGTTCTCAGTCTTATTCTCTGCAATTTTCTAAAGTTTATTGAAGTAACAGAACTTCTAATTGGCTAAGTTGCGTTACGTTGAAATTAAGTAAATCTTGGAGAATTAGGCTAAAAATGTTCTCAAGAATGGTTCGTGAATACGGGCCCAGGTCTTTTTTCACTTGTCGCTCTCCACAGCATTTTAGTCCTATTCTCAAGAATTTTCTAAATCTTAAAGTAATTCAACTTCTGATTGGTTTATCTACAGTAAGAATTAAGAATGCGATTTAGAATGGTTGGCGAATACGGGCCTTCTTTAATTAAAATCCTTTGCCACACGATCCCGAGTTTTAACGACCTCGTAAAGCAAGGCTTTTGAAAACATTGTGAAAAAAGGAGAAAATGCTGGTAACCAGCATTTTCTCCTTTTCCCTCAATGTTTTCTACCCAATCAAGAACAAATTTCGCCATTCGGGACATCTTTAACATATCGTCTACATATGCTTTCAATTTCGACTAGTCTAAAGTTTTTGTCGTTTGGTAAAGAATTAAAACCTTGCGGAACGTTGACTTGATTTATTTTATGGCGGAAGCATGAACATGACAACTGTAAAGATCGGTATTAGAACTTGCAGAGAAACTTGCAGAACTTGCATGAGAATATCCCCCGATTTTTTTTTATCTTTTACATGTAGATATTTTAACCCTTATCCTGCTAAATAAATTAAATGAAACTGTCAAGCTGATAGAAGCAAATCCGAATAAAGACATTTCAAAGTTATATCTTTGAGAAAAAAAAAATACCTCCTTATCGGACAGTGAATATCCAAGATCAGACTGCACGTTCTGTGCAGTCTGATCTTGATCTACACATTCCGCTAAAGGTCAGTGAGTCGCGCATTGCAGCCTAAGTGTTAACATACATGTCTTGACCGTTCAATGTGATTTTCACCCATTTCATTTCTTTAGCGATCTAGGTGTAAACTTGCGTACATTGTAAATGGTGAAAACGGGACAGAATAAAAGGATAAAGAATATTCATTAATTCATGCACCATTTCCTCCGATTTTACTCTCTCAACATAAAGACCTTGAATAATGAGGGAGCAGTAGCTTTTTTAATACTATCAATATTCACAACCTCATTTGCAAGAATTTGACCTCTGAAACATAATTTGTCATGCGTATCAAAACCTTTTCGAAATGCTAAGTGTAACGTTTCACACAAAAAAGACTGAGAAAATTATAGCCTGTCTATAGTTGAGCGAAGGGTTTACTCTTACCATCCTTGAAACGTCTTTTCTTGTTTTTCGAGCCATGTAGATCAAGATCAGATAGATGCAGTTTGGTCTTTGATTTTTACTGTCCGATATTTCCCGAGACCGTCTTGTTGTAACAGGTTCATCACTGCGGTTTTCATGGAATGTTCTTTTTTTTTTCTCCACAGCCCCGATGTCTTTTTAATTTGTCAAACAATCTTACCAGTTGGTAAACCCTTAAAGCGCTATGCGAAAACTTTTCCAAGCTTTCACGAACAGGGTAGATCAAGATTAGACTGCACGTCTGCGCAGTCTGATTTTGATCCACTCTGTCCGTTGTTTTTCAAGTTTTTTTCACCGAACACTAATAACCGGGTAGAAAGATGTTACACTGGTTTAAAATCTATTCAATTCGTCTATGTTGTTTAACCCTTTACCAAAAAATCCTGTGTTTCAAAATCCCGTAGGAATAAAGCTTTTTAAAACCTTGTTGGAAAAGAAGAAAATGCTGGTAACCAGCATTTTCTCCTTTTCCTACAATGTTTTCTACTCTTCCATAGGCGAATTCTATCATTTATACCACTTTTAATTTGTCATCTTTTAACGGTTTCAATCTGGTCAAGCCTAAATCTCGTCATCTGGTAAAGGGATAGGGTACAGGGTAAAGACAACTGAATATTAAATTACATGTCCATGGCTTTTCGGTGTATTCATCGTTCATACAAGGTGTGGGATGACTTGGTTTATTTATTTTTGTAAATAGTTGTGTTCGGATCTTTTTTCGTAAACATTTCTAGTTTTACGCAGGTGATGGATAGTGTTTTCATAGCTGCAGATAGAGGGAGTGATTTTGATTTCAAAATTGAAAATATTAATTATTCTGAACTAAACCCTATATTGTGGGTACTCATTAGAATCGTCTCATCGAGACGATTCTAATGAGTACCCACAACATAAGGTTTTGAAGAGAAATAATGACTTTAGAATACCATCACTTCCTCTTATCTGGAGCTCTGGTTTTATAGTGTTTTATACTGTTATTTTTGACGCAGAGTGTGTGAATTTGATTGGTAATATAGGTAACTCTACAACATACGAATAAAACAAAATAGACTTGTCAAAATTGAAAGCATTTGCAGACGAAAGATTAACCCATAGCCTGGCAAGCGCGATTTAATGACCTTTGGCGGACAGTGTAGATCAAGATCAGACTGCACAGAACGTGCAGTCTGATCTTTGATCTACACTGTCCGATATGGAGATATTATTCCCCAAAACATGACTTTGAAATAGCAATATTTGGGTTTTTACCATCGAACTGAAAATTTCATTTTAGTTATTTAGCAGGACAAGAGTTAACTTTGGATTAAATTACGGAAATAGTTTCTGAAAAGATTGAAAATATTCAGTGGGAAAAAAAGGTTTCAAGCTTTTTTTTTCTTCTTTCATTTCCCACAATGTTTCCAAAGGCTTTCTCCTGCCAGGAGCCTTTAGCCCTTTACGAAACAATCCCGAGTTTTGACAACTCTGAAGCAGGATACCTTTGAAAACATTGTTGGAAAAGAAGAAAATGCTAGTAATGCAGATTAAAAACACAAAAAATACATGTATGTAATGCAATTTGAAAGGGGGAAAATCTGACCGGATAGTATGGATTCAAGGTCAGACTACACATTCTGTGCTGTCCGATTTTGATCTACACTGCCCACAAACGTATATGTAGTCTCGCTTAGTTCCGTAGGTCTTTATTCAGTAAGACATGAGCCATGTTCTGGCGAAAGGAGGTTTGATGCATCTCCGTTATCCATTGCACCAAGCATGTCATCACATAAATATGTATCCATAAAATCCATTTTGTCTAACAACCAACTGAAATATGAAGTAATTGCTCCTTTGACATGCAGTGACCAATAGCAAAAATTTTCTACCCATGGCAGCCTGCGCGAACTGCGCAGGCTGAAATGGGTCGATACTTTTTTTGCAGATGCAATAAGTCCCGTTTTCATAGAGATTGGCTAAAAATAAATTTCGAAACAGTTAAATGCGAAATACCCGGCGTTTTCTTTCCTCTCTGTAAAATTCTTTATGTAACCCGTCAGTAGGATTGCCTTCCTTGAAAGGGATAGCTGAAATTTTATGCAAATCTGGTGGCTGAGTTATTTTACCCTTAAGCTTCTAAGCGCGACTCAAGAACCTTTTGCGGACAGCGTAGGTCAAGATCAGACTGCACAGAACGTGCAGTCTGATCTTGGATCTACGCTGTCCAATAAGGAGATGTTTTCCCCGCAAAATGAATTTGAAATAATAAAGTTTTGGTTTTTTTTCTGGGGGGCTTGAAAGTTTTATTTAAATTAATTCGGCAGATTAAGTGTTAAAACCACTTTAGTAGCAACAGTGAATCAGATTAAGGAAGTAAAACCGACCCTCTCTACCCACAGAGATGCTTTCTGATCCATCCGCGTCGTAAGTCATTTGAAAACAATGTGACACACTGAAAAAATATATGTGCGGTTTTCTAACAAGTAGTCTGCTAAGCGCGACTTTGTTGACTTTTGCGGACAGTGTAGATCAAGATCAGACTGCACAAAACGTGCAGTCTGATCTTTGATCTACACTGTCCGATACGATGAGATTTCTCCGATCGTAGCATTTTTTTTTTTTTTTAAATCGTGAAGTGTGGGTTTTTAGTATTTGCTGGAAATCTTTGATTTTTTAAGTTTCGCAATGCTTTCCAGAGTGTGTCATCGGTCAATTGATGCTTCGGTATTTGGAGATTTTCTTTTGGTCGTTTCTGTAAAAGAAAAATAGATTCGTGTCAGCCGAGCCTGGTTGCTTAGTCGGTATCGTATAGGGCTTACTCTTTACCACACGACAAAATTGTACACTGATCCAAATTACATTTTACAGACGACAAATTATATTTGGCTCAAATGGGTAGGTTTGTCTCTGAAAGGGTAGAAAACATTAGGGGAAAATGTGGGAAAAGGAGAAAATGCTGGTTACCAGTAGTTTCTCCTTTTCTGACAATGTTTTCAAAGGCATTCTTCGTCGGGGTAGTTAAAAGTCAGAATTGTGTGTGTAGAACCTGGAGGATCGCTGGTTCGAGTCGCCAAGCTCGGCCATTTTCTTTCCGAGCACCGATAATAGTCACTGCGACAGGATTCAATCCTCTGTAAAGGCTGATCACTGTTTAGACAATGGTTATGTGGGAAGGCAGTCCATTGCTTTGGAAGAATATTGTGCTAGTACTGGTGAAAAGAAGATCTAGGAAAGCGTGGACAGGTGCACTGGCCGCTGAGATCTATCTGAGAAAATACTGTAAACGGCGTTAAACGCGATAAAACATACTAACAAACAAAATATTTATTTTAAAGGGATTTCACACTGCATAATATCAAGTTATCGGTAAATCAAAGGATATAATTGGTGTATTGTACAGTATACCTTGTGCATTGACTATTTAGCCCAAAACTGCTGAATGGAATTAACTCTTTCACTACTAAATAAATAAGTCACACTTTTTCCAAGGCCACTAATACACCTTTGCTGCAAGATGGAGAACCTCTTTGTCCATAAACTAAAATAAGATGGTGGACAGTGCAGATCAGAGATCAGACTGCACGTTCTTTGCAGTCTGATCTTGATCTACACCGTCCACTAAGGCTTTTTTGTGTCATCTAGAGTAAGGAAAGAGTTAAGTCATGCTTTCTGACACGGTTGTTAAATGTATAAAGGTTGTTTTGTGAAACTGGTTTTGTGTATCTGCAAAAAGTATCCACTCATGCCAGCCTGCTCGGATAGAATTTTTTTGCTATTGCTAAATTTTTGCAAGAAAAGGACCAATCTCCTTCATGATGGATCTGTATTTATGCAACGACTTATAATTAATTACCAAGATGCAATAAACCGCCTTTGCAAATCTTGTGGCTGAATTATTTAACTGAAATTTTGAGCCAGTAGTAAGAACCAAACTTTCACGATTTCACAGTTCCCTGCGCAAGAAAAAATGATATCACTATTTTCGGAAAGTTTAAATCTAAAATCAGACTGAACGTTTTGTGCAATCTGATCTTGATCTACACAGTTCACGAAAGCGCATTTAGTTGCTTAATAGCTGGAATCGTTACCAGACGACAAAATTTGAGGCTTAAACAAACTGAAAGCATTTGCATATGACATATTAAATGTGGTTCATATGATAGAATTGATTTTTACACAAAGAAGAAAAAAAGAACATCGCGGAAAAAGGAAAAATGCTGCTTACCAGCATTTTGTCCTTTTCTCATAATGTTTACAGAAGTCCTTTTTTTCCAGGTTAGCTCAAACTCGGGACTACGTGGTAAAGAGTTGTCGGATTAAAAGGGCTGAATGCACCTTTAAGATCCTTTGACTTCTTTGTACATTAAGACCAGACTGCACCGTTATTAGAGCTATACTGTCTAATATACATGTACATATGTATCTATAAGGCACTCTGGCCAAAATTACATTAAATTGATTTTAGCCATGTTTTGGCAAAAGGGGGTTTAGTGCATCTCCGTGATGCATTATACCTTCCAAGTCATCATATGTGGATCCATAAAATCCATTTTGTATCATAACCGGAATATAACCGGACTCCTGAGGTAGAATGGTCCTTGGACATACATAATATTTAGCACAAGCAAAAAGTTTCAACCCAGGTCAGGCTGCGCTGACTGCGCAGGCTGACCTGGGTCGATACTTTTTGCAGATGTTTAACCTCCTTTTCATAGTGGAGGTTTCAGCCGGTTGTTAAACAAAAATGGTTTTTATGGATTCATAATAATTATGTGATGGCTTGCTTGGTATAATTTACATCACGAAGATGAATTGAATCCTCTTTTGCAAAGACCATCACTCACTTGTTTTATCCATACGTTTTTATTTGTCACTTAAGCAAGGTATATAGATCTGCAGTCCTTAATTCCTGGGGTAAATTCACATAAAAAGTCATGGATCCTGTAGACTACGTTTTCACGGTTCGAACTGGTGATCGGAAGAATGCTGGTACAGATGCAAACATCAAAGTGATATTGCACGGAGATAAAGGGCGTAAGACGGACAAAATGCGACTGCATAATGTGTTTAGAAACGATTTTGAAAAAGGACAGACTGACACTTTTGTCGTTAAAAAGCAACTCAAATTATTTAATATTACAAAACTTGAATTATGGCGTGATAACTTTGGTTTCGGAAGTGGGTGGTACGTTGATTACATCATAGTGAAACGTAAGGATCAAGACACAGAGTATCCGTTTCCTATATTCCGGTGGATTCCGGGAAAGACGCACCTGATGTTCCGGGTGTACGATACGATGCTACCTCAGACTGACCCGGAACAGGAACAGCGATGGAAAGAACTGAAAAATAAAAAAGAATCTTACACAATTACTCAGAAAATTGAAGGAGGTCCAGCTCAGGTATCGTTGCTCAATTTATAATTATCGAAATTTTGTTACATCTTTTACGTTAATTTCAGGAAAGTTCCGCTTTTATACGGGTTATGTCCTTCTTTGTAACTTTTTGTCGGTTAATTGCACATGACGATTACATGTATACGTAGACGCCCCTAAACGTTAACCCCTAACCTGGTAAATAAGGTATATGAAACTTTCAAGACGATAGTATAGCTCAAATGTTGTTATTTCAAACTTATGTTTTGGGTAAAAATGAGTCCTTATCAAACAGTATAGATCAAAGATCAGGCTGCACGTTCTGTGCAGTCTGATCTTAATCTTCACTGTCTGCAAAAGGACATTGAGTCGCACTATTTCAAAGTTCGATAATGAGACACGTCTCCTTATCGGACAGTACTGAGCAAAGATCAGACTGCACGTTCTGTGCAGTCTGATCTTGATCTACTCAAAATGTCATTGAGTCGCTCTCAGCAGCTTAAGGGTTAAATGTTCCGAAAATTGCGAAACGGTTTGAGAAAATGTTTCATTTTTACACCTGGGTATTGCATGTAAAAATGACGAGCAGAGTTTTCATGAAAGGTATAATTCTGTAGAGAGATCATCATCAAAGAAAGTACGGAGAAGCAGGATTATCCCCCAAAGAGAATAGTTTTATCTCCAACATTCTAGGAATGTTTTTTTTTTATTAAGTAATTATGTTATTTCCTCTCAACGCTTATTATTTCGGCTTTTTTGGCAGAAAACGTCGAGTTATTGTCAAAGCCCTGTTGTCGGCGTTGTCGTCCTCAACGTCGTGGTGCAAAAAAAAAAATGACATTTTAAAATATGTCTGCTATTAATGAAAAAATATACTTCATACTCAGACAAGTCATTAACTATCAAAAGGGGAACAACAAGGGCAGATTACCATCGAAGCATTTTTGACACAGTTATGCCCCTTTTTCGACTCAGAGTTTTTCAATGAAAATCAAGCACCGTTCAATTACCTATACATAACAAGTATAATTAAAATAATCACTACATCTCATTGTAAAGCAAGGATAAAATGAAGGAATCAAACAAAAGGACCCGGCTGCAATTTGGTTACCTTTGATTTTATCTAACAAGGGAGATAATTTGGATTTTACTATTTTTCTCTCATTCCTATTATATCACAATCTTTGCTGCAAAACGAAACGAGTTCCAGTAAGTAATTGATGGTAGAAAAGAAGGTAGTTAGCGCTCTGGTTAAAGAGGGTTTAATGCATCTTAATAATGCATTACACCAAGCAAGCCATAGCCTAATTATGCATCCATTAAACCCATTTTGTCTAACAACGGACTGAATAATGGGATAGACTGGTCCTTTGACATGCAGAAAATCTATAGATAGCAATAAGTTTCGACCCTTGTCAGCCTGCGCGGACTTCGCAGCCTGACATGGGTCGATACTTTTTGCAAATGCTTATACTACCTTTTCACAGGACAAAAATCAAGTCTTTGAAGCTTTGCCAACTGTGTAAATAAAAACGAATCGATGGTTAAGAGAAAGAATTAACCTCCCAACACGTTGCTCCTCGTTCACCTCTTTACAAAACAATCCTGTCTTTTAACGACCCTGAAGGAGAAGAAGGCTCTTTTGAAAATATTGTTGGAAAAGGAGAAAATGCTGGTAACCAACATTTTCTCCTTTTCCAACAATGTTTTCTACCACATCAAAGAACTTAAGCTCATTCAAGCAATTTTGAATTTGTCCTCTGCGGCTGGTTCCAATTTAGAAGAGTCTAATATTTATCGTTTGAGAAATAAAGTATCTAGAAAACATCTCGAGAATCACTTCTACGCATTCCTGAAATCTGTTACAGAGTACTAGGTCATAATTTGACCGTAATGGTTTTAATGTTCCGGAAAATTCCTATCTACTAACATCTCATTTTACCCTTATCTTTTCAGACTTGTTTTCTTTTTTCGGTACTTTTTAACTCATTACTTCGTTCAGTTTTTTTTTTTTTTTTGTATCCTACAGAGGAAGTTAGTTAGAAAAATTGTGGCAAAAGAAGTTGCTCTCAGTGCTTAACGTCTCTTTTTGCCTTTTTTTCTTCTCATTAATTCTTACATGCTGTACTTGTTCTAGATTTATATTGACTATTCACACTTCGCGAGAGCAGCGCATAATTGCTTCAGAAATTTAATCTACATGTATATAGAAAACAGTGTGCAAAAGGCATTCGTGCCTTTTTTTCTAGCCATTTTTAATTCAAATTCCGTGAAGAACGATTTTGGCCCGTATTTACCATCCATTCAAAATTATATCACTAGTCTTATTCTAGATTTAGAAAGTAAAACATTTTTCAATTGGTTCAGCAAGTCGAAAATTTTGTTACTTTGAAATAGAGAAATTCTGGAGAATTAGACCCAGAATTCTGTTAAGAATGGTGGGTGATTATGGGCCCAGTTTGCAGAAGGCATGCAAAAGGCATGTGTGCGTGCCTTTTTTTACTAGCCATTCCTTATTCAAATTCCTTGCAGAGTGGCCTGACTGACTGAGGTATTTCTAATCAATCTACCTGAGCTTTGTACTTTAGAACCAGTTTGTATCATTTAACTCCTTACTCCATTTGACGAGATTTCAGGTTCTTTCAAACTTAAAACAATGCAGACAACTGTTACAAATCGGATGGTGTACAAAGCATAGAAATAGTCCTTAAAAGGGGAAAAAATGTGGGAAAAGGAGAAAACCCCGGTTACCAGCATTTTTTACCTTTTTTTCCACAACGTTTTAAAAGGCTGTTGTTAAAACCAAATTTTGATAATGGCTGCGAGATTGATCACTTGCCCTTTTGCTTATCCAAACCTATTTCCGTTTCCGGTGCTCCCTGGGGAGTATCCCAAAATAGCAAATGACGTGGAAAAGAATCGCATCAAATAGCGAGAGATGGTTGTAGCAGTGGTTTAGGAATGCGAAGAATGCATTTGAAAGTGCATTAATGGTAGTGATTCATTTTACTTCAGTAAATAAAAATAACCGTACATAGAATGCTGAGCGACCAATAACTGTCTTCTGTATAACATGACATCCCATAATGCACTCAACAATTAATTCTGTACCAAACAATAAGATTTAAGACTAATCCAATTGGAAAGCATTTGCTGACAAAAACTAAAATGTTGCCCAAATGTTGGGGTTTGTCTTTGAAAGGACAGAAAACAATTGTGGGGAAAGGAGAAAATGCTGGTAACCAGCATTTTCTCCTTTCTCCACAATTGTCTTCAAGAGCTTTCTCTCCCAGCGTCGTGAAAACTCAGGTTCGTTTCCCACATTGTTTTCAAGAGATTTCTCTCCCAGCGTCGTCAAAACCCGGGTTCGTTTAGAAAAGAATTAATTATAAATTATACATTTCCACCAAACCATCCATGAAAATGTGGTTAGATAACAAGTCTGGTTCATCAAGAACAGTGTTTTTAATGAAAGCAAACCGTCGAACTGTAGATAAACAGGATGCAAAAAAAAAATATACCGAAAAAAACATGGTACATCTCTGCGTGCAGATGTGAGATCCGTATCGTAAGACACAGTGTCAGAAATGTGCATTTCAATGTTACACTTTTGCCTAGATAGAAAATCATGAAAAGAAATAATTATGATGAGCATCTTTGTCTGCCCCTTCCCTCGACTGACTGGTTCTTCATTTGATTAATAAGAATGTAAAAGGATTGAGTTATGTAGATGTGCTACAAAGCACATGTATTCATTCGCCCTGTCGAACATAAAACTGATGTTAAACTAAACACAGACGTAATCGAACAATCAGTTATTACTCTAACCTTTCCGATGCTTAGAATATCTGTAAGTGCTTTACGCATAATTTAGATAATGATCGGACAGAATAGTGTGTGCAGTCTGATCTTGGATCTATATGGTTGGACATTTTCTGAGATATGCTTGCATAAATGGTATTGAAATTTGGTCGATCGCTTTCTTTAACTACCGAATGAAAATGCCTATTTCAATATTTTTATTAATTGGAAACGGTAAGAGTTTCATAGAATGTTTATTTAAACGTTTCCAAGTAGCAAAAAATAGACACAAGATGAACGCTTGTAATAAGCAGACACCTGCCAATATATTAACCCCTAGGCTGCTAAGCGGGACTCAAAGACCTTTTAGCGGACAGTGTAGATCCAAGATCAGACTGCACAGAACGTGCAGTCTGATCTTGGATCTACACTGTCCGACAAAGAAATATTTTTTCCCAAAAAATAACTTTGAAATAGCAATATTTGGGTTTTCACAGTCGACATGAAAGTTTCATTTAACTTATTTAGCAGGGCTAATGGTTTGTAGAAGAGAGAGATAATCAGTTAATTGTGAGCTAGAAACGAGCAAAGGTATCTTCTCTGCCATTTTGAATGCATCTGCGGCTTGTATCACAACGTGAATCATGGATATCTGAAACCATTCCCCCATTAAAACAATTACACTGCAGGGTACTTCGAAAACATCCTTGTTAAATATGGACAGTTGACATGAATTGTGGTTTAATACACGAGTAAGTGTGAAATCATTGTGCCAAAAGGAGAAATTGCTCGATACGAGCAATTTCTCCTTTTGTCATAATGTTTGGTCTGTCTTAAGCCTATAAAACATTAACTCTGTAGGAGGTCACGTGTTAATTGGCATTTAATAGTTCTGGATACCAAGGCGTCTGTTCTCACAGGTCGAAGAAGAGACTTTTCGAGAGAGAATCGGCTGCATGAGGATATTACGTAACACGTTTGCACGGAACATAACAACAAATATATATTGTTTTCCGGCTGTGTCACCAATCGATGATTTGACATTTTCTTGGGATTTATAAAATTGTCATTGGAATTTCCCGGATTTGTTCGTTGTTTCGTTTAAAGTTTACGTCATTGTTTGCTACTGTTGAATGAATCCTGGAACTTTGGATTATAGATCAAATTGTTTTCGATATATACAATACATCTAAACATTTAAATTGTCTGTATCATTTGCGTTATCGAACAAAAGGATTTATCGTTTTTATTACGGAATTTCAAGAAAGTATTGACCTTTTTCAGTGGACAGTCTTTAAGCGCATAAACACTGTACCGGCTGCGGCATACAAATTGGAAAGGCATAAATATTATTTATTGTCAGAGTATTTATTTCGTCGAAAGGGAAATAAATACGTAAGACTTAATACAAAGTATGAATGTCAATGAATTTATGTTCCCCGTTGAGATTTGTCATTGTGCTAGATTATAAACGTAACAAAAAAGGTAATCACTGTATATTGAATCAAATCGTTTGTTGTAAAGACCTTGCAGTTTTGGGGGGAAAAAACATTGCCCAACGGGTGATATTGAAGTAGCTTCATTGTGTAGTTTTCCCTTTAAACGGTGAAATCTTCGTTTGTGACGACATGGGTGACGTAGAGTACGTCATTTCCGTTAAAACTGGTGACCGGCTTTTTAGCGGTACGGATGCCAACGTTTACGTTCGACTATGCTGTAATAATGGCGATAAAAGTGATGAGAAACTTCTGGACCGTACTTTCGTTAATGATTTCGAAACAGGACAAGTTGACGAGTTTTATTTAAAAGATCAGGTTCACTTGCCGTCCATTGATTACATTGAAATATGGCGTGATGATGCAGGTATCCTTGACAACTGGTATGTAGATTTCATCAAAGTGAAAAATACAACGTCAGATGTCGAGTTTGAATTTCCAGTGTTTCGATGGCTGAAAGCTCACTTTACGTATAGAATCGTGCACTTGGATACAAGTTTACCCCAAAATGAAACTTTTTCGGACCAGAGGAAAATGGAGCTGTGCGATAAAAGAGTCAAATACGAAGTGGGTCCAAAAATAGAGGGCGGACCAGCGCAGGTACATGTGCTTCTCACAATTGATGTTGTTGTTCGTTAGTGCGTTCGTTTTTTCCTCTTTGCCAATCGATCCCGTGGTTTTACGACTATTTAGAACTCTTTACTTACGGACAAAATTTTAGACTTGTCCGAACTGACGCATTTGCAGACAAGTTAAATGTGGTTCAAATTGGCAAGATGTGTTTCAAAGGGTAGAAAACGTTGTGGGAAAAGGAGAAAATGCTGGTTACCAGCATTTTCTCATTTTCCTACAATGTTCTCAAAAGCCTCATTGCTTACTGTCGTTAAAGCTCTGAATTGTGGTAAAGGGTTAAAAAACCCACTTTTTTTTTTTTAAAGGAAAGGAGAAAATACTGAACGCACTATTATATTTCAATGATGGAAATCAGTCCTGTAAAGTTGCTTTACTTACTTCTCGACCACTTGAGCTTCCAGATGATTTTGCTATTAGTACAATGAATGAAATGTGCAAAAAATAAAAATTCCTGTCTTGATTGCCATATTACCCTCTCCTTGAAAATCAAATAATCCCAAACCTTGTTCGCTAGAGTACCTTCCAGTTTGAACACATGCGTTTTTAAGTGATTTATTATTAATATTACTTTTTTTTTTAATGTGCGGCAATGTTTTCAGTGTTCATCTGTTTGCAGACGCATCAAAAGTTATTGGAAGAAATCTCTGTGAAGAGTAATGGGTCCAGCTTAATGATTTTAACCTTAACACAAACATCTTTGACACAGCAGGCTGTGAACAGCTGCCATTTTATGCTACGTATGTTCGAGATGCTCAATATCCACATGTTACATGTATTTCATCCTTTTTGACTTCCTTTTGCCGTAATGAGGCTGAAATAATGTTGAATGCAAGGCAAAATACCAATCAATCAATCAATCCATCCATCGATCAATCAATTATTTGATCAGTCAATTAATCAATCAATGATACGTGAACGCGATAGCTAAAGCTCCAATAGATGTATGAAACTGGTATCATTAGATTAGGTAATCCTTGAGGAAACAGAGAATGGAGTACATTGCGTACAAAACGTAAGATAGATTAGTATGTCTAACTGTAGTAAATTCTGTAGACAAAATCGGAACATGTTGCAGACAGAATGCATTTTCGACATTACTTATATTCCATATCATTTCAACCCAGCCACTTGAAATGACAGGTTAATGCACCTACTTTCAATTATGAAATGCATCATCTAGCCTACTCTGGAGAATTCTCTCAGTGGTGAAAACCATGCCCTATTTCTTAACCCTTTACACAACAGTCTCGAAGTTTAAAACCCTGTGGGAGAACATAGTGGGTTATGGAGCAAATGCTAATTCTTTTTTTACCGACAGTGTTTTGTAACTTTTAAAAAACAAATACCTTTATCTGAGCCACAGTTTACATAAAAGGCTTTAAACCCTTTACCAGACGACAAAATTTTAACCTTGTCCAAATTGCAAGCATTTGCAAATTCAGTGTGGCTCAAATGGTGCAATTTTTCTTTGATTGGGTAGAAGATATTGTGGGAAAAGGAGATAATACTGGTTACAAGCATTTTCTCCTTTTCCCACAATGTTTTCAAAAGGCTTCTCTGCCAGGGTCGTTAAAAGTCGGCACTGTGTAGTAAAGGGTTAATATGGAACAGTCTTATTATAGTTTAAGTCATGCTCTGTAAAAAGGGAGCTTAATACATCTCCGTGATGCATGATACCAAGCAAGTCATCACAAAATTATGGATCCACATAATCCATTTTATTAAACAACCGACTTAATCATATGGTAGAATGGTCCTTTGACATGCAGAAAAAAGACAAAAAGCGAAAAGTTTCGACCCAGGTCAGACGACCTGGGTCGATGTTTTTCGCAAATGCATTAAGCCCCCTTTTGCCAGAGCACGGCTCATTTCTTTTTTCATCGTCTGGAAAATAGTTGAACGATACCGTTGTTGCAACTTCCGGTGTTCTTTTCGAAGAGTGTAGATCTAGATTAGCCAGCAGATCCGTGAGTTCAGATTTTGTCCGTGGTTTTACCTATTAGCTAATTTTTACAGCGCCATTGTAGGACGTATAAGTTGTTGCGTATACTCTCTTTAGTTTAAAAATATTTATTTTACATCGATTGATATTTATACTGTCCTGCTACAGTGCTGGCTTTTGTAATCAAGTGCCAGGATGGTTAACTGATGGACCATGAGGTTTTTGGGTTCGATCTCCGTTTGGGCAATTTATTAACGATTCGTCAAGTTTCCGTTACAAATATATTTATTATACTGCAAAGAAATTTCTCGTGATCTGATTGGATAATATGCCCCGAACATATATATCATGTACACTGGCAAAACCAACGTAAAAGCAGTTTCCCTTTCGGGAGCCCCGTAGACATGACTACACTATCAAAACAACATCCAAAATGGTGGCGTTGATCAAGATTAACATCAAGATTATGCGCCAAGCTGCACGTTTTAGCACGTATTACCAAGGTTTCATTGACGTCAGTTCCCAGTGACGTCAGTTTTCATTGAATTGGGGCACTCAGAAGGGAAATTCTACTTCGTCAGCGTTCTCAATTTTTTAAACCAAAAAACAGGTAAAATTCGCTTAACAAACGTTGGAATGGTAAAACTTTGCAGTATAATAAAATCGTTGTACAGTCCCCTGCTACCTGACCGTACAACTAATATAGCCTGGCATTCAGGCCCAGCATTTGAGTCATTCTAATAAACAAGGTACACAGCTGTAGTAAACTTAGAGAAATATGTGTTGTTGTTTGCTCTTCATCTGAAATAAAGGCGTTAAAGTAGTAGACCCAAACGCTTCTATTGCAACATGGTATTAAATTTCTTGTTAGTTGATAAATAAGGATTAATACTGATATAATACTTTCGCACATTTTTATCCGACCAGAAATTCCTTTGATGTCTATCTTGAAATTATTTGTTGATACTTTTGTTAGTTTCCTGAAAAGGGGGTAATTATTATCTCCCTTTGTAATGAGAATATAGTGGTTTTAGATTTATATATGATAATTCTAAGAAGGGAAAAAAAGGAAGAAGTTGCTCGGTTAAAGTAGTACAATAATACTCATTTTTAAGCATAGCAAATTTTGTAGATAATATTATAGTGGAAATAGCTGTTTTTATTAGGGGTCTACTACCTTAAAGCATACATTAAGAACATTATACATGTACATGTATTAGTGTGTTTGTTATGCAGAATTATTTGATGTGAAAATGCTCTTATGAACGGGCTGATACCAGTCTACACATATATTGATATACTTGTACCTCTTTAGAACCAATGAACAACGGACCTTGAGTACAAGTTGGTTTTGTTGATTTAGCTGTTTGTTTAGGATCCATTGCAAAATTTTGTAACATTGAGTATCAACAATCATTATTTATGGCCGACTTGGGATATGAGCTTACAACCCCTGGATTACTGTATAGCCCTCTGCGCAAAAGTACTACAGATCAGATTTTAACTCTTTCCATACCATAGACGATACCAGAAGCTATTGTGGACAGTGTAGATCAAGATCAGACTGCACAAAACGTGCAGTCTGATCTCTGATCTACACTGTCCACTGCAATATTCTAGAAAATGACCGAAGTGTCGCTTGATTTTGCAGATGAAATGTATTTTTAGCCTTTGAGGAAATGCAATTTATTTACTAGTATTCAGTAGTGAAAGAGTTAACTGGCTCTTGGGAGGGGAGGGCACTAGTAGGTTAGAAAGGAAAACAGCCAATAAAACATGCATATCAAAATGTTAGATATGATAATTAGATCTCTACATAGAGATATGAATCACTGCCTAAATCCGAAAAATCAATCCACTGTGACAGTGATATTTTTCTCTCTCTCTGTCTCTCTCTCTGTCTGTCTGTCTGTCTGTCTGTCTGTCTGTCTGTCTGTCTGTCTCTCTCTCTCTCTCTCTCTCTCTCTCTCTCTCTCTCTCCCCCCTCCGGATGATGAGGTACACAGGTCCTACAATTACTTGCAGAAAATTACCCAATGGTAAAAAGTTTCGATCCAGATCAGCCTCCGCGCGTACTGTGAAAGTTGATCTGGGTCGATACTCTGCAGATACATTAAGCCCCCTTTTGACAGAGCATGGCTCACATATAAAATCCTTTTCTTTGATTATTTCTTCTTTGTAACTGTATTACAAAGCGTTAGTCTAAAAAGTGTGCCAATTGGTGAAATGTTTACATAACAAACATGTTTACTTCCTTATCATATCTCTATATTTGAGCTACGCTCTGTGAAAAAGGGGCCTGTTACATCACCGTTATACATGATACCAAGCAAGTCAGCACATAATTATGGATCCATAAAAGCCACTTTTTTTAAATAAACGACTTAATCATGAGGTAGACTGGTCCTTTGGGCATGAAGAAAATTGACCAATAGTGAAAAGTTTCGACCCAGGTCAGCCTGCGCGGACTGCGCAGGCTGACCTGGGTCGATACTTTTCGCAGATGCATTAAGCCCCCTTTTCACAGAGCATAGCTCATTTGTAAATGACCAGGAGTATGTAATACTATTATCACATTAAATAAATAAATTTTGATTGCAGCCAAAACATTAACGCCAAGAAACCTAGATTGTTATAGAATCTAATTGACTATGTAAACATTTCACAGACATAACATCCTGCATCCAGCGTTATCTGCAACTATCATGCATTTTGCAGGTAAATCCAATCAAATACACCTTACACGTGATGCATCTAACCTATTTAACCCTTTACTAAACACAAATTGAAAGCATTTACAGACAAAAAAAAATGTGCTTTCAAAATCCGAAATTTGTGTATGGAAGGGCACAAAACATTGTGGGAAAACGAGAAGATGCATGTTAGAAGCATTATTGGTCTCCTTTTCCCCCAGTTTTTCAAAAGCCGTATTTCTCAGGATAGATAAAATTCAGAATTATGTGGTAAAGAGTTAACCCTTTACCAAATGATATTGTACGGCCTTTGGGAAGAAGGCTGCTGAAAACATTGTGGAAAAAGGAGAAAATGCTGGTAACAATGTTTTCTAACCAAGGACAAATGCCATCATCTTGGCCACATTTAAAGTTAATATCTGCAAATGCTTTCATTATGGACAAGTCTTGAATGTTCCGACTAGAACAGACTAATAACTCATTTTCCCGTAAGCTCGTATTTTCATGGATGTCATGATTTCGTGAACATGACACACAGAAGAAATATTTGACATCACATAATTAGGGATCCATAAAATCCATTTTGTCCATCAATTGAGTGAATCCTCGGGTAGAATCATCTTTGTGCACGCAGAAAATTTAAAAAAAAAAAAAGCTAAATGTTTTGATCCGGGTCAATACTTTTGCAGATGCGACGTACTTGTTTGTATGGTGTTGGACGCCTTGATCAACATATTTCAGATATATTGCGACGACCAGTGTACCTATCCGTGCTCTCCTGGAGTTTCTTTTAACCATTAAGCTGCTAAGCGCGACTGAAGAACCTTTTGCGGACAGTTTAGATCAAGATCACACTGCTCAGAACTTGCAGTCCGATCTTGGATCTATACTGTCCGATAAGGAGATGTCTTTCCCCCCTAAAAAATACCTTTAGAATATCAGTATTTTTCTTTTTACAATCGGCTTGAAAGTTTCATTCCACTTCCACTTCCCGAGTTAAGGGTTCGAACCAGCGACATCCCATTCTCAAGCCCTGTACGCTACCGACTGCGCTACTGGGCTCGACTATGCAGATGCATCAAACCCCCATTTCACACAGCATGGCTCATATCTATATATATATGTATTAATGGATGCGTTAATTATCAGGGTCGTATTCACCAACCATTCTTAAGAACGTTCTTAGTCTTATTCTCCAGCATTTTCCAACTTTGAAAGTAACGCAACTTCTGATTGGCTAAACCATTTGGTTTAGCCAATCAGAATTTGTGATACTTTCAAATGTAGAAAATCTTGAAGAGTAAGACAAAGAACGTTCTTTAGAATGGTTGGTGCATAAAAATCCAGAACTCTCTGAAAGAGGTTTCTTCGCCATTTTGATCTAGGACTGTATTCAATAACCATTCTAAATTTCGATCCTGAATTTAAGTTCTAAGACTTGTACATGCACGCCCATGTCTTTTATGTCATTTGTAAATGAGCCATGCTCTGAAAAAAAGGAACCTTAATGCATCTCCGTGATCCATGGTACCAAGCAAGTCGTCACATACTTATGGGTCCATAACAGCCACTTTTTTAACTAGTAACGTCTTCGTGAGGTAGACTGGTCCTTGTACGCTCAGAAAATTGAACAATAGCGAAAAGTTTCGGCCCAGGTCAGCCTGCGCAGACTGCGCAGGCTGACCTGGGTCGATACTTTTCGCAGATGCATTAAGCCCCCTTTTCACAGAGCATGGCTCAAATATTGTTGTACATGAATGAGACTCTAATAACGATAATAATAGTATAAACTAATGTTTGTGTTTTATACCAATTTGCATGATAAATGCGTGTTGATAAGCGTATTCAAACAAATAATTTGATCAGAATATGGCAGTCTTCCAGATCTGATAATGATGTTTTAACCTATTCCAGACTAAGAAACGCCGAACCCTGGTAATTCAGTTGCTAGCGTACAGGACCTGAGAACGGGATGTCGCTGGTTCGATCCCCAGCTCGGCCAATTTCTTTCTGAGAATTAATGATAGTCATTGTGACAGGATTCATTCTTCTCTCACCGCTGACCGTTGTTTCGACGATGGTTAAGTTGGAAAGCAGCCAGTGGCTTGGAAAGAATATTGTGCGGAATACTGGTAACATAAACTCTTTTTCTGAAAGTATGGATAGGTGCACTGGCCGCCGCGATTTAACTGAAATAATGTTGAAAACGGCGTCAAACACCATACACTCAATCAATCATTCAACCAATCAATCAGACTAAGTAACGAAAGTTTCTCTGAAATCTTAGTCTTTTAGCTACTAAGGGCGTCTTAGCTTTTTACATTGCCAAAACAGATTCTAGTTCATCCTTTTAACATTATACTCACTATAGATCCGGATCAGACGTCCCCTTTGGAGGCATCTAATCAGGCGTAGACTTTTTTTTTAATTCGCCACTTTTTATTATCCATTTTTACATACAACTTGAAGTGATCATTGGATTAAATTCTTTTAACCCTTTACCACACAATGACAACTTTTAACGACCCTGAGGAAGAAGCATTTTGAAAACATTGTGGGAAAAGGAGAAAATGCTGGTAACCAGCATTTTCTCCTTTTCCCACAAAGTTTTCAACCCTGTCAAAGAAAAATTGCGTCATTTGAGCCACTATGAAATTGTCATCTGCAAACGCTTTCGATTTGGACAAGGCTAAAATTTTGTCGTCTGGTAAAGGGTTAAAACCCAATTCCACATGCGCTATCGTTAGAAAAAGAGAAAACAAAATCGTCGCAAGTGTCACAAATGAGAAACTTTCTAGAAAAGAGCTATACGAAGGTTGTGCCAGAAGTACGTATACAAAGACTTTTCTCATGACTCGGCTGTTTATGACCAGTTTAATACTAAAATTTGGCTTCATTATTAATTTGGATGTCCCTGTATCATTGATTATGTTACAAATTTCATCGCAATACACGATCGCGTAAAAAGTTACAAAGGACCCTTTCTAACTTTTTACTCGATCGCTATATTTTGACGAAATTTGTAGCTATTATCAACGACACATCCAACAACATGTCGCCAATTGCTTTTTTTTTTTCTTATTAAACTGTGATTCAATAGTTGATTAATGGGAAAGTCTACATAATCCTAGGTCAACGTTCTTACTATTCTTGGCGCATGGAAAAATATTTCCGACACAATTAGTTATCAAGCTTTAGTTCCTGAAAACTCATTGGTTCCATTTCAGATGTATTTGTGTTCGAATTGGTCAAATCTTTCCTCTGTGGGAAAAACTTTGCTATGTAAATCATTCACATACATTTAACTTACTTATCATTATCACAAAAGCCAGTTTCTTGTTTTGTTTTTGTTTTTCTTCTTCACCTCCTCCTATGCATCCTCCTCCTTCTTCTTTTTGGTCTTCTTCATTTTCTTGTTCTTGTTCTTCTTCTTCTTCTTCTTCTTCTCCTCCTACAATTATTTCAAGTTAAACTTACGATTAAGCTCCAATTTTAAAATGGTGGGCCGTATGTATGTTTAGGTGTAGGGTTATATTATGTAGGCCTCGAGTTCGAACCTCCATGGAGGGGCTTGGTCCGTTTTTGTTTGGGATCATCACTGAGAAAGAAACTTCAGAGCCCTTGCCTCGTACTAGTAAAACCCAGGACACACGTCAATAAGAGATCTGTTGCAATGCTATTTCTGAAGTTATATTGAAAGCGGTGTTAAACACCATAAATAGAATGATGATATGAATGAGAGCAAATCGCTATTCATGAGCGTAAAAATAAGAAAGGTAACAACGTATATAGTACCAGATGTAATTCGAATAAGAGTTGTTTCCCCTGATCTTGATTTTTTATCCAGAGGTCTCCAAAACGAGACGATGATATATATTGTCGACCTAGATCAGACCCGGAAAACGAGCCGACTGATCCAGGTTCACATATTTTCTGCTAGTCAGAAAAGATATTTATCTGCAACAGCAGATGCTTTTGTTAAAAAAAGGAAACCTGATGGCACATGTAGACACAGATATCGGACTTTGATACTCTGATACGATCAGACATGGGTCAACCCGGTAACAAAAAATCAAATATTATTTACAAGTTCTAGGAAGAAGGTTTTAGAAAAAAAAAAAAACATTGTGAAAAATGGAGAAAATGTTGATTTCCTAACATTTTCTCCATTTTTCACAACTTTTTTTAAATCAATTTCCATCTCCCCTCAGGGTCGACAAACATGGTATCGTTGAGTAAAGGGGCATGACGTTCACTTCAGAGGCTGATGAATGAAAAGTGACTGATTTTGTGGTTACATTTCTGTGGGTGTGAAAAAAAAAAACTATATATATTCACTTTTGCATGGCAAAAAATAGTGTTTTTTTTTTTTTAAATCTTCTCCATATTTGGTAAAAGGATGACAAATCTTGGGTAAGTCAGTGAGCATTCTTGTCATAACATGTATACAGCCAAAACCCCATACAGACTCTTTTTTTTTATTTTCATTTTTTTTACGTTTACCAAAGTATCTCGTGTTTAAAGAAGAATGCTTGAAGAAAAACTGAAGGAAAAGGAGCAAATGCTCGTGACAAGCATTACCCCCTTTCCTAATATTTTGACCCTTTCAAACACAAATCCGATTATTTGATTTCTCGCCTACATCTGCTATCAATGTGGCCTGCAACACGCGAAAAGGGGCTTTCGGACACTTTGCGTTAAGTGTCGTCTCGGATCAGCCTGCGCAGTCCGCGCAGGCTAATCCGTGACGGCACTTTACGTCAACATTAGATTTTGTCCTACAGTAGACATGCGCGAAACAGAAAATCGCATTAGAACGGGAAGTGTCGTCTCGGATTAGCCTGCGCGGACTGCGCAGGCTGATCCGAGATGAGACTGTACGCAAATGTCCGAATGCCCCTTTTCGCGTGTTGCAGGCCAATGTGGAATTGTCTAACATTTTGTCGTCTGGCAAAGAGTTTAATACACTTTAAACATTTAGTTTTTTGCAGAAAGTTAAGGTTAAGATCAGATTGCACATTCTTTGCAACTGTCCGATTATTAATTTTGACAAACTAAACCAACTGCCTTAAAAAAGTAAATCATCCGGATGCTTTCGACCCTTTCAGTGCCATAGGCGAAAAAAAAAATGGGGCTCTTTGTGAGCGGCAAATGTCCAGATCAGACTGCACAGATCGTGTAGTCTGATTTTTGATATATACCATCAGTTCTTCAGTTGTTTCGTCAAGTATGTAAGGTGAATATTTCTCTGAGTTTCAGTGTATTCAGTTTTCCGTCGAAAGAAGTTGAGTTTTCATATTTGGCGCTGAAAACGTACCTAGATTTAGATATGTCTCTGAAGTGGCCAAGGCTTGTGGCATTACAGTCGAAATTCAACAGAATATTCTTTGAACGCGTTGGCAACAATGAAAACATTGTGGTAAATAGAGAAATTGCTCTGAGAAGCCTTCGGTTTTAGAGTGTTTCAAGTGGTACTAATCACCACAATAAGGGAAAGAGTTAACTACTTCACTACTGAATAAATTAATAGCATTTTCTCAATGGCTACAAACACAGTTCCTCTCTTATATCAAGAGATGGTTTGTTCATAATCTAGAATAAAACAGTGGGCAGTGTAGATCAGAGATCAGACTGTACGTTCTGTGTAATCTGATCTTGATCTACACTGTCCACTAAAGCTGCTGGTGTCGTCTATAGTATGAAAAGAGTTAAAGGACTTAGAGGGTATAAACCATATTCTGTGGGCGTTTTTAAGCCCTTTAACCATAGAATTTACCTCCGAAAAACGTGAGAATTTGTTGCCCACACCCCCTCTCAAAAATTTGCATACTTACGAAAGAAGTGACGGTTGAGCTATAACTAGATCTACACCATGTTTGGATTGTTTGCTCACCAATAATTTTCCTCGAAAAGTTACCAAGACAGATTGTCTTTGCATGGACAATGATCACGTTGTAATCACTGTGAATTAATGTCATTTTCAACGATTTGTCATGGGCATCAGAATTTCTCTACATTCTTACATGTTTCAATGACTGAGGGGTGCTGCATGACCTATCGACAGAGAAAGGACACTTGTATTGTCCCGGATTCTGTCCCTGCTTTAACCTGTCAACGATGCAGTATACCTATGCAAGGCATCTTTCAAAAGCCCGGATGATCCCGAAAGCTGTTATAGACACAATCCATACTTTCGATTTTTTTGTTCGTTTGACGTTTTATGTCGCTTTCATCCGCTTTTTCAGTCAAGGCAAGGCAACAGCTCACTTTGACATTTCTTTCCTTGACTTTGGTAGTAAAAGACTTTGACTCTTCAATGTCTTGCCTGGCGACACTACTACTTGCCAAGCGCCAACAGATCATTTGATTGAACCACGAGTGTCTCTAATCAGAAATTTAGCACATTGAGTATTGTATTATGGGGAAGCCCCACCCCCCCACCTTTAAAAAAAAAAGAGAAGAAAAGACGGAATTAACTCTGAACAATATTTATCCATCATGCACGAATTCGACTCAACGGGTCCTTTCTTCCTGAAGATCACTTTTTGAAAACACTACATATGACAAAAGGGTAGATTTGGACATAGATATATCTCTGTTTTGTCGCAAAGTTTTCTTTTGCACCGTAGTTAACGTTCAAGGCTGAGTGCAATCTTATTGAGTTGATAATGCAGTAAAATTACAATGGTGTTGTCACGTAACACTGGTAGCGAATATGCAGGATCTATCTTCATGTTCTTTCTTGCCTGACTTTAATCTACACCGTCCTTAACTCTTATCCTACTAAATAAGTGAACTGAAACTTTTAAGCCGATAGTAAAAACCCAAATTTTGCTATTTCAAAGGTAATTTGGGGAGGGGGGATATGTACTTATCGGACAGTGTAAATCAAAGATCGGACTGCACGTTCTGTGCAGTCTGATCTTGATCTACACTGTCCTCAAAAGGTCAGTGAGTCGCGCCTAGCAGCCAAAGGGTTAAATTCAGATCTAGATTTGAAGTGGTTCTTTGAAGCATGTATGTATTAACTCTTTACCAAACGACAAAATTTTCGACTTGCCCAAATTTGGAAAGGATTTGCAGACGACAAATTTAATGTAAATCAAATCACGAACTTTTTATCTTATAGACAAGAAAAACATTGTGGAAAAAGGCGAAAAAGCTGGTTCCCAGCATTTTTTCCTTTTTCCACACTGTTTTTAAAAGTCTTCTTTTTCAGGGTCATTAAAAGACGAGATTGTGTGGCAAAGTCCCAACAGTGAGTTTCAAATTCAAGGTTAACTCTTTATGAGACAACAAAACTTTGGACTTCTCTCAGTTAGAAGCATGTGCTGACGACAAATTGCATTTATCTCAGTACTGATGGAGTTGGTCTTTGAAAGAATAGAAGACACTGTTCAGGAAAGAAAGAAATGATAGTTACCAGTATCTTCTTGTTTTCCTACAATGTTTTCAAACATTTTCTTTCTCAAGGTCTTTAAAACTCGAGATTGTGTGGTTAAGGGTTCACCGCTGATAAGATGTCCGCAATTTGAGAATTGATATACAATGGGGAAATAAATTAGGTTTTTATCCTTTTTTATTTTTTTAAGACCTAATAGCTGCCAAGACTTACTGTAAGAAATTCAGGAGTCAGTTTGCAGAAAAATTGATACACTCTTTTGCAAAAGGTGGTATAATGTATCTCCTTGATGCATTATACTACACATGTCATCATATAATAATGCAGAGCTCCAGATAAGAGGGAGTGATAGTATTCCAAATCCATTATTTCTCTTTCAAACCCTATGTTATGGGTACTCATTATAATCGTCTCGATGAGACGATTCTAATGAGTACCCATAACATAGGGTTTAGTGGAGAATAGTTAATATTTTCAATTTTGAAACAAAAATCACTCCCTCTATCTGGAGCTCTGATAATGGATCCATAAATCCACTTTGTCTAACAACCGGCTTAATCATTAGATAGAATGGTCCTTGGGCATGTCGAAAATTTTACTAGTGGCAAAAAGTATCGACCCATGTAAACCTGTGCGGACTGCGCAGTTTGCCATGTGTCGATACTTTTTGCAGATGAATTAAAGCCCCTTCTCACAGACCATGGCTCTATTTAATCCATACCATTTGATAGTATGGATATTATTGTTATCATGAGTCAGATAATGTGTTGCAGTGCAATCTATCAAATGTCCAGTCGCTGCAGATAGATGTATTGTAAAACTAGAACAAAAGTGGTCAACTTTTGTTCTAGTTTTACAATACATTTTTTCTGGGAGCGACTAGAACCTTGACAGGCTGTACTTGAGTGGGGGTTCTTTGCGTATTGAGGACCCTGAAAAAGAAGGCTTTGGAAAACATTCTACATAAAAGAAAAAGTGCTGGAAACCAGCATCCTCTCCCTTTTACACAATGTTTCCTCACCTTTTTCTTTTACAAAGAAAAATCCCATCAACGCCAGGGGCAGTTCAGCCTTCAAGTAACTTCAAACTTTCCTATTGTAACGTTAGACAGTGTTTCTTAAAAAAAACCAACCAGATGCCATCTGATAGCGATGCATTACACTTATTGTCTAGACTAAGCAAAGGTTGACATTTAATCTACCATTCTATGTACAATTACGGCTTTTTTTTTTGCCCCACTAGTCAACATTTTAGGTAAACTTTTTGGTGAAAAGGATTTATATATTATTCCATTGTTTCTTCGATGTGATTGATGTTTCTCTGTACACATGTTCTGTCAACATCTAACGACACGTCTTTAGTATGTATTGTAACATACTATATTCTTTTGCAAATCTGTTTATACAGTAATTGTATTTTTGTGATGAGGTATTGTATGTGAAATTCGTAGCGAACTGATGTCTAAGTCTTGTTCTAAGTAATTGCTGTTTTTTCCACTATGTTTCCATAAGTTTTAAAAATCATTGTTTTCACTCATAAAATATGCGTCCCTGGTAACTTTTTATCCCTTTAAAAAGCAATCCCAAGTTCTAAAGACCCCAGGAGGGAAGGCTTTTGAAAATATTGTCGGAAAAAGAGAAAATGTTGATTACCAGCATTTTCATATTCTAGCCTTTCTAAGACACTTTCCAACATTTTGACCACATTTAATTCGTAATAAGCAAATGTATGCTTTCAATTAGGAACAGTCTAAATAATTGTGGTTTTGTAAAGACTTAACGACGTATTCTACAAATTTTTCTAACGGACAGATTTTTTTAAAACTTTGCACATACAAAGCTCATCATGTCTCTAGGAGATTACAGTAAAAAAGATGTGGGTGACCGTGCTCGTTTCTGAGAAATTTGCCTTTGAAAAAGGTATACACAGTTCCAAAATTCAGCTTTTATTGGAGTTAAGGCGCCTTTCTTTAATAGTCAGTTAAACAGGAAAATTATAGGAAAAATATACAAATATACATCATTTTAATGAAAATTCATATATTTTTACACAAAAAATATTTAAAAGCCTGGTTTTGAGCATGGTAAATGTACAAATATGCATGTTATATATGGATCATGGAGTTAAAAAGGGAGATAATTTGACCGAATTAAGGGTTAATCTTAAATAAATACATACTTTCTAACGGATAGATTTTTCTTAAAAATTTCACACTTATAGTATTTATAATTCTTAACAATAAGAAAAAATAAAAATTGCACCTATCCATGCTTATTTTGTCAGAAAACAAGGTTGAAGGTCACTGTGGAAGTTATCTTTTCAAGGAAAAGAAATAGGATGAAAGCTCAGCAGACATAGTGGGAAAAGGAGAAATTGCTCAATAGTAGAGATTTCTCCTTTTCCAACAATAATTTTCAAAGTGGAAACAGTTATACTTCCACAGCTTTAAATTTCCTGCCGTTGTTTTCTTGTTTGGTGTGTAACGCCGTGTCAGAAGCATTTTAATTATTTCACGGTGACAGTTCAAAGATCCATTTTTTTGCTCTTCATCAATACTACCTGAAGAAAGTGCTACTTGTTTCAGCGCACCAATAGTATTACCATTATGTGCAAAAAATGCATAGATGCACTTTTGATTCAATATCCACGACAAAAATACATGCGCAGTAGGATGCGCGCGAACATTAGTCATATACGTCGTTAATAGCCTTCGGTTGTTCTAAAAATACCTTGTACGGTAATGGTTTAACCCCAAGTTTACACACTTTACAATGATAAGATATCAAGATTAGAGTATTTTATTTGTTTGATTATATGACAAACATCGGACAGCATAGATGCAATATCAGACTGCACGTTCTGTGCAGTCTGATCTTGATCTTTGCTGTCCGCGAAAGCATGAAATGTAACCCTCTAGCATGCAAACAACGTCACTCTAGAAAGTTATATTTACAGTCATAGTTAATGACCCTTAAGGCCATGTTTCTCACTCATTGGATATAAAAGAAGGGTTGGGTACAGTGTACAGTGACTTCGTGTTTTACTTCGATATTTGGCTGAACGAAGTGTTTTAGTGTACAAATAATTCTTTTGTAAATATAAAAAGTGATAGAGTATTGATTTAGATCTAGGTCAGCGATCGTTCTCTTGAAGCAGAGAAGTGGCTTTTTTTTTTGTATCAATAGTTTTTTTTCCCAACCTTTGTTTTAAGCCTTATTTTTCGGACGTGATGGATAGTTAATGAAAAGTTGTGTGAATTTTGTTTTGGATTTATGGTCATTCGAAGTTTGGAACTTTTTTAATTTTTCCCTATGGTATTTACTTTTGGGTTGAAATTAACGGTTAATTACCGAATTTATGATTTCATGATTTCTTGTGATTTTATGAAGATTTTTTCCTTTTATTTGTCAATAGTTTGTTGTTAACTTTTTATTATTTCAAAGTTGATATTGATTACTCTTGAGAGAGAGAGAGAGAGAGAGAGAGAGAGAGAGAGAGAGAGAGAGAGAGAGAAAGGGGGGTCGACAAACAAACTTATAAATAATGAAATCTACGAACGTTATTTTTCCTGGTTGTTAATCAGTTGAAATGAGAAGATGTCTTAAAAGTCCATTTTTTGTACATGTCAATTCTGTAAATCTCTATGTATAGCAATTTTTGATATCACTTTAATTAATTCGTGGAGACTTTGGTTGACCTACTTTGAAGGACAATATCTCTTGGATACATCCAGGGAAATGACGAAATTGCTTGCAACAAACTGTTTTCCCATTTTTCAAAATGTTTTCTTCATTATTTTTCTGCAACGAGTTTCTGAAAGTAGGTTTTGCAAGTTTCTCTTTTCAAAGTATTTGTGCATTAAACATGTCTTCATGAATCACTCCTGAAATAAAAGTAAAGGATTCAATGAATATGATGAGTTCATAATAAATCGCTAGCTTACACTCACTGAAGTTGGAGACATAGGGAAGATAGATAACAAAATAAACTTCAGCGCAGAGGTATTGTAAAATTTTGCAACTCATTATTAAAAGTAAATTCTCGACTATATATATGCAGTGTAATAAGAGCGTTGTGAAAAAGAAACAGTGTAGATTTAGATCAGACTGCACAGAACTCTCTGCTGATAATATTGTGTTTTGCTGGCAAACGCAACCTTGACATTGCATCAGTTCGGGCCTTCTTCCTGACTAAAAGTTAATAAATGGATTCCGGTATCAGTAAGTGACGTACAGGACTTGGAACCAAGGAGTTATGAACTAGATCTAGTATCCCAGTTGAGCCAAACTCGTGGGGAATTGGAGATAGTCATTGCAACATGATTCAGACATCGCTGATCATACGATATTTACGTGGGAAAGCAGTTGGTGACATGAAAAGGGTTTTATGCGAGGTACTGGTAAAAGAAAAGAAACTCCAGGAATGCATAGATGTCTTTGCCGTCATGATACGACTGGAACACGATTGAAAACGACGTAATACACCAAGTAAACATTTAATTTAATCCTCGAAATGATGAAGAAATATCAGAAATTATTGTTAAAATCAGGTGAAATTTATACAGGTGAAACACTGTTGAAATTGAAGTTTCCTACCAGCATGTTGACAGTGACTATGTTTAACAGGAGACGATGGGAGGAAGACGAGGTGGGCACCGTGTGTAACACTGTGACTGCTGAAGCTGAAGAAAGAGGCATTTTGTCATATATAAAATAATTGCTGATTTAATGTTTTTTTTTTCTTTTGGAATACCCGACACAAAAGGCTTACCAAGCAGTAAAGTCCCAGGACCAGAATATCACTTCTGTGCTGTCTGCTCTGAATTTATATTGTTTGCTAAAGAACCAAGGGTTGAATATAGCTTAGAAAGTTACTCTTGACAATGTTTTAAATTTGTGTGTCGCAAGCGAGGGGTTTGAAGGGTTAAGGGACATGACAGACTTGTCACTGGCCTCTGTTTACTTTTGGATGTTCAACATTTATGAAAAGAAGATTAGATTTGATAATGGGAGTTTAAATCCTTAGCATAGACAAAAATTTTAGACTTACATAACATTTTGAAAGCATTTGCATTAGAAAGTATTTGGTGTACCATAAATGATAGGTTTTGTGTTAAAAGGGCAGAAAACGGGGGAAAAGAAGAAAATGCTGGTAACTAGCATTTTCTGCTTTTCCTACAATGTTTTCAAAACCCTCTTCCTCAGATTCATATAAACACAGGCTTGTTTGCTTAAGGGTTAAAGCCATTACCCATGGAATACAAATTTCCGAAACTTAGCAGAAGAGGGGTATCAAAAAACATTTTGAAATTAAAACTTAACACAAATGCATGTAGAAGATTAGATGTGACTTGGTTAAAAATTTAAATACTGAAATTGTAAATTTTTTACCTAAAACATTCCTCAGGTTGTCTCACTGAACTGATTTGCTGATACATGTAAGTCTGAAATATGTACCAAATGATCTTATCTTTTAACAAGCACAAGTAAAACAAGAGGGCCAAGATGGCCCTGAAGTCGCTCACCTGAGTCTTTTGACCAAACATGACCCATTTTCAATCTCTTTCGAGATATCATGACAAACATTCTGCCAAGCTTTCATATTTATTGGACTGAAAATTTGGCCTCTAGCTTGTACACAAGCTTTTTTCTAGAATTTCTCTCAGTGACCTACTTTTTAGCTAAACATAGCCCATTTTCCCATTGTAGATATTATCAAAACAGAGATTCTGACCACCTTTCATAAGTATTGGACAGAAAATGTGGCCTCTAGAGTGTACACAAGGTTTTTCAAAGATTTGACATGGGGACCTAGTTTTTTACCCAATGCGACCCATTTTCAATTTCATCATATTGATCATCGAGACAAACATTCCGACTAATTTTCATAAGTACTGGACAGAAAATGATGACTCTAAAGCTACACAAGCTATTTTAAAGATTTGACCTGGTGACCTAGTTTTTGACCCCATTTGACCCATTTTCAAACTCATTCAAGATATCATTATGAAAAACATTCTGACCAACTTTCATGAGTATTTTACTGAACATGTGGCCTCTCGAGGGTATGATTTGAACAGTGACCTAGTTTTTGACCCGTCATGACCTATTTGCAAACTCGTCCAAGAGATCGTCATTACACACATTCTGACCAAGTTTCATAGGTATTGCACTGAAAATATGGTCTCTAGAGTGTTCACATGGTTCTTTCAGATTTGACCTAGTGACCTAGTTTTTGACCCGACATGAACCATTTTCAAACCAATCCAAGATATCATCAAGACAAACATTCTGACTAACTTTCAAGAGTTTTGGACCAAAAAAGTGGCCTCTAGAGCGTACACAAGGTTTTACTAAAATCTTATCTAGTGACCTAGTTTTTGACCTGACATTACCCAATTTCGAACTTGTCCGAGATATCATCAACACAAACATTCTGACCAACTTTGTTTTGGACTGAAAATATGGCCTCTACAGCGTACACAATGTTTTTCAAAGATTTGACCTAGTGACCTAGTTTTTAACCCAACATGGCCCATTTTCAACCTCAGCCGAGATATCATCAAGGCAAACATTCTGATGAACTTTCAAGAGTTTTGGACCGAAAATGTGGCCTCTAGAGCGTACACAAGGTTTTTTAAAGATTTGACCTGGTGACCTAGTTTTTGACCCGACATGACCCATTTTGTAACTTGTCCGAGATATTATCAAGACAAACATTCTGACCAACTTTCAAGAGTTTTGGACTGAAAATGTAGCCTCTAGAGCGTACACAAGGTAATTTAAGTTGACGACGTGTGCACGACAGACGACAGACACAGCGCCATCACAAAAGCTCACCTTGAGTAATTCGTGCTCAGGTGAGCTAAAAAGCCTCTAAAAACATTGTAGGAAAGGGAGAAATTCCTAGTAACCAGCATTTTCTCCTTTTGCCACAATGCTTTCTATTCTTTTTAATGACAACTCACAATTTGTTTGCTACATTTAATTCATTGTCTGCAAGTGCTATCAGTATTGATGGTTGTCTAGCCATGTGTCAACTAGTGAAGAGTTAACCCTTAAACTTCTAAACGCGACTCGCTGACCTTTTGCGAACAGTGTAGATCAAGATCAGACTGCACAGAATGTGCAGTGTGATCTTGGATCTACACTGTCAGATTAGGTAATATTGTTTCCCCCCTCCCCCCCCCCCCGAAAAAAAAAAAAAATTGAAATGGCAACATCTGGATTTTTACTATCGACTTGAAATTTCCATGTTAGTTTTAAAGCAGGATAAGATTTAAGAGTCTTTTCATCGTTTGCCTAGGTTTTTTCTTTTTATTTATGCTTCAAAATATTGAAATTCAAGATATCTGAGGGTAGTTCTTAAGCAAATGTGATGGATTTTTTTTCAAAACAGGCAGCTTATTAGTTAAAGAAGAAAATCACCATGAATTATAACAATTTCTCAATATGCCAGAATATTAAACGTTATCGTGTAAACTGTGACAAAATCTGTATCCATGAATAGAAAGGGTATCATACATCATCTGGCATTGAAAAAAATTGGATTCTTTTGATAGATCTATAAAAAGAAAATATCACTGAAAAAACTAATACTTTATCAAAAAATTAATGAAGGGTCTATAACATTTTGGAGTAAAGGTGATTTTTTGGAGAAACTTTATTTTCTTTATACTTACAATTACTTCTTAAAACTAAATTGCAGCAGGCACAAATATTCTCCTTTTACTGCAGTGTTTTCTGCACTACCACAGAAAAATCAGAAAAATCAAAAAAAGCAAAAATGCTAAAGTATTGAAAAGTCTGAAATTGTGTACTGTGAAAGGTGAACTTTGAAACTTGACTATAATTATGATTACTTGATGCGCTGGATCCTTTCCTTTGACACACTTTGGTTACTCCCCAAAAATGACTGAAAAACATTGCTCATTTTTATCATGGTAATTTTTTTTGATATGGGGAAAATATTTTTGGGAACAGAAAACAGTTTATTGACATGTACATAGTCATAACCTAAGATACTTAGTAATATTGAAATTTAATATATAGAGCAGGTATGTTAATCTATTAAAAAAACATTACTCAATGCTTTTTATTCAGCAGCTACTCTTTTGAAATCTGTTTTTTGATAGGTCAAAACCATGCCATGTGCTGTTAAATATAATGTGTTTCAACATGAGAAATCTTTTTTAGAGAAAGTATCAATGGACAAGAACACAATAAACATTTAAAAAATATTGACAAAGAAGTGGTATGTCTTAACCCTTTATCATACAATCCCAAGTAATAACAACCCTGAGGTAGAAGCCTTTTGAAAACATTATGGAAAAAGAAGAAAATCCATCATTTTCTTCTTTTTTCTGAATGGTTTAACCTTTCCAAAGCTGAATTTCTTATTTCGATTCACGATTATTTGTTGTCTGCAAAAGCTTCCAGTTTGGACAAGTCTAAAATTTTCTGATCTAGTTACGGGTTAAGCAGTATGTTTGTCTCACAATGTTTTTAACTGAAAAAAAGCCACAGATGCTTGAATAACATCATGGTTAAGGGGCTCAGGCATTCGTTTTGTTACGAATTTTGGTATTAAATAATAATATATATTTTGTAGTATATAAGAAGTCTCGTATATAATCTTACATAGATGGCATGTTTGTCACAAAACAAAAGCCCGTGGTAAGGAAATAGCTAACGCAACTATAAGATTAGATGAACTTTGTTAAGTAGGTTATTTAATGCTTAAGGTTTTAAAGTTTTAAGATGAATGGAAGGAAGGGTTTTTAATTTCAGTAAAGTATATGCGGTGAAACCATTACACAGGTGAGGCTATTAACTCTTTATCAGATGACAAATATTGGACTTGTCTAAATAGAAAACATTTGCAGACGACAAGTTAAATGAGGCTCAAATCGAGAGATTTGTTTTTGAAAGGATAGAAAACATTTTAGGAAAAGAAGAAAATGCTAGTTACCAGCATTTTCTTCTTTTCCAACGTTTTCACAAGCCCTCAACTTAAAGGTCATTAAAACTGGGGATTGTGTGGTAATGGGTTAAAT
This sequence comes from Hippopus hippopus, assembly GCA_946811185.2. Taxonomy (NCBI): domain Eukaryota; kingdom Metazoa; phylum Mollusca; class Bivalvia; order Cardiida; family Cardiidae; genus Hippopus; species Hippopus hippopus. The sequence continues at coordinate 34,856,464 of OX328100.1, forward strand.
CTTAGCACATAAAGGGCAACTGTGGGCGTTTTTACAGAAAGTTTATGTCAAGAGGGCACGCACAGAACTTTCAATCTGATATGGGATATTCACTGGGTAATATTTCTTGCAAGGCAGTATCAACTTTTAAATAATATGGTTCCTTTCGGTGATTTGAAAATGTCTCTTTCTTCTATTTAGCTATCTAAGGATAACCTGAGAAAGTACATGTTGAAAAAATCTTGTACAAGGTAATTCAGACATTCCTCAACAGAAATATATTTCAAAAATGGGTGCATGTCTTGGCGTACAAAATTCACAGTTTCTGATCTATGTGCGAACTGGAGACAAAAAGAATGCGGGAACAGACGCAAATGTAAAAATAAAGTTACATGATTCAAATGGAAACCACACAGACGACTTAGTTTTGGATAACTTCTTTAGAAATGACTTTGAAAGTGGAAATTTAGATGTATTTCCAATCAAAGACTTAAAACAGAAACAATTTGCTGGTAAGATCAGTCGAATAGAATTTTGGCGGGACAATGCTGGCCTTGGAGCAGATTGGTTTGTTGACCAAATTACGGTGGAAAATCGGAAAACCAATGATTTATACATATTTCCAGTATTTCGTTGGATAAAACCGGACTACCATTATTTGATAGAGCATTTGGACACCTCTCTACCACAGTTTGATCCCCACAGTGATCAGCGGAAGCAAGAGTTAGAAGATAAAAGAGTCACATATGAAATTGTACAAAAATTTCCTGGTGCTCCTGCACAGGTATGTGTATATAACAGTTTTGGTGTCCTTGACTGGTTTACCAAATAATTCTATGTTTTAATGACCCTAAATAAGAAAACTTGAAATCATTGTGGGAAAGCCAGAAAATGCTAACTGCTGAATGATTTTTACCTTTTCAAATCCCATCCATTCATATCTCATCATCTGAGACACAATGAATTTTTTCTTCTGCAAAATACTTACAAAATATGTGAGTCTACAATTCTGTTGTCTGGTGAGACTTAACTCTTTACCAAATGATAAAATTTTAGACAAGTCCAAATTGAAAGCATTTGCAGTTAAAAAAAAATAAATGACAGAAAAATTAAAATTCGTTTTTGGAAGAGTAGAGAACATTGTGGAAAAAGGTGAAAGTGCTGATAACCAGCATTTTCTCATAGTTTGTCAACATTTTCAAAAACTTTTTTTTCTCAGCGTGGTTTAAGGTAGGGATTATGTGGTAAAGGGTTAAACTATTACCTCTTAGAAAACATTCTTGTAAAGTATGACTACAGTCAAGCTAAATTATACTTCATGAATATCTGAAAACATAATTATTTAGGTAAAAGGAGATACACACATGTATTAATTGTTACACACAATTCCTCCTTTTTTTTTTTTTAAATAGTGGTTTACTGTCTTCTCAGCTATGGCAATATTGAGGCTTTTCTTGAAATACAGAATTAGAAGTGAGGTTAGAACAGTTGGTGAATATGGCCCAGATATGGATCCCAAGTACATGTATTCACCAACCATTCTTATTTTCATCCCAAGTCCAATTCTAGATTTAGAAAGTGACACAACTTCTTATTGGCTTAGCCAATCAGATGTTGTGTTACTTTAAAATTTGGAAAATTCTGGAGAATAAGACTGAGAATATCCAAAAAATGGTTGGTGAATATAGATTCTGGAGCAAGATAGGTTTCTGATAACATTTGCCAAACCAAGACAAATAATGTACAGGATCTTTCCTGGGCTTTCTATGATACCGTGGTTGTTTGACCCCTGCAAAATGGGAACACTTGAGCGTTAGGGTACATTTCAAAGAAACATGGGATAGGGTGTCAGGGAAAATACTGTAAGTACCCAGGTACATCATGTTCATAGATGGTACATTTTGGAACCCAAACTTTCAAAGGATTGATTGATTGAATGTTTTTGTATGCTATTTCTCAGCAACCATTGGATGGAGTTCTTTGGAATTTCATGGGAAGCTTCCCTTTAAATAGGGAGGACATGATCTAGCGACTTTTCTATGGGTTAGGCCCTTTGAACTATTACAACATACATATGTAAATGGTTGAATGGTAATGTGTGTAGAGAGAGTACTGGTACATCCTACTCCAACAGCTTTAAATTTTCTCTTTTGACAAAAACCTGTCTCTGATTGCTCTTGTTAAAACTGTTTCTGTTACATTTAGGTTCACTGTTGAGTCACTGCCAGTAGAGCAATTTAGGCCCTCATGGGCTTCTAGTTTTGCTTTCAAAATTATGCCAATTATAATGTAGCTACACCTCACTTGTAATTGTCTTTCCTGGCTTTAACCAATAGAGGGCCCAATCTTAACAGTGCCTTGCTGAAGTCGATTCTAGCATGACCAGTATCAGTGTCCTACATGTTGGGCTGAACCAGGCTTTTCTTAAGTTACATAAGAAATAGCCTAACCACAAGGCTACAAAGGAGTGCTGAAATCCAACGAAGAACCATGTGCGTAACATTGCTAGTATGTTCCAGAAATTTTCATCATGGCAACAGTACCATACAGAAATTTTCAGAGTGAAAAGTGTCGATGTACAGTTCAACCATAATATAAAAATATTTGTACCAAAAAATAACCTCTTATGAAATAGACTGTCATTGTAGCAAAATCTCTTACTGCTTTATACTCTACCAGACACTAACATTTTAGAGTTGTCTTTATTGAATACAGTTGCAGACCACAAATGAACTGTGGCAGGAATGTGTGAATAGGGAAAAGGAGAAATGCTGATTTGTAGCATTTGCCCTTTCCAGTAATGCTTTTTAAAAGTCTTCTTGTATTTAAAACATATGATCCTTTCATACAGAGTGACAGGAAGTGTAGCTTATTAATAAGGAGGGACTATATTAGGATAATACCAGAATGAACTTACTTGAACTTTTGGTCAATTGTGGTTTACCCTTAACACCTCCTGAAACAAATTCTTGGCAGATGACTTTAACAACATACTCGTGAAATAGGCCAGTAGATAGATAACCATCACACACATGTACCATACTATATAAGTAGAAATGTTTGCAACATGGAAATTTTTGCGATTTCCAAAATTTGAAAATTTTGCAAACTTTTCTGTTCGCATATTTATCAACAAGTATAACAACAAATTATAATGAGTGTCTTGAATTCGCAAACATTACCAGACGCAAAATGTCTGTAATTTGTAAATTTTTTGACACTTGTATATATCCACGTATACAGTATAGGTGTGAGTACAAAAATAGAGAGAAAACAGTATGGCAAAGGAGAATTTGCTCTTTAAAGATTATTACAGGAGCATAAAAGAAATCTGCTGCAAATTTGATTAAGGGAATTTTTAAGCTTTGCCATTAAACAGAATTTCAGACTGATAAAAGTTATAAGTATTGCAAACCAAAAATTGAATGGTGCTCAAATTGTTGGACTTGTCCTTAATATGGTAGAAAACAGTATCAGAAAGAGAGAAAAGGCTGGTAACCAGCATTTTCTCCTTTGATGCTTTCTCATGTTGCTTTCAAGAGGCTTGGTTGTCAGGGTTGTTAAGACGTGTGATTATTTGGGAAAAGATTGTGAATTGCATTCTCATACTATTTCTTAGAAAGTAATATAAACTCTGATTGGCTAAACCAAATACTGGAGCCAGTCAGATATTTTGAGATGCTTTGAAATTTAGAAAATTATTGATGACTGAAATAAAAATGTAATTTAGAATGGTTGGTGAATACTCTGTCTGGAACCACTAAGATGTAGATTATTCCAGTAGATACTTTGATGGTATGATGGCACCACCAACGCAGTGAATAAAATATTAATAATCAAATAGAGAACTTTTGATACAATTTGTAGCAAATATGATCAAATCAGTTATAAGAGAACATGATGAGCAAGTGGACAAGACACTAATTTATCAAAGTAGGATGTGAATTAGTCGCCCATTCAGTGGTAATTATCAGAAATTTTTGCCAAGGGTGCCATATGAAATCAGCGTCAACAGTACTGAGTGGTCAATATTCATGAATAATTAATTGTTTATTGTGAACCTATAAGGCACTTAGCACGAAAGTTGATTTCCTCATTTGCCTTTGCATGTGCTGTAGATCTAAGGTCAGACTACACAAAATGTACAATCTTATCTCAAATCTGCTTCTTTGATATTATTGTTTGATATTCTTTCAAAAGAAGCCATGAGGGCTCATCATATTTTGTGCTCTTACAGCTAACTCTTTACCAAACAACAAAACTTTAGACTCATCCAGATTGAAAATCATTTGAAGATGACACGTGTTCTGAGAAAGAATAATTTAAGGAAAAAGAAGAAAATACAGGTTACCATCATTTTCTCCTTTTTACCATAATTTCCCAAAAATCTACCTTTTGAAGGTCCTAAAAAGACAGGATTGTTTTGTAAAAGATTAACTAAAAAATTTTCCTCCTATAAATGACACTTTATAATAAATGTAGGCCTGAAGACCTTTTTTCCAAAGATGTCTGGAGTAAAAATTGCAACATTTCCTCTTCTCATTATATTTTCATGTGCACTGGCAATCTGGAGTTTTAATGACCCAAAGGAAAAGACCTTTTGAAAACATTGTTTGAAAATGAAGAAAATGCTGGTAACCAGAATTTTTTCCTATTCTAACAATGCTTTCTACCCTATGAAAGACAGAAATCATCATTTAAGTTACACTTTTTTTGTCCTCTGCAAATATTTTGAATTTGGACCAGTGTAGAATTTTGCTGTTTGATGGAGCGTTAATGGACAAGACCTTGTTTCACACATGCTGATTGTCATGATTCACAAGGATGTAATTCAAGTGAATTTGTGTCAGTCTTTAGCCTGCTCAATAAGTGAAATGAAACTTTCAAGCCAATTGTAAAAAGCCAAAGTTTGCTACTGCAAAAGTTTTCTTTATTTTTTTTTGGGGGGGGGGGTTTGAGGAAATATCGGACAGTGTAGATCCAAGATCCGACTGCATGTTTTGTTCAGTCTGATCTTGATCTGCACTATCCACAAAAGGTCCTTAAGTTGAGCTTAGTAGGTTAAGGGTTAATGAATGAAACCGTCCTGAGTGTAAATGACTTGATGAAAGAACACCTTTAAAAATATTGTTGGAAAAGGAGAACATGCTTGCAACCAGCATTTCCTTCTTTGCTTATGATGTTTTCTACCATACCAGAGATAAATTCCATCATTTGAGTCACACATAATTTGTTGTCTGTGAATGCTTTGACTTTGGACAAGTCTAAATTTTTGTCGTCTGGTACAAGTTCAATGGATTGTGCATTACTGGTATAGAGCCCTTGACATTCATGTCAGTTTATGTGTGAATATTATGCAGGATGTCTTGTATCAGGTTTCAAATCCTAGAGAATGACAAAAATACAAACTTACTGGTGGGAAATACTATAACCTTTTGAAACCAGAAAAAAACAGCTACATGTAACAGTTTCAGTCTAGAAGCAAGACCCAAATGATTGCAGTTTCAAAGCTGCCCTTGGCCAGAATGTCTAAGCAAGGCCAAAAGTGTAGATCAAAGATCAGGGCCTGGATTCATCTACCATTTTTAGTAAAATTCTTAGTCTGATTCTCAAGAATTTGCTAAATTTGAAATTGTGGCAATTTCTGATTGGCTAAACCAAATTGTACCAAATGGTACAGCCAAACAGAAATTGTGTTACTTTTTAAATGTAGAATAAGAATGCAAGGTTGCATGGTTGGTGAATATAGACTTAGACCGCATAGTTTGTGCAGTCTAATCTCAATCTATGCAGGCTGCAAAGCCAACTATACTTGTGAAAGCCACTTTGAGGTTTAAAAGTCTCTCACATGTCCTTTTTCTTCCATACTATGGCTATGAAAACTGTTGTATGCAACTTTTCATTGCAGACAGTGTAGATCAAGATTAGGATGCATAGAATCTTGGATCTACACTATCATCATTGTAATTTTAGTTGTTTGTGGCACTATACATGGTTCCCAAGACAATGGAAAGAGAAAGAAAGCTGTTTTTCAGACAACAATTTTTTATTGATGAATTTTGAAATTTTCCATCAATTTTTTTAATTACCCTTTTAACGACCCAGGGAAAGGAGGCTTTTGAAAACATTGTGGGAAAAGGAGAAAATGCTGGTATCCAGCATTTTCTCCTTTTCCCACAAGGTTTTCTACCCTATCAAAGACAAATTCCATCATTTGAGACACTTTTGGATTGTTGTCTGCAAATGCTTTGGATTTGAGCAAGTCTACAACTATGACTCATGTGGTAAGCAGTTAAATGATCCTGAGGAAGAGGATTTTGAAAACATTCTGTGTGAAAAGAAGAAAAATGCTAATCTAACCAAATTTCTTGGAAGCCTTTTTGCTCAAAACTGTGAAACAATGGGGGTGGTTTGGTAAAGGGTTGACTAAATGACAAAGCAAAAAGGTGAAAATACATGTACCTGTTCAATGAGTGATAATAAAATGTTAATTCTAGTCTGACTTTTTACCACATTCTCATGCAGATCATAAGAGAATATCATACAAAATTGATCACATGATATGAAAATATTGACAAAAAAAAACCACACACACACAACAAAAAATCAATGTACATTTAAGGATTGATATAGAAGAGAAAAGTTATTTTTGTATCGAGAAATGTTGCTACCAATGAGCGCTTTCTCTGCTTTCCACAAAATTTTAGATAAATTTATCTCTAGCAGGTGTACTTTAGATCCAATGGGAAGTTAAGGTTTTACATAAATTTAATCAGGGATAAGAATATTGAGTATTAAAACTTTACCAGACATTCCTATTTTTTACAACCATGAGAAAGACGAGTTCTGAAAGCATGGTGGAAAGAGGAGAAAATGCTGGTAAATAGCATTTTTTCTTTTACCTACAACGCTTTCAACTCTATAAACAAATCTTATCGTTTGAACCCCATTGAATTTGTCATCTGCAAATACTTTCAGTATCGCAAAGTCTGACTTTTTATGGTGTGGTAAAGAGTTGAGGAAAATAATCCCCAAATGAATTAATCCTGTATGTTACACAACCCTGTGTTTGAAAATACTGCGAAAGAGGGCTTTTGAAAATATTTTGGGATAAGGAGAAAATGCTGGTAACCAGCATTTTCTCCTTTTCTCAAAATGTTTGCTACCATTTCAATGACAAGTTCTAACATTTGAGCCACAATTAATTCGTCGGTTGTAAATGCTTTCAATTTGGGCAGATTTAAAATTTTGTTGTGTGGTAAAGAGTTAAATTCTATATTTAGTAATAAATGATAATAATGGGAACTTAGTCTATGGCCAAACACATTGTTTTAGGATGTTCATTACAAAATAGTCTTCATGGGAAAATTTCTGATATTCTTTTACTCATCCATCATAATTTTACATACAGAAGACTTTATTACATGTTTATCATTTTTACTTTTTCTCAAAGCCCTCGACATTGACCAGTTCACAATAACAAGGGGTTACTTGTTCAAATCCCAAGTGGATAATTTCTTTACAATTTGATAGTCATTGCACCAGGATTCATCCCTCTCTCACAACTGACTATTGTTTGGACAATAGTTATGTGGGAAAGAAGCCATTTGCTTAGGAAAAATACTATGCAAAATGTTGGTTAAAAAAACTACAGGAAAGCATGGATAATTGATTGTGCACTGGCCCTAGAGCGATATAATTGAAATAATGTTGAAATTGGTGTGAAACTGCATACCGATAAATAAAAAAACCCTTTGATAGGGAAAGTTCATTTATTTATTTAGAGGGCGTAGTGATTATGAAGTTGGTTATGCCTTTGCAAGTGGCCAGGAATTTCCAACAAAAGTTATTAATGGTTGTTTAATACAAGTGGCTGATCAACCTTGTAACCTTACAATCTTGAGTCTAAATGACCCTTCAGAAGATGGCTTTTGAAAATATTATGGGTAAGCAGTATTTTCTCCTTTTCCCATAATATCTTCTAACCTATTAAAGACAAAATCAGTCATTTGAGCCACATTTTACTTGTCATCTGCAAATTAATGCCTTCAATTAAGACAGGGCTAAATTTTTCTTGTCTAAATATAAAGAGGTAATACAAATGGAAGCAAAAACAGGTTAACTACTCAGGTCTGCATGGTTCAGTTTTCTATGTCGTTCATAATTATGATACCCTGTTCCAAAAGGCAAAACATTGAATTTTTGATCATTTTTGGGCTCTACTGTTTGAATTATTGATGATTATTTTCATCACCTATTGGACATTTCCACTGGATCATTTTCAACATGCAAAGGTAACCCAATTACAATGATTTATAGGTTGTGATTTCACATGTCAGATTTTAAGCCTTTTACCAAACAATCCAAACAATTCAGAGTTTAACAACCCTTAAAAATTTCGCTTTTGAAAAGGTGGGAAAAGGAGAAAATGCAGGAAACCAGCATTTTCTTAGTTTCCTCAAATGCTTTCTACTTTTTCAAAGTCAAATCCCATCATTTGAAGACATTTAAATCATGCCATTTAAAAGTATAGAAAATATTGTGAAGATGACAATCTGTTATTGTGTGGTCAGTCCATGTATTAGTTGCTGGCAGAAAAATGAATTTCAAAATCATGCAAAAAGTACAACAAAGATACAGTGACCTGGCAGGTTTCAACCTAGTTTTGAAATTGATTTTTAGTGTAGCTGAGATGATGAGATTTAACTTTGACAGAGTAGAAAACATTATGGGAAAATAGAGAAGATGCAGGTACCAGCATTTTCTCTTCTCTCCACACTGTTTTCAAAGACTGTCTCTTTTCATAGTTGTTATGGCATGGGACTGTTTTATAAAGGTCTGAAGGTTAGGAAATAGTGCTTACAGATCAATAGTGTGGGTGTAAAATTACAAATAAATCAGTTTGTATGGTCCCACAAATCATCAGGCTGATTAAAATTTTATGAATGGAAGATAGAGCAAGCTGAAGAAATCATGTTATTTCTTTCGCATCATAATATTTTCTTATCCTTGAGGTAGAGAAACAAGATTTACTGTTCATCAAACAATGGGGAGCCTGTATTCACCAACCATTCTTAATACTGTAGAAAGTACACTTGTCAAAAAATTTGCAAATTACCCATTACGGACACTTTCTGTATGGAAATGTTTGCGTTCAAGACACTCATTATTTGTTGGCATACTTGTGTTAAAATACATAAACAAGAAAGTTTGCGAATTTTTCGAATTTGCGAAATCACAAAAATTTCCACATCACAAAAATTTTCACTAAAACAGTATTATTCTTGGTCTGATTGTTAACTAAACTTCAAAGAAATGCAATTTCTGACTGGCAAAACTAAAACATTGTTGGTGAAACAAGTTTTACAGATTATACAAATCACTTTCGATGATAATGCGTCCGGAAACCTTAACCCTTTATCACAAAATCCTGTGTTTTGATGACCCAGAGGAAAGAGCCTTTTGAAAAGGTTGTTGGAAAAGGAGAAAATGCTGGTAAGCAGCATTTTCTCCTTTTCCCACAATGTTTTCTATCCTTTCAAAAACAAATTCTGTCATTTTAGATACATTTAATTTGTTGTCTGCAAGAGTTTTCAATTTGGTAATGTCAAAAATTTTGTTGTTTGGTACAGAGTTAAACTGTTGATCAAGTTTTGGTGTGTATAGTTTGGTTTCAAAGCTTGACCCACATGGCACAAGATTCAAACATGAGGAGCCATTCTTGTGAGGGGCTGATACCCAATCCATACATTGCTGTCACCCTCATGTTTAATGTGAGGAATTAAAAAGTAAAAAAAAAAAGTCATATAATTTGTCCTATAATTGGTCAAAATATTAGAATAATAACAATTTCTTTTCATAAAAACATATATGCTTCAGTGAGCAGAAGTCTTTTCACGTCATGACTGATGGATATATCGTGATCACGATAATTTTCTGAAATGGACCATGAATTTGAATAACAAACTGTTATTTATTGCAGGGGTGGGTGGGTGAGTGGCCCTTGGTCAAAGGTGTTCAATTAAGATGTCCCATAAAATGTTAGTTTCAACTATATAGTTATTTACATGGACTATGTAGATCAAGATCTGTGTTTGTAAGATTCTGACCAAAATGGCCTTGATAAAAAAATGTAATAATTCTTATTCTACAGTTTATACTTTGATGAGTGACAAATTTTCCATGTGTGAAAATTTCTCTTTTCAACAAAATGAAAAAAGGAAAAGAGAAAAAAAGTGATTCCTGCCAAGGTTACTTTACATCATTTCTCTATATATTTAGCCACAAAATAGTTTCAGTATTTATATTCCAATACATGTTATGCCATGTATCTTTTTTACAGAAATTTCATGTTTTTCATGACCCTGTGTGCTGCAGTGCTTTCATCCATTTGGTATTGTAATTGTTGTAGACACTAGTATTGAAATAAAAGGGTTTCACACAGAATCTCTTTCACACAAAGGCCCAATAGTTGACAAAAACAGAATGCATGTGTTAAATGCATTTGAAGTTAAATCATACCAATTTAAAGTATAGGAAATATTGTGAAGATGACAATCTGTTATCATGTGGTCCAAGTGTATGTCACTGGCAGAAAAATGAATTTTATAATTGGGTAAAAAGTAAACAAAAATAGAGTGACATTTCTGTTGGCGACTAATACTTCTACCGACCAAACAATAATAGCTTGTCATATTCACAATAATTTCCATACTTTTAAATGGTATGATTTAAATTTGAATGCATTTTAACACCCTCTTTGTTTACTTTTGGCAGTTACTTCAGAAAGAACTGGAAAGTGAATACCCCATATCAGGCTGCATGCTCTGTCCTGTCTGCTTATGGTCTATGCTATCTAAAAACTTAACTCAAGTCATGCATAGCACTGTCTAGGAGTTCAAAGTATCCAATATTGAGGTAATTGTAAATATCATTTTGTACTATTTTAAGGATTTGAAGTCATGAAAAAGTTAATGATCTTGATTGCTTTCTGTCATAAAGTCACCAATGATAATGTATAATTATGACAACCTCAATGATATCTTATTCATAATCTATCAAATGAAAATACCTTGTTTATTAAACCTTTACCAAACAATCCTGTGTTTAATGACCTTGAGGAAGAAGATCATGGAAAACTTTGTGCAAAAAGGAGAAAATGCTGGTAATTGGCCTCCTTTTCAAACAATCTTTTTCTACCTTTTCACAGACAAATTCTATCATTTGAGTTGCATTTAATCTGTCATTTGGACTAATTCAAAATTCTATTGTCTGGTATAGAGTACCTTTGATTTCTTTATTATATATTTTACAAAAAATCCTAATTTAGTCAAAAGGACTGAAAATCAACTTTACCTCGAGTTTGATCTTGATCATACAATGTTGTTCATAAAACACTAATGTTTAAACATTTACAGTGTGCATTATACAGTCATGAACTTTATTGCTTTACAAAAATTTATTCTTTTTGAGTTACAAAATTATACAGTAACCTGGTGGCTCTTGGTACACGCACATCCTTTTGCACTTCCCATGTGCTGAAGGAGTAGCACAAGAGGGGGATGACTTGCCCTCATTTCGTAAGGGAGCGGGCTGGGTTCAGACTCCTCTAAGAAATTTCTAATGCATTTTGAGACCATGCTTGGAAAAAATGACAAAGGAGATATGACCAATACCATTTTCAGCTGAAAAACTGTTCCTGGTATAGCTGGACTGGCCATACTTGCAATGACAGCCTTTACTAGGAGAGACTCTATCAATAAAGATTACATAAACAATCTATTAATAATGATAATCGATCACATGTATGTCATTATCGATAAACAACCATTAGATCATTTAATGACACAATTCATCACAGTCAATTATCAGTAGATTATGTAAACTGTCTTTTCTACTGAAATCAAATGTTCATAAATAGAAAACAGCATCAAGTCTGACAGGTTTAATACTGTTTAACCCTTTATCATACGATCCCTTGTTTTGACAACCCTGAGAAAGAAGCCTTTTGAAAACATTGTGGGAAAAGAGAAAATGCTAGTGACCATCATTTTCTTCTTTTCAAGAATGTTTTCTACCCTTTCAAAGACAAATACATGTATCATTCATTTATTAAATCAAATCCAGTATATGCTTTACATTTGGACAAAAAATCTCAAAAATTGTTGTGTGGTAAAGAGTTAACCGTTTATCAAACGACAATATTTTAGACTGGTCCAAATTAAAAGCACTTGCAGACGACAAAATAAACGTAACTCAAAAATTGAAATTTGTTTTAGCAGGGTAGAAAACATTGTGGGAAGAGGAGAAAATGCTGGTTACCAGCATTTTCTCCTCTTCCCACGATGTTTTCAAAAGGCTTCTATCTCAAGGTCTTAAAAACCAGGGATAGTTTGGTAAAGGGTTAATAAGATAACAAGATTTTGACTGACAATCTTTGTCATCAATTTTACTTTCTTTGTCCAACCAAAACTCACAGTGGTTCAGTCAGTAATCATTTATGGCTTGTAAACCAGTAAACATGAGTTTTAATCTTCAGAGAGGCCAGAGGCAGCACAATCAACTCCCTTAAGTCTTAACCACACAATCCACAGTTTAGCAGCCCTGAGAAAGAAACCTTCCAAAAACAAGGTGGGAAAATATGAATTCAACTAAATACATAAATATGATCATATAATTTAATATCAGTTGTATTCATGAACATTGGCGAGTTCTGATTGGCTGAAAAAATTTTTTCATAGCTCCATGAAAAAAAAAAATCACGTTATGCCGGAACTACTTTCGCTGATGGTTACTATTGCCGGTCCTACACACTGCTGTGTTCATTTACTTTCGTTCTATTGGTTAATTTTCAGTATTGGGGATCTGAAAACTGCTTCCCTATTGTATTCTTGCGCCATACAAATATGAGTGGAAGGGGCTTTAGAAACTCCAACGTTAGATTTATAAATAAAGAAAATGAATGCAGTTTGAATTATTTCCGTGGGTGTATGTTGTCTGTAATATTAAATTATAAGGAATGAAGAGAATTTTCTTTTTTTCATGGAGGTATGAAAAAAAAAAACCTAATCACACTTTTGTATGAAATCACTTTGTGGTTTCATACAGTGTGATTAGGTTTTTTTTATTCATACCTCCATGAAAAAAAGAAAATTCTCTTCATTCCTTAAGTGAAAACCTTGTGGCCACAGGCAGTGGTACAGACAGCTAGTATGTCTCAAAACAATAGTCTCTGACAAAAGGAAATGTCATTTATTACAAGTATTTATTTCTCCCTTTGCTACAATATTTCTCAAAAGTCAACTGCTGCAAGACTACAGTTATCTACTGGTTGCACTACATTGGGTATGTCCACACGGAGTCAAAGAATTCATTTGATAGAGGGAGATTTTGCACATTAAATTTTGCTCATGAATAAAGATAATGTTTTCTGCTGGTATTGTCAAAAGGTGCCAGTTTCAAAGATTGGATGAGCAGTGAATATTATTCCTAGTGTCACAGTATATTTTCTTTAAGCTAATCACTGCATAAATGTATGACAAATTATGTCTACAGGGCATCATATAACTTTATATAGCTATATAAGTAAAACTGTTCAGTCTGACTTAATGTAATAAACCCTGTACCAAACAGTCCTGTGTGTTTTACTGTCCTGGGATGGTAAAGCTTTTTGAAAGCATTGTGGGAAAAGGAGGGGGAAATGCTGATAATCGGCATTTAAGCAGACAGTGTAGATCTTCAACCAAACTGTACACTGTTTGCTGTCTGATCTTGATCACCTCTGTCCACAAATGCAAGTGAGTTGTTCTAAAGCACTTTTAGGGATAAAATGTTTTCAACCAAGTACACCAAACAATCCTGTGGTAATGACTCCGGGGAAAGGAGGCTTTTGATAAAATTGCAGAAAAAGGAGAAATTGCTGATAACCAGTATATTCTCCTTTTCCAAAATAATTTTTTACCGTATCAAAGAACTTCAGTTCATTTGTATCACTTTTTGATTTGTCGTCTGCAGATGCTTTTATTTAAGTCTTCTCTATATGATCCAGAGTTTTAACGAGTCCAAGAAAAAGGACTTTTGAAAACATTGTGAAGAAAGAAGAGCATTCTCTCCTTTTTCCACCATGTTTTTCACCCTTTCAAACAAAAATTTCCTAATTTGTGCGACATTTAGTTTGTCGTCTGCAAATGATCTCAATTTGGACCAGTGTAAAATTTTGTTGTCTGGTAAATAGTTAAAGAAATCAAACATTTGTTGTTTGTGAAAGGAATAAAGAGATAAGGAGTAAAAGCTTGACCAAGATTGTCTCCGATTCAGTGTCTTCAGGGCACGAGAAAAATTGAAGCCCCAGACCATCCATAGGAAATGTATGCATAATAAGTCAATTTTCATCCTCCCAAAGTTGTTGTAATCAAATTTATATACCACACTATAATTTTCTCTGATAATTGCACTTCCTATGCTCTTTTGCCATTTCCACTGGACAGAGTGAAAATGTTTCTGCCTTACCCTTCACCAAAGGAGATTATGCTGTAACTCTTTACAGGGACAAAATTCTGGACTTGTTGAAATTCAGTGTTTGTAGATGAGACAATAACTGTACATCAAATGATGGTTTCTGTCTTTGACAGGGTAGAAAACCTCATGGGAAAAGGAGAAAATGCTGGTGACCAGCATTTTCTCCTTTTCCAAAAATGTTTTCGAAAGTCTTGTTTCAGGGTTGTTAAAACTGACAGGATTTTGTAGTCAACAGTTAAATACCCTTAGAAATAAGGCTGCCTTTTTTTTTTTTCAACTTTTTTTTTAAGAAACTGCGTCTTCCAAAATGTGTTTTCAAACAATACAAAAACAAATTTTCGCATTCACATTAGAGTACTTGCTTTTGAATAAGGACGTGCAGGTCTAATATTTTGTCATCTCACAGATGAAGAGTTAACAATGTGATAACTTCTGTGTGGGCTAGTGTGGATAATTTATGACATCTCCATATGTTGGAAATTGTTTTGGAGCACCTGTCACTAATTTACAGAGGTCATACTGTTTACCCTATAACAGACTGTCCACTATCTGAAAACATTATTTCTTCACAAAAACCTATGTTGTAGGTACTTTATCAACCCTTTACCACACAATTCCAGTAAAGAGGTTTCAATCAAATCAGCTGGTAGAGTGGTTACAGGCTGACGTTTCTACAGCTTTTTTTTCCCCCTCAGTTATTCAATAAGACAAGATTAAAAAACAATCAAAATCCATTCACTGTAGTGCTACCATTGTGTGGGATGTTTGGGAGGCGTAGGACGACTTCAAGCAACTTCATTTAAAAATACTGCTCTTCAACTACCAATAAATTTGAAACCCTTCTTCAAAAAGCTAATTCTCCTCTTTCTGCAGAAAAAGTAATAGAAACTTCCAAAATTGGTGAAAATACACTTTAAAGAATTTTCTGGAATCAACTTTAATCCTTAGAGAGCCAAAAAAACCCAACAAACATTTAAGGTCTAGAAATAAAACCAAAATAAAAAAACAATTTCAGGGTGACTTTTGCCGAGATTGTCCAGCAAAGCAGACAATACAGATCAAAGATCAGACTGCACATTTACTGGCTGCAAAAAGTAGCTATAGTTGTGAAAGGTGCTTTAACTCTTTACCAAACGACAAAATTTAAGACTGGTCCAAAATTCAAAGCAGATGACAAAATAAATGTGGCTCAAAAAATGAAATTGTTTTTGGGAAGGGTAGAAAACATTGTGGGAAAAGGAGAAAATGCTGGTTACCAGCATTAACTCCTTTTCCCACAATGTTTTCAAAAGGCTTTTTCTTCAGGGTCGTTAAAACTCAGAATTGTGTGGTAAAGAGTTAAGGGTTAACTTTTAATTCCTTACATGGAGCAAACCCAGAAGATACTAAGGGCAATGACAGAGTGACTGACTGGAAGAGAGGCTACAATTTGATCCATATAAACCCTTTACCACACAATCATGGCTTTTAACAACCCTGGAAAAGAAGGCTTTTGAAAACATTGTGGAAAAAGGAGAAAATGCTGGTAACCAGCATTTTCTGCTTTTCCCACAATGTTTTCTATCTATTTAAGGACAAATACTATCATTTAAAAAGCATTTGAATTGTCAAGTGTTCTTTGCTAGTATTGTACAAATTAGCAGACAAGGTAGATTCAAATCAGACTGCACATTCTGCAACATTATTACAAAAGGTAGTCTAATTTTGATCTCAAAAAAAATAAGGGATCTGAGGGTGAATGACAAGAAAAAGTTCAGGCTCTAAAGTGATAAAATATCAGCAGTTTCTATCAAATCCCTCTTTTCAACATTAACTATCTGCTGAACAAAAATCTTTTAGCCTCACCAAGACGGAGAGCGTTTGCAGACGACAATTCAAATGAAACTTCAAAATGAAATTTTCCTTTCATATGGTAGAAAACATTGTGGGTAACAGAAAACATGCTTCATACTATCATTTTTCTCCTTTTCTCTCAATGTTTTCAAAAGCTTTCTTCCCAAGGGTTGTTAAAAGTTTGGAATCTGCAGTAAAGAGCACTTGCATGTTGTGGGTTATGGGTTACTCCCTCGGAAACAATTTTAGGTAATGTTGGAGTGAAAATGCTTTGAGTTGAGAGATGAAACTGACTTTTTAAACATAATTGAGAAGGTTGATGCGAATGTAGAAATTCTTCACCATTTTCTATCATTGATGTAATATTTTCAACAGTAACTCACTTAGATATAATTATGAAATTGATGCATTGTTTTGGAAACTGATTAACCTTTAACTGTTTACCACAATATCCTGAGTTTCCACAATCTTGAGGAAGACGGCTTTTATAAACATTGTTGCAAAAGGAGAAAATGCTGTACCCAGCATTTTCTCCTTTTTAGACAAGGCTTCCCCAACCGAAAGACAATTTCCACCATTTGAGCTCCATTTTGATTCATCGTTTGCAAAACCGTTCAATTAAAACAAGTCTAAAATTTTATTGTTTGGTAAAGATTTAAATGGCCAAATGGATCAAATAGACATTTTACAGCAAGTGATGCAAATGGTACAAGTGTTGCCATAGTCAGTCGGAATGATTAATGAGATGCAAGTCTAGATTGGTAAATCCAGGGAGGACCGTACATCTACGCTGCCTTGTAAACCTAAGATCAGACTGTTAATTCATGTTTTTGTGATCTTGATCTTGTAAATAAATTAATTCTTTACCACACAATCCCAAGTTTTAACGATCCTGAGGACGGAGGGCATTTGAAAACATTGTGAGAAAAGGAAAAAAGGCTGGTAACCAGCATTTTTTCCTTTTCCCACAATGTTTTCTGCTCTTTCAGAAAAAGATACTATCAGTTGAGCTTCATTTAAATTAATGCATGCATTTGCATTCAATTTGGACTAGTCTAAATATTTGCTGTGTGGTAAAGGGTTAACAAGGCACAGAGTATTCCAAGTTTTAGAATAAGACATTTTATAAATGTCAAAGGCTCAACATATTACTTTCCATATCCTTACCATAGACTACTTTTTGAAAACATTGTGGGGAAATGAGCATTTTGCATCCAACAGACATGTCTCTTTTTCGTACAATATACAGTCTACCCATATAAAACAAAGAAGACTGTCTTTTTCATTCCCTTCAAATTGATGCTTCTCAACTTTTCCACTTAGACAGTTTTTGTCATGCAAACCTGAAAATACCCTGTGGAGAACTGGATGAATTCCAGTGATGTATATAACCATGTTTGCCATCTTGCTTAACATAAATTTATGGTTTTTCCTGTAAATCTATGTAAAGTTAAACAAAATGAATATTTGCTGGAAAACAATTTTCCATATTATGACATACATTTTCTTGAACACTGATTTAGAGTTTAAGATGAAGAAGTAATTGATGTAAATCTTTATCAATGAGAATTTATTAGAAGTTATTAAGTTTTCATTTTGTGTGGGAGCTACATAATTGTTTGTCTCAAGAAGACATTTTTATTTTCGAAAGATGGTTTGGGAATTTGGTGAACAGTCCAATTTCTTTTATTATAAAGAATCATTAACGATATCTCATTACCCATTGTAAAGACCATTCCATCATTTTAGCCAAAATTTGTATGTTGTCTGCAAATGCTTTGAAATTGGCTAAGTTTTTTTATGATGTTGTTTGGTAAAGAGTTAAATCAGTATTCTCAGTGCTTTGATTATTCTATTTTCAGGTCAAGGTAATGCCAGCAGATGAAGCATTTTCCTTTGATTATAAGGTAAGGATTTCTTTGTTATTAATCAGTGATTAAATTAGAGAGAATGACTAGAACAGCTTTTTATTTCTTATTACTGGTATATCAGTTTAGATCTGTTACGAAAAAAACTTGGATCTACTTTGTTATATATCAGTGGTGCCCTCAAAGACTGTAGATCTACATGGCAATTAGTGTCCCTTATAAGTTATAATTCTAGAATTTTGTAAAAGTAATGAAGCATCATGAACTGGGCAAACCTTTTATTCAGAACAAAGGAATGGAGTCAAAAATTATGTAGACTATAGTAAAAGAAAAAAAAGTCTCGTGTAAACCTGAACGAATATTAGAAACTTGAAGAAACAACTTATGTTGGGTGTTGGTCTTTTAGTTTCTATCTTCAAAAGCTTAACTTGGAGCAACCACATCAATATCAGTTTTTAACCCTGTACAACTCAATCCCCAACTTTTACGACTCTGAAGAATAAATTAAGCCATCTGAAAATGTTGTTGGGGAAAGAGAAAATGCATGTAACCAGCTTTTTCTGCTTTTCCCACAATGTTTTCTCTAATTCATTGACAAATTCCATTATTTGAGCCACTTTTAAATTGTCTTCTTCTAAGTGCATTGAATTTGGACAAGTCTTAG
This sequence comes from Hippopus hippopus, assembly GCA_946811185.2. NCBI lineage: Eukaryota > Metazoa > Mollusca > Bivalvia > Cardiida > Cardiidae > Hippopus > Hippopus hippopus. Next base: position 34,875,325 of record OX328100.1, read on the forward strand.
ATTGTTTTGTATGGTAAAGAGTTTAGTGAATTATCTTTTCAATTAACCACTGAAAAAAAGGTTATCAACAACAGACTTTGCAAGCATCCTCATAAAGTAGGGTTTATCAGTTTGATAACATGTACGAGAAAACACTGGGTAAAAGGGAAATTAATTCTGATGGGCATTTCTCTGTTTGCCAAAATGTTTTCAAATACTGTGAGCAGCAAGAGGAATAGATATGTCTGCAGAAGGTACTGAGTTAACCCTTTACCACACAATCCCAGGTTTTGCCAACCCTGAAGAAAAAGCGGCATTTCCTTCTTCTCTGTCCTATCACAGACAAATCTAAGCCTCCAATCAACATTTAATTTGTTGTCTGTAAATGCTTGCGATTTAGACCAGTCCAAAAGTTTGTGTTTGGTAAAGAGTTGCACCTCGTGCATGAAGATCCAGTGCTACATGCAAGAAATGAACATTCTTAGTAAATATGCAGTTATTGCAATTTCAAAGCTGTCTCTGTCAAGAATATCTGGTAAAGTAGTGGACAGTGTAGATCAAAGATCAGACTGCATGTTCTTAGCAGTTTGATCTTGATCTTCACTCCACAATAGTAGGGTGAAATCATGTCTGTTTTCTTTCAGTGGGATATTGTGAAGACTAAAGCCCAGTTGATTGTGACCAGTAAGATTGTGATGCTCAACACCGGCATCTGGGAGTCTCTAGCTCACCTGAAAAATGTCTACACCAAGGAAATCTTCTGTGAACCATTGGTAAGGGATTCTGACCTACAACTGTAAAATTAACCTTTACAGCACCTTTCACAACTGTTCTTGCTTTTGGGGCCGGTGTAGTTCAAGATCAGACTGCACAAAACATGCAGTCTGATCTTTGATCTACACATTCCACTTACATGTAGGTTAAACACTATAGACATAAAATAAGCATCATATTACACATATAATTTTTAGTAGGGTCTGTAAGGTTTATTTAGCCCTCTAAAGCTTTACACCTTTCTTTGCTAGTGCAGTTTGACAGCTCTTGAAAACAAAATTTCAATGGTTTAGCCAATGAGAAGTTGTGTTACTTTCAAATTTAGAGAATTCTGGAGAATAAGCCTAAGAACGTATTTAAGAATGGTTGTACTGACATGCTCATAATGAAAGCATTTGCAGATGACCTGGTAAAAGTGGCTCAAGTGATCAGATTTGTCTTTGACAGGGTAGAAAACATCACATGGAGAAAACGATGATAGCTCAGAATTTTAACTTTGTATTTGTCTTTTTCAGGGAACAACAAGATGGAGTAATGATCTGTTCTTTGGACTGCAGCGTATTGCCAGCATGAACCATTCATGCATTGAACTATGTACAGAAATTCCTGACAAGTATGTACCAGATCTTTATATTTACCTTTTGAATGCCTATCACAGCTAAATTGTGGACAGTGTAGATCAAGAACAGACTGTACAGGAGATACATTTTGAAGTTGCATCTATGCTGCGCTCCATTTTGGGACGTATTCTGGCCTAGCCAGCTTTGAAAATAGAGAAGTGATCTGCTGTCATTATATGGCTACAACTATGACTTTTGGGACAGTTTGAAACCCCATTGAAAATACCCCAAACATGAATATGTTTGTTTGTTTGTTTGTATGGCATATGGCGCCTTATCCAACATTATTTCAGTGATATTACTGCTTTTCTGGAGGTTCTGTTAACAACAGTTGACATATTCTTTCAAAACCATGGGCGTCATCGAACACCTGATCAGCAATGAGAGAGGAATAATTCCAATCCCAATGACTCTCATCAGTCATCAGAAAGAACTTGGTTTAGCTAGGGATTCGAACCTGTGTTCCCCTCCTTTCAAGCCAGATACATTACCCACTAATCTACCAGGCTTGGTCGAACATTAACTCTTTACAAAACAACAAAATTATACCATGGTGGAAACAGAAAGCATTTTGCAGACAACAAATTAGATGTGATTGAAATGGTGATGATTGTCTGAAAAAGTATAGAAAACCTTTTGGTAAAAGTAGAAAATGCTGGTTACCACCATTTTCTCCTGTTATTCCCACATGGTTTTCAATAGGCTGTTTCCTCAGGGTCTTCATAACTGGGATCGTATCGGAAAGGGAAAATGAGCTGATTTATTGCTATTTTATATGGACATCTGGTGATATTTTTCATTGGTAAACAGGCTGCGCTCAGCTATAGAAGATCCAGTTGTCAAATAAAGCATGACTACGGTATATAGGATATACATATCTGAGTAATGCTCCTATAAGCCCTCACATGCTTGGAGATAACTCTTTCCCAGATGACAATATTTTAGACTTGTCCAAATCAAAGCCATTTGCAGATGACAAATAATCTGTAACTCAAATGATGGAATTTGTTTTTTAGACCTTTGAAAACATTGTGGGAAAAGGAGAAAATGCTGGTTACCAGCGTTTTCTCCTTTTCACACAATATTTACAAAAGTCTCTTTCCTCATGGTCATTAAAGCATAAGATTGTTCGGTAAATGGTGAATATCTTTTTGAAGTTATTTGACATACATACACATACCTTGTAATAGTGTAATGGTTTTGTATTTGCTCACATTCCGAAAAGATGATAATTGATACTGCTAAATTAAATTTCACATGAATCACATTTATGTACAGTTGTATAAGTCATTTTTATGTTAATTTCAATTTTTATCTTTTCTACAATCTTCAGTGAAACTTGGGCTTTTAAAACTCCTATAGTAGAGGGATTGTCAGAGGTTTTTTTATTTCGTAAAGATTGAAACTTCAGATGTTATTACTCTTTTAGTATGATTTAACAGTTAGCACCTTTCACTACTTTTGTTGCCTTTGCAGTCAGTAATGATTCAGATCAGACAGAACGAAACACACAGTCCCATCTTTGCTCTTCACTGTCCATTTTGCTGAGACTTTATGGGCAGAAGCAGCCTTAAAATTCCACTGAGATGTTGTGTTGTTTCTTGACTGAAAAAGTCTGTTGGGTTAATCCTTTATCACATCCCAACTTTAGACGACCTGGAGAAAGAAGGCTTTTGAAAACACTTTTGGAAAAGGAGAAAATGCTGGTAACCAGCATTTTCTCCTTTTCCCAAAATGTTTTCTTCTCTATCAAATGCAGGTTAAATAAATGTAGCCACATATAATTTGCCATCTACACATGTAAAAATGCTTCCAATTTGAAAATGTCTAAATTTTTGTAGTGTGATAAAGGGTTAATTTGATGCTGTAAGGGCTAAGACCTAGATAACTCATCTTGACATCAAGAGCAGTTTTGCCATTTGCCTGAATGTTTAATTTTTTTAAATTTTTTTTAATGCATCAGATTAATTATGCTCTTGTTGAGAATTTTTTGTTTTGATTTGATTCATCTAAAACTTCCATGTACATGTATGCTGATATCAGCAGAGCAATTTGCTAGGCTTTTTAGCTCTACTGGCTGAAAGCCAGCAGAACTTATGTCATGGCGTGGTTTCCGTCGTCCGTCTGTCCATCCATTAGTCTTTTTCTTGTTTACGCGATAAAGTCTTCATTTGTGGTCAGATTTTCGTGAAACTCACACAGTTTGTTTATCTCATCATTAGCTTCAACCGTATTGATTTCGAAAAAAATCAAACAAACAGTATAGGAAGAGTAGCCATTTGAAGTTGAAAATTTCCATTTCTTGTTTACGCGATAAAGTCTGCAATAGTGGTAAGATTTTTTTTTCATGAAACTTGCACAGTTTGTCTATTTCATCAATAGCTTCAACCCTATTGAGTTTGAAAAAAATCAAACAAACAGTATGGGAAAAGTAGCCATTTCAAGTTGAAAATTTCCATTTCTTGTTTACGCGATAAAGTCTGCATTTGTGGTCAGATTTTTGTGAAACTTTCACAGTTTGTTTATCTTATCAATCTAAGCTTCAACCCTATTGATTCTGAAAAAAATGAACAAACAGTAAGGGAAAAGTAGCCATTTTAAGTTGAAAATTTCCATTTCTTGTTTACGCAATATAGTCTGCATTTGTGGTCAGATTCATGAAACTTGCACAGTTTGTCTATTTCATCAATAGCTTCAACCCTATTGATTTTGGAAAAAATCCAACAAACAGTATGGGAAAAGTAGCCATTTGAAGTTGAAAATTTCCATTTCTTATTTACACCATAAAGTCATGCTTTTGTGGTCAGATTTTTGTGAAACTTGCACAGTTTGTTTATCTTATCAATAGCTTGAACCCTATTGATTTTGAAAAAAATCCAACAAACAGTATGGGAAGAGTAGCCATTTGAAGTTGAAAATTTCCATTTCTTGTTTACATGATAAAGTCTGCATTTGTAATCAGATTTTAGTGAAACTTTCACAGTTTGTTTATCTCATCAATAGCTTAAACCCTATTGATTTTGAAAAAAAAATCCAACAAACAGTATGGGAAAAGTAGCCATTTAAAATTAAGAATTTCCATTTCTTGTTTACATGATGAAGTGGGCATTTGTGGTTTGATTTTCATGAAACTTGCACAAATGCTTTGTATCATATAAAGCTTGAACCATATTGATTTTGAGAAAAATTTGACAATCAGTATGGGAAAAGTAGCCAATAAAAGTTGAAAATTTCCATTTCTTGTTTAGGCAATGAACTCCACAGTGTTGATCCAAATCTTGTGAAACTTGCAAAGATTATTTGATTCATCAAGCTATTGAACTTTATTAAAAGTGAAGAAAATCTAGTAAACTGTTCAGGAAAAGCAGCCATTTGATGACTTAGTATCGTTTACTCAAAAAAGTCCACATTATTAGTCACATTTCTTTGAAATTTGCTAGGATTGTTTAATACATGGCGTTCTGAAAGCCTATCAAATTTGGCTGGATTCCAAACAATTAGTTTTGAGAAATTGCACTTAATTTTTTTTTCACTGTTTGTTCAATTCACCATGCCTACTTATGCTGTCTTAGTGGGTTCAAGCCCAGTTGCAAGAACACATTTTTGTGTTTTTTCTGTTTGCATCATGAATTCATGATGTGTGCTAGCAAAAAAGCAAAATCACTGCCATTAGAGCGATTTCAGGCCTTCAAGGGCATCTAGTTTTGCTATATCACAGTGTATTATGTTCATTTACTCTTTACCAGACAACAAAATTGTAGACTCATCCATGTTGAAAGCATTTGCAGATAACAATTTAATCAAAGCTAAAATGATACAATTTGTGTTAGAAAAAGTTGAAAACATTTTGGGAAAAGGCGAAAATGCTGGTTACCAGCATTTCTCCTTTTTCCCAAATGCTTTCAAAAGCCTTCTGCCGCAGGTTTGTTAAAACACAGGATTGTGTGGTAAAAGGTTAACATATTCATTATACCCCCCACAACAAAGTGGAGGGGGGTATACTGGAATCGCCATGGCTGTCCGTCCGTCTGTCCATCCATCCGTCCGTCCGTCCGTCCATCCGTCTGTCCGTAGATGCAAATTTGTCCGGCGAAATACAGTCGAGCCGCGTTAATCCGGGCTCCAAACTTCCGGAAATTTCAAGATCCGGAAAAAAACATCAGGGAACGAATATTTTCTGTACAAATTTTACTTTTTATTCCGGAAATCCGCGTTCCGGAACCGGAACGGAAAAATCGGGAACGAAGGGTTAAAAAACAATGTAACTCTTTATCAGATAAACCGGACGTGGCCTGACTGTGTATCAAACAATTTCCCCGGTACGTGATTTTGAACTGGTCCATAGTATGCATTTGTAACACGAGTATCAGTCTAGTATCAATTTATTTCAGATGGTTTTCACACATTTGAAAACAAACGTCTTAATTAGATGTTGTTTGGGAAAAGTGTTAATAGACATACACGTGCCATCGTTAAGTGTCAGTTTGACAGATTATCAATACCTTTTCAGATCAAAGATCAGACCAAATATTCTGTCTACAGACTGATCTTGATCTACACAGGCCGCATATAAGCAACTTATGTTTTGAAAGGTTCTTGAAGGGCTTAATCTTTTCTGGCTCTTTGATGCTATACAAGCAATTTCTCCCTTTTTTCGTAATGTTTTCAAAGGTCACCTTCTGCAGAAGTGTGAAACTGTGAGGGAAATGGCTTAAGTCGTAACTGTGTTCTCCCTCTTAGAAAAATAGATCTAAAATAAAAATAAAAAAATACGCAACCTCGTATTCCTTTTCTTTATTTATCAGTAATTCATTTATATTTAACACCAAAGCATTAATTATCGTATGCATTTTTTTTTTTGTTTTGGCTACGAGCGATTTTTATATGAAAACAGCCGAACTTTTTTTTCTGCCGACTACACAAAACACGTGACATGATAGCTCAGGTGTTCAAGTAACAACCTTTACTAGATGCAAAAAAGCATTAGCAGCTAATGTAAAGCAGGCATGATATTAGCTTATTGTGTGGTCTTTTGTATTGACTGGCAGTCTGCTTGTAGCAGGGTGTAATTTTCTTGGAGCAAAACAGTTGTAAATATGTACAACAAACGCTTGCACTACAACCCTCTCGCTTCGAATAATTTGCACATTACATCAGACCCATGATGTTAATTTTAACTCTTTACCACAAGACAAAAAGAGAAATGACTGGTCTAAATGTAAAGTATTTTCAGAAGACAATTTAAATGTAGTTAAAATGACATAATTTGTCTTTAACTGCGTAGAAAACATTATTGGAAAAGGAGAAAATGCTGGTGACCATCACTTTCTCCTTTTCCAACAATGTTTTTGAAAGGCCTTTTCCTCAGGGTCTTTAAAACTCGACATTGTGTGGTAAAGGGTTAACACTTGTGTACCCGCAACAGGCTTGAAATCGTTGACAGATGGCTTGTTTTACATTTTTTGTTATTAAAAATTACTCTGCCGATTGCAAAATGGCGGAAGGTGTGGATAGACATCAGACTAAACAGAACGCGCTGTCTGATCTTGGATCTACACCATCCACAGCTCTAACTATGACTTAACTCGTATCGGAAAGCAACTTCTTGTGGGCCAAAAGTGGTAAGAAAATACTTAAAACGTGTAGATTATTTCAAAACTGAAAACACGCCGAATCTGTTGATCAGCTACAGTTAATGATCCCGTCACCGGTTGTAAAAATAGAACAAACTTTTGTCAGATGTTACCCTTATTATTTCGGACACACATTCCATACAAGTCTCTCGAAATTGAAAAATCAACAGTAATACTGTAATAAAAAAAAAACAATTGTACTTGTGTTTCGCCCCCCTTTTTCGTGGCGTTTTTAAAAGTCATAATGTGCCGAGCTTTACAAGCTCAGCCGTTTGTACAAAGTTGTACATGTGTATGCAATAAGGTATAAAGGGAAATTCGTGTACAAAAACACATTAAAAAAAATAGCAAAATGCTCATTTATGACATTTTATTCTATTATATATCTGAACAATCGTAGGAAAAATACAGAGAAGTGCTTGTGTAAATCATACGCTATTGTAATTCCTACGATGCACAGTGTCCCTTATCAACATGGAAGTTGTGGGATCCCAGTTCATTGGTCCGGAAATACGGCTTATCCGGAAACATCCGTAGGCAACAGGTGCGTCCGGATAAACGAGGTTCGACTGTACTCCTAAAGTTTTTCAGGTACTGAACTCAAATTTATACAGAGTGTTCCTATATATATGAAGTTGTGCATGTACAATTTTCATGACCCTGCTGCGATGCATTGCAGAATTATCTTCCCTCGAACTTTGCAATTTTCGCTAAATTGTATCGCTTTAATTCAAAATTTGTCCATTGTAATACTCCTTCAGTTTTTAATGTACAAAACTAATAAATAATGTGTTTCTTACTGTGAATTCTGGTTTTAATATAATCTGTCCGTCTGTCCGTCCGTCCGTCTGTCCATAGACACAAATTTGTTCGCTGAAATACTCCTACAGTTTTTCAGGTACTGAACTCAAAGTTACACACAATGTTCATATATATATGAAGTTGTGCATGTGCAATTTTCATGAATCTGCTGCGATGTGTTTGCAGAATTATCTCCCTTGAACTTTGCAATTTTTGCTAAATTATATCGCTTTAATTCACAATTTGTCCATTGTAATACTCCTACAGTTTTTAATGTACAAAACTATTTAATAATGTGTTTCACAATGTGAATTCCGTGTTGAATTTGTGTGAATAACAACACTCACACCCTAAATTATTACAGTGACCACAGTTTGATTACAGCTGCAATTCCATGGAAAAACATATTCTGTAAATATTAATGGTAATGTTACCTCTATATCACTCCAATAGTTCAAATTACTGCCTATGTATATTGCTAAAGATTTGTTATATACCTTTGGTCTCTGTGTTTTAACGGTGACAAATTAACCTAACCCTTTAATGAGTGCATACCCTTTGTGGGAAGTTTCATTTTTTTTCAACTCTTACTTTTGTACTAAACCATTCTGCATTCCGTGACAAAGAGCTGTTTTGTGGCAAGGAGCTGGTGGGGGTTATGATCATGTTTAGTGATAGGTCTAGTTAACTCAGTACTTTATTGGTAGTTTCTTTAAACACCACAAAATGGATATTGTTGCAATTTACACATTTATATTTGCCTCTGAAAGGGTGGAAAACTTTGTGGCAAAAAAGGAGAGAATGTTGATTTCTAGCATTTTCCCCTTTCCCCATAATGTTTTCAGAAGCCTTTTCCATCAGGGTTGTTAATTATCTAACTATCTTTCAGACTTGGAGTAAATGATGAGATGCTAAAGCCATTCTTGGAAGGCCTCACTTTGGACCAGGCTATAGAGCAAAAGCGATTGTTTATGGTAGACCATAAAATCCTGACAGATATGCCATGCAGGGATGGTTTCTGGGTATGTCAAAATGAAATTTTCTAAACCCCTTATCACACATTCCTGTGTTTAACCCTTTATCACACAATCTTGAGTTTTAACTACCTTTAGAAAGAAAGCTTTTGAAAATGTTGTCTGGAAGGGAGAAAATGCTGGTAACCAACATTTTCTCCATTTCCTTCACTGTTTTCAACCTTGTCAGAGAACTTCATCTCATTTGAATCAATTTCAAACTTGCAGGTGCTTTCAATTTAGAGGAACTAAATATTTTATGTAAGGGAAAGAGTTAAATGACCTTGAGGAAGAAGGCCTTTGAAAATAATTATGGTAGAAAATGGAGAAAATGATACTACCTAGCATTTTCGCCTTTTCAAATGATGTTTTATATCCAAACAGACACAAACCCCATAATTTTAGTCAAAATGAACCTGTTGTCTGTATATGCTCTCAGTTTGTCCAAGTCTAAAACTTTGTCATATGAGGTGCTGGGTGCATTTTCATAGACTAGGATTGGATTCAACTGAATGTGCAGTCTGATCTTGAAACTGTCTGTAGCTGTCTTGTTACTTTGTGAGACATCTTGGCCAAAACTGCCTTGAAACTTCAACATTTTGTTTCAGACTGATGCATGAAAATCTTCAATCATTTGTTTAGCAATAAGGCTATCACTAATAATCCTTAGTTTTGATGACATGTAGGAGAATTTTTAAACACATAGCGGGAAAAGGAGAAAATGCTGCTTACCAAAAAGGGAAAAAACGAAATTTATATATAATCCACTTAAATTTTAATATTTAAAATTAGATCGACATTTGAAACCTTCATTTTTATTGTATGTAAATTTGGCCAGACAAATCAGTTGAAAAAACACATATATTTATGCAAAAACATACATGTATATTTATATAAGGGATTTGCTCATTTGTCACTTTGTTTTATTGTTTGTCTTTAAAGATTCCAACTCAATTATTTAAATATTTTCCCCTTTTTTTTTTTCAAAATATCTTATATATTTAAGTTTAAAATTTGCTGATGAAGTTTCAGGTTTATTAGTAGCTTTAGGGTGTTAGGATGGCTGTAAACCTTAAAGTGTTCAAATAAAAAACATGTAGTTTTTCTTATGTGATAGTCCAGTTCATGATCAGACTGCCCTGACACTGTTGTCTGGTCTGATGTTCTATCAGGAATGTTCAGTGTGTTGCGCACATTGAATTAAGAAACCAAGAAAGAACATTTTAACTGTTTGTTTGCATTTAGAAAAAAATTATTATTTTCTATGCAACCCTTTATCACACAGCCTTGTGTTTTAACAACCCTGAGAAACATGCAGGACTTTGAAAACATTATAAAACATGATGTGTCACTGAGAAGTGACTGATGTCCCTGGAAATAATATAAACTTTTCCTGTAAGCTGTGAACATGAACATTTACTATTGACACAACAGTTACAAACACTTCTGACCTTAACTGGACTTTTGACCTATAGATAAGGTTCTTGCCCATGACACATTGTTTGTATGTGGTTTACAATTCTGCAAAGTTATATTGATTTTTATTCATAATTTAAAAAATATTAAGGCAGGACATGAACACTACCTTCCAAAAACACATTTGATCTTGCTATGACCTTGACATGTAACCTATGGGGATGACTCGTGCATGATACATGGTCTCAATGTGCTTGATATTTGAGGAAAATTATTTTGAAATTAAGTAATAGGGAAAAAAAATATGGCCCTGACAAAAACTGATATTTGAGCCTGCCATGACCTTGATCTTTGACCCATAGACATTAATTTTGCATGTCACTTCTCATCTTAATGTGGTTGACTGTTCTACAGTTATATTGTAATTTATTCATGATAAGAAAAGTTACAGGCCAGACGCACCACCTCTCCCTTTCCACAAATTCTCATTTTCATGACATTTGACCTTGTTTTGACTTTACTTTTGACCTATTAATATTATTCTTGTGAGTGACACATTGTATGAATATGATTTACAATTCTGTAAAGTTATACATGTACTGTAATTCATACCTAATTAAAAAAGTTACAGGCCTGACACAAACACTACCTCCCAAAAACACATTTAACCATACTGTAACATTGACCTTTTATCCATGGACATGACTCTTGCATGCGACAAATTGTCTTGATGTGGTTAACATTTGTACAAAGTTATTCTGAAATGGAGAAATAGGGAAAAGGGAAAAGAGTTATGGCCCAGACAAAAAACAGACATTTGATCTTACTGTGACCTAGACCTTTGACCCACAGAAATGGTTTTTCATGTGATATGTCTTCATGTTGTTGACTATCCTGCATAGTTATATTGAAATTCATGTATAATTAAAAAGTAACAGGACAGACACTAACATAACAACCAAAAATTGTTTTTCCACCTAGCCATGACCTTGACCTTTGATGTACTTGCATAAGTCTGGCGTGCAACACATTTTCCATACGTGGTTATCATTTCTGCAAAGTTATACCAAAAGTTCATTCATAACGAAAAGCATTACAGACCAGACATGAAGTTTCTGTGACCTTAACCTGGAACCTACAGACATGAGTCTTGTGCATGACCCATCATCTTGATGTGGTTAACATTTGTGTCAAGTAATTTTGAAATTAAGTCATAGGGAAAAGAGTTATGGCTTGGACACCAAAACAGATGGACAGACAGATGGACGGACTTAACCAAAAGCATATGCCCTGAAATTTTTGTCTGCAAATGCTTTCAGTTTCGAAAATACATAGTCTAAAACTTTGGTTTTTAGCAAAGGGTTAATGTACCATTTAACAGTAATCACACAAAAGACAAAGATTTTAAGGAAATGAAAATACACTATTTCAAAAAAGTGAAGGAAAACATCCCTTTTCAAGTAGTATGGAGAAAAAGTAAAGGCAAACATACCTTTCAAAATGGAAAAATGGCGATGGAAAACATACTTTTTCAAGTAGTATGGAAAAAAAAGAGAAGGTGAAGGAGTAAGCAGTTTTTTCCAGTAATTACTTTTTCTTCCTAAAATTTCTCAGGGGTGTAAAAGGTAGAACTTGCACAGTAACAAGCATTAAGGACTAAATTCAGGTGTCTAGCGAAAACTGACTGAACATGATTGTTGGAGATAACAGTGCAGTGGTGACATATTCAGCTCCAAGCACTTCTGACCGTAACTTACACCTGTGTCCTTGACATGTGAAGATTTGGTCTAACACTGTACCAAACAATCCCAGAATTTCATTACCCTGAGCTAGAGGCCTTTGGGAAACATGGGAAAGGGAGAAAATGCTGATAACCAGCATTTTCTCCTTTTCCTACAATGTTTTCTACCTTGTCAAACAACTTCAATTTAAATGAACCATTATGAGACTTGCTGTCTGCAGATCTATGCTCTCAGTTTGGAAGATCATAAAATTTGACATATTTGGAAAGGGTTAAATTTGGGGATAATGTAGACAAAAACTTGACAGAACTAAATGCATAATCTTTTCTGTGCATAATTTATTGACATTGTCATAAAAGTTTGAATTGTCTGGTTGTAAACAGTCTTGATGTAGATCTGGTGAACATTTTTGGCAGAGAAAAATTCATTTCAGTTAAGCTGGAAAAAAGTGTCATAATGAGCAATTTCTCATTTTACTACAATGTTATCGAGTATAATTTTGTTTTTAACATAAATTCATGTTGATTATCCTAATTTGTCTTTGTCAGATGACAAAATTTTTATACATGTCCAAATTTCAAGCAGTTGCAGACGACAACATACATGTGGCTCAAATGATTGGATGTCACTGTGACAAGACAGAGAGAATTATGGGAAAAGGAGGAAATGCTGGGTACCAGCATTTTCTTCTTTTCCCACAATGTTTTCTGCCCTTTCAGAGACAAACCTAAATACTCCATGAATGTTTGAAGTTTTAGCCCCACGGCTGGCCATCTGAAATAGCTTATAGTTTTTTGGATGAGACATCAAACCGAGGTCCTGTGATGGTGGTTTTATCCTGTATCTTGCACTATCCCAAGTAACAAAACTAACAGCCTTCAGGGTGGTGTTGCCTATAATATGGGCAACCAGTGGCGACGATAAATAAATGCAAATTCAACAACTCAGAATTTTTAATGTCTAAATTTTACTTTAGCAACAAATTTTTAAAGTATTAAAACTGTAATTGGGCTTGTCTAATGACGACAAAGAGTAATGGCTAATTCTCAGATATTTATCAAATACATTTTCTTTTGCCTTTGGCTAAATCTGTTTGTTTCGTGATGGAAGACCGATTTTATACCTTTTCACCACTTTTTTTTCCCATATAACCTACCTTACCGTTAATGCATGATTGCACTATCAAATCACAACAGAATTTGTCACATCTGAAGAAAGCTGTAAGAACGCTTTACCAGAGAGCAAAATGTTTGCTTGGTTTGAAACTTTTTGCAGACTGCAAATTAATCCTTTACCTAACAGTCCCGTATTTTAACAACCCTGAGGAAGAAGCCTTTTGAAAATATTGTGTGAAAAGGAGAAAATGCTGGTAACCAGCATTTTCTCCTTTTCAGACATTGTTTTCTACCCTTACAGAGCCAAATTCATCAACTGGGTCACATTGATTTGGTGTCTGCAACAGCTGTGAATTTGGACATGTCTAAAATTTTGTCATTTGGGAAAGAGTTAAATATGGCTTAAACCTTTACCAAATAATCTGTTTTTTTTTTTCACAACCCTCAGCCTGAGGAAAGAGGCTTTTGAAATATTGGGGGGGGGGGGGGAAGATAAAAAATCAGCATTTTCTCCTTTTCCCCAAATGTTTTCAAAGATGTCAGTAAACTTCTGCTCATTCGAACCAATGTTGAATTTTGCTGTCCCCAGATGCTTTCAATTTTGAGGGGTCTAAAGTTTATTGTATGAGAGAGGGCTTACTCTTAACCAATTGATAAAGTTCAGACTGGTTCAAATTGAAAATATTTGCAGATGATGAAATGTAAGTGGCTCAAAAATTGAAATGTAGAAAACATTGTGAGAAAAGGAGAAAATGCTGGTTACCAGCATTTTCTGCTTTTCCCACAATTTTTTTAAAAGGCTTTTTCCTTAGGGTCTTTTAAACTTGGGATCATGTGGTAAAAGGTTATTGGATGGGATTTTCTTTAAAAGAGATGAAAATATTCTGGGAAGTCAGGGTAGAGGAGAAAATGCTGGTTAATGGCATTCTCACAGTGTTTTAACTTAAACCTGCTAAATACCTAACATGAAACTTTTAACCCTTTACTGCACAATGCCGACTTTTAACGACCCTGGGAAAGAGGCCTTTTGAAAACATTGTGGGAAAAGGAGAAAATGCTGGTAACCAGCATTTTCTCCTTTTTCCACAATGTTTTCTAATCTATCAAAGAAAAATTGCACCATTTGAGCCACACTGAAATTGTTGTCTGCAAATGCTTTCAATTTGGACAAGGCTAAAATTTTGTCATGTGGTAAAGGGTTAAAGAGATACAATGTAGTAATAATCCAAATTTTGCTATTGCAAAGGTAATTTTGGGAGAGAGATATCTCCTTATCGGACAGTGTAGATCCAAGATCAGACTGCACATTCAGTGAGTTGGCTTAGCAGCCTAAGTTTTAATAAGGGCTTCTTCTGCAGGGTCATTAAAGGTCAGGGGTTTATGTGGGGGTTTATGTGGGGATTGTGAGTTTGAAGCCTGGTTTGATAAAAATATTTCCAAGGGTTGATGAAGGTAGTTGCAATAGGAATCACTTTTTTCTCAAACCTTGACCTTGTTCCCATACTGTATATGTGGGAAAGCAACTAGTCATAATTATGGAAAGGGTGTTATGCATAGGACTGATAAAGAAACCATAGGAATTTAAGGGTTCATGGGTAGGTTAACTGGCTGCCATAATATATCTGAAATACTGTTCATAATAGTGTTTTATATATTGAACAAATTAAAATACCAATATCCTGAAACAGTAGACATTTTTGGAACAGAAGCAAGTGCTAGCTTCTTTAACTTGTCCTCAGTTGAAAGAGTTGCTAAATGTCTAATACACAAACAATCCATAGATTGCTGACATTTTGTATGATTTTGTTACCCAAACTGTTAAATTTAAATATTTCGGTTGTTTTTAGCTCCACTGGCCGAAGGCCAGCGGGCTTATGTCATGGCCTGTTGTCCGTCGTGCGTCCGTCCGTCCGTGCGTCCGTCCGTGCGTTAACTTTTTTTTAAAACGTCTTCTTCTCTGAAACTACCCATCCAATTTTGATGAAACTTCACAGAAATGATCCTGCCATGGTCCTCTTCAGAATTTCTTGAAAGAATGTAATTCCTTCAAAAACTCTTGTTGCCATGGCAACAAAACTGAAAAATTTTGAAAATCTTTGAAAATCTTCTTGTCTGAAACCGTAAGGCCAAGGGCTACCAAATTTGGCATGTAGCTTTATCTAGTGGACCTCTACCAAGTTTCTTCAATTTATAGCCCTGGGGTCAAAATTGGCCCCGCCCCGGGGGTTACAAGTTATACATGGGCTTATTTAGGGAGAACTTTAAAATTCCTCTTCTACCTAGCCATAGGGCCTAGAGCTACCAAATTTGGCATGTAGCTTTATCTAGTGGACCTCTGCCAAGATTGTTCAAATTATAGCCCTGGGGTCAAATTAGGCCCTGCCCGGGGGTAACAAGTTTTACATGGGCTTATATAACAAGTTTTACATGGGCTTATATAGGGAGAACTTTAAAATTCTTCTTTGACCTAGCCATGGGGCCTAGGGCGACCAAATTTGGCATGTAGCTTTATCTAGTGGACCTGTACCAAGGGTGTCCAAATTATAGCCGAGGGTCAAATTTGACTTCGCTCCGGGGGGTAACATGTTTTACATGGGCGGGCTTATATAGGAAAATCTTTCGCATCTAGCTATAAGGGCTAGGGCTATCAAATTTTGCATTTAGCTTTATCTAGGGGGTCTCTATCAAGGGTGCCCAAATTATAGCCCAGGGGGTCAAATGTAGCCCCACCCCATGGGGTCACAAGTTCTACATGGTCTTATATAAGGAAACTTTAATAATCTACTTGTACATAGCCATATTTAGGCCTAGGGCTACCAAATTTTGCATGTAACTTTATATAATGGGCCTCTACCAAGAGGGCCCAAATTTTAACTTTGGGGGTCAAGTTTGACTCCACACCAGGGGTCACAAGTTTTACATTGGCTTTTATAGTGAAAACTTGATAAACCTGTGTCATGGATCACATATTTTACAGGGCCTTTTATTCAGCAAACTTGTTTTACATGACTTTTTATTGGGCAAGATTAAAAAATCTTTTTGTTTATAACCACACATTCTAGTTTCATATTGTAGGTCTGGGGTCAAAATTGCCTTCATTCCAGGGATCGCAAGTTTAACATGGGCTTCATAATATTGTCACTTCAATTTAAACATTAATCAAGGGAAATAACTCTTTTTATGAAGGATAAAGTTTGTTACTATTTACCTCCCTTGATTATCAAGCTGCAGTGATACATGATTGGTGCTAGACAAGTTTTTTAGCTCCACTGGCCGAAGGCCAGCAGGCGTATGTTATGGCCCGTTGTCCGTTGTGCGTCCATCCGTATGTTAACTTTTTAGCTCACTTGAGCACAACGTGCTCAAGGGGAGCTTTTAGGATCACCTGGTGTCCGTCGTGCGTCGTGTGTCGTCAACAATTCTTTAAACATCAACTCCTCCTAAACCACTGGGCAGATTTGGACCAAACTTGGCTGGAATGTTCCTTGGAAGGTCCTCTTTAAAAACTGTTCACAGAATTTGATTCCATCAAAAAATCTGGTTGCCATTGCAACCAAATGGAATTTTTTAGGGAATTCTTTAAAAATCTTCTCCTCTGAAACCACGGGTCAGATTTTGAAATAATTTCACAGATATGCTCCTTGGGTGACCCTTTTTAAAAATTGTTCGTAAAATTTTGATCCGTCAAAAAATGTGGCTCTGGTGAATGGGGGCTTCTTGCACCATATAGAAATGAAGGAATTCTTCAAAATTCTTCTTCTCTGAAACCGCTGGTCAGATTTCGAAATAATTTCACAGGATTGTTCCTTGGGTGACCCTTTTCAAAAATTGTTCGTAAAATTTTGATCCGTCAAAAAACGTGGCTCTGGTGAATGGGGGCTTCTTGCACTATACAGAAATGAAGGAATTCTTTAAAAATCTTCTCCTCTGAAACAGCAGGTCAGATTTTGAAATAATTTCACAGGATTGTTGCTTGGGTGACCTTTTTCAAAAATTGTTCGTAAAATTTTGATCCGTCAAAAAATGTGGCTCTGGTGAATGGGGGCTACTTGCACTATATGGAAATTTAGAAATTCTTAAAAATTCTTCTTCTCTGAAACGACTGGTCAGAATTTTACTTAATAGCCAGTGGAGCGATACAGGGCCATCATGGCCCTCTTGTTTTTTTACTGACTGGGTATATTTTAAATTTTTATGCACGAAGGATTAGGCAGATGCACATAAAATAAAGTGAATTACACGTATCTACGTATCTATGATACGTTAGAAGATAATATCCCAGATTTTACACACTCTCCTATACTTTTTGCAGCTGATCAATTTTGGCCTAGAGTTACCCTTTAAAGGTGGAGAACCACAAATGAAAATTTGAAGGGTTGCTATAATGTGCGTTGAAAGCAGTGGCCTTTTGACCGTCCCTTCATGCATACAATATGTGCTTGAATAATTAATAGATACCCTTTCATTGCTGACCAAATGGCTTGGGACTGATATCATATCCCTTTTAGGCGATATTGAAATTTTTCATAACACCAAGTACTTTCAGTTAAGCTATATATATAATCAAAACTAATTCCTCTTGAATAAGATAATTGAAATAATACTCTGTACTTGTCATTGTGTCAATGAATGCTTCCCATATCAGTTTATACCATAGAATATTATATTTTCATGTGAACAACTTGGAATGGCATAATGATCCTTAACTAGGCATTATTCCTGATTGAACCAAATACATTTGAGCCATGTTCTGGCAAAAGGGAGCTTAATGCATATTTTAACTCTTGCCATACCATAGATGACACCTGAAGCTTTTGTGGACAGTGCAGATCAAGATCAGACTGCACAGAACGTGCAGTCTGATCTCTGATCTACACTTTCCATTGCTATATTTTAGGTTATGACTAAGCTGTTTTCTGATCTTGCAGTGGAACTGTTTTTGTAGCCTTGAGAACTGTAATTTTTTTATTTAGTAGTGAAAGTTTAAATGGATTATGGGGTATACCAATCAAGTCATCACATAATTATGGATCCATATAATCCATTTTGTCTAATAACTATCTAGAATGGTCCTTTGACATGCAGAAAATTTACCATAAGCAAAAATTATGACAAAGGTCAGTCTGTGCAGACACTATCATATATTGTTCTTATGTTTCCACGTGTATATTACATGTTTAACTCTACCAAATGACAAAAATTTAGACTTGTCCAAATTGAAAGCATTTGCACACAACAAAATAGATGTGACTAAAAAATTGAAAATTGCTTTTGGAAGGGTAGAAAACATTGTGGGAAAAGGAGAAAATGCTGGTTACCAGCATTTTCTCCTTTTCCCACAATGTTTTCTATAGGCTTCTTTCTCAGGGTCGTTAAAAGTTGGGATTGTGTGGTAAAGAGTTAAAGCAGAATTTGATGTTAACCCCTAGAACAGTAAATAAACTATACATACATTTTCAGTATAAAATTAAGACTCAAATAATCACAGTTTTATGCTTACTCTTGTCCAGGGTCCGTATTCAGCAACCATTCACAAGAACATTCCTAGTCTAATTCTATATTCAGAAAATACCACAACTTCTGATTGGCTAAACCAGTTGGTGTAGCTAGTCAGAAGTTGTGTTACTTTCAAATTTTAAGAATTCTTGAGAATAGGACTAAGAATGTTCTTAAGAACGGTTGGTGAATATGGACCCAGAATGCCTCATCCAAAGTAGACAGTGTAGATCAAAAACTGTATCAGACTGTATGTTTTATGCAGTCTAACTTTGATCTACCTTAGCTGCAAAGGCAACTAAAGTTGTGACATGTGCTTTAACTCTTTACCAGACGACAAAATTTTATACTGGTCCAATTTGAAAGCATTTGCAGACGACAAATCAAATGTGAATCAAAAATCGAAATTAGTTTTGGGAAGGGTAGAAAACATTATGGGAAAAGGAGAAAATGCTGGTTACCAGCATTTTCTTCTTTTCCCATAATGTTTTCAAAAGCTTTCTCTCTCAGGGTCGTTAAAAGTCGCGATTGTGTGGTAAGGAGTTAAAGCTTGATATTGATAATGGGGATTATAATATTTACTTCTTTAAATTTCAAGTATTTTGTCATATCTGTTTCAGTGCTGTGTTCCAATAGCCTTGTTCTTCATCAATAGCAACCAGCAGTTGGTACCAGTTGCTATACAGTTGTTCCAGCAGAAAGCAGACGACAATCCTGTAGGTTTATTTGCTAAATTCATGATAAGTCCCTTTCTTTATAAATGTTTCATAGAATTTCTTTCTATTTGAAGGACTGAACTCCTTAAAATTCCCCATCTACTCATTTTAGCCAAATCAAAAGCATGTTTAAATCAATAAATTAGCAATATCAAAGCCCCCAAAGAATGAAAGAAATTTCATATTTGTTATTTGAAATGAATCTTGGTCTGGAGAAAATTATGTCAGATCAAAATTGTATGGGGGGAGTGTATCACTAGAGTCATTTGCATACCCCCCTTCTAAAAATAGAAAGCCAGACTACTTGTTATTTCAACACGGGAAATGGCGCTCTCGTTTATTTGGAGGATCATGTCTTTTTCCCGTCTTTGGGCAATCTAGAAACGCTGAATATTGATGTGCACATACAAAATTTACATTTCTACTGTCTTTGAAATCATACCTGTTGCAGAAAATCTTAAATAAATCTCTTTACCTCGTGAATAATACTAGACATTGTGTCTAATACATTAAACACACAAACTTAACACATTTGCTGGATGCAAAATTCATAATGGGTCTTTGGTAGAAAACACTGTAAGAGAAGGAGAAAATGCTTTTACATGTATCAGATTAATCTCCTTTTCTACCAAAAAAAAAAATAAGAAAAATTGTTTTCCTTCAGGTCATTGAAACAGGAGTCAGCTTGATTAAAGATTATTTTATATAGTTTTCTACAACAACAATTACTTTTCCATATTACCATATTTGCCTTTTTTTTGGGGTGTACTGTCTTCAAGCTCTGATTGGAAAGAACACTGGATGAGTTAAAAATGCTATAAAATTTTAATTTTGATCAGTCATTTTATACCTGCTGTAAACTATGCATGTTTTACCAAATGCAGTCAGAGAAGTCTGTCATATTAAACAATTTAAATTCAACACTCTACTCTAAATGATGGCTAGGGAAAACAGTTAAATCTTTACTATACAATCCTCTGTTTTCATCTCAATAAAGTAGCAGGCTTCTGAGAGCAATTTTTGAAAAAAAGAGAGAAGGAGAGAATGCTGGCAACTAGCAATTTCTCCCTCTTCCACGATTCTTTTATACTTTCACTTCATTAAATTAAGACACATCTAATTTGTTGTCTTTATTGGCTTTAATTAAGCTTTGCCAATAATTTCTTGTTTTGGTGTCCCTGGAGAAGACGGCTTTTGAAAACATCATGGCCAAAGGAGAAAATGCTGGTAACCAGCATTTGATCCTTTTCACACAATTGTTTCTCAGCTTCCAAAGACAGATCCCATTTTTTTTAGTTCCATTGTAAGATATTGTTGTCTTGAAAGGCTTTCCATTTGAGAAAGTCTGAATGCTGTCATGTCATAAAGAGTTAAGACAAGCGTAAAATATTGTTATCTGGTAGAGAGGCAACATTGGTATTATCCGAGATAAGATAGGTATTGTCTCACATAATGTGATTGCCTTTCATCGTTACATGTTTAATTGAGTTATTTCCCTTGAGGCCTCATTGAAATTTTCAGTCGAGCTAGTTCAGGATATTTTTAACCCTTAGGCCACTAAGAACGACTTTATGCATATTTTGTTGAACAATGTAGATTAGTGTTATCTGCCATCTTACCCTGCCATAGTGAGATTTTTTCCAGCACAAAGATTATTGAAATAGATTGTTCAGGCAATATTTTGGTTAATTACATGCTAAAAATTTTCATTTATTTTGCAATCGAAGGGTTAATATTTTAAGATTTCCATTAATGATCTGCTGTCATTATTTTTATGGTAGATGACTAACCCATTATCTACTTTGAAATATTTTGAATAATTTGAATAAATGAATCAAATAAAAAGAGAGAATAATGGACAAATAAAATCTGCATTTAAGACATCACTTTATATAAAATCCTTTGACATTTTCTTAACTCTATACCACACAATCTGGAGTTTTTAACAATTGAAGTAGACAGCTTTTGCAAACATTGTGAAAAAAGAAGAAAATGCTGGTAACCAGCATTTTCTCCTTTTCTCACAATGTTTTCTATCCCTCCAAAGACAAATCCCATGGTTTTAGTTACATTTACCTTATTGTCTTTAAAAGCTTTCAATATAGACAGGTTTAAAATTTATTCTTTGATCAACCATTTGACAAGATTTCAGGTTAAAATATTAAGTTGTAGGTGACCAAATTAAATGTGGTATAATTAAAGGTGTTTCTCTTCATAGGGCAGAAAACATTGTAGGGATAAGAAGAATATGCTGATTACTAGCTTTTCCCACAATGTTTTCAAAGCAGTCTTCTTCTTGCTAGTTAAAACACAGTACTATTTGGTAAATGATTGATCCTTTGACTGCTAAATATACATGCATGAAAAAATGTGAAAAAAACAAGCGGAAACATCTCACAAAGTTTTGGACATTGTAGGTCAAAGATCAGACTGCAAATGTATCTGATATTGATCTTCCCTATAGGCAGAAATTAATGAAGTTATGCTCACTGCCCTGAAGGTTAATGTTGTATAAACATGTAATTTTATAACCATTCTATTTTTGATGTGTAAAACCTTAAAATCTTAATGGAAAAATATCATTACCCTTACAAATTACTCATACAAAGAAATGGATTCTTAACAGAACAAAGTTGTCAATCTCGCATTGCTAGGTTTTATTTAGTCCTTTCACCATTTAAGTCCATGAAACGAGGATATCAATTTAGACTGACAGCAACAAACAGGAAACTTCAACACTTTTTCAATAATCTGCTAATTGTAATATATTGCATTTAACTGATAAACTGCAATTGCAATCTTTTTTTAATACCTCTGTAATATCTCCATAGAGAAATGTTAAAATATTGCAATCATCAGATAGATTACCTCTGAAAATGTCAAAACCAATTGCACAATGCAATATGCATTTTTGCGAAGCACACTGTGTCACTGTATGGAAATGATACCAATGCTGAATACATGCTACATTCCTTCATATTGTGGGGACATTATTTCTTGTATCATTACCCATGCTGAATACCTGCTAGTTTCCTTCATATTGTGAGGACATTCCTATCTTGGATCATTATTAGTTGGGCTGTTTTTGAAGAAAAGGTCAAGGTACTGTCATAGCTCCGTAGTCTGAACTGTCATCGTCGTGCAAAAACTTTGACATTTTCTGAAATCTCTATCATTGCTGAAGCTATTTGTTTCCAATATAAGGCTTATTGTTATCAATAGGGATACCCTTACCTTTAGGATGGACCACTCTTGAATATTTCTGATCCAATTATATCCCTTTTTCATTGTAAGTAGAACTTGCTTAGGATCAAACATGTGGTATAATTTCTACCAGCAACTGCAGCAAAGCATTGGCACATAACTCACAGTCCTATTAATGTGCCTTTTGCAGACAGTATAGATAAAGATCAGACTGCACAAAGGATCCAAGTTTTTCTAACACTATCAGCTACAAAAAAAAAAACATCTGTGATGTCTTGACTTCTTTTTATATATCTTTTAACCCTTTACCAAACAATTCCTGGTTTTTACGACCCAGAGGAAGAAGCCCTCTGAAAACATTGTGGGAAAAGGAGAAAATGCTGGTAACCAGCATTTTCTCCTTTTCCCACACTGTTTTCTACTCTTGTAAAGTCAAGTTTCAATTTTTGAGTCACGTTTATTTTGTCGTCTGCAAATGCTTTCAATTCGGACAAGTCTAAAATTTTGTTGTTTGGTAAAGGGTTAAACCTGTTAACTCTTTACCACATGACAAAATTTTAGACAGATCCACACTGGAAGCATTTCCAAAGGATATAGTAAATGTGGCACAATTTTATGTAGTGGGATTTGTCTGTAAAAGATAAGAAAACATTGTGGGAAAAGAAGAAAATGCTTGTTACCAGCATTTTCTCCTTTTCCCACAATGTTTCAAAAGCTTTCTTTCTCAGGGTCGTTAAAACTCAGGATTGTATGGTAAAGGGTTAATGTCTTGAAGAATGTGTAAGCCAAAACATGAAGCATTTTAAATGATACTAATTCATCTTGTTATAGGATTTTTCCATTTATTTTGTCTGCTAAACTGAAATATTCTGGCTAAAAGTAACCTTGAATTGCTATTACAAGTATTTAGGTCTTTTTTCTAGACTTAAAACAACTAGTTGGTTTACTTTGGTATCTTACGTTATGGCTCAATCATAAATCTAAATACAAAGACTAGCTTTCTGATTGGATGAGAAAATCTGCCTAGAATTAAACTCTTTACCAGACAAGTAAATTTTAGACTTGCCCAAATTCAAAGCATTCGCAGATGACAAATGGTGCTCAAATGATTCAGTTTATCTCAAAAGGGCCGGAAAACTTTGCGGAAAAAGTAGAAAATGTTGTTTTCTAGCATTTTCTCATTTTCCCACAATGTTTCCAAACATGATTTTCCTGGGGGACATTAAAATACTGGATTGTTTGGTAAATGGTTAGAAATTTAAAGTTTCTTTGATTTATCTACACAGGTCTTTTTACCCACTGACCCACCATATGTTTGGATGGCTGCAAAGATGTGGTTCAACAATGCAGATGCAAATGTACACCAATCTTTGACACACTTGGGTATGTTTATACTTTTCTTCATATTCAAAATATATTGACAGGTCACATCCAACAGACAACTTTTTTGTTGTTTCTGACTGCTTGTTTCTGAAAATATTGAGGCAAAAGGCAGGAATTGATCATTCTGTGCAGTCTGGTCTAATCTGTACTATCCACTAAAGCTTTGACTGTGTGTTCAGCTCTTTAGGGTTTAAGTCTTTACAACAGAAAAAAATAGAAGACCATTTCCAAATTGAAAGGATTTGCAGGTGACAAATCAAATTTGGCTCAAATTATTATATTTGTTCAGTATTGTGAAGGGTAGAAAACATTATAGAAAAATGCTGGTTACCAGCATTTTCTCCTTTTCCCACTATGTTTTCAAAAGCCTTCCTCTCCAGGTTCATTAAAAATTAAGGATGTTTATGTAAAAGATTAATGGAATTTCTTTCAGGATATAAATTGCATAACAGGTCAAGATATTTGCATCATTTTTTGTCAACCCTTTAGCAGACAACAAAATTTCAGATTGGTCCAAATTGAAAGCATTTGCAGACGACAAATTAAACATGACTCATAAACTGAAATTTGCCTATGGAAGGAAAACATTGTGGGAAAAGGAGAAAATGCTGGTAACCAGCATTTTCTCCTTTTCCCACAATGTTTTCAAAATGCTTTTTCATCGAGGTTGTTAAAACTCATGATTTTGATGTAAAGGGTTAAATAAGCAGATACATTTCAGTACATCAGGATATAAGCTAGTGCAATTTAAGGTATAAAAAGCCTTTTTTGTGCAAACTTTTACAATTGTTTATGTAAGTTTTTTTATTGCAAGGTTTTGAAAGAATTCAGTACGGTATTTGAATTGCAAGTTGGTGATGAAGATAAATTGCATCCCATTATAATATGAATGAAAGAAATAGTTTACCTGTGAAATTGAAATGTGATACAGGGATGGTAGATACTGGAAAATATATCTGTCCTTCATTTATTTACAAGTTAACTCTTTACCACATAATCCAAAGTTTTACGCCCCTGAAGAGAAAGCCTTTTGAATACATCATAGAAAAAGGATAAATGCTGGAAACCAGCAGTTTTTCCTTTTCTTAAATTGGTGGTCTGCAAATGCTTTAAGTTTATATAAGTCTAAATTTTTTTTCATGTGGGAAAGAGTTTGAATTTTTGACCTGGCATTAACCCTTTACCACACGGCAAAATTTAAGACCTATCCAAATTGAAAGCATTTGCAGACGACAATTTCATAGTGGCTCAAATGACGCAACTTTTCTTTGATAGGGTAGAAAACTTTGTGGGAAAAGGAGAAAATGCTGGTTACCAGCATTTTCTCCTTTTCCCACAATGTTTTCAAAAGGCCTCTTCTTCAGGTGCGTTAAAAGGCGTCATTGTGTGGTAAAGGGTTAACCAAATGATCAAGTGTATAATTTAAAGGACCCGGTGAAAAAAAGGCTTTTGAAAATATTGTTTGAAAAGGAGAAAATGCTTTCTCCTTGTTGCTACCACATCGCTGATTTGTTCTACCCTTTCAAAGGCAACTCCAGCAAAGCCCTGAGGAAGAGACCTTTTGAGAAGATTGTGGGAAAAGAAAAAAATGCTGGTTACCAGCATTTTCTTACTTTTCCCTCTGTCTTCTACCCTTTCAAAAACAAATCCCATCTTTTGAGCCACATTGGTCTGCAAATCCTTTGGATTTGGACGTTCCAAAAATTTATTATTTGGTTAAGTAAAATTTTAGACTGATCCATATGGAAGAAATTAACAGACAAGTATATAAATATTTTCATATAATAGTAATTGTCCTTGACTAAGTAGAAATAGGTAGAAAACATTGTGGTTAATGTATAAAATGCTGGTAACCGGCATTTTCTCCATTCCTACAATTTTTTCAAAAGCATTCTTTTGTAGTGTTGTTTAAACTTGGGATTGTGTGGTAAAGGGTTAACCAAACAACCCCCAAGTTTTTACAACCCTCAGATTAGGCTGTTTTGAAAACTCAGATTACCGTATTTCTTGGAAACTTAGATCATTATGCACCGATAACTCTGTTCCAGGCTTCACTCACTTACTGATGGAGGGTGTCACTGTGGTCACACAT
The DNA here is from genome assembly GCA_946811185.2 of Hippopus hippopus. Taxonomy (NCBI): domain Eukaryota; kingdom Metazoa; phylum Mollusca; class Bivalvia; order Cardiida; family Cardiidae; genus Hippopus; species Hippopus hippopus. Next base: position 34,901,309 of record OX328100.1, read on the forward strand.
CGTAACTTGTCACAGTCCCATCCTGTTTTCAAACTCCTTGCTCCACACTTCCTCTACCTGATTGCTATCAACACGTAAGTCAACCTTTTCTCTGCTACATGTTTGTAAATGAAATCACACTTTGTGAAAAAGAGGTTTAATGCATCTGCAAAAAGTATTGAACCAGGTCAGCCTGTCTTTTTTGTAAATTTTCTACTTGCCCAAGGACCTTTCATGGTTCAGCCAGTACTTTGTTTCACAGAATGGAATTTATAGATCCAAGATAATGTAATTTGCTTAGTATAGTGTAGCATGGAGATGCATTAACCCTTTACCAAACGACAAAATTTTGGACTGGTCCAAATTGAAAGCACTTGCAGACGACAAATTAAATGTAACTCAAAAATTGAAATTTGTTTCCAGCAGGGTAGAAAACATTGTGGGAAAAGGAGAAAATGCTGGTTACCAGTATTTTCTCCTTTTCCCACAATGTTTTCAAAAGGCTTCTTGCATAGGCTCGTTAAAAGTCGGGATTGTGTGGTAAAGGGTTAAACCCCCATTTGCCAGAGCACCACCCAAATAAATGTTTCAATGAATAAACACAAAAGTATTGCAATTTAAAAACTATTAGGGTATACTTCTACACCTACCAAAAGTAGAACTCTCACAGGCCAACAAATGCCCTTTACCAGTTACCTTGACACTGGATTAGGGCAAAAAAATCAAAAGACCAGCTGGGTCCGCATTCACCAACCATTCTTTAGAATCTTCTTAGTCTTATTCTCCAAGATTTTCTAATTTTGAAAGTAACACAACTCCTGATTGGCTAAACCAAAGGGTTTAGCCAATCAGGAGTTTTGTTACTTTCAAATTTTGAAAATTCTGGAGAATAAGACTGAGAACCTTCATAAGAATGGTTGGTGAATATGGACGTAGACTTTCTGTAATAGTTGCCATATCAAAGTGAAAATCGCAAGTGCACAATTCCCTATGATAGGAGGGCTTCTGTTGACATCTTCAGCGAAATTGATGGAAAATTACCGGAAAAGGGGACACAAAATATTTTTGACTGATCCATACACATAGATTATTCATTCTCTCATTTTGGACAAGACTAAAACTTTGTCTGCTGATATAGAGTGTAGTCTCCCTAGGTCACAGCTCAACTTTACATTAAATTTGTAAGAGGTAAAGAAATTACTGGAAATACTTTACCCATTAACCATTTACCAGACGACAAAATTTTACCCTTGTCCAAATTGAAAGCATTTGCAGACAATAAAAATGTAGGTCAAATGGTGCAATTTTTTTTCTCTGATACATAGTGGGAAAAGGAGAAAATGCTGGTTACCAGCATTTTCTTCTGTTCCCACAATATTTTCAAAAGGCTTCTTTTCCAGGGTCACTAAAAGTCAGCATTCTGTGGTTAAGGCTTAAATGCCAAGATACATAGATGTATGGTAATTTTCATAATTGTTGCAAGCTTATCATCACAGTATACTGTACTTTTTTTGGCTTCCTGCAATGTTTTCTCATCATTGTGATTCTAGTGTGTTTCTCTTAAGTTTGCATTACATTTAACACTTTCAGTTCCCTAGACGAAAACAGGTCCTGATCTAATTCAGATGGGATAGATTAATATCAGACTCCACAGAATATGCAGTCTAATCTTGGATCTCTGTTGCCTTCTTGTTTAGTCAAGTCTAAAAGAATTTTTAGCTCTCCTGAGCACGAAGTGCTCAAGGTGAGCTTTTGTGATTGTGCTGTGTCTGGCGTCCGTCATGCGTCCTCCGTTGTCAACTTTTACCTTGTGTACGCTCTAGCGGCCACATTTTCAGTCGGATACTCATGAAACTTGGTCAGAATGTTTGCCTTGATGATGTCTCAGACGAGCTGGAAAATGGGTCATGTTGGTCAAAAACTAGGTAACTGGGTCAAATTTTTAGAAAAACCTTGTGTACGCTCTAGAGGCCACATTTTCAGTCCAATACTCTTGAAAGTTGGTCAGAATGTTTGTCTTAATGGTGTTTCAGTCGACTTTCAAAATTGGTCATGTCGGGTCAAAAACTAGATTACTAGGTCAATTCATAGAAAAACTTTGTGTACCCTCTAGAGGCCACATTTTCAGTCCAATACGCTTGAAAAGTGGTTAGAATGTTTGTCTTGATAATATCTCGGACGAGTTTGAAAATTGGTCATGTCAGGTCAAAAACTAGGTCACTTGTTCAAATCTTAGAAAAACCTTGTGTAAGCTCTGGAGACCATATTGTCAGTCCAATACTCATGAAAATTGGTCAGAATTTTGCCTTGAACATATCATGGACGAATTCGAAAATGGGTTATGTTGGGTGAAAAACTAGGTCACTAGGTCAAATCTTAGAAAAATATTATGTAGACTCTAGAGACCACATTTTCAATCCAATGCTCTTTAAAGTTGGTCAGAATGTTTGTTTGATGATGTCTCAGATGAGTGTGAAAATGGGTCAGGTTGGGTCAAAAACTACGTCACTAGGACCAGTCATTGAAAAAAAACTAGTGTATGCTCTAGAGGCCACATTTTCAGTTCAGTGCTTATGAAAGTTGGTCAGAATGTTTTTCTTGATAACATGTTGGTTGAGTTTGAAAATGGTCGGGTCGGATCAGTAACTAGGTCACTTGGTCAAATATTTGAAAAACCTTGTGTACACTTTAGAGGCCACATTTTCAGTCCAGTACTCATGAAACTTGCTCAGAATATTTGTCTTGATGAAATCGTAAATTAGTTTGAAAATTGGTCCGGTCGGGTGAAAAACTAGGTCACTAGGTCAAATCTTAGAAAAACCTTGTGTACACTTTAGAGGCCACATTTTCAGTCCAATACTCATGAAGCATACCCAGAATGTTTTTCTTGATGACATCTTAAATTAGCTTGAAAATTGGTCAGGTGGGGTCAATAAATAGGTCACTTGGTCAAATCTTTGAAAAACCTTGTGTACACTTTAGAGGCCACTTTTTTAGTCCAATAGTCATGAAACATGCCCAAAATGTTTTTCTTGATGACATCTTAAATTAGTTTGAAAATTGGTCAGGTGAAAAACTAGGTCACTAGGTCAAATCTTAGAAAAACCTTGTGTACACTTTAGAGGCCACATTTTCAGTCCAATACTCATGAAACATAGTCAAAATGTTTGTCTTGATGACATCTTGGATGAGTCTAGAAAAAGCTTGTGTACAAGCTAGAGGCCAAATTTTCAGTCCAATAATTATGAAAGCTTGTTAGAATGTTTGTCATAATATCTCGAAAGACATTTAAAATGGATCATGTTTGGTCAAAAGGCTTAGGTGAGCGACTTCAGGGCCATCATGACCCTCTTGTCATAAGTTTAGTGGATAGTATTTGCAGCCATTAAAAAAGTTCGAGTTTATAGATTTGGCACAGAAAGAGATTAAATGAATGTTATCTTTACCTTATATTTCAGGAGGGGTCTAGAGTTACTTGTATCACCCAATGGCTGGGTAGACAAAACTATGAACATTGGAATAAAGGGAATGTTTGAACTCATCAGAAGAGGGTAGGTATCTTTCTGTTATTTATAGAAAGAACATTCAGACCAGGCTATCCAGAGAAATTATATTACCTTAGAGTGGCAAACTTAGCAGCTATTTTCAGTCTAGAAATAAGACCAAAATAATCGCAATTTCAGTGTCATTTTTGTCCAGAATGTCTTAGCAAAGTAGATGGTACAGATCAAAGATCAAATTGTGGGTTTTATGCTGTTTTATCTTGATCTGCAGGGGCAACTGTAGTAGTGAGAGACACTTTAATGGTTGATTCATCCTTGACCAAGTGATCTCTATCTCTACAACCTGGAGGAAGAAAGGTGTTGAAAACCTTTTGCAAAAGGATGAAATATGATCATTATCTGATAACCAGTATTTTCTCCTTCCAACCTCTTTCCCGCTCCCCCCACCAAACATTTTTAAAACTATTGTTGGAAAAGGAGAAAATGATAGCTACCAGCACTTTCTTCTTTTCCCACTGTGTTTTCTATCATTTCAAAGACACTTATCACCTTTTGAACTACATTTAATTTGTTGGCTGCAAATAATTTCAATTTGGTTGAGTCTACAATTTTGTGATTTGTTAAGAGTTAATTAAGGCAAGTGACAGAAAGATGAACTAATATTTATAAAGAAGAAATATTTAGAGTAAATGAAAGGTTTTTTTTTCCTTCCATGTAACTATTTTTTATACCCCTGCAAAACGAATGTTTTCCGGGGTATACTGGAATCACCCTGCCTGTCCGTGTGTCCGTCTGTGTGTCCATCCGTTTGTCCGTCCGTGTGTGCGTCTGTGTACAAATAATTGCCTGTTTCTGTCAAAGCGCTGGCGGGAGTATTAAGTCACATTCAGTGACAGCTCTAGTTATATTTGTAACTACATGTACATGTATTTTTCAGAATCAACATGTGGAGAATGGATGTACATGGAACCTTACCAGAGGATCTGAAAAGACGCAAGGTCTGATGTAGTGGTGCCTCATAGAATTATCTTCTTTCATAAACATGGTCTTCTACATGCTAAATGAACATAGCTGTTGATGCGCCATAAAACATCATGCATTCATTACTCCAAGTTTAAATGACCCTGGGGAAGACAGCTTATGAAAACATTGTGGGAAAAAGAAAAAATGCTGGTAACAAGCATTTTCTTCTTTTCCCACAATGCTTTCTATCCTCTCAGTGATGAATTTCATCATGTGAGCCACATTTGATTTGCAATGCTGAGAATTTGGATGTGTCAGAATTCATCAATTTTGAGATTGTTTGCAGGCATTATATGAAAGGTGGCTACGATGTTTGGATTTTTTTTTAAAATGGTACAGGATATTGGAAGAGGTTGGTTACATATACCTGGTTACCAGCATATTCTCCTTTTCCCACCATTTTTTCACTAAACTTTTCCTCCTGAAGTTAAATTGTGGATTGCTTGGTAAAAGGTTAAAGAGATTTGTTGAATTTGTCACAGTATGTGACATAAATGTTGATTACTGCAGATACATTCAATGTTAACCCTTTACCACACAATCCCAAGTTTTTGAAAGTTTTTGAAAACATTGAGGGAAAAAGAGAAAATGATAGTAATCAGCCTTTTCTCTTTTTCCCCACAATGTTTTCTATCCTATCAAAGACAGACACCATCTTTTGAGCTGCACTTTAACTGGTCTCTGCTAATGCAGAGTTAAAGTGTTGAATAAATGGACACCTCCAGACATGAATCTCTCGCACTAAGCACACATTTAGTTGCTTAAATATAGATAATGTAGATCAAGATTAGATTGCACTAGATCTAAACTTGTATTCTGATCCAGCATGTACAGTGGCCTTTATTCGAAATGATACTGTGCAGCCTTGATATTGCAAAACAGAAAAAGCAAATGCGTTTAATGTGGGCAAGTCTGAATATTTTGTAGCCTGGTAGAAAGTTCAATGGCTTTATTGTCATGGCAACAAAAATTCTGTAGGGATTGCTTCTGTAATTTCCACATTTCTCAATATTTAGTTTTTGTGATTAAAATACTGAAAAAATTTTTTAAAAAATCTTCAGATTCTCTGATATCTTATACATTTCTTAATTTCCTGTCTAATTTTAAAAGGTTGTAGCTTTAATGTGACTCAGATTTCACATGATTTATTAACTCCTTCACTACTGAATAAATAAGTTGCATTGTCTCAAAGGCTAAAAGTACATTTCCTCTGCAAGATCAAGAGACAGTTGGGTCATAATCTAGAATATAGCTGTGGACAGTATGATCAGAGATCAGACTGCACATTCTGTGTAGTCTGATCTTGATCTACACTGTCCACAAAAGCTTCTGGTGTCGTCTATGGTATGGAGGGAGTTAACCCTTAGGGTGTAAATGTACCCAATGGACATCTTAGTCTCAAAAAAAGACCCCAAAAATTGCTATTTTAACGTTGTTTTTGTCAAAAAAGTCTATGTAATTTGGACACAATAGATCAAAGATCAGACTGCATGTTCTGTGAAGCCTGATCTTGATCTAGATCTACACTGGTTGCAAAAGCAACAAAAGTAGTAAAAAGCACTTTACAGGTAAAAGCCAGATACCTTGAGATATTTTACATTAATCATTTTTCTTTATGAGTGGTGTTTGATAACATCACATTAACATGATTTGGTAGGTGAATCTTTTCTTACTCTGTCCAGAGGTTTAAACTTGTCCAAATTGTAAACATTTTCTGCATGTCAGAGGACCATTCTACCTCATGATTCAGTCGGTTGTTAAACAAAACGGATTTTATGGTTTCATAATGATGTAATGTCCTTTGTGATGTTAAGCATCATGGAGATGCATGAAACCCCCTTTTGCCAGAGCAAAAAAGATTTAACCCTTTACCACACAATCCTGACTTTTAATGACGCTGAGGAAAAAGGCTTTTGAAAACATTGTGAGAAAGGGGAAAATGCTAGTAACCAGCATTTTCTCCTTTTCCCCCAATGTTTTCTACCCTATGAAGAACAAATTTCATCATTTTGGCCACCTTTAATTTGTCGTCTGCAAATGCTTTGACTTTGGACCAGTCTAAAATTTTGTTGCTTGGTAAAGGTTTAAACAAATTTGAAGCCAACAACATTGAAAACATCAAGTATACAGAGATAATAGGTGCAATGCATGAATACAACGAAGACATTGTGGGAAAAAAAGAAAATGCTGGTGACCAGCATTTTCTCCCATTCCCACAATATTTTCAAAAGGCTTTTTTCCAAAGGTCATTAGAAGTTGGGTTAGTGTGGTAAAGTGTTTTGAAATTTATTTCATGTTTTACAGGTGTACGACTCAGACGTCTTGCCTGGATACCACTTCAGAGATGATGCTTTGTTGTTGTATGAGGCAATCAACAAATATGTCAAAAAATATGTAGACTTGTACTATGGTAAGTAAAGCTAAGCTGTTACAGTGCAAGTATAGTTTTTCTTTTTTCAAGACAGCTTTCGAAAACATTGTGAGAAAACGAGCAATTGCTCCTTTTTCCATAATGGTTTCCATGTTATTAAAAGAATACATAAAATATATATTCATGACATTCAAGTGATTCTCGAGTGGTGCAACATGCACAAGTCCATATTGTTATTGCAATATTTCAGAGAGAAAAATATATTTATATTAATTAAGCAAATGAACCATAAACAAGGGCTGGTTAAACCCAGGAAACATGAGTAAGTTAGCTGTCTTCATTTTATAGCTGGCATACTGTAGAAGATGAATACCATTCCCATTTTGTTTGGGAAAAGTTAAAAACAATTTGTGAAAATTACTTATTCTCTTAGTTTAAACTTATTGCTAGCAGGGAAAACTTCCATCGATTATTTCAGTGTGATAATCCAGAAAAATCCAAAGATTAGCCTTTTTTGTTACAAAACAAATGGAATGTATATAAAAGTTGGCACATTGCTATTTGTTAAAATCTAAAAGATACAATATTTGAATCATGGGCCAGTCGCCTTATTATGCTAATAAAGAGTATTATATTGTATAATACCGTTGAACGCTGTTAAAACAGACTAAAGTCATGTATGTTTTTATCTGTAATGTTAATTGATCAATGATAAATGCTTCTGTCTTGACCCTAAATAAGGTACATGTACCACAAATAGAAATGTTGAGTTTTACAAGTTGTTTCTGAATTATCTCTACCAGTGCTCTGCCTTCAGGTCTTCACTTATGAAAGATAAATGCATTTTAGAAAAACTCCAGATGAGCTGAAAAAAAATGTTTTAATGCTGTAATGCTCTTTAACAGATTCAAGTGACAAGATCACCGGAGATTGGGAAATACAAGGCTGGGCAGCTGAGCTTGTGAAGGAGAGAGAAAAAGGAGGCTGTGGCTTATTGGTATGATATAATGATACAAGTATAGTCCAACTTACATTAGGTCATTACCTCACAAGAAAAATGAAAGCAGGAGATGCTTTTCAGTACTATATGGATGGTGTACTCTTTACCACAAAATCCCACTTTTAATGACCCTGAGGAAGAAAGCTTTTGAATGTTGTTGGAAAAAGAGTAAATACCTGTAACCAGCATTTTCTCCTTTTTCCACAATTTAAACCTCCACTGGCTGAAGGCTTGCATGCTTTAACTTTTATTTCAAACATCTTCTTCTCTGAAACTACACATCCAATTTTGATGAAACTTCACAGAAATGATCCTACCATGGTCCTATTCAGAATTTCTCGAAAGAATTTGATTCCTTCAAAAACTCTGGTTGCAATGGCAACAAAACTGAAAAATATTGAAAATCTTTGAAATTCTTTTGTCTGAAACCATAAGTCCCAAGTTTGTTCAAATCATAACCCTGAGGTCAAAATTGGCCCCACCCCCAGGGGTCACAAGTTTTACATGGGCTTATATACTGAAAACTATAGAAATGTTCCTGTACCTATCCAGAAGGCCTAGGGCTACCAAATTTGGCATGTACCTTTATCTAGTGGGCCTCTACCAAGGGGGCCCAAATTATAGCCCTGAGATCAAATTTGGCCCCGCCCTGGAGATCACAAGTTTTACATAGGCTTATAATAATGTGAAAACTTTAGAAATCTTCTTGTTACTTACCATAAGACCTAGTGCTACTAAATTTAGCTCTGTCTCAGGGGTCTCATGTTTTGCAGGGTCTTTTAATGAGGAAACTTTCAAAATTGTCTTGTTTACAACCATACATTCTAGACCTGTATTATTTGGTATGGGGCTTTATCTTTTGGACCTCTTCCATGATTCAAGTAATTAAAGCTCTTTGGTCAAAAATGGCTTGGTCCAGGGGTCATGACTTTCTGGTGGGATTTTATAGAGAAAATTGTGTATGTCCTCAAGTTTGAAACCAATTTGCCAAGTATTGTAATGTTGGCATGTAGGGTTTTTATTTATTAGCCAGTGGAGTGATACAGGGACAACATGGTCCTTTTGTTTTTACGTTTCTTAACACAAATTTCAATTTTTTGAGTCACTTTTATTTCGTTGTCTGCAAATACTTTCAAATTGGACAAATTTTGTAGTTTAGAATAGAGTTAATATGAATAAAGGTTTTAAACACACATGAAAATATTGTGACTTAAGGAGAAATCACTAGGTTTGTCCCTTTACCAAATGTTTTCAGAAGTGGTATGCTGCAAGATGCCAACGCTTTTCAATGATGCCTTACCTCTTTACAATTCAACAAAATTTAAAGACTTGTGTGAACCCCGGCATTTTGCAAGCAACAATTCATATGTGGCTGAGGATTATAGAATCATCTCAGAAGCAGTATAAAACATTGTGGGGAAAGCAGAATTCTGAATTTGCAGCTTTTTCTCTTTTACGGATGATATTTTCAAAAACCTTCATTTTCAAGGTTGTGAAAGCTTGGGATAGTTTGGTATAGGGGAAAGTATCCTTTATGGACAGTGTTGATCATTCACTGCCAGACAGTATACTTTTACACAAACATCTTCACTTCAGAGACCCAGTAGCATCCAAAACACAATGCAGGTGTTTAAATGCATTTAAATTTCATTGATATCATTTGAAAGTATGGAATTAATATTGTGAAGATGACAATCTGTTGTTGTGTGGTCGGTCCAAGTGTATGGTGCTGGCACATAAAATAAATTTCAAAATCAGGCTAAAAGTAAACAAAAGAGATAGTGATCTGGCATGTTTTAGCCTAGTTTTGAAATAAATTTCTCTACTAACAACTAACACTTCGGCAGACTATACAATAACAGATTGTCACAGTAATTTCCATACTTGGAATGGTATGGTATGGTACAAGTTCAATTTGTATGCATTTTAACACCTTCTTTGTTTACCTTTGGTAATTATTGTTACTTTAAGTGCTAAACTTACTCTCAGCAGTGAAAGAGTTAACCATTGTGAAAGACAACAGTTCTAAAACTTTGGTTAACTCTTCATCAAACAATAAAATTTTGGGATTGTCCAAATCCAAAACATTTGCAAAGGACAATTTAAATGTGACTCAAATGATGAAAATTGTCTTTGAAAGGTTTGGAAAACATTATGGGGAAAGGAGAAAATGGCAGTTACAAGCATTTTCTCCTTTTCCCAAAATGTTTTCAAAAGCCATCTTTTTCAAGGTCATTAAAACTGACATGTAACATTTATCTTTTTATACAATTGATTTTGTTGATTTTGATTGCAAAATAATAGAGATGTCTACATATTTAGTCTGAGAGTAAAATTGCAAATATTGCAATATCAACACTGCTTTTGATAAGAATATACATGTATGTACGTACATGTAGTGGACAGTAAGGATCCAAGATTTGGTGCAGTCTGATCTTGATCTTCACTGTCCACAACAGTGGCTGAAGTTATGAAACTTGAATAGCTAATCCTCTCTTTGTTTCCATTCAGGGTGTCCCAGGAAATGGCAGTTTCACCTCAAAGGACCAATTATACATTGTTTTGACCAGTATCATCTACACCTGCAGTGTGGCCCATGCCTCAACAAACTTTCCCCAGTATGATGAATATGCTTTCCCACCCAACTACCCTGCCTTCATCACAGGAACACCCCCAAAAGACAAGGTAACAAATGAATATTATTTGTACATTGAAGTTTGGTTAACCCACTTCTAAAAATCCTTGGTTTTAAGGACCCTATGAAATTAAACTTTTGAAAACACTGTGGGTGACAGGAGAAAATGCTGGTAACCAGCATTTTCTCCTGTCACCCACAATGTTTTCTAACCTTTCAGAAACAAACCAAATCATTTGAGTGATATTTATGTGGCGTCTGCAAATGCTTTGAATTTGGATCAGTCTAAACTATTGTCATCTGGTAAAGAGTTAAATCCCATACCAAGCAATCCTGAGGTCCAGCAACCCTGAACAAAAAGGCTTATTGAAATATTGAGAGAAAACAAGATACTGCTGAATATCAGAATTTTCTCTTTTTCTGAAAATGTTTTCAAACTTTTCAAACTAGTCCATGGTTTGAGCTGCACATGATTTTTTGTCCCCAAATACATGTATGTACCTTGGTAGAATGTTACCAAAATGATGAGTGTTGTCTTTGAAAGGGTAGAAAACAGTGTTGAAAAAGGAGAATATGCTTGTTACCAGTTCACGTATTTTCTTCTTTTGCCATAATGTTTTCATAAGCCTTTAACCCTTAGCGTCATTTAAAAGAGGCTTTATTTAGTAGAAGATTAAATGAATTTTTCAACCAACATTGATGTATTTCATGGTAAAAAAAAAACAATGTAATAAACAGGAAGATTGCTTACAACAAGCAATATAACCATTTGTCATGATTTTTTCAAAGCCTTTTAGTGGTCAAAGCCTCTGTATTTAAAAGTACTGGAATAGTTTAGTTGTATATAAATTTTGCCAGTAACTGAATTTTATGGTGTAATGGGAGTCATATGAACTCAAGCCACCTGTACTGAAGAAGCTGACTAGACTCATAACTATCATGTACTTGCTGTATGGTGTGGTGCAGGCGTGGTTGTGAGGTAGAGCATTGGCCTCGTAACGATAAGGTCCTGAGCTTGAGACCTGGGAGCGGGTGTCAACTTAGGGATTGTTCACTGGCCCACACATTCGGAATGAATACTGGTGTATTTCCCAGGAAGCAGAACCGAGAGAGATTAGTATAAGTTGTAAGAACTTGAATCTGACAATCGATGTATAATAAATATGTTTAAACTAAAGCTCTACTTCATTACCTGTTATATTTTCAACAATATAGACCCCACTAGAGGAGAGCCAGATTGTGAAATCCCTACCAGACAAACCTACAACCTTGGATGTGATGACAGTGACCAAAATACTCAGCCAGCGAGGAACAAAAAGTCTTGGGGACTTTGAAGTCCAGTACATTTTTGAACCAGAGGCTAGAAAGATTGTTGATGAGTATGTAGCATTGTATTAATCCGTAGTCTGCCAAGCACGATGCAGACAGTGTAGATCAAGATCAGACTGCACAAAATGTGCAGTCTGATCTTGGATCTACACTTTCCAGTAAGGAAATATAAAAATAGATATAAATTTGAAGCAGCATTATTCAGGGTTTTACCATCAGTTTCATTTAACTTGTTTAGCAGCAAAAGGGTTAAACCTTATCAATATGACAGTGTGCACAATGTTTTCCAAAGCTGTAAACGTCAGGTCCTTAGCTGTTTACTAAACAACCCTGGGTTTTGAAAACAATATTGGAAAAATGTGAAAATTCTGGTGACCAGCATTTTCTCCTTTTTGCAAAATGTTTTTACACTTCCAGGTGGTACAAGTCCTATGTTTTTTTGTAACATCTACTTTTATAGTCTGCAAATCATGTACAGTTTAAAACTCTGTAGTTAGCGAAAGAGTTAAAAAGTTGAATTCAGTGGGTCAGTGTGTCCCATTTACTTCTATTCTCATACAGATACATGTAACACTTTTGTTTTAATAATTTTTGTGTAAGATTTATGAGAGATACATAAGATGTTTTTATAAGTTTAAATGGATAATATACAATCTAATCAGGATGTGCAGTTAAGATTTTATTGCGTGTGTTCTTTGTTAACTCTTTACCAAACAATTGCATTTTAGACCAATTCAAATTGAAAACATTTGCGGACGACAATTAATACATGGCTCAAATGATGGGAGTTATGTTTAATAGGGTAGAAAATATTGTGGAAAAAGGAGAAAATACCCCCCTCCAGATGCTTTTAATTTCAAACAATCTAAGCGATAGTAACAGTCTATTTTCCTTGGCATGCAATATAAAATAAGACCCCATAGCGTAAAAGTTATTTGCTGAAATGTTATGATATATACTGTATCTGTCTGTCATTTCACAGATTCCGTGAAGACCTTGCAGAGATTAGTAAGATAATCAAGGAAAGAAACACAAAGAGGAATCCACCATATACAGTGTTAGATCCTGAAACTGTTCCTAACTCCATCAGTATCTGAGAGCATTTAGACATCAACACATTTCTCCAGGAAAATTAAACTCCTTTGGTGCAATCCTTCATTAACATTTTTTCATTGGTGTGTGACAATCTTAATGTATGAAAAGATCAATAATTTAGAAGTGTCACAATTATTCAAAAGTGTCAATCATCTTTTGATTCATCTTTTCACAGTATACATTGATTCATCTTCTTGCATTATCAAATCAAAATTGAACAGAAAATTGTGAGTGGTTTTTTTTTTTAGGTTGTACATTTTTGTGCTAGAAAGACATAATTCAGTAGCTTTCTGTTTTCAACATTGGCATTAATGGAATAACTACCAAGAAGTACAGCATTGTGAAACACTTTTGCAGTTAATTCCATGATTTTTTCCATCTTCAGGAAGATGACCTTTGAAAACATTTTGGAAGAAAGAAAAACCAAAGACAAATCTGCTCAGTTGCATCAGATTTGTCATCCCAATGGAAGGGGAGAGTACCCCAATACTCCTTAAAGCATGTCTGAATCCATATTGATAGCGGGCTAGGAACACTTCACACTTTAATTACTATGTCTGAATCCATATTGATAGAGGGCTAGGAACACTTCACACTTTAATTACTATTTTGTTACTGTGCCATTTGCTATGTAATTGTTTAATGTTACTGCATTATCATTAAGAAAAGTTTTTTTTTTCTAATGGGATACCAGTTTCTGTAGTTGTGTACTTGAAATGACCTTTCTAATAGATTTGGTATAATTCACTGACTAAGCTTTAATGCATGCATACTCCAACATAGATTTTAAAAAATGCGAACAATCTCATAATGCATTACTAGCATGTACTAGGGTTGTTCGGAAATTATTGAGACAATGTATGTTTTGAGAGAAACACTTAACGTATGTACATAAAATTTTCCATAAACATGAATTAATCTTTAATAAATTTAAAGAATTAAACGAAATCTGTATTAGTTACACGTTATAATCCTGTATCATCTGAAATCAAGAAGAGGCGTGAGTAACCGGAGCAAACCGTAAAAATGATTTAGTTCAAATAAATCGCACTTGAATAAAAGCTTAAATAATATCAAAATAGGTGCTAAAAGTCAATTAAAATGATGTCATATACACTACGTTATTCTGTTGAATTTCAAGTAAAGTTTCATAACGTTCACATAATTGATAAACAAGTTTTGACCATTTTCCGGAAGGTCGTGTTATCAAAGAAACAACGACAAAATGGATAACGACGTAAAGGCGGAGCAGCGAGCTTACATAAAGTTTTGCATTGAGCTTGGAAAAACTCCTACTGAAACAAAAAAAGATATTAGACATGACACGGAACGGAAGAGGCGTGTCTCAGGCTCTTGTTTATCGGTGGCACAATTGGTTTGTGAAAGATGCATCATCTCCGTACATCACAAAAGGAGGTGGGGACCTACGATCATCGGGCCCCGACACTTATACAGAAGACCCAGCGGCCTGATATTTGGCATGTATGAAGCAATAAAGTATACATTATCTGTAATGAGATATTTCTTTTGTAAGTCTTATCATTCTGATATTATAAGCGTTGTCTCAATAATTTCCAAACAGCCCTCGTAATGTTATTGAAATTAATTGGCTTTGAAACTATCAGATCTCTACAAAAAAAATTGAACTTTCCTTTATCTTTTACCAAACAATCTTCTGTTTTGAAAAATAATGCTTTTGGAAACATCCAGGGTAAAAAGAAAATGCATGTAACCAACTTTTATCCCTTTTTTCAACAATGTTGTCTACCCTATCGAATTAAATTGACCAATATTTGAACCACATGTATCTTGATGTCTGCAAAGGCTTTCAGTTTTGATAAGTCTAATATTTGTCTCCTGGTAAAGAGTTTAAGCTTCTCTGGCCCGGAGAGGCAGATTACCACGTGAGGGTAATTTATGATGGTGATTCATTGTAAACTATTTGTTTCATAGAGCTCTGTAAATTTGTCACATATTTTTCTATCATTATTATTGTTGTTTTGTTTTTCTATTGCATCACATTATATTTTTCTCTTATTCATTGTTGTTGCAGACAAACCATTTATTCCCATTCCGAATCATTTACTAGCACTGACTTTCTTTTTTTTTATTGGAAGAAATTTTCTGAATTCACCACAAGATATTATATAAAGGAAGTATATATATTCCAAAATTTTAATCTATCTCAAATAAACAACTACCGGTAATTTAGAACATACATGTTACTGAAGCCTGGGTTCCATCCTGATCATTTTTGTTGCTTTTATATTTAGAAATAGTCTGATGTTACTCCGGCAAAAAAGGTAATTATAACAGAACAGCAAAAGATTTTTGCAATTGATCTGTATAGACCATGAAAGGAGACCACGAAGGAGTGATTGAAAAACTATGGCCATCTGTACCTAGGCTTATGTTAGGGTAAAATAAAATAAGTAGAACAAGTTCTTGTTAACCCTGTCCCAAACAATCCAGAGTTTTGACAAGCCTTGTGAAGAAGGCTTTTGAAAACATTTTTGGGATAGGAGAAAATGCTAGTACATGTGCCAGCATTTTCTACTTTTCCAGCAATGTTTTTTACCCTTTCAAAGACAAATCACATGGTTTGAGTAATATTTGATTAGTCATCTGCAAAGGCTTTCAATTTAGACTTGTCTAAAAACATGTTGTTTTGTACAGAGTTAGGATCAGAATGCAGAAAATGGCCTTATTATTTGAAGTATAATTATGGGCACAAATTTATATTTGACTGTATAATATTTGTTATGTTGTCATCCTGCTTTAAATTTCAAACATTTGTTTGTAATCATTTCTTGTGACATAATTTATTTGGTATTTGGCTTTGGTTGACCAGCCTTTACCAAATTGTCCTTTGTTCTTGCAAGCCCAAGGAACGGGGTTTTGAAAACATTGTGTTAAAAGGAGAAAATGCTTGGCACCAGCATTTCATTATTCTTCCACAAAGTAATGAACCCTTTTAAAGGCAAATTCCAAAATTTGAGTTGCAATTAAACCTTTTGTCTGTAGATGCTTTCAATATGGGAGAGTCTAATATTTTGCTATGTGGGAAAGTTATATCACTAAGGTTTGTTTATCAATATTTTGTTGTAAAAAGTTTCATATTTTTGCTTTGTCTTCGTAATCTCCACTTACAATTTGTTGTTGTACTTTTGTCAAAAGGTGTTTCAGTTTTAATTGTTTATAGATTTTTGCCCTTTTGAATGTTAAAAAATTTATATTTCTAAAATTTTCATTTTGTTTGTGTTGATCTATGGTCATTTGTACATTGACATTTTAACTTCCTACTGTATATATCATTATGTGTTGTACTGTTTACAATGGCTTATTTCTCCTTTAACCACAATGTTTCAAATTTTGTCTTTGGCAGAATGGAAAAATAAGAATTGATTTTTTGGTTATAGTATTTTAAAATAAGGTTTTTGAATTTTTGGGGTACAAGAACAAGTTTGAAGTAGATTCTTCTGTTTTATGCATTTTAACCCTTTACCGAACAGTCTCAAGTTTTAACGGCCCTGAGAACCTGAGAAAGAAGCCTTTATGAAACATCATGGGAAAAAAGAGGCAATGCTGGTTACTAGCATTTTGTACTTTTCTCACAATGTTTCTACCCTTCAGTTTTTCAGTCACAATTTTATTGTCAGGTGCAAATGCTTTCAGTTTGGTCTAGTCTAAAATTTTGTCGCTTGGTAAAGAGTTTAACAAGGTATTGTGGAAGTCTAACATAGTGCTTGTGAGATATATATGAAATATATATGAACTTTAACAGTTTCTTCATTTGTGAAAATTTAACCCTGTTTTACCCTTTTCAAAGACTACTTCCATAATTTGAGCCACATGAAAAATGTCATCTGCAAATGCCACCCTGCATTTGGACCAGTCTACAATTTCTTTGTTTGGTAAAGAGTAAATCCCATGTCTTTTGCTGCATCAGCATCAAAAGCTTCTTGCATGAAGTTAACTAAAGGCTTAACCCTCTCCCAAACAAACCCATGTTTTTACGTGTCTGCAGTACAAGTCTTTTGAAAACACTGTGGGAAAAGGAGAAATTGCTCGTAGCGAGCAATTACTCCTTTTCCCACAATGTTTTCTACCAGATTAGACAACTTTCTGCCACTTTTATCAAATTTAACATTGACGTCTGCAAACTCTTTCAGTTTGGAAGAGTCTAAAATTTGTCATTTGGTAAAGGGTTAAAGAGAGAATGAGTCATATACCCTTTGACCCCTAAATAAATGAGTCATGCTCTTTAAAAAAGGGGGTTCATGCACCTGCATAAATTATTGATCCATGTCAGCCTGCTCAGTCCATGCAGGCTGACATGAGCCGAAACTTTTTTATCTTTTGAAGGACCAATTCATTCTACCCCATGATTCACTCATTTGTTAGACAAAATGGATTTTATGGATCTGTGATTTATGTAATGACTTGTTTGGTATAATGCATCCCAGAGATGCATTTAACCCCTCTTTTCCCAGAGCATGTAGACGTACATGTCATGATCATACTCAATTAGAAGAAAGTACCCAGATGTTGTGATTCCAAAACATATTTTGGCCAAAACATCTAACAAAATGGCCTGCAACATGCAAAAAGTTACATTCGGACATTTGCATAAAGTGTCGTCTCGGATCAGCCTGCGCAGTCCGCGCAGGCTAATCCGAAACCACACTCTGTTTCTATGTAATTTTCTGTTTTGCGCAAGTCCACTGAAGCACAAAATCTAATATAGTCGTAAAGTGCCGTCTCGGATTAGCCTGCGTGGACTGCGCAGGCTGATCCAAGACGACACTTTACGCAAATGTCCGAATGCTCCTTTTCACATGTTGCAAGCCAAATATTGGTGTAGATCAAAGAGTTGAATACATGCTCTGTGCAGTCTTATCTGAATGTACTCTGTCTGCAGGAGCAAATGGAGTAGCATTTAACAGCATTAAATGCTGACCCATGATCTCCTGGGAAGCAAATTTACAGCAGACAATTTTTAAAAGATCCATATAGAACATTGATGACCCTCACAAATAAAGGTTTTGAAACATGTGAAAACTTGTGGCAAAGGGGTAAAATTGTCTTTCACAAGCAATGTCTCCTTTTGTCACAATGTTTTCAAAAGTGTTCTAGTGCAAGAAAACACAAACAGGTTGGCAGGTGGCCTTGTGTTTTATTAAAAAATAACCTTGAGAAATGGAAATACAGGTTCTTGCTGAAACAATTCTTTTGACGGCTGTTTAGCTTTAAATTACTTTTTTCCTTGAATTATTATTATAACTGTTATTATTGGGGAGGGGGGTTACCTTACGTTAAATCTGCAAAAAAAAAAAGAAACACTTTTAATAGGTAAATGCACATGTAAAACTTTTCTAGAATAAATTCTACTAAATAGTCAAGATGCTTGTTTTCTATTAACCTACACGTATTTCTGTACAGAGATAGTTTGTTGCACCAATACAGTGGTATGCCCATAAAATGGATACCATAAGAAACTTTATGGATAAATGAGAGATTGCTTGTCATAAGCAGTTTCTTCTTTTCCCACAGTCTTTTCTAGTAAGTTGACCTTTTACCAAACAATTCTGTGATACAACAGCCTTGATGAAGTAGGTTTTTCAAAACAATGTGACGATTTTAAAACATGCCTCATAATGCATTGTGCCATTTTTAACTCATTACCACACAATCCCGAGTTTTAATGACCCTGAAGAAAAAGCCTTTTGAAAACATTGTGGGAAAAGGAGAAAATGCTGGTAACCAGCATTTTCTCCTTTTCCCACAATGTTTTCTACCCTTCCCAAAACAAATTTCATTTTTTGAGCCACGTTTATTTTGTCGTCTGCAAACTCTTTGAATTTTGGACCAGTCTTAAATTGTCATTTGGTAAAGAATTAAGACATAATATTAATCATTTTGGTATCCTGTCTGATAAAGAGTTAAAAGGAGATCAATGTCTACCTTTAAATGTTTCTCCTTTTTATTATTATCCCCCACCAAGGCAAGGGGATAAACTTGTTTTGCTTTGTCAGTCCATCGATCTGTCCATCCATCTGTCAGAACAGATACCTTCTAAAATCCTTGACAAAAATACAAGTTTCCCAATAATAGAAGGAATTTCCTTTCCAATTCTGATTTAAAGTTTTTGTTAATACAAGTATTTTGAATTTATGTAAGGATTTAATACATGGGCTGGCTACTTACTGTGGCTAGGTTGATGTGTAAATAGCTTAGACTGTAAGTAGAATGCGTAGTTTGTGTTCATATTAGAGGCACTTTGGCATAAGGGGTTTTAATGCAACTCTGTGATAAATGACACCAAACAAGTCATCAGGTAACTATGGATCCATAAAATCAATTTTTTTCAACAACCGATATATTAGGTGGATGGGTTCTTATACATGCAAAAATTGATAAATAGCTTAGAGTTTCGATCCAAATTAGTATAAGAAGACTGCCCAGGTTGACCAGCTAGTTTGCAAAGCTATCTGCTAAAACCCTGAAGAGGCACTTCTACCCTTTACCATAGTAGGCGGGGTGTTATAAAAAGGAGAAATTGCTTGTAACCAGCATTTTTCTCCTTTGCCCACAATATTTTGTACCCATTTTCTGATACAAATCTGATCATTTATGCTATATTTACTTTGTTGTCTGCAAAATTTTCAATTTAGACCAGTTTAGAATCTTGTTGTATGGTGAATTGATTGATTGGTCTTTTATGCCTTTTTTAACATTTTTCAGTCCTACAGTTCACATACTCATATCTTTGGTTTCCCTTTGGTTTCACTGGTATGAGGCTGGGGCACTGAAGTTTCTTGCCCTAGGACTCTCCCCCAAAAAGCCAGTGCTACCAATGAGGATAAATTCCAGGGCTATACGATGGTCAAAGGGAAATAATTCATTTCATGATGCAATTCTGTAATTTTGTATCAAACAATTTTAACTTGCAACCCCCTCTGAGTAAGCAGACTTGAAACATCAGAGAAAAAAATCTTTTTTCACCTTTAACAACAGTGTTTTATCTCCTTTCAAAGAAATATTCCACTGTTTTGTCTAACATTTCATCTGTTGTCTGGCAAATGTGTTAAGTTTGGTTGAATCTAAAATGTTGTCCGGAAAAGAGTGAAAATCGATGCAAATGTAACAGTAGGTCACGTTACAAGCACACTTGTAAGTAACAGTCTGAAGTAGATCTATATTGACATAACTATAGAAAAAATGTCACAACGTGGATTCACGATAGGCATTTGCTAACTTGACATCTTAAAAAAACTGATATTCAATTAACGTTTGTATTCATAAAATAATCTAACATGAGTAAATGTGGTTACAGTCACGATGCCTTCATTCTATCATTTTTTGTGGTCTAAGGGAGAGAACTCGTATATTCTTGAATTTAATTTTCTTTAAGTAACCTCCCCTGTTTGTGATCCGTGCCTCCCCCTTTCCCTGGATAACACGTGCTTTCGGGGGAAAAAAAAAACTCTTGCATGTATCCGTGTTTAACTGTTACAAATATTCTGATAGATTTAAACGAGAATTTCCAACTGATTTCTGCCTTGAGGAATATATCTATTTGTAACACAACATTGCTTTCATGCAGGTAATAAATTCATATGAAACCTACTCCCGATCGAATTTAGATCTATTCCATCGCTGGGAAAGATTTGGGGTAAAAAAAAGAAAGCTTTCTATACACGAGGATTTATTTGTTCTCCTTTCTCTTCTCGTAAAGCCCGGAAGTAATAAATTTTCAATGGTACAATATCTCGGCACATTCGACGATTAAAGTTCGGAATGAAAATACTGATGACAGTTGTTTATTTCTAAGTGTAAGGTTCGAAATCAATGTAGTTGCATGTCTTCATACAATCCGTGATAAAATGTTCTAATTAACTACAACAATACCATTGTTGGTAAAATCGTATCTTATCAACCAAAACGTATTTCCAAATTTAAATTTTGGCGGTTGTTGTGTTCACGAATCTGTTGAAATTAAAGTGAAACTACCGCCTTGTACAAAATATTAATCGTGTCTTAACTGGCTATAATTTTATATTATTGGTGATGCCAAGATAATTGTTGACATTTATAATCTCATCACGAAACTATGCTTATTTTCGTAACGGCTCGACAAAAAAAAATAATATATTTATATACGAGTAGATGTCTAACAATGTTTTATTCGCCTTTGGTTGCATGCTGTACACAACTACAAGGGATGCAACTGTGGTGTAAGAAAAGATGAAAGTATTGACGAATTTCCTCCCTTATACTATCAATCGTAACAACTTTGCACCCCCCCCCCCCAACATGCATGTCATCGATTTCTTCTTAAGGTAAAAAATGGAAGAGAACAAATAGGAAAGCAAAAGCAAGGGTTGTATCTGCGGGAAAGGGCGGACAAACTAATTATGAATAGGTGTTTTGTTGATATATGTTGACCCATTTTAAGTGTACTTCTGTGGCTTCACCAGAAACAAATGTAACATACTGAAAAAAAATGTATTTTCAAGCTATCAAAAATTACGAAATTAACGCGCCACAATAATAAGTAAATCGTGCAATGTTTCATTTGGCTCAACTCTATATCAACAGTATAAACAGTACAGAAACATGATTTTTATTCACTTTGAATTCAGTCACTGCTTAATTAGACTTATGCGAGCTTTTTAAGGGCACAAAAAGTCGTGATCACACTGCAGTTAACAATCAGATCTTGTGCTGTTTTCTCAGATTATATGAACTGTGTGTCCCTTTTCATGCTGCCATATTTTTATGAGCCATGCTCCGTTGAAAGGAGCTAAATGCAGCTGCAAAAAGTATCGATCCTTATCAGCCTGCGCAGTCCGCGGATTGAAACTGTACCTCAATTTTCTGCATGTCCAAAGACCACTCTTCCTCCGAATTATGTCAGTCGTTAGACCAGATGAATTTTATGGATCCATAATTATATGATGACTTGCTTGGTAAAATGCATCATACATACATTAAGTTAATGTATGTATGATGCATTTTACCAAGCAAGTCATCACATAACATAATTAACATACATGTACATAATTTTTAAGCCACCTTTTGCTAGTGCATGTCTTATTTAAATTGGCATATTTTTTTAAATAACCTCTCCCTTGTAAATTGTCGTTGTGCCCAACATTTATGCTTAAAATAAATCTGTACTTTTTTAATTTGTTCTATATAGGTCACGTCCTAAACTGTTATTAAAAAAGAAACTTTGTCAGTATGCAAAGATCATAGCAAGAATTTTTCACTCAACTTCGCAACTTGGGCAACATAGACCGCAAGTTGAACTTCAGTGACGTCGCTAACTGTAAACAAATATGGAGGCAAACGGTCATCATTCCTCATTCTCCGTAAACAAAACCCACAATTAAAACAAGTCGGACATTTTATTCACTCTTAAGTGGTATACTTATGACAGTAAGCTGGAAGAAATGACATCAGAGGAGATATTGTTTTTAAAGGACCAAGGTTGGTAGAAATGGATGCAACTATGATAAATTTGCAACAAGTTCAGACATGGCAAATACAGTGAGTGGAGATATGGCGTCCCTAAATTAAAGGGATTGACAGGATAAAACCTTTTCTGTTGAGCTATCAGTTACTTAGTTTTAATGGCTATTTAGCGGAAACATAAATACTGAGACACATATACATACATACATACATACATATAGTCATAACATGTAGTTTCACGGTACATAATGCCTCAAGGTAATCAGTATTTTTCTGTCTTAACAAAAAATCTGCGCCCTCTTGCTGATTGTTTCTTCTCTATATTGAGTGGAAATACCTTGACTCAGACATTTCTATACCGCAGCCAACTTCAATTTCTAAAATGAAGGTTAAGAATGGAAGAAAAGTATTCAGGAATTGAAAACGATGTCATCAGCACCAATGAACCACAGGGCTACTTAAAATTAAGTACTTGACTACCACAGATGCCCGACATGTCTAGTATCATACAACCCCCCCCCTCCCCCCATAAAATAAAGATATCTGTATATAGGTGGTGTAACAGAAAAATGTGTCAAGCACCTGTGTTGATTACTGTGTGGGGGGCTATTGTCCCCACACCCCTTCTTATTTTCATCTTAAAAGTCCAGTGTCCAGTTGAATGAGTTCCTTTTCCTGTGTATTTGCTTCAGGTAAGATAACCATGAAATCTGAATAGAAGCCTTAATGGTATAGGTTGTGTAATCTCTGTTCTTTCCAACAACTGCCTCGGCATCACAAATATGTTGTGGATTTTTTGGTAAAGTGTTAATGAATGAGTGGTCCAGCCATTGCTGTATTGTTAACAATGCATTTTTGAATATGTTGCAAAAGTTCAGACCTTTTTCTCAAAATTTAAACCCAGTTTATATTCTGATAGAATTTTAGATGAGATTATTGCCATTTTATTTCTTAAACTACATCTTTTTTTTTCTCTATTCTCTTTTTAAGTGCACAGACTCAGTCATGAACTGTCCAGGTACAGACAACAGCATGGTGATATTCCTGATCCTATGGAGGTAAATTAAAAATAGTAGTAAAGAAATATTTATAATATTCAATCTGTGATACATTTATTCTGATATTTCAGATTAATTAAAAGTTTTGTCCCTGACAATGAATCATAAAGAATTGAAGAGCTATAATTGCATCAAACCTAACCAGTTTAAAGCAGACAATACATCCATGTAAAATGCTAATAGTCAGTGTGGATTAAGGTTTAGTACAAAATGTGACTGAAAATATTGAAACAAAAGGAGAAATGTTTATTCAGAGTGATTATTTCATTTGCCACAAGACATAAAAAAGTCATTAGCAGGAAGTACCAGTAACATAGAAATAATTTTGTTCAGCTCATAAGTGGTATTGTGTAAGATTTATTTGACAAATTGATGTTGTAAATTTTTAACGTTCAATTTTTAGACTGCCTTACCAACAGATGGTCCCCCACCACCATGGCTGATGGATAAAAGGTACAAGCTTATTCTTTTACTACACAATCCTTTGTTTTAGTGAGTCCGAAAAAAAGGCTCTTGAAAACATTTTGGGAAAGAAGAAAATGCTCGTAAACAGTATTTTCTTTTTTTCACACAATGTTTTCTAGGTACATATCAAGGAGAAATCAGATCATTTGAGCCACATCTAATTTGTAAATTGCAAATACTTTGAATTTGGACCAGTCTTTATATTTTTTATTTTTTGGCTGGTAAAGGAAAAACTTGAGAGTACTTACCACTGAGTAATTTATTATGAATAAAAGAAATATGCTCATTGCACTACTATGTGTACAAGTTGGGATGTTCCTACCTTTCTTTACTGAGGGCTTTGGACCCTTAAAATTGTGAAAACATTTCTATCAAGATCTCTATCAAATTGATAAATTTCAGTTGGTATATGTTATGAAACAACATATTTGATCATGAAAGTGAAATTAAATGAGAGTTGCTTGCCATATATTTGGCCTGAAAACAGGTTTCTGTATATTACATAATGGACACGAGTCTAATACTTGCACATAACCCTTAGAATGCTTATCACAATTTTGTACTTGTTTTTAAACATAGGATCAGCTATTTATCATGTAACCTTCTTTGTTTTCAGTGTGATATACCCATTACGAATTTTCTTATATTATACATGTTTGATATCACAATTGTGTGATGTCATTTTTTTACGTCATTTTGTACCTATTTCATAGAAGGGACTGGGCTTTATGGATATATAACTGCGGGTGCATCTATAGGTGGTTTTGCATCTTTTGATATATAATTTGTGAAATATCGTTAAGTGATAAAAAGAATCTGACATTTTTAAAATTTTATTAAACTCATCAAGAAAAGATGTTATCAAGTTCGCCAAAGGCTTGCTACCAAACACTTTCAGGGAAACAAAGATAAATATTTTGTTTTTAACCATAAAAGAACTATTGTTGGAAAGGGGAGAATTTACTTGCTACAAGCATTTGCTTTTTTTCTCACAATATTCTCCAAACCTTTCCACTGCGGGGCATACAAATCAAATTAGTAAGTTAATGGGCTTAAGTAAAAAATGGTATGTTTTGTTTTTTTCAAATCATTGTTAGCTTGTTATCACCACTCCTAGCTGAATATGATGCACAGATTAAAGATCAGCAACAACTTATCATTGCATATGAGGTAAGACAGATTTATTTTTTGTGACCGAGGTGTAATACTTCCGTGAAGCACATGATTATTGATTTTTGTCTATACACATGTTTATACGGAGTAGATGTAGCAGCTTTTCTGGTGCTTGTATTTGCTTCAACTATGTGAAAATGTGATACCTATCAAGACTGAAGGTCGAGCTAGATGTCAAAGTTTTCCTAAGCAGCGAGAGGCAAATACAAGCACCAGGAAAGTTACCACAGCATGACATTCTTGTCTTATACACCAACATTTTTTGACAAGAAAGATATTCCAGTTATTGACAATGTTGTTAAAAATGGTAAGAAATTAAAACATTTTGGTTTAGTGTGTAACAGATTGTTTCATGAATGGTGGATGAATATCATTAGGTAACAATTTATCCAATCAAATTGGAAATAGAGCCCAAACTAGTCCCATGACTGGTTACATCATCTTATTATATTATGCACAGTGTTTTACATTGTATAGGAACAGATTTTTTTGGCATCCTTTCTGATTTTATCCATGTGCAATGTATTTGAGAAGGATTATTTATAGGTATATGATAAATGTTTATATTGTGAATATGATATAGTATGTCTTTGGTGTATCAAGGTTAGCCTACAGAACTTATTCTAAGTGTGATTTTCTGAAATAAGTAAAAAATGAGGTTATCCCTTTACCACACAACCCAAAGTTTTAATGATCCTGAGGAATAAGGTTTTTGAAAACATTGTGGTCAAAGGAAAAAATGCTGATATCCAGCATTTCCTCCTATTCCCACAATGTTTTCTACCCTTCAAAGATAAAGTTCATCATTTGATTCATATTTCTATTGTCATATGCGAATGCTTTGAATTTGGATTAGTCTAAAATTTTGTCAAGTAGTCAAGGGTTAAGAACTGGGGTATTTGTGTTTTGAAATTCATGAAAAAGTGACATCATAGACCCTTCTTCAACTCTTTACCAATCAACTTAATTTTACCCTGGACTAAAGTGAGGGCATTTGCAGGTGACATATCAATGTAGCTCAAAAGATGATGACTGCCTTTGATATGGTAGAAATTATTGTTGGAAAGGGAGAAAATGGTCACCAGCATTTTCTCCTTTTCCTACAATGTTTTCAAAAGCCATCTCTATAAAGGTTGTTTAAACATGTTATTGTTTGGTAAAGGATTAACCCTTAGGTTATTGCAGATAACTTACAGATATTTTAAAACAGTTGGAATTAAGATCACACAGCAAAGAATATGTAGTCTAATCTTTATTAACTCTTTACCAAATGACAAAATCTTAGACTGAGCCAGATTGAAAGCATTGTGGGAAAAGGAGAAAATGCTGGTTCCCAGCATTTTCTCCTTTTCCCACAATGTTTTCCAAAGGTTTCCTTCTCAGGGTCGTTAAAACTTGGGATTGTATGGTAAAGAGTTAAACACTGTGATATGTTTGTAAGTGTCCTATCCAAAACAGGCTTGAAATTGCATTAATATGGCCTTTTCTTCTGACATTATGATTTGTTCAGCAGTCAAAAGTTTAATGACACAGAGAAAATTCCAGTCACATTTTTTCTATCAGAAAGATACAAGCTTTAGGGATTTCAATGTAACATTTTAATCTTCTACATGGTTTACAAAGACTGTGAGGGGCAGTTTGTGTATATCTGAAAGTCACTAATCTGGCAGATATGGTTTTGAAAATTTTTTTTACATGTAGGATGGTTTTTCATATTGACAGAAACTCTTGACCAAACTTGAAAGATACATGTGAGTGGCACTGTGGTAAAAGGGGGCTTAATGCATCTCATTGATACTTTTAAACAAGTCATCACATAAGTATGGATCCATAAAATCCATTTTGTGTAACACCTGACTGAATCCTGAGGTAAAATGGAGAAGCAGAAAATTGACCAATAGCCCAGACTGCACAGGCTGACATGGGTAGATACATTTTGCAATGATACTTTTCACAGAGAATGGCTCATGTAATGATTTGGGGTCTACTCAGTTATAGAAAGTTTTGCTTGATAGTCTGGATAAATCAAGTGTGATAGCAATTGAATCATTATTATCATTGTTATTATTTTTCAAAATAGGAGGAGCTTAAAGGATTGAGAGGTGAAGTTTCCAGATTAGTGCACGAGAATGAGCAGTAGGTATACTTAGGGCTGTACCATTTAAAAAAAAAAATAAAAATGATTGAATTGTGTGTGCTTTTTATCTTGCATTGATGAGGGTCTTTTTCCTCTTCAATTCATACTTAAATCCATGTTTTTAAAGGTGAACAACTGAATTATCCCAAGCTAGGTCAACATTTAAATAGCTTGTGGTGTTTTGTATCATGAAAGAACAGTAACAAAAACTGTGTCTTGATGATTCTTATTAATTTAAACCCTATGTTCTATAGTGATAGTCACAGTTATGGCTAACCACATGAAGTGATGTTTTTCATGATTTTATTTCAACTACGGTCTTTTGCTACATGGAAAAAACAACCAGAACTGTTTCTTAATGGTTGTCTTTTTTTTTTTTAATCCTAAGCTTCCTTGTGATAGTCACAGATATTATACAACACGAAGTAATGCTTTTTTTTTCATCTTTTTTTTTTCCTTTAATTTCCATTTGATGATAGATTGAATGATAAACTGAAGAATGCAGTGTACAGCCAGCTTGGGGATAAGGGGGAAGAGACAGAACAACCTGCAGAGCCAGTACAAACAGATGAACAGATGCTACAAAATATGCAGTATCAGATAGACACAGCATTACAGGTAAAACTACTGTTGTATTAGCCGCTCAATATTTTGTAGATCATAGAGGCCAGAGGTTTCTTTTTTTGCTATTATCTATCATTGCACTTACTAATGTTCAATGTATCAAAATGTTTAACCCTTTACCAAACAATCAGGTGTTTTAATGACCCTGTGAAAAAAGCCTTTTGAAAATGTTGGAAAAGGAGAATGTGCTGGTAACCAGCATATTCCACTTTTCCAACAATGTTTTCTATGCTTTCAGAAATAATTCTCATCATTTGAGTCATAGTTGATTTGTTGTCAAATGCTTTTGATTTTGACAAGGCTAAAATTTTATCATACGATGAAAAAGTTAACAAAATTCGCAAATGACAAACATGGAAAAAGAGGTTATTTATGTTTTGCAACAGAATGAAAAACACAATAACATAATAGAGTGTTAATTTTGTTTCTAGCAAGCAGCTGCTCCTTTTCCCACAAAATTTGAAAAGGGTATGATTTTCATTTAAGTTTTTCTTTTCAATTTTGTATATGACCCTTTCATTCAGGAAAAAGATGCTGCCATAGAGAAATGGCATGAGGCAGATGCTGAGATAGACAGACTTCAAGGACAGTTGCAGGTAAAGTCATAATCCACATCATCTTGCTTAAGATCAAGTAAATCTATTGATAATGTACAAGGCTTGTTATGAAAGAAATCAAAATTGATATACATCATTGTTATGATCATTTCCTAAGCTTGATGAAGGTCATTGCATCAGGAATAACCTGTCTCTTACTGCTCTCACTTACAAGTGGATTTTATATTTGATAGAAAGCACTTTCACTTTACATGTTCTTACATTTCATAACAAGTGAACATTGTAGGAAAAGTAAAAAATGCTGGTAACTAGGATTTTCTTCTTTACCCCCAATGTTTACAAACCCCCCCCCCCCCCCAAAAAAAAAAAAAAAAAAAAAAATCTAATTTTGAGTTACACTTAGTTTGTCATATGCAAATGCTTTGAATTCGGACAAACAACAAAATTTCAGACTTACCCAAATTGATAGCATATGCTGATGACAATTAAATGTAGCTTAAACAAAAGCATTTTGTCTTTGAGAGATTAGAAAATACTGTGGAAAAAGGAGAATATGCTGTAACCAACATTTTCTCCTTTTCCACAGCGTTTTCAAAGAGCTTTTTCCACAGGATAATTAGAATAGGGGATTGATTGGTGAAGAGCAAATAGGACATTTAAAAGTTTCATTGAACAGAATATGCTTTTTTGCCCTGATAAGGCATTAGCCTGCTAGTCTCATCTTCAGGTGCTTTTACAGATAGGTCTCAACAAGATAAGACTGCTAAGAACATGTACATTGATTTCTAATTCAGTTCGCTGCTTCTCTGCAATCTTGAGAAGTGCCTATTCCTGAAAATTTTGTAAATGTACATATATATGTATTTGAACAATTGCATATTTCAATAACCCTGTTTTCAATATTTATCATTCTAGGAAGAGAAGAGCAGCCATCAATGGGGAGTGATTGAACAACAGGCTCATCAAGTAACTATGAAAATTTCATACCTAATTTATCAGGGTTCAAAGGTCCAGAAGGGGTGTCTAACTGCTCTAAAATCATTTGTTCTCCCATGCACTGGTGAAAGGGCCTTTAGTGCATATCCGGATGTATGATACTAAGCAAGTTATCACATAATTATGGATCCATTTATCAGAGCTTAAAGGTCCAGAAGGGGTGTCTACCTGCTGAAAAATCATTTCTTCTGCCAAAATTATGTTGTGGATACTAATAAATATTGTTTCAATGATTGCTCCTCAGTGTAAATATAAATTATCTCTAATATTTCTTGCTCTGAAACATGGTGAAAAACTTTCTGGGTCTTTGTTTTTGTATTTCTAATGTTGGAGACCATGATAAAAGACATCTTTCTGTTCTTCTCTACCAGTCAAAAAAGTTTTAGACTTGTCCAAATTGAAAGCACGAGTATTCAATCAAATGTTGCTCAAATGTTTTCTTTGAAAGGGTAGAAAACATTGTAGGAAAATGAGAAAATGCTGGTTACTAGCATTTTCTTCTTTTCCCATAATGTTTTCAAAAGCATTTTTTTCTCATGGGCGTTAAAAATCTGTATTGTTTGGTAGAGAGTTACATTAAATATTGAAGTTACAATAATACTGATTGAAATTCTTTGATTATGATGACTTGTTTCATTTTAGATGCAGTCTGAATACTTTGAAACTGTCAATCTGCTAAATCGAGAACTAGAACAAGTACAACAGGAATTAAGGTATTTTCTTTTTGACTGTATTTATATTAACCCTCTATCAAATGACAAACTTCGAAGCATTTGCTGACAACAAAACTAATGTGCCTGAAATGATGCAACCCGTCTTTTGAAGGATAGACAATATCTTGGAAAATGGAGAAAGTGCTGGTGAATGCCTTTTTTTCTCTGGTTCATTTAACCCTGTGCCACAAAATCCCAAGTTTTTACGACCTATACAGACAAAGTTTCTTAAAACATTGCGGGAAAAGGAGAAAATCCCGGTAACAGCATTTTCTCCTTTTCTCACAATTTTTTCTATCCTATGAAGGACAAATTTATGTTTGAAGTTTCATTCAATTTGTTTTCTTCAATGCTTTTAATCTGGACAAGGCAAAAATTGTGTCATCTGGTAAAGAGTGAAACATAGGGTTTTTTGGTAATGGGGTTAACCCTTAGGCTGCTAAGCACGACTCAAGACGCTTTTGCGGTCAGTGAAGATCAAGATCAGACTGCACAAAACGTACAGTGTGATCTTGGATCTACACTGTCTGATAAAGAGATATTTTTCACAGATGAATAAATTTGATAATGCACTATTTAGGGTTTGTATCATTTGGTGAAAAATTTCATTTAACTTATTTATGACCTTGTATGTTCCTGCAGTTTACAGCTCTTGAAAAAATTGTAGAAGAAAGAGCAATTACTTGTAGCAGGTATAGATTCCTTTTACCTCATTGTTTTCCAGTCTGCTGAAAAATGAGTTGATACTTTCTTTCTGATGCATTAAGCCCCCTTTTCACAGGGCATGGCTCAAATATAAATTTCTTAAGTCTGAAGATAATCTTTTCATAGGCAGGCAAGGCATGAATTGGAAACTACAACTTTACAAGTGAAAGATCTGAGAAGAACGAACAAAGAGCTTGAACAACAGTTAAACTGGAAGGTAGTGTGTGTTTTCATGTGCTATCAGGTCTCGGTGCTAGCAGAGCTCTTTTGGCCCTGTTGGTAGCACCTAAGGCATGCAATATAAGGGTTTGAACTATGAATCTGAAGATGGGTTGCAATTTCTGTTCAAGGTTCAATAAAAGTAATGTAGTACTTCTTCTCTCATGGCTGAATATATTTCTCTGAATGAATTTGGGACCAATGCATGGAAAGAGAGTGATATCTGATTTGCATTGATGGATGGATTGGCCATGGTTACATATCGTAAATACCACTAAAATTGATTGATTCAATTTGCGTTTATTTATTGTCACCACTGGTAGCCCATATGGGCAACGCCCCAAGAAGGTTGTTAGTTTTTGTTATGGGGGATAGTGCAAAATTCAGGAAGAAATCCTAAATTCTAAATTACACCTGGTCCTTTCACATGCCATGTGTGTTGCACCCTCACATATTTATAGTGAACTCTGATACTGCGAAGTTCCAGTTTGTACAAAGTGAAATCATATCCCCGACCAAATGCTTCGTTAGCCTATTTGAAAAAGCATTGTTACAGCTAATTTTGATACAGTGAAGTTTTGCATATGGCGAATCTAAAGTCCGGTCCTGGATGAATTAAAACTTATGAAAATACCTGATGTAAAGCAAAGTCCTGAAGGCGTTTTAATCTCCCATAGTTATTCACACCTTTATGCTAACTTGTGTAATTTGTTAGACGTTACATGCATCCAAAGAGGTGATTATGTTATCGATCAATAATTACTGCAGCACAGTATAGAATTAATTGACCACTTAAATTGAAAATTGTTGTCTGCAGATGCTTTCAAACTCAACCCGTTGAAAAAGTGTAGACTACAGTCAAACAATCTACTTCTGCTATTGACTGCATGTACTGTATATATCTGGACAGAAAAAAATGATTATCATTTTAGTGGCAGAATCTTTACCTAGAAATTAACATTAAAAAAAAACTGGGTGGCCAAAATAATGGGTTATGGGTTTTACCTTGTTGCCCGAATGTTTGCCCGAAATAAATAATAAGTAATCCGACAAATTTAGATCTATTTATAGCACCGATGAGGGGGTCAAAACTGCTGTAGTTTCGGCATGTTTTCAATCTTGAAATATATGTGTTTTAAATATTTTCATACCTTTTTTACATCTAAAAGAAGTAGCTTTTTAATATGGTTTAAGTCATATTTCAGCGGTGGATGGTATAGATCAAGATCAGTCTGCACATTTTGTTGAGTCTGATGTCTATCTACAATATCTACCAAAGTTTTGAAAACTGCCATTTTGCCATCTGCAGACTAAATCAGAACAACCAAAAATATAGAACAAGCGATCTGTCAACAACATTTTACGCCTGTCGCGGGTACACAAATGTTTGCAGTAAAATTTTGATTAGGGGTATGACGTAAAAGCAAGAGAGTTGTAATGCACATGTTTATTGTACACACTTACAACTGTTTTGCTCCAAGAAATTTTAACCTGGTTACAGGTCGACCTCCAATCTGCACAAAATGACCATGCAGTAAGCCAATATCATGCTTGCTTCACACTAGCTGGTAGTGCCTCTTTGCATGTAGTAATGGTTGTTACTAGACTACCTGGGCAGTTGTGTCATATGTTTTGTGTAGTCAGCAGAGAAATAAGTTAGACTGTTTTTTTTTTTGTAAATCTCCTAGCAGCCCAAAATAAAAAGGAATGCATATGACAATTTATGCTTTAGTTTTAGATATAAGTGGATTACCGATAACGAAAAGAAACCATGCCAAATAATTTATTGACTAATAACATTTACTGCATAACTATGGAAATATTTGTCAAGGTATGTTGGAACATCTCTTTCGTTGAATAAATGTTATACTGCATGTACGTGTATCCATCATTGAGTCAGAAAATAGAGCGAAGTTCACATTATCAGTATAGTGAATAATGCTTACAGTGAATTAAATCTGGCAGTCCCCTGAAATTCACAATATCAGAGTTTTACTGTATATCTATTGTGTCACCATAGGATCAAGAGGTTGCAGAGGTGATATTTAAGGAAGGGATTACAGACAGTAAAGTTGGTGAACTGAAGAGAATCATGGATGATCTTAGAAGAAAGTAAGACATGATATAGTTTTATGCGTCCCCTTCTCTCTTTTGGTTTTGTTGTGTATTTTCAGTATTTAAACCTTCTTTACTTTTTACATATTTGGCCATGAATCATTGAAAAAAGGTGATTATGTATTCTAGATATGTTTGTGTTGGTTTGAATACCGGAGTGACGTCAATGCCAAAAATATCATACAATTTGTGTAGACAAAAATAATTCATTTTTCTTCACCATACTAGGCAATAAAGTCGCTCCAAATAAAATTATGTGATCCCGAAGAGGGCTGTTTGTTTATTTTCGAATTCTTTTAGACTGTCTGGTCAAGAGAATGAAACAGAGGAACTCAGGAGAGAAAAAACAGCATTAGAAGTGAGGATCAGTGAGATGCAGAAAAGAAAGTAAGTAAAATTCAGTAACAGTTTCCTATCACAGACACTATTTTAATGGAGAAGACGTCAGTCATTTAAGGGTTTTTTCTTTTACCTGGACATAGTTGACAACTTATCTCTTTCAGTGCCGTAAGTGAAAACTGGGATTTTTGCAGATGGTATAGATCAAGATCAGCCTGCAACCTGCAGTCTGATCTTGAGTTCATACCATCCAATAGTTCAGTCAAATTTTTAAGGTAAAAAGTCTATATGAAATTTATTGGAGTGTTATCTCAGCCTCAAAAAAAGTTTGAAATCATATATTTTAAGCTTAAATCAGTATTTTAATTTGTTAACCCTTTGTCAAGCCTTTGCTGTACAGGCTTATTGAGTTGAATACAGCCTTTAGCGATAGGATAGTTTTGCTAGGCGTAAAATTGTTTTTAGCTCACCTGAGTACGAAGTGCTCATGGTGAGCTATTGTGATCGTGCTGTGTCCGTCGTGCGTCGTTAACTTTTTACCTTGTGTACGCTCTAGAGGCCACATTTTCAGTCCGATACTCATGAAACTTGGTCAGAATGTTTGCCTTGATGATATCTCGGACGAGTTCAAAAATGGGTCATGTCGGGTCAAAAACTAGGTCACTAGGTCAGATCTAAGAAAAACCTTGTGTATGCTCTAGAGGCCACATTTTCAGTCCGATACTCATGAAACTTGGTCAGAATGTTTGCCTTGATGATATCTCGGACGAGTTTGAAAATGGGTAGTGTCTGGTCAAAAACTAAGTCAATAGGTCAAATCTTAGAAAAATCTTGCGTACGCTCTAGAGGCCACATTTTCTGTCCAATACTCCTGAAAGTTGGTCAGAATGTTTGTCTTAATGATATCTCAAACGAGTTCGAAAATGGGCCATGTCGGGTCAAGAACTAGGTCACCAGGTCAAATCTTAGAAAAACCTTGTGTATGCTTTAGAGGCCATATTTTCAGTCCAATACTCCTGAAAGTTGGTCAGAATGTTTGTCTTGATGATATCTCGAACGAGTTCGAAAATGGGCCATGTCGGGTCAAAAACTAGGTCACCAGGTCAGATCTTAGAAAAACCTTGTGTACTCTCTAGAGGCCACATTTTCAGTCCAATACTCTTGTAAGTTGGTCAGAATGTTTGTCTTGATGATATTTCGGACGAGATCAAAAATGGGCCGTGTCGGGTCAAAAACTAGGTCACAAGGTCAAATCTTAGAAAAACCTTGTGTACGCTCTAGAGGCCACATTTTCAGTCCAATACTCTTGTAAGTTGGTTAGAATGTTTGTCTTGATGATAACTCGAACAAGTTTGAAAGTGGGCCATGTCGGGTCAAAAACTAGGTCACCAGGTAAAATCTTAGAAAAACCTTGTGTACGCTCTAGAGGCCACATTTTCAGTCCAATACTCTTGAAAGTTGGTCGGAATGTTTGTCTCGATGATATCTCTGATAAATTTGAAAAGAGGCTATGTTGGGTCAAAAACTAGGTCACTAGGTCAAATCTTAAAAAAACCTTGTGTATGCTCCAAAAGCCACATTTTCTGTCCAGTACTCTTGAAATTTGGTCAGAATGTTTGTCTTGATTTTACTGCAGACGAGTTTGAAAGTGGGCCATGTGGGGTCAAAAACTAGGTCACTAGGTCAAATCTTTGAAAAACCTTGTGTACGCTCCAGAAGCCACATTTTCAGTCCAATGCTCTGTAAAGTTGGTCAGAATGTTTGTCATGATGATAGCTTGGATGAGATTGAAAATGGGTCATGTCAGATCAAAAACTAGGTCACCAGGTCAAATCTTAGAAAAACCTTATGTAAGCTCTAGAGGCCACTTTTCAGTCCAATACTCTTGAAATTTGGTCAGACTGTTTGTCTTGATAATTTCTTAAGACTAGTATGAAAATGGGTCATGTTGGATAAAAAACTAGGTCACAAGATCAAATCTCGGAAAAACCTTTTGTACTATAATTACAGTCCAATATTCTTTAAACTTTTGTTAGAATGTTTGTCTTGATGATATCTTGCATGAGTTTGAAAATGGGTCACTTGGAATAAAAACTAGGTCACCAAGTTTCATCCTTGAAAAACCGTGTGTACGCTCTAGAGGCCACATTTTCAGTCCAATACTCTTGAAAGTTGGTCGGAATGTTTGTCTTGATGATATCTCTGATAAATTTGAAAACAGGCTATGTTGGGTCAAAAACTAGGTCACTAGGTCAAATCTTAAAAAAACCTTGTGTATGCTCCAAATGCCACATTTTCTGTCCAGTACTCTTGAAATTTGGTCAGAATGTTTGTTTTCATTTTACTGCAGATGAGTTTGAAAGTGGGTCATGTGGGGTCAAAAACTAGGTCACTAGGTCAAATCTTTGAAAAACCTTGTGTACGCTCCAGAAGCCACATTTTCAGTCCAATGCTCTGTAAAGTTGGTCAGAATGTTTGTCATGATGATAGCTTGGATGAGATTGAAAATGGGTCATGTCAGATCAAAAACTAGGTCACCAGGTCAAATCTTAGAAAAACCTTATGTAAGCACTAGAGGCCACACTTTTCAGTCCAATACTCTTGAAATTTGGTCAGACTGTTTGTCTTGATAATTTCTTAGACTAGTATGAAAATGGGTCATGTTGGATAAAAAACTAGGTCACAAGGTCAAATCTTGGAAAAACCTTTTGTACTATAATTACAGTCCAATATTCTTTAAACTTTTGTTAGAATGTTTGTCTTGATGATATCTTGCATGAGTTTGAAAATGGGTCACGTGGAATAAAAACTAGGTCACCAAGTTTCATCCTTGAAAAACCGTGTGTACGCTCTAGAGGCCACATTTTCAGTCCAGTAATCTTGAAATTTGCTTTGAATGTCTGTCTTGATAATATCTTAGACTAGTATGAATATGGGTCATGTTGGATGAAAAACTAGGTCACTAGGTTAAATCTCGGAAAAACCTTTTGTACACCCTACAGGCCACATTTTCTCTCAAATACCGGTACTCATGAAAGTTTGTTGGAATGTATGTCTTGATAATTTCTACATGTCAAGTAGGCCGCTGAGACAAATTCTAGAAAAAGCTTGTGTGCACTCTAGAGGCCATATTTGTAAGCCCAATACTAATGAGTGTTTGTCAGAGTGTTTGTCTTAATATCTCTGAAGAGATTGGAAATGGGTCATGTTTGATCAAAAGGCTCAGGTGAGCGACTTCAGGGCCATCATGGCCCTCTTGTTGGTATGTGTTACAGTACTGATGTAGGTAATAGAGAAATGGAGGCAGTCACCCAAATGAGAGAAGCAGTTCAGATGGTAGAAACTGCGTCGTTGGAAAAGGAACAGGTAATTAATAGACTGTTCTTGTTGCTTCTGCTATTTTAGTATTCGACGGTATAAAACACAATTAACACACGTCTATGTTCATATGTCCTATTATCCCAGGCTGAAGAGGCAGCAGGGGATATGGTAATAGTACCCTTCCATCCTTCTGTCTGTCTGTCCATCCTTCCATCCCACTTTCTTGTCCAGAGCCTAACTCAAAAACTATTGGAGGTGTAAACATGATACTTCACAGATGGATAGATCTCATCAAAGAGGAGTGCAGTCCACAAGATTCATAACTCTTGATTGTATAATTTAGGAGTTATTGCCCTTGGTTTTTTTTTTCTTACTTAAATTTTGTCCAGAGCATAACTTGAAAACTACATGAAATACAAATATGTAACTTCACAGGTTGATAGATGACATTGATTAGAAGTGCAGTGTACAAGAACCTTAACTTTCATTGCCATAATTTAGGAGTTATTGTCCTTTGTTATTTTTCTTACTTAAATTTTGTCCGGACCATAACTCAAAAACTATTAGAAGTGTGAATATGATACTTCACAGGTGTATAGATGACATTGAGGAGAAGTGCAGTGCACAAGAACGATAACTCTTGGTTGCATAGTTATTATTGTTGTAATGAACATTTGTGGGTTTTATCTCCAATATATATTTAATACTACCATATTTCAGGTTTATTTCGATGGTATTTCATTTTATGATGGATCATTTTGATATTGATGGTATATTTTTCTTGACTCTTACAGGGATTAGGGACATGGGCTTTTTTTTCTATGGTGGACTAGCAAACTTTATACTTTTTACAGGTTACATATATATCTAATGACAGACGTTTATTTGACTGAGCAGAGCACTTTTAATTTTGACAAGTCTAGAATTCATTTGTTTTGTAAAGAGTTAAAAAACATGGTTGCAAACTAAAAAAAAAAATTGCTTTTTTTTAATATCTTATTTTGTTATTATTCTTTTCTTATTCTTATATTGCTATTAACTCATGTTGACTATACATATTCTACAAGGATATTTGCAGGGCTCCTGAAACACATTTGTTTTTGGAGGAAAGTATATAAATGTAAAATTTCTGTCATCTTTTAGGCAGAGATTGCTCTACAACAGAAAGAGGAAGAGTTGGATCAGTTACGAGAAGTTATAAACAAGCTGATCAATGAGGCAGGGGCAAGAACAAGACAAGAGGTCAGTGCTCCTGAAGTTTAAGATTGAGTTTCACTTGGTATGAAACTTAGTTATGAAGACTGATTTGAAAGTTGATATGAATCCATTATGTTAATCATTTATGAAACTTGCGTTTTTTTTTTTCAAAGATTTCACTATATCATCACTACCTGCATCAGCTGCCATTTGTCTAATTTGTATTTAAATTATTGCTGTACATAGTTTTAATTGGTTTGGAAAGATTATTGTATGTAGTAATGCTTAACCCTTTACCCTAGTTTTAACAACCTTGAGGAGGTGGTCTTTTGAAAACATTTTGGGAAAAGGAGAAAATGCTGGTAACCAGCATTTTCTCCTTTTCCCACTATGTTTTCTACCTTTCCTAAAATAAATTTAAATTTTTTAGTCATATTTTTTGTCATCTGCAAATGCTTTCAATTGTGATATGTCTTAAATTATGTTGTTTGGTAAAGAGTTAAAGAAATGTCTGGGATCCATGTATAGATCTGTGAAATACCCAAACAACAGTATTGTTTTTTATTTATAGGTAGATGCAGTGAGAAACCAGTGTAATGAAAGAATTAAGAAGCTAACCGAAGAAGTCCATGTCCTGGAAATGGTGAGCTGTTTCTACTATTCCATAATCTTTATTGCATCATATTGTATAATGTATGATACAGACCATTAGGTGTTATTACACACAATGTATGTCAAGATCAGACTGCACAGTACCTGTGGCCTCATTTTGTGTGAACAGTGTCTGCTATCTATCGAGATGCCCATGCTTAACCCTTCACTACCATTGGTGGCATAAGTGGCCTCGGGAAATGGTAACAATCACTATCACACTGCACAAAACATGCAGTCAAATCTTGGATCTACAAAGTCTGCTTTGTGATTCTAAACCAAAGCAAAATGTATTTTATTTGGGATAGAATTGTATTATGTGACCTTTGACAAGAATGAGGTCAGTTGGCAACAGAAATATAAAAAAACAATTGATGCCTGAATTTGAAGCTTATGTAAGTGTTTTTCAATCAGGAATATACCATTTCATAAAATATTTTAATTTCCTGAGCTATCTGTGTTACCTTGTAGCGATCCCCTTGTACCCACATTATGACTGATAAAACTATATTTTTAATCCGTTATCAAACAATGCAACTGTAGACTCATTCATATTGATAGCATTTGCAGACAATCTAAGTTAATTAATGTGGCTCAAATGTTAAAAGTTGTCTTTGAAAGGGTAGAAATCATTCTTGGAAAAGGAGAAAATGCTGGTTACCAGCAATTTCAACTTTTCCCACAATGTTTTCAAAAGCCTTCTTCAGGGTCGTGAAAACATGTGATTGTTTAAGGCATAAGTGTATTTTTTCCAAAAGAAAGCCAAATAATGAGAGAGGGAGATGAGTAAAAAATGTAGACAGACACTAGGATGTTGAATAAGCTTCCAATGCCATTTCTTGCAAAGTTGGCATAATACTGCTCTCTTGGAAATCTTTCACTTCAGGGTCTTGGTATTAGGCTATTTTTGCAATTAAAAATTCTTCATGTAGAATGCATCGGTTTTTTTCAGCATATTTCTTTTGTCATTGAAGAAGCTCTTCTATCAAATTTCAGGACAATTCTGAGAAACAGGATAGCTTGGAAAAAGCCATGAGAGACAAAAGAGCTGCTGAGTCAGAGCTTGAAAGAGTAAGTGCTAACTTTACATATCAAGAAAAGTATTGTTCTTTTCATCAAGTACATGTATGTCACTATTTTACAGCTTGTACTATTTCTGTGTATGTGTAGGTTATAATAA
Organism: Hippopus hippopus; assembly: GCA_946811185.2. Classification (NCBI taxonomy): domain Eukaryota; kingdom Metazoa; phylum Mollusca; class Bivalvia; order Cardiida; family Cardiidae; genus Hippopus; species Hippopus hippopus. The sequence goes on from OX328100.1 coordinate 34,941,174, forward strand.
GTCTTTATTTCTTTAGGGTAAAGGCATCATGTTGTGCATTTAGTTCTTTCTTAAAGTTGTTAAAATAATGTTGACAGGATCAAACATGGCCATCTGGTGGATAGTAGGGTGCTTTACACAAAGTTTTAAAATTGTTTCTTCCTCTTTTATAGATGTATAAAGATGGAATAGCTCACATGAACAAAGAGATGGGAGATTTTGAACTAATGAATAAGAGAGCCATTGCTGCAGAGAGGGCTAGGGATGATGCCTGTTTACAAGTAGAAACCCTACAACACAAAGTGAAACAAGAGGAATTAAAGTATGTGACTTGCTGCATTGTCTTCTCTTGATTTTTACTTCTTTTTCAGTTGTTACAATCACAATTTTGTACCCCTAGCCACAGTCTGTTTGTTCCCGATTACTGAAAACTGTTTAATTCATAATCCAAATAACATAAGTTTTACAAAAGGTGTGTAGAGAAATGGTTGCAAAATTGTTGATACAAGAGCAATAAGTGAGGCCTGTTTTCTCCTTATTGTTGTCATACTATCTACAATGTAAATGTTGAGATTATAGGTAAATAAGACATATGAACAGAATATTGAAAAAAAGAAATCGAGTCATTTACAACTACATTTTAGGCCTGTTTTAGGACTAATCTTGTAATTTCAGTTCACAACAACTTAAAGAACAACTTGAAGCTCAGCTGTATGGAACAAGAGAAAGGCTTAGTCAATTACAGCAAGAATTTGAGAACAGTAATGATGACAGAATAAGACTTATGGATGAACTTGATGAGCTAAAAAAGAGATTACAAACAGCTCAGCAGGAAAAAGAAGCTGCCCAAAGAAAATACCAAAAAGAGGTGAGACATTATTCTGACTAGCTTTTGTCCTGTTTTCAAGAAAGCCTAACATGGGATAATTCAAACTAAAATACATTTTGCCAATGTTGTTCTGAAAAGAACCAGTATTAAAGGCCCAGTGACAGCCAAAAGTAAACAATGTGGCTGTTTAACTGCATTTTAATTTTTATCATGCCATAATCATGCCATTTAAAAATACAGAAATTATAGTAAAGATGAAAATCTGTTACTGTAGGATCGGTCCAAGTGTTAGTCGGTGGCAGAAAAATGAAATTGCTCTATCTTTTGTTTCCTTTTCATCTGGTTTAAAAATTCATTTTTCTGCCAGTGACTAACACATGGACTGACCATACAAGAATAGATTGTTATCTTCACAATAATTTCAATACTTTTAAATTGTGTGATTTAAATTTAATGCATTTTAAAACCTGCATTGCTTAACTTTGGCTGCCACTGGGTCTTTATGCACATTCATTGACATTCCTACTTTTATTTAAGCTTTTGGAAAGGTATGAAAGGATTGCTGAAGGTATGGAAGTAACCATCACATGACTTCAATGTTACAAATGCGTAGTGGAATGCTGTATTCATTTAAATCACCTTTTATAATATGGCAAAAGTGTCTGTTTTTTGTTGTCAAAAGTATAATTATTTACATGTAGGCAAACACTGATTTTTGACATAAAATTTTGGAGAATACATAATAAATATTTAGGCTTGGTTTATGTGACTGCCATATTTCAGATACTTCTTTATCTTGCAGATTACTATATTTGAACAAGACAATAACATGAAAATTAGAGAATATGAGGTGAAACTGCAGTCAACAGAAGATGTTAACAGACACACTGTATCAGAGTTGAGGAAACTGTTGTCAGGGCAACAACGAATGTGTGCCAAGTAAGAACTTTTCTTTTTTGTGATTTCAAAAAAAATCTCAGTGGAACATTTCAGACATTATCTGACATACCTCCTTAGACCCTTTAACACACCATCTCTGGTTTTAAGGACGATGAGAAAGAAAGAGTTTAAAAACATTGTGAGAAAAGGAGAAAATGCTGGTAACCAGCATTTTCTCCTTTCCCCCCAATCTTTTCTTACCTATCAAAGATAAATCCATTACTTTTGTCACATTTATTATGTTCTCTGCAAATGCTCTCAATTTGAATTAGTCTATAATTTTGTCGTGTGATGAAGAGTTAAATATTCTTCATGAATGTTTAAATATTCTTCATGAATGGCTTCTGGTTTTTGTTTTTTTTTTTTTATGTGACTGTCTGAATCCTATAAAATGAATTAGGAAAATTCATAAGATGCATTATGAATCTTTTTTTAAAGAAATTTCTTTTGTGCCACTCTGTACTTCAAGCTACTTGTCACACATTTGTCATATACATGGGTAAGAAGCACTTAAGAGCTCTCTTTTTCTGTACCACCTACTACTGCCCTCGATGTTGAAGTTTTCAGGGAGGTTAGTGTTTTCTTCTTTAATCATAAGCATAACACTGTAGAAAAAATTGAAGTGTAAAGAAATGTTGGAAAATTGAATTACACAAAGATTTGAAGGAAATATTAACATTATTTTTCAACAATATGGAAATTATTGTGTAAAAAGGAGCATCTACCTATAGCAAGAACTTGCTTTTTTCCTACAATGTTTGCAAAAATTAGTTTTACAGCTGAGGTACAGAGTCATACGTGTAATTACAGATTAATGGATTTATCTGTTGTAACCTGCCGCATAAAAAGTCATACTATTGGTTTTAACTGATTTTATTGTAATTTATAGGTGGAAGGAAGAATGTCATAATGTTGCCCAAAAATATGAAATCAAGATAAATGAGCTGAGGGGTGAAATGACGGTGTTAAAGAAGAGAAATAATGAAGTCACCAAACTTCTTAAAGACAGTCAGGAAAAAACCTCACAGGTATGTTTGACCCTTTACCATATAATCCAATGATTTGGTTATATAGAAATATGAGCTTGTTTGGATAGGCATTAACTAGTCTGTACCAAACAAGAAAATTTTAGACTCCACCAAATTGAAAGTATTTACAAATGAAATACAGCTCAAATTATGGAATTTTTTTTGTGAAATGATTGAATAATTTTGGGAAAAAGAGAAAATGCTGGTTACCAGCATTTTCCCCTTTTCCCATAATGTTTTCAATAGCTTTCTTTCAAAGGGTTGTGAAAACTAAGGTTTATGTAGTAAAGCATTAAAATTGGTCTACTTCATTCCTTAACGAAAACAATTCCCAATTTTAACAACCGTGAGGAATCAGGCTTTGGAAAACATTCAGAGAGTTTGATAAAACTGACCAAGGTATTTTCTTCTTTTCCCATGATTTTTTTCTACTTTTTCAGAAACAAATCTAATTACTTGTGCAGCACTTTATGTCACTTGCAAATGCTTTCAATCTGGAAAAGCTTAGAAATTTTTTGTCTAGTAGTGAGTTAAAACCTCATCCATATAGAGCTCTTGTTTTTACAGCCCACTAGTCTTTACCAAATGAAAAAATATTAGTTCTGGTTTCCAGCATATTCTCCTGTTTTCAGAATGTTTTCAAAAGGCTGCTTCCTCAGGGTTGTTAAATCACAGGATTTTTTGATAAAGGGGTTAAAATGGTTTTTGAAAACAATGTGAGAAAAAGTAGTAACTGCAGCATTTTCTACTTTTCTCACAAAAATATTTTCTACCCTGATGGTTCCCGAGTTAAATCTGTATCCTCATACTTTTCAGGCAGAAAAGATGATACAGGAATACACAAGAAATATCCAAAGAATGGAGCAAAGAATGAGGGATTCAGAAATGAGGGCAGCTGATGCAGCAAAGCAGGTGGGTAATTTGTATGTATAATCATAGGTGACTGGAATTCCATTGGTCCATCACAGAACACTAAAATTTTCAAAGATCAATAATCGAATACTGTTAATGAAAATAACACACTGGCACATTTCCTCAAAGTTGTATATAGTAAATCAAGGTGGGCAACAAAATCGAAGAAAATCTGACCACCTGTTCCTTTTGGAAAAAAATATTTAAGCAAAAACAGATACAATAACCTAGCATTGATGTAGATGGGTTCAGAAATAATTTTTCATTTATTCCCTTGCTGTCAAAGATTTCAAATGACTCATACAACTAAGCACTGGATCGCCATGTGCTGATGTCACACAATTCATTATCCTGCAGTGAATTCATGTGTGTTAATAAACTTCATGTTATAGAGGCAATGGGTCAATGTGCTGTTTTATGCAGATGCTTTCATTTCAGAAAATTAAATCCCAATTAGTTTGGGAAATATTTGGGAAATAATTAATACTAAATGGCAAATTGAACTTACAGCCTGTGTAGCACAAGTCCTGTTTAAAGACAGTGCGATGTAACAGCTTGGCAATGAATTAATTTTGACAACAGCTCATAATTTTTAACTTTTTTGTAACGGTTTCTTACAGTTGTCGAGACAAGCCATACGAGAAAAACAGATAGAGAGTGAAAGAAAGAGTCTAGCTCAGGAATTGAAGAGAAGTACCATGGAAGCTTCTACAAGATCTCTCAGGTAACATTGTTTATTGGTTTCTATGGTGCTAGGTGACATTTAAGACCTTTTTTAGTCTTCTCAGTGTACCTGTCCTTGCATTCTGGGGTATGAATACCACACAAAACACTTTTTCCAGGCTACAGGCTAATATCATGACCTGCAACAATTTGCAGCTGAAGACCTGAACACATACTAGTAAAATAGGAATTAGCAACATTAGTTAAGGTCCAAGACAAAATGCATTTTTGCAAAAAGAGAAAAGGCTTACGGAAGGAGATTTTTTTTTGATAACAAGCAGTTTCTCCTTTTCTCATAGGAGTCCTATGTGGCTCAGTAGTAAAAGTGTAGGATGTAACACAATAAAACTTCGGACTCACCCAAAATGAAAGTATTTGCAGACAAGACAATAATTCACATGTAGCTCAAAGGATGATTGCTGTTTTTGAATGGGAAGAAAACACTGTGGGAAAAGAAGAAAATGCTGATTACCAGCATTTTCTCCTTTTCAGACGAAATTTTCAAAAAGCCTCTTCTTGAAGTTTGTTAAAACACAGGATTGTTAGGTAATGGGTTATAACCTTGAGGCCTGGACTTTGATCCTCACTTGAAGCATACCAGTTCTGTATGATGCAATATATTGACTAACTCTTTACCCTACATCAAAATTTCAGACTTGTCCAAATCAGGAGCATTTGCAAACAACATGTCATTGTGGCTCAAATTTTGGAATTAGTATTTGAAAGGATGAAAAGCAGTTCCAACAATATTTTAAAAAGACTTCCTCAAGATTGTTAAAACTTGGGAGTTGTGTGGTAAAGGGTAACAGAAATCAGAGACAAAGTCTTACACCAATGTCACCCAAGAAAGATACAAAGTATTGAGCTTTTATAAGTATTGAAAATACAGAAAATCACCTTTCAAACCGAGTCATACTTGCAAGTATCCCCGAGTAATCTTTTATTTGTTGATGTATGAAATCTTTCTTCTTTCATTTCAGAACTCAGCCAGATGAGCTGTTAATTGCGGACCTGGCCTCTAGTCAAAAGTCAGTAAATGGTACTGTACGAAGACCAGGTGAAATCGACGACTTTTTACATGATAGATGACCTGTACCTGAATCCAACCTATTACCACTCAGCTTGTTTTCCGACTTGACAGAAAGCAAGAAACCAATAAGCTGTTTAAGTCTTTACCAAACAACAAATTTTTGGATTTGTCCGAATTCAAATTAGCAGATGACAAATTAGTTGTGCCTAAAATTGTGGGTTTGGTCTTTGAAAGGTTAGAAAACATTGTGGGGAAAAGAGAAAATGCTTGTTACCAGCATTTTCTCTTTTACCAACAATGTTTTGAAAAGCATTATTTTTCAGGGTCATTAAAACTCGGGATTATGTGTCAACTCAGTATTTCCCGGAACAATTTATTAGCAGACCACCTAGAAAACACCTTTACTAAATTTGTATAATCAGTATAAATGAATGCTTTCACATGATCACAAGAGAAAATGTGGCTATAGGATAAAATGCTTGTTACAAGTAAAATCTCTAGTAATACCTCAATGGTAAATGAGTAACAAGGTAGGGAAATAATTTAATTTGAAAAGATAGATGCAAAAGAGGTTAATACTTGACATTAGGAATTTCTGTCTTTCTCACAATGTATTTCATAAGCACTGTAAGGCAGTGACGAAGTCACACACCTGTGTGGTAATGGGTTAATGACACTTTTTATCTCGAAATTCTTTGAAAGCATTCATGGACTTATCTGGATCAAGCCATGTACCTAGTTAATTTCAATCTCTGTCCCTCTCTCTCCAGTCTGTCCCTCTCTTTCTCTCATGTAACACAATAAACTCATTGTTCTTGTACATGTATAAATAAACAGATATTTATGATTTATGTATTTTATTTTCTTGCATAACTGTATGAGTACAAGTATTAAAGGTGCCTTATTCTCATTTTACCTTGTTTTCACTCATGTCATGGAGGGCTTTGTACTTTTTCTAAATTAAGTCAGACATCTGATCACTAACACGTGTAGACCAAAGAAGCTGCCTAATACATGTACTTACAATAAAGGGGCTGACTCTAGACCGACTAAAATCAAGACCACAGAGCACTAAGGAGAAAAAAAAAATTAACTCGCTTGAACTCTTAAAATAGGAAACATTGTGGAAAAAAGGAGCAATTCCTTGTAACAAACAATAATAGCGTTGCTCCTTTTCCATCAGTTTTTTTCTATAGCTGTACGCTGCATCATGGAACTTTGGATGAAAAAAGAATAATTATAGCCATGCTTATCATGTTTGAAAATATTTCCAGATAATTGATGACTGATCCCAGGAAAGAAGTAAACCTATTTTGTACAGTTATGAACTTGTTTGAAGAAATGGATGCTTGCCCAGTATGACTGATGAACACTCTTTTTCAAACAGTTTTTTCACAGGTAGCTGCATCAAGGACCTGAAAAGTTAAAAACAATCAATTTACCTTTAGTTTTTTACTGTCCTAAATAAATGAATGTTTTCTGTTTGTAGACAATATATAAATCATACATTCTCTGTCTGTCATGTAGCAAATTCATGACTGTTTTTGTCAGAATATTCCACAAAATATACAACAGAGTAGATCTATAATCAGAACACATGCTCTGTGCAGTCTGATCTTGATCTGCACTGTCAACAAAAGTACCTTGCATGAAAAGTCTTAAAATCTTTGACAAAAGATTTTAAAAAGTTATAGAAGCAGTATTATCATGTAACACCCATCTTTCCTTCCACACCAAAATAAGATTGAAAAATATGTCCACAACCATGAGCATCTAAAAACTCATACAGTTTACCAAGGTCCATGTGATACTCTCTTCCTTTACCACCTCTTGCATCAAAAACTTTCTCTTCAAAGTCAGAAAATTTTCTATGTTTAGTAATATCACCATCAATTATTTCCTCAGAATCTTTTTCTTTTATCATCAGTCTTTTCCAGTTTAGTCTACGTAGCCTGTACCAGTACTCATCAACCATCTTACCATACCCCTCCACACATATCACCCCAGGTTTTCCAGGTAAACTAAAACCAGTCAGCTTTAATTCCTGTGCCCAGTCTATGATATCTCTCCTCTTAAATTTACTATAAATGTGATGACTATATACCCACAACCTGGTAAATACTGTATCATTTTCCACTTTGGCTACGTCAGCTGGCTGTACAAGATTGTTCTTGTCTTGGTACTTCACTAAATTTTCCTGGATCCATTCTATCACAGATAAAAGGCACATTTCATTTTTCTCTGAACTAAGCAGAAACTCTTGCAAATCTTCATTAAGTTTCTGATGATTACTTCGACTCATATTTGGTGACCTAGTAAACACTACAGGTCGCTGGGTTGGATACTCATGAGGAAGCTGGCATGCAAGTTCAGCTGTGATCTGAAATTTAAACAAAGACTAATACTAGTATATTCATGTACATGTGTGTGAAAATGAAGAAAATTATCTATTTTGATCATAATAAAGATATCAAAGAATGACGTCGATGTGGATCAGTTGTTGATTTAGATACAAGACATGCTGCAAATTTTACACCAGAAATTCAAGATGGCTGTCAATGGTACATAAATATGCAAGTATCTTTACAAATCATTTTATTCATTAATACAACACAAATTCGTGTTTTAATGAACCTGAAGAAGACTTTTTGAAATACTGTTGGAAAAGGAGATAATGCTGATAACAAGCATTTTCTCCTTTTCCCACAATGTTTTCTAATCTTCCAAAGACACTTCTCATTATTTCTGACAGTAATATGTTGCATGCAAATGCTTTCAGTTTGGACAAGTCTAAAATAGGCCATCTAGTAAGGTGTTTGGGTATCATCAGTACTAACTGATTACTCTAAATGCCTTTTTTACCACCAAAACTGTTGTAAAAACATAGGACAATAATCGAAAGGAAACCATTTGACCTATGAATCCTTTACCACACAATCCTAAATTTTAACGACCCTGAGGAAGCTAACTAAGCTAAATGTTCTCGAAAGCTATCAACTGCATAGTATTTTTACAGTAATGGGTGAAAAAAGCTAAAAATGTATACAAAGTAATATTCAAGTATACAAAGTATAATTATGAGTGGCGCTCTTCCAATAGGGAGATAAATGCATCTCCATTATGAATTATACCAAGCAAGTCATCACATAATTATGGATCAGTAAAAACCCATTTTTTTTTTTTTTTTTACAACAAATGGCTGATTCATAAGGTAAACTGGTCCTTTGGCATGCAGAAAGTTGACCGTAGCAAAAAATTCAAACCAGGTCAGCATGCATCGACTGTGAAGGCTGACATGGGTCAGTACTTTCTCCACCAGAAGCATAAACCCCCTTTTCACGGAGCAATGCTCATTTGTAAAAGTTCTTGCTAATCACCTTGCAGTTTTCAGGAGCTATTTTAAGAGTAAATCCCAATCTTGTATGGAGATAGTCATATTTCATTTTCCCATCAAGAAAAGCCTGTATGTTTATGGCTGCCATCGTGTCATCTAGTCGGAGTTCACCAGTGTTAGGAAACATGCTCGCCAACATTTCTATCTCCGCTAACTGTAGCTGTAATGTCTCCGTGACATCAACAGGACTCTTGAGATCAGTATCGTCCTCTTCCATCCTTCGGAAAAGAGTATGTTTATGAAATTCAGATTTTTTTACTATACACAGATTTACAATGTCCTTTATTAATCCGATGACTTTAAGTCTTTACCAAATGACAAAATTTTGTCGAAATTGAAAGCATTCGCAGATAACAATTTCATTGATGCTCAAATAATGAAATTTGTCTATGGTATAGTAGAAAACATTGTAGAAATTGACTATGGTATGGTAGAAATCATTGTGGGAAAAGACGAAAAAGTGCTGGTTACCACCATTTTATCCTTTTCCCCTAATGTTTTCAAAAGAATTATTAAACAGGGTCATTTAAACCAGGGATCGTATATACACACGTATATAAGATCCCTGTTTAAACCCGGGAATATGTGGTAAGGGGTTAATCTTTACAAAACAGCGAAATTTTAGGTATTTTTTTAGCTTTCACGTATTATTTTATACAAAGATATATGTTAATGCACTGTTTAAATTCATTGTTAAAGATGAAAAGACAGTTTGCTGTGCTTCTTACTGGACGATGTCAAACTGACCTTTGTAGTGTCATGGGTTTTCGCGTTTTATCAGCGATCTTTTTTCATGTCAATTAGCGTTTGGATAAGTACTACGGCATCGTCTGGCATGAATTTATCAATTAGGGTAGCAGTTTACTTTAAAACCTGTCATTTTACACAACATATGTGGATTAACACTCAAAAAATTATCACCCTTTCATAAATGACTCGCCAGCTTGATTTCCTGTTATAACAGAGCTGCGCACATCCTTCAAATTTGATACCACATATGTTTATTAAAGCCCAAATTTCTGCCAGATGCACGCAGGCTAATTCATATGAAGCTTTACCCAATAACCTAATGCATCAGACTGACACTAAGGCAGATATTTTTGAGCGTCAAAAATGGGTTATTTCAAATTTCGAAGTGTCAAAACCCGGGGTCCCAGGTCAAATGAGTACAAAGTGTGCCTTGTTTTCAAAAAACTGTTTTGCGCAATACAATCCCATAGGCCTACTGCACCAAACCCCCAAACAAGTACATAACCACATGAACTTAGAAAAGCTCGGATTTTGCTCAGAAAATGATTGAAATGCTAGCGTTTCAGTGATAATACAGCCGATCAAGATTACGATCTCGGTTGTACAAAATACTCGTTGAAAGTCAGGCCAAAAAATGCTTATCGTAAGAGACCTTTGTGTATTGCGTACGCTTTAAAATAAGTTTTGTTGCGTATTTCCTGTTTCAAATTGCGTAAAATAGGCAAATACACAGCTTATCTGGTGACTTTACACAATATTCTTCTCAAGCCACTGGCTGCTTTCAAACATAACTATGATATCGTTAAAACGATGATCAATGATGAGAGAAAGAAATTGGCCGAGCTTGAGTTCAAACCAATGACTCCCTGTTCTCAAGTACTACACGCTACCGGCTGCGCCACCGGGTCTCAGAACCCATACATAAATACAATCATGTAATACAATATTATCTATACATGCTAGAGGTGGACTATGCATTGTTACCCTCTAGGTACGCCGAGTTCCCAGAGAGGGCAATATATGTTTATAAACCTGTACTGACGGTTAACAAAGCACGACCAGCCCGCATCGCTCAGCTGGTAGAGCGTAAGACTCGTGAACTTGAGAGTGTGGGTTCGTTCCCCACGGCTGGCCATCTAAAATTACTAATAGTCTTTCGGATGAGACGTTAAACCGAGGTCCCGTGTGACGGTGCTATACATCGAGCACGTTAAAGAACCAGGCGAAACTTAGAATGGGTCTCGTCCTGTATCTGCACTATCCCCCGTAACAATACTAACAGCCTTCAGGGGGCGTCGCCCATATGGGCAACCGGTGGCGACGATAAATAAACGCAAATTCAATCAATCAATAACCAAGCACCCGTCTTGAAGAAAGCACTAAAGTGCTTCTCCTGATTGTTGTGCTTGAAGGAACAAAACAGTATAATGTAGATTTCAAAAGGGAACTCGTTTCAAAAACATTGTGGTAGAAGGAGAAAATGCTCATTCCAAGCAATATCTCCTCTTAACATTTTTTTAAGGTTGTTTGAAGATAAAAAAAAAAAGTATCTACCGGGTTTACATTGAATCAATTACGTAGCTTGACACTTATGCTTAAGCCATTCCGAACTACGGTATTCATCATTCAAAGTGAACTGACCACCAACACTCAATTTTAGCTTTAATAGCCAGCCAATTATGGTATTCCGGTAATATGGTCAGTCCGAATACGTGTTTGGTAAAGTTGGGGGTTTTTTGTATCCCGAGCAAAATGCTTGCTCCTGAAAGGAAACACACCTTTTTTTTGACAGTCTCCTAGCACATATCTCTTCCTATTTTTAAATCTAATAGTATCTATATTCATACAGATCTAACATTTCTACCAAATTTACTATCGCCACATCACTGACACTGGATTTTTCTTTTTGGCTACAGTACCGGAATTACATGTATCTAGAAATGAATAACCTGTTAATCCTTGAATCGCTGAATCTTTGTAAAAGTACAATAGATTAACAAAGATCTACTGAGTAGTATAAACAATAAATGTCAATGAAAGTTTAACACTACTGTAACTTTCCAATTCCATTTAATTTTGAAGAAAAATGAGCAGACAGGATCCATCAACTTTTTTTTTTTTTACGAGTCAGTCGAATGACCCCAAACCACCCCGAAACTACCGAAAACCAACCAACACAAGCTATACATTTACATCTATCTGTGGGATATATGTTTCGGTAACAGACGAGTTCGGTAAATTGGACTTACAGAGTAAATCGGTTGGATGCTTCGGTAACAAAGCAAATATTTAGTTTTTATGCACCGTTACGTTTTCCACACCCATTGCACGTTTTCATTTTTATTTATTTTTCTAATTTTCTTATCTTCTAGTTTCGATCATATTTGAGGTAATGAATTATACGTTATCCTAAGCATGTACACCCGTTGTATCTCCTGTTAATCAATCCTCAAGTTTTATAGAAATGTGGAAATATTTTCTTTAGAATAAACATTTGAACAAAACAAAGCCATGTATCTGGTGTGAAAAACGCCACGGTGCATAAAAACTATATGGCCTAATTGCCTTGTTACCGAAACATCCAACTGATTTACTCTTTAAGTCTAATTTACCGAACTCGTCTGTTACTGAAACATCCGTAAATCGACCAGTATACTACACGTAGACAATTAATTCATAATTTTGACCAAGGTGAAATACATGAATAGAAAAAATAGATCTAATCATCATCATCATGACAACAACAATTAGTACTTGTATACATGTATGTGATCAATGCCACTGGAAACAAAAGGATGAACTCGCTTCTTTGCGTTAATCATACAAGAGTTCCACTAGCTCAAATACGAGTGTACGTTAGTAAAACAAACAAACGAACAAAAAAACCATCAGTCAACCCTTGGGCTGCTGAGTGCAACTCTATCCACTTTTGCTGACATTGTAGATAAAGATCATTGTGCACAGAACGTGCATTTTAATCACTAATCTACGCTGTCCGAGGATTTTTTCCGACAAAAAAAATTTGATATGGCAATTTTCTGTTTGTTTTACTATTGTCTGGAAGTTTCTAGATCAAGTTATTTAGCAGTTCTTAAAAAGTGTTAATCACCGCTATAGATTTAAAAAGGAGCTTTTCTGGACAGCAAAGACTAAGTTTCATACTGCATAGGACGCGCACTCTTATCATTGCCCCGATGTCTTACATATACGAGTATATATTCATAAACAAAACCTTAACTTTCGTTCATTAGCCATATTTCACATCCATGGACACTTTTAAAGTCACTTGCTGCATTTTGGTCCAGGTGGTATTAAAGCAATCCGAATCTTAACAGAAGCATCTAGGATAACCTTTAGCATTCTTAAAGTTATTTATCAACTCTTGTCAAGTCTGTAACTTTTTTTGATGTTATGATTGTCTGTTAAACTCGTTAAGCGATTAATTAGGCTAATAGAGAAACTCGACCTCTTTTGACAAATAAAAAAAATCTACTAACACTCGGAAAGATTTTTATCTAAGAGGCTTGACTAAACAAGCAGAAGGTAGAGATCCAAGATCGTTGCGATGAAAAGGATCAGGTAAAATCAGATAGATCTAGTATGTATATTTATACGGCCTTATATCTATATGTGTACCATAACTATGATGCAGATTAATACATCATCAAACAATGTTGCCTGGTAAGAGTCTACACGATATTCAAAGTTAACAACACATGCTTATCGAGTGATCAATGTAAGATTAACCATAGAGATATATCATCAGTAAACTTATCTTAAATAAATAAACTACAGTAAGTTTTACTTTATTTCCCTTTACATTTTTTTTTTTTTTTCCTTTTCCAAACGGTTGACGATTCTTCTTGATCTGAATGCGTCAGAAAAGGAACAGTACATCTACTATTCATAAGATCCCCGGCCAGAACCAGCATTTCGATCAGAACTGGTAGATCTATTTATGATCATTTGATGAACAACCATCGTAGCCTCTATCAGTACTGTATGTACATTATATAGGCCATGATTAAAATGTGTTAAAAGAACGAGATCAGTTTTTTTTTTTTAATACAGATTAAAAACTCTCGTATTTACTTAAGATTTGAAAAAATGGGTACGGTGCTCAAAATGATCCTGTCCTTTCCAGTATTTCTTTACCTCTCGGTAGTACTATGGACCAGACAGTAAGATTGGTTTACCGGACATTATGCTACTCCTTTGATGTCATTTCAATTCCTTTCCTGAGGACAAATTCCTTTTCGTTGAATGCTGAATCTCGATCATTAAACGCTTTTAAAAGTTTGAAGGGAAAGTGATGACGTCCTTGACCTCAGAATTCACTACAGATCGGAGAGGAGATATTTCCGAATTTTAGAAAGAAATAGTTACGATTGAGTGAAGTTTAAGCAGACCAATGGGTGGTATTCCATCTCTTATGACAGTTTGATTTCCGTTAGTAGTGTTTACGATTAAATAGGAATGTGCAAGAGTCGTAAAAAGTGATTTGACCACAAACTCCCACATCTGTCAAATTTAGTCGAAATGGATGAGTGACTAATTGTAAACATAAATTTACACATTTTTACTCGTTATCTTCCGAAACGAATATGCAGCTACCTTACTCGACCACCAATTTGCTGAAATATGTATTAACCCAACTGTTAACTACTGGACCAATCGAGTCAAAACATTATTAGAAAATACAGGTTTTAATGAAATATGGCTTTTCCCCTAATCAATCATTCCAGAAATTTTTTCCCCCATATTTGAAACACGTCTCAAGGATATTTATATTAGTAACTGGCGAGCCAGCATTTCACAAAGCTCATCTATGCAGCTGTACGTTAATCTCAAAACAATTTACGAAAGTTCCAGTTTTATATCGGTTCTTGAAAATAAATATTAACGAAATATAATTGCAAAAATTCAGCTATCATCACATGATCTAAAGATAGAAACAGGAAGACACAATAAAACCGAGAGAAAGAATAGAATTTGTGATTTATGTTCTCTAAATGATATTGAAGATGAATTTCATTTTACCTTGATTTGCCCCATTTATAAAGACCTTCGACTGAAATATATCCCTAGATTCTGTATTAATAACCCAAATATGTATAAGCTTATCGAATTATTGAATTCAAGCAATAAGAAAATACTATCAAATTTATCATTGTTTCTTCGCAAGGCATTTCTTAAGCGAAAAAATGAATATTCATCAGTCACTTAGCCCTTAGGCTGCCAGACGCGACCCACCGATCTTTTACGGGCGGAGTAAATTAAGATCAGACAGCACAGAATGTGTGGTCTGATCTCCTTTTTCTACACTGTCCGATAAGACGACATACTTCTCGCCACAAATTAGCCTTAAAATAGCAAAATCTGTATTACTACAGTTGTCTCTAAAGTTTGTCTTACGTGTTTGGCAGGATAAGGGTTAAAACTGTAACTGCAAATAGCTGACAGCGTCTTTCTATCTTTATTATCTTTCTTATTTTTTCCTGTTTTATTTTATTTGCTATATATCTATGTAGTTTCCTTTTCATGCAGAGTCGATTGGAGATCAGGCGGCATAAAACTTGCAGCCTGATCTTTGATCTACGCTGCCCGCTTACAGAAACAATTTTATTTAAATCGCAGTATTCTTGGATCTAGTACAGACTGGAAATTTCCATTTCTCCCATCTAGTAATGTAGTGGACATATGTACATTAAATTTTATATTTTATATAATATCTATGTAGTTTCCATTTCGTGTTACTGTAGAGTGGATCGGAGATCAGGTGGTACAAAACTTGCAATCTGATCCTCGATCTACTCTGCCCATTCACAGACACAATAATTCTAAAATTGTTGTATTATTTGTTCTAGTACTGACTGGAAATTTCCATTTCTCCCATCGAGTAATTTAGTGGGAATGTGCACATTTTACTCATGTACTTACTTTCAATATGTTTCCATATGCTTTACTACAATATGAAATACTCTCACATCCATGATCATCTACCATTTGAATTAATGTCTATCGAAATTATATCTATCCTTCTGAAATAGTAGAGAAGCATGAAAAGATTGTTAAAATTCATTCATCCATATATTTTGTTTACGAATCAACCCAACAACTTTATGTTTTTATACTTAATTGCTTTCCACGTATGTATTGAATTTATTTGTATTATCTGACAATGAGCTGTATGCTTTAAGTCGAAAATAAAATGTTATATTATGTTATATTTAATTGTAAATGTATACATTTTGACGAATGTCAGACGTTTCACTACTAAGACGTTTCACACTTAAGACGTTTCACTATTCAGACGTTTCCTACCAAGACTTTTCACTACCTTTTTTCATTTGTTGAGACTTTTCACTACCTTTTTTTATGTGCAGTAGTTTATTGTGTTTCCACTTAATTTTTTTCTATTTTTAATAATAAAAACAGTGTATTTAATTTTATAAAACTTATTTATTTATTTTTATTTTGATAATTTTGTTATTGGGTGTTTTATGTGAATTTGAAGTGTGTGTAGTCATTCAAAATTGGGATGGAAGGTCGATGAATAGGCTGAGGTATTGGGTGGACAATATATTTTTTCTTTTTAGTGAGTTATTGTATAAGCCATTTTGGAGAAAAGCTGGTGTTAGATATTTTCTTCTTTTCACACGTTGTTTTCTTAACCCATTCCCAAACAATAGTATTTTAGATTGGTCCAAATCAAAAGAGGTTGCAGATGACAATTTGAAGTGAGTTAAGTTTGGAAAATAAGTATCCCTTAGGATAGAAAATATTGTTGTAAAAGAAGAAATTGCTTGTTACAAGCAATTTTTTTCTTTTCCCACAATGTTTTCCTCAATATAATATCTCAGAGTCTTGAAAAACAGTGATTTTTTTGGAAAGGGTTAAGCTATCTTTCTTTCGGTTATAAAAGGTTTTTATAAGGGTGGAAGGGGGTTGGCTTATATTTTAATGCCAGCTTATCATCTATTTTTGTCGGTGTTATTTTTTGAGTTTTGGTATAAAATTCTGCATTGATGAATAGACGTATTGTTCAATATCAGAATACACAGATATGCAAAATCATCTTGAAGGATACTCTTTGAAAGAACTTAAGCAAGGTTAAAGATAATAAGTGGCATAATTATGATGCAATTGCTAATACAACAATACAATAATAACCATTTTATGTATTTCAACAATTATATTTAGATAAACCTAATTGAACAAAAATTAAACAGATTGTCAGAAAAACTTTATCCCCTTTCTAGATAACAAATTGTAGAAAATCCAATTTATAAGAAAATGCGGATGACAATTCAAAGTCAATGTAATCCACAATAATTCCAACAAAAAATCCGAGTATTTCCAAACAGAAGTGACTTAAAAGAACATGTTGCTCCCAAGTAACACACTTTTAAAGGAAAAATTGTATTAATAAAGTTGTTTGTAACAGGGCTTTTCAACAAGTAATAAGTTTGTGGAAAATTATATACATCAAAGGATCTTAATTGTAATTAATTATTGCTTGGTCTGTGTGATGTGTTTTAATTGAGACGATCAGTTGCAATGATGTAAAATTATCTTTGTCACACTTATTTTAACAAAATATAAATTATAAATGATCAAATAAAGTGTGTGATCCCCTTAGCTTTCTTTAATCATACACATGGAAATAAATTAACTTCCAAATTAGATTTTAAGTATTTCAATATGACAAATTCTTCCATTTATTCATTTCGAATATTTATATTCATAAAATAATAGAAAAAATACAGAAGAAATCAATAAATATATGCATATATAATATTGATTTATACAAAAGGTAGTGAAAAGTCTTGGTAGGAAATGTCTAAGTAGTGAAACGTCTGCCACCCCATTTTGACAATCAACATGACTGAAATCTTCAGTTTTAATTTGTGTCAAATTTTGTGGCTAAGGCCATAGTAAGGGAAAAATATCTTGATTTTTCCTCTCGCCCAAAGATTACCCTGCCCAAATGTCTTCAAAACTAGTCTGAATCAAAATTGATAAAGTTACCTTCACATAGTGAAGTGTAAAGATCTGAAACCATGGACATGTCAGTACGATTTCATAGATTACAATTATTCTACTTACAAAAGCCTTTGTAAGAATCCAGGGATGAAAGTCCCTTTTATATTCATTGAACACTGTTACTTACATTATACAGTATTTCAAAATCTTATACCCTTTTCAATCAGTTCAGTAGGCACCGAAATAAAATAAGTTGATAGTTTCAAAATGGTATATATGGTAATACTCATGATTAAAACTGCAGTATGAAAGATAATGAGACGTCAATAATGAGACGCTACAGTGATTTTATTTTTCATATTTGGACATTTATTTATACTGTCTCAAGTCCATCATAAATTTTCTGGTAGCAAAGTTAGAGTGCTATACTGACTTTCTGTTTCGTCGATTTAATCTGTATTGCAGTGAAATGCAATTAACTTTTAGTAACAGATATGACCAAAGACAAATTATTAAACCTTTCATTACCTAAAGAGCATGTAGAAGTCGTTTATAACATGCAAATCTCGGAAAAGAACTGACGAAATTGATCATGTGTGGCGGCCATTCTGTGTGTTTTTTGGCTACGTAAATTACTCGAGTAACAGATGAAATGAACTGTGTTTTCTTATGTTCAGCGTTTAAATAGAAAATATTTGTATTTCAAATGAAGGATTATTGAATACGCAAGCAACAGGTATGTTCAAATCATAGTTTTGTGCTCTATTTGTGAAATTATGAGAGTTCAAACTTGCGCACAAAATCTGTGCGGAGATTTCAACTGTTTTTTGTCTTGATCGTCACTGTACCCAGAGGCGACCAGTCAAAAAGTAACATCGCCTTTGGGGACAGTTATCTGCACTAATTTTAAGGTAAGATCTGAATTAGTATAATAAAGTGGGAGATGTTTTGCATACCAGCATGTATACAGACACATTCTGCTCAAGTTGATGCAGCCTCTTTTGATGATACCTTTCCTTTGCCATTTTCAAAAGAAATTACATTCTCTTCACAGTGATACTTTATTAATTCTTTTCCAAATAACAATATCTAGACTCTCTCAAAATGAATTTTGAAAGGGAAGCATCTACAGACAAAAACTTCAAAAGTGATACAAATGAACTAAAATACCGTGTTACAATATCAACGTACATACTGACAAAATTTTAAACCCAACCAAATCAAAAGTATATGCAGATGACATAATTTGATGTAGCTCAAAAGATGATTTCTGTCTTTAAAATAGTATTGTAAGAAAGATGAAAATGCTGCTTACCAGGGTATTCTCCTTTTCTAACGCTGGGTTCAATAAACTTCTTTCTTTTGGTTATTAAAACACTGGATTATTTGGTAAAGGGTTAGCGAAAAAACTTAAAAATGCGAAGGGAATGAGGCTTTAAACATTTTACACTGCACTGAAAGCAAATTATTGTTTGATGATAATTATACATGTAAATCTTTCCATTTGTTACTTCTGCAGATTTCTGTCAGGATGCATACAAAGAGACAACATAGAAGGTCAATGCATAACATCAGAGTGAGTAGTCTAAAGTGATGCATCACAGACTTAAATAGACCTGTCAGAATGAGTTGGTTTAAAAGAAGAACAGATTCCAGGGCTTCTCAAAGGTCCTCTGATACTGGCAGTTTAAATAGTGAAGGAATGGTGATAGAACAGCGGACTAGAAGAGATACAGATCCTGACACTTGCCTGGAAGTCTTTCGCAATCACTGGGAACAAGCATACCTGGTCATCAGTAGAGATGCAAACAATGCCAGCACATCCACAGCTGATGAAATTGAGGCTGTAAGGCAGAATTTTGAGCAGATGGTAACATTACTTGTGGAAGAGGAAGGAGAAGAGGGACAAGGCATGCCTGGTCCGATCCTTCACTATCTCCTAGAACATGAAATACTGGAAAAGTTCTGTGGTTGGTGCCATAGAAATAACAATGAGACCAGTAAACTGACCAGGGAGCAGTTGAGAATGTTTGAACATTTGATTAGCCAATCAAGACAGTTACTTCTAATACATAAACCAGTGATCAGACCGCTTCTAAATCTACTGGCATTTTGTAGTGATGATGTGGGTAATACAGACATTGAGAATAGTTTGGTACTGATACTCCACCAAATCTGTATCAGCATCTCAAAGGAGAAGGTGATTTTGGAGAGTTTTTTCAACACGAACGCAGACCATGGTCCCACAAAATTCTTGATATTCTCCCTACTGATTTCATTTTTACACAGAGAAGGAACCATTGGCCAACAGGCCCGAGATGCATTGCTGCTGATTATGGCTCTCTCATCTAAGCATCCATACATTGGGGAATATATTGCTGAAAACTCTGATTTCTGCCCCGTAAGTTCCTGTGCTTGTACCTGATTCAGCAGTTGAAAACCAACAAATCTGAATTCAATTTGAATTTTGAAATCCAATACTAACCATGAATGAATAGTCTTAAAATTTTGAATAGGACTGAACTTAGAATGATTGGTTGGTTTGGTCCCTTGTAATGTTTTTAAATCCTTGAAAACCACAATCATTCCCACTTGAAACAGAAGCAGAAAAAAAAAAGACACAAAACTTGCTCCCATCATTATGGATATATTTTTGAACTCTTTACCACAACAAAATTGTAGACTTGACCAGATTGTAAGCATTTGCAGATGACAAATATGGCCCATGAGATGATTTCAGTCTTTGAAAGGGAAGAAAACACGATGTGAAAAGGAGAAAATGCTGGTTACCAGCATTTTCTTCTTTTCCCTACAATGCTTTCATAAGGCTTCATCCCCAGGATTGCTAAAACATGGGATCGTTTGGGTAAACGTCATATGGATTTATTGTTTAATTTGATGGAAATTCAAATATGTTGTAAAAGAATGATTTGTAATTCGTTTGGATTATCTTTGTACAATTCATCTGTAATTGTCGATTTTTTATTGTCCTTGGTCAAAGCACTTCAAGAGTTAGACCTTAACCTAGGTGCTAGTATACAGTATGTGAAACCAGGAACAAATGAATATGACTGAAATAATGTTGAAAGAGACATGGAACATCACCCAGTGATTACTTTTGCCCTTTGTTTTGGTTTTGAAGTTTCAAGTACAAAAAATTTAATTATTTGAATGCAGGAATGCATGGATAGGTGCACTGGCTGCTCTCAAGGTAACTGAAATAGAAATACTACTGCAAACTGCGTTTTACTTTTTACCAAAATATAAAAATATAGACTGGAACAAATAGAAAGGAAAATACACACCACAAATGAGATGAATCTTAGATGATTTTCTATATCTGAAATGGTTGAAACATTGGTAATACGGTAATGCTCATATCTAGCATATTTTTCGTTTTCTCACAAAGTTTTGACAGGCCTTTTTTCTCACAACATGTGATTGTTTGGAAAAGGGTTATCACCAAAAAACAACTAAATGCTATTTGGCTTACATGTAGTTGATTCTGAATAAATTCTGAAAATTTATAGGAGAAACTTACACACACATTTATGAAACTGCTTACAGGTACTTGCTACAGGGTTGAGTGGCCTATATTCAGACTTGCCAAGAAAGATAGAGATACCAAGCGAAGACTGGTTCCACATTACGGACGATGATGTTGCTAATATGAGAGAAATGTCCATGTTCTTGAATTCTCTAGAGTTTTGTAATGCTGTTGCACAGGTATGCTTTCTATTAACCCTTTACCAAATCAGTCTAATGTTTTGAAGACCCTTCGATAGAGTCCTTTTGAAAACATGGTTGGAAAAGGAGAAAATGCTGGTGACTAGCATTTTCTTCTTTTCCTACAATGTTTTTTATTGACTTTAAAACTATTTTTACAATTTACACTGCATTTGATTCATCTTCAAAAAATGCTTTGAATTCGGACAAGACCAAAATTTTGTCAAGTAAAGCGTTAACCCTTACAACTTTATCCGGAGATAGAAAGTTTTTTAAAACAGTGTGGGAAAAGGAAAAAAATACTGGTTACCGGCATTTTTTCTCTTTCCCACAATGTATTCTACCCTCATAAGGCCAAATCTCACAATTCCAGCCACATTTAAATTGTCGTTTGCAAATCTTTTCAGTTTGAATGACCCCAAGTTTTTGTCATTTGGTATAGAGTTAACCCCTTGCCCCATGAAACAAATTTGCAGCAGATGTCATTTGAAGTACTTTGATTAGAGTGTGGATCAAGAAAATATTATAGTTTTTCTCAACCCAGTCAGGGTCGGGAGACATATTGTTTTTCCCCGTGCATCCGTCCGTCTGTCTGTCTGTCTGTCCGTCCGTCGCAAATCATGTCCGCTCTGTAACTCGAAAACCTTTTAAGATATTTTGATAAAACTTCACACATTTGTAAAGCACCATGAGACAAAGGGTCATGCACAAGAACCATAACTCTGGCTTGTATATTTGTCAAGTTATTTCCCTTTGATTATTTTCCTTACGCATTTTAGATACAATTTCCTGTCGGCTCGAAAACGGTTAGAGATATCTTGATAAAGCTTCATACATTTGTAAAGCACAATGAGATGATGTGTCATGCACATAACCATAACTCTGGCTTGTATATTTTTTGAGTTATTTCCCTTTGATCATTTTCCATACAGTTAGGTGGCAGCTCTATAACTTAAAAACTGTTTGAGATATTTTTGATGAAACTTCATACATTTCTGAACCACAATGAGACGATGTGTCATGATTAAGAAACATAACTCTGGTTTGTATATTTTTTGAGATATTTCCCTTGATTATTTTCCTTACTCATTTTACGTACAATTTCGTGTCTGCTCTATAACTCGAAAACCGTTAGAGATACCAGTCTAGCATGATCAGTGCCTTTGTTTTCCCTTTTTATAGAGTACAATCCCACTACTTCTGATATCTGGAATTTCAAGCCCCTAACCATCTTCTCAGGCTGTACAGCCTTTTGTGTCAACTAGATTGTTTGCTATAAAAATGACCATTATTTCAGTTAGAAATTGCCTTGGTGACATATCAATCCTTCTGACACCAAAAAGGGGGGAGACATCTGTTTTTTTGTAGAAAAACAAGTTCTAGTTTTTCCTTAGGTCTACTCTGTCTAGTATTTTTTAAGAGATTCTCAGCAAAACAGCTTTAAAAGAGCAATATAGTCAAACTGGTTTTGAACAGCCATTTATCAAAAGGTCATGGTGGCCCTTGAAGACAGGTGACACGGTAATGCAGCTATGGGTGCTTTCAGCATTGTGTGTGACCTGCATTATGTTGCTACCCGTCTAAAAGAAAGCTTATTTGTTGTTTTATTGAAGTCTGCTAAGAGGTTTGACTTTATGTAAATGTGTCTGTTATCCTATATTAAGCCTTTACTACTCAATCCGAAGTTATGACAACCATGACAAGAAAAACCTCTGAAAACTTTGTGGGAAAAGGAGAAAATGTTGGTAACAAGCATTTTCTCCTATTCCCAAAATGTTTTCTACCCTTTTGCAGAAAGTGTTGTCATTTGAGCCTGATTTAATCAGTCGTCTGCAATGTTATTTAACTTGGACAAGTCTAAAACTTTGGCAATTGGTAAAGAGTGGAGACTTCTCATTTGAATCTTTTGCAGAGCTCAAAAGATTAACTCTCTCAGCACCGAATATACATATAAACTTGACCCTTTCAGCATTTGAGAAAGAATCTTCTGAAACTCTGAAACAGATAGACTGTTATCTTACAGGCTTGACTGTATTTGATTTAGATCCATTTAATATAGATCCAAGATTGGACCACTTTGTGTGCAGTTTGATCTTTGCTATCTGCAAAAGCAGCTGAAAGGGTTGAGTCTTTACCACATAATCCCGAGTACATGTTAAAGACCCTTAGAAAAAAAGCTTTGAAAACATTATGGGACAAGGAGAAAATGATAGTGACCAGAATTTTCTCCTTTTCCATATTTTCTATTCTTTCTTAGACAATTCCAAAATTTGAGCAACACTTTACTTGATGTCTGCAAAGGCTTTCTATTTGGACATGTCTATTTTTTTATGTGGTGAAGAGGTATTAAAAGGGCTGAAGGGATTTAGAAATCTGCTACAGACTTCTGTACTATGAGCTTTGGAATGTTTGCAGCCCTACCTCAATAGTCAAGAATCCCATATCAGTTACAACCGTAGTAATAAATGATGTACATTTGTACCATCAGCATTTTTATGCCCCCGCCATGAGATGGCGGAATGGCATATAGAGTTACCTGTGTCCATCTGTGTGTGTGTGTGTGTTAGTGTGTTAGTGCGTGTGAGGGTTAGTGTGTGTGTCCCATTCTTGTCCGGAGCATAACTTCTACATTTATCAATGGATTTCAAAATAATTTTGCACACATGTTCTCCTTAACAAGTACTAGTGTCATGCGAAAAGTTTGTTTCGATACGCCCAAGGTCAAGGTCACAGTTGAAGGTCAAATGTTTAAATTGACCTTGTCCGGAGCATAACTTCTACATTTATCAATGGATTTCAAAAAAACTTCGCACACTTATTCTCCTAAACAAGTACTAGTTCATGCGAAAAGTTTGTTTTGATATGCCCAAGGTCAAGATCACAGTTGAAGGTCAAGTGTTTAAATTGACTGTTCAACCCAGTTTTACATCCTGCTCAGCAGAATTGTGATATGAAGATACAGTTTTGGTTTTTAAAAAGACTCATCCAAAGAACTATGCCAGAGAATATTGAGGCTGCAACCTACCCTTCAACTATAGTCCAGCGTGATAATATTCGATCCAATTTGTTCCTGTCTCATAGAGGAAGTCCAACAAAGTAATTATTATTGCTATATTTCTCACTCTCATTCCTCAAGTTAAGATCTTCATAATCTTGAGTATAAGTAACCCTCAGTTGAAAGATTAAGGAAAACGCTGAATAAAAAGAAGTTAATGCTCAAAACCAGCATTTTCTTCTTTTTCTCACAAAGTTTTCTACCATATGTAATACAAACCATATATTTATTGTCTGCATATTGCTTTCAACTTGGACCAGTCCTCAATTTTGTTATCAGGTATAAATAATCTTTTATCTGCTTGGCTATATACATATATGACAAACCTTCTTAACCCTGTCTAAGCTGTTTTCCAAAACAACAATTTTCTGTAATACCTACTGATTCTCCCATATGACATATCTGTGACCAATACCATTTAGCAGGGGCATCCGTGTCTCTGACACACCTATTTCTAGTTTAATCTTTGAATGAAAATCCCATTATTGATAGGAAATATGTCTGTAGTGCCTCTGATTTATAAATTTATTCTTGAGATGTCTGTAATGCATAATAAATGATGTATAATAAATGATATATTCTCAGCACTATTATTCCTTGAATAAAATCCCAGTTATGATAGGAAATGTGTCTGTAGTGGCTCTGTTTTAGAAGTTGTTTTTTGTAATTCCTTTTTCTCTAGCCTTGAAAAGTGGTTCTCAGTAACTGGAGCAAAATACTGGCACATGACCAGAGAGTAAATTATTCTATCCTTTACTCCATAAAAGTCTGGATAGGGCTGATCAAGAACAGACTTCATGGAACATGCAGTCTGATCGTTAACACATTACCACACAATCCCTACTTTTGACGACCCTGAGAGAAAAGCCTTTAGAAAACATTGTGGGAAAAGGAGAAAATGCTGGTAACCAGCATTTTCTCCTTTTCCCACAATGTTTTCTACCCTTCACAAAACAAATTTCAAATTTTCAGTCACTGTTGTTTTTGTCGTCTGCAAATGGTTTCGATTTGGACAAGCCTAAAATATTGTCGTTTGGTAATGAGTTGATCTGTACCATATGAAGACATAAATGGCTGCAAAATTTCAGTTCTTTTTGCCTTACTCACTATGACCTTTAACATCTCTACCTACACCAAAATTTAAGACTTGTCCAAATTAAAAGCATTTGCTTACAACAAATTATTTGTCTGTCAAATGACAAGATTAACATTTTGAAGGGTAGAAATACTTTGGGAAAAGGAGAATATGCAAGATCCTTCAGGATGGAGGCATTTGAAAACTGTGTAGAGAAAGGAGAGAATGCCAGTAAGCAGCATTTCTCCTTTCCCAACAGTTTTTCGAACCCACCTAAGGCAAAACCCATGAATTGAGCTGCTTTTAATTTGTCGTCTGTAAATATTTTGAATGTTGAATAAAACAAATTAGGGAAAGTTTCAAATGCTGAAAATTCAAGACAATTTCTTGATTTTATTGTGCTAAATGATTGTTGTTTTTTCTGGTTTTCTATATCAGTAGGTGTTGGTATGAAGTTTTAGGATTGTGTCTTGTGCTCTATCTCTCGTGCATGCAAACTGTTCTATTTTGAGATGCTCTATTTTTAGATTGCCCATCCCCTTGTAAGAGACCAGCTTATCAAGTTTATATATAATGGCTTTTTGGTACCAGTTCTAGGCCCAGCTCTACATCAGGTTAGTACATGTCAATACAATAATTGTGTGACCATTTCTTTCCTGCTAAGAAAAATACTAAGCTTTCACTTGCAAGGTTTGAAAACACTTAAATATTTGTACTTTCTACAGCAGCATGTTAAACTGATACAGAATATGTGAGTTTTATACAAGTGTAGAACTTACTCCATATTACCCTTTACTGCACAATGCCAATCTTTAACAATCCTGACAAAGATAGCTTTTAAAACATTGTGGGAAAAGGAGAAAATGCTGGTAACCAGCATTTTCTGCTTTTCCCACAATGTTTCTATGTAAGAGAAATTTTATGTTTGTGAGTGACATTCAATTTGTCGTCTGCAAATGCTTTCATTTTAGACAAGAGTAAAATTTTGTCATGTGGTAAAGACTTCAGCGCTTAATCGATGCATAATATATCAGTCAGTGATAGTGATATTAAAAGCTGTTGGCTGCAGACATGTTTGATTCATTTTTGTGATAAAAAGGGTTTTTATCATTATGTTTCCCCCCGTCAGGGTCGGGAGACATACTGTTTTTCCCTGTGCGTCTGTCTGTCTGTCTGTCACAAATTGTGTCCGCTCTATATCTCGAAAACCTTTTAAGATATTTTGATAAAACTTCACACATTTGTAAAGCACCAGGAGACGAAGTGTCATACACAAGAACCATAACTCTGGCTTGTATATTTTTCGAGTTATTTCCCTTTGATTATTTTCCTTACTCATTTTGCGTCCAATTTCGTGTCTGCTCTATAACTCGAAAACCATTAGAGAAAAATGACCATTATTTGAGTTAGAAATTGCCTTGGTGACATCAATCCTTCTGACACCAAAAAGGGGGGAGACATCTGGTTTTTTTTTTTGTAGAATTTCTATCTCTTTTCCAGTAAAATAATATTTAGACTCGTCCAAAATCATTTGCAGATGACTTTTGAAAAAGGCTTAAATGATGGAATCTACCTATGAAAGGGTTAAGGTAGTAAGGATTAGGGAAAATGGAGAAGATGTTGGTTATCAGCCTTTTCAGCAACCTTTTTCATCATGATCTTTTGAGCCATATCTAGTTTGTTGTCTGCAAATTCTTTCAAAATACCGGTGGAGTAGTCTGAAAAATTTTTTCCTGGTTAAGAGTTAACCCTTTACCACATGATACCGACTTTTAAGGACTGTGTGAAAGAAACCTGTAGAAAACACAGAGGGAAAAGGAGAAATAGAGGGAAAAGGAGAAAACCTTGGTAACAAGCATTTTCTCCTTTTCCCACAAAATTTTCTACACATCAGAAACAAATTTTCATTTTTCCATTCACATTTATTTTGTCATCTGCAAATGCTTTCAATTTGAACCAGTGTAAAATTTTGTCGTTTGGTAAAGACTTTAACTGTCTCGGATGAAGTTACCTGATAAAATTGTTGATCAGGATCCTCACATAGTGATTATAAAGAACTCTTGAAAATGTTCCCTGACACTTGTTTCTTTGAATTTACATTTCCAAATTCTATAATTGTATATTTAGAAGGATCTAAACACTTGCCTTCTCAAGTTCATGTTTACTCTTAGCCAAACAACAAAATTTTATACTTGTCCAAATTGAAAGCATTTGCAGACGATATATTTAACATGACTCATACACTGAAATTTGTCCTTGGAAGGGAAGAAAACTTTGTGGGAAAAGGAGAAAATGCTGGTTACCTGCATTTTTGCCTTTCCCTCGATGTTTTCGAGTGCCTTTTCCCCAAAGGTAGTTAAAACAAGGGTTTGTGTGGTAAAGGGTTAAGGGGTAAAATGATCACTGTAAGAGTATGTGCAGGAAAACCCTGAAAAACTTATATAATAATGAAAAAAACAAATGTTTAAAGTAATGGAAAACCTCATTCATCAACATCATGGAAAGCATTGTGGAGAAAAGATCGTGTGCTGATTACAAAGATTGCTTTTATTCTATCTATGTTTTCCATAGTTGCAGTTGTGAAAAAGTCATATTTTCATAGGGTTTATTTGTAATGGGTTTAGGAGTACATTTGTTTTCCAACTTACATTGTACTTAAACT
Source organism: Hippopus hippopus (assembly GCA_946811185.2). Taxonomy (NCBI): domain Eukaryota; kingdom Metazoa; phylum Mollusca; class Bivalvia; order Cardiida; family Cardiidae; genus Hippopus; species Hippopus hippopus. The sequence continues at coordinate 34,969,262 of OX328100.1, forward strand.
TTAAAAGTGGATAAACATTTACTATGTTGAACAGAAGGTGGATTTCTTTTTTTTTTCCTTGTTTACTAAGGAACCTTTTTTTTCAGTCTTTCACACTTTTATGCAAAACGAATTGAGAAAAAGTAAACCCGAAAGACAATTTCATTGAATTTCATAGTTGATTTTGTCTAGAATGTCTCAGCTGCTCAGCAGATAGTGCAGTTTAGAGGTCAGACTGCATATTACACTGGCCGCAAATGCAATTATACTGAAAGGTGCTTTAGTTCTGTACCAAAGAACAAAAACTTGGCGTCTTCCAAACTGAAAGCATTTGCAGATGACAAATCAAATGTGGCTGAAGTGTGAGATTTGGTTGTGAAATAGTTGAAAACATATTGGGAAAAGGAGAAAATGCTGTTTACCAGTATTTTCTCCTTTTCCCATAATGTTTTCAAAAGTCTTCTCTTTCAAGTTCATTAAAAGTCGGGATTGTGTGGTAAAGGGTCAAGGGTTCAGGTCAGTGTTGATTGAGCAACTTTCAAGTTGTAAAATAAAAGCTTGTTCTGAGTCATCTAGAAGAGAGAAAAAAAAAACAGCAATCACAGCCATTTTCTTTAACCCTTTACCACGCGACAAAATTTTAGACCTGTCTAAATTAAACGCATTTGTAGATGACAGTTTTAACATGGCTCATATGAAATGATTTTTCTTTGATAGGGTAGAAAACATTGTGGGAAAAGGAGAAAATGCTGGTAACCAGCATTTTCTCCTTTTCCCACAATGTTTTCAAAAGCCTTCTCTATCAGGGGTGTTAAAAGTCGTCATTGTGTGGTAAAGGGTTAACATGAAGGCCTTTTCCTGATAATGTTAGGGCCCAGAACATTTTATGCAGTTATTCTAACATTATTTAGTGTATATTGGTTTCCTTTGAAGGTTGTCTTTTTAGGCATGTCTTTTGAGGCAGTTTCTCAAACTAGTCATCATTTTCTTTTTCTGTGTAACATACGTTATAATACTGTTATTCTTTGTTTACCAATAACTTTAGAAAGTTAATAAAGAATTTTATCGAGTCATGGACAAAAAGAAAGTACCAAAGTCCAAAAAAGGCCTAAAGCCTGTCTTAACAGTGTCAGAAGATTTTGGTCAGAAGGTAATTTAACTGAAACACTTTCCCCCTTTGCACCACCAGAAAGCCAAATGTGCAAGTACCGGAAAACCCAATATCAAGCTTATATATTACCTTAGATTAAAACTTATCCTTGCTGATATCTTGCTGATATCCTTTTTCCTTTGTCACACATATAGTAACATTCCTGTTTTCAACAGTACAATGTCAATGTTGAATTTGAAAATTCTAAAAGCAGTATATAAGGTAATGGGCTTTTATACATGCACATTCACTTTTTGAACTTTATGTTGAATGCAACCAGAATGGAATGATCTTCTCTCCAATGAGAGAGAAATTCTATTCCTTTCGGAGAGCAAATCTTTGGAAGGTAATGTACATTCTACGTAACTGCATCCCTGATTTCAATTAAGTTTAAACTTATTTTTATTTTAGTTACTGTCTAATTTTTTCCAAAGAAAAGAGAGTGGAAGGTAGCTTTTGATTAATAAACGAAATAAGGCTTTTTTTCTTGTAACCTTTTTGACTTAAGCTTAGTTGCGTTTTGTTAATTTTGAAGTAGTGATATTAAAAAGTAGCGTTAACTTTTACACTGCGTTTCCCTGTTGTGTTGGTTACTATCTTTATTGCAGAAAAAGAAGAACACTGGATTTTTAACCCTTTACCACTCAATCTCAAGTTTTAACAACCCTGAGAAGATATTTTGAAAACATTGTTGGAAAAGGAGAAAATGCTGGTAACCAGCATTTTCTCCCATCCCGCAATGTTTTCTACCTTATAAAAGACATACCCCACAATTTGAGCCTCATCTAATTTGTCGTCTGCCAATCCTTTGAATTTGGACAAGTCTAAAATTTTGTCATTTGGTAGAGGGTTAAAGGATCGAAGTAAAAGGTACTTCTGGCAATTTCCCTCTTTGCTCTTAACTTGTATGTCTGCCTCCCTTTTCTTTCAGAAGTGAAAAGATAATGAAAACAAAATGAAAGACTGTATAAACATCGGGTTCTGTTATGTAAACTATGTCACGCTTTAAGAAAACAAAAAGTTTTGATACAACATTATTTAAAATCTAATTCCAAATTTTTTAGATTACTGAAAAAGAAAAACAGAAAAAGATGGTACCAATAACCAGTGCCTGTATTCACCATCCATTCTTAAGAACGTTCTTTGTCTTATTCTCCAGAATTTACTACATTTGAATGTAACACAACTTCTGATTGGCTAAACCATTTGGTTTATCCAATCAGAAATTGTGTTACTTTCAAATGTAGAAAATCTTGGGGAATAAGACCAAGAATGTTCTAAAGAATGGTTGGAGAATATAAACCCAGATTATCAGAAGCCATAAAAAAATACTGTTGCTATATATATACATTCCTAAATTTGTTAATACATGTACATGTATATCATTTTTCCACAGTATTTTAAAAAAAAGAAATGCTTGAGATATAACATAGGGGATATGTTTTGATGAACTGAACAAATTCGAATAAGACCTCAATAAAATTGGTACCTTAACTCTTTACCAGACGACCAAATTTTGGACTCTTCCAAATCCAGAGCATTTGCATACAACAAATTAAATGTGGCTCACTTTATTGGATTTGTCTTTGATGGAGAAGGAAAACATTGTGGCAAAAGGAGAAAATGCTGGTTACCAGCATTTTCTCCTTTTCCCACACTGTTTTCAAAAGACCCTTTTTCTCAGGGTTGTTAAAACTTGTCACTGTGTGGCAAAGGGTTAAACATTAACCTTTAACCACACCATCCCTAGTTTAAACGACCCTGAAAAAGATGGACTTTGAAAACATTGTGAGAAAGGGAGAAACTCCAGGTGAACAGCATTATCTCCTTTTCCCATCATGTTTTCTCCTCAATCAAAGAGAGAAATCATCATTCGAGCTAAATTTATGTTGTTGTAAGCAAATGCTTTCAATTTTGTTGAGTCTAAAATTTAGCCATTTGATAAAGAGTTAATTGGAAAAGTTTAAATTTGTGCAAATTTCCTTGCCCTGTTAATTATAGCTTACAAATGATATTGATTCTTTTAAAGCTACTGTAAAATGTTTTGATTTTTCGCGTTTTCACCCACCCTATATACAAGCTTGCATTCTGCTTAAATCTTTACCAGACAGCAAAATTTTCGACACGTCCAATTTGAAAGCATTTACATGATAAATTGGATGTGACTCAAATAATAGGATTTGTCTGTAGAAGGGTCGAAGCCTTTGTTTGAAAGGAAAAATAATCTTAGGAAAAACAGGATCTCCTTTTCCCACAATGTTTTCAAAAACCTACTTTATAAATGTCATACAATCACGGAATTGTCTGGTAAAGATTTTATTTGTTTAATATTATTTGATTGTGCTTGGTTTACTTTAATCCTGTACCAAACAATCCCGGGTTTTCACGACCCTGTGAAAGAAGCCTTCTGAAAACATTGTAGGAAAAGGAGAAAATGCTGGTAAACAGCATTTTCTCCTTTTCCCACAATGTTTTCTACCCTTCCCAAAACAAATTTCAAAGTTTGAGTCACATTAATTTTGTCGTCTGCTAATGCTTCCAATTCAGACTCCTTTAAAATTATGTCGTTTGGTAAAGAGTTTATCCTTTCCTTTCCAAATGTATTTCAAGAAGCTTCAATGTGAAATCACTGTCTGAAATCACTTAACTCTTTACCACACAATCCCGACTTTTAACGACTCTGAGAAAGAAGCCCATAGAAAACATCGTGGGAAAAGGAGAAAATGCTGGTAACCAGCATTTTCTCCTTTTCTGAAATATTTTTTACCCTATCAAAGTCAGAAATCATCATATTAACAAGATTTAATTTGTTGTCTGCAGATGCTTTGAATTTGGTCCAGTCCCAAAATTTGTCGTTTGGTAAAAAGTTAACCTTTTTTGCACAATCCGGACTTTTAACCACCCTCAGAAAGAGGGCCTTTGAAAACATGACCTCAAGGAAAGAGAGAACATTATTGGAAAAGGAGAAAATGCAAGTGCTTTCAACTTGGACATGTCTAAAATTTTGTCATCTGTCATTTCGTTATGCCATGATACAAAATTGCAGCTGGCAACTTCGGGAACATGTTTGTAAATGTTAGGAATGAACATAGATTTAGGTATAATTGTGGAAGAGATAAAAAATGCTCATTCATGTATGGACTTCTGCAAGACACTGGGACTTGGCTCACTCTTAACCAGATGACAAAAGTTCAGACTGATCCAAGCTGAAAGCAGTTGCAGACGACAAATTCAATGTAGTTATAATGATAATAGCAGTTGTCTGTGAAAGAGATACCAGCATTTTCTTCTTTTCCTATGATGTTTTCTAAAGCCCAATTTCTCAGGGTGATTAAAACTCCAGATTGTGTGGTAAAGGGTAAACAAAGTGGGAAGAGATTTTGTTTCTAACAAGAAATCATCCATGCTTACATGTTGCTGCACTTACACAATCTGTTCATATCTGCAGTAGACAACTTCTGAAAACATTGTGACATAAGTAATTAAATACACATACAATGTTAATACAATCTTTTTGCCTTCCAACTTTTATTTTCTATGTACTATTTGCGCTGGTTTATGGTGGTTGATTAAATATGAACTGTAATGGATCATTTGAGATTTACTCCTCGTTTGACAACAAAATTTCAGATTTGTCCATGTTTAAAGCATTTGCAGACAACATATGAAATACTATTAAAATGATGAAGAATGCTTTTGAAAAAAGAGAAATATTGTGCGAAAAGGAGAAAAATGCCAGTAACCAGAATTTTCTCCTTATCCCACAATGTTCCTACTGTTCGAAAGACAGTTTCAGATTTTTTAGCCACGTTTGATTTGTATTCTGGAAGTGCTTTCCATTTGGACACGTTAAGAATTTTATCGTTTGGTAAAGAGTTAAGAAATAATCCATTGATTTAAGTAGTCTACAGGGGAAGCTTTTTAAAAACACTGTGGGAAAAGAGGATGTTGCTTGTAACTTGCAGCTTCTCTTTTTTCCACAATTTTTTCTACTTGATCAAAAAACATCAGTTCACTTGAATCAGTTTCAAATTTGTCATCTGTGCAATCAGTTTGGACGAGTCCAAAATCTGTTGTTTGGGAAATGCGTTAGTCTTTACCAGAAGCCAAAATCTTAGACTTGCCCAAGTATAAATATTTGCTGACGACAAATTAAATGTTGCTCAGATGATGGAATTTGTGTATGATAGACAAGAAATCATTGTGGAAACAGGGGAAAGTGCTTGTCACCAGCAAGAGTTGAAAGGATGTTTTCCGAGTCTCCTTTTTCAGGAAAAGTTCTGAATTTCCAGAAGAGTAAAGAATTTTGAAATAAAAGGTTGATGAAGAAAGAGGTTGATTTAGTCAAACAATTTTTCATTCTTTTCTAATTTATTAATATAATAGAAACCCAAAAACATATGACCTGTTTCACCCTTTACCAGACAATCTCGACTTTTAACGATCCTGAGGAGGGAGACTTTTGAAAACATTTTGGGAAAAGGAGAAAATGCTTGTAACCAGCATTTTCTCCTTTTCCCAAACTGTTTTCTTCCCTTCCCAAAGCAAATTTTAATTTTTGAGTCACTTTTATTCTGTCATCTTCAAATGCTTTCAATTTGGACCAGTCTGAAATTCTGTCATTTGGTAAAGAGTTAAACAAGCCATGACAAAGTGGGCTGAACATTTACCCATATATCTGTGTCTAACATTTATGTTTCACAAATTTTTGGTGTAGGATGTTTCTGGGTTGCCCACACCTTTACTAGACTCGCCCATGTTCTCGGTCAGTATTGCATCCTGCAGATCTCCTGGTTGAATATGAATTTAAATATTCTTTTTTTGTTTTGTCGTTTTCTTTGTTTCTTTCGCTGCATAGAATGGCTAAATTCAGTGTTTTATGTTGATAATGTTTTTTAAATTGTCTGGTTCATGTATTATTTTGTGCTTGGAATGGTACACAGTTTTTGTTTTACTTGTTTTGTCCATTTTTCCAATGAATATCAAAACTTTTGACTCCCTACCAAACAAATGAATTTCAGACTTGTCCAATGGAAAGCATTACATGTCGTAGATGACAATTTAACTATGGTTAAAAAAAAGATACAATTTGTCTGTTGAAGGATAGAAAATATTTAGAAGAAAAGAGAGAATGCTGATTGTTTGCGATCATTTTCTCCTTTTTCCCACTTTTTCTTCAGGATCATTAAAAGTGGTGACTGTTTGGTAAAAAGTTGAATAAATGCTTGAAATACTGAGGGTATCATTTGCATAAGTAACTTGAAAAAAATGATGTGCATAGCTTTAGTTAAAACATCAGACTTGCATTAACAGAATTTTGAAAACATATTAATCCAGCATCAATACCTTTTCCCATCATGTTTCAACCCTTTATTTGGTAGTGTTATCATATGAATTGCAGATAATTTGTCATCCGCAAGTGCTATCAGTAATGACATATCTAAAACTATGTCATTGGGGAAAAGACTTAATTTGTTTTGTTTTCTTTTCGTTCAGTGTTATTGTTGTTCGAGTTCCATTTCTGTATTTTTTATATATCTTTAGTTCATGTTTGTCGTTGTTCCTATCTTTATTCTAATATTCAAGGCAATCTGATGCAGATGTGCTGAGACTGACTCAATTTCTGATAGAACATTTGAAAGTAATCAAAATAAGCTATTGATTACAAATGTTACTTTCTATTTTGTTTGGTAATCCTGTGCTTGTTTGCCATGCTTCCTTAATTTGCATGACCTTTTAATGGGTATAAGACAATAGCTTCACAGGAAAAAAGCCTCATATGACACAAAAACACCATAGGACAACATGATGAAACATCTGGATTGACAATTATATGTTGTGCACTCCTTTTTTTACCCCAAATTGTTTTCGAAAACTGCAAGAATACTTGTAACTCATCAACATACAGTAAAAATGCCAAAAAGTCAGAAAATATACACATTAAAAAACATCATAAGAATTCTACCTGTTTTTCTGTTAACTATTTACCAAACAATCCCTGGTTTTCACAACTCTGAGAAAGAAGCCTTTTGAAAACATTGTGGGACAAAGAGAAAATGCTGGTAACCAGCATTTTCTCTTTTTCCCCCAATGTTTTCCACCCTTCCCAGAACAAATTCCAATTTTTGAGTCACATTAATTTTGTCATCTGCAAATGCTATCAATTTGGACCAGTCTAAAATTTTGTTGTTTGGTAAAGAGTTTAAGGCATTGGGCTTTTTTCTAATGGAGCTTTGGACCATACCCAGTTTTATTTGCTGTTTAAATCACATACATGGGCCCATTACTTTGTATGAGTTACCTATTCATTGGAATGAACAAAGATATTTGGAAAGTATGAAATAGGCAAAGATAAAACTGCAAGTTCAAGACAGTGTAAAATATTTTTGAAAAAAAGATGTAGTGGATCTTGTATTGCTTTGATGTAAGGTGAACCTGATTACTCTTATTTCGTTTAACATATCCTGTTTGAATATTCTTATTTTACACATGTTTGAGATACCTGAAATAATTTTACTTTGACTTAAAACTGTCAGAGAAGAGGATCAGAATTTCCACATGTACATGACATTACATATTTTTTTTGCTAACAGAATTTTGTTCAACTTCAATAGATGAAAAATTTTGGTGTTCATTTTTATGCTTCATCGAGGTCAAAGGTCACAGCAAGGTCAAATATGTTTAAAAAGGAAAATTTCGTGGGTTATGTACTTGTATGTAATGAGAAAATTCTGTAGGATCAAAGGTCAAGGTAATAGCACGATCAAATGTATGAAAAAAATATTTTTTTTTTTTTCTTTTATCAGTGGGGGGTGGGGTACGAGAGTTACTTTCATGTCTTGCCTGTAATTCTTTTAGTTATGAATGAAATTCAGCATAACTGTACAAAAATGTCAACCATATAATGACATTTTGTAGTTTGTTAGAGTTTTACAAAGGTCAGTGCAAGGTCAAATGTGTAGAGGGAAAAAAATGATAATTTTTAGGGTTATGTTTATGTAGGTAAAAATGTCAGAGGTAAAAATGCCAGATACTAAAATGCCAGAGGTAAAAATACCAGAGGTAAAAATGTCAGAGTCAAAGTGGTAAATATGCCAGAGGAAATAATGTCATAGGTAAAAATGTCAGATGTAGTATCTATAGTATGTATATATATGGGGAAAAATCAGCAGCTTTCAAGTTAGCTCAGTTAGTCAAGGGGTAGCAGGTTCAAAACCTGGTTGAAACCCACTTATTTCTGGCCTCTTGATCAGCTGAGAAAGCAGTCCATCATAATCAAGATTAGTTTATGGACAAAAACATGTAGAAGAAAAGTTTGGATTAAGATTGCATACTATCATCTAAGATACTTTTTCATAGATGTTTTTTTCAGGATTGCAGTAATGAAACATCAATCGAAATGTATATAAATTACACAACAGTCTTTTTGTGTCCAACAGCAGAAGAAATTTTAAGAACATTGTGACTAAACAAGAAATTGCCCATAATTTGCTCCTAATGAGCAATTTCTCCTTTTGTTCCAATGTTTCCTCATTTATTTTACAACAGTTTAAACAAGTTATCTGTTATCAATGGAAGATGCTATGATGTGATGTACATATATCAGGTGAGTAGTACAGATAACAGTTAACTGTCCCCAAAGGCGATGTTACTTTTTGACTGGTCGCCTCTGGGTACAGAGACCATCAAGACAAAAACAGTTGAAATCTCCGCACAGATTTTGTGGCAAGTTTGAACTCTCATAATTTCACAAATAGGGCACAAAACTAGGATTTAAACATACCTGTTGCTTGCATATTCAATAATCCTTCGTTTGAAATACAAATATTTTCAATTTAAACGCTGAATACAAGAAAAAACAGTTCATTTCATCTGTTACTCGAGTAATTTACTTTTCCAAAAACACACAAAATGGCCGCCACTCATGATAGATTTCCTCAGTTTTTTTTCCGAGATTTACATGTTATAAACGACTTCTACATGCTCTTAAGGTAATGAAAGGTTTAATCATTTTTCTTTGGTCATGTCTGTTACTAAAAGTTAATTGCATTTGGCTGCAATACAGATTAAATCGACGAAACAGCAAGTCAGTAGAGCGCCCTATCTTTGCTACTGGAAAATTTACGATAGACTTGAGACGGTACGCTGCACAATAAATGTATAATTATGAAAAAAATCACTTTAGCATCTCGATATTAAGACTAATCTGGTGAGGGGTCAGAGGCAAATGCTTTTAGCTAGAATAAGTGTGTTTCAACCTAGTATCAAATACGCAACTGAGCTAACCTGGATGGTTACTACTTTTTCCTCACAATTTTAAAATAGTTAATACATCTGGCATTTTTACCTCTGACATTTTTACTGCACACCTATGTATGGCCTGTTTACTTTCTTTAATTACCTCCAAAAATTCAGTAAAACTGAGCAGAAATGTCAGCCACATAAAGACAATGTGTAGCTGGCAAGAACTAGGGTAATATGTCAAAGGTCAACTTCCTGCCAAGGTCAGAAGTGTTTGTAAGAGTTGTGTCCATAGTTAACATTCTTGTTATAAACTCAGGGGAATATGTTATATTACTTAGGGGGCATCTTGGTGACACATTTTGTTTAAATATCTCTTGACCTCAAAACAAAGCAAGAAATTTTCTCTACTTCATACAATGCTGGAACAGTCAAAACCAAAAATTTTAATCCTCTGACTTGATGCATTATGTTGGTTAACTTTACATTCATGACATCAGTAGCATAATTTTGTCAGGTTTATGACATCAATAATGTGACATCAACAGTTAAAAATAATAGGACACATTTTACAGTTAAAGATACATACATGTACATATTTATAACCTATCAACTATGTAATTAATCGCATGTGGAAAAAATTGTATTACTTACGACCATTTTTGCAGTTTTAGACAACTCTGGGTACGTATTCACTGGCAATTCTAAACTGTATTCTTAGTCTAAATCTAAATTTGGAAAGTAACACAATTTCGGATTGACAAAATCAGTGTGATTAGCAATTAAAAGTTGTAACTTTGAAATATAGAAAATTTTTGAGAATTAGATAAAGAATGCTTGTAAGAATGGTTGGTGAATATACTCCCTGGTTTAAGTATTTGGATACCATGTATGTTTCTTTGACTCTTTGTCAAGGAGTAAACATGCTGTTCTATTGAAATGAAGGGACATTTTTGCCCAAGTTCAGACTCCTGTGGGAGACTTTAATGCACATTCAAAATGGCATCTGCCTGTGATGTCAAATGTAATTATATCAACAATCTAAATTTGACATTGATTATTGTGAAAAGGACAAAATATTTAATACCTCACTTTAATCCTATTGCAAATCAGTTTACAAAGTTAATAACTTACATAAATCATCATGAGCGGCTTGTTACTTGGGGATTAGCCTATTTTGCCACTTACTCTATTGTAGTAGTGCCCTACAAACAATAGCCTTTATAAACAAGCTACTGCCTGCTATCTCCTGTAACCCCTTACCAAGTGACAGATTTCTAGACTTGTCCAAAATAAGAGCCTTTGCTGATGACAAATGCTGCTTTGATGTTGGCATTTTCTTTGTAAGGTTAGAATACATGGTAGGAGAACGAGGAAATGTTGATTGCAACCATTTTCTTCTTTTCCAAATAAGCATGTTTTCACAAGGCTTTTTTTTTCAGAGCCCTTTAAAGCTTGAGACTGTTTGGCAAAGGGCTAAGCCAAAAAGTGTTTTTCCACAACTTAAATGCCTGTATGGCCAGTGTGGATCAAGACTGCACAAAGTGTGTATTCTGACCTTTGACCTACACTGTCCACTCTGCTGCATTATCCTGGAGAAGAGCAGCCTTGAAGTTAACATTACTTTTTTTCTTATTTGTAGGATGAAAATACCTGTTGGGCTTACTTTGCGCTGATAGGGTTAAAAAAAAAAAACAGGTGGGCGTGGGGGGGTGTCAAAAAGAATTATACCTTTACCACACAATCCTCATTTTTAGCTCCACTGGCCAAAGGCCAGAGAGCTATTGTCATGGCGTTGTGTCCGTCGTGCGTCCGTCCGTCCGTGCGTGCGTCCGTAAACTTTTTCTTTAAAAAACTTCTCCTCAGAAACTATTGACTGGATTTTTACCAAATTTCACAGGAATGTTCCTTTGGTGGTCCTCTTTCAAATTCCTTCAAATAATTGTGTTCCATGAAGAATTCTGGTTGCCATGGCAACCAAAGTAAAAAACCTTTAAAAATCTTCTCCTCCCAAACCGCTATTTGGATAGCATTATTATTTTGCAGGAATGTTCCTTAGATACAGGTTTACAGAATTCCTTAAAAAAAAAAAGATCTGTCAAAAAACATGGCTTTTATGGGAGACTCATTTTCCTTTTATGGTATAAAGTAAAATCTTTGAAAAATTTCTTCTCTAAAACTATTCATTGGATTTCATTGTTGTTTTGCAGGTAAGTTCCTATGGTGGTTGTCTACCAAATTTTTCTTCAGTGAGCTAAAATGCAGGATTGAATGATAATTGTTAAAAACTTCCTTTCGCCATTATAGAAATATCAGGCCTGTGGAGCGATACAGGCGCTCAAGCGCCTCTAGTTAACAACCCTGAGAAAGAAAACATTGTGGGAAAAGTAGAAAATGCTGGTAAAAAAGTAACTAGCATTTTTTTCTATTTTCAACAATGTTTTCTACCCTTTCAAAAAAAAAGAAATCACCTTATGTGCCACATTGCCACATTTAATTTGTTTGCTTTCAATTTAGTCAAGTTTGAAACTTTTTCATTAGGTGAAGAAATAACTAGTAAGAGATGAAGGTTTAGCAATGACTTACTGTGTGGTTAAGGTATTACCCCATTAACGCTTCCAATGCAACATGAAATAAAATGTCTTGTTAGTTGATAAATAAGGATTTATACTGATATGATACTTTTGCACATTTTTAAACGACCAGAAATTCCTTTGATGTGTATCTTGAAATTATTTGTTGATACTTTTGTTAGTTTCCTGAAAAGGGAGGTAATTATTATCTCCCTTTGTAATTAGAATATGGTGGTTTTAGATTTATAAATGATAATTCTAAGAAGGAAGTTAAAGTAGTACAATAATGCTCATTTTTAATCATAGCAAATTTTGTAGGAAAATATTATAGTGGAAATTGCTGTTTTCCATTAGGAGGGTACTACCTTAAAGCAGACTCGGCACTTGAAGGGTGAACTCTTTACCAAATGACAAAATTCTAGACTGATCCAAATTGAAAGCAATGGCAGATGATAAAATAAACGGGAATCAAAAATAGAAATTTGATTTGGTAAGGGGAGAAAACATTGTGGGAAAAGGAGAAAATGCTGGTTACCAGCATTTTCTCCTTATCCCACGATGTTTTCAAAAGCTTTCTTTCTCAGGGTCATTAAAAGTTGGGATTGTGTGATAAAGGGTTAAGCAGAAGTCTTCATCTTAAAAATATGGGTTGCTTCATGACATTTTGCATGTACCTTTTTACTCACCTTTCTCTCCACTCTATTTTCCACTCCCCTCTTCCTGTTTTATCTTTTTTTCATTTGAGAAAATAATTTTGGATAATTGTGAATGTTGATCAAAACCGTTTGGTTTTGTTTATTCTCCTTGTACATGTATATCATTATAAGAGTTTTTTTTTATAGGCTTTTACCCAAAATTGTCAATTGGTAATTAAGTTTAATGACTTGTAAATTCTGCACCAGTCCTTTACAGAGTTTCTCAGCCATTCTTACTGGTATTAATGAAAGATTACTCAGTGCATGTATTTTAATGTTTGTTACTTCCCTTTTCTTTAAATACATGCATTTCAGTTATATAACTGCACTTTATTAGAGAAATAACCAATCTTCACACATAGTATAAATGTTTCAATTTCTGCCAGGTTTAGTACAGCAGTGAAAACAAATCCTATCATTTTACTCTTTACCAGACGACAAAGTTTTAGACCCATTCAAATTGAAAGCATTTGCAGACGACAATTTCAATGTGGCTCAAATGATGCGATTTTTCTTTGATAGGGTAGAAAACATTGTGGAAAAAGGAAAAAATGCTGGTTACCAGCATTTTCTCCTTTTCCCACAGTGTTTTCAGAAGGCTTCTACCTCAGGGTTGTTAAAACCAGGGATTATTTGGTAAAGGGTTAAGCAATGTTTGATTTTTCATCTACAAATATTCTCATGACAAGTTTTGAATTTTGTTGTATGGTAAAGAATAAGCTTGAAATCTGTTACTTTTTGAGATACGCTGGCTGATAGAGCCCGTAAATTGGAAAGTTCTATGTCTGAAATTATAGAAAAATCCTTTATACTGAGATCTATATAGAGCTTTAATCCTTTACCAAACTATACCTAGTTTAACCCTTTACCAGACGACAAAGTTTACAACTAGTCCAAATTGAAAGCAGTTGCAGACGACAAAAAAAATTCAACTGAAAGATTGAAATTTGTTTGGGAAGGATAGAAAACATTGTGGGAAAAGGAGAAAATGCTGGTTACCAGCATTTTCTCCTTTTCCCACAATGTTTTTAAAAGGCTTCTTTCGTAGGGGCGTTAAAAGTAGGGATTGTGTGGTAAAGGGTTTAAAAAAAAGAAACTTACACTTTTATGAGGAAAGGAGAAAATGTTGGTGAACAGCATTTTCTCCTATTCCCACAATTTTTTCCAACATTTTCAAAGACATTAATTTCATCCTTTGAGCCATATTATAGTTTTTACCTGGTAAAGCATCTTAATTGTGTACAAGTCTAAACCCTTAACCAGACAGTCCTGAGTTTTGATAACCCTAAGAAAGAAGAGCTTTTGAAAACATTGTGGGAGAAAGAGAAAATGCTGTTAACTAGCATTTTCTCATTTTCCTACAATTTCTGTCTACCCTTTCAAGAAAAATTTCATCATTTACTCCACGTTCAGTTTGTCATCTGCAAATGCGTTCAATTTTGACAAGTCTGAAATTTCAAATTTTGTTGTTTGGTAAAGAGAATTTGATGTCTGTTAAAGAGTTAACACTTCGTCAAAGAATAAAATTTTGGACCAGACCAAATTGAAAGCATTTGCAGACAACAAATTAACATAGCTTAAATGATGAATTGTGTCTTTGAGAGATTAGAAAACATTTAGGGAAAAGGAGAAAATGCTGGTCATTAGCATTTTCTCCTTTTCCCAAATATTTTCAAAGGCCTTCTCTTTCTGGGTCATTAAAACTTGGGATGTGTATTTAACAGTTAAGGGTTGGTAAGTTGGATTTCATTTGTGTAATGTCCCATAGTGATAATGTAGCTCTGCATCTGATCTGCATCTTTAGTTACTGTTTTTTTTTTTCCTATTCCAGAATTCTAGAGAAGAGGTGATCACTGCCACAGCCTATCTAGACCTGTTTTTACGGAAGATTACAGAACCTGCCCTGATCAAAGCATTTTTAAAGTTTATTTTTACGGAGAAAAATGATGAGATTGTTATCTTGGATTCATTAATCACAAGAATAAACAGTAGTTCAAAGGTAAAGTTCTTTTCTGTTCAAGCAATATCTGTAAATACTCATCAATATTTTGTGTGCAGGTGGAGTAAGAGATCTAAACACTTTTGTAGCATGTAAAGACTGTATTTGCTAGAATGTCAAACAAAACTAAGGAAGGAGAACTTTGAAAACACTGTAAGAAAAGGAGAAAAATTCATAAACTCACCTACAATTCATTTATTATCTGCATGTTTTTTTAAGTTGAACAAATCTTAAATTTTGTAGTCTGATGAAAATTTAAAGGGTTACGCTGATTGTTAAAAATTCACATTGATCGTTTTTCTATTACAGTTGTCCCTTGTTTCTCTGTCCTTATTTTACACCTTAGTGGATCTAAACTGTGAGGATGTCATGTTTGATCTTGTGTTCAAGTAAGTATTCTACTGTATCTGTAAGATTTTAGTTCACTTGAGCACAAAGTGCTCATTGAGAACTTTACGAGGATTATCTTGTGTTTATTGTCCTTCCAGCATTGTCTGTTGTCAACAATTTCTTAAATCATCCCTCCTTATACTATTAGAATAAAACTTTCTACAAACTATACAATTGTGGTACTCCTTCAAAAGTGCTGCAGTTGCATCAATAAGTCATGTGCCCTGTAATTAGAATTAGAAATTCAATATTTCAAAGTTCCTCAAAAATGATTGTACCAATTTTACTTGAATATCATTTGCAGCCTCCCTCAGTTATAGAAGGAACAGCTGTTCTCATCATTTACTGTAGGTCATGTGACCAATACAGCCATTAAAAATCAGTGAATAAAAGAAGAATTTACCATTTACCACACAATCTTTAGTTTTAATGACCCTGAGGAAGACAGCTTTTGAAAAGGTGGGAAATGGAGAAAATGCAGGCAACCAGCATTTTCTCCTATTCCAACAAAGTTTTCTACCCTATCAAACACAGAAATCATCATCTAAACTACATTTGTCACATACAAATGCTTTCAATTTGGTCAAGTCTAAAATTTTGTCATTAGGTAAAGAGATAAAAGATTCCTGTCATTGAAACTTGACACGGATAGTCATTATGTGTTTTAGAAGTACCTCAAAAATGTAAAAGTGGGTAAAAAAACAGAAAAGAGAGTTTGATGCGAGATAAACAGGTTGGCAAATTTGTTTTATTTTCTCTGCTTTCACTCCCTACTATTTGCAGAACAAGGCTAATGGGAAAATCTCTGTATGGCTGAAACCCTTGATGCAACACTTGCGTGCATATTTCTTATGTCTTTTCAGGCATTTGATTCCATGCACCCATGTTATGGTGAGTCAGCGTCGTTCAGTTCGAGACCAGGATATCTATGGGAAAAGTGTAGAGAAATTTATGTCTTTAAGACCTACATGTTGTTTGCCAGAAATAGACAGCCCAAAACACAAGTAAGACTGCTGTAGTGTTGTCTGCTAAAATGTTTGTATTGAGAATGCATATGGTCCTAGATATTTTAACACCCACATAGTTGATTTAGGTATTTTTGTTGTATATGTATTTGTAACAAGATATTCATAATCTCTAGATTAGCAGAGTGGCAGGTGAAAGATGTTTATTATTTTCATTGTTAATCTCTTGTCAATCTGAGCCTTTGTCACACTATCCTGAGTTCTAATGGTCCTGAGGTTGGATTGAACCTTTCGAAAATATTGTGGAAAAAGTAGAAAACGCTGGTAACCAGCATTTTCTCCTTTTCCCATATTTTTTTGTAAACTTTCACTAACAACCCACTTTGTTTGAGCCATATGTGATATGTTGTCAGCAAATGCTTTCAATTTTCTAAAATTTAATCATGGGGTAAAGGATTGATCAAATAACCCCTTAACATCTTGATGAAGGACATGAACAATTTGACACTTTAGATAAAAGGCCAGAACACACATTGTCCTCTCTGATATTTTATCTAATTAAAAAAAATCCTATTATTTTGAACTGTTTAGAAGCCACTGGGAGTAAAGGAGCAATTGCTTTTTAGCTCACCTGTGCACAAAGTGCTCAGGATGAGCTATTGTGATCACTCACCGTCCGTCGGCGTCCGTCGTCCGTCCGTCGTCTGTCCGTTCACATTTTTTTATTTACACTCTAGCATCTACAATTTTTTACCATTCAGCACCAAACTTGGTCAAAATATATATGACCATAAGATCTCGGATGAGTTCGATTATGGGTCTAATTGGACCAGAACAACTGGAGTTATTTGCCCTTGAATTAGAAAAGTTGCTATATTTGACTGTTTACACCCTAGCATCTACAAATATCAACCAATCAGCACCAAACTTGGTCAAAATATATATGACCATAGGATCTCGGATGAGTTCGATTATGAGTCTAATCGGACCAGAGCAATTGGAGTTATTTGCCCTTGAATTAGAAAAATTACTATATTTGACTTTGTTTACACCCTAGCATCTACAATTTTTAACCAATCAGCACCAAACTTGGTCAAAATATATATGACCATAAGATCTCGGATGAGTTCCATTATGGGTCTACTCGGACGACCAGAACAACTGGAGTTATTTGCCCTTGAATTAGAAAAATTGCTATATTTAACTTTGTTTACACTCTAGCATCTACAATTTTTAACCAATCAGCATCAAACTTGGTCAAAATACTTATGACTATAAGATCTCGGATGAGTTCCATTATGGGTCTAATCGGACCAGAATGACTGGAGTTATTTGCCCTTGAATTAGAAAGTTCTTTAGAATAGTTCTTTGTCCGGAGCATAACTTTGTCATCTCCAGTCCGATTGAGTTGAAACTTGGCATTTGTGTTTGTTGCAATAATATGGAGTGCAGTGTGAAAGAACCATAACTCTACCTCATACTGTCTATGAGTTATTTCCCTTTGATCGTCATTTTTACAGCATTTTCTGCTTGTCCAGAATATAACTTTGTCATCTCTAGCCTGAACATCTTCAAATTTGGTATGCATGATTGTTGAAAAATTACAGAGTGCAGTGCACAAGAACCATAACTCTTCCTAGCACAAATTATGAGTTATTCCCCCTTTGACCTTCATTTTTATAGCATTTCTTCCTTGTCTGGAGCAAAACTTTGTCATCTTAAGTAGGAATGACTTGAAATATGGTATGCTTATTTGTTGCAATATTTGGAAGTGCAGTGCACAAGAATTGTAACTCTACCTTGTGCTGTCTTTGGGTTATTTCCCTTTGATCATCATTTTTACAGCATTAAGTGCTTGTCCGGAATATAACTTTGTCATCTCAAGTCAGAACGACTTCATACTTGGCATGCATGTTTGTTGCAATATTACCAAGTACAGTGCGCAAGAACAATAACTCTACCTAGCGCGGATTTTGAGTAATTCCTTTTTGATCTTCATTTTTACAGTATTTCTTGCTTGTCCGGAACGGAACTTTGAAGTCTCAAGTCAAATTGACTTGAGACTTGGTAAACATGTTTGTTGCATTACCTGCCCTTTGCGATTATTATACCTCCTTGACAACTGGCGGTGGGACTGGCATATCTTGCGACAATTTGCCGCTCTTGTTTCATTATCATTTGGCCTTGAACCTCGATATTTGGTATTTATCTTCATTGTAGACCTTCACTGCTTAGTACTCAGGTGAGCGATATAGGACCATCATGGTCCTCTTGTTAAAGGACTTGCCGATTTTACCACTGTTTTACCAAAACTGCTAACTACAGGGGCATAGAAAGTTGTATTCCAGCAGTGCTGGGTCTAGAAAAAAAGAAAAGAAAAAATTCTTACAGATGACAAGTTCTTTTCTTGGAAAAACTGGGCCTGCAAGGATCTCGTGAGACTTTCTCATTAAAAAAAGAATGTGAAGTAGCTGCACTTGAAAGCATGGTGTCTGCTGTTGACAATCATATCAATTTTTCAGGAATTAGAAAATTCTTTCAATCATGCAGATGCAATCTAAGTGGACAGCTTCTGCCAGTTCCATGCTATTTTCAAGCTTACTACTTAAAATATCAAATTGATAAATATTTTGCTCAATGCAATTTAGGTACCCCCTGTGCAGTTTTTCTGTTGTTGTTTGCAATTTATGATTGAATACATACAGGGTGTTTCATAATATGTGATACACTTTCAAATAGTTGTTGCTTCACTGATACTATAGTTATAAACACAATGCTTGCACTATAATAAACTAGACACTTCACCATTTTGTATGCAACGTAAATTACGGGAAGACGTTGACGTCATGACGTCATACATGACGTCATTATTAACTGTTATTTTCAAGATGGCGTTGTCCATGGAAAAGTGTCAGGATATCATAAAATTGTACTATGAACACCGTTCTATCATAGCTGTAACCAGAAGAATGAGCCAACTGTACCCTGGCGATAGGAGGGTGACCAGGCTACAAGTAAGCAGAGTAGTAAAAAGGTTTGAGCAGCATGGAAGTGTACTGGACCACAGACACAATACTCAGGGTCGCCCTAGGATGAGCAGGAGTGACGAGAATGTTGCAGAGGTGAAGCAGGTGATTAGTGAAACACCACAGAGGTCGGTAAGAAGGGTTCTTTCTGATGTTACAAATCCCTCCAGTGTGACAAGTGTGTACAGGGCTCTAAGGTTCGATCTAAAACTAACACCCTATACAATACCAGTGCTCCAACATCTGAAAGACAGTGATGTCAACCAACGTCTTGATTTTTCCATTTGGATGACAGACAATGCTGAGGTTCTTGAAAACGTATGGTTCAGTGATGAGTCTCACTTCTTCAGGCATTTTTGTAGAGAAACCATGTCATGCTGAGAAAGTAACGGTATGGGCAGCCATTAGCTCTACAGGAATAATTGGGCCATTCTTTTTCCAAGATCAAGACGGAAACACCGAGACCATCAACAGTGAACGCTATTTGTCTCTTCTGAAATACAAGTTCCTGCCTGCACTCCGTCGGAAAGGGGTTGATATGACACAAACATGGTTCCAACAAGACGGTGCCGCTCCACACACCGCACAGACAGTTCTTGAATGGCTTAGAAAAACATTTGACACACAATTCATCTCTCTGTAGACAGAACGCCCTTGGCCACCCCACTCTCCGGATCTCAGTCCTTTGGATTTCTTTCTTTGGGGTCTTCTCAAGGACAGAGTTTACAAAATGCAGCCGAAATCAACAGAGGAGCTTAAACTGTCCATCAGACGTGAAATCAGAAAGATAACCAGTGACATGTGCAATAATGTGATAATAAATTTCATGAAACGTGTGAAGATGGTGCGACGCCATAATGGACGTCATTTTGAGTACATGATGTAAACGGACCCTGTTTTCAAACATTGCTTAAATATTTTATAGGTAAGTGTAATGGGTAAAACTACACTTATAAAATTGGACAGCATTTCCCTTTAATATGGTATATTTTTCACTGTTACGGACATTCTAACATAAAAGAGACATTTGGTTTGAAGTGTATCACATATTATGAAACAACCTGTAGTTATGCTTTTCTATTTTTATTTATTTATTTATTTTATTTTTCCATAGTTATGCTGTAAAGGATTTAGAATGAGACTGGATTGTTGAATGAAACAAACAGTATCTTCATTTCTATATAGCATGAAAATGTCTCCCTTTTTGGTATGATACTGTTAATCCTTCATGCAAAAAAAAATTGAAAAAGAAAAAAAACTGTCTGATAATGCATAATGATTGACAGAAGACACTGTATTCTGAAGATTTCCTAGAATAAAGAAAATTCAAAATCTGTTAACTTAAGAATAATATAAAATAAACCATTCACTTGTGAGTCTTGACTTCATGCAGTCATCTACCATGCATGGCTTATAAAAATACTAAGTCAAGGTGGTGAACTCTTTGTTTTATACATGTAAAAATATCAGAACTTTTTCCTTTTGCCAAAATGTGATCGTCATTGGTCTACCAGCCTAAGGTTAAAACTTGTCCATATTGAAAGCATAGGCAGACTGCAAATTAACTCTTTACCAAACGGCAAAATTTTGGACTAGTCCAAATTGAAAGCATTTGCAGATGACAAAATAAATGTAACTCAAAAATTGAAATTTGATTTTGGAAGGGTAGAAAACATTGTGGGAAAAAGAGAAAATGCTGGTTACCAGCATTTTCTCCTTTTCCCACAGTGTTTTCAGAAGGCTTCTTTCTCAGGGTCGTTAAAAGTCGGGATTGTGTGGTAAAGAGTTAAATGTTAGTCAGTTGTTGTTGGAAGGGTAGTTTCATGTTTCATGTAACGTTTTATTTGTTGTCTGGCAGTGCTTTTGATTTGGACAAGTTCAAAATTTTGGTGTGTGGTGAGGAGTTAACCCATTACCACACAATGACGAGTTTTGACGACCCTGAGAAGGAAGCCTTTTGAAAACATTGTGGGAAAAGGAGAAAATGCTGGTAACCAGCATTTTCTCCTTTTCCCACAATGTTTTCTACGCTATCAAAGACAAATTCTATCATTTGAGCCCCGTTTAAATTGTCGTCTGCAAATGCTTTCAATTTGGACAAGTCTAAAATTTTGTCGTTTGGTAAAGAGTTAAATAAAAGATAGTTTCAAGCTCCTTGAATTTTATGTCCTTGAACATGTAGTTTTGAAAGGAGCTATTTCATGCATGACTTTTGTTTTGTCTCCCTGTGTATTATGTTTAACACTTGGGCTCACAAGTTCTAGATAGATGTATGTAGAAGAATAATTAATACAATATCAGTAGAAAGTCTTATATGTTTATATAAGTATCATAATATTTAATGATTTATAGAAGCCCTTTGGTTATGGGTACATAGATGTAGTTGATTGTGGGGTTTGTCATGGAAACAGAGATTAGACATTTCCTTACTAATTGGATTTCATTCAATTGGAGGAATTTTCTATCTAGACCTCTATATTGAGCACAATCATTGATACTTTTTCAGACAATACAGATGAAGATCAGACTTTAGAACATGCAATCTGATCTAGTATCAGAGAATACAGTATTTATGCATTAGATGCTATTTGTCTGTTTGCCATACTGCTTTCAAAAGTAATCTGCTTCAAGACCAGAAACAGCCAGAAACAGCCACTTGCCTTAAACTTTTTCCAAACAATCCTATGTTTGAATGACCTTGATAAAGAAGAGAAATGAAAAACATGGTGGGAAGAAGGAGAAAATGCTGGTTCCTATCATGTTCTCCTCCCGTTTTGTTTTTGAGACAAATCCCATTGTTTTAGAAAAACTTGATTTATTGTCTGCATTTTTTCTTTTTTTTAATTTGGATGAGTCAGTTTTGTTGTCTGTGAAGAGCAAGGAACTTATTTTTGTTTGTTAAATTAGGTGACTACTTATCTTTTTACCAGAAAATAAAATTAAGATGCCTTCCATATTGAAAGCATTTGCAGATGACAAACTTGATGTGGCTCAGATAATGAGATTAGTATTCAATAGGGTAGCAAATTTCTTATTTTCAAGTATTTATTTTTTCTTAGGCCTTCTTTCTCAGGATTGGTACCTAACAACAAAATTTTAGACCAATCCATATTTAACCCTTTACCACACAATCCCGAGTTTTAACGATCCTGAGAAGTAAGCCTTTTGAAAACACTGTGGGAAAAGGAGAAAATGCTGGTAACCAGCATTTTCTCCTTTTCCCACAATGTTTTCCACTCTTCTGGAAACAAATTTCAATTTTTGAGATACATTTATTTTGTCGTCTGCAAGAGCTTTCAATTTGGACCTGTCTAAAATTTTGTTGTTTGGTAAAGGGTTAAAGCATTTGCAGATGTCATCAATATGACTGGAATTATGCTATGGGGCTGTGAAAGAGTACAGAACATTGGTTACTAGCATTTTCTCCTTTTCCCACAATGTTTTCAAAGGTCTTTTTTCTTCAGGTCATTTAAATTTAGGAATAGACATAATTTCTTAATGCTAGGTTCCCACTATCACGATTCACACCACGATTGAAATTGTGGTCTTAATCGTGATCAAGTCATGATGATCTTATCAGGTCATATCAGAACTTGATGTTACTTGTAGCTATCGTGTTAATAGTGTGAAATTTTTTGGCTGTCAAAAAATTGTCTATGATCAACACGACTGATTTTCAATCATAGTCATCGCATCTAATAGTACTGAATCGTAACAAAACGCAGCAGGTCGCCTCAAGTCATGCTTCTAAATCTTTGACAAGACAAAAGCCACGCTCTGTTTCGATTTGCTGGATAATAGGATAGGATAAGTTCTCCTTTTGATCCCTCACATTCGGACAATCGAAGTAAGAAATGCGGCATCCTTTGCAGCAGCAGTACATGGTGCTGTTGAAAATGAATAGACTCCCTTCAACATAGAACATTCAGGCTCTACTTGTAGCAGCTTTCCAACACAAACAATTCTGGATACATATCCAGAAGCCTTCCCGAAAGCCTGCAAGCCTGGATCGGCCGGGCGGAAAGGGAAGTTGAAAATAGAGAATTCCAGAGAACTGAGTTAGTACCACACTTTCCTCCTCCAAAATGAAAAAAAAAATTGTTTAATTTATCCTAAAGATATGCAGCAAAAATGCTTGAATACATTTATTTTTTCTATAAGGAATGGAACATTTCTATGGTTTGCAGGAAAGAGTAATTCTCACTCCGAAAACATAAATTTAATCTAAATCTAAAGTGAAAATTGTGGTATTGTATATATCTTCAGCTCAACTAAACAACATGTTTATGCCTGCCTATCTGATATTTCTATCATCAAGGCAACTTCAATCTTTTTGTAGTATGTGTCTAGGAGGCTAGAAAAGTAACCAAATTGTTGGCTTCTTTCTTCTGTGAGCTGTGGTCGTGCCCAAAACTGTCTGAGTACCGCTCTCCTGACCCTTGTGGGTTGTGGTTGTTTCTGGTCAGGTAGTTGCTTGTTTTCTTCCTCTCTGGCAATGATGTCTGCATGATACTGCAAATGTCACATTATCATTCTCTCTCCTCAACAATCAGTATTCAAGAAAAACAGTGAAGTCCACATATACATAACGGGGTCCAGTCGCAGCTCTCGCTTGAATCTGATCATGAAACATGTTGTAACAACAATCATACCATAGCGAAACAGAGCGCATCGCTTCGCAATGAACATATCTGGACTTATCCACACACCTATCTGCTTGTAATAATTGTATCGAATTGGGAATCATTCGCGGACTTGAACTGGATAATCTTATCGTATCTGAACGGATCGTATATGAATGTAAGAGCAGATCGTACTCGGTCGTGTGAACTGAAAATGACCAATAGGAATTACATGTACCGGGTATATCGCATCCGAGCACAACTCATCGTTTCCTCACTTATCCATTCGTATCATCTTGTATCCAAACCAAAAAATTCCTCAAAGTTTCAAGATTAGCTGTGGATTGTGAATCATGGCTCTTGTAACTAATCTTGCGACAGTAGGAACTTAGCATTACCCCTTTGCCATATGACAAAATTATGAAATCTTTACTGGAAGCTCATGCAGACAACAAAATAATTGTGGCTAACATCAGAAGCTTTGTCTGCAAAAGAAAAGAAAACACTGCAATGATTTCAAAAGCCATCCCTCTCAGTGTTGTTTAAACTTAGGATTGTGCAGTAAATGGTCAAATCAAGTTAGACTGTATCTGTAAGCTATCTAGAACTTATAAGCAGTCTGTACATGGTGTTGTGAAGTGGTTTTGGTGTATTGTAGTCTTGGTGATTTGCCTGGCCTTCCCCACATTAGTGAAAATACTAACCAATCTAACAGTCGCAGCCATGTTAAAAAGTTCTTTCGCAGAGATAAACAGCGAAATAAGATGCCAGAAGTTATCAGGTAACGTAGACTCCTTTCCAGATGACGAAACTTTAGATTTGTCCATGTTGAAAGTATTTGATGAAACGTGGCTCAAATGATTTGATTTGCTTTTCGAATGGTAGAGGCGAGCCCAGCAGCATAGGACTTGAAACCAGGGGGTTGCTGGTTTGAATCCCCAGCATAGCCATTTCCATCTGAGGGTTGATGATAATCATTGCGACAGGATATAATCCTTTCTCACTGCTGATCATTGTCTTGACGATGGTTATATGGGAAAGCAGCCAATAGCTTGGGAAGAATATTGTAGGAAGTACTGGTAAAAGAAACTGCAGGAAAGCATGGATAGGCGCACTTGCCACTGCAGTATAACTGAAATAATAGTTGAAACTATGCAAGAAAAAAAACAATCAAAGGGTAGAAAACATAATTGGATAAGAAAAAATTGATTGTTATTTGCATTTTCTCCTTTTCCTACAATGTTTTCAAAGGCTTTCTCCTCAGGATCATAGAACATGGGATCGTTTGGTAAAGATTTAATGGTGATAACCTTAGAATGTGGATGAATAAAGCAAAGTTTGACAAAAACGTGTTGTATCTTCAGTGTTTTGTAGATCAGTTTAAACACTTTTCCACACGATCCTGAGTTTATCCACTTTTATCCTGAGTTTTAATGACCCTGAAGGAGAAAACTTTGGAAAGCATTGTGGGAAAAGGAGAAAATGCTGTTAATCAGCATTTTCTCTTTTTCCCACAATGTTTTTCACATTTCCAAAGAAAACTTCAATCACTTTAGCCTTATTTGATACATTGTCTACCAAAAGATATATTTTTAGACCTGTCCAAATCCAAAGAATGCAGCCAACAAATATTACATGGCTCTAAAGATGGGATTGTCTTTGATAGGGTCGAAAATATTGAAGGAAAAGGGGAATTTGCTGGTTGCCAGCATATACATGTACTCCTTTTTCCACAATATTGTCAAAAGACTTCTCCAGAGGATCTTTAAGATTCAAGATTTTGCGGTAAAGGGCTGAGGTGTGTAGAAAAACAAATAAACCTTTGTTGTACCACTGACAAAGATCTGTGGTATTATTACCTCTTTCTTTCATGAAACCTTCCAATTTTCCTAAAGTCCTAGGACTGACCAAAAGTAAACAGTGTTGGTGTTAAAATGAATTTAAATTCAAATTATGCCTTTTGAACATATGGATATTATTGTGAAGATGATAATCTGTTATTTTACTGCCTGTCCAAGTGTTAGTGGCTGGAAGAAAAATGAATTTTAAGACTAGATAAAAAGTTGCCAGGTTGCTTTATCTTTTGTGTACTTTTTACCTGATTATACAATTTATTCTTCTGCCAGCAACTAACACTTTGACTAACCATACACTGACAGATTGTCACCTTCACACTAGTTTCCCTACTTTTAAATGGTATGATTTAAATGCATTTTAACACCCACATTTTTTACTTTTGGCTGTTACTGGGCCTTTAATAAACTTTTTTTCCATGATTTCTTTTACTTGCACATTTAGAAAATAGAGTAGGAAACATAATGTGCACTTGTCTTTATGTGTAATTTTTAGCAATTTTATCTAATGTTATTCATTTCTATACTACATGTATTTTTTTTTTTCATTACACTTTTCTTTAGTTTTATATACACATGATTTGTGAAAAGTTACCATTTTAGTAATTCCCAGTAGTGATTTCAAGATAATCCTTGAGTATGCTGTTTAACTTGATCTCACAATATGAAGATGAATTTTGAGCTTGAAAAAGAAAACGATATTGTAAAGGTATGCAAGATGTGGTGTGCTGAATTTCACCAGCAACAAACTTTGGGATTTGTATCAGATAGTCCAGAAAACATTGTAGGAAAACGAGAAAATGCTGGTGTACCATCATTGTCTCCTTTTCCCACAATGTTTTCAAGAGGCCTACTTCTCAGGGTCATTAAAACTTGGGATTTTTTGGTAAAGGGTTAAAAAGAGGTATCATAGTATAGAAAGTAAATAAGTAAGCAACATATGAAAATACTGAGATGAAATTGGCTAATTTTCAACAGTGGCCAAGTTGGAAATGTCACTGTACGAATGATATTTCTTCATAGAAATTATGATTTTAAAATTCATGATTTTAAAAAGAAAATTAAGGAGGCTTTGAGAACCTGTCGTCGGTCCAAAACACATTTTCTTGCACAGGTGATGGGTTGGAAATTACCACCCTGTACTTTTAAACACCGTTAGATAAAAAGCATTTAAATACATTGTGGGAAAAGTCCATTCCCCACAATATTTTTACCCTATAAAAGACAAATTTCATATTTTGAGTAACATTTAATTTGTCATGCTTACAATTTGGACAAATTTAGAATTTTTCATCTGGTAAAAGGTGAAGTGATTATCTCAAGCAGATTATGTTATGTGTTTATAGTAGAAAACTTTTGAAATTATGGTAGCAAAAATTTGAATTGTTTATAGCAAGCAATTCATTTTCTCCTTTTGCCCTGTCATCATGTGTATGCATTTGCTAACATTTAAGTGATGTTGCTAACATCTGTTTTAAACAAAGGTGTACAGATAATAATGTAATAAGTCCCAAATTTGTTAGCCATATAAATGCCATATTTCACCTAATTAAGATTCTCTCCCTGATAGTAGCGCCCTCACATAATTACTTACTCCAGAGGCTTTCGGACAACCCCTACCAACACCCGACCTTACCTGAATATCAACAACTGGAGTGACAAACTTCCAAACACAAGATACTTCACTAAAACTTTTCAAATGCCGACTGACAAAAATTATTGATTACCGATAACTTACAAGTGCATCAAAATAATCCTAATTACTTCATAAATTGATGTCATTTACACCTGACTATCCGATTATACATACACTTCCAATAACAGTATAAACTTCTGGTAATATAAAATTTGTCAACCAACTTCAAAAAAATAACTTTAAGAAAGTGAAGTATCAAATACTAGTGTCTCATATTAACTCTTTACCAAACAATGAAAATTTTAGACTGGTCCAAATTGAAAGCACTTGCAGACGACAAAATAAACGTAACTCAAAAATTGAAATTTATTTTCAGCAGGGTAGAAAATATTGTGGGAAAAGGAGAAAATGCTGGTTACCAGC
Source organism: Hippopus hippopus (assembly GCA_946811185.2). Classification (NCBI taxonomy): domain Eukaryota; kingdom Metazoa; phylum Mollusca; class Bivalvia; order Cardiida; family Cardiidae; genus Hippopus; species Hippopus hippopus. The sequence goes on from OX328100.1 coordinate 34,996,814, forward strand.
ATTTTCTCCTTTTCCCACAATGTTTTCAAAAGGCTTCTATCTCAGGGTCTTGAAAACCTGGGATTGTTTGGTAAAGGTTTAATCATGAATGCTATTTCATGTCCAAATCATGATCGGTAGTAAAATGGATATTCTGCATTAAAGGTGGCCCTTCAGATTTTGGGACGAAAATTTTAAAAAAATCCAAAAAAATCATCCTTATACTCCCAAAGCCTTTTAATTTTCATTCATAAAACTCCAGTAGCCGAAACCCATCCGACAACAAGAGAAATTAGAGATTTACTACGGCCCAGGTCGACACCGACGGGAAACACGGTCTATTTTTAAATGAGCAACTCGCTCATTTACATACCGGAAATACACAGACGAAGCTTCAAACATAGCATTCGAAGAAGACATTATGGAAAATAATTTCACGTTTGTTATGTTATGGAATTTAAGCGTCATTAGTCACGTGCCAGTCACTTGACATTCCCACAATGCTTTTTTGATTTCTGGCGCGAAATCTAAAAATAACCTTAAGAGGCTACATAGCCTTTTAAGGCAACACCATCAAAAAAATTTTTTTTTGTAATTTTATGATTCTTAATTATTGATGATTTGTATTGTTTTTTCATATAAATTTCAGTGATATATATTTTTTTTAATTTGGTGAGATGTGAAAAATCTAAATACCCACCTTTAATACAGCGGGTCTTTCAAGTGGCGATTGCTTTGCCCATGGCTCTAACTTAAACCTGGATCAAAGTACCATACTTACTCTAAGTGATGGCACTTAAATTTCGGGGAATCGGCTATGAAATAGGACGGCCCTGTCGGTGTTTTACATGGCGCGCATGTGCATTAATTAGGTGAAATATGATGTCTTCCAAGATTGCCTCATGAAATATTCCCATATTGATTTTTCTTTCTGTCTTTATTTGGGTAATGAAGCAAGGTATTTCAAATTCGTTTTATTAATTTACCATCGTATATTCTGATACTTATCTTATATCTATTGTTATGATCATTTATGATTTTAAGATGTGACCTATGTTGTATTTTACAGTGATCACAAAGAAGAAGAGATCAAGACTGCTTTTCCAGCAGGAACATTTGGCAGTAAACTAGAACATTTTGAAACCAGCTACCTAGAGTATTTACATGATGCTCATGTAATGCTACAGAAATGTGCAGCTGCTTGTCGAGTTTGGTTGTACCCATATGATGGTGAAAAACCTCCAACTAACATGTTAGACAACCTTTCTGTTATTATGCAAAATACAAGTGATGTATCAGAGGACGCAGACGGTGCAAAAGATGTGACAAATACACCTAGTGTAGTTGAAACTTCAAACTCTGCTAAATCTATAGAGCAAGGAACTTCCTGTGATATTTCTCTTGAAATGGATGTTGAACCAAGGGATAGTGCAATAGATGGTAATGATGATATTAAAGATTTGGAAAAAAATGCAAAGGATACTGCCAGTGTTCAAATGAATTACATGAGTGAAGAAGAATTTGTATCATTTTTAGATGACAGTGAAAGTCCAGTTGATAAATCTTATAATATTGATGATAGCATTAAATCGCTGGAATCCATCTTATCCTCTCTGTCAGCAAAGTCCATTTCAAAAACTTCCACACCTAGAAAAGATTTAAGTTCAGATGAAAAAAAAGAGAAGTCAAATGAATTTTTAGAGAATGGTGAATTAAGTTCTGTGTACTTTGACTGTGAAACTTCTCGTGATATCTGTGATAGTGATTTTAAATCTGCAAATGAAACTTCTTTTGAAGTTATAGGTGAGACACAAGAAAAAAGTAAGACAACAAATTTTACAGAGTTTGAAATTGTGGATAGTCAAGTATCAGCAGCAGATGGCAAAAATGAAACAAGACCATCAAAAGATTTAACACCATTTGTCAACATAACAACTGCTACAGATGATAAAGCAAAAGGAGATGGAAACATTGATACAGAACAGGATCTTAAAGATTCTGCAGAAGATTCTATAGAGAAAGAAAGAGTTGAAAACTATTTTCCAGCTGGTGATGGGGACTCTGTTAGAAAATCAAGCCTTAAATCAGATAAAGATAATAAGTCCATTAAAGGGGACAAGTCTGTTCGTTTTGCCGCCACAACATCAGTGCATACTGCTGTGGATACATCATCCATGAATGTAGGATTTAGTTCTAAGATACAGAGTTCTATTGCCCCAAGTGTTGGTGAGTATAACTTACAGCCTACTATTTCCAATGACTTAACTGTCATAGATTTTTTTAAAAATATAAATAAAAAAATGCTCTTGATGGTACAGGTAAAAAATTGGTGATTTGTTACTGCAAATCATGGTGTTAAGTATAGCTGCATGTAATTTCCTTTGTCATGTTTTATTTTTAATCACCTGTGACTGGTTTTAGATATCACTGAATTTTCAAACATGTTTCTGATAACCAGGCCAATGCATTGATCAGAAAATATTACTGAGACACCTGTATATTTAAAAAACAGTTCTTAGATGATCATACTACAAAAAAGATCATAGGATTTCTGATAAAATACACTGTTGTCATCAAACTATAGTCAAAGGATGTTATATCTAACTGTTAACTGCTTTGACCTGAGTATCTCTCAATCCATCAGACAGTATAGTTTAATGATCAGACTTCACTTTTCTGTATAGTCTGATCTTGATTCACACTGTCTTCAAAAGCTTGCGTAGAGTTTAAGTTTCTTACTTGGATTTTTTTTTACAGGTCCCTTTCTGACAGCTGTGCTGTTAAAGCTGGAAAGCATGATGCAGAATACTCTAATGGTGAACTTAGTTTTGACTGGTCTCATCTCACGATTGGCAGCCTTCCCACAACCACTGTTACGATCATATCTTTTAAATCAAACTTTGGTGTTCCAACCAACCATCAAGTCATTAGTGCAGGTGCTTTTTACATTTTTTTTGCCGTAAATCCTTTCCTAAAGAATCTCAGATGTTCACGGCTCTTAGGAAGAGGGCTTTTAAAAACATTGTAAGGAAAGGAGAAATGCTGGTAATCAGCATTTTTTTCCTTTTCCCACAATGATTTCTTTTTTTTTTCCCAGTTCCAGCGTTTAAGCTACATATAGTATGTCATCTGCAAATACTTTCAGTATGGACGAGACTCAGTCTAAAACTGTGTTGTGTAGTGGAGAGATAAGGACATTCATCAGATACTTACCTCTTTACCACACAATCCTGAGTTTTAATAACCAAACAATTTTAAACTTGTCCAAATTGAAAGCATTTAGAGAAGACAAAATAAACCCGACTCAGACATTCAAAACTGTTTACAGAAGGGTTGCAAAAAAGCAACTAAATCTCCCTTTGTTAAATTCTTCAGCACACAATCTTGACTTTTAACGACCCTGAAGAAGAAGGCCTTTGAAAACATTGTTGGAAAAGGAGAAAATACTGGTAGTCAGACAGCTTATAAAGTGAAGACTGCTCTTAGATTTTTGTTCTGATGTCTTGTGATAATCTGATGAAAAATTCAATGAATTTGAAACAATAGACTTACTTTTACAGTCTGAATGTAACTGTATCAGTGATTTCTTTTTGCTCAAAATATCAACCCTTTGAGGGCCAAATAAGCCAAGCAGGCACTTTCACCTCAGAAACAAGACCCAAGAAGAGCAATTTCAAGGTTGCCGGCATCCAGAATACATGTATTTCAGCTAAATGAACTTTTTTTGCAGTTTTTGCAGTCTGATCATATCTATACTGGCGTCAAAGACTACCCAAAAAAAAGAAAGGTGCATTAAAGTTTAAAATTTCATATTGTTGTATATGTGTTGCAGGTTCTGACTTTGGTCCGCCAGAAGGTTGATCACTACTCCTATACTGTACAAAACTTTGAGGCCTTATTATTGAGAGCAAGGAGAACCCTTGCTCAGAGGGAGGGTCTTCTTCCAACAAGGGGTCATTCATTGACTCCTAGCCCAGAGATGATCCATACAAAATTGAGATCAGCCACTGTATCAGGATTACCATCAAAAGGTAAGATGAATGAAATAATTTTCTTTTGTAGCTTGGCTGTTTTTGAAGAAAACGTAGAGGTATTGTCATAGCCCTTGTGCCGTCATCTGTGTTGTCATCATTGCCTGCGTCATAGTACAGAACTGACATTTTATAGTGTCTCTGCCATTACTGAAGATATTTACTTCAAACCTTGACTAGTTGTTAAATACATGTATCAAAAGGGGAACCCACACATCAAGGGCAGGTAACCATCAAAAATTTTTTGACACAGTTATGCAAACTTATGCTCCTTTTTTCAATTAGAATTTTCAAAACCTTTGATATTTTATATACCTGTCATTACTGAAGTATTTACTTCAAAGTTGTTAACTATCAAAAGGGGAACCAATACATCAGGGTAAGCTAACCATTAAGATATTGTTGACACGATCAAAGTAGTGAATAGTACTACACAAAACACTTTTTCTGAGCAACTAATGCCTAGCTTAGTTGCTCAGTTAGTAATATTCAGGGCTTGATACCAAGGGGTCACTGGCCTCAGTCCCAGCTCATCCAAATTCTTTCCAAAGGCTGGTGATAGTCATTGGGACAGGATTTAATACTTTACCAAACAATCCCTGAGAAAGAAGTCTTTTGAAAACATTCTGGGAAAAGGAGAAAAGGTGGTATCCAGCATTTTCTCCTTTTCCCAGGATGTTTTGTATGCTTTTAAAGTCAATGTCCATAATTTGAGCCATATATGATTTGTTTTCTTTAAATGCTTTCAATTTGAACAGGTCTAAAACTTTGTTGTGTTGTTAAGAGTTAATCTTCTGTCACTACTGGACAAAGTTCTACAAAAAAAATTTACATTGGAAAGCAGCAGGTGGCTTTAAAAGAATGATGCCTGAAGCACAGGTAAAAGGAAAGTCTGGATAGACGCTATAGCCGCTGTGATAAATTGAAATAATTTAAATGAAACAAAGCAATAGGCACCTTTCGTAAAAAGCAGGAATTAAAACAATGTAATGAGTGAGAGAGGAGCAGATCAATTACTATGATTTTTATAAATTTTTGACAAGAGTTTCAGGGATTCAAGCACTCGCAATCCTTTTCGTATTGGTAAGTTGTGGAATTGAGCTACGAGAGCTTATTTCAGCAATGACGACTATAAATTAGTTATACTCTAAACATAGTCACCAACTCTGGGGTGTAGTAGTTCGGCCTGCATTGAGATACTTAGTACTTTGACATCTGATACAGTCAACTTTTGAGCAAAAACAATATAAGCATTTAGCAAAATATTCTCACAGATTCATCCGTGCCATCCATTAGAGAGTAATTTGTATATAATATTTACCTGAAAAAGGCTGAAAATGAATCATTTTGAATTAACCATTTATCAAATAATCCTGTATTTACACGTCCCTGAGAAAGAGGTCTTTTGAAAACACTTTGGAAAAAGGAGAAAATGCTGGCAACCAGCATTTTCTCCTTTTTCCCACAATGCTTTCAACCCTGTAAAAAATTTTAATTTCAATTGTACAACTTTCAAATTGTGGTCTGCAGATGCTTTCAGTTTGGAAGGGTCTAAAATTTTTGGTTTGGGAAAGGGTTATGTTCAGACTGCTTACAAAATGTGGATTATTTGATGATCTAAGTAGTCACATAGTTTGTGATATAATCTTGCTGATACTGCCCTTGAAGTAAAAGAAATGGTATGAAAGTATTATGATAAAAGGGGCAATTTTTGTTTTATTTGGTACCAAGCAATTGCTCTCTCTCCCATGTTTTGAAATGCTGTGCACCGTGGGACGCTTAAAAGTCCTATATGAATGGTAATGCATAAACCCTTTACCACACAATCCCAAGTTTGAACGAACCTGAGAAAGAGGCCTTTTGAAAACATTGCAGGAAAAAGGAGAAAATGCCAGTAACCAGCATTATCTCCACTTCCCACAATGTTTTTGCTCTTTCAAAGACAAATCCTATCATTTAAGCTGCATTTAATTAATCGTCTGCAAGTACTTCAAATGTGGAGGGGTCTAAGATTTTGTCCTTTGGTAAAGAGTTAAGAGAATATACTATACTTTTTCTCCAGAGAAACGCCACAGATCATTATCCCAGCTATTGTTCAAACGAAATTCTACAGACAAGCAGACAGTGACACCTGGCCCCAGCTTGAAGGCAAAACCAGGAAAAGTTGAACTGCTCGCTGGCAATAAGGCAATCCGGTATATCAACAAGAAGCCTGAAGAAAAGAGGGAACATCAAGGGGAGACAATTAAGACAAGAAATGCTGTGTATTGTGCTATTATCCTTGAGGAATTTGTGAAAGAGCTTGCAGCGTTAACCCAGGAACATGCAGTTTTGTATTTAGATTGGGATTCTTGTTCCATTCGCTAAACTCCCATGAAAATAGGATAAGGAAATTGGTATTCAATTTATAAAGAAACTTAGATTATGTGTGTATAAGAATGTATTTGGCCAGTGAGCTCAAGAATGTTTTGACCATTAACTTCTTACCAAATAACGAAGTTTTAGGCTTGTCCAAATGGAAAGCAGTTGCAGATAATAAATTGAAAATGGCCAAAAAAATTGAGATTTTTTTTTTTTTTTTTTTTTAAAGGGTAGAAAACATTGTGGAAAAAGAAGAAAATGCTGGTTACCAGCATTTTCTTCATTTCCCGCAATGTTTTCAAAGGCCCTCCTCTTCAAGGTGGTAAAAACATAGGATTGTTTTGTAATGGGTTAAAGATTCACATTTTGAGACTATGTGGATAAATGTTATCATACAGCCCCTTTGGCAAGTATAAAATTACCTTATTTGATACTTTTAGATTTTTAACCAATTACTTGACAGGCATGAGTTTTATTCCTCTGCAGACAACTTCTGAAAACATAGTGGGAAAATGAGCTGTTGTTCATTTTTCCAGTGTGTTTTATGTTTTTACCCTCAGTCTTCCTTCTTCCTGCTGTCTATTTCCTCCCATTTTAATTTTTAGCTCCGCTGTTTTCGAAGAAAACTCTGTGGTATTGTCATAGCCCTGGCGTCATCTTCATTGTCATGCAAAAACTTTGACATTTTATTATATCTCTGTTATTACTGAAGATATTTACTTCAGACTTGCACAGGTTATTTACTATCAAAAGGGGAAGCCATACAACATGGGGCAGGTAACCGTCAAAATATTTTTGACACAGTTATGCTCCTTTTTTGACTAAGAATTTTCACAGAAAAGCAACTGCTGCAGAGCATTGGCACCAGCATGCAATGCTCTTGTTCAGTTTTATTTCTTCATAAAAACCTAAAAACAAAGAAAGCTTGTCTATTTATTGCATGAACCTTTACCCTCTGGTCCTATGTTTTTGTAACCCTCAAGAAAAATGGCTATTGAAGTTGTGTGAGGTGGAAAGAGAAAATAGTGCTATACACAAGATTTTTGTACCATTTCAAAGACAATTCTAATCTTTAGAGCAAAATTTAGTTTGTCACTTGCAAAAGCTTTCAGTATTAGTAAGTCTGAGATTTTGTTCTGTGGTAAAGAGTCAAGAAAAATAAATGGCATCTTATACCATTCTGTTTATGACAGAAAATGTCTAATCCTTGAGCCTTAGCCCTTTACCAAATAATTCCATGTTTTAACGACCCTGAAAAGAAGTCTTTGGAAGATATTGTGGGAAACATTGTGGAAAAAGGAGAAAATGCTGTTAACCAGCATTTTCTCCTTTTCCACAATATTTTCTACCCTTTCAGAGACAAATCTTGTCATTTGAACTACATCTAATTTTTTCGTCTCTAAATGCTTTCAAATTGGATTGTTCAAAAGTTTTGTCCTTTGGTAAAGAGTTAAGCAAAACTTACCTAAGTTTCTTTTATAGACATTATAAATCAGGATTGCCTGCCTTCTGCAGACAGTGTAGATCAAGATCAGACTGCACAGGAGTTGATATTTGTGCTATATTCTGACAAAAAAAAAAAAAACACTCGAAATTGCAGTTTTGGTCTGTTTTCCTGATTGAGAAAGTCTATTTTATTTACGAGGGTTGTCCCAGTATTCCGTGACATTTTCGTTAGCAAAAGAAAATGATACGCTACAGATGCAATTTTTCAATGTTTTCAATAAATATAAACCAAACATGTATATAAATATTCACACAAAAATCTTTACAAATAAGAAAATTATAGCATAAATACCACAACAAGTATCCACACTGCGGCGCACATCAAGTGTTGATAACGACAAAGTATTCTCCATAAAATTCAACACATTTGTCATGTCATTTAATCCATGACTGGTCAAAAACTGTCTTAAACCAAATTTCTGTCAGACCTCTGTTAAAAGCAAATACAGCAGACATCAGCTGATTTGTTGAAAACGAACTTGTGACCTCGTAAATCCTCCTTAAGCTGTGAAAAGCAGGCAAAGTTGTAAATCCGAGTAGAAATTTTTGCCTTCTTGGATGGAGGGGTCCAAAGTGTCTTCCATATACTGGACTGTCGCTTTCCTTCGGGTTTGAAGTAGTTTAACCACCTCTCGCTATAAAAATAGGATCCAACAGAGTGTCATCTGCTTCAACTCAAGCAAGAAACTCTAGGGATGTGTGAACCTTCTTCTGTTTGTTATCATCAGATAGCAAACGTAGATCCCATCTCGCGCAGACTCATGACATAATTATTCAGTTTGTCCTTAAGTATTCAGTGGACAGAAGACTTTGAAATGGCCAATGACGGCAGTATCTCTCTGACTGTTAGTCTCCAATCTGCGAAAATGCATCTCTGCACCAAATCTCACAACTCTTCATCTAAAGAAATTTGGCCCACCATTTCGTGCTTTCTCCTCTTCCTAGCGTTCACCTGCCCTTAAGTCTGTTTTACTACCATGGCACTTGTAAGCCCATCGTCGAGAAATGTTTCTAAACTCTTCAGTACACCAAATTTGTTCTGTAGTCTAGTCGAGTGTCATTCCAAGATCGGCACAAAATTTTATAACTGTTTGCTGCACCATGGGATCTTCTGACATCATCATTTCAAATTTCCTATTTTCTGCTTATCTTTTTTGTTAGTTTGTATAGCGTCTGTTGTTTACTCGATCACATTCAAATTTTCTGTGATGACATCAAAGTTTCAGAAGAAAATTTCCATGTAATATGAAGCAGAAATAATGTCAAATATTGAAAATACCCTATTCGTACATGATTGGAGTTCGTACCAAAATGTATATGGAGAAAATGGTGTGTGCTGGGAAATGATACCTCCTTATCAATTTTGTGATTTTAAAGTTTAAAAAAAGCTAATATTTCATTGGAGCCTTAAAAGAAAGTGAAGTAACATCTTCATAAATGAAATGTGTGAAAATGAATGTCCTGACGCTAAAAATGGCTTGTTTATAAATTTGTCACCGAGTTTTGGGACAACCCTTGTATTTAGGGCTTCAGTCAATAGTTGTGGACAAGCATGATAGTATGTACTTCTACATATCAATTTTACCAAGAATTTATTCATTGGAATGGCTTTATTCACTGCTTTAAAATGTGTATAAGCAAATTTTTATCTTATTGTTATTGTATGCAAATATCTAACGTTTAAAAAACTTGCAATAAAAGAATTTAATATCTTTATTAAAACAAATGAAATAGTCTAGGTATTGTTAAGCTCTATTTTTTCCCAGCAATATTCTCTTATATCTGCTTTTCTCATGAGTGTTCTATTCATAGTAGGTTTGAGGTTCTATAAATGGTTGTAGACTTGAACTGATATGTACTTGATTCCAGGGCTATTTGCTTGAGAAGCCTGTTATCTATCTTTATACCTGAGTTACAGAATACAAAGGACTTAAACAATATCATAAACCCTTTCCTTTATGCTATCATGTTTTGACAACAATGCAGAAGAGTGAATTTGAAAACATTTTGGGAATAAGAGAATGTGCTAAAAAGTGGTAGCCAGTACAGTGTATTTTGTCTTTTTCCAACAGTGTTTTCAACTCTTCTAAATCCAGATTTTATCACTTCAGCCACATTTACTTTGTTGTCAGCTTTTGGACGATCTGAGATGCCAGTCTAATGCTGGTTTCTTTTTCCAGGTTTGAGATAAGAAAATTTGGAACTCAGCCAAAGCAGACCCTACAAAGCCCAGATGGTTCTCATAGTATCTTAAAAATACTTTAAAAATGAATATCAGTAATGTATGTTAACTTTTCATCATTAACTGTGCAATTGTGCAGTACTCAGTCTGGCACTGTTTGAAAGTTGGTATGTTCTTATTTATTGATGTAATTTTATCCTAGACATATCTTTATTGTTCTTTTTCTGTGATGCTTTCTTTTATTTCTCTTTCAAGCCTTTTTGGTTTTATTTTCCATTCCTGTATAGATTTTCTTTGAAAAGAAAAACCTATATTGTGCAGTATTTCTGCTTTTGCCTTTTTCAAGAGTTTCGAAACACTTTTTTCCTCTAGAACATTTTTTAAGTGTATACTAATCCAACATAATGTTTCACAAGAAGGAAGTGACGTCACTTCCTTCCTTTGAAACATTATGGGTCCGTATTCACCAAATATTCCTAAGAATATTCTCAGTCTTACCCACAAAGATTTTCTGAACTTGAAAGTAACACAACTTCTAATCGGCTAAACCAAATGGTTTAGCCAATCAGAAGTTATGTTACTTTCAAATTAAGAAAATTTAGGAGAGTAAGACTTTGGGTGTTTTTGAGATGGTTGGGCCATGGTTGGAGTTATATACACTTAAAAAATGTTCTGGAGGAAAAAGTTTTTTGAAACTCTTAAAAAAGACAATAGCAAAAATATTAGACAATAGAGTTGTTGTTTTTCCGAGTGTTTCATTTATTCCCTGAGGAATTCATAGTGTCATTGTATTTTCTTTGAAATTGTCACCAGTTGAGGATGGCTTATTTTACAGAAGACTATTTTTTGAAACCTTTTCGGTAAAAAATTGCTTGTAACATTCAAGTTCTCATTTTGCCATGGTGTATTAGAATATATTTTGAATATTGAACCTAAATTCATGTCTGATGTCATATTTTGACAGCATTGTTTCAAAGTAATCTACTGCCATGAAGGTAATGTATTAGGATGGTCATTAATTCTTTACCAAATGACAAAATTTTGGACTTTACCAAATTAAAAGCATTTGCAGATGACAAAATGAATTTAGATCAAGTGATGATTTCTGTCTGTGATAGGGTAGGAAACATTTTGGTTTAGGAAAAGGGGAAAATGCCTGTTACCAGCATTTTCTCCTTTTACCAGGTTTTCAAAAGCCTTCTTTTTCAGGGTCATTAACACTTGGGATTGTGTGGTAAAGGGTTAAAACTTTGTTAATTTAGTGTATGTTCTTCAAAGAAATTCTTTCTGTCGAAAAATTTTTGTATCATTACATGTTAACATAATTACATGTATATAATTTTTGTTTGACTGTAGAACTTATGTGTAATACATGGTACTTCTACAATGTTGTCAAGGTATACAGTAGCTTTGAGAAACGGTTGTGATCTTTTAATATGCAGCTAACTGGTACCTCAATATAAATTCTACTGATTCTTTTGTTCTTTTTTATCCCATTAACAAACAGTTCCATTTTTTTAGCCCCCAAGGAAGAGGGCTTTTAAAAACACTGTGGGGAAAGCAGCAAATACAAGTTTACCTGCATTGCAATCTTTTCCTGCAGTGTTTTCTACATTTTTAAAAGAGAGGTCCTATCATTTGAGCCATATTTTGTCTGGTAAAAAGTTAAACTTTCAATATCACAGGCAGCTTTTTAACCCTTTACCAAACAATCCGGTATTTTCGCAACCCTAAGTCTGAGAATTTTGAAAACAATACCGCAAAGGGAGAAGATGCTGGTACCAGCATTTTGTCCTTTACCCACAATATGTTCTAACCTTTCAAAGGCTAATTCTATCGTTTGAGCTGTATTAGTATTTAACTTGTTCTCTTACAATTTAGACAAGCCTAAAACTTGCCTGTTAGGTTAAGATTTAAGTTGTTTTTAGCTCCACTGGCCAAAGGCCCACAAGCTTATCTCATGGCCCTGTATACATTATTTTTCCATCTGTCAGTGTGTCCATCTGTCTGTGTGTTAATTTTAATGTTGAACATTTTCTCTGAAACTACCCATCCAATTTTAACCAAACTTTTCAGAAATGATCCTGCCATGCCTTCTTCAGAATTCTTTCAAAGAATTTGATTTCTTGAAAAACTCTGACTGCCATGGCAACAAAACTGAAAAATATTGAAAGTCTTTGAAAATCTTCCTGTCAGAAACCATAAGGCCGAGGGCTACCAAATTTGGCATGTAGCTTCATCTGATGGACCTCTATGAGGAACACCATAATTATAGCCCTGGAGTCAAGATTTGCCTGGCTCTGAGGGTGAGAAAACTGTTCATGCGCTTACATAGTGAAAACTTAAAAAATTCTCTTATTTTCTAAGCATTACACCTAGGGCTACCAAATTTTGCCATTGGCCTCATCTGATGGACATCTACCAAGAGTGTTCAAATTATAGCCCTGAGGTTAAAGTTGGCTTCACCCCACTAGTCACAAGTGTTACATAGGCTTATATGGCTTGCAACACACGAAAAGGGGCATTCGGACATTTGCGTAAAATGTCGTCTCGGATCAGCCTGCGCAGGCTAATCCGAGACGGCACTTTACGACTACATTAGATTTTGTGCTACAGTAGACTTGCGCAAAACAGAAAATTACATAAAAACGGAAAGTGCCGTCACAGATTAGCCTGCGTGGACTGCGCAGGCTGATCCGAGACGACACTTTACGCAAATGTCCGAATGCCCATTTTCATGTGTTGCAGGCCATATGGTGATAACTTTAAAAATCTTGTGCGTGACTGTGAGCTACAGCTGTAATATTTTTTTTTGTATGAGTAATCTTCTTATAGGTCTCTTCAAGCGCTGTTCAAATTATAGCCCTAGTGTCTAAATTGGCTACAAACCAGAAATCATAAGTTAACATGTGCTTATATCGTGAAAACTTTGAAAATTTTCTTGCTTCTTACCTTAAATCCTAGGGCAACCAAATTTTGCATATAGTTTCATCTACAGAATCACTGTCAGATTTTGTTCAAAATTTAGCCCTAGGATTGAAATTGGTCCAACATCAGGGGTCACATGGTTTAAAGGGGCTTTATGTAAAAGGAAACTTTGAAAATCTTTATAACCATATGGCCTAGACCTGTATTATTTGGTATTTCCCTTTATCTAGTGGTGTTCTACAAGGATTTAACTAATCACAGCCCTTTGGTCACAAATGGCTTCACCCTGGGTGTCACAACTTTCACATGGACTTACATGGAGGAAACTTGGAAAATCTTATTTTTTAAAACCATTTTGCATAGAATTGTAATGTTTGGTATGTATTTTTTGTATTTACTAAACAGTAGAGAGATACAGAGCCATCATGGCTCTTATTGTTGATGATGTCCATCAACAACACTGGACTACATACAACCTGCCTTGGTCTTGACTGTCAGCTACTTAATTCTACCTGAGTTTGAAAGGCATCTGCTATCATTAAAAGATAGCACAAGAAATCACATGGTGTTCGTATACAATATAAACATATACTCTTTAGCTCATAGCAACCTTCGATGCCTGAAAAATTGTACAAAAAATCATTGTCAAATAAATTGTTTGGTGAATTAAAACCAGGCATAAGCAGTTTATAAACTTCCTTTGGCATACCTCCCTGCATTGTAATGGCAAAAATACATATCATGTATAATGTACTGAAAGCCTTTTTTTTTTTTGTTAACTCTTTACCAAACAAGCCCTGGTTTTCATGACCCTGGGAAGAAAAGCTTTTGAAAACCTTGTGGGAAAAGGAGAAAATGCTGGTAACCAGCATTTTCTCCTTTTCCCACAAGGTTTTTTTTATCCTTTCAGAGACAAATTTCATAGATCGAGACACTTTTAATTTGTCGTCTGCAGATGCTTTCAATATGGACCAGTCTAACATTTTGTCGTTTGGTAAAGAGTTTAGCTATTACTGTGAAGGCTGGCTTTTTTTTCTTCTAACTTATTACTTTGCATAGTCATCATCATGAAAATATTACTATTGTTACTTTTTAAGTGTATTATAACATTTTAACCCTTTACCTAACAATCCCAAATTTTAATGACCCTGAGAAAGTAGGCTTTTGAAAACATTGTAGGAAAAGAAGAAAATGCTGGTAACCAGCATTTTCTCCTTTTCCCACATTGTTTTCTACCCAGTCAGAGACAAAACTCATCATTTGAGCCATATTTTAATTGTTTTCTGTAATTGCTGTGAAATTGGATGCTCCCAAAATTTCGTTGCATTTTCAAGCGTTCTGTTTTATCATTGTATGGCTATTGAGTAATATTAAAGCTAGTTTTAAGTTGAAGTTTTATGTAAAATTGTTTCTTTAGGTATTTTGCAGGTTTATTTAACCCTGTACCAAACAATCCCATGGTTTAATGACTCTGAGGAAGAAACCACTTGCAAAAAATTTTGAAGAAAGGAGAAAATGTTTGGAAACAGCATTTTCTCCATTTCCCACAATTTTTTCTACTCTTGCAAAGAGAAACGTCATCATTTTAGACACATATAATTTATAGTCTGCATTTTTTTTCTTCAATTTAGACAAACCTAGGACTTTGTTATCTGTAATGAGTAAACTCTTTATGGCACAAACCTGAGATTTAACGACCCCGCAAGAGAAGTCTTTCGAAACACTTTTTGAAAAGGAGAAAATGCTGGTAATCAGCATTTTCTCCTTCTCCCACAACGATTTTTAAGCTTTCATAGAAAAATCTAGTTATTTTAACCACATTTGATTTGTCATATGCAACTGCTTTCAAATTGGACAAGTCTAACATTTTGTCATTTGGTAAAGCGATAAGCTATTTAATTGACAAGAGGTGTTCACTCTCAGTGCTGGCTCTGCTTCCACAGAGCTAGTTTTAGGCATTTTTTGCTGTTAGTCAAAAAGCACGAAGTACACATTCAGTTGCTTTTCAGACAGTGTAGATCCAAATCAGATTGCATGTTTTGTGCCATCTGACCTTGATCTAGACCATCTGCAAATGCTGTATTTGCCTTTTGTGCCAAACAGTGCAAATGAATAACCTGTCACAAATTTCTAATTGGTATAATTTGAAGTATAATCAACTGGCTGCTGTGCTCTTTAGGAATATTCGGCTTATTGAGTCACACTCTTTGAAATGGGGATTTAATACATCTGCAAATGGTATTGACACAGGTGAGTCTGCGCAGTCCGCGCAGACTGACCTGAGTCAAAATTTTTTGCTATCGGTCAATCTATCTGCATGTTAAAGGACCGTTTTATTAGCTCCACTGGCCGAAGGCCAGAGAGCTATTGTCATGCCGTTGTGTCCGTCGTGCGTCCGTCCGACCGTCCGTCCGTTCGTCCGTGCGTGCGTCCGTAAACTTTTTCTTTAAAAAACTTCTCCTCAGAAACTATTGACTGGATTTTTACCAAATTTCACAGGAATGTTCCTTTGGTGGTCCTCTTTCAAATTCCTTCAAATAATTGTGTTCCATGAAGAATTCTGGTTGCCATGGCAACCAAAGTAAAAAACCTTTAAAAATCTTCTCCTCCCAAACCGCTATTTGGATAGCATTATTATTTTGCAGGAATGTTCCTTAGATACAGGTTTACAGAATTCCTTAAAAAAAAAAAAGATCTGTCAAAAAATATGGCTTTTATGGGAGACTCATTTTCCTTTTATGGTATAAAGTAAAATCTTTGAAAAATTTCTTCTCTAAAACTATTCATTGGATTTCATTGTTGATAGCTCCACTGGCCGAAGGCCAGCGAGCTATTGTCATGGCGTTGTGTCCGTCGTGCGTCCGTCCGTCCGTTCGTCCGTTCGTCCGTGCGTGCGTCCGTAAACTTTTTCTTTAAAAAACTTCTCCTCAGAAACTATTGACTGGATTTTTACCAAATTTCACAGGAATGTTCCTTTGGTGGTCCTCTTTCAAATTCCTTCAAATAATTGTGTTCCATGAAGAATTCTGGTTGCCATGGCAACCAAAGTAAAAAACCTTTAAAAATCTTCTCCTCCCAAACCGCTATTTGGATAGCATTATTATTTTGCAGGAATGTTCCTTAGATACAGGTTTACAGAATTCCTTAAAAAAAAAAACATCTGTCAAAAAACATGGCTTTTATGGGAGACTCATTTTCCTTTTATGGTATAAAGTAAAATCTTTGAAAAATTTCTTCTCTAAAACTATTCATTGGATTTCATTGTTGTTTTGCAGGTAAGTTCCTATGGTGGTTGTCTACCAAATTTTTCTTCAGTGAGCTAAAATGCAGGATTGAATGATAATTGTTAAAAACTTCCTTTCGCCATTATAGAAATATCAGGCCTGTGGAGCGATACAGGCGCTCAAGCGCCTCTAGTGTCATGATTCAGTTGGTCGTTAGGCAAAATGATTCTTGTGGATTCCTGGTTATGAGATGGCTTGCTTGGTATAATGTATCGATGAGATGCATTAAACCCCCTTTTACCAGAACATGGCTCAATTTTTTTGTTGCAGTACAAAGAATTTTGAATGTAGCCCTGCAAGTTATTTTTGTTTTTTATGACCCCTGTTAGATGTTAATGCATAAGTTTGATTGTGTAGTCACAGAAATTTATTTTTTCACAAAGTTATAACCTTGAATCAACATATTCCCCTCTCATTCAGTATACCTAGTCAATATCTATGCCCTTCCATTATTATACTCATGGACAATAAAAATCATTCGCTTAGGATAATGATTTCAGTTTTTATTTTTTTATTAGACGACCCTCATCTTCGCAAGCCAAGGTGACGATCACTACGTAGATAATACGTAGTGATCGTCACCTTGGCTTGCGAAGATGGACGACCCCTCATATCTTGAATCCCAGACACTTGCTTCTGATCTGTAGCTCCTATGTTGAAAGGAAAATCTGCATACATCTTTGCCATTGAACTGTGGTAGTGAACCGAGTAGCCATGGCAAAAAATGTGTAAACATAAAAAAAATATTTTTCTTCAAAACTAAAAACTTAATTGAGATGGATAGAAACATATGCAGATTCCACTGCAGTAGGGAATAACAGTCACTTTAAAAATATCGCAGGAAAAGGAGAAAATACAATAAATGAGGCTGATATTGTTGGATTTATAACTCTGGATGGAAAAACATTGTGAGAAAAGCAATTTTCGTCTCTTCCCACAGTTTTAGCTCGGCTGTTTTGGAAGAAAACGTCGAGGTATTGTCATAGCCCTGTCGTCGTCGTACAAAAACTTTTACATTTTCAAAAACTTCGACATTTTACAATATCTCTATCATTACTGAATATATTAATTTCGAAGTTTGACAAGTTGTTCACCATCAAAAGGGGAACGTATACAACAAGGGTAGGTAAACATCGTAGTATTTTTGACACATTTATGCCCTTTTTGTCGACTCTGAATTTTCACTGAAAATCAAGCAACTGCAGCCTAGCGTTGGCACCTGTATGCGATGCTTTTTTGTTTTAAATCCTTTCGGAGACCAGTCCAATTATTTGAACTATTTGATCTGTCGTCTGGAAACGCTTTTACAATGGGAGAGTCTAAAATTTGGTTGTTTGGTGAGGACTTAATCCTTTGCCTAACAATCCCGAGTTTTAACGACCCTAGAAAAGAAAGCCTTTGGAAAAAAATTGTGGGAAAAGGAAAAAATATTGGTAACCAGCATTTTCTTCTTTTCCCACAATGTTTTCTACTCAATAAAAAAGGTGCTGTCACTTTAACCGTACTTAAGTTGTCGTCTGCAAATGCCTTGAAATTGGACTAGTCTAAAATTTTGTCGTTTGGTAAAGAGCAAAGGGCAAACGCAAGCATGCTACAAGTATGAACCCTTTGAGAGCCGAATAAACCAAACCGAAATACCCATTCCAGGGAAAAAGAACATAAGAAGAGCAATGTCAATGTTGCTATGGTCTTGAATGCCTCAGAAACGCGCCCAGTGTAGATAACAGATCAGAATGCACGTTCTATGCAGTCTGATCTTGATCTACATTGGCTGCAAAGGCAGCTATAGTTGTGAAAAGTGCCTTAACCCTTTACCACACAATGACGCCTTTTAACGCCCTTGGAGAAGAGGCCTTTTGAAAACATTGTGGGAAAAGGAGAAAATGCTGGTAACCAGCATTTTCTCCTTTTCCCACAAAGTTTTCTACCCTATCAAAGAAAAGTTGCGTCATTTGAGCCAGTATGAAATTGTCATCTGCAAATGCTTTCAATTTGGATAGGTCTTAAATTTTGCAGTGTGGTAAAGGGTTAAGGGTTAATACTGGCAGACGATTGCCTCTCGCCGGCTGCCAACTGACAATTACTTAACTATAAAACAAGCTTATCTAAATTACATATCTAATTACTTTAAAGAAATGCAGACTGGATTTACGAAAGTTTTATTGGGATTCGCAAATCGGCCCACATAAACAAATCGATGATTTCTCTCCGAAATACGGTACATACGAATAAGATACTCTAGAAAAGAGGTGCTAATTGATACCTTTGTTCGTTTTGTCCATAGTCTCAGCGATGAAAAAAAGCGCCGTTTCAGCAGATTACTTCCTGAAACAATGTGGTAGCCGACAACCATACAAGCATTTGAGTCATTCTCTGGGAAAAGGGGGTCTTATACATTTCCGTGATGCCTGATACTAAGCAAGTCATCACATAAATATTTATCCGTAAGATCCATTTTGTATGACAAACGATTGAATCGCATGCTACACTGGCCTTTTGACACGCAGAAAATTTACTATTAGCAAAAAGTTTTGACCCAGGTCAGCCTCCTTTTCACAGAGCATGGCATATTTGTACAGATGGGTAATTTACATGAATGAAAGCTAATTACATGAAAACATAATTAGTTTAAACATATTTATTATACCCCCGCAAAACGAATGTTTTCGGGGGTATACTGGAATCAGCCTGTCTGTCCGTGTGTCCGTGTGTCCGTCTGTGTACAAATAATTGCCTGTTTCTGTCATAGCGCTGGCGGGGGTATTAAGTCACATTCAGTGACAGCTCTAGTTTTACATCGATTGAGAAACAAGTTCTTATAACTTATACTAATCTTTCTCGATTCTGCTTCCTGGGAACTACACCAGTACTCGCGCCGAATGTGTGGGCCAATGAAGAATCCCAAAGTTGACACTCGCTCCCTGGTATCGAACTCGGGACCTTTTGGTTACGAGGCCGACGCTCTACCTCACAACCACGGACACCACACATCATTGTAAATGTAAAAATCGGCAGAACTCGGAAATGTCTGCTCTTGCCATCATGTTTTCAGACTTGGCCTTTTTTGATAAACAAAGATGGCTATATCAATTAACCTCTGCAAACGCGAGTTTGGCACGCCCGACAAACAACCAGAAAATGGCGTCGAATACATTGAGAAAGAGAGTTTATTTCCGTTATATTCTAGCTGGTGTTTCGGTCTAATCTAAGCACCCAAAGATTTTTTTTCACCAACTTTCTTATCGGTTCGAACTAAATCGGCAACGTAACAAGAAAAAATACTTTGAATTATGCTTCATTTATGAGAAGTCCTCTTTCACCATTCACCGACTTGATTAGGGAATGGATTAGGTTAAAGAGAGCGTTCTAAACTAATGTTCAGCCTGGTTTTCCATCATGGTATCAACTATCGGATGGTTACGGGAGATCTATACAACGGGTACCAGTTTAATAAATATAGCATTATTCAAAATATTTTCTCCTCTTACGTTGCCGATTTAGTTCGAATTAATAAGAAAGTTTGGGGAAAAAAAACTTGAGGTGCTCAAATTAGACCGAAACACCAGCTAGAATATAACTGAAATAAACTCTCTTTCTGCATGTATTCGACGCCATTTTCTGGTTTGTTTGTCGGGCATAGCAACCACACTACCGCCTTACTAAGGCTGAGCCCCTGTAGCTCAGTCGGTAGCGCGCAGGACTTGAGAACAGGGGTTCGTGGGCTCGATCCTTGGCTCAACCAATTTCCTTCCGAGGATTGATGATAGTCATTGCGACAGGATTCATTCCTCTCCCACCGCTGACCATCGTCTCGACGATGGTTATGTGGGAAAGCAGCCAGTGGCTTGGAAAGAAAATTGTGCGGGGCACTGGTAAAAGAGACTCCAGGAAAGCATGAATAGGTGCAGTGGCCGCCGCGATATTACTGAAATAATGTTGAAATCGGCGTTTAACACCATACAATCAATCAATCAAAAACCGCCTTACTAAGTAGGGCGAGCCAAACTCGCGTTTGCAGAAAGGTCAATTGAAACCATTTATAGACGACCGATTAAATTTGGCAAAAATGGTAAGATTGCGGAAGAAGGAGAAAATGCTGGTTACCAGCATTTTCTCCTTTTCTCGCAATGTTTTCAAATGCCTTCTCTCTCAGGGTTGTTAAAAGTGGGGATTGTTTGGTTAAGAAAGTTCCAGCTCTTCTGGCACAGTGTAAACACGAAATGATAACGAGGTTGTCATGTTTGCAGTATCTGTCGCTAAGCGGATTTTAACTCTCTACAAACCGACCGAATTGCAGACTGGTCTAAATTCAAAGCACTTACAGACGATATATTAAAGGTAGTTCAAATGATAAAATCTGTCCTTGATAAGACAGAAAACATTGTCACCAGCATTTTCTCCTTTTTCCACATTGTTTTCAAAAGTCATCTCCATCAGGGTCGTTTAAACCCTAGAATGTGTTGTAAAGTGTTACCGCTTAGGCTGTTAAGCTCGACTGAGTGAGCTTTTGCGGACAAGATAGATCAAGATCAGACCGACAAAAAGTGCTGCGGTGGGATTTTTCCAGATCGTTAAAATCTCAATATTTGGGTTAAACTGATCAATCACTAGCTGGAAATTTCAATATACTTTGTGCCGATCTAGTAGCTTTAAATGTATAAGACATCCTATTACTTAGAATTTGGACCTACACACTGAAATCATCCAAAATATAAAACGAGAGAGCATTTATGAATTTTCGGATGAAGTCATGCAAGGACAGACCAGGGTCATTGCATAAATTGAACAAATGGAACAATTTCTTCACTTGCCCCAGTATTTACGAAGGTCATTGACTGCTGACACAATCCAGATATGTATGCACAAGAAAAAGGGTT
Organism: Hippopus hippopus; assembly: GCA_946811185.2. NCBI lineage: Eukaryota > Metazoa > Mollusca > Bivalvia > Cardiida > Cardiidae > Hippopus > Hippopus hippopus. The sequence goes on from OX328100.1 coordinate 35,017,962, forward strand.
AATCCAAAGAGATCTTAATTAAGTATTCCTCAGTTTTTACTATAGATAAGACTAGACGTACGCGAACATTGATAAGTAATTGTAAATTCCGGTCTGATAATACCAGACGATGACAGAGCTATTTAATTCCGTGCCGGGTTTTAGTTTTCTTGTCACGCAGGTGTCGCCGTGGTAACAAGAACAACCGAACGCCACAGGTTCGCTTCGTACTTTTTTCTTTATCACAGTTCACGTGGAAGGAAACTAAGAAAATATTTCATCCATTTCCAATAACACATGAAATGCTTTCTTCTATATCCGTGCTTTAACTTTTTACCACACAACAAAATCTCAGAATTTTCCAAACTCACAGCATTTACACACGACAATCAAAATGTTGTTTAATTGACGGATTTGTCTTTAACAGGGTAGAAAATACTGGTTACTAGCATTTTTTCTTTTCCAACAATGTTTTCTAACGGCCTCTTCCACAGGCTTGGGATTGTCTGGTAAAGGGTTAAAGCGACAAAAGTATATCTGATTGAAATGCACAAGTCAATTAATTCGAGTTCAAGGTTATCTGCTAGTCATTGTACATGGATTCAGATAATGTTCAGCTTATGTTTTCTTCAATTTCAAATGAACAGAAAATGACTCGTATTACAAGAGAAAAAAGAGAAAAAGCAAGGGTGCTAGGTTTCACATCTCTCACTCACTCTCTCTGTCTCTTTGTCTGTCTGTCTGTCTGTCTCTCTCTCTCTCTCCGAGTCTCTCTCTATTTGATGTAGGCTTAAATGGTATCTGAAAATTAACCATGTTACAAAACACTTTTTTATGTAGAATTTAGAATTTCCACAATATTTTTCATCTCTCTGGAGGCGAAAACATAGACACAATGGCTTTTCTATGGTAAAGAATATCATTAAGGGGAAATTCTAAGTTCCGCCATTTTTACGGCGGCCATAATCGGTTTATTTCTATCTCTATGATCGTAACATTTAATTACCTATTGTAACCAGTAATTAAATGGTCACTGACAAAATGCAAGACCAGTATATTGTCAGGTCGCCGTATTTCCCGGAATAAAATGACCCACGTTCTCTGTAATTATCGCATTGTTTGATCGACATAAAATCTGTTGGGGTGAACTAATTCGGAGACGATGGGAAGGCTGTCGTAATTTATGTATGCGAATCAAGTAAGCACCGTTTTTACGGACGGTTCTTGACCTTGGCTATGCTCTGGCTAAAGGGAGGTTAATCCATCTCCATGTTGCATTATACCAAGCTGGTAATCGCATAAATGCACCTGTAAAAACCATTTTGTCTAACAGCCGGCTGAATCCTTTGGTATAATGGTCCTTGGAAAATTCCCGGAAAATTAATATACCAATAAGCAAAAAGATTCGACATGCTACAGATGCTTTTAACCCCCTTTTCACAGGGCATGATATAATTGGCTTGCAACACGCGAAAAGGGGCATTCGGACATTTTCGTAAAGTGTCGTTTCGGATCAGCCTGCGCAGTTCGCGCAGGCTAATCCGAAACGACACTTTCCGTTTTTATGTAATTTTCTGTTTTTCGCAAGTCTAATGTAGCACAAAATCTAATGTAGTCGTAAAGTGCCGTCTCGGATTAGCCTGCGCGGACTGCGCAGGCTGATCCGAGACGACACTTTACGCAAATGTCCGAATGCCTCTTTTCGCGTGTTGCAAGCCATATATCGAGGATGAAAGAAGAGATTCTAAATTCAAAACCCTTTTCTCTTTTTCTTGTCTCGCAAAAAAATGGGCCATGAGTATCTTTTCAACATCATACTGTACAATCTGATCAACTTCAGTTTTATCTACCTAATCATTGCCCCAAGTTACACGTCCTTGGTTCGAACCGCAGACCGTGCGTGTCAGCCTTTTGAATTCCTTATGCCTGTGTCATTGGGATTGGTCTTGTATGCAAAAAGCAACCATCGACAGTAGCCATGGTCCAGGTAGTGATTATTAGTTGTACGGTCAGGTGGCAGGGGACTTGGAAACTTGTTCACGGCTGTGGTGAATCATGTCGCCCCGAGCCGAAGGCGAGGTGGCGACATGATTCACCACAGCCGTGAACAAGTTTCCAAGTCCCCTGCCATCTGACCGTACAACGAATTTATTATACTGCAAAGTTTTACCATTCCAACTTGTGTTAAGCGAAATTTACCTGTTTTTTGGTTTCAAAAATTGAGTACGCTGACGAAGTAGAATTTCCCTTCTGAGTGCCCCAATTCAATGAAAACTGACGTCACTGGGAACTGACGTCACTGAAACCTTGGTAAAACGTGCAGTTTGGAGCATAATCTCGATGTTAATCTTGATCGACGCCGCCATTTTGGATGTTGTGTTGAAAGTGTAGTCATGTATACGGGGCTCCCGAAAGGGAAACTGCTTTTACGTTGGTTTTGCCAGTGTACATGATATATATGATCGGGGCATATTATCCAATCAGATCACGAGAAATTTCTTTGCAGTATAATAATAATTTTTATGTAGTCCTTATCCCGGTCTCCTTTCAAGATTTATACATGTCTGTGGCAATGAAGTGATAATCCGTTCCTTTTCATGATTTCCGCCATTTTTGACAAAGAAACGTCCGAATATAAAAAATAAGTTCGGAGTGGAACCCCAGCTAACCCAGAGTGACTTGATCAACATGTACGGAATTGTGAGATCAATTCTATGTGATGTTGGAACAAAATCAACGCAATAACGGTGTCAAGTTGGTGATTGGGAGATCCTGATTTGATCCCCGCAGGCAGCGCTGTACATACTTGTTGGAGTGTCCCTTTGGCAAGGTACTGCTGAGTTTCGGTCTAGTGTAGATAAAACCAATGAGAGACATGAATAAGTGGACCGTTGGAGTCTTATTACTAAAAAACTAAAGCGACATTCCATATCTTTTTAACAAACAAATGAACCATGCTCTGGCAAAAGGGGGTTTAATGCATCTTTGTAATGCATTATACCAAGTAAGCAATCACATAATTATCGATCCATAAAATGTTTTTAGACTCACAATTGACTAAATCTGGAGAAAGCATGGTCATAGGACCAGCAGAGGATTTACAAATAGCAAGAAATTTTCGACACGTGTTAGTCCTGCGCGGACTGTGCAGGCTGACATTGGTCAATACTTTTCATAGATGCCCCCTTTTCACAGAGCATGGCTCAAATCTACAGCCGGTATAAATTGATAAGTCGAGCTAATTTATTGATCCTTCTTGTTCTCGAATCATCGAAAAAACGTAGTAAGGCTTAAAGGCGACGAAGGAAAACGTAAACGAGCTACAGTTCACTGCTAACTCTTACAATACTGAATAAATTCAATAGAAATTTCCAGAGAAGAGTAAAAACTTCGGTAGATCTACCGTCATTTCAAAGTTCTTTGCACCGGAAAAATACAGTATATCTCAAATCGACAGTGAGGATCCAAGATCACACTGCACGTTCTGTGCAGTCTGATCTTGATCTGCACTGTCCGCAAAAGCGCTTAGAGTCGCGGATAGCAGTCTACTGGTAAAAGAGGAAAGATGTATTTACTACAGAAAAGTGCTAGATCTCCTCAAGATGAAACGTTTCGAACTAGGAAGGTCAAACTGGCTTTTCGAGTAGACGTTAATTTGACATAGCGATATGTGATTATCGTTGTGCTTGGTTTAGTTCATCTGAAAAATAGGTCGGGGTCCGTATTTACCAACCATTCCTAAAAAACATTCATTGTCGTATTCGCAAGAATTTTCTAAATTTGAAAGTAACACGATTTCTGATTGGCTTAACCATTACCAAATGCCAATCAGAAGTCGCGTTACTTTTTAAATCTAGAATTTCTAATAGATTTAGAATGAATTCAAGAACGGTTGGTAAATGTAGGCTCGGGCTCGTTTCGATAGCAGTATTTCTGCTGGAAATCCAACATTTCTTTAGATAAATGGTTTGAGTGATTGAATCTGTTATACATTTTGGTTTATTTATTTGGCCTATGACATTTCACCGTAGTCGTAGATGCAAGAAATATGAGAGAAAGCTATGGTGGCATATTTCTGCCATGAGATACGAGATAGCTATCATGATAATTTTAGAAAACTATCGCGATAAATTAAAGTTTCCTGAAAATTTTATCGAGATAGTGAAAAGTTTCCTGAAAAAAGTTTCACGATAAACTATATATTTTAACACAAAATTTCTAACTCGTGCACGAAGCTGACATGCCAGATAAAATTATCGTGATAGTTTTACCCTTTTCTCGATATCTATAAATAGAAAATTCACCATTTGGATGAACTCGGTTGTTTTTGACTTCACAAGATTGCAGGAAGTAAAAAATCGAATTATTAACAAATGTAGCTTAATTGGTAAATTTTGACAAGACTCGAAATTAACAGAAGTCTGTAAAATCACAAAGACGTCTCGAAATGTCTCATACGAACAACTTTAAAACCATTCAGGGGGAAAAAAATCCATAAGGATGTAGACGAAGACGTTCCGAAACCGTAACTAATTACAGGTACCGTGAATGTCAGTTGTGGGCACTAAAGCAACAAAAATCATGATAACAGTTAGAATTATCGCGATATTTTTATCGTGAAAATTTTCATTATCAAGATAATATTTCCAGGAAACTTTGTTTTATCACGATAGTTCTCTTAAATTATCGCAATAGCTATCCCGTATCTCGCGGCAGAAATATGTCACCATAGAAAGCAGCCGTTTGTGCAGAGTCTTTACCATACAAAATTTTAAGATTTTCCAGACTGACTACAAAACTGTTTTCGATTAGGCCTCACAAAATAAATTCAAGATTAAGATAACCCGTAGCAGCCAGTGTAGATCAAGATCAGACTGCACAGAAATGACGTGGAGTCTGATATTGGACCTGCACTGTCCGATAAGATGTTCACCCCCCCCCCCCCCCCCAAAAAAAAAAAACCCCTCAAAATTGCAATAATTGGATTTTTTACTATTGGCTTGAAAGTTTAATTTGACGTATTTAGTAGGTTAAGGGTTAAAAACGAAGCCGGTATAATCATGATTTTGTACTCCCATAGTAATCCCCGGTCCATTTTCTACGTATAACATGGACTGGGGAGTACAAATTGTACGGGAATACATACCAGTATTCGTTATGTCACAGTGTAGATTTAAATATACAAGAATAACTTGAAATTATATACCATTCACAAAACAAGCAGAACGCATCTTTATTTCAAGTTCTTGACGAGCATTTATTGTGCTACATAATTATACATTAGAAGATAGACAAAAAAGAAAAATCCAAGTACTAGAAACAACCAACAAAATTTCAGACTTTTCCATGTTGAAAGAATTTTGAAGACAAGTGAAATATAGTTCAAGAAATGGTATTGGTTATGGAAGGAGTAGAAAACACTGTGACAGAAAAAATACAGGTACGGAGAAAATGCTGGTTACCAGAAATGTTCTTCTTTTCTCAAAATATTGTTGCTTATCATAGTCTACTCTGTTCCCAAATGACAATACCAGACGTCTTTTAGAAAGGCTCAACTTTAGGACATCACTGGCACATGAGTTACGACCAAACAGTCATTTTGTTTTACGACCTTTAATGAAGAAGGCCTCTGTGCATAGTGGCAAAAGCAGAACAGGCTGGTAACCAGAATTTTCTCCTTTTCCCACTACATTTTGTTATCTTTTGAAGATAAATTGCATCATTTAACCACAATTAATTCATAGTCTGCAAATGCTTTGAATATGGACTAGTCTAAAATTTTGTCGTCTGCTAGAAAGTTAATTCGAATTTTTACCTGCTCGAATGTTCCCAGAGTGGATGGTATAGAAAGAAACTGGGTTTATTCTTTACCACTCGACAAAATTTTAGATTTGTCCAAATTCAAGGCATATGCAGACGACAAATCAAGGGTGCCTCAAATGATGAAACTTGCCTTTAATCAAGTAGAAAATATTGTGGGAAAAGGAGGAAATGCTGGTTACCAACATTTTCTCCTTTTCCCACAATGTTTTCAAAAGCTTTCTTTCTTAAGTTCGTTAAAACCCGGGTAAAACCCGTGTGGTAACGCGTTAATTATGCCAGGTTGCCGTTATCTGTAACTATGTCACTCCCATTTTGTACTTGTTTCTATCACAGATCTGCCACTATGACATTTAATTGACAGCAAGCTCCTTAAAGCGTTTAGTTGATGCAGAATAGAACTCAAACATCGTCCCCTATATTTTCCAAGGTCCGGACGTTTAACCTATGCTATAAATGAAATTAAAAAAAAACTAAAATGGAAAAGTTCATCATCAGTGTCATCGTAATCTTGGTCGTTATCGCTTGCATCATCATCATCATCACCATCACCATCATCATCATCATTATCATCATCAAAGTCGTCGTCGTCTTCGTCGATATCACCATCGTCACCACTATCATTGTCTTCATCATCATCATCATCATCATCATCATCATCTTCTTCTTCTTCTTCTTCTTGTCCTCCTCCTCCTCCTCCTCCCCATCATCATCATTTTCATCATCATCGCCGTTATGCTTCTTCTTCGTCTTCGTCTTAGGGGATTGCAGATGTTCATTTTATTCGTTTGTTGACAATTTCGTTGACTCGGACATCCACAAACAACCTATTTGTTCTGTCAACCGATTTAGCCTACAGAAAATAATGTAATAGAGTGACAATAATGAATAAAGTGCTGGAAATTAACAGTGCGTCAGTTTTCATTCAGACAAACTTGTTTTGTGTCACGTGATCTTGCACGGTGCTGTCTGTAACCTCAGGCAAAGTCTCGTAGTACACGATAGTTGTAGTTTTCTACCAGTAGGTTGTTTCCCTTCATGACCTTGATAACAATTAACCCTTATCCTGCTACATAAGTGAAATCAATTTTTTGAGCCGATAGTAAAAATAAAAAAACTTGCTATTTCAAAGGTCTTTTTTTAAGGAACAATATGTCCCTAACGTACAGTGTAGATCAAAGATCAGACTGCACGTTCTGTGCAGTCTGATCTTGATTTACACTGTCCGTTAAAGGTCAGCGAGTCGCGCTCAGCAGCCTAAGGGTTAACACTGAACTCTTTCACTACTAGAAAAGTAACATATACTTTTTAATGGCTGTAAATACAGTTCCGCTGCAAGATGAAGACACAGTTCAGATATGATTTAGAGTAAAAGAGTGGACAGTGTAGATCAGAGATCAGACTGCACGTTCTCTGCAGTCTGATCTTGATCCACACTGTCCACAAAAGCTTCTTGTGTCGTCAACAGTAAAGAAAGAATTAACCTGCTATATCAGTAAAATGAAGCTTTCAAGCCAATATTAAAAACCCAACTTTTGATATTTCAAACGTATTTTATTATTTGGAAAAAATATCTTCATAGCGGACAGTGTAGATCCAAGATCACACTGCACTGTCTGTGCAGTCTGATCAAATAATGATGTGGCATATATAGCTTCTAGTGATATTAAAAACATTTTCTGAAAAGGATGAATTGCGTGTTACAAAAAAAATCTTCTTTTTCCACAACAATTTGTTATTAATTGTATTGCAATATACTAGTACTTAACTTCTAGAATTCAGATATAGGTTCAGCATTTGTAGCATAAGTAGAATAAAAAAAAAAAATGAAGATGTCTGAATAAAACAAGTTAATGAAATTCAGATCAGTTTTGGGACATCTTCCAAATTTTGATCTTATTAAACGTAGATGTGATTGAGTTTTCTGACTGATTCCCTGTAATCTTGCTATTATCTGCCAGGAAAGAATCCCTTTTTTTGCACGAACGTTTTCAAACTAGATTTGAGCCATGCTCTGTGAAAAGGGGGTTTAATGCACCTGTAAAAAGTGTCGACCCAGGTCTGTGCAGGTCGACCTAGGCCGGAACCTTTGCTAGTTGTAAGTTTTCTGCATGCAAAAGGACCATTCTACCCAATGATTCATTCCCTTTTTTTGAGACAAAATTGATCTATAATTATCATGGTTGGTGTGATGCCTTAAAAAGGCACATTTAGGCCCCTTTCGTCAGAGCGCAGTTCAAAGAATAACAACATAATTGGATATAAAGTGTCTATATCCTTCCTTGTATTGAAAATTGTGCTTTATCAAAGCTCAAACTTGCAGGTGTATATGTATGTGATCGTCGCTTTGGAAAAAGGAGGTTTAATGCATCTCCATGATGGAGTATACCAAGCACGTCATCATATAAATTATGGATTCATAAAATATTTTTTTTCTAAGAATCGACTGAGTCGTGGGAAAGAATAATCATTTTACATGTAGAAAATTTACAAATAGCAAACGGTTTCGACCTATGTCAGCCTGATATGAGTCGATACCTATTTGCAGATGCAATTGACCCATTTTCACATACCATGACTCACATAATTGGCCTGCAACACACGAAAAGGGGCATTCGGAGATTTGCGTAAAGTGTCGTCTCGGATCAGCCTGCGCAGTCCGCGCAGGCTAATCCGAAACGACACTTTCCGTTTTTATGTAATTTTCTGTTTTGCACACGTCTAGTGTAGCACAAAATCTAGTGTAGTCGTAAAGTGCCGTCTCGGATTATCCTGCGCGGACTGCGCAGGCTGATCCGAGACGACACTTTACGCAAATGTCCGAATACCCCTTTTCGCGTGTTGCAAGCCATTATTATATTTTTTTTTTACGGAAGGTAAAGTGTCTGCCCCCAGCAAATAACCGAGAACAGAATTTCTTGTAAAATGCAACAAACTCTTCATTTTATTATTTATGGCTTAAATACAGCTATAAACTCAATTTCAAGAGGATACCCTGCCACGAATACGTGACTATATTTGAGTTGTGCTCTGTGAAAAGGGCGTTAAATACTTCTGTAAAAAGCAGGCTGAACTGGATCAAAATATTTTGCTACTGGTCAATTTTCTGCTAATCAAAGAACCATTTTATCTCATTATTCAGTCGGGTATTCGATAAAATGAATTTCATGGATCCATAATTACATGATGACTTACTTGGTATAATGCATTACGGAGATGCAAAAAAACTTCCTTTTGATAGAGCATTGCTCATATATAATTTGTAGGGAGAGTAGACCAAGAGCAGCCTGCCAATACTTGCAGTCAGTATTGATGGTTGCTCTCTGTTTCTCTATCAAAGGCCCAGTAGTGGCCAAAAGTAAACAATGCGAAAGTCAAATTACATTTAAATTTAAATCATACCTTTTAAACGTATAGAAATTATTGTAAAAATGACTATCTGTTATTGTACGGTCAGTCCAAGTGCTAGTCGCTGGCAGAAAAACGAATTTTTAAATCAGGTAGAAGGTAAACAAAAGACAAGGCGACTCATTAAGCATTTTACCTAGTTTTTCCAAGATCAGACTAAATAATCTGTGTAGTTAGATTCTGATCTATACCGTAGGTAAAGTCACAATATTTGCGCATAATAGTCTACGAGTTTACTCTTTGAGAGCCGAGCACAACTTACACTGCTTTTGCAAACTGTATAGATGAAGATCAGACTACACAGAACTTGCACAGGTCTGTCCTCTACTTTATACTCTATCCTAGTCAAGGCAATCTTGAAAATTTATCACTCTAGCTGTTTTGCTAATTGAAAAAGTGCATTTAATTAATACAGTGCTCTAAGGTTTAAACATACAAGCTTAGGTATTTCATTAAATATACGATTAACCCTTATCTTGTTAAATAACTAAAATGAAATTTTCAATTCGATAGTAAAAAATCCAAATATTGCTATTTCAAAGTTATGTTTTGGGGAATAATATTTCCTTATCGGAAAGTGTAGATCCAAGGTCAGACTGCACGTTCTGTGCAGTCTGATCTTGATCTACACTGTCCACCAAAGGTCAGTGAGTCGTGCGTAGCAGCCTGATGATTAAAATGCTTCGGAGGTACAGACAGAAAGATACAGCTGACCTTTGGTGATTCACGACCAGCTGCAACTTACATTATTCCAAGCAGATCTGCTAAGCATACCACGTAAACTTGAAAGCATTTATGCTTAAAGCAGATCTGCTTTTTCATATCTGCTACAACATACCGTGTCATTTAGCCCTTAACCCTTAACTGCATAATGCCGACTTTTAATAACCATGGGAAAGAAGACCTTTGAAAACATCGAGGGAAAAGGAGAAAATGCTGGTTACCAGCATTTTCTCCTTTTCCCACAATGTTTTCTACCCTATCGAAGAAAAATTGCACCATTTGAGCCACATTAAAATTGTCGTCTGCAACTGCTTTCAATTTGGATAAGGCTTAAATTTTGTCGGTTTACCGATGTTCTTTGGATTATAGTTTTACGGCGATAACAGAAGTACTCTGTTGTCCCCAGATGCCGTGATAGGAACTCGAAGCATCTTTTGCCGCGCCCCGGTTTCCAATATTTACTTGAGTAGCGAGTTTAAGTGATATCTTGGCAGTTAATCGAGCCTAGGTCTTTACCAAATTAAAGATTTGACGAGTTATCATTGATAAAACTGTTAATTTGGTGTTAAATAATAAATGAGATTTAACGGGGTATTTTCTTTTTGAGAAACTTACTATACTTTGTGAAAAAGATAGGTGAACGAGTTTTGTACACGGTCAGCAAAGACGAACTTTGAAAATGGCAAATGGGCTTAGAAATATGGGTGTATACCATAGGCGAATAGATAGATAGATTAATAAACAAATAAATAAATAAATAAACAAATAAATAAATAAATAAATGAATGAATGAATAAATGCTCGTAAAGCTCTGCTTGCCGAAGGATTGAAAGCATCAATCATAGTTTGGTGTCAGTCGTGCTTCCTCATGGGTGTTTACTTTTATTTATACTTATAAAACTGAACCGTATTTATGTAGACTTTCCAAATTTAATGAAGGCATGTTGATCTGTGAAAGCAAACTGGCATTTAGGGGTTCATATAGCTCTAAGTAACGTTGTGAAATTCGTATAGTTGAAAACCGCAAAGATGAAACGTGAGCATTTCAGATTTGGATAGCCCATGGGTCGGCCTGGTTCCCCTTCTTGATAGAAGTTTTATACGTAATAAAACATGGTCGTTGCTATGATGACTTATTTTTTCACAAATGACATGAAGCGGAAAAACATCACTCCATTGATATTTGGGTAAATGATTCGTGTGACCAGGATCTGTTGGGTAATACGGCTGTTGTGGACATCATTTACCTTATCTTTAAAGCTTTAATTTTTTTAATGCCATTTAAGATTCAGTAGCTTTTTAAGCAAGTGTAGCAATACAGGGACGTCATAGTCTTTTAGTTTATAAACATAGAATAAACTTCTCTTCGTAGAGAGAGAGAGAGAGAGAGAGAGCTAGCTTAACAAATACTATGTTGTATACATCATTTTGACAGATTACACATAGTACTTATCTGTTCTGTTCTTGGATGTTCTGTTCTTCAGGTGTTAGCAATGTTGCCTCGTTTTACAAAAGAAAACTTTACAATGTATACATGTAAACACTTCAGGCCATAAAATGTTTCCTTTTATAAAAGTGCAAAATTTAAATAGATGCAATTAGACACTTACCCGCTGTTACTTTTTGTCTAATTTCCAGAAGTAAACAAATGAATGTAGGAAAGCGATAAAATTCACATCAATCCTCATCTCAATGTGTGTACAGCTTGATGCTGTCAATGATTTGATATTTGCTAAAGTAGGTCAGTATATCGTTCCTTATCTCATAAAAAGCTCATTTTCTCTCTTTGTTTTACAAAAAGTGGCTACCGTATGGCAATGAGCTACGTTTCGACAAAAGGGGATTCAACTTACTGCATGTCATAATTTATGATGACTTGCTTGGTACCAAGCAAGTCATCATAAATTATGACATGCAGCAAGTTGACCAATTAACAGAAAGTGTCAACCCGGGTGAGCTTGCGCGGACTGCGCAGGCTGACCTGGTCGATACTTTTTGTAGATGCATTTAACCCCTTTTTCACAAAGTATGGCTTATGAATTGGTTAAGTCCTCAGAAGACGGAAAACATTTCTATACTTAGTCATATTTAATCGTTTGCAGGCGACACGTCAAATGTTGCCCACTTGATAGGAACTGTGTTTGAAAGGGCAGAAAAAATTCATTGTGGAAAAAGCTGACATGTTGGTTACCAACGTTTCCTCCTTTTCCCACAATGCTTTCCTCAGCATTGTTTTGTAAAGGGTTTAGTAAAATTCTTTCAGTGCAGAAGGATGAAAAAGGTTCGCTATGAAGTATGGGATTATATATTTACCTGTGAGTGAATATAATGAGGCGCATTCTTGGATGTCAGCTGAGACTGAAGAACTGATAAGTACGTGTGGCTTTTTTTCTATGCCTTCTGAAACAATATTCCTCTGATATGTTGTGAAAGGACTTCACCCCAAACGTCTGTGGATTCTTTTTTCCCGAGTATCGGTTATAAGTAAGCTAAAGAGGTTGTGTTTGTGATCAGTACTTCAAAGAGTGGAAGTAGCGCGGGAATTCTCACGCGCGATACTTAACGAGGGTAAATTCGTTGCACTTGGACATAGTAGCCCAAAGGTAATGGCTAAAACAGATTTTTGCTCTGCTTTTGTAGATGTTTTGATCGTCTATTAAGATAAAATGAAAGAAAAATCTTGTAGGTTTCATTTCAAGGCTTATCTTCAGTTTACACCTGGATAATTCTATGCGGAATGTTCTTTTTGGTTGTTTTTTTTTTATGATATTTTAGCTTTAAAAATAATGAAAAGAAAATAGAGAATGGATTGAAATGACAACTTGGTGTGATTTTTGTTCCTGTTAATTTTTCCTTCTCTGCTTTATTTTTTATAAAGTTTGTTTCTTCTTGAAATATGATTTACATGATAGTATGAGATATACTGTAAAATTTGAAACATAGTGGTAACCAGCATTTTCTCCTTTTCCCACTATGTTTTCTACCTTTTCCAATATAATTTCCACCATTCAAGCCACATTTATTTTGAAGTCTGCAATTTGTCTACATTTAGAAAGTTCAAAATGTTGTCGCATCGTAAAGAGTTAAGTGTAAAATAAAATACTATAAAATGATATGATAGGTTAATATCCTTGGCGGTTAAATGATCTCTGGGAATAAGAGACTGATTACCTTAATGAGGCCAATATACATTAATAGTCTTGTGCTGCTTATTTTTTTTACTCAAAACGTGCCAAAAGGAAATGTTGCTTTGCAGAATTTTAAATTAGAATTACCCATACTCATCTTTTGCTCGACATACTCGTACTTGAAGTCTTCTTACCGGATCTCTCTCAGATTTTTTTTCTTAATCCAATCTCTGAAAGATTTTTAGCATCGCATCGGGCAATGTAGATCCAAGACCAATCTGCGAACTTTGCTGTCAGCAAAATAACTGTGAGCAAAAAAACAAGTCTTGACTTGCGCTTAGAAATCAATGGATAAACCCATATAAAAACGAGAACTTGTAAGAGACAACAAGTAACTCTATACAAAACGACAAAATTTTGTTAAAAGTAATTTGCAAACAAAAAATTAGATGTTGCTCAAATCATGGGATTTGTCTTTGATACGCCAGAAAACATTGTGGAGAAATGAAAAAAAAAAAAAAAAAACTGGTTACCAACACTTTTCACCTTTTTCTCACGATGTTTCCAAAAGCCTTTTTCGTCAAAGTTTGGGATTGTATGGCAAAAGGATAAAGATATGAAATGACTGTTGGTTGAGAAATGGAGCAGTTACCTCTTACTTCATTCCAAGCAATAGCTGGCTGTCCCACAATGTTTTCAAAAGCTGTCAATATAATGCAAACACGTATTTGAGCCACACTCTGGCAAAAAGGGGTTTAGTGAATATCCGTGATGCATTACACCAAGCCATCACATGACTATGGATCCATACAAATTCATTTTGTCCAACAACCGGCTGAATACTGAGGTAGAATGCTCCTTGGGCATGTAGAAAATTAACCAAAAGCAAAAAGGTTTGACACAGATCTGCCTGTGCGGACTACGCAGGCTGATCTCGGTCGATTCTTTTTCCAGATGCATCAAATTCCCTTTTCAGAGAGCATAGTTCAGATGTTTATGAATGTATGGTAAAGTGATATGGAAATCATCGCATTCAAGACAGAACGTAGAAACCTTGTTGCTATTTGAAATTAGAACACAGTGGTAATGACTATAACAGTTCTCGATCTACTTTTCTGGTTATTGAATCATAATTCCTTTAAGTCCTATTTTAATGTTAATCTTGTAATGGCACCTGGCTAAATGCACCATGTTCTAGATCGTGCAATTTAACCCCTTACCAAACAATCCCACTTTTTAACGACCTTAAGAAAAAGACTCTAGGAAACTTTGTGGGAAAATCAGAAAATGCTGGTAACTAGCATTTTCTACTTTTCCCCACAATGTTTTCTACGCCTTCTAAGACAAATCTTACCATTTGAACCACACGGAGTTTGTTGTCCGCAAATGCTTTGAATATGGACAAGGCTAAGACTTTGTCGTGTGGTAAACACATAATTCAATATAGTTTGTTAGTGAAAAACAGAGTTCTTTTATTGACCCTTAACCCTTTCCCAAACGACAAATTTTAGACTCTTCCAAACTCAAAGAAATTGCAGACGACAAAGTAATAATTGATAAAAGTGACAGAAAGTTGTCTAATAGGGTAGAAAACATTGTGGGAAAAGGAGAAACTCTTCGTTACGAGCAATTTCTCCTTTTCCCACAGTGTTTTCAAAGGACTTGTACTGCAGACACGTAAAAACACGGGTTTGTTTGGGAGAGGGTTAACATGCTAAATAAATAAAATGAAACTTTCAAGCCAATAGCGAAAGACCGAAATTCAGTTTTTTTTCGAAGGTATTTCTTATGAAAAGATATCTCCTAATAGGACAATGTAGATCTAAGGTCAGACTGCACTTTCTGTGCCGTCTGATTTTGGTCTACATTTTCCGCAAAGGGTCCTTATATCGCGCTTAGGTATAACCCGTTACCGAAACATTGGTGTGAGGCAATTTTGATGAAACTGTGTCCAAATGCGGGTAGATCTGTGAATTGATTTCAAACAAAGATATGCACATGTAAAATGCAACTCACTTGTCGATATCTATTCTTATAAGGTATTTCTACATAAAACGAAATTCGATGAATTTTTCTCAAGACTATTATTTCAAAATGATATGATAACTGACTAAATTTTATTTTGTACAGCATGTAGGATTACTACAGCAATATGACTTTTGGGAAAGTTTCTACATCTAAAAAAAAATATGAAAAGAGTGCAACACGGGTACTAAATCTTGACTTTCATTAGAAATAGCAGTATATAGTGTCCAGGGTCTTCAGCGTGTGTGCCTTTGCTTGGGTAGAAAAGTCACAAAGGGTAATGACCCACAGGTGAACTGTCCCATGGAAAATAACCCCATTGCTAAATACATGTAGGTTCATGTTCTTACAGGTCCAGTAGAGGCCAAAAGTAAACAGTGCTGGGGTTAAAGTGCATTTTCATTTAAATCATACCATGTAAAATTATGGATCTTAATGTAAAGATTACAATCTGTCATTATACGGATGGTTCACGTGTTGGTCGCTTGCAGAAAAATAAATTTCAAAATCAGGTAAAAAGTAAACAATGGATAGAGCGACTTGTCAACTTTTGACCTAGTTTCAAAATTCGTTTTTTGTGCCAGTGACTAACGTGGGACGATCACAATAATTTCCATACTTTTAAAAGATTTGATTTAAAATCAAATGGATTTTAACACCCACATTGTTTACTTTTGGGCCTTTAACACAGAAAAAAGGACATGAGGCTTATGATACTCATATTTATGAGAAATGGTGAAGTAAAGTTTAAATGTGTATGATAGATCTACTATTGAATATTCATGTTTCTTGAAAATCTCTCTCGGATATTATAAAAAGACTTGATGAGATGTAAACACCCTACAATCATTCAAGTAATCTGCAATAGAACTGTATGAGCCATGCTCTGTGAAAAAAGTTTTAATGCATTTGCAAAACTTAAACGTATCGAACCAGGTCAGCCTGCGTAGTCCACGCAGTCTGACCTGGGTCGAAACTTTTTGCTATAGAATTTTTTGCATGTCCAAGGAACATTGTAGCTCAAGATTCAGTTGGTTGATCGACAAAATGGATTTTTATGGATCCATAATTATGTGATGACTTGGTTAGTATAATGCAGTCTTGGACTAGATCTGCATTGTTCGCCGAGCCCCGGTAGCTCAGTCGGTAGCGTGCAGGACTCGATCCCTGGCTACGACCCCTGACTCGGCCAATTTCTTTTCGAGGATTGATGATAGTCACTGCGACAGGATTCATTCCTCTCCCACCGCTGACCATTGTTTCGACGATGATTATGTAGGAAAGCAGCAAGTGGCTTGGAAAGAAAATTGTGCAAAGTACTGGTAAAAGAGACTCCAGGAACGCATGGATAGGTGCACTGGCCGCCGCGATATAACTGAAATAATGTTGGAAACGGCGTTAAACACCATACAAACAATCTGCATAGTTCGCTACTCTAGGTGACAAAGACTTAGAACCGCAAGGATTTGGCTATTTCCCTTGTGTTAGAATGTACATATATTTGAACCATGTTCTGTGAAAAGGGGGCTTAATGCATCTGCGAAAAGTATCGACCGAGGTCAGCCTGCGCAGGCTGACCTTGGTCGATACTTTTCGCTATTGGTCAATTTTCTGTATGTGGAAGGACCAGTGTACCTCATGATTCAGTAGGTTATACAAAACAGGTTTAAGGAATGTAAAATACTGTGATGACTTGCTTGGTTTCATGCGTCACGGTGATGCATTATGCTCCCTTTTGCCAGAGCCCGGCTCATATATTTGAGCCATGTTCTGCAAAAAGGAGGATTGATGTAATTACGTGATGCATTATACCAAGCAAGTCATCACATAATTATGGATCCGTAAAATCTATTTAGTCTAACAACTGACTGAATCCTGAAGAAGAATGTCCTTGGACATACAGAAAATTTACCTAAAGCAAAACGTTTCGACCCCATGTCAGCCAGCGCGGACTGCACAGGCGACTTGGGTCGATACTTTTTTGGCCTGCAACACGCGAAAAGGGGCATTCGGCCATTTGCGTAAAGTGTCGTCTCGGGTCAGCCTGCGCAGTCCGCGCAGGCTAATCCGAAACGGCACTTTACGTCTACATTAGATTTTATTCTTTAGTAGACTCGCGCAAAACAGAAAATTACATAAAAACGGAAAGTATCGTTTCGGATTAGCCTGCGCGGACTGCGCAGGCTGATCCGAGACGACACTTTACGCAAATGTCCGAATGCTCCTTTTCGTGTGCTGCAAGCCATATACGAGTATATAATATTCACTTTTCACGGAGCATGGCTCGTTTCGTTTGTCTGACGGAGGCAAGGGTTTATTTTGAATGGTCAATAGAGTCCTTACAGCGAACTTGATTAGCTTTGGTTCATTTAACACGGTCACCATTAACTATTTTGTTCAGTAACACGGCGTAGTTTTGGGTAATTTGTAGTGTACCATTACAAGATAAATTCGTAGAAGTCATTTGGAAACAGACAAATGAATTTGTGTTGTAAAAATATGCAAGCATTCCTTTACTGTTTCCTACCGCCGCCGCCCCTTCACATGAAAATCAGGAAAAAAAAACGCATTTTTTCTTTTTTCTTATTTTTTTACTTACAAAAAATCAATTCGTAATTTTCAAAAGAGCAGAAAAGTTTCTAATGATTTTGCTACTGAACGACGGGGTCGTTTCGTATGTTGAGTATATAAGTATCTATTTTGGCCAGTGCGCTAGCTTTATCTACATCTGTCTATATCTGACTACCTTTATATAACTTTACAGTGCAACCTTGTAAAGTAGTAAATTTACGATTATAGCATTAGTGTTGTACAACAAAGCGCTGCATAGTGCCTTCGTTAACATGTCTGCAAGCATGTGGTTTGATAGATATATAAGGGCGTTTCTAAACAGCGATCAAAATTGATTTTCCTCGATGGGGCGTCAGTTTGATTCAGACTGTACCACCGATATCCAAGGGTATAAAAAGAATGAAGACATACTCTGTGAAAAGGCGTTTAATGCATCTGAAAATAATATCGTCCAGGTCTTCCTGCGCAGTCGGCGCAGGAAGACCTTAGTCGAAACTTTTTGCAATTTGTCAATTTTTTGCATGTCAAAGGACAAGTCTTTCTCATGATTCAATCGGTTGTTAGACAAAATGGATTTTATGGATCTATAACTATGTGATGACTATGTTGGTTTAATGCATCGCGAAGATGCTTTAACCCCCCCCCCCCTCCGTTTTCTCAGGGCCTGACTCAATTTGATAACAATTAAAGAGAGTTTGTGAAGCCTCTGAGCTTTGGCCTACTATTTGCTGTCCTAATTCCAGCTGAGCATGTTTGTTTCGATTTTCTGCACAAAGTTGTAATAAAATTTATAAACTTAATCCAAGCATTACGTAATCTAACCCCGCCTTTCTCTTTCCAGGTTTCAGTTATGATTTCAAAGGCGATGCATGAGGCCGCAAAGACCCGAAGAGACCATTGAAGTAAAAGTGAAAATCCAAGTTACATTTATAAGCGACAGTGGAAGGGACAAAAGGTATAACGGCTATTAAGATTGAGAGATGTAAGCATACGGACAAGTGAACGTACAGTGTCTTGTTACAATGTTCGGAAATAACTCTTCTACCTGTCCAATCAAACTGCAGGCTCCAGTTGGGGAATCAGGGTAAGTTAAAACCATTTGAGCCGTGCTCTGTGAAAAGGGGGCTTAATGCATCTGCGAAAGGTATCGACCCAGGTCAACCTGCGCAGTCAGCGCAGGCTGACCTGGGCCGAAACTTTTCGCTATTGGTTAATTTTGTGTTTATCAAAGGACCAGTCTACCTCATGATTAAGTCGGTTATTAAAAAAAGTGGCTATTATAGATCCGTAATTATGTGATGACTTGGGCAGGTATCATCTATCAAGCCCCCTTTTGCCAGAGCATGGTTCATTTATAGTGTTCTTCTCTCTCCCTCTCGCTGCTCTTATCAATTTCACGTCATGTCTTTCTCTTCTTCATTGTGCATATTTGTTTATCTTTTTTTACCTATTTTTCTGATTTTTTTTTTTTTTGTTTTCATTCGGTGGAACTTGTTTTAAGCGAGTGTTTTACAAGTGCTTATTTTGAGGTCGTAATTTGGAGTAAATTTAATTTTATAAATGTCTGAATTACGGCACCTTATCGTATAGCGATAATTATACATTTCGTCTTCGTGTCCATATATAGACATCAAGTTCAAATGAACTTACTTACCATCAACTTTTGTATCAAATTTTGTTTGCGTTTATTACGGTAGTTTGTCATTTTATTGGTTATCTATTTATAGACTCCGTCTATAAATTTGTTTTAAAAATGCGGCACCTGAATATATCTTGTTTTTCATATGAGTCATGCTCTGTAAAAGGGGGCTTAATGCATCTGCAAAAAATATCGACCTACATCAGCCTGAACAATCCGTGCAGGCTGATCTAGGTCGAAATCTTCTGCATGTCAAAGGAACATTCTACCTCATGATTAAGTCGGTTGTAATACAAAATGGATTTTATGGATCCATGATTATGTGATGACCTTGCTTTGTATAGTGCATCACGTAGATGCATTATACTCCCTTTTGCCAGGGCCGGCTTCTATTTTTACGCTGTATTGCCAGTACATTCGGCGCATTCTAGTGTCTCAAGCCTTCCGAGTCCTCTGTTTCTTTTGTTACCTTCTGAGTCAAATGTACGCCAGACAAATTTAAAAGTAGCATGGCAAAATATTGATACATATCATCATTTACAAAGTCTAGACGAAAACGCGAATACTTCAAACGTGAAAATCTTTTAAAGGGGGAATTTTCTTGTTTCCGTCAATTTCTTCTTTTTTTATCCAAATTTTTTCTCAAGGTAGAATTGTTTACATATGAGTTAATTAGTTTATCTATTGCCATTCCTGCATTGCTGTGAATTGGGATGACTACAGTACTGCATGTATTTTTTCAAATTCTGCTTCTTGTAAGATTGAAATTCACTGTATATATCAAAAAGCCAAATTTTGGTCAAAAGACAAAAAGAAAATTATCGTTCTGGACGCAGGTACTTCTTCATTAGCCAAAAAAAGGACATATTTAGATTTTTGTCGCGATACATATAGTTTTTTTTTTTTTTGTGAAACGCTGATAAATAAGTTACTAATGCAAGTGTCAAGTAACTGGACCATAACATTCAAAATAAAGGGTGCAATATTGACTTTCAAAAAATGGGATTGTCGTATTACATTAGGGAACTCATCAATTTTTATGCAACCAGATATGACATCATCATAACTATTGCATACGATTTCATATAAACCGACACGTGTTCCTGCATTCGTCACAACTCGGCCGATTCCGTAACTACATATAACCTCGTCCATGTAAAGGAGGTTTCCATTTTGAACTGCAATTCCATTATCTTCCGCTATGTGGCATTTTTCAAATACAGACCTATCTGATTTGGGCATTCTGGGTACAGAACCGGACTACTTTTCAAATTGACAACCTTTACTTCGAATTTAAAAAAAAAAAAACCGTTTACTCAATAAAAAGCTACCTCGTACGATTCATGCAGCTATGGTCAGCTAGCAGGTAACCTATGCACCAGTCATTTATAAAAACAGCCCCTACAGGCTTGGGTAATAGCTTCAGTATAAGCCCAGACACTTCTTGTTGATAAGTATGTTGAAAAACCTTGCACGAATCCTCATTTCCCTAAAGTCTATATTTAGAAACTGTATTCAAAGATGTGCAGTTAAACAATAGTATTTCTAAAAACTATTCTTCCCGTTTGAAATAATTAAATTTTTAGAAAATTTGGAGTAAAAAAACGGGCTTGATTTTTCCACAGAGGTATTGTTTATTGCCATTTTCTCCATTGCTTCTTTATTAGCGGCGAGTTTTAGTTTACACACCGCGTATTAATATTTATCCTGTATAGGATAGTGATGCGTCATAGCAGACAGGTCAAATCTTCGAAGGATATGACATGCGCAGACAACGCTGCAATTCACATGATCTGACATTCGGCATACCTCGGGTGATGGGAGCCATCAAGTCCCTCGGCTGTATCTGGTAGCTTGATATACACCTATACGGTATATTTCATCGCCGGAAATACGCCGGTTTACCGTTCTGAAAATTGTAAGGCTCCTTTTAAAAAAGAAAACTTAAGTCTCATTTATCTATCGAAATCTTTCTAACTATATTTCAGTTGACAAACAGTTCGTACATTCATTTTTTAACTCGGTTTATCAATTGCGATTGAAGTTTTCACCAACAGATAGATAGATGTGAATAACTTCATCGAGGTTGTTTATGTTGTTGCTAAACGACTGACAGTGGCGCCGCCATGTATAAGATCACGTGACTGGCAGTTCAAATGGAAACGACCGTTATACAGACGAGGTTAGATGTAGGTACGGAATCGGCCGAGTTGTGACGAGTGATGATCTAAAACATTGCGGCTCCCATGTAAATCTAAAAACAACGACATGAACATCCACAGTGAAGTTGTTCACGTCTATCAATCTGTTGGTGAAAACTTCCAACGGAATTGATAAACCACGCTAAAATGAACAAAAAAGTACAAACTGTTTGTCAATGGAAATGTGTTTAGAAAGATTTCGATAGAACTTTGTGATTTTTTTTTTTCTAAGACGAGTCTTTCAATTTTAAGAATGATAAGACGGCGTATTTCTGGCGAAAAAATGTACCGTGTAGGTAAATATTAACCTACGTCATACAGCCGAGGGACTTGATCAACTGATCACTCAAAGTTTGCCGCGGTGTAATTGATCATGTGACATTCCCACATACCTTTGAAAAGTTCTTCTGCGAAATCTAAAAATACATTCAGAGGCTTAGAATCACTGCAAAGGAGTACCATTAAGAAAAATTATCACTTTTCTATCTTATTTATCGGTGGTTTGCAAATTATTGCAGTTTTTAACTCTTTACCAAACGACGCAAATTTAGACTCGACCAAATCCAAAGCATTTGCAGGCGTTAAATCAAATATGGTTCGAATGGCTGAAACATTCTTTGAAAGAGAGGAAAACATTAAGAGCACAGGGGAAAATGCTTATTACCAGCATTTTCTCCATGTCAAACAATGGTTTTAGGGGCCTTCTTTCTCAGGGTTGTTAAAACACCGAATTGTTTGGTAAAGTGTTATACGTTTATTGGCGAAGAGTTGTTAAGAGCTACTTAGCAGGAAAATTGATACAGGTACTCAACAGCGATTTATTTGTTTTAGAGTATGTGCTGTCAGATTGCTGATGAGGCTGTTCTTATGCTTGGCCGTAATCCATTTTCTGTACATCTTTTCTGTTGTTCGTTTTTTGTCATAGGACTGTTTACTATTAAATACCAAGTGGTATTTGTAGAAAACCAAGGCTTTAATGAGTCAATAACTTAATATCACTCACACATTCTATTTTATTTACTCATTTTACTTATTTCATCCATTTTGTCCCTGGGTCGGACGGTCTATCGGCTGGCTTCCTGGTCGATCGGTCGATCAGTCGAACATTTGCCAAGACATGAAGGAGGCATTGTGTTTTCTGAAAGTCCGATCCATATCGCTGAACAAAAGCCAAAGCCATCCCTCTTCTCTTCTTGATCAAAATCGTAACGTACGAGTGTTGTCATGGTGCCGCGTCGGTATTAATGTTCTTTTCTCTTGAGTATTGACACAATGTAAATTAACCCGGTAATTGATAGGGAATAGCTTATTACGTTACAAATCATTAATTCATCAAACAAAAATTCTGTCTCCCCTACAGAGACAGTATATTGTTTTAATCTTACCCAAATATTTCTTGACGGTGCCAAGATATTACCTTTAAACTCTGTGTCAGGCGACAAAACTTTAGACTTGTCCACATTGCAAGCATTTGCAAGACGATACAATTTTGTGTCTCAAATGACTGGAAATGCCTTTGAACACATCACTGATTACCAGCATTTTCTCCTTTTCCTAAAATGCTTCTTTAAGAGCCATCCATCTTCCTAAGGGTAATATACTACTCAAGGTTTGCTAAGCACCATTAATATTGTTGTACATATCTTAGGTTGTAGTGAATTTTCTTGCTGAAGATGTACCTTGTGCTTTATTTATTATTGTATATAAAGATTTTACACTTGTTGTGTACTCTTTTGATTTTTTTTTCATTTTTAACTGGATGGTCACTAAAACGGTTGTTTTTTCAAAACTAGTAAAAAACGGAATTTCCGAAAAAAGCTAGCGATTAATTTGGTATGGGCCAAATAACGAGTATGTGACCCGTTGCTATCAGTTATAGCTTGGCAACGTAGTTGAATGCCCCAAATTAGGCTTTGGATAACCATTTGAGGATTGGAATTCCATTCCTCGACAAGGAATGCACCAAGTTGCTGAATGCTTTGTGGCTGGACCTGACGGGCTGAAATGCAGATCTGTAACTCATTCCACATGTGTTCAATTGGATTTAAGTCCGGGGAAGGGGATGGCCAATCCATTGACTGGATACCCTCCCGTTGCAAGTACTCTTGGGCAACATGGGCCGTGTGAGGACGAGCATTTTTGTCCTTTAAATGAACCCATAGCCAACAGCACCAGCATATAACCTTACCTGTGCTTCGAGAATTTCATCTAAATACCGCCGGGCAGTCAATGTGCCTCGATCGAGCACAACCAGGTCTGTTTGTCCATTTCAGCTTATCCCGCCCCATACCATGATAGAGCCGTTCCCGTACCGATCATGCTCAGCAATGTTTGCTGTATGAAACCTCTCCCCTGGCCTTCTCCACACTCGATTATGCATATCCGTGTAGTCCATGCAGTATCGGGACTCATCTGTAAAGAGGATTGGTGGCCAGTCCATTCTCTTTCAACCAAAAATGGTCCATCGCACAAGCAAACCAATGCTAACAGTGGTTTGGAGTTAGGGGGATACAAATACACCATGGTCTTCTCGCTCGGAGGCCAGTGTCGTGCAACCGTGTGCATACGGTTTGAGTCGAAACTCTGACCCCAGAAGTATTTTGAAGGTCAGAAGGCAGTTGAGTCACAGTCGCAAAGCGGTTTCTCCGAGCCTGGATGATCAAATATCGATCATCAGCTGCAGATGTAGCCCTTCACCTGCCACCACCATGTCGCCTGATAGGTGTACCATACTGCTGCTACCTTGCCCAGGCTCTTGTGATAACAGTATGGTGCACACCAAGTGCCTCACCAACCTCACAATGAAGAGCCCGTTGTTCGAACAATCCAACTGCCCGCCACATGTTTGCATCTGATAAATGTCTTCTGACATTCGCATTTGCCATATTAACGTCAAAAACGTTCAGCCTTTCAAAAGAAAGTGTAGAATAAAGAGTGTACACAAGTTTGGTACATGTATGCAGTGTCTCAAAACACTATGAAAATTGAGGGTATCTGCATTTGCAAGACTTGCACGAGGAATGTGCCTGTCGTACTAGGCAATGTGTTGACTGGAGACCTTCTCGATACACCACTGAATGATTTCCAATATAAACATCACAAAAATATAGAAAACAGACTCTGCTATGGTGCTAGGAAACCTTGGTGCTTAGCAAACTTTGAGTAGTATATTTTTCATTTCCGTTCATCGAACCCTTCAAGTTAAAGGCGGTTTTAGACTTACTACCACGACCGCCAGTAAACAAAAGTCAATGACATCATACATGAAGAACAATCAAATGCAACCGTCTATGCACATTGGGATGCAGTGTCTAATAAGGATATTTAGGCTTTCATTTCTCATTTGTTATTCTCGTTTTCGGTTAGTTTACGTTTTGTACACTTTATGGGTTACCGTGTAAGTCCTGATAATACCGCGCTGTTTCGCGAGACTTTTTAATTCTCTTACCAAAAAAACGCACAAGAATGCACTAAGAGAGATATCTTTATTTAGTATTTAAACTAGGGTCGTTAAATAAAGAAACCTTAGGGTTTCGGAATTTCATAGTGTGCTTGTCTTCGTATGATTATGACAGTCTCTTTTGCACTCCACTATTCCTCTGATATCCTATGGCGACGTGAATTGGCAAGGATCAATTAAAAAGCTTCGTTCTTTTAATGAAATGCAGTTCTTAAACCAAATGTTCAAAACTTTTACTCCAGGGATTTGCAGGACTGTACCTAGGGCCAATTTCTAAAGACAAACGGCGCCAGCGAATACTGAACCTAGAACCCCTTGATTGCAAATTTAATGTCTTCACAAATACTCCCTAAACAATATGACAAACAAACACTGACCGAACAATGACATGTCAGGCAAAAATTACCATAAATTAAACAGTTCATTATCACTTGAAACTAAGTTGTACTTTCTTGCAATAATCCTCTTCCAGACAAGCAATATGTTTAGCAATGAAAGTAAACAAATTTTATGCTGCATGTCCATACAGTCTTGGCCTAACCACTAAATTTATATAATTTGTGGCTTGCAACACCCTAAAAGGGGCATTCGGACATTTGCGTAAAGTCTCGTCTCGGATCAGCCTGCGCAGTCCGCGCAGGCAAATCCGAAACGACGCTTTCCGTTTTTATGTAATTTTCTGTTTTGCACAAGTCTACTGTAGCACAAAATCTAATGTAGTCGTAAAGTGCCGTCTCGGATTAGCCTGCGCGGACTGCGCAGGCTGATCCGAGACGACACTTTACGCAAATGTCCGAATGCCCTTTTTCGCGTGTTGCAAGCCATATTATTATAGTAATATATGTATGAGTGGCGCTCTTGGAAATGGGGGTTTAATGTATCTCCGTGATACATTATACCAAGCAAGTCGTCACATAATTAAAATCTATAAAATCCATTACTAAGGGACTAGCCATGTATAGGTATATAAGCATGTATAGTTACTCTGGTTGCAGTGATATTATTGCTAAAAATGTTAAAGATACTGTTTAAAATGGCTATAACTCTTTACCAGACGACAATTTTTTCCCTCTTCCCAGAATGTTTTCAATAGGCGTCTTACTCAAAGTCGTTAAAGGTCGGAAAAGTGCGGTAAAGGGTTTAACGGAACAATATTCCAAACTAGGGGAGCGTTAGGATTTATTCCTCTCTCACTGCTGTTCGTTAGTGCCACTGGAATAATATTGTACGAAATAATGAATAAAGAACAGAAACTCCAGAAAAGCATAGGTAGGTGCACTGCCCGCGGCAAAGCAACTGAAATAATGTTAAAAACACCATTAAACAAAATCAATCAATCAATCAATCAACCAACCAAACCAACCAACCAACCAAACAAATAAACAAGGAGATCTCGCGTGACTGAAGGAACAAGCACACACCAAGATTGATACGAGAAACATAAACTGTCCACATGGTCCAAATGAGTATTAATAGCTTAATAATTAATAATCTTGGCATATTTATGGTTTTTGATAGAGGGTTGTGCCTAAAACGAATTTTTAGGACATCGATTGTGCTTATTTCTGCTTTATTTCAAATATAACCCATCAGCCAAGCAGCTGTTTTGATTTTAACCCTTTATCAAAGGACAAAATTTCAGACTTGTCCAAATTGAAAGTATTTGCACTGCAACGATTAGGAAATGGTTCACATGATTGGTTTGTCATAAATAGGTTGAAATCTTTGTGAGAAAAAGAGAATATGCTGGTTACCAGCATTCTGTTCTTGTCCCACAATGTTTTCAAAAGCTTTTTTTCCTAGGGTAGTTAACCCTTAAGCTGCTGAGCGCGACTTACTGACCTTTTGCGGACAGTGCAGATCAAGATCAGACTGCACAGAACGTACAGTCTGATCTTAGATCTACACTGTCCGATAATAAGATCCAAAACATGACTCTGAAATGGCAATATTCGGGTTTTTTACTATCGACTTAAAAATTTCATTTTAGTTATTTAACAGGATAAGGATTTAAACTCGGAATTGTTTGGTAAACGCTTAATTGAGAACATGATCACGTTCCCTTTTGAAAAGCCCTTGTAATTCTCTAAGGTATGGGCTGTTAAAAATATTGCGAGTTTGGAGAAATTTGTACCATCACTGTTCTATTCTTCATAAAACTTCAAAATGCTGTTTAAGATCAACGAAGATACGTTTCATAAAAGAAAGAAAGAAAGAAAAAAAAAAAAAAATCAAATGTACCAGTGAAAGAAGTTGTATGCTAGAGTAATTAGTAAATCCAAACTACTTTGTCTACGGACCAATTCACCTTTTATTCTAAACCAGATGTCAAAATTTTGGACTCGTCAGTACTGAAAGCTTCAACGAACCAACTGATGGAAAAATGAATTTTCACTACAAACCCCTGACTAACCTTGAGACTAGTATTCGAGGAAACTCTGTTCGTATAGCCCATGGTGATTCTTTCACGAAAAGCATTTATTTCAACATAAATGAAAAAACAAAAGAAATTCTCCAGATTGACAATAATTAATTAATTACTCAAAACAATAAGTAAGAAAGAATTTCAAAACCAATTACCATACGACGAAATTTTAGACAACTTCATCAAGGTTGTTAAAACAGGGGATTGTGTGGTAAAGGGCTAACCCTTTACGTCACAGTTCCGAGATTTTACGACCCCATACAGAGAAAAATTTTGAAAAGATTGTGGGAAAAAGAATAAAATCCTTGTAACCAGCATTTTCTCGTTTTCCCACAATGTTTTCTACCCTATCATAGAACTTAAGCTCAGAGGTACCAATTTTGAATTGGTCTTCTGCAGATGTTTCGAATCGGAAGAGTCGAAAATTTGCTATTTCGGAAAGGGTTAAAGCAGCCATGAAACGAAAATATCAGTAGAAGAACCCGAGACCTAAAATAGCTTATCAAAGAAAAAAAAAATTGCCAAAGTCTGATAAATGTCTATTTAGTAGTACGTACAACTCGAAACTTATTGATGACGAATAATCGGAAAAGAGTTATCTCGTCCATTCACGCGAGAGTTGCGATATCGCGAGATACCATATCCCCTATTAAATTCCCATTCTCTGTAATGAAGAGTTTATAGCGGACCGATAATTAATACTTGAATGACAGACGGTGAAATTACTGGACCCCACAATCTGTATTGTTAGAGTCATCCAATCAGCTTAACTCTTCACCACACGACAAAACTTGTAGACTTGTCCAAATTGGAAGCATTTGCAGACGACAAATTAAATGTAACTCAAATGATGGAATTTGTCTGTAATAGAATAGAAAACATTTGTGGGAAAAGGAGAAAATGCTGGTTACCAGCATTTTCTCCTTTCCCCACAATGTTTTCAAATGGCCTGTCTCAATGTTGTTAAAAGTCGGGATTGTGTGGTAAAGGCTTAACCCTTTACCAGACGACAAAATTTTTTAGACTTGTCCATAACGAAATCGTTTGCAGACGACAAAGTAGATAACACTCAAATGCATAAGTTTGTTTTTTTGAAAGGGTAGAAAACGTTGAGGGAAGAGGGGACATGTTGGTTACCAGCATTTTCTGTTTTTTTTTCCTCAGTATTTCCATGAGCATTCTCCTATAGAGTTATAAAAACGCGAGAGCGTGTGGTGCAGGGAGAATCCTTTCATTTCTTCATTGTCCTTCGAACTTATCTGTTTGTAACTTATATGTCCTTATAAAGCACAGAATTATTTCATTGCTAAATTTGGTAATTCATGTTAAATCTATCACAAGCTTTCATGATA
This sequence comes from Hippopus hippopus, assembly GCA_946811185.2. Classification (NCBI taxonomy): domain Eukaryota; kingdom Metazoa; phylum Mollusca; class Bivalvia; order Cardiida; family Cardiidae; genus Hippopus; species Hippopus hippopus. The sequence goes on from OX328100.1 coordinate 35,046,693, forward strand.
GGAAAGCTGTCAAAAACCCGTCTTTCTTCTGCCATGTGCAGACAAGGTGGACCTCCGAGAGTTCGAGGTTTAGGTGATCCAACAAGAGAAGGATAAAAACGGCTAAGTGTTTCGTCAGATTTGCATTTCCAACAATTTATCGTTGAGCCGGGATCCGAGCGCGTCTTTTCTAATCATTCTCTTTTCTGATTTGATGAAAATTCACGGAGAACCAAAGTGTCAACTTGAATGAACCGGGAAGTAGCCCCCTTTTTACTTTTTGTTGGGAGAGGTAGCTTTTATTAGGAATTCGTCACCAGTCACTATTACGAATGTTAGTAAAATATGTACGTAAGTAAAGTTACTTATCACGTCATGTGAAGGCATTTACTTGTACACGTATGAATACTCCGGAAGAAAATTCGAAAAAAAAAAAGTGTACTTGCACCAATGCTGGTGGTACTACTCCATTACCAAACTATGCAATATGAACGCATTTACATTATACATATGTAAGTCCAAAAATTCCTGGTGAAAATTTGGGTAAAGAAATATAGGATCTGACATGAGTTGGTGTTTGAGTTAAGATTTTAATAAACGAGTCAAGGGAAAACGTTATTAAGCGAGCCTCTGGCGAGCGTAATAACATATTTTCTTGACGAGTTTAGTAAAAATTTTTATCACATAACCTCCCTTGTTTTCAGTGTAATATACCCATTACGAATTTTCTTATCTTATACACGTTTGATATCATATTTGTGTGACGTCATTTTTGACGTCATTTTGTACGTAGTTCAAAGAAGTGAAAAGGTTTTATGGATATTACCGCGAGTGCATCTAAAAATGGTTTTGCATCATCTGATCTATATTTTCTGAAATATCGTTATGTGATAAAAAGAATCTGACATTCATTTGCGTTTGAGATAAAATTTCATTAAACTCGTCAAGGAAAATGTTATTAAGCTCGCCAAAGGCTCGCTTAATAACATTTCCCAAAACTCGTTTGATAAAATTTTATCTCAAAAGCCAACTCATGTCAGATCCTATATATCTCAAACGCCAACGAATGTCAGATTCTTTTTATCACATAACGATATTCACAAATTATAGATCAGAAGATGCAAAACCATCAATAGACGCACCCGCGGGTAATATCCATATACCCATTCACTTGTATGAAATATATATAAAATGACGTCAAAAATGACGTCACACAATTGCGATATCAAACGTGTATAAGATAAGAAAAATCGTAATGGGTATATTACAATGAAAACAAGGGAGGTTATGTGATAAAAGTATATTTGCATCACCTCTGATGGTTCTATACTCCACTGCCAACTACGCCATGTGGACAGACCTCAGTTTTACATTATATAAAACAGCCGGTGTTTGTCGACTCCTCGAATGCAGAAAAAAAGTATCATCTAAAAGTATCTGAGTCATGCTCTGACAAAAAGGATTTTGATGCATCACCGTGATGCATTATACCAAATACGTCATCAAATAATTGTGGTTCTATAAATCCATTTTCTCTAACAACCGAGTGAATCCTGAGGTAGCATAGTCTTTTGACAAGCAAAAAAGTTACCAAAAGCACAAGGGTTTGACACGGGTCAGCCTGCATACAATCCACAGGCTGACCTGAATCCATTTTTTTCGCAGATGCATTAAACCTCCTTTTTCAGAGAGTATGGCTCATTTGCTATTAATCACACTGTCAACGCAATCTACATACTGTCTCTCACCGTCGACATACATATACATAAAGATCGGATAACACAAACTTCTTTTGTTGATTTTTTTTTTCAAAACGGTCTACTGTAGCAGGAAGCGGGAATTTACAGGTGGTATTTTAGAAACACTTGCACTTGCTAAATGTATGAACACGACCTCTTTTGACGGCTGAAATGACAATCCATTGAACTCAGGAAAATTTGTATCTCATAAGCTTGACTGAAAAAGCGGACGGTATATAATGTAAAACAAATCAGACTGCACGTTCTTTGCAGTCTAATCTTGATCTTTGCCATCTGCAAAAGCCGCTATTTTCGCGTATGACGCTTGAAGGGTTAATATCTTTAATCATCATTAGATAAATGCGGTATTAAACTGCCTCTCTCGCTGTAATAATGCCACTGCACGCATTTTAGCTCTAACAGCGCTGAAATAAATAATCCGTGCTCTGTGAAAAGGGCGTTTAATGCATCTGCAAAAAGTTTTGCAGGCTGACCTGAATCGAAAAGTTTTGCTACAAATCAGTTTTCTGCATGTCAAATATCCACTCTACCTCATGATTCAGTCGGTTTTTAGACAAAACGTTTTTTTAAGGGATCCAAATTTATAATTATTATGACTTGCTTTGTATGAGGGAAATGCAACCCCCTTTTTTGCCAGAGCGTCGCTCAAATGAATTGGTCTTTTTAAATCAGGAAAACATAACGAAAAATTGCAATTTCAATAATGTTTCATAAGAATATTTCACAAAAAAACGTACTTCACGTTTTATACAGTCTGAACTTGATATACATAGTCCGCAATAGCATTTAAATCCAGATTCAGCGCTTTCAGGGTTACCATTTTGCCGTTTTTAGCCTTTAAAGATTTGTTATGCGATCCCTAAGGCTTTAACTTAATTTACTTGTATAGTGGATATCGCGGTCTCTAATGTTCTTTGCGAAGAGAGTTGAGCAAGATCAAAATGAATAAAGGTACCGTCTGATCCTTGTCTGCACTCAGACATCGATACAAAATCAGTTCCTGGAGCACTAGTTTACATGTACTTATTTTTTAAATCTCCTGCAAAAAAATGTTTCTTTATCAACATTGCGGGATGCAGGTTTTGATTAATGAATGTTTCGCTGTAGGCCTTAACTATCATATTATCGTTTTATATTAATTAGAAAACAGAAGAAAGAAAAACAAACCCTTTCTAAACACCTTTTCAAGGACAGGGAGTGTTGATCAAGATCACACTACACATATGTGTAGGCCGATCGCGAGCTATCCGCAAACTGCTGCTTTAGTTACATATTGCAGATAAGTTACATAAACACGCTGGTAACTAGCATTTTCTCTTTCTCCCGTTATATCTTCTACCATTTCTTAGAACAAAATCATTTGCGCCACATTTAAATTGTTGTCTGCAAATGCTTTCAATTTGATCATGTCCAGAATTTTGTCATTTGGTAAAGAGATAACCTTTACCCAGTCGAATTTAATTTGTTGACAATAACAACAATAAATTAAGAAATAATCTTCTTTCTATCGTGGTTTATCGTTCAATAAACCACAGTTGTGAGTTATGAGGCACAATAAATAATCCACGAGGGCGATAGCCCGAGTGGTTTATTCATTGCGCCTCATAACTCACAACTTGGTTTATTGAACGATAAACCACGATAGAAAGAAGATTATTTCGATTCTAACATGACCAACTCTTAATGAAAGGAAAACAAGTTCATACTTAGAGTAAAAACGCGGATGTAGATTATATTCCATTGAATAACTTACTTACTTTATACAGAATGACGTCACTCTATATAGAATAACGTAGATTTTACCACGCTTTCGTTGCACTGTGTTTATAGAGCCGAATTCACGTGTCATGTTAGAATTGTAAATACATCTTATGGCATTGAATTGGCTTAACATGATCGAGTCGATAGAAAGAGTGGCGGAGCAAAATGCAGCCATAGTTACATATTGTATATTACGTCATTATCTCCCGCTAGATGGCATTCTACAAATACACATCTATTTAATTTGGGCATTCTGGGTACAGAACCGGACTACTTTTCAAAACGACAACCGTTTTTGAATTTCAAAATAAAATAAACGTATAATCAATAAAACGCTACTTGGTGCGATTTATTCAGCTATGATCAGCTAGCATGTAACCTGTGCACCGGCCATTTATTAAAACAGCCCCCCACACACTTGGGTAACAGCTTCGGTGTAAGCCCTACTTTTCCCATGTATATGGGGTGGGTGATGCGTCATAGCAGACAGGTCGAATCTTCGAAGAATATGACATGCGCAGACAACACATATTACGTGATACACACGCTGGTAACTCGCATTTTCTCTTTCGTCCCAAAATGTTTTCTACCCTTTCTAAAAACAAAATTATTTCTTTGCGCTGGATTTAAAGTGTCGTTTGCAAATGCTTTCAATTTGGACTTGTCTAGAATTTTGTCTTTTGGTCAAAAGCTAACCCTTACCCTGCCAGATTCAAATTGCTGACAATAACAACAAATTTTTTTGATACATTATGTGACATTGAATTGGCTTGACATGATCGAGTCGAAAGAAAGAGTGTCGGAAAGTGTTGGAGAGTGTGGAGCAAGATCAGACTGCACGTATGTGCAGGCTGATCTTGCTTTACACTCTGCAATATACACCTACCAGGTCGCGAACGACGGGAAAAGAGTTAAAATTGGTCGGTTAAAGGGCCTATTGCATTCCGTATTCATGTATTCTTTGGGGAGCCGCCTACTCTCTCTCTCTGTCTCTCCACTTCTCGTACCACGTCTCCCCTTTCCTCATCCACCCATCCCCTTTCCGAACCCCGGTAGCGCAGTCTGTAGCCTACAGGACTTGAGACCAGTGGGTCGCTGGTTCGAATCCTTCGCTTGGTCAATTTGTTTTCAAGGATTGATGCTAGTCATTGGGACAGGATTCATTCATTTTTAACTGCTGATCATTGTTTCGAAGATGGTTATGTGGGTAAGCAGCCGGTGACTTGGGAAGAATATTGTGCGGAGGACTGGTAAAAAGAAACTCTAAGAAAGTATGAATAGGTGCACATGCAGCCGCGATATAACTGAAATGATGTTGGAAATAACGTTAAACACCAATCAATCAATCAATAAATCAATCAACCAATCAATCAATCTTCCCCACCCCAGTCCTCTCACATTCGGTGTCGTCAAAATTGCCTTTCCGGTGTCAAAATTAAATTGTCCCCATGTCCCAGAGTGTAAATCAAAGACCACACCACACTTTTTAGCTGTCTGATCTTGATGTAGATATAGACTGTCCGTCAAATCACATGGAAAAGTCAATCTGAAAAAAAATTCTTGGTAACTACGACTGACGATCCTAATTCGATTTCTAAAGATAATTGCTACTTTAAAAGTGTATTTGAACGTTTTTTATTTGACAAGAACTGTGACCGATTGCAGTCAAACCTGTAATTTTTTGTGGTAGTTTATACAAACATTTCTGTTTAACCCTTAGGCTGCTTACCGAGATTCAATAACCTTTTTGCGGACAGTGTAGATCAAGATCAGACTGCACAGAACGTGCAGTCTGATCTTTGATATACACTGTCCAATAAGGACATATTTTTCCCCGAAAAAATTAACTTTGAAATAACAAAATCTGGGTTTTTACAATCGGCTTAGATGTCTCATTTCACTGATTCAGCAGGATAAGGGTTGATTCGTAATAAGAAACTTCGCTTCCATCGCCCTTCATTCGGCATACCTCGGGTGATGGGAGCCATCATATCCCTCGGCTGTATCTGGTGGATTAATATGCATCAGATCGATACATATCCGGAAATACGCCGGTTTACCGTTCTGAAAATTGTAAGGCTCATCTTAAAAAAAGAAAACTTGAGTTTCAATTTTCTATCGAAATCTTTCTAACTATGTTTCAGTTGAGTTGGTAAACGGTTCGTACATTCATTATTCATCAATTCCGATCAAAGTTTTCACCGACAGATAAACAGATGTGAATAACTTCATCGAGGTTGTTTATGTCGTTGCTAAACGACTGACAGTGGCTCGCCATGTATAAGATCACGTGATTCGCAGTTCAAATGGAAGCGACCGTTATACGGACGAGGTTAGATGTAGGTACGGAATCGGCCGAGTTGTGACGAGTGCATCGCCCTTGTTGTGATTTAATACCCCCGAAGTCGGGGGCGGGTAGTATAACTGGAATCAAAAATATCCGCCTGTTCAACCTACTCGGCTGAAATATTACTACCGAGAGATCTGCAACATCTGTTATTTTCACCGTGAATGGTCAACTGTAACAGGAATTATGACTCTCTGAATTTTTACCTGACCCAGAAAGGAGGCAATCGGTGTGTGGGGGTGATTTATTCGTCGGTCTTTGACAGTTTGGCAGCTGAACTGTTATTTGGAATGTTGCTCGCAAACCCATCTGGACAGTAATTACTGGTAGATGTATTACATATTTCAGTTTCTACTCCGGAAAAGGGAACACCAGCATATTGCAACAGATCACATTCGGCAAACCCGAGCTGATAAAAAAACTCGGCTGCATTAAGATGTGTGAATAATTGCACCCAAACGGTACAATTCTACTCCGGAAATACGCCGCTTTACCGTTATTAAAAATATAAAGCTCCACTTAAAAAAAAAAAAGGGACAACACGAGCCATATTTTCTATCAAAGTTTTTTCTAAATACTTTTTCATTGATAAACGGTTTTTACATTCATTTTTAGGCGTGTATACATATCAATTCTGTTGGCATTTTACACCGACAGGTTGATAAATGTGAATGACTTCACTCTGGTTGTTGTTAGCGTTGCTAATCCATTTACATGGGCGCCGCCATGTTTAAGATCATGTGGCTTACAGGAATTTAAAATGGAAACCTCCTTGATATTAACGAGGCTAGATTTAGTTAATAGAATTGGCCGAGTTGTGACAAGTGCCACAGGTCGAGCTCAGCCTTACCTTAGATCAACACACACCGACCAGTATTTCTATTAGATATCGTGACTAAAGTAGAATTGAATTTAAAATATTTTGGGTCTCTCCTACCTTTATAAATTTAACAAATTCTGTGCATGTACAATACATAGGAAGTGACGATACGCACCCTTACATGTACACGTAACTATTTACATCCTGATCAGTATGTAAATGATAATACACGTATGGATGTATCGACAGTTCCTAATTTTCTGTCTTCTTCTTTTCTTCTGCTGCGTAAATTTACGCACATTTCATTTGATAAGCTAATTCACTGCGACTAGCTGTATGGAAAAATGAGCCATACGCTGTGAAAAGGAGGTTTAAAACATCTGGAAAAAAAACCCGCAGTCTGCTAAGGCTGAACTGGGTTGATACTGTTTGCTATAGGTGAATTTTCTGCATGTCAAAGGAGCAGTATACCTAATGATTCCATTTGTTGTTAGACTAAATGGAAAGTTTTTAGATCCTTAATCATGTGATGACTTGCTTGGTATAATGCTTCATGATATACAATAAATCCCCTTTTGCCAGAGCATTGTTTAAATGCTTTGGTGATTTACGGACATAGACAATGCATTGGGATAAGCAGTAATATTAGTAAGTCGACAGATAGGTGGGAGGAGACAGATCTTCTTTCTCTCAGCTGGAGACAGAGAGACAGAGAGAGAGAGAGAGAGAGAAAGAGAGAGAGAGAGAGAGGGGGGGGACAGATACAGAGAGCTGTGCCAAATAACAATAAACAGAACATGAAGTTGGTATGTAGGTCATTAACAATTAGTCAGTGGCACAGTTTGATGACGTCACAGTAATTCTTTTGCCAGAAACTTAATTAGTCCGTCTCATTACCAATAGAGAAACTGGGTGTCTTCATATTAACCGAGAAAAAAATGAAGGTTTTTGAATAATAAGTGAAACATTTTTACATACATGTATATACAAAGATGATAAAGCATCTGCTTTCCGGTGTTTAATAACCAAGGTTTACTATTTTCTTTTGTATGTCATTGCATGTATTATTGTGCGTTAGTTTGTGTCTCTGGCAATATTGCTATTTCAATACGTGTATTTTTAAGAGAAAGATATCATGCAATATCAAAATACATGTATATTTGTCCTTTTTCATAAACTTTATCGTTCTAGATAGCAACGCAAGCCGCCAAGTATTACATATTTTCCACGGATTTGATGTATTAAGGAAGATTCGAAAGAAATAACCTTATTATTATACCAACATACGACTCGTGTTTCCAAGAAGGATTTTATTTTACAATGCTTTGTCTGAAAAAAAAAAAAAACGCTGCTGTTTTTTGTCCCATTGTAGATGGTGTGCATGCATGCACAACTAGGTAGATGAAAAACTTCCATTTCTGTACTCTATCAAACACAAGAACCATTTTACCCCAGGATTCAGCCGGTTGTAAGAAAAACTATGGATCTATAAATATGTAATGATTTAGCTGGTATAATGCATCATGGAGACGCAATAAAGTCTTTTTACCAGAGTTGTTCATATGTATTTCAGAGTGGAGCCAGTACTGGAGCGATATGAATCCGCCTTACTGATGATCGTTGGTTTTGGCGGGTTCTCTATCATTCTTGCCTTAATCCACAATGCTGTTAGAAAACATGTATTCCATGATGAACACAACCTGGATACCACGTTTGATGCTGGTGGTAACGTATCTCTTAGCCTGACAGCCGTCACAGTGGCGTCACAACTTATCTGGCCAGGTGACATCCTGCATAGTGCAACTTTGACTGCTAAGGTAATACTGTGATTTTATTTTCTCTTAAAATGTATTGACAGTATTGAGGTAGCAATTTACTATTTTACTTGAATTTTTACAAAAAAAAAAAAAAAACAAAAACAAAAAAACGAGAGAGTTTAGTTTTCACTTGCTGCATTCTTTTTGGAAATGACGATATAAATCATATATAGAAAAACATCTAATTAGATGGATGCTCCGAGAAAAATACGTTGTTTAAGCTCCAACAAATAAAGTAGTGTACTAGATCTATTGACTTTTATGAAATCTCGACAGTTTGTAGATCTACAAGGAATTTGCAACTTTTACAGTAGGCCTACATGCCCTCTACAAGATAGGTTTTTTGGCAAAGTCATGTCGAAATCCCTAAAATGCTAATTATGGCCTACAGCCTTCAACAGAACTATAGGGATAGATGGACCACATTTCCACATTTACTTTTCGAGACAAACATCTGACTATAACAAACGTCGGAAACAAGAGGTGCTAGAGAAAAGAAACTGTCACTTTAAATGTAATGGAAAATCATCACGGGTAACGGAAAATGGCTTGTTTCAAGCTTGTTTCTTTCTATTTTTGAAGACTGACACCACTAAAGGAATGTGTTACATACTTGGCAAACAAGAGGATAAATTGACCACAGTTGTATTGGATGAAAAGATTTCTAGCGGAATCATTTATATTGAACTCTCCTTCAATATTTAGTAATAATAAACAAGATAATACTTCGTAGTACTAAAATACTAACACCACTTAATACTAGTATCCAAGAGAAACAAAACTAGCCTTAAAACATCAAGCTCAAGAAATGATAAGAATGGGCACACCTTTCAAAATACAGCTGATTATATTTTCCACGTTTGGAACTTCTTACAAGACTGATGACTGTAACCGTTCTATTATTGGGACATCGGTCCTGGATCAAATTATCTCGGGTCGCAGGAAAGCACCTGACGACGATTGATCGACAACACACTTCAGACCGTGAAAACAATAATAGAGTCATACCCTGTGAAAAAGACATTTAATGCATTTGCGAAAATATCGATTCATGTGAGCCTGCGCAGTCCGCACAGGCTGACATCGATATTTTATGTTATTAGTATTTTTTTTATGACCAAAGACAATTCTACCACATGATTCAGTCAATTGTAAGACAATAAATTTTGCGGATCCATAATCACGTGATAACCTGCATGGTGTAATGCATTAATTATTAAAATGCATTACACCCCCTTTCCCAGAAGACGACAACAACATTATGCCTTCCATGTTAGCAACTCGTATTTGATTTGTGTCAAAATACTGTTTTAAACGTTTCCCTCTCAGTTCTATTGGCGATTTAAATTGCTTTTATAAAAACTTTTTTATCTAAATCAGACTGCATAGAAGTATTTCTTTTTTTAAATATTTTATCAAGGTCTTTTTTAAGACGAATAATTTATATTTATTTAGTGGTCGCGTTAAGGTTAGATACCTTCCTAAAGGTGGTAGAGTAGTTCTGTAATCCAATGGATTACCTTTAGAGTTGGTTTCTGTAGTGTCCTTAGCCTACTTGCCCGACCTAAGCCAGACCTTTTCAGGAAAACAGCACACTGGCGACACACTGCATTTCAAAAACAAATTCTTTCTTGACTGAATAACACTTATATTTTGCGTATTTCAGAATGGTATAGCGGGTCCATTTTGGTATGCAGTTGGCATCATCTTTAACATTTTCATATTCCCTATCTTCTCCGTCCAGTTTAAAACGCGGGCACCAGGAGCCAAAACGTATTTGCAGGTATGAGTTCATGGCTACCGTCTGAATATATCTTCCACAACAGGTCTACATCATTTCATAAGATATTTATTAATCAGACATCTAGATGTTTGATAACAACCGAACCAAGAATTGATAAGTTCAAAGATAAACTTGATAGAAGTGTTTGTTTCAAAGATTTATTTCGTTTGATAGAAGTGTTTGTTTCAAAGATTACTTGCGTTTAAATGCTGTACGTATTGCTAAGTAATTATGGCTCCACGCTATGACGTAAAAGGTCATGGAGATATCAAGCAATATAACTGGTCCTCTAGTGTCAGGATAATGAAACTGTTTAAGCATATCTTCAAAATAAAGTATCCTACAAATGGGTTGTTGCATGGTACAAAGCATAAACTATTGACTGAGAAAAGTTTGGAATCATTTCTGTGGTTTTCATCAATAATATTCCAACAGCAGATATATCTTGCTTCTTACAATTGACAAAAAGTTGAAAATAGGCCAGTGGTTTGGGAAGAATCTTGTATGTACATGTAGTGCTGGTGAAGAATCAGTAAGAATGCATGAAAAGTACATAAGGCCGCCAGGGTGTAAAATGTTTACGGCTGAACAGGTCATTACTTTCACTATTATTAAACATGTCGGAAAATTAACCAGAAAATTACACCATTTCTTAACAGAAATAAAGTCGGAATAAAAGCCTATAATTCTAGAACAGCATATTCGATGCTAAGGAGGATTTTTACCATTGCAGGTCATCCACGCTAGGTTTGGACGTAATGCACACATGGTATTCTGTTGCTTTGCCCTTGTTACCAACCTTGTAATCACCATTGGTATCCTGCTTGCCGGCCGAGCTACCATTCAATCACTAACCAAGGACGCCTCGGATGAATTCACGTTGCTAACTATGGCGGTGTTATTTGGTTCTTACTCTCTCATCGGCGGACTAGGAACTACTTTTTATGTGTCATATTTCAACGCTTGCCTTGTTTTCATATTACTGATTGTATTTGTTGTCAAAATCTGGCACAACACGGATGAAGATCACGAGACGATAGGAAACGCCGAGAAGATGTTCGAGGCGATCTCGTGCATTCACGGCCCGGAAGAAAACTACGGCTATAGCTACCTCACATTTAGATCGGGTGTCGCCTTGCTGTTTGGAGTGATTGAAGTATTTTTTTAATTAATCATTTTCAGATTTTTATCAATTTATTCATCCGTTCCTGTATGTCGCTTAGTAATTCTGTTAAACTGAAGCGAATGTGGGGGACGACAAAATAACAGAAAGCTAAAGGAAAATATTATGATATCAATTCCAGTTCTCCTTTCCCCTTTCTTTATATTCTCTTGTCTCTGGCTGAATATCTTATAATTCATGTTGATGTACACTAACGACCATTTATCCATTGAACAGCAATTTTCACAGTAGGTATCCAGAATTAAGGGATTTATCGAATGAATAATAGTATGATACAGGTACAGCCAATTCTATACTCACTTGTGTAACTGAAAACAACAGAAAGCTGCATAAAATACCACCAAAACAAGACTACTTTTCTTATATTCGAACTCATATTGATACATTCCTTGTCAGTGTTTGGACTTTTTGCAGGTATTTGTGTCGTCTGCAGTTACCTATTGTGACCAAGCCTCTTGGCAAAGTAGGATTGCTGCGAAGCCAACACAGGGCGTTTACGGGTTCTTGCTAGGTGGACTGATGTGGTTTGCTATACCCTCTACCATGGCAACCACGACGGGGCTTGCTTATCTGTCTCTAAGCGCCGAGAATGGAACTCATCATTTGACAGAGGGACAAATTGATGAAGGTACACGGTCTCTCGATGTTGAGATTATATTAGATACACTAGCTCTAGAACAAAATTTGAAACATCCTTCATTTATTTATTTATTTCATATTGATTTATTCATATTATATTTGCATTCCAGGTTAAAAGATTAAAAGAAAATTACTTTTAATTTCAAGATATCGTCCATCACCATACAAAATCTAAGTACAAAAACAGCAAAATCTAAATAAAGTTTGGGTGAACTGACATCAACTCTGGCAACATTAGTTTTGGTTCCGAAACTATTGTGACTATATCGTTTTAAGCTTTGATACGACATCGGAACATTTTGAAATTTGATATTTCACGTGTCCAGTTTTCGAAAACTGAAGTTTCCATCTCTATTTTCGAGCTAATTTGATTAGCTGTTGCACCATTATGAAAATATACTAGATTGCAGACAATAGCGGGAGCATCGTTAGTTGTACTTTAATATTTGGCACGTTAGGGGCAACAATAGGTGGCTTTGAAGACAATGTGGATCTCAGCCAGACCATACATTTTACACAGTTTGATCAGGGTTCTACATTGTCACGTAATATTCTGAGAGATATTGAGGCCAAGACAATGTTGCATTTGGTATGTTTGTGTTTTTTATGTTAACTAAAAAAATCACTGTCGTTTATTCAGAGTCCTTTACCACACAATCTCGTGTTCTAGTAATCCTCAGGACAAAGGCTTTTAAAAACATTGTTTAGAAAAAGAGAAAATGCTGGTAACCATCATTTTCTTCCATTTTCCGTAATACTTTCTCCCTTTTCAAAGACAATCCCATCATTTGAGTCACATTGGATTTGTCGTAAGCAAATGCTTTCAATTTGGATGAATATAAATTTTGTTGTTTGGTTAAAGGTTAAGGAATCAATTATACCTAGCGTTCTCCAATTTTTAATACAGGGCTGGTGACCCCACTTATAGCTGAGACAGTGCTGGGTAGTGCCGGAGGTATACTGGTGTTAACTATGGGCGCCATGGCTCTAATGTCAACAGGGTCAGGGGAAGTCATGGCCATGTCGTCGATCATTGTTTATGATATCTACCAAACCTACATACGACCCTTCAGGTAAACATGTGATCATATGTGTGTACTATGTACATACGGTTTATTCGTACTGCTTTACTATATTTCCAAATTACCTTTCAACAATACCTTGGATTCGTAGCACGTCTCCACTTACACTTAAAGAATGCTGGAACCGACTTAGAACACGATTCATACAAACCCACTTATTCTTGAATATGATATTATGTTACATAATGATCATGATTTGAATTTTGCGTTGGAATTGCTAGTTATAGGAAATATAATAAGTGTGATTACCCTTTGTCTTGGCCTATTTAAAGTAATGAATGGGGAGCGAGTTGAAGTATCTCATAAACGTGATAAGACTGTTAATTAAAACTGTTGGTATTAAAATCATTACTTGATCTCGTTTTATTATTTACTTTATTTTACTGATGCGAAAATCGTGGTATGATACTGAATCATTTCATCTAAAAATGTCATTTTGCGTGTATCTATAACAACCTCAGATATCTAGCACAGCTTTCTTAACTCTTAACCTGCTACAAAAGTGAAATGAAACTTTCAAGCCGATGGTAAAAAGTACAAAATGTAGTTGTTTCATAGGTTTCTTTTTTTTTTTCCCGGGGGGGGGGGGATGAGGGAGTATCACCTTATCTGACAGTGTAGATTCAAGATTAGGCTACACATTCTTTGCAATCTGATCTTGATTTTTATTGTCAGCAAAAGGTGTTTGAGTCGCGCTTAGTATCCTAAGGGTTAAGCCATATCAACAATATGCCGAGGCTGTCGAAAATTGCTGAGTGTTGAAAATTAGCTAGTTTTTAGGACAAATAAACTTGACACATGTCGTTTATTTGTAAACATCTTTTGCATCTCAAGAAAAATGCATAGCTGTCCGCAAAATGTCTGAAACTACGTGTACAATTACAATACGTTATAATGCAAAATTTAAGAGGATCAATAAACAAAATTATGCCAGCTTTAAGGTGCAAAATGGTGATGCACTTTTGAAATATCATTAAAGTCAGGGATTGTTTTCCACGGCTCACAATGCAGACAAAAGTTATTGTCTTTGAACTATAACCGCGACCTTTACTGTCTATAAAAATTAATTATCCCTTTCTTTCGCTTGTCTTACGATCTGCGGCTTAGTCGAAATGTGTACAATTTAATAATAAAATCCTCACGAAAACTAATGAGGTCTCACAAGACGATTTCGAAAGATGGCTCTTTAATGAGTGACGTCAGTTACACGTGTCAGTCATGTTTATTTCCTATTAGAGTTTTACCACCATCTCAGAAAAGATTACTATTACTATTTGCTTTGTCAACCCGGTGTGTGCCAGTTTTACAGCATTCTACTACCTGCTTAGCCCTTGTGTTACTCAGTGCATCAAGTATGAATGTCCTTTTCACACTTATAAATGTTGATATCGTTCAGCGAACTGTAGTTCATATAGATCGTAAGAAAGCAGGTTATGTACAATGGTTCACTCTATAGGGTGCATTCGTATCTACATGTTCTATTAGAGTTTGCATTCTATTGCTTTAAGGATCATACTGCATATTTTTTACAGCGAAAGAATTCTGGTCAGTTACTTTGTAATCTCCCAACGAATTACTCTCTTTAACTGATGACAAAAGTTATGAATTTTAGATCAGAAACTTTCAAAAACTTTATTATGTCTTTGAAACGGACATGAACAGTCGATACTTGCCAAAGACATTGTTGCATGTTCTATTTCACCTGATATGCCCTGTGCGTTACAGACAAGAGTTAGGGCCAACTTATCAACAATTCAAATAAATGACCCATGCTCTGGCAAAATGGGTTGAATGCATTTCCGTGATGTACATGTATCATACCAAGCATGTCATCACAGCATTGTAGATCCGTATCATCCATTTTATTATACTGCAAAGCAATTTCTCGCGATCTGATTGGATAATATGTCCAAAATATATATTCATGTTTACTGGCAAAATCCACGTAAAAGCAGTTTCCCTTTCGGTAGTCCAATATACCTGACTACACTTCGACACAATATCCAAAATGGCGGCGTCGATCGATACGAGCCGCCTACAAGACAAACATATACTGAGTAGCTTGCACCATATCATTTCTATTTTCCGTTGATGGCTGTCATTAAAGCGGAAAGCACGGATTATTTTTGAAAATAAATGAATACAGTTATATGTATCATCGCTTATTGTCATTCTTAAACGTATTGGGTCAAAACGAACCATCCCTTCGTCAGGTAAGCAAATTGTGAAGTGGCGAAACTCATACATTGTAACGTTATAACCTATTTGTCGTTTGAGGCAACTAATGGTCGTTTTCTTTTGCCAACAAATCATTAAAATACATAGTTACTTACCTTGAAGTTGTTTAAATCCATGTTTTAAATTAAAAAAGAAAAAAACGTCGAATGTCTATCGCAGTGACATCACTAAGTTCATGCACCAAACTGCACGTTTTGCCAAGGTTTCAGTGACGTCAGTTTTCATTGAATTAGGGTACTCAGAAGGGAAATTTTATTTCGTCAGTGTATTCAATTCGTGAGACCATAAAAGAGGGAAAAAGCGCGAATATACACACGTTGGAATGGTAAAACTTTTCAGTATAACAAATTCGTTGTATGGTCAGGTGGCAGGGGACTTGGAAACTTGTTAACGGCCAAGGCGAATCGGCGAGATAGCGACATGATTCGCCACAGCCACGAACAAGTTTCCAAGTCCCCTGCCACCTGACCGTACAACTAATATTGTCAACCAACCGACTAAATCCAGAGGTAGAATGATCCTTTAACGAGCAGAAAATTTACAAATTGCAAAAAGTTTCGACCCATGTCAGCCTGTGCGAACTGCGCACGCTGATGAGTACTTTTTGCAGATTCATTACATAATTATACTCATAGACAAAGCTTCACTTTATGAAAAGCTATAACTAAGGGCTTAATTTCAAGTTTCGTGAAAGGTATCTGTTGGTAGAAAAACCGATCGGGATAATAGGACAAGTTTTTGAGATTTCTATCACGAAATTTGAAAATTTTATTGCATAAACTGCTGGTTTTGTTCATAAATGAAATCAATGATTCTCCTAGAAAAATTAAAGTCCCTCCCCCCTCCCCCACGAGCTCTCCAGTTAGCTGAACCAGGTGATTAACTCAAAAACTTTTTTTTAAAAAAAGTATCATAGTTTTCATCGGAAACTCGGCGTGAAGTGCAGTTACTTCGTAGACTTCGAGCAAAGCAGTGATCTTGCGACCTTCTTATGTCAAACAAATAGTTTGGATGTACCTAGTGGCTTATTTTTTTTTTTTTTCTACCCTTTACTTTGTAGGCGAGGTTTAACAGAAATAGACTGCGTTCTCTGTGGAAAGCGAAAAAAAGATGTCATAAAGAAAAAAGTTAAAAGTAATGCAAATAGTGCTCGTGACCGTTGTGATTGTCCGGATGTAACAAGATGTCAGCCTTGCGAGGATGACATGAAGGCAAGGAGCAAGAAAAGTGTTAGCTTTTGGACTATTTTAAGATCAAATGCCAAGGGAAGGGAAAAGCTGCAGGCAGAGCATTCAAATGGAATCAAACCACCATACACGTAAGCACAGTCGACTTATATTTTTGTCTGCCTTTTTTTCTTTTTAAGTTTCTTAACTGATAATAGACCAGCCAACCATTTATTACACATAACCGAGTTTCGTGTTTTTTACGGTATTATTACCTATTTCAAATATTATTTTTTGTGTCTGTTCAATAATACTAGGCGGGGTCCTGAGTGGTTCAGTAGTAAAGTGTTGGAATGATAACCTAAAGGCCCCGGGTCAGAACCTCACCAGAAGCATTCGGTGTTTCATGGGAGTGTCCTTGGGTAAGACACCTCAGACCCCCAGCCTAGTACATGTTTAAAACCAGAACATGCTTGAATGTATGAGCTGTCGACGTGATATAACTGAAATAGTGTTGAAAGCGATGTAAAACACTGTTCAATCGATTATTCAATCAATCAAGAATATTAGGCATCGTTTTATT
Organism: Hippopus hippopus; assembly: GCA_946811185.2. NCBI lineage: Eukaryota > Metazoa > Mollusca > Bivalvia > Cardiida > Cardiidae > Hippopus > Hippopus hippopus. The sequence goes on from OX328100.1 coordinate 35,063,851, forward strand.
AATCATTCCGACAATAAAGGCATCCAGGGCCCGTGTTCACCAACCATTCTTGAAGTAATTCTAGTCTAATTATCAAGAATTTTCTAAATTTCAAAGTAACACAATGTCTGCTTGGCAAAATCAAGTGGATTGGCCAATCAGAAATTGAGTTATTTTCCATGAAATCTCGAATGATAGTAAGAATGCAATTCAGATTGCCTGAAGGATTCATACGGGCCCTGTTTCCAACAGCTGAATGACTACACATTAGGTTTAACCTGAAAGTGGGCTTTAGAACAATTTTGAAAGCAGATGTACTTAAGAAGTTGGAAACTGTCACTTTGTGCTACATGCTCCAGTATAAACCTTCCTCTATCGCATTTTAGATGATGTTTCAAATTCGCTAGACATCCTTGGTGTCGCTTTTCTGAAACATTCTCATTTCCGTCAGAGAAATTAAAGCCGTTGTTCGGAGGCTAGTAAAGCTCATATAATTATACGATTATATTCCAAAGTGGGATCTTAATACATGTGTATTCAAGTTTAACCATTACGATCAATACCACAAGATGACATTTTTTCCTGTTTGACGTTTTCTTCATCCCATTTTGCATTCATCCTGTTTCTATTACAGTTGTCCCACCCACGGTCGGTACAGAGAGTACCAAGACAGCCTGATTGGTTTTAAAGATTGGTGTATTGTTATGGTAACGATCTCAATTATTCCGTTGGGGCTAATCGTGTTTGAGACGGGAATCGACCTAAACTGGATCTTCTATAGTGGGGCCATTATAACTATACCGTGCTTTCCTCCTGTCATCTTGTCAATTATCTGGGTCAAAGCCACCGGGAAGGGACTCATTTCTGGTAAGACATGTATTACTCCCATAGTTTTACTTAGATCGTTATTTGGTTAAGATGTGATTAGAATACTAACATGATTTTCTACTTCTTTTCACAAATCTTTTTTCTATATTGGAGTATTATGCATGTGCTTCAGGGCATATATGACTATTCACAGTCAGATAAATGAATTTTAACTCCTCAAGGTTTGCAAAACAGACACAAATAATCGGATATAGAGTGGCTTTTGAAATGAATTATTATGAAACGAATCTAGATAAATGCTATAAAAAGCGAGCCTTTGGTTAGCTACATACTACCTTTTGTGTAGACGAGTTCATCAACGTTTTACCTAAAAAGTCAACGAGTTCTATTGAAATACGATTCAATTTATAAGGTACCTGTACTAAAACCTAAAAGCTTATGTCATGAAACAATAGGACTTCGCGTCTACAAGTTGAAATTGCATTGATGCAATCGAATGACTTCTTTTACAGACGTAAACGGCCGGGATACCATGTAGTCATCAAGAAGATGACATGTACTTATAAGTTGATTTTAAATCTGAAAGTAAAGTAATTACAAGCTTTGCCACGATCATCGATTTTGATGGTTAAATCGACAAAAAAATAATAAGTCAGCCATTTATTAATAAGGCGTCGGAATGCGATCCTTTGACCCCTGACATTACACATTGCTTCTGTGAGATCACAGAATATCCATGTTAACCCCTTATCCTTCTAAATAAGTGAAATGAAACTTTCTAGCCGATGGTAAAACCCAAATTTTGTTATTTCAATTTATTTTTGGGGAAAAGTATCTCCGCATTGGACAGTGTAGACCCAAGATCAGACTGCACGTTCTGTGCAGTCTGATCTTGATCTCCACTGCCCGCAAAAGGTCAGTGAGTCGTGCTTAGCAGCCTAAGGGTTAAACGTGTGTAAGATAAAATTCATCATAGCGACACAAAACTAAGAACAAGACTAGATATATGATAAATACCCTGTTATCCTTGAAGCTGTCTCACAATCACATAGAAATAGAATTATTACCTACTCCATTTAACCTGACCCAGGTCAACAGCATTTACATAAATTAAAATTCTATTTTTACCCTCGGCATCACACGGAGCTGACTTCGGTTTTGTCCCGAATGGTCACGGAAATATTTCTTACGGTATGCACAAATTAAATTGCTCACCTCACCTGTACCTTCCCGTGTATATATAACTTCCCGAATAATAGTCGGAGTTCTCTTCATATGCCTAAGCAGTCAGTGGCTTGGAAAGAATATTGTGCGGAGTACTGGTAAAAGAAACTCCAGGAAAGCATGGATAGGTGCACTGGCCGCCGCGATATAACTGAAATAATGTTGAAAACCATACAATCAATCAATCAATCTTCATATGCCTACTAATATATTCAGCATAAAGGTCGGGATCAGGTTAAATGAAGTAGGCAATAGAGTATGTGAAAACATCCTGTCTAAGAAACCCATTAAATAAACTTCAGCTCAGTTATTTACATATAAGGTGATGCTTGTATTATGCATGTAACCTGTCAAAATGCAGTGCATTTGAAGTATTTGATTTACTTCCTTACAGGAGGGATCGCTGGTCTAATATGTGGTATCACAGCAACACTTGTCGCTGCGTCTCGCTATGAAGGTGGACTCGGTAAATTTTTGGAGAACACGGTGGAGAATTACGCAATCTTAGCCGGCACTTGCAGTAGCTTTGGAGCCAGCCTGATCGGGTGCATTACCATATCATTATGCACACATGAGATCAAAAATGATTATGACGAAGATTTGGAATGGCAAAAAATGTACGACATTGAAAATCCTCTGAACCCCTGGGAAGTGAATTATCGTGATGAGTTGAAAGGATTGCAATATGACGGCAAACCAACATTCGAACAGATGGCAGCAACCTTTAGAAAGGCAAAACTGACTGCATATATAGGTGGAGCAGGATGTATCACTTTATTCGCATTAATCATACCTGGGATCATGGCAACCTTTCCCCAAATGGATCAAACACAGTTCTCCTTTTGGATCTGGGGAACTCAAATCTTTGCCGTCGTTATGGGGCTTATCGTTATCATCGCTCCGATGGCGGAAGAAATTAACAAGATTATGACGGAGTATAGAAAAAGTACCCGGCAAATGAACGGGGGTTATGGACATATGGATGCCATTATACTGGAGAAGGTGGATGGAGAATCAGATGGGAAAACTCCAGTTACCAATGTATGAAATAGTGAGCCAATTTATTGGACATAAGTGATGTAACTGCTAGTCTGAATACATCTTAACACGGAAGTAATACTCCTCTGTAAAGTGTTACAGTCTTTGATGTTGTCACTTTTAAAGACTCCTTACCTACATGAAGGGCACATACCTGTATTTCATAAGGGGGTCAAATGTTAACCCTTGTCCTGCTAAATAAGTTCGATAAAACTTTCAAGCCGGTAGTGAAATCCCGAATAATGTTATTTCGAACTTACTTTTTAAAGAAAAATAACTCCCCATCGGACAGTGTAGATCCAAGATCAGACTGCACTAAACAAGCAGTCTGATCTTGATCTACAGTGTCCGTAAAAGGTCAGTGGGTCGTGCTTAGCAGTTTAGGGGTTAAGAAATATTAAGATTGACCTATCAACTGCTGCAAATTGATATCGTTTCCATTTGGCAAGTTTGTTTTATGAAGAATAGTTCTTCTTTGTCATTTAGAAGACAAACTAAAATACGGACTTGTGACTTGCTCTACAGACTTTTCACTCTATGATATTATATTTTCTCAAAACAAAAACGTAGAAACGGAAACAGAACCTGTATTTGTAAAACTTAAAGCTGTGAGTTTTCCAACAACTATATGAACCCTTTGAACGAAACAGCTTATTACAGTTTGTTATACGAGTAAGTTGCAGATCAACATACTGAATTTCTTTCCGTACGATCAAGGATAGAAGAGAGAATACATTAAGAATTTTGATTTCGATTTGTTTTTTACTTAAAATGTTATGACTGTCATAAATCTTTCGACAGTGTTTAATATATAGTTATGTAGGCCAACCACTCAATAATTAGAAGACAAAAATAACCTCCATGACTTACGTGTAGGAGAAATTATTTACAAGAATCTTACACCCGAAAATGCTTTCAAAACGTGTAGTTAAGCTGCTTTGATTATCTGAATTCACATGAATGTTGAAATTGAACCAGCTTACAAGATACTATCGACGATATTCAGGGAGACCTATTGAAAAGATCTTGGCCATGTTGTATGAAAGGGCATAAGTTCTGAACGGCGATCTGACAAAAGGGGATTTAATGAATTTCCATGATGTATTATACCAAGCAAGACATCAAATTATTATGGATCCATAAAATCTACTTTGTCTAACAACCAACTGAAGCATAATGGTCTTTGGACATAGAGAAAAAATACAAGTGACAAAAACTTGAGGCCCATGTCAGCCTGCACGGAATGCATAGGCCAACATGGGTTGATACTCTTTGCAGATGCATTAAGGTTTCTTTTCAATGACTCAAGTTTTACTTATAATTGTGAAAAGGTATAAAATCATGTAAAAAACTTTTTATCGAATAAATTTCGTTAACCGTCATATCAAAGATCCAAATCACGTGAAATGGTCTTGTGATTAATAGATTTTTTGTGTTGCTGTATGACGTTGTTGTAAGTAAACAGTATTTATACATATACCTTTTTGTATCATATAATACTTGTTGTATGGAGCCAGAATTAGATACAGGTCAACATAGAAATAAAAATTCACATATTTGTAGTGTTATTTTTTAATTTTACCCTTAACCTTATATATATTTCATTCTACGGCACAAAATATTAGCTCCGCCATAGTCACTGATTTTACAATTGAGAGGAATACAATGGGGAGGACTGTTTTGGAAATAATGTAAGACAGTGTCCTGACCTACATTGAATGCAAGAGCAGTTATGTGATAAAATATTTACACTATTTTTTTTCTAAACTGTACAGTACCAATTTCAAATTTTATATGTTGCAAGAGGGTATTTTCCGTCTAATTCTATTTTTAAAACAATAACATAAAGGTGACCAGAAAACAAGCATTTGATACACAATGATGTATTTCAAATGATATGGAAATAATGCTGAAAAGTGAGCAATTGCTTGAGACCAGCAAACTTTAGGCTCAATGTCAAATGACGTCACCTGCACGGGCTTAAAACTGGCATGCTTACTTGTATAAATTATGCGAGTAAGATCTAGATGGGATGCCATGTTTATATCAGCAAAACTGTACGTGTGTAGTGTGGCATGATTCACCTAAAATAGTTTAAATTTCGGCACACACTCTTCGTCCGTTTCCATGAAGATCCGTTTTATATGTGTTTTTACCTGTTTCAGAAGAATAAAATGGTATTTGTTTACAAATATATGTTCTAGCTTATTCCATGTTACTTAAAACATAGACACAGCAGTTTAAACGCAATGCAATCTAATTATAATTCAAAACCGTAGAGAGCTAGTCGATAATAATCTGATAATTCACCAGAACCACCCCTATTTGAATATCGATTGATCGTGGTAGGTGTCAAATTTATCGTGTTCAGTTTATACATTTACAGTAAACTTATCTGGTTGGAAGACGAGCCTAACTGAAGTAGGATTCACGGAATATTCAGATCTCTCAGTTAAATCTTGACAACCAATTATATACACACATACATGAGCGACGCTCTGGCAAAAGTAGGTCTAATGCATCTCTGTGATCCATTATACCAAGCAAGTCATCAAAAAATTTGTCTTACAACTGACTGAATATATAAGGTAGTATGGTCCTTTGACATGAAGAAAATTGTACCAATAGCAAAAAGTATCGACCCGTGTCAGCCTGCGCGGACTCCGCAGGCTGATATGGGCCGATACTTTTAACAGATGCATTAAACTCCCTTTTAACAGAGAATGGCTCATAGATTGAATGATTTTTATCGATAAACTAAACCTGCACTTTTTTTTTCATAAAGTTAAACTATATGGCTTTCAACACGCGAAAAGGGCATTCGGACATTTGCGTAAAGTGTCGTCTCGGATCAGCCTGCGCAGTCCGCAGAGGCTAATCCGATACGGCACTTTACGACTACATTAGATTTTATGCTACAGTAGACTTGCGCAAAACAGAAAATTACATAAAAACGGAAAGTGTCATTTCGGATTAGCCTGCGCGGACTGCGCAGGCTGATCCGAGACGACACTTTACGCAAATGTCCAAATGTCCCTTTTCGCGTGTTGCAGACTTTATACAAAAGCTAAAGGCACAGAAATATCCTCACGTTATCACAGTGTCTCTATAAATAGACTGCTTGGAGACCAAAAAAAAGCATTCTGCAGGTGGTATAGTGTAACGTAAAGGTTCAAAATAGTCTTGGTAAATATTGAGCCATGCACTGTTAAAAGGGAGTTAAATGCATCTCCGTGATGCGTGTACTGGTCAAGCAAACGAATAAATCATGTAGTAGAACGGCACTTTGACATGCAGAAAATTTACAACTGGAGGACTGCGCAGGTTGGCTTTGGTCGACACTTTTTTCCAAATGCACTTTAACTCCCTTTTCACAAAGCATGGCTCTGTGAAATATAAAATATATATATTTGACTCAGGGCAGATCAACAATTCAAAGAATGAATTAGTTACGCTCTGGGAAATGGGGTCTTCATGCATCTGCAAACATTGTCGGCCAATGTCAGCACGCACGGACTGTGTATGCTGACATTGGTCGAAGATGTTTGCTATTTGTATATTTCTGCATGTCCATGGACCATTCTACTTCATGATTAATCTGGTTGTTAGACAAAATATATCTTATGGCTCTATTATCATGTGATGACTTGCTTGGTATAATGCATCACGTAGAAGCATTAAGCCCCCTTTTCACTGATTGCAACTGAAATACTGAACAGACTAGGTACACCTCATACTGATACAGCCCCATTACCCTGCCACAGAAAAAGGCTATTAAAAAGCAGAAATGTCCTTTCACACACATCGAAAATACTAGTCAAGTATGTCCACTTAACCATTCTAAAGTCCAAATATTTACTAGAATGAAGTCTGATTTTGATGAACCATCGGTAACCAATTACTCTGTGTAAAATGACACTTTTTGTGATTCGTCTGTCGCTTGCTCACCCTCTTGTCCACCTTCGTCTGAACCATCCGACATCGTGCAGCCATTAAGACTGGCTTCTATTTCTGCAATCTGTTCCTGGGATAGGACACTCAGCCTCCTTTTCATTTGTGACGTCAGAGGTGGAATGTAGTCACGTGGTATGAGATACGCCGACAAGTTGAATAGATCCAAAAATACCTTGTAACGGTCGCTTAAAAAGAAAAAGAAGGGAAATGTGTGGACGGTTAAAGAAAGTCACAAGCTTGAAAATATGGCCTTTTGCAAACTTACGTTTCTTTTTGTTAACGATAAAGATGATAAATCATTGCATTTACAACTTTCGAACACTGAACATATAAAACGTCAAAGCAAACAAACTATATCATCTATGAAACTTTGTTTCCCTTTCTTTCAAATGGTTCTCTTATTAACCTTTTACCACACAATGACGCCTTTTGACGCCCCTAAAAAAGAGGCCTTTTGAAAACATTGTGGGAAAAGGAGAAAATGCTGGTAACCAGCATTTTCTCCTTTTCCCACAAAGTTTTCTACCCTATCAAAGAAAAGTCGCGTCATTTGAGCCACTATGAAATTGTCGTCTGCAAATGCTTTCAATTTGGATAGGTCTTAAATTTTGCCGTGTGGTAAAGAGTTAAACTCTGCCAAATTTATAATCCTGTGATTTACGAGCCTGCTGAAGACAGCTTTTGGAAACATAGCCGGGGAAAGGGAAAATGCTGGTGACCCACATTTTCCCTTTTTTTGAATAACAAAATGCATTCTATATTATCAGAAAAAATTGGCTCTTTTCGTACAAATTTCGAATGAAATTCGCTCTGACGTGAAAGCTTTAATCAATACAAGAAATCAAAAGGCGTAAGAATTTGTCACGTGACTACAAACCTGATGGTTGATCTCAGATATTGGTAGCCAGAGGAACCTCCTGTACCGACTTTACTGCCAATCATTCTTTGTACCATCATCACGTGATTAGCTAGAGGAGAGAGAGGGTTGACATTAAAGCATCGATGTCGACATAATTTACAAGACCATTTTGTTTTAATTATACATGTACTTCACCCTTGCACCACCGAAGTCGAAATTAGAGGCCTTTGCGGACCGTATAGATCAAGATCAGACTGCACATAGCGCGCAGTCTGATCTTGGATCTATACCATCCGCTTGTTTTGATAATATTGTAAGATTTTTTTTTTCAGAATATTTTAGTGAATTGCATTTTCAGTCGTTTAAAGAAATTGAGTTTATATGGCCTGCAACACGTGAAAAGGGGCATTCTGACATTTGCGTAAAGTGTCGTCTCGGATCAGCCTGCACAGTCCGCACAGGCTGATCCGAGACCGCACTTTACGACTACAATAGATTTTGTGCTAAAGTAGACTTGCGCAAAACAGAAAATTACATAAAAACGGAAAGTGCCGTCTCGGATTAGCCTGCGCGGACTGCGCAGGCTGATCCGAGACGACACTTTACGCAAATGTCAGAATGCCCCTTTTCACGTGTTGCAGGCCATATATGAGCCAAACTCTGTGAAAAGGGGGGCTTAATGCATCTGCGAAAAGTATCGATCCAGGTCAGTCTGCGTAGTCCGCTCAGGCTGACCTGGGCCAAAACCTTTCGCTGTTGGTAAATTTTCTGTATGCCCAATGACCTTATGATTAAGTCGGTTGTTAAAAAAGTGGCTATTATGGATTCATAATTATCTGATGGCATGATTGGTGCGTAACGGAGATACATTAAGCCCCTTTTTGCCACAGCAAGGATCATATTATATTTTGCGCTGAAATTGTTAAAGAAATACTATAAACTGTCTCACGACAAACTGCATAGCTTAGGAAAATAGTATAACGAGCAGTACTTCAATAAATGAAAGCTAAGCACTATTCACTCAATCGATTCTACCATTCACCTTCCAACCGACCGCCTTTCCATCCGTCACATAAGCCACTCAAACACTCCTGACTACAAAAGAAGGCGTCGAGACATCGGTCAGTTCTTCTTTAACCTTCACCCCACCTAATATCCTGTAGATTGAGTGGATGGTGTTTTACGCCGCTTTCAACATTATTTCAGTCATATCACGGCAACAGCTCACATATTTATGTATTTCTTAGGTTTCACCCGTACAAGGCTAGGGCTCTGAGGTGTCTTGCTCAAAGACATTCCCACGGAAAATAAAACAAAAACAATGGATCCAGTGAGGCTCGATCCTGGGGCCTCTAGGTCATGAGCCCGACACTTTACCAATGAGCCACGTAGGACCCATATTCTGAAGATAATTTGATATGACAAAAAACGCAGATTTTGTTTTAATATGGCTTTAGAATGGACTATACAACTGAAACCTTCAATAAAAAATCGGAGATTGGGGACCAAAATCAAAGTGCATGTATGACAGCGGAGGCTGATTTTTGGCATTCTCCGTAAAAATGCCCGTGTTTGTGTTTGTTAGTATAAGGGTTATTCACTGAAATAGAGTACTTTCGCTATAACAATGTTACCTCTCCATTTCATCATTAACGAATCTATATCGGCAAGCAACGTCAATAGGTGAAATGGCTGGTGAAAGCGAGGCTCATCTCTGTATAGTGAAATCATAAGGGCGCCCTGAGATGCCAGATGACTAAGACGGCGGTCCCCTGAAAGAACAACACAACCGATGAGACAAGTAAATATTCATATCCATACGATTTACTTCGTTTTAGATACACATTGTAACAAAAAGTGCAAAAATTAGAAATTTCACTTATTGTCACATACATTCAAAAAATCCACCGGTAGTCGAAGCCTTTACATTTAAGCCTTTCAGTGCCGTAGGTCAAATCATGGGTTGGCATTTGAGATAGAATGGTATCTACAAAAAGTGTTATTTAGCTTGGTAAAGGCTCGCTTAATAACATTTCTTGTGGGCGAGTTTAATAATTTTTTACTTCAAAAGCCAACAAGTGTCAGATTCTTTTTACTGCATAACTGTATCTAAAGAATTGTTCTTCATGACGTGTAAACTATACATAGGCCTACACGAACATGTGTATTGCAGCTTACATGAAGCCTATTTGCCTTTTCGACTGATGTCTTCGACTCAAGTCTATGAGATAAAAAGAATTGCAAAGAAACTTGCATGTAATGATTTTGTTTTACGTCTAAAATTCCTGAAATTTCCTGCTGCTGCTTTGTCACGATCACCAGTTTTGTCATTTAATTTCACAGAGGAATCTGAGTCAGCCATGTTCTATGAATGAGGCGTATGATTACAGATCGTTGACCAAATACGGCATTGTTTTCTTATCTCGAACGTGTGTAGGACAAGAACATTCTTAATGGCTGTATTGCATTGAAAACAATGGTAGTTATGTGATATAAAGTAATATGAGTTTCTCTCGATTGTACGTATTTTTAGCCGTAGGTAGAGGTCGAGTTTATATACTCGTATTTGGCTCTAAAAGAGTACCCAAATATCGTACCATATTCGGATTATTTTATTCGTAATAAGATTACTGTACTCGCGTTCGAATGACCGAGATATTAAAGTAAGATTAGATACGATCATATACCTCTTTCAACAAGAATCTTGTGTGTTTCCGGATCAAATATTGTGTCGAAAGTCCCCAGCTGCTTCTTGTACTCCTGTAGTTTGGTTTCTCGTTTGACAAGGTCAGTTTCGGCCTTCAATTAAAGAATTTAACTCATTCAGCACCATGGGAAAAATGAGGCTTTTGCGGACGGTAAAGATCAAGATCAGACTGCACAGAACGTGCAGTCTGATCTTGGATCTATACCGTCCGCTTGTTTGGTCAAGTCTGTGAGACAAAAAAAAAAAAAAATTCCGGTTTCAGTGAACTATAGTTTCAGGCTGTCGAAAGATGTCGATTTTATATATGGTGCTGAGGACACTGATGAATATTTGAGCTGTCGCGGTGATCTGATTGAAGTAATGTTAAAACCGGCGTAAAATATTATTCATGCTACTCATTCCCACAACGTTTTCAACTCTGTAGAAGAAAAATTCCATTTATTGAGTCGCATCAAATTTATCGTCTTCAAATGCTCTCAACTAAAAGAAATATAAAATGTTGTCTTTTGGTAGGAAATTAAACTTCTGACATTTGGAAGATAGGTAACATGCATATTGGCTTACCTCCGCTGGAGTGAGGCAACAGTCCTCAATCCATCTGTTGACCGACCTTCTGTATTTTTCCCAGAAGTTAAAGCCCTTTGGCTCCAATCCAGGCGTTCGCTCCAACCAGCCCTAAATGATAATGTTATGCAGAAGTCCAGAAAAACCTCAAATACCTGCATACAAGCCAATTTGAAATATATTCATTCTTTAGCGGACAGGTTGTTTCTGTTAGTTCATACGAGCAATCAGAAATACTGTTGAGCTGTTTTCAGGTAGGATTTCTCATCTATATTCATATGAAACATGACTGACCTTATTGATTCAGAGCATTATTATTTGGGCTCATACGAAACGTTTGGGTGACATTTTCCCAAAAACTATACATTCATCAATCAGACACAACATACTTAAGTCTGTTTTGTTCGTGAACATATTTGTGACTTTTTTTTCCCTTAAATTGTTAAGAAAGAAGAAGTGAAAACAAGTAAAGTTTCATAGATTTTAAGGGTAAAAAAATGTGTCGAAAAGGCGCACAGTGTGTCAAAAATATTTGAGCCATGGTCTGGCAAAAGGGAGTTTCATGCATCTCCTTGATACATGATACCAAGCAAGTCATCACTTAATTATGAATCTATAAAATCCACTTAGTCTTGAGGTAGAATGGTCCTTAGACATGCATGACACTAGCAAATAGCAAAAAGTGCCGACCAATGTCAGCCTGCCCGAACTTTGCGGGCTGACCTGGAACCTTTTTTTTTTTACACATTACACGCCCTTTTCACGGAGCATGGCTCATATCCCAATACCATTGTACAATGTACTTAGTTAAGTCGACATGTTCGAAAGGTCTACATCGATCAAAATTCGGACACGTTTTTCAAATCTAATAACCAGACAGGGAAGGTACTCGAGTCTGTGAAAAAGGAGAGAGCAAAAATGTCAAGGACGTATCAAAGCGAGACTTACCTCCACTAATTGGAACAGAGAAGGACTTATTAGAGAATCCTCCAACATGGCGATCGACTCGGGGTCGTTGAACACGTTCTTGTAGTGCTGCTGGTTGTACTTTATACGGAATTCCTTGTAATTATCAAAAATTAGAACGTTCACAAAAGGTTACTTGGGATGGCTGCCAAGTGCTTGATAGAAAAGACATGCCATCAAACCTAACATGCACTGAAGATAACTCGTCAAAGCTTGAAAACAGACATCTGAAAATGGGGTCATATACATCTTCTGTTTAATCCTTTCAATGGTACAAGCGAAAAAAAAAAGGGGGGGCTTTCTTGTAGCTGGCTTAGATCAAGATCAGACTGCACAGAACGTGCATTTACGGATGACGATTTAAATGCAGCTAAAATGATAAAAGTTGTCCTGAAGTAGTGGGAATTATTGAAAGAAGAGGACAAATTTACTGGGTACTTCCTTGGGGTAAAAACACATGACTATTTGTAGAAGGTTAAAGTGGATGGATTAAGCTTCGGACCTACCTCTTTTAAGCCAAGCTTGTTTTCTAGAAGCCTAAACTGCAAGCTTTGAAACCCAGAGGCCGTGGACAGGTAACCCCTGTATAACGAATGATGAAAAAAAAGGGTCTTAATTTTTTGTTCAATGAAACTTAAAACTCAGTTGTTTCTCCTAACCTTTTGAAGTTACATGTAATTGCTTTAAATTCTTATTATGGCAAAATTACGCACCAATCTTTGCTCAAAGTGTATCGGATTATGTAAGTCGAAAATTGCCTCTTTCAACATATACTCGTAACTGTCCTATGGCTATCATTTCGTGTTCAGTATTCATGCCATCATTTTTTTCTTTTTTTTTTAAATTAGTGAAATGTTTAACTTGGTGGTTTGCTTATCTGAGATATCAAAAACAATAATGTAGAAAGTAGTGATGTGAACACGAAAAGTTGAAATAAGTTCGCCTTTATAGTCTACAATCGCGATGGGGAGAGTAGGATTTCGTAACTCACAGAAATAATTTTGCAAGGAAAGAAAACTCATCAAATAACCTGAACTCGAGAAAATCCAGCGGAGTCATTGTCTCTAGTATCTGGAACTGGTCTGTGAGCAACTGAAATTGGAAAAAAGTTGGTAGATCTAGTTCTGTTAGTACTTTGATGCCTAGGCCTATATTCACCAAACATCCTTAAGATTATTCTTTTTTTAGTTCTCAATAATTTTCTAAACTTGAAAGTAACACAAGTTCTGATTGGCTAAACCGTATGGTTTAGCCAATCAGACCTTGCATTACTTTCTAAATCTGGAATCAGATTCAGAATGCAATTTAGAATAGGCGAGTTGGAGAATACAGGCCCTTATCTAAGAAAAAGAGCGATATTAGCGCCTTTGAGGACTGTTTTGTACATGGACAAAGTCGATTCAATATTGAGAAAGGGTTTGTTCTTGCTGAAAAAAAAAATTTTTTTTACCAAACCAAAAATTCATGAATAGCAACCCTTGAATCACAAGCCAAAAGAGCTGTCGAACGAGATACAAGGAGCAAGCTCAGATGAACCTTAAAAAGATTTTCAAAAGACGATAATATGCCTGTATATTTGAGGGCATTTGCAGTCAAATATGACTCGAATGATAGGATTTTTCTCATTCTTTACGAGGGTAGAAAACATCGGGTGAAAAAGGAGAAAACACCGGTTACCGGCTTTTTCTCCTTTTCCCTCAATGTTTAGAAAAGTCGTCTACCTCAGAGTCGTTAAAACCGGTAATTGTTTGGTAGAGGGTTAAACATAAAACCGAGTAAAAAAATTTAAATCTTGACTCTTACCTTCAGAATGAGAACAACTCTGTTCAATCTGTTGATGATCATCAGAGTGTGAGACTCATCTAGTATCTGAGGAAAAAATGACTTTCACCCTTAGAACTCGTAACTCAGATTTTGTTGCTTATGCAGACAGTGTAGATCAAGATCAGACTGCACAGAATGTGTCATGAGTCTAATCTTGGATGCTCTGTGCAGTCTGATGATGAATCTTCATTGTTCGCTACCCTGTCAGATATTCTGACCAGAGCAACCTTGAAATCTCAGTATTCTGCATCTTTAGAACTGACTGAAAGTATCCGTTTTATCTAATTAGCACTATATAGGCCTGCAACACGCGGAAAGGGACATTCGAACTTGTGCGTAAGTGTCGTCCCGGATCAGCCTGCGCAGTCCGCGCAGGCTGATCCGATACGACACTTTACAATTGTGTGTGATTTTCTGTTGCACACAAGTTTACTGTAGGACAAAATCTAATGTTTACGTAAAGTACCGTCTCGGATCAGCCTGCGCGGACTGCGCCGGCTGATCCGAGACGACACTTTACGCAAATGTCTGAAAGCCCCTTTTCGCGTGTTGCAGACCATATATGAGCCGTGCTCATATTAAAGGGGGTTTAACACTTAGGCTGCTAAGGGCGACTCACTGACCTCTTGCGGACAGTGTAGATCAAGATCAGACTGCACAGAACGTGCAGTCTGATCTTGGATCTACACTGTCCGATAAGGAGATATTATTCCCCAAAACATAACTTCGAAATAGCAATAATTTGGATTTTTACTTTCGAATTGAAAATTTCCTTTTAGTTATTTAGCATGATAAGGGTTAAAGCATCTGAAAAAAAAGTATCGACCGAGGTCAGCCGGTGCATTTTGCGCAGGCTAACCTGGGTCAAAACATTTTGCTTTTGAGTAATTTTCTGCATGTCCAAGAACCAGGATTTATATAGCTCAGGTTGTTAGAAGAAACGGACTTTATAGATCCACAATCATGTGATGACTTGCTTGATATAATGGATCACGGAGATGCATTAAACACCTTTTTGCCAGGGCATGGCTTATATGTGTGTTTTCAATAGCCTTCTTTCTCGGGGTCGTTAAAACGTAATTGTTCGGTAAAGGTTTCACCAATATCTAACTTATGAGACACCATTGTCGGTTACATTTACTTCCAGTGTTATAATCTTCTATGCAATGGCACCAGTAGGCATTCGGTAACCTTTCTTCAAGCAGCTTGATGCCAATCAGCCTACTATACCAAACTCGATCTCTATAAGACGAGGATTTAAACCTTCGGTCTTCCCGATGCCTTGGTCACGGAGAAATATCATTATTCTTGACGTTTACCCATGACGAGCGACTTCTCCTTTTGCCACAATATTTCCTCATGCATTTATTAAACCTTAATTCATTTTGATAATTTCTATTTTAGAAGGGTGTTTTCGAAGTCCTCACGGCAGATTTGTTTCAGGGAGCAACGAGAGCTTGCTATGTCAATCCAGTGAAACTTAGACATGTTTCTGTCTCATAGGTTTGACTAAACATGTGGACCGTATTATATCCAAGATCAGACTGCACTTTCTGTACCGTCTGATGTTGATTCTTGTATACCGTCCGTGAAAGCCTCTGTTTTCTACTTATGGTGCTTAAAGGATTGAAATAGGTCTTTCAAAAAGACAAAAAAAAAAAGTATATGAGCCATGCTCTGTGAAAAGGGGGCTTAAAACACGTTCAAAAAGTATCGACACAAATCAGTTTGCGCAGTCCACGCAGGCTGACCTAGGTCGAAGCTTTTTGCTTTTAGTAAATTTTCTACATGTCGAAGGACCAGTGTGCCTCATTATTCAGTCGGTTGTTCTGCAAAATGGATTTTATGGATCCATAACTATGTGATGACTTGCTTGGTATAATGCATCACGGAGATGCATTTAGCCCCCTTTTTATGTATGTATACTTACCCCTGTGTTACTGAACAGCCCACGAACTGAGTCGATTTCATACAGAATTTGCTTAAACCATAACTCATATGCTGTAAAATAGAGTTGAAATATTAAACTTTAAGAGAAATCTGTATTCCTTTCAATGACAGTGTAGATCAAGACCAGACCGCAGGATAAATGAAGTCTGATCTGTACCCTGTCCACTATAGTTCACGGGACTTTAAGATCCAACTCTTTGAATTTCGACACAGCTTTAGTTTAGCACCTACAGGGTTAATTTTGTAGTTGCCTCTACATTCACCAGCGAATATCTGTATATCATGCTTCCAAGCGTGTTTAAAATGAAATAGCTGACTGATTTTTTTCAATACTATCCCGAGTTTTAACGACCCCGAGGAAGAAGCTTTTTGAAAAACATTGTGGGAAAAGAAGAAAATGCTTGTAACAAGCATTTTCTTCTTTTCCCACAATGTTTTTTTTTTTTTTTTAAATCCCATCACTTGAACCACATTTACACTTTCGTCTGCAAATGCTTTGAATTTGGACGAGTCAAAAATTTTGGTAAAGAGTTAAAGGGGCATATGCAGACTTTTCTCTCAATATTTTAAAAAGCTCTCTACTGCATTTGCCTATTTATGAGACGTCTTTGGTGTGACGAAGGGTTTATGTATCGTGTTTCAAAGGAGCATGACACTGTTGTCTCTCCGTAATTATCATCCTTTTCGCATACTGAATTTCCAAGTTCGTGTTGTAGATGATTTGTCAAACATCAGTACAGAAAAGTGGATTCTTACTACACAGTATGAGCCATACTCTGGGAAAAGGGGGCTTATTCATCTCCGTGATGCATGATACTAAGCAAGTCATCACACAATTATGGATCCATAAATCCATTTTGTCTAAGAACAGGCTGAATCCTGAGGTAGACATGCGGAAAATCTAACAAAAGCAAAAGGTGTTGCGCGGCCTACGCAGGCTGACCTGAGTCGATACTTTTTTGCAGATGCATTAAACAATTAATGCATTAAATGCTGGTCAATGAGTCGCGCTTAGCAGCTTAAGGGTTAATCCTTAAGCTGCTAAGCGCAAGTCAAGGACCTTTTGCGGACAGTTTAGATCAAGATCAGACTGCACAGAACGTGCAGTCTGATCTTGGATCTACACTGTCTTATAAGGAGATGTTTTCACCAGAAAAATGACTTTGAAATTGCAACCTTGAGGTTTTTACTATTGGCTGGAAAGTTTCATTTAACTTCATCAGTAGGTCAAGAATCAATAAATGGCTTGTAACACGCGAAAAGGGACATTCGGACATTTGCGTAAAGTGTCGTCTCGGATCAGCCTGCGCAGTCCGCGCAGGCTAATCCGAGACGGCACATTACGACTACATTAGATTTTGTGATACAGGAGACTTCCGCAAAACAGAAAATTACATAAAAACGGAAAGTGTCGTTTCGGATTAGCCTGCGCGGACTGCGCAGGCTGATCCGGACCGACACTTTACGCAAATGTCCGAATGCCCCTTTTCGTGTGTTGCAGGCCAAATGGGGCAGCATTTCGGGCCAAATGACTGGCCAAATGGCTGGCTGATTTACTGATCTGCAGACAGACATGAAGACAGACTTACAGTCTTAATAACCCTTAGGCTGATAAGCGCCACTCAAAGACCTTTTGCGGACAGTGTATATCAAGATCAGACTGCACATAACGTGTAGTCTGATCTTGGATCCACACTGTCCGATGGGGAGATATTTTCCATAAAAAATAACTTTGAAATAGCAATCTTGAGGTTTTTACTACCGGCTTGAAAGTTTCATTTAACTTCTTTTGTAGGTTAAGGGTTTATAAATCGGACAGCATTTTGGCTCCTTTGATTATCCGATTTACTGATCTACAGACAGACAGACAGACAGACAAACACACAGAGACAGACTGACAAACAGACAGACAAACATACAGAGAGACAGAGAGAAAAACAGAGAGAGACAGAGAGAGTCATTTTAACAAAAGAGAAACTGCTAACCTTGGTGTGTAATGATAAATAAATGTTCGTCGTGGACCGGTTTGCCGACGGACTCACTGATCACATGTTGTGCGCTTAATACTTTGTTAAGCTGCAAGAAATAAAGGTAATGATGATGGATGATATTAGAAAAAATGACAATGATAATTGTGGTGATAGTGATAAGAATAATTCAATGGATGAATTTTTCATTTCAGAATTTATATTGTTTAAGAATGTAAAAAAGAAAATTACAAAGTCAAGCTCGAATTTTCTGTATGTTGCAGAGACTTTTACAGAAAACAATTTGAAAACTAAATATTGCGTGTGTAATAGTTAATGGCAATTTCTTTTATAAATGGCATTCTCCAGAAAATGATTCAATTGAATTTTAAAAGTAGTAATAGCGTCTCTTTGCTTGTAAACAAAGATGCTAGGTTGTTATAGAAACATACATGTTGAAACTTGTTTCACCATGAAGACTAACCTACTGTGTAGTATACGGGTTATTATGATGTCATCTATTTGAATTGTTTTTCAATAGCGCCACTCGTCTTTAAGTGCTTTTCAAATATTGGTGATTGGTACTTAATCCGCCTAAAGATACTTTGAGGTATATGAAGACTGATTAAAGATGTAATTTGATTGTGTCTTTAAAGTGAAGACAATGTATACATTATTTGAAAAACCTTATTGGTACGAAATTTGAAGCTCTGATAAATGGTAAAAACATTGTGGGAAAAAAGATGGTTGGACGAGGTATTGAGATAAAACCCACCACCTTTTAATTATTATAAACCTATTGGCTGGTAAGCGCGACTAACTGACCTTTTATGGACGATGTAGATCGAGCTTAGACTGTACAGGATATGCAGTTTGATCTTTGTTAAGGACAGTGTAGATCAAGATCAGACTACACAGAACATGCTGAGCGACCTTCTAATTATAATTAACCCTTTGTGTAGATGAAGATCAGACTGCACAGAACATTCAGTTTGATCTTTGTTGCGGCTAGTGTAGATCAAGATTAGACTGCGCAGAACATGCGGCGCGAGCCCCCCAATTATTATTAACCCTTTAGCTGTTGCGCGCGACTCACTGACCTTTTACGGGCACTGTAGATCAAAGTCTGACTGCAGAAGAACATGCGCTTTAATGTTTGTTGCGGACAGTGTAGATCAAGATCAGACTACAAAGAACACGCAGCCGTCCAATTATTATTAATCCTTTAGCTGTTGCGCGCGACTCACTGACCTTTTACAGGCACTGTAGATCAAAGTCTGACTGCAGAAGAACATGCGCTTTAATGTTTGTTGCGGACAGTGTAGATCAATATTTCGGTTATTGATGTCGAATTGAAAATTTAAGTGTAGATCAAGATCATACTACACAGAACACGATAAGGTAATATTATTTCCCCCTAAATCATAACTTTGAAACAGCAATATTTGGGTTATTGGAGGTTATTGATGTAAAGGATGTGAGCAGTACGTTTAATCTCGTTCAAACGTGTCCAGTCAAGTTTCTTTTTGTCGGTTATTTCATTATACATGTATAAATTTTACTACGATGTCTTTAAACAATTATTGACTTTCCGCCCCCTTTTAATTGCCAAGCGCCACTCACTGACCTTTTGAGGACAGTGTAGATCGAAATCAGACTACAAAGAACATGCAGCCGTCCAATTATTATTGTTAAGTTTCTTTTTGTCAGTTATTGCTTTATATAAATTTTACTGCGATGTCTTTAAACAATTATTGACTTTCCGCCCCAATATTATTAACCCTTTGGCAGCTTAGTGCAAATCACTGACCTTTTGCACACAGTGTCGATCAAGATCAGACTACAGAAGAACATGTAGTTTAATATTTGTTACTTATTGGGTAGATCAAGATCAGACTGCGCAAAACAGAATAATGGCCTCGGGTAAAAACTAGTAATTGTAACCTTCCCTGAGTGTTACAGAAACATACATGTTAAAACTTGTTTTACTGTGAAGACTGACCCTGCCTTCTGATTGGTTATTTTTCTGTCTAAAGGGTCGACATGTCCATAGCTGTTTGATCCTAATCTGAAAATAGTCCACTAACCAAAATGAAGAATTATGACGTTATTTCTAAAAATAAAATCACGCCTCTTTTTGAAAACGAGGCTGTCGCTGCAGTTTTTATGGACGCTATTGACCGTTTCTTATCATTCTAATTCTAGAATTGAAACCGTCAACATGAATACTTTTGAAGCTACTTTAGAAATTATTGTGAACTCTTTTACCAATGCTGAGGAATTAATGAATTTTGAGGCAACGATAGGAATTCAAGATTCTCCGATAGTGAGGTTCCGTTTATTTCAACTACAAAACCTGGAATACGATTCTGAGTTTGTGAACGGACAAATAGAAAATGTGTTGGAACATTTGGACGGGCCAATAAACATTACGAGTGAGACCATTACAGACGATTTAGAACTGGCACTGCAATATATAAGAAGGGAAGAGGAGATAGAGGCGTCCATTAAAGCTCTTCTATTTGACGAGGAAATGGACAATATAGCCAGAGTCTGTATAGTTCTGGAGAGTGGAACCCTGAATCTCCAAGCACAGTGCGAGAATCTCAGCAGGGGTCAGCGTACAACTTAAACTATACGATGAAAAAGAAATCAGAAAGAACGTATGCAAAAAATGCGGCAGTGGATCGGACCTACCAAGTGAAAATGAATGAACAGCATCATGGATTACGGTTACAAGACGTAAAGAAAGGACTTCACCAGATGTTTGAAGATGTGTTAGAAAAAGCTCGGGGTTATTTAGCGGAGAATGATTTGGGAAGAGTGGTCATCCACCATAATGGATTACACGATCCCATTATTGTTCCCCTACAACCCTGGGAGAACCTACACGTCGACACGGTGATGGAGATTATTGAGAAAGTACTTAACAGCAACCAAGATCTCTCCATTGATGATAGTTTTGAGATTATCGTTGGATCCATTGACCTACCCAAAGGAGGAGCGAGGAGACGAATTACAAAAATTAAAGGTGAGAAAAACTCTCTACATTTAAAAAAGTCAATTGTTACTATCGAGAATGAAGACAACATGTGTATGGCGAGAGCTATAGGCGTCGGCTGGGCAAAGTTACGCCGATGCAGTCAAGAAGAGTGGAAGGAGGTGACGAAGAAGAGACAGGGTAAAAGTAATTTAGATTTAGTATTGGAACACCAGAAAGTGCCAAAAAGCTATTACAATGATCTAGTGAACAAAAACCTTAAACAGCAGAAACAGTTAGCAGAAGCATTATGTCAGTATGCCGGGGTAAACGCAGACAGACCGGCCAGTCTCAATGATGTGTGATGGTGGTGAGTGCTCGTTTAGGCAATAAATTTATTACAGCGCCAAGCAGTGATGACCGCCCGTGTGTCTACATTTATTTAGTGGACGACGAGCACTTTCACGCCATAACCAGCATCACGGGGTTCTTCAGCGCCATATACTTTTGCGATAAATGCCTCAAACATTATGATCATAGGGAATACCATGAATGCGAAATAAAGTGTATTGTCTGCAAGAGAAACTTATGTTATGATGAGGAGCCTGTCAAATGCGCGAACTGTAACATGACTTGTAGATCAGTAGAGTGTTACGACGAACATAAGAAGGTCCCTTTACATACCAAAGGGAAAAAGAAAGGACAGCCCAGTGGCCCTTCACAATGCGAAAAATGGTGGAAATGCCCCACATGTTTCAAGGTGTTGAGAACAGACAAACGTAAAAAGGAGGAGCATCGATGTGGCGAATACCAGTGCTCCTCCTGTCACAAATATGTCATGGATGATCATAAATGTTATTTAAGAGCCACACCGGCCAAAGAATATTACATTCCAAAATTTATATTTTTTGATTTTGAATGCAGTCAGGATGAGATGAGCTACTGCGTTGAAGGATACGTACCCGATTCTAAATTGAATTGTAAGGACTGCCAATTGCCAGAGATATGTAAATCTTGCTCCAAATGTCAGAATTGCAAAACAGCATGGTGCGGTAAAGCGACCCACCGTCCAAACTTTGTTGTAGCGCATTCAGTATGCCCTAAATGCATTGAAAAAGAACTGACACCCGATTCCGTATGTAAGGGTTGTGGTACTCGTTGCGAAGAATGTGACAACACTGATCTGCACGAGAATGAGGACCCAGGTCCTTGTCCCGGTAAATGCGGATTCAGAGAAGTCATATTCGAGGGCGCGGATACCGCCGAAAAGTTTGGACAGTGGCTCTTTACGGATCAACACGAATATTTCAAGGTTGTTGCCCATAACATGAAAGGGTATGATGGCTATTTTATTTTGGAATATTTGATCGATCAATCCATAAGGCCGGACAAAATTATTTACAACGGTTCGAAAATTATGTATATGACAGTGCAGAAAGATTTACATATGAAGGTGATTGACAGTCTCAACTTTTTACCCATGAAATTATCAGCACTCCCCGAAGCATTTGGCTTACATGAATTGAAAAAAGGGTGGTTCCCGCATTATTTTAATACTAGAGAGAATCAAAATTATGTTGGACCCTACCCTGATGCTAAAGATTATGGTTACGATTTTATGAGTGAGAAAGAAAGAAGCGAGTTAATAGCGTGGTTGAGTGAGAGAGAAAATGAAATATTTGATTTTAGAAAAGAAATGTTAGAATATTGTAGAAGTGATGTTGATATTTTAAGACAAGCTTGTATGAAATTTAGACATTTATTAATGAGTGCTACGGGGGAAGAGATAGTGGTTGTCAACAAAAAAGGGAAGGAAGAGAAAAAATGGGTTGGAGCCGTGGATCCATTCGATTCAGTCACTATAGCTTCCATTTGGATGAATGTTTTTAGAACCAAATTTTTGGAAGAAACATGGCGCGTAAAACTGCAAGGCAATAATCAATGGGTACCCGCAAAAGTCATCGACGAAAAATTGTACATACAAAAAGGAAACGAATGGGTCAACGAATCCAAATTGAAAGGAGTGAAAGTGTGCAAGAAAGAATTTGTAAGTACCCCCATAGCGGAAATGGAAGAAACATGGCGCGTAAAACTGCAAGGCAATGATCAATGGGTACCCGCAAAAGTCATCGACGAAAAATTGTATATACAAAACGGAAACGAATGGGTCCACGAATCCGAATTGAATGGAGAGAAAGTGTGCGAGAAAGAATTCGTGAGTTCCCCCATAGCGAAAATTCCTCCCAGTGGTTACAATGATCAGTACAGTAAAGCGTCAATTCAATGGTTAGAGTGGAGGGCGAAACTCGATAACGTCCACATCCAACATGCTTTGAATGAAGGGGAGAAAACGATCCCCGGCACTCGCTACAAATTGGACGGATATTGTAGAGAAACCAACACGGTCTATGAATATCACGGTTGTATATTTCATGGTTGTCCCGTGTGTTTCTCTGACAATCGTGAAGAAACGTACCATCCACTCACACACCAGTCTTTGGACGAATTGTACGCATTGACATTAAAAAAGAAAACACACCTCGAAAATTCAGGTATGAAATATATTTGTATTTGGGATCACGACTTCAAAAAACAACAAAACCAAAACCCTGAACTTCGGCAATTCATTTCTCAGCTAGATATCATGGATCGACTAGACCCGAGAGAAAGTTTCTTTGGGGGTCGCACCAATGCGAGCCGGCTCTATTACAAAGTAAAAGAAAACGAGCGAGTGAAATATGTGGATTTTACGAGTCTGTATCCATGGGTAAACAAGTACTGTCGATATCCCTTAGGTCACCCCACAGTCATTACCAAAGATTTCGGGGACATCAAGGATTATTTTGGTATTGCCAAGGTGAAGATTATCCCTCCCAGGGGACTCTATCACCCAGTCCTTCCTTACAGGTCCAACGGCAAACTAAAGTTTTCTTTATGTCGGACCTGCGCGGATACCGAAAGTCAAACCCCGTGCGAATGTACAAATGAACAAAGAGAGTTGACTGGTACGTGGTGCACCCCCGAAATAGAAACGGCTGTCAGATTAGGGTATAAAATCACAAAAATTTATGAAGTATACCACTGGGAAGAAAGCACTCAATATGACCCCAAAACCCATGAAGGAGGACTGTTTGCTCAATATATTAACACATTTTTGAAATTTAAACAAGAAGCAAGCGGCCCTCCCAAATGGATTAAATGTTACGATGATATGAATAAGTACATCGGACAATATGTGGAAAAAGAAGGGGTCTCATTGGATCGACAAAATATTCGAAAGAACCCAGGACTTAGAGCTTTGGCAAAACTGTGTCTCAATAGCTTTTGGGGAAAGTTTGGTCAGAGACTTAATATGCGACAAACGGAATTTTTTCACGAAAGTCAGGCCAACATGTTTTTTCAACTTTTTTCCGATCCATTGAAGCAACCCATCGATTTTCATATATTGTCTAATGATACGATACAAGTCGAATGGCAGTATAAGGACGATTGTCAACCCGAAGATAACAAAACCAATATATATTTGGCAACATTTACAGTGTACTTGAGGCATTAAACAGAAGAGTCTTGTATTACGATACGGACAGTGTGATATACGTGAGTCGTCCAAATGAGTATGATCCACCTCTAGGTGATTACTTGGGTGAACTGATGAATGAGCTTCAGAATGGAGAGTACATTGTGGAGTTTGTGTCTGGGGGTCCAAAAAATTATGCTTACAAAACGAATGAAAACAATGAAACTTGTAAAGTGAGGGGATTTACCCTAAATTATAAAAACAGTCAACTCATTAATTTTCATAGCGTGAAAGATATAGTCACAGACCCTCAAAGTAGTTCAAATATCACTGTGACCAATCCTAGTAAAATTTGTAGGGATAAAAAGAAAAGAAAATTGTATAATAGAGAAGAACAAAAAAGTTATCAAATGGTTTATACAAAAAGACGAAAAGTAGACCTCTTTGATACAGAGCCATACGGGTTTTGATGGTCGACCACTGTCAAATTTGCTTTCAACGATATTACGACATTTATATATAAACCTGTAAGATATTTCTTCATTGTCACTCAATTCTCAAAAAGAAAAAGAAAGTGTCACTCAATTTTCAAAAAAATGTGTCAGACAGATACTAAAAACTGTCACACAAATATTAAAAAGTATCACTCATTTTCTTAAAAGTATCACTCATTTTTCAAAAAGGTCACTACCCTCTACGTTTTTGTACTTTTAAACGTAAATTCCCGTAGGGTCCGTTTCAAAAAAGTGTCACTCATTTTTCAAAAAGGTCACTACCTTCTACGTTTTTGTACTTTTAAACGTAATTCCCGTAGGGTCCGTTTCAAAAAAGTGTCACTCATTTTTCAAAAAGTGACACTCATTTTCTAAAAAGTGTCATTCATTTTCTTAAAAGAGTTACTCATTTTTCAAAAAGTGTCTATCATTTTCTTAAGAATGTCATTCATTTTCTTAAAAGTGTTACTCATCTGTTGTTCATCTTATTGTATCATGATTGTATTGCTTGTAAATAAAAAGATATTAAGAATGAATTTCCCTTTGTGTTTTGAGTTAATGAAACAAGCAAGAAATCGTCAACGTTCTCTATTTGATTTACCAGGTTCCTCCAACGCGTTATAATTAAGCTTTGTTTTTTTTTTTTTTTTTTGGGGGGGGGGGAAACACAGCTTTAGTATATTTAACACAAACATGATCTAAGAAGATGCAAAAATTATAGGAAAAATGCAAATTTAAAGCTTAATGTGAAAAATGCATGTAAAAACTGTCGTGTTAAAAGAAAATAAAAGCTGTATGACACCAATACTTTGAATTTTTTACCACTAGGAAAATTTTCAGATATTCAAAGCAATTTAGCTTTTTTGCTTAAATGATTGACTCCATCTCTGAAGGAGTCGAAAATATCGTGAGAAAAGGAGAAAATGCTGGTTACCAGCATTTTCTCCCCCACCCACAATGCTCCCACATGCTCTTTACGTACAACTGTTGGAAAAAAAAACAGCAATGCAAAAGTTACTGTAGCTTATAAAGCTACCTAATAATCGTAATAGAGAGTGTGCATTGAGGCAAGATCAGACAATGCAGTAGAGCAGGCTGACCTGAGTAACATGTAAATTGAAGTCATCAGTCATCTTGTCTCCGATTCAAATTAACACCAATGATAAATAAACTGTTACCAAACAACCCTGTTTCAAAAATCCCTATTGGAAAAAACGGGAATATGAAAACACTGTGAGAAAATCCAGTAGCCCGCAAATGCTGCTTTCCTCACACTGTCCCAATCCCTTTAAAGATGATTTCTATCACTCAGACCATATCTACCGGAGATACATATTCAATACAACTACTTCTAATTACTTTAACTCTTTACCAGACGACAAAATCGTGGACTTGACTGAAATGAAAGTATTATTTCTTTGCAGACGACAAATCAAATGTGACTTAGAAATTGAAATTTGTTTTGGGAACAGTAGAAAACATTGTGGGAAAAGTAGAAAATGTTGTAGGAAAAGGAGAAAATGCTGGTTACAAGCATTTTCTCCTTTTACCATCATTCTCCCCTTTTTCCACTATGCTCTCAAAGGGCTTCTTTCGTAGGGTTTTTAGAAGTAGGGATTGTGCGGTAAAAGGTTAGATATATATATATAGAATAGTAAGCTCCTTACTAAAGAATTCAAATAATACTTTAGAATTCATTCCATGTGGAGTAATAGTACCAAGAATGTGCATCCAAGATGTTTCTTTCAATAGTCTTTTCCTGTTATTTGAAACTTTCTCAATAGACATAAATGTAAAATCATGAATGATATGTCCAGGGGAATTGAAATGTTCTGAAACATTTGTAATCATATCAGGGAAATGTAGAATGTCAAATTTATGTTTATTTATGCGATTGGCACATTTCTGGTGGGTTTGTCCAACATACTGAAATTTACATTTCTTACATGTAATTAAATATATTATATGTATTTATATATATTACATCAGTAGAAATGCAGGAAAGGTCTTGCTTTATTTAATGCATGCATGATGTAGTACTGCTTGTAAAACAATCAGACTCATGAATGGTTAAGCACTTAATGGTTGAAATGTTTCAGTATGGGAACTTTTTTTGACATACACACTCTTTACAATGTATTTTACGGATCAGAATCTCTTCTGATTAGTCCACTTCCTTTTGCAGTTAATTGGTTGTCTAATTTTAGAACGACTGTCTGATTTCTTAACAGGTCATTTTCGTCATGATCTAAACACAGATAACGTGTCCAATCATGTTTGTCAGTTTATTAACTAGACAACAGGATAAGTAGTTAAAACAATCTGATGCCATTTCTTGTCCTGGTAAATATCATTTCCAGCTTGTTACTCGGTTTATAAAATTCTCAATGTCAGATATCATAATTGAACGTTTGGGTCATTTTGAAGCGTTTGCCACACCATTTCTCTGTGTCAGTATGGTTTAATCACTTTTGTATTACACTATGCATGACTCGTTTGTTGAAAATTACAAAGGCACTTAAATTACATGTTTAAAAGTGCTTTGTGATGATAGAAGTCGAAAATGTGAAATGAAAGTTTTATACTGAAGTTCTTAACGATAATAAAGTAAATGGAACACCGCAGGGCTTAATGAACTTAATAAATGACGGCCTACTTTATTATCCAATCAAGGACGATTTAAATTTAGTCAAATGCAAACGTGTTAAACCATACACTAATACCAGTATGCGTTATAACATATATAAAGCTACTTTTACCTTTTGGTGTTCTTTTATAGTAATCTTTATAGAAAATGGCGTCATTTCCGGCCTCCGACTCCTCAAAAATGTATTCCTTACCTTCGTAAATGGAGTTCTTAGCAAAAGTTAATACAAATAGGTACCAAGATCATGAATATCGATTCATGAACAATGATTTTAGCATTTTTTTGTTAGAGTTACTGCATTAATAGCCTATCTGAAATATTTCAGGTAATATTACGATATCACTTTAATCTCTAGGTGAATTCTGAGTTCAAAAGTGACTTATCGTGGTTAGAGACCAACAGTGTTAACGTTTATGAATATTTCTAATAAAAGGAAAGTTTTGATATGGAATGGGGAATGTGAACATTATATGGGTAAGTTTTATCTATTTCATCTAATGGTTACAGTAACAGTCTGGTATGCCAGTATCTTGAAGAATATATTCAACCTACGTATCATTTACACAACGAAAGTTTTAGTTCCACTGGCCAAAGGTCAGCAAGCTTATGTAATGGCCCTATGTCTATCGTGCGTGTATGCCTGTGTCCGCCCATTGTCTCAATTTTCGAACAACTTCTTCTCATAAACTACGAGGGTTATTTCAAAGGATTTTACCTGTTTTTTTTTTTCTTAATGCTAATGCCAGTGCGTATAATAACATATACAAAGGTTTGTTTTTGTTTTTGTCTTGTGCTGATCTTCTATGGTAATTTTTATAGAAAATGAGGTCATTTTTAACCGCCATCTCACCAGAATGTATTCGTTACCCCCCATAAATGGATTTCTGAGCGAAAGTTAATACAAGTGGACACAAAGATCACGCAATTCGGTTCATAACAAACGATTTTTAGCCACTTTTTGTTTAAGTTACTGTATTAATAGCGTATCTAAAATCTTTCAGGCAACGTTACGATCTCACTATGATCTTTAGGTAAATTTTGACTTCCAATTTGAATTCCAAGCGAAAAATTATCGTGGACAGACACCAAGAACGTAAAAGTCGGTCAGTAAATACAGATTGGAGTCATTTAGTGTCAGTGGATGTCAAAAGCGCGTATCACCCACAGCTTTAACCCCTGTATATCCGTTGTCATTTAAGTGACACCCACAAAACTATACACTTTCTTAGTCCGTGTGACAAGGCCATTCCAATGATACCTATATTGATTCGATCTGACTGCAAATAAAAAAGTCGATTTTTCTAGGAAAAGGAGTATCGGCTCTAAAACGGCTGGGAATTGAACGACAAATACGCAGGTCAAAAGGAAAGAGTAAAGCGTCACGTATCATTTGTCAGGGTTTTCTCAAATTTCATGAATAGAAACTGCCAGAAATTGAAAGAAAGGGTTGAATACCGATTTCTTTGCTTTGTTTTTCTAAAATGTGGTGCCTTTGCCTACATTTCCTAGAATTAAACTTATCAGTACACGAATTCACTTGCTAGAAGGTTGGGTTGTCAAGAAAAAATCATTCCATTGCTGAAAGAAACAACTTCTATAACTTTCGACCAATATCTTACATTTTTGCTAAATCTAATCCATTACTAGGGTTATTAATAATATTTATGTAAACATTAACCGGCTCTCTTTATAAGTTACCTTAATCCGATTTCAAGTCAAAAACATTGACATATAAATGGGTACTGGACTTTAAAAGGATGATGCGTCTTGTCCAATCTTATTTGAGTCATTTAATTTTTTTAATTTAAAGGGAAACGACTTGATTTTTTTTGTCATTTGCATCATAATCAATGATATAAATAGGTACTAGACATTAATCCATAGGCTGCTTTGCGGGGCTTTATGTGGTTTTACACCCAGTGAAGATCCAGGAGCCTGCGAGACTGCACAGAACGAACGAGCTACCAGATCTTGAGTCTACTCTGTCCGATACAGTGAGAAATTTTTTGCTAAAAATATTTTGGAAAGAGCGATACAAGTGACCATGTAATAAAGAACCAGTTTATTGCTGCAAAGTCGTACGCTCTTTTTTACGGGTTTGATTTAAGTAGTAATAGCGTCTCTTTGCTTGTAAACAAAGATGCTAGGTTGTTATAGAAACATACATGTTGAAACTTGTTTCACCATGAAGACTAACCTACTGTGTAGTATACGGGTTATTATGATGTCATCTATTTGAATTGTTTTTCAATAGCGCCACTCGTCTTTAAGTGCTTTTCAAATATTGGTGATTGGTACTTAATCCGCCTAAAGATACTTTGAGGTATATGAAGACTGATTAAAGATGTAATTTGATTGTGTCTTTAAAGTGAAGACAATGTATACATTATTTGAAAAACCTTATTGGTACGAAATTTGAAGCTCTGATA
This sequence comes from Hippopus hippopus, assembly GCA_946811185.2. Classification (NCBI taxonomy): domain Eukaryota; kingdom Metazoa; phylum Mollusca; class Bivalvia; order Cardiida; family Cardiidae; genus Hippopus; species Hippopus hippopus. Next base: position 35,093,778 of record OX328100.1, read on the forward strand.
AATGGTAAAAACATTGTGGGAAAAAATATGGTTGGACGAGGTATTGAGATAAAACCCACCACCTTTTAATTATTATAAACCTATTGGCTGGTAAGCGCGACTAACTGACCTTTTATGGACGATGTAGATCGAGCTTAGACTGTACAGGATATGCAGTTTGATCTTTGTTAAGGACAGTGTAGATCAAGATCAGACTACACAGAACATGCTGAGCGACCTTCTAATTATAATTAACCCTTTGTGTAGATGAAGATCAGACTGCACAGAACATTCAGTTTGATCTTTGTTGCGGACAGTGTAGATCAAGATCAGACTACAAAGAACATGCAGCCGTCCAATTATTATTAATCCTTTAGCTGTTGCGCGCGACTCACTGACCTTTTACGGGCACTGTAGATCAAAGTCTGACTGCAGAAGAACATGCGCTTTAATGTTTGTTGCGGACAGTGTAGATCAATATTTCGGTTATTGATGTCGAATTGAAAATTTAAGTGTAGATCAAGATCATACTACACAGAACACGATAAGGTAATATTATTTCCCCCTAAATCATAACTTTGAAACAGCAATATTTGGGTTATTGGAGGTTATTGATGTAAAGGATGTGAGCAGTACGTTTAATCTCGTTCAAACGTGTCCAGTCAAGTTTCTTTTTGTCGGTTATTTCATTATATAAATTTTACTACGATGTCTTTAAACAATTATTGACTTTCCGCCCCAAATTATTATTAACCCTTTTAATTGCCAAGCGCCACTCACTGACCTTTTGAGGACAGTGTAGATCAAGATCAGACTGCATAGAACACGCTAAGGAGATATTTTAATTCCCAAATCAAAACTTTGATGGAACAGCAATATTTCGGTTATTGATGTCGAATTGAAAATTAAAGAGTAGATCAAGATCATTTCGCAGGATGTGAACAGCACGTTCAATCTCGTTCAAACGTGTCCGGTCAAGTCTCTATTTGTTGTTTATTTGCGTTATATAAATATTGCTGCGATGTCTGTACACAACTACTGAGAGTATAACCTTTCGACATGACCTTTTACTGTTTTTCTATAGAATCACTCGACTTAAAGTATTCTTTCAAATATTAGTGAGTGGGAATTAATCGTCTTTCAGATACTTAAAGGTACTTGAAGACTGATTGAAGATGGTTCCAGGGGGGTCTAGTACTATAAAGTGAATAAACAAATTTGAAATCGTAAAGGAGGTTAGTTTAAACATATTTATTTTACATCGATTGAGAAACAAGTTCTGACAACTTATACTAATCTCCCTCGATTCTGCTTCCTGGGAGGATAGTACGGAAAATGTCAAAACCCGCGGCCTTTCATCTATTATTAACCCTTTGGCTGGTAAACGTGACTACCTAACCGTTTATGGACAGTGTAGATCAAGATCAAACGGTGTAGAACATGTAGTTCGAAATCTTAAAGGAGATGAGATCGGAAAATTTCATATTTAGTTTTACGTTATGTTTATCAACACTTAAGGTGAAAGAGGCTTGATAAATGATGGACCAAAGTTACTTTTATTTGTTATTTAACACTGACTAATGAACTTATCCGGTGATAAGGGACGAGTCCGCGACTCCGTATAACCATTTAGCCATGCTACTGAGATTCGCTGTTGGCGCGATTTATATGTCACACACACACACACACACACACACACACACACACCTGAAGTTTTTTTTAATGTGCTCCCATAAAGGGTTACGTAGCCTCTTAATGTATTTTTAGATTTCGCGCCAGAAATAAGAAAAAAAATACTATTGTGGGGGGATGTAAAGTGACTGGCACGAAAAAAAAAAATGACTAAAACTTTCTAGAAAATGAGTGACACTTTTTGAAAAATGAGTGACACTTTTTGGAAAATAAGTGGTACTTTTTTTAATTTGAGCCTTTGAGAATTTACGTGTAAACGTACAAAAACGTAAAATGAGTGACACTTTTTAATATTTGTTTGACAATTTTTAATATTTGTGTGACATTTTTTTGAAAATTGAGTGACATTGTTTTTTTTTTTATCTTTTTGAGAATTGAGTGACAATGAAGAAATATCTTACAGGTTTACATATAAATGTCGTAATATCGTTGAAAGCAAATTTGACAGAGATCGACTATCAAAACCCGTATGGCTCTGTATCAAAGTGGTCTACTTTTCGTCTTTTTGTATAAACCGCTTGATAACTTTTTTGTTCTTCTCTATTATACAATTTTCTTTTCCTTTTGTCCCTACAAATTTTACTAGGATTGGTCACAGTGATATTTGAACTACTTTGAGGGTCTGCGACTATATCTTTCACGGTATGGAAATTAATGAGTTGACTGTTTTTATAATTTAGGGTAAATCCCCTCACTTTACAAGTTTCGTTGTTTTCATTCGTTTTGTAGGCATAATTTTTTGGCCCCCCAGACACAAACTCCACAAGCTTTAAAAGATAAATTCCCCATTCACTACGTCTTCAGTTTTTTTTTCTTTCTTTTTCGAGCGGTGTAAACTAATATCAAATTGCACAATTCACTTATTATGTAATTCATTCTCACTAATCAGTTACACTATAAAATGAGTTTTGTGGTAGTAAGTATTGTATTGTATTCGAGTTTAACACCGCTTTAACAGCATATGTCATATTACGGAGGTCAGTGGACCTATCTGTGTGTTTCCTTTTCTTACACCAGTACAAACACAACTTTCTTTCCAAGCCATTGGCAACTTTCTCACATGCATCAGAGGTGGGAGGCCTGAAACTCAAATAGGGATCCAACCCGCAACTCTCTGATCACGAGCTACCTGAGCTACCCGATCGGGTTTCGGGTAATAAGCGTTTCTGCATGTATGTATATCTTTAAACTTGTAAAGTACGTACATGCATGCGTTCATGTTTATGTGTCTGTGTGTTTAATATGTTGTTTTTTGTTGACTTTCCCAAGGAAAGCTTTTTATACTTTGAGTCAAAGAATGAAAACCGATCCGATTTGTTAGGTTTCCAACAGGATAGGCTGTTACAATGGGGAAAAATCTTGCTATTAAATACGCTCTGATAAAGCAAAACCGTAAAAAGAGCATACGACTTTGCAGCAATAAATTGGTTCTTTATTAGTGCCTGTGCCAATGACATAGGGAGATTTTCTCTCAAAAATCATCCTATTTCCTGAATGTGTTACGACATTATATTGTTCGATGGTAGTTCTCACAATGTTTTACGTTAAGAAAATATACAATGACTCACAATATGTTTACATTTTACAATGACACGACTCGATTTCTTGTTCATTATTGTTTATATTTCACAATATCGCACCCCAATTCGTCGCTTATCCCTATTTAGACTTTACAATGTCACGCCCCTTCCCTTTAACCCGTTCTGGTAAATCAAACCCGTAAAAAAGAGCGTACGACTTTGCAGCAATAAACTGGTTCTTTATTACATGGTCACTTGTATCGCTCTTTCCATTTTTAGCAAAAAATTTCTCACTGTATCGGACAGAGTAGACTCAAGATCTGGTAGCTCGTTCTGTGCAGTCTCGCAGGCTCCTGGATCTTCACTGGGTGTAAAACCACATAAAGCCCCGCAAAGCAGCCTATGGATTAATGTCTAGTACCTATTTATATCATTGATTATGATGCAAATGACAAAAAAAAATCAAGTCGTTTCCCTTTAAATTAAAAAAATTAAATGACTCAAATAAGATTGGACAAGACGCATCATCCTTTTAAAGTCCAGTACCCATTTATATGTCAATGTTTTTGACTTGAAATCGGACTAAGGTAACTTATAAAGAGAGCCGGTTAATGTTTACATAAATATTATTAATAACCCTAGTAATGGATTAGATTTAGCAAAAATGTAAGATATTGGTCGAAAGTTATAGAAGTTGTTTCTTTCAGCAATGGAATGATTTTTTCTTGACAACCCAACCTTCTAGCAAGTGAATTCGTGTACTGATAAGTTTAATTCTAGGAAATGTAGGCAAAGGCACCACATTTTAGAAAAACAAAGCAAAGAAATCGGTATTCAACCCTTTCTTTCAATTTCTGGCAGTTTCTATTCATGAAATTTGAGAAAACCCTGACAAATGATACGTGACGCTTTACTCTTTCCTTTTGACCTGCGTATTTGTCGTTCAATTCCCAGCCGTTTTAGAGCCGATACTCCTTTTCCTAGAAAAATCGACTTTTTTATTTGCAGTCAGATCGAATCAATATAGGTATCATTGGAATGGCCTTGTCACACGGACTAAGAAAGTGTATAGTTTTGTGGGTGTCACTTAAATGACAACGGATATACAGGGGTTAAAGCTGTGGGTGATACGCGCTTTTGACATCCACTGACACTAAATGACTCCAATCTGTATTTACTGACCGACTTTTACGTTCTTGGTGTCTGTCCACGATAATTTTTCGCTTGGAATTCAAATTGGAAGTCAAAATTTACCTAAAGATCATAGTGAGATCGTAACGTTGCCTGAAAGATTTTAGATACGCTATTAATACAGTAACTTAAACAAAAAGTGGCTAAAAATCGTTTGTTATGAACCGAATTGCGTGATCTTTGTGTCCACTTGTATTAACTTTCGCTCAGAAATCCATTTATGGGGGGTAACGAATACATTCTGGTGAGATGGCGGTTAAAAATGACCTCATTTTCTATAAAAATTACCATAGAAGATCAGCACAAGACAAAAACAAAAACAAACCTTTGTATATGTTATTATACGCACTGGCATTAGCATTAAGAAAAAAAAAAAACAGGTAAAATCCTTTGAAATAACCCTCGTAGTTTATGAGAAGAAGTTGTTCGAAAATTGAGACAATGGGCGGACACAGGCATACACGCACGATAGACATAGAGCCATTACATAAGCTTGCTGACCTTTGGCCAGTGGAACTAAAACTTTCGTTGTGTAAATGATACGTAGGTTGAATATATTCTTCAAGATACTGGCATACCAGACTGTTACTGTAACCATTAGATGAAATAGATAAAACTTACCCATATAATGTTCACATTCCCCACTCCATATCAAAACTTTCCTTTTATTAGAAATATTCATAAACGTTAACACTGTTGGTCTCTAACCACGATAAGTCACTTTTGAACTCAGAATTCACCTAGAGATTAAAGTGATATCGTAATATTACCTGAAATATTTCAGATAGGCTATTAATGCAGTAACTCTAACAAAAAAATGCTAAAATCATTGTTCATGAATCGATATTCATGATCTTGGTACCTATTTGTATTAACTTTTGCTAAGAACTCCATTTACGAAGGTAAGGAATACATTTTTGAGGAGTCGGAGGCCGGAAATGACGCCATTTTCTATAAAGATTACTATAAAAGAACACCAAAAGGTAAAAGTAGCTTTATATATGTTATAACGCATACTGGTATTAGTGTATGGTTTAACACGTTTGCATTTGACTAAATTTAAATCGTCCTTGATTGGATAATAAAGTAGGCCGTCATTTATTAAGTTCATTAAGCCCTGCGGTGTTCCATTTACTTTATTATCGTTAAGAACTTCAGTATAAAACTTTCATTTCACATTTTCGACTTCTATCATCACAAAGCACTTTTAAACATGTAATTTAAGTGCCTTTGTAATTTTCAACAAACGAGTCATGCATAGTGTAATACAAAAGTGATTAAACCATACTGACACAGAGAAATGGTGTGGCAAACGCTTCAAAATGACCCAAACGTTCAATTATGATATCTGACATTGAGAATTTTATAAACCGAGTAACAAGCTGGAAATGATATTTACCAGGACAAGAAATGGCATCAGATTGTTTTAACTACTTATCCTGTTGTCTAGTTAATAAACTGACAAACATGATTGGACACGTTATCTATGTTTAGATCATGACGAAAATGACCTGTTAAGAAATCAGACAGTCGTTCTAAAATTAGACAACCAATTAACTGCAAAAGGAAGTGGACTAATCAGAAGAGATTCTGATCCGTAAAATACATTGTAAAGAGTGTGTATGTCAAAAAAAGTTCCCATACTGAAACATTTCAACCATTAAGTGCTTAACCATTCATGAGTCTGATTGTTTTACAAGCAGTACTACATCATGCATGCATTAAATAAAGCAAGACCTTTCCTGCATTTCTACTGATGTAATATATATAAATACATATAATATATTTAATTACATGTAAGAAATGTAAATTTCAGTATGTTGGACAAACCCACCAGAAATGTGCCAATCGCATAAATAAACATAAATTTGACATTCTACATTTCCCTGATATGATTACAAATGTTTCAGAACATTTCAATTCCCCTGGGCATATCATTCATGATTTTACATTTATGTCTATTGAGAAAGTTTCAAATAACAGGAAAAGACTATTGAAAGAAACATCTTGGATGCACATTCTTGGTACTATTACTCCACATGGAATGAATTCTAAGGTATTATTTGAATTCTTTAGTAAGGAGCTTACTATTCTATATATATATATCTAACCTTTTACCGCACAATCCCTACTTCTAAAAACCCTACGAAAGAAGCCCTTTGAGAGCATAGTGGAAAAAGGGGAGAATGATGGTAAAAGGAGAAAATGCTTGTAACCAGCATTTTCTCCTTTTCCTACAACATTTTCTACTTTTCCCACAATGTTTTCTACTGTTCCCAAAACAAATTTCAATTTCTAAGTCACATTTGATTTGTCGTCTGCAAAGAAATAATACTTTCATTTCAGTCAAGTCCACGATTTTGTCGTCTGGTAAAGAGTTAAAGTAATTAGAAGTAGTTGTATTGAATATGTATCTCCGGTAGATATGGTCTGAGTGATAGAAATCATCTTTAAAGGGATTGGGACAGTGTGAGGAAAGCAGCATTTGCGGGCTACTGGATTTTCTCACAGTGTTTTCATATTCCCGTTTTTTCCAATAGGGATTTTTGAAACAGGGTTGTTTGGTAACAGTTTATTTATCATTGGTGTTAATTTGAATCGGAGACAAGATGACTGATGACTTCAATTTACATGTTACTCAGGTCAGCCTGCTCTACTGCATTGTCTGATCTTGCCTCAATGCACACTCTCTATTACGATTATTAGGTAGCTTTATAAGCTACAGTAACTTTTGCATTGCTGTTTTTTTTTTCCAACAGTTGTACGTAAAGAGCATGTGGGAGCATTGTGGGTGGGGGAGAAAATGCTGGTAACCAGCATTTTCTCCTTTTCTCACGATATTTTCGACTCCTTCAGAGATGGAGTCAATCATTTAAGCAAAAAAGCTAAATTGCTTTGAATATCTGAAAATTTTCCTAGTGGTAAAAAATTCAAAGTATTGGTGTCATACAGCTTTTATTTTCTTTTAACACGACAGTTTTTACATGCATTTTTCACATTAAGCTTTAAATTTGCATTTTTCCTATAATTTTTGCATCTTCTTAGATCATGTTTGTGTTAAATATACTAAAGCTGTGTTTCCCCCCCCCCCCCCAAAAAAAAAAGCTTAATTATAACGCGTTGGAGGAACCTGGTAAATCAAATAGAGAACGTTGACGATTTCTTGCTTGTTTCATTAACTCAAAACACAAAGGGAAATTCATTCTTAATATCTTTTTATTTACAAGCAATACAATCATGATACAATAAGATGAACAACAGATGAGTAACACTTTTAAGAAAATGAATGACATTCTTAAGAAAATGATAGACACTTTTTGAAAAATGAGTAACTCTTTTAAGAAAATGAATGACACTTTTTAGAAAATGAGTGTCACTTTTTGAAAAATGAGTGACACTTTTTTGAAACGGACCCTACGGGAATTACGTTTAAAAGTACAAAAACGTAGAAGGTAGTAACCTTTTTGAAAAATGAGTGACACTTTTTTGAAACGGACCCTACGGGAATTTACGTTTAAAAGTACAAAAACGTAGAGGGTAGTGACCTTTTTGAAAAATGAGTGATACTTTTAAGAAAATGAGTGATACTTTTTAATATTTGTGTGACAGTTTTTAGTATCTGTCTGACACATTTTTTTGAAAATTGAGTGACACTTTCTTTTTCTTTTTGAGAATTGAGTGACAATGAAGAAATATCTTACAGGTTTATATATAAATGTCGTAATATCGTTGAAAGCAAATTTGACAGTGGTCGACCATCAAAACCCGTATGGCTCTGTATCAAAGAGGTCTACTTTTCGTCTTTTTGTATAAACCATTTGATAACTTTTTTGTTCTTCTCTATTATACAATTTTCTTTTCTTTTTATCCCTACAAATTTTACTAGGATTGGTCACAGTGATATTTGAACTACTTTGAGGGTCTGTGACTATATCTTTCACGCTATGAAAATTAATGAGTTGACTGTTTTTATAATTTAGGGTAAATCCCCTCACTTTACAAGTTTCATTGTTTTCATTCGTTTTGTAAGCATAATTTTTTGGACCCCCAGACACAAACTCCACAATGTACTCTCCATTCTGAAGCTCATTCATCAGTTCACCCAAGTAATCACCTAGAGGTGGATCATACTCATTTGGACGACTCACGTATATCACACTGTCCGTATCGTAATACAAGACTCTTCTGTTTAATGCCTCAAGTACACTGTAAATGTTGCCAAATATATATTGGTTTTGTTATCTTCGGGTTGACAATCGTCCTTATACTGCCATTCGACTTGTATCGTATCATTAGACAATATATGAAAATCGATGGGTTGCTTCAATGGATCGGAAAAAAGTTGAAAAAACATGTTGGCCTGACTTTCGTGAAAAAATTCCGTTTGTCGCATATTAAGTCTCTGACCAAACTTTCCCCAAAAGCTATTGAGACACAGTTTTGCCAAAGCTCTAAGTCCTGGGTTCTTTCGAATATTTTGTCGATCCAATGAGACCCCTTCTTTTTCCACATATTGTCCGATGTACTTATTCATATCATCGTAACATTTAATCCATTTGGGAGGGCCGCTTGCTTCTTGTTTAAATTTCAAAAATGTGTTAATATATTGAGCAAACAGTCCTCCTTCATGGGTTTTGGGGTCATATTGAGTGCTTTCTTCCCAGTGGTATACTTCATAAATTTTTGTGATTTTATACCCTAATCTGACAGCCGTTTCTATTTCGGGGGTGCACCACGTACCAGTCAACTCTCTTTGTTCATTTGTACATTCGCACGGGGTTTGACTTTCGGTATCCGCGCAGGTCCGACATAAAGAAAACTTTAGTTTGCCGTTGGACCTGTAAGGAAGGACTGGGTGATAGAGTCCCCTGGGAGGGATAATCTTCACCTTGGCAATACCAAAATAATCCTTGATGTCCCCGAAATCTTTGGTAATGACTGTGGGGTGACCTAAGGGATATCGACAATACTTGTTTACCCATGGATACAGACTCGTAAAATCCACATATTTCACTCGCTCGTTTTCTTTTACTTTGTAATAGAGCCGGCTCGCATTGGTGCGACCCCCAAAGAAACTTTCTCTCGGGTCTAGTCGATCCATGATATCTAGCTGAGAAATGAATTGCCGAAGTTCAGGGTTTTGGTTTTGTTGTTTTTTGAAGTCGTGATCCCAAATACAAATATATTTCATACCTGAATTTTCGAGGTGTGTTTTCTTTTTTAATGTCAATGCGTACAATTCGTCCAAAGACTGGTGTGTGAGTGGATGGTACGTTTCTTCACGATTGTCAGAGAAACACACGGGACAACCATGAAATATACAACCGTGATATTCATAGACCGTGTTGGTTTCTCTACAATATCCGTCCAATTTGTAGCGAGTGCCGGGGATCGTTTTCTCCCCTTCATTCAAAGCATGTTGGATGTGGACGTTATCGAGTTTCGCCCTCCACTCTAACCATTGAATTGACGCTTTACTGTACTGATCATTGTAACCACTGGGAGGAATTTTCGCTATGGGGGAACTCACGAATTCTTTCTCGCACACTTTCTCTCCATTCAATTCGGATTCGTGGACCCATTCGTTTCCGTTTTGTATATACAATTTTTCGTCGATGACTTTTGCGGGTACCCATTGATCATTGCCTTGCAGTTTTACGCGCCATGTTTCTTCCATTTCCGCTATGGGGGTACTTACAAATTCTTTCTTGCACACTTTCACTCCTTTCAATTTGGATTCGTTGACCCATTCGTTTCCTTTTTGTATGTACAATTTTTCGTCGATGACTTTTGCGGGTACCCATTGATTATTGCCTTGCAGTTTTACGCGCCATGTTTCTTCCAAAAATTTGGTTCTAAAAACATTCATGCAAACGGAAGCTATAGTGACTGAATCGAATGGATCCACGGCTCCAACCCATTTTTTCTCTTCCTTCCCTTTTTTGTTGACAACCACTATCTCTTCCCCCGTAGCACTCATTAATAAATGTCTAAATTTCATACAAGCTTGTCTTAAAATATCAACATCACTTCTACAATATTCTAACATTTCTTTTCTAAAATCAAATATTTCATTTTCTCTCTCACTCAACCACGCTATTAACTCGCTTCTTTCTTTCTCACTCATAAAATCGTAACCATAATCTTTAGCATCAGGGTAGGGTCCAACATAATTTTGATTCTCTCTAGTATTAAAATAATGCGGGAACCACCCTTTTTTCAATTCATGTAAGCCAAATGCTTCGGGGAGTGCTGATAATTTCATGGGTAAAAAGTTGAGACTGTCAATCACCTTCATATGTAAATCTTTCTCCACTGTCATATACATAATTTTCGAACCGTTGTAAATAATTTTGTCCGGCCTTATGGATTGATCGATCAAATATTCCAAAATAAAATAGCCATCATACCCTTTCATGTTATGGGCAACAACCTTGAAATATTCGTGTTGATCCGTAAAGAGCCACTGTCCAAACTTTTCGGCGGTATCCGCGCCCTCGAATATGACTTCTCTGAATCCGCATTTACCGGGACAAGGACCTGGGTCCTCATTCTCGTGCAGATCAGTGTTGTCACATTCTTCGCAACGAGTACCACAACCCTTACATACGGAATCGGGTGTCAGTTCTTTTTCAATGCATTTAGGGCATACTGAATGCGCTACAACAAAGTTTGGACGGTGGGTCGCTTTACCGCACCATGCTGTTTTGCAATTCTGACATTTGGAGCAAGATTTACATATCTCTGGCAATTGGCAGTCCTTACAATTCAATTTAGAATCGGGTACGTATCCTTCAACGCAGTAGCTCATCTCATCCTGACTGCATTCAAAATCAAAAAATATAAATTTTGGAATGTAATATTCTTTGGCCGGTGTGGCTCTTAAATAACATTTATGATCATCCATGACATATTTGTGACAGGAGGAGCACTGGTATTCGCCACATCGATGCTCCTCCTTTTTACGTTTGTCTGTTCTCAACACCTTGAAACATGTGGGGCATTTCCACCATTTTTCGCATTGTGAAGGGCCACTGGGCTGTCCTTTCTTTTTCCCTTTGGTATGTAAAGGGACCTTCTTATGTTCGTCGTAACACTCTACTGATCTACAAGTCATGTTACAGTTCGCGCATTTGACAGGCTCCTCATCATAACATAAGTTTCTCTTGCAGACAATACACTTTATTTCGCATTCATGGTATTCCCTATGATCATAATGTTTGAGGCATTTATCGCAAAAGTATATGGCGCTGAAGAACCCCGTGATGCTGGTTATGGCGTGAAAGTGCTCGTCGTCCACTAAATAAATGTAGACACACGGGCGGTCATCACTGCTTGGCGCTGTAATAAATTTATTGCCTAAACGAGCACTCACCACCATCACACGAACCCCGAGAAGCTCTTCAAACGCCCCCACATCATTGAGACTGGCCGGTCTGTCTGCGTTTACCCCGGCATACTGACATAATGCTTCTGCTAACTGTTTCTGCTGTTTAAGGTTTTTGTTCACTAGATCATTGTAATAGCTTTTTGGCACTTTCTGGTGTTCCAATACTAAATCTAAATTACTTTTACCCTGTCTCTTCTTCGTCACCTCCTTCCACTCTTCTTGACTGCATCGGCGTAACTTTGCCCAGCCGACGCCTATAGCTCTCGCCATACACATGTTGTCTTCTTTCTCGATAGTAACAATTGACTTTTTTAAATGTAGAGAGTTTTTCTCACCTTTAATTTTTGTAATTCGTCTCCTCGCTCCTCCTTTGGGTAGGTCAATGGATCCAACGATAATCTCAAAACTATCATCAATGGAGAGATCTTGGTTGCTGTTAAGTACTTTCTCAATAATCTCCATCACCGTGTCGACGTGTAGGTTCTCCCAGGGTTGTAGGGGAACAATAATGGGATCGTGTAATCCATTATGGTGGATGACCACTCTTCCCAAATCATTCTCCGCTAAATAACCCCGAGCTTTTTCTAACACATCTTCAAACATCTGGTGAAGTCCTTTCTTTACGTCTTGTAACCGTAATCCATGATGCTGTTCATTCATTTTCACTTGGTAGGTCCGATCCACTGCCGCATTTTTTGCATACGTTCTTTCTGATTTCTTTTTCATCGTATAGTTTAAGTTGTACGCTGACCCCTGCTGAAATTCTCGCACTGTGCTTGGAGATTCAGGGTTCCACTCTCCATCTTCTATACAGACTCTGGCTATATTGTCCATTTCCTCGTCAAATAGAAGAGCTTTAATGGACGCCTCTATCTCCTCTTCCCTTCTTATATATTGCAGTGCCAGTTCTAAATCGTCTGTAATGGTCTCACTCGTAATGTTTATTGGCCCGTCCAAATGTTCCAACACATTTTCTATTTGTCCGTTCACAAACTCAGAATCGTATTCCAGGTTTTGTAGTTGAAATAAACGGAACCTCACTATCGGAGAATCTTGAATTCCTATCGTTGCCGCAAAATTCATTAATTCCTCAGCATTGGTAAAAGAGTTCACAATAATTTCTAAAGTAGCTTCAAAAGTATTCATGTTGACGGTTTCAATTCTAGAATTAGAATGATAAGAAACGGTCAATAGCGTCCATAAAAACTGCAGCGACAGCCTCGTTTTCAAAAAGAGGCGTGATTTTATTTTTAGATATAACGTCATAATTCTTCATTTTGGTTAGTGGACTATTTTCAGATTAGGATCAAACAGCTATGGACATGTCGACCCTTTAGACAGAAAAATAACCAATCAGAAGGCAGGGTCAGTCTTCACAGTAAAACAAGTTTTAACATGTATGTTTCTGTAACACTCAGGGAAGGTTACAATTACTAGTTTTTACCCGAGGCCATTATTCTGTTTTGCGCAGTCTGATCTTGATCTACCCAATAAGTAACAAATATTAAACTACATGTTCTTCTGCAGTCTGATCTTGATCGACACTGTGTGCAAAAGGTCAGTGATTTGCACTAAGCTGCCAAAGGGTTAATAATATTGGGGCGGAAAGTCAATAATTGTTTAAAGACATCGCAGTAAAATTTATATAAAGCAATAACTGACAAAAAGAAACTTAACAATAATAATTGGACGGCTGCATGTTCTTTGTAGTCTGATTTCGATCTACACTGTCCTCAAAAGGTCAGTGAGTGGCGCTTGGCAATTAAAAGGGGGCGGAAAGTCAATAATTGTTTAAAGACATCGTAGTAAAATTTATATAATGAAATAACCGACAAAAAGAAACTTGACTGGACACGTTTGAACGAGATTAAACGTACTGCTCACATCCTTTACATCAATAACCTCCAATAACCCAAATATTGCTGTTTCAAAGTTATGATTTAGGGGGAAATAATATTACCTTATCGTGTTCTGTGTAGTATGATCTTGATCTACACTTAAATTTTCAATTCGACATCAATAACCGAAATATTGATCTACACTGTCCGCAACAAACATTAAAGCGCATGTTCTTCTGCAGTCAGACTTTGATCTACAGTGCCTGTAAAAGGTCAGTGAGTCGCGCGCAACAGCTAAAGGGTTAATAATAATTGGACGGCTGCATGTTCTTTGTAGTCTGATCTTGATCTACACTGTCCGCAACAAACATTAAAGCGCATGTTCTTCTGCAGTCAGACTTTGATCTACAGTGCCCGTAAAAGGTCAGTGAGTCGCGCGCAACAGCTAAAGGGTTAATAATAATTGGGGGGCTCGCGCCGCATGTTCCGCGCAGTCTAATCTTGATCTACACTAGCCGCAACAAAGATCAAACTGAATGTTCTGTGCAGTCTGATCTTCATCTACACAAAGGGTTAATTATAATTAGAAGGTCGCTCAGCATGTTCTGTGTAGTCTGATCTTGATCTACACTGTCCTTAACAAAGATCAAACTGCATATCCTGTACAGTCTAAGCTCGATCTACATCGTCCATAAAAGGTCAGTTAGTCGCGCTTACCAGCCAATAGGTTTATAATAATTAAAAGGTGGTGGGTTTTATCTCAATACCTCGTCCAACCATATTTTTTCCCACAATGTTTTTACCATTTATCAGAGCTTCAAATTTCGTACCAATAAGGTTTTTCAAATAATGTATACATTGTCTTCACTTTAAAGACACAATCAAATTACATCTTTAATCAGTCTTCATATACCTCAAAGTATCTTTAGGCGGATTAAGTACCAATCACCAATATTTGAAAAGCACTTAAAGACGAGTGGCGCTATTGAAAAACAATTCAAATAGATGACATCATAATAACCCGTATACTACACAGTAGGTTAGTCTTCATGGTGAAACAAGTTTCAACATGTATGTTTCTATAACAACCTAGCATCTTTGTTTACAAGCAAAGAGACGCTATTACTACTGATTTACCAGAACGGGTTAAAGGGAAGGGGCGTGACATTGTAAAGTCTAAATAGGGATAAGCGACGAATTGGGGTGCGATATTGTGAAATATAAACAATAATGAACAAGAAATCGAGTCGTGTCATTGTAAAATGTAAACATATTGTGAGTCATTGTATATTTTCTTAACGTAAAACATTGTGAGAACTACCATCGAACAATATAATGTCGTAACACATTCAGGAAATAGGATGATTTTTGAGAGAAAATCTCCCTATGTCATTGGCACAGGCACTAATAAAGAACCAATTTATTGCTGCAAAGTCGTATGCTCTTTTTACGGTTTTGCTTTATCAGAGCGTATTTAATAGCAAGATTTTTCCCCATTGTAACAGCCTATCCTGTTGGAAACCTAACAAATCGGATCGGTTTTCATTCTTTGACTCAAAGTATAAAAAGCTTTCCTTGGGAAAGTCAACAAAAAACAACATATTAAACACACAGACACATAAACATGAACGCATGCATGTACGTACTTTACAAGTTTAAAGATATACATACATGCAGAAACGCTTATTACCCGAAACCCGATCGGGTAGCTCAGGTAGCTCGTGATCAGAGAGTTGCGGGTTGGATCCCTATTTGAGTTTCAGGCCTCCCACCTCTGATGCATGTGAGAAAGTTGCCAATGGCTTGGAAAGAAAGTTGTGTTTGTACTGGTGTAAGAAAAGGAAACACACAGATAGGTCCACTGACCTCCGTAATATGACATATGCTGTTAAAGCGGTGTTAAACTCGAATACAATACAATACTTACTACCACAAAACTCATTTTATAGTGTAACTGATTAGTGAGAATGAATTACATAATAAGTGAATTGTGCAATTTGATATTAGTTTACACCGCTCGAAAAAGAAAGAAAAAAAAACTGAAGACGTAGTGAATGGGGAATTTATCTTTTAAAGCTTGTAAAATATTTTGATAAAATATTTCTCGTTTGATAAATGACTTTTCTTTTTTCGCAATGTTCTTGTTCCACCTCAACATGGTGTGTGGGTGTGTGTTTAAGGGTGTATATGACATATAAATCGCGCCAAAACCGAGTCTCATTAGCATGGCTGAATAGTTATACGGGGTCGCGGACTCGTCCCGTACCAGCGGACAAGTTCATTAGTCAGTGTTAAATAACAGTCAGGGGTTTAGGGATGATAATAAAAAAAGTTTGTACCGGAAAAGAAATACTAGAACACTAACTCTGGTTATACGTACATAATTAAATGTAATTGAAAAACGATGTTAAACCCGCTCTTAATACAAGTAACTTTGTTCCTTCATTTATGAAGGCTCTTTTCACCTTAAGTGTTGATAAACATAACGTAAAACGAAATACGACATTTTCCGATCTCATCTCCTTTAAGATTTCAAATTTGTTTACTAACTATAAATCTCAATTACTTTAACAAATAGATACTACGAGTGTGCTTTAATCATGTTTAAAATATAAGGATAATACGTTTTCTTTTTCCTACAGTGTTTTCCGAATCATACATTAAATCGAGTAATTTGTTCATAGTTATCAGACGGTGTCTTTCACGAATAAAGTTTGAGTAATTTCTCTTTTTCCCACAATGTTTTTACTGCATCAGTATCTCTTTTCCCCACAATGTTTTTACTGCATCAGTACCTCTATCACAATTTTGAATAAAAGTTAGCACTGAATTTTGTTAACTTCTTTCATAGTGTACTTTAATGATACATTTCTTGTCTGGACACGCTTCTTGTACTTTTTGCCACAGGGTAAACTGTTACTACGCAAATTTTGTATTTGGTCCTGGAATAAACGACTTTAACGGTATGATATTGGGGAAAGGTGGGGGGGGGGGGGTCGCGCTGCATGTTCTGTGAAGTCTAATCTGATCTACATCGTCCACAAAAGGTCAGTGAGTCGCGATTAGCAGCCAAAGGGCTAATAACAATTGGTGGGTCGCGCCGTCTAATCTTGATCTACACTGTCGGTAAAAAGTCCGCGAGTCGCGACCGGTCAAAGGGTTAAATAATAATTTGGGGCAGAAAGTTATGCTCTCAGTAAATGTTTAAAGACATCGCAGTAAAATTTATATAACGCAATAACTGACAAAAAGAAACTTAACAATAATAATTGGACGGCTGCATGTTCTTTGTAGTCTGATCTTGATCTACACTGTCCTCAAAAGGTCAGTGAGTGGCGCTTGGCAATTAAAAGGGTTAATAATAATTTGGGGCGGAAAGTCAATAATTGTTTAAAGACATCGTAGTAAAATTTATATAATGAAATAACCGACAAAAAGAAACTTGACTGGACACGTTTGAACGAGATTAAACGTACTGCTCACATCCTTTACATCAATAACCTCCAAAAACCCAAATATTGCTGTTTCAAAGTTATGATTTAGGGGGAAATAATATTACCTTATCGTGTTCTGTGTAGTATGATCTTGATCTACACTTAAATTTTCAATTCGACATCAATAACCGAAATATTGATCTACACTGTCCGCAACAAACATTAAAGCGCATGTTCTTCTGCAGTCAGACTTTGATCTACAGTGCCTGTAAAAGGTCAGTGAGTCGCGCGCAACAGCTAAAGGATTAATAATAATTGGACGGCTGCATGTTCTTTGTAGTCTGATCTTGATCTACACTGTCCGCAACAAACATTAAAGCGCATGTTCTTCTGCAGTCAGACTTTGATCTACAGTGCCCGTAAAAGGTCAGTGAGTCGCGCGCAACAGCTAAAGGGTTAATAATAATTGGGGGGCTCGCGCCGCATGTTCTGCGCAGTCTAATCTTGATCTACACTAGCCGCAACAAAGATCAAACTGAATGTTCTGTGCAGTCTGATCTTCATCTACACAAAGGGTTAATTATAATTAGAAGGTCGCTCAGCATGTTCTGTGTAGTCTGATCTTGATCTACACTGTCCTTAACAAAGATCAAACTGCATATCCTGTACAGTCTAAGCTCGATCTACATCGTCCATAAAAGGTCAGTTAGTCGCGCTTACCAGCCAATAGGTTTATAATAATTAAAAGGTGGTGGGTTTTATCTCAATACCTCGTCCAACCATCTTTTTTCCCACAATGTTTTTACCATTTATCAGAGCTTCAAATTTCGTACCAATAAGGTTTTTCAAATAATGTATACATTGTCTTCACTTTAAAGACACAATCAAATTACATCTTTAATCAGTCTTCATATACCTCAAAGTATCTTTAGGCGGATTAAGTACCAATCACCAATATTCGAAAAGCACTTAAAGACGAGTGGCGCTATTGAAAAACAATTCAAATAGATGACATCATAATAACCCGTATACTACACAGTAGGTTAGTCTTCATGGTGAAACAAGTTTCAACATGTATGTTTCTATAACAACCTAGCATCTTTGTTTACAAGCAAAGAGACGCTATTACTACTTTTAAAATAGTTTTATAGATTTATAATTCATTGTTACATACAAAAGACAATAAAGCATACATGCAACAATGACATAATAAACCAGAAAAAATACTAACGTTTTTTTTTATATAGTTTGTTTTATCTGAACTGTTGGGGTTTAATTCAATTTACTTTGATTTTATTTGCGGAAGTAACGTAAAAATTGAATCGGATGTTTTATAATTCACTTTTCACTTATAGTTATGCATGTCAGGTCATTCTATTCAATGAAAGTTCATGCACATATATAACTGGAGAATGTATGAAGTTACTTTCTTTTCCTTGCGAAACAAATATGCAGTAGACGGCTTCGAAATAATCATTTTATAATATAGTCATCATAAATTGGAAACTAATATGCAGCAGACGGCTTTAAGAAATGATATGATAAAATAAACCTGAATTGGTGAACAATAAATGATACACACACATAGACATTTAGTAGAGTCATGCACAAACATTATATTACATAGTCAACATAAACTGGTGATTGAATTGTGATAAATGAAGACGGCCTTGAGACTCTATGGTTTTAGTAAAGCAATCCTGAATTGGGGAACAATACATAAATGAAGTATTATGAAACAAATTTGCAGCGGGTGGCTTTGAAAACAATCCATATGTAATAAATTCAACATACAGTGTTGGTTAATGGTTAATGCATGAGTGAATGAGACATCTGCTGAAAGTATCGACCCATGTCAGCCCTCTGCGGGCCTAATTCAATACTTATTGCTTTGGGTAAATTTTCTACAAGTCCACGGACCGGTCTACCTAATGATTCAGCAGGTTGGTAGACAAAATGGATTTTATGGATTTATCGTTTTCCTTCGATACTCTCTATCATTTCAATAACAAATCTCACCATTTGAACAACATTTCAAATGTCGTCTGCAAATGTTTTTGAAACAGATGATTTTGATAGTTATAGTCTTAAAGTATTTACTCCATACCATAGGGCAAAATATACAACACGCCAATATTGAACGCACTTCCATGTTACAATGTTAATGTGGCTGAAATGATGAGATTTGCCTTTGAAATGGTAGAAAACAGTGCTGGAAAAGGAGAAAATGCTGGTAACCAGCATTTTCTCCTTGTCCAACAATGTTTTCAAAAGCCTCTTCCTTGGGGTCGTAAAAACACAGAATCGTTTGGTGAAGGGCTCACGGTCAAAATTGCATACAGGGTACAAAATGGTGAAAAGAATGACAAAGAAGAAACAGTAAATTGATACATTACCTGTAAATACTCCGAATAACTGTAGGGAATACCATTTGTTTTCTCCTCTTTCGACATTGCTTTGTTCTTCTGCAGGTCCTTTTTTCTGTTTTTTATTTGTTGTCTTCTTTACTCTGTTTAATGAATAACACGTATTTGAATACAAATATATTGCAATTAAAAAATGGCTTGAACTTATAATAAAATTCTAATTTAAGACAAAATAAGCTACAGTCTCATCTCGGTTTCTTTTCCCAAAATTAAAAAAAAAAAAAAAAAAAAAAAAAAAAATCGAAACCAAATTCTCTCATCAAATCAATGAAAATCAAAAGGTGCTAACACAACCTAATCAGCTCGTATGGCTTCACCCACGATTATAAAAAAAAAAGCCATTTTTTGTTAGTAAAACCTCTTAATTTGACACGAGGATTATAGCCAGAAATTGGCCTGTCTGAAACCCGTCTATTGTTACATAAAGTTACTTGCTTACTCAAAATATAGGTTAGATTAAACGTAAAAAATTCTCTGATCTGGCTTTATCTCTGTCTACATGACAAACCCTGAACCAGATTTGCCTGTTTTTCTGCTTTGTATTAAACCCTTAAGCTGCTAAATAAGTGAAATTAAACTTTCAAGCCGATCGTAAAAACACAAGTTTGCTATTTCAAAGTTACTTCTGGGTAAAAATATCTCCATATCGGACAGTGTAGATGCAAGATCAGACTGCACGTTCTGTGCAGTCTGATCTTGATCTACACTGTCAACCAAAGGTCCTTGAGTCGCTATTAGCTGCCAAGTCGATTAAATTCTTTACCAAAAAAAAAAACGGACTTGCCCATTTTGAAAACACTTGCATACGACAAAGTAAATTTGACTCAAATGATGAAATTTGTCTTTGAAAAAGTAGAAAACATTATGGGAAAAGGAGAAAATGCAGGTAACTAGCATTTTCTCCTATCTCCAGAATTTTTCAAAAAGTCGTCTACCTCAGGGTTGTTAAAAACTCCGTATTGTTTTGATAGCGCACTCTTTGGGTTTACTGTTTATCAGCACTTTTTCCCTGTTCCACAATGTTTTCAAATGGCATCCTTCTGCAGGATCTTTGAAACACGAGATTGTTTACGAAAAGAGCTAACGCACTGACCCCAATTGTGCCCTTATTCTGTCCCCGTCTCTAACTCTTTCGTTGGGAACTTAATAAAGTCGATTTTTTTAGGTCCAAAAGAACAGTTTACTGTTCCGCTGTAACTAACGATGATATGGTCATAGTTTGCCACTGGATAGTGGATGGTATAGATCAAGATCAGACTGCACAGAATGTGCAGTCTGATCTTTGATCTACACTGTCCGCAAATGTAAACTTACAAAGATAGAAAACTATGGAAGTGAAAAAGTTAACCTATTAGGGAGAGAG
Organism: Hippopus hippopus; assembly: GCA_946811185.2. Taxonomy (NCBI): domain Eukaryota; kingdom Metazoa; phylum Mollusca; class Bivalvia; order Cardiida; family Cardiidae; genus Hippopus; species Hippopus hippopus. The sequence continues at coordinate 35,114,611 of OX328100.1, forward strand.
CGCCAATGCCTAGTCTACAGATAAAACATTTAGAACTTTCTTCACAACTCTTTACCCAACGACAAAATTTTTAATTCGTCTGAATTGAAAGAATTTGCAGACAATAAATTGAACATGCCTCAAATGATAAAAGTTTTCTCTAAAAGGTTAGAAAACATTGTTTTCCTGCATTTTCTCCTTTTCCAACAATGTTTTTAAAAGCGCGGCTCTTCCGTCAGGGTAGTTGAAACTTAGAATTGTGGGGAAAAGGATTTGGGATTGGTCTGATAACCTCGATGAAAAGATTACACTTTTTAATAACCACCGTGCTGTTTTAGATATGGCTTTCTTTTAGGTGATTGGTCTAATAATTAATTTGGAAGATTCCATCTTAACCAACAAAGCTGTTTACACAGTGTACTCTAGTAGGCCTAGACAAAAAAGAAATAAAGGAAAATGGGCCATGCTTTGGCCAAAAAGGGTTCAAATTCATCTTCGTGATACACACTATCAAGCAAGTCATCACATGATTATAGATCCATAAAATCGAGTTTGCCTAACAACGAACAGTATCATGAGGTAGAAAGGTCCTTGGACATGCTGAAAATTTACAAAAAGCAAAAAATAGTTTCGATCCATATCAGCCTGCCCGATGGGTCGATACTTTTTGCGGATGCACAGCGCATGGCACGTGTCGAAAGCCAACGACTGTGTACATAACAATCTTTTAAAGGAATTGGAGAAAATGCGCTTCATAGTTTTTATAGTCTAATCTTGGTCTACTACTACCCAACGTACTTTCATTTTTCCATACTCTTTCAAGGCAAATAACTCTAACACGCTTATGCTGGTACTCTCTTCCTTATTCACAACACATCCTCTTGTTGTAAGACCGGGTTAAAGCCTCATTAATTGTTTATAGTTTTTTAAAGGGCCTGCAAATCAGCTGGTCATAGGAGAAATAATGGCATATGTTTCATTAAGTCTATTGGGTCTAGTTGCAGTAGGACTTCCCCTGTTTGGGTTTTTGTTTGCAATTATCTGGTCAATTCTTTATGACTGGGAAGCTTCGTGTAGGACAAGATGCCACGTAAGTTTTCAGTGATACATTTAACTATATACAGTAGCGGGTTAGTCAAACCACAACGTTATTAAAAGTCTTCCATATTGCAAGCATTTGCAGACGGCAAATTGAATTTGCGTCAAACGTTTTTCTTTGTAAGAAGGTAAAATTCATTTTTGTAGAAGGAGAAAACGCTGAATACCAGAATTCTCTCTCTTTTTTTCTTCACAAACTGATGTTCTCGAAATTCTATTTAGGGTCGTAAAAACGGCTTTTTCGTCCCTGGGCTTGTTCGTCCAAGCTTGTTCATCTGGGCTCGTTCGTCCGGGCTTGTTCGTCCCAACTGATTTCCCGTTGGTCCAGGCTTGTTCGTCCCAACTTATGTCAACCAAAGACGTTAATAGTGCATACTTCATATGTGAAAAGGTGCTACCTGCACATAATCCCCGATCATTTACCGAACCTAAGATATACAACTGTGCAAAAATAGTCATCCCCCATCATTGCACTTAGAGATGAAATCAAAGTAAAGAACAGTATTTATGGATATGGACATGAATTTTCAATTTATAGTGTGTTGTAGGATGGTAAGCCTTAGGCAAGAGGCGGTGTAGTATTGGCTGCCACGATATAACTGCAATATTGCTAAAATGGCGTTGAATACGGCCTTGAACAACAAAAACAAATACTGTGTTCCTCATCATAGTAGCTTTAACCATACAATGACACGTTTAAACAACCGCATGGTAAAATTGATGTTATTTCGCCAACAAAAGGCAATAAACTTGTTAGTGTGTCCTGGAGAAGAGAGGGTAGTTCAATAAACGACCAAGAGAAGTTTATTTAAGGTATTACCATCCTAACGCTTTTAGTGCAACATGGAATAAAATTTCTTATTAGTTGATAAATAAGGATTTATACTGAAATAATATTTTTGCACATTTCTAACCAACCAGAAATTCCTTTGATGTCTATCTTGAAATTATTTGTTGATACTTTTGTTAGTTTCCTGAAAAGGGAGGTAATTATTTTCTCCCTTTGTAATGAGAATATAGTCGTTTTAGATTTATAAATGATAATTCTAAGAAGGAAAAAAAGGAAAAACTGGCTCGGTTAAAGTAGTACAATAATACTCATTTTTAATAATAGCGAATTTTGTAGGATGATATTATAGTGGAAATAGCTGTTTTCCATTAGGAGGGTACTACTTAAAGTAATTTTATGTGTAAAACAACAAATCGTTTTAGACGGCACATAGCACTTTTCATTCCAATACGATCGATAAGGAAGAGTGGGACGAACAAGCCCGGGCGAATAAGCCCGGGTGAACAAGCCCGGGTGAATAAGCCCAGGGACGAACTGGTTTTGGGACGAATAAGCCCGGAGCCGTAAAAACTTGGTATTTTTTGTTATGGGTTAAAACAAATTTTTGTCATATATAAGGCACTATAGCCCAGTCTTACTACCTGATGGCATTTTTCAGTTAAGAAGTCATATAGATAACTGTACCTGAAGGCGATTTTTATTTTTGCAGTTAGCCCCAGGGTATACAGTAGAGACAGTGAAAAAATAGTTGAAATCCCTGCACAGATTTTATGCCCAAGTTTGAACCCTCTTAATTTCACAAATAGAGCACAAAACTGGGATTTGAACATAACTGCTGCTTGCGTATTCAATAACCCTTTGTTTGAATTACAAATATTTTCAATTTAAATGCTAAACATAAGAAAAAAACATTTTATTACATCTGTTACTCGAGGTGTTTACGTTCCCGAAAACAGAAACAAGTGGCCCCCACACACCACAATTCCATAATTTTTTTTATTGAGATTTACATGTTATGAGTGACTTTCACAAGCATTTTAGGTAATGAAAGGTTTAATAATTTGTCTTAAGCCATGTTTGCTCCTAAAAGTTAATTGCATTTGGCTGCAATACAGATTACACCAATGAATCAAAAAGTTAGTACATTGCTTTATCTTAGATACCCAAACATTCACCATGAACTTGTGATGGTGTGGTGCACAATAAATGTTCAAATATGAAATTTTAGAAGCACCATTATTGAGACTAAGAACACACCTAGCTTGAACAACAGATGTTTTGACCACATCTTATTAGGTAAAGGACAGCAAAGAACAAAGATTTCACAGCAATAAAATTTTAGCCTTGTCCAAATTGAAAGTTCAGTGTATTTGCAAAGGGCACAATAGATCTGACTCAAAAATTAGGAAATATTTTGGGAGGGATAGAAAAATTATGGGAAAAGGAGAAAAATATCAAAAAAGTTTACTATGATTTTCTCCTTTTTCCCCACTATGTTTTCAAAAGTTTTCTTTCTCATGATCTTTAAAAGTTGTGACTATGTTGTAAACTGTTAAGATATCCTTGTAGAACAAATATACTTTAATCAGACTAAATTGTTACATGAATATGATGTGCATTTAAAGGTATGGCAGCTAAAGGTCTAATTCTTCTTTTAAATTATTTCTCCTTTTGCCACAGTGTTTTCAAGATAAGTGCTGCATTACAAAAAATTCAACTTAGGGTGATTTTATGACAACTACAGTGTGCTCCATCTACTTGTACAAATATTGTCCTACTTGTATTTCATGTTTATTTCTCATACTTGTCGTTTCGATATAAAGATTCATATATCTGATCTTATTGCAGGCTGTCAATTATTTACCAACAGTCAGTTCAGCGATTGGAGGATTCAAACCACAGAGATATGTGTGGCGGATGTGCATCATGTTGCATGCTGGACTTCGATTCTTGTTGGTGTTTTGTTACTATCACTGGCACATGCGGGTTCACTTATCATCATACCACAGCCTGTACTCAAGTGTTGTAAAGCTCGCAATTCTATCTCATACTTTAGAAAATGTGGCCCTGATTACTCTAACAGCCATATCATCTACAGATAATGGAGGTACAGGTTAAATCTTGCCAACATTAAACCTTAGGCTGCTAAGCAAAACTCAATGACCTTTTGCAGACAGTGTAGGTCAAGATCAGACTGCATAGAACAAGCAGTCTGATCTTAAATCTTCACTGTCCGATAAGGAGGTATACCATATTTTTCCCCCAAAGAAATAACCTTGAAATAGCAACATTTGGGTTTTTACTATCAGCTGAAAGGTTTCATTTAACCTATTTAGCAGGTGAAGGCTTAATTCTACTTTTAATATTCATGGTTCTGTCATTGACTGGAACCATCATGCGTGCAGTTTAACTCTTTACTAGACTACAAAATTTTAGACTCATTCAAATTGAAAGCAATTCAAAACTTCAAATTAAAAATGACTAAAAAAATGAAATTTGCCTTTGCAAGGTTAAAAAACATTGTGAGGAAAGGAGAAATTGCCGGTTACCAGCATTTTCTCTTTTCCCAAAAATGTTTTCGAAATCCTTCTTCATCAAAGTCTGTTAAAACATGGGATTGTGTAGTAAAGGATTACTATACACTTATACAGTCAGACTTACAATAGTCAGCATACTTTAAAATGGTATGAATGAAATTTACTTGTATTTTATACACAGAAATATTTACATGTGGCTGCTAGTGGGCCTTTAGTTTCAAGCTTCCCCAAAAGCATTACAATCTACATTATCTTTATTGTTATTGTTACTATCATCATAATTATCATCACCTTCTTCTTCTTCTTCTTGAAAATCATTTGACACTTTCTGATCTCTTTTTCAGAAGTCCATGAGGATGCTTTTATAACATTTATGGTGTGTTCTCAAGTCTACATGCTTTTATCATGTATTCTTATATACTGGACTCATAGAAGTGGAAACTTTAAGCCTACTCAAGGGGTATGTCAACTTTACTTACCGTAACTCTATAGATCTGCCAGTCAAAACAAAAAATTCAAACTTTTAACATTTTGAAAGCTTCTACAGATGAAAAAGCAAATGTGACTGGTGATAAGATTTGTCTTTGAAAGGTTGTTTTTGAAAGGGAAGAAAACATTATCATTCAGTGTTGGAAAAGGAGAAAATGCTGTGTACACACATCAGTTGAATGTCCATTAACTTACCGTTTTTGATTTGCTTATTGATTTATTGACTGACTAGTATAATTTGCTTATTGATTTATATATAAGCCATGCTGTAGCAGAAGTGGGTTTACTGTATCTCCATGATGCATTTATACCAAGCACATCATCAGATAATTATACATGTAGATCCATAAAATCTATTTTGTCTAAAAACCGGCAGAATCCTGTGGTGGTATGGTCCTTGGACAAGCAGAAAATTAAAAAAAAGCAAATAGTTGCGACCCAGGTCAGCCTGCGCAGACTCCGTAGCCTGACCTGAATTGATATTGTTTGCAGATCCATTAAACCCCCTTTTCACAGAGCACGGCTCATACGTATATACCAATATGGCACTTATTTGTTCCAGGAAAAGACAGCTTTGAAATTCAAGACATTCCTTTTTGTGTTCAACTTTTCGGTGTTCCAGATAGCTGTGTACCTCTATTTTCGTCACAACAACTATTGTGAACCTTACAGTATGGGCATTACTTTATTTTTTCCTTCTTATTTTTGTAATCCTTTACCACCCAATGAATTTTTTGTACTTATGCAATATGAAAGCAGTAGCAGACATGAAATCAAATGTGGCTCAGATCAAGAATTGTTCTCTCAATGAGTTGAAAACATTGTTGGAAAAGGAGACAATGCTGATTATCATACAAATGCTTTATGAAATGAAAAGTAAAGTGGTGAAATGTAACTTCATCCTAGGAGGTCTTCTTGCTTTTAAATATTTCTATAATGCTTGAGTGACTTATATATTTCTATAGATTAGTGCTTCTGTCTAGCACCCTCTAAGCTTTCCGTTCTACACACTTGTATACATTTTGACTTTGATAGTGCTAAACCTAGATTTAACCCTTTATCAGACGACAAAATTTTAGACCAAATTTTTACTCCAAATTAAGATCTTCTGCGGACAACAAAATAAATGTCATTCAAATAATACTAATTGTTTGAGAAAGGGTTGAAAACACTGTGGGAAAAGGAGAAAAAGCTGGTTACCAGCATTTTCTCCTGTTCCCACAATGATTTCAAAAGTCTCTTTCCTTAATGTCGTTAAAATTCATGTTTTAGGGCCAAAGGGTTAATTGCTGATGTTGACAGTGTAGATCAAGATCAGACTGCACAGAACCTGCTGTCTGATCTTGGATCTACCCTGTCCATTTTTTTTACCAGATATTTTGACAAAAACAGCCTTGCAATGCACCATCTAGATTTTTAGTGCTGTCTTAGTATGTCTGTTTGGATTTTCAGCTTTACAAGGGTAAATATATCTGCTTGTTCTTTCCGTTTCAGTTTATACCTGGTTTGCTCTGTTTGAGTATTTAACCATTCTCTCCAACATTGCTTTTCATGGGTTGTGTTGTATTGACTTCAGAGACTATTCTTTTACATTCCTTCCCACCGAGGATATACGATCTGGCATGTTCAAGAACAGATAGACAAAGCCGAACTTCCTTACTTTTTCCTTATTTTCTCTATGTGACTCTTCACTAAACAACAAAGTTCTAGACGAGTTCCCCCAAACTGATAGCATATGCTGATGAAAAATTGCATGTGGCTCAAATAGGAGTATTTTGTCTGTAGAAAACATTGAGGGAAAAAGAGAAAATGCTGGTTACCAGTATTTTCTCCTTTTCCAACAGTGTTTTTTAAAGACCATCTTTCTCAGGGTCATTACAACCGGGCATTATTTGGTAAAGAGTGAATAGAGCATTTGAAAGTACAGGTACCTTTCAAATATTTTAGATTTTTCTCTATGTTTCAGAGGACCAATTAAATGTGACTCATTTATTATTGTCATTTATTGTAGGGAGTGTAGGAAACATAGTGGTAAAAGGAAAAATGCTGTAAATTAGTATTAACTCATTTTTTCCAACACTGTTTTCAAAGGTTTTTTCCTTTGGTTGTGACAACCAGTAGTGTTAGGTCTAGGGTTAAATGCTTAAAATACACATACAGTGAATTTTTAGAAAAGAAAGGAAAACATGTAGATAAATTATGGTATTTGCTTAAATGGATAAACACTGTTGCAGCTGATCCAATTGCTTTTTGGAGTGAAAAATGATCTTCACATATGATATTTACATCTTTACCAAATTGGAAGCTTCTGCAAACAACATTTTGACAGTGATACAACTAAACTGAAGTTCTTTGACAGGGAAGAAAACATTGTGGGAAAAGGAGAAAATGCTGATTATCAATATTTTCAAAAGTCTTCTCCAATGAAAGTCGGGATTGTGTGGTAGTAAGTCAAGACTAATGATACCAAACAAAGATGAACAAATCACTTCTTGGTAAGAACACATAATAATACAGTTTAATTTCTGTTGTGATGCTACAGTGTACATGGATTCCAGTAAACTAAATTTTACAGTATGTGTATTTGAATTTTTTTTATAGAAATTCTAAATTTCAATTTGTTAGCCCAAAGAACATTTTTACCGAGGACAGTGTAGATAAAGATCAGACTGCAGTCTGATTTTTTATCAACACAATGTGCGTTTGAGATGTTCTTATTGTAGTACTATTTTACTCTGCTTTTACAGACTAAAATTGTCCATTTAATATGAGCGGCACTCAAAAAAAAGGGGGGGTTAACCTTTGGAATACATTTATTTGGAGCATGTCTTCACATAATATGGATTCATTTTGTCTAAAAAATGGCTGATTGATAAGGTAGAATAATCCTTTCACATGCAGAAAATTTACTCATTGCTAAAAGTTTCATCTCATGTCAGCCTGTGCAGCCTGCAGATGCATTAAACCTCTTTTTCACATACATGTAGCTTGGCTCATATATGTATCTGACCCTTAGAGGGTAAACAATTTGATTTTAGAATTTTATTTGACATGTGTTTCAAAAAACTGGAGCAGAAGCTACATGTTTTTGCTTTGCTTTATGTTTGCTGCTTTTTCTTGCCAGTTATTTGATATAGTTTTGGATATTAGAAATCCTATTTTTATACCCCTGCAAAACGAATGTTTTCGGGGGTATACTGGAATCAGCCTGTCTGTCCGTGTGTCCATCCGTCCGTGTGTCCGTCTGTGTACAAAATACTAGTAATTTTGTGTTGCGAACTCCTCCTACAGTTTTCCTTCAATTGTGTTGAAACTTTGCACATATATTGAAGATTTGCAAGACGCAATTTTCAAGTGTCAACTCTTCCTGGTTTAGGAATTATCTCCCCTTGAACTTGACACTTTTTTCTGTCAAAGCGCTGGCGGGGGTATTAAGTCACATTCAGTGACAGCTCTAGTTTTGTTTTGTGTTTTTCTTTTCTCTCCATATCATTTCATTTTCCTGTTCCATTTTTTTTTTTTTTTATCATAATTTTGATATTCCTTAAGCAAGTGTTTTCACAACTCACAGATCTTGACTTTTCATATGTTTTGTAGCTTGGGTTTTTTTCTGAAATTTGATTTTAGTAACTTGAATTTCTGTCTATATTTGTCTACTGTAAATGCAATTATTATATATTTACAATTGAAAATTGTTACAAGAAAGTAACATCAGGTATACATTCCAGGTGCATATAAAAACATATAATGTACACTCAGCAAGCACAATATTACATGTCCACTTTACAAGCCCCGAAAGGTGACTTGGTAACACTTTAATATAGGAGTTGTGAGTTGAAATACTGGCTCAGTTAGAATTACTGTATATCTTGTTTTGTTATAGAATCAATGAGACTAGATTTCCGTCATTTTCTCCCACAATTTTTTTAAACGCTTTTTTCCTCAGAGTGGTTTAACCCTTTCCCAAACAATCCCTGGTTTTCACGGCCCTGTAAAAGAAGCCTTGAAAACATCGTGGGAAAAGGAGAAAATGCTGGTAACCAACATTTTCTCCTTTTCCCACAATGTATTCTACCCTGCTTGAAACAAATTTCAATTTTTGAGTTGTGTTTATTTTGTCGTCTGCAAATGCTTTCAGTTTGGACCAGTCTAAAAAACTGTCGTTTGGTAAAGAGTTAAGATGCTCCATCAAAATCAGTCTGTGTTCAGTATTATTGACAGAGGTAAGATCTGTACTATGTAACTCTTTACCAAATAGCAAGATTTTAGATAAGTCCAAAATTTAAAGCATTTGCAAATGATAAATGGGCCTAAAATGATGGACTTTATCTTAGAAAGGGTAGAAAACATTATGGGGAAAGGAGAAAATACTGGTTATCAGCAATTTCTCCCTTTTCCAAAATGTTTTCTAAAGCGTTCCTCTGTTGGGTCGTTTAAAAACATGGGATTGTTTGGTAAAGGGTTAACATGAGATTGTGTTCATTGAAGATGTGTTCAGTTCATTTTTTTTTTTTTTAAATCTTTGTTTATTCAAAGACTTTCTTAATTGATATCCTGCTAAGGGGAGTGTCTTTAAATATCAATATTAAATTCTTTTTCTTGAAGTTTTTTGTTAAAAAAACCTATCTGTTTGGTTCATGTTGGAATTTTCTCATGAAGACAATTCAGAGCAGTACATCATGTATTCACAATTATGAGTGATAGAAAAAGTTATCATTATAACTCTTTTCCTGCTTAATACCGGTAAATGAAACTTTCAAGCCAATAGAAAAAATCTGAATAGTGCCATTTCAAACTTATTTTTAGGAGAAAAAATGTCTCCTTTTGGACAGTGTAGATCCAAGATCAGACTGCACGTTTTGTGCAGTCTGATCTTGATCTGCACTGTCTGCAAGAGGTCAGTGAGTGGATGAGTGGCGCTTAGCAGCCTAAGGGTTAAGATTTGCTCCACTCGTAGGAACTTCTGATAGTTTATTCGTAGCATATGAATCCCGTAGAAGGACAAGAAGCATATGAAATCAAAAGAAAATAGTGATTTCTAACACCTGTAGTAGTGTGCCAAATAAATACTTCACTGTAATTCTATTTTATAGTCATTATTGAGATTGAAATATTGCCATTCAAAGGTTATTTCAGTCTGAACATCTTGCTTAAAAATCAGACAGCATAGATTCAAGATCAGACTACATTTCATGTCCAATCTGATCTTGAGTCACAGTGCTTGCAAAAGCAACTTTAGCATTTTGTGCTGTAATAGAAGACTCTTTACTGAATGACAAAATTTAAGACTTTTCGAACTTGAAAGCATTTTGCAGATAAAAAATTAGGTAAGGCTCAAATGTTGGTGTTTGTCTTTATAAGAGTAGTAAATATTGTGGGAAAAAGAAAAAATGCTGGTACCCAGCATTCATCCTTTCCCCACAGAAGCCTTTTTCATTATCTGTTTAATCCATAGGATTGTTTGATAAAGGATTAAATTCGTTTTTAGTAAGGTTTAAGTATTAATGAGAGACCATATGTCTTGCAAGAATCTCAAAATAAAATAACTTTATTGTATGTCTTCCTAATTGAAAATGATATCGAAAGACTAATGCCAGTATTTTACGTTCAGATATTTTTGTATCTTTATTGGCTTGAGCATAAAACTTTGGTCCTTAAAATGGATTCAGTCCTGAATTTTAATGACCCTGAGTTAGAGGCCTTTTGAAAATGTTGTGGGAAAAGAAGAAAATGCTGGTAATCAGCAATTTTTTTGCTTTTCCAACAATGTTTTCTACCCTGTCAAAGAGCTTTGGTTCCTTGTACCATTTTCAGATTTGTCATCTGCAGATGCTTTTAATTTGGAATAGTCTAAAAATTTGTTTTTTAAAAGTAAAGACTTAACTCTTTACCAAGGGACAAAATTTTAGACCTGTCCAAATTCAAAGCATTTTGCAGATGACAAATTTAATTTGGCTCATTTGATTGCAATTTTCCCTTTGAAAGGGTAGAAAACTTTGTGGGAAAAGGGGAATTGCTGGTTACCAGCATTTCTCCTTTTCCCATATATTTTTAAAACTCTGGACTGTGTGGTAAAGGGTTAAATAGGATCGCAATCATTTTTAGGAGATTATACATATAGTAGACCTAGTAAGATAAAGCTTAAGTACAATCATGTATTGTTTTTTCTTTTTTTTTTAATATTATGTATACATATAAGAAAAACGGAGGCATACTTCAAGTCATATATATACAGCACCTTACTTAGCAATCCCGAGTTTTAATGAACCAAAGGAAGAAGTTTTTCGAAAATTTTGTAGGAAAATCAGACAATGTTGGTAACCAGCATTTTCTCCTTCACCCACTATGTTTTCTACCCTTTCATACACATCGGACAAGTCCACAATTTTGACGTGTGGTCCAGTGCTGGCAAAAGGTAAACTATTCTGTGTATAAAATACAAAAAAAAATTCATTTATACCATTTAAAAAAATGGCTGTTATTATTAAATCTGACAATCTAGTTAAGTGTGGTTGGTCAAAGTTACAGTTACTGGCAGAACAATATTAAAACTGGAATTAATGTAGGCAACATTAACACTAGTTTAACATTTACTGTTCTGCAAGTGACTGGGACTTTGATCAAACATTCAATAGCAAATCTGTTGTAAACATTTTGCCACTATTGGGCATTTAAGGCCTAGGTGAAAGGATTTAGCATCCTTTATAGACCAGAGACAATTCCATATGCAGTATTGGCCAGTGTAAACCAAGGTCAGACCAAGCAGAATGTGCTGTGTGATATTTATGGTTGCGCTGTTTGCATTTGCAAAAACTTCATAATAGTAAAACACCATTGCTTTTTTATATTACGCATTACATGTATATCCACTCTGCGTCATTTACTTATACGAGTTAGAATCACTTCTACTTTAGGTTGTTAATTGCAAAAAACTTTGTTGTTTACATTAACCCTTTACCACACAATGATGCCTTTTAACACCCCTGAAGAAGAGGCCTTTTGAAAACATTGTGGGAAAAGGAGAAAATGCTGGTAACCAGCATTTTCTCCTTTTCCCACAAAGTTTTCTACCCTATCAAAGAAAAGTTGCGTCATTTGAGCCACTATGAAATTGTCATCTGCAAATGCTTTCAATTTGGATAGGTCTTAAATTTTGCCGTGTGGTAAAGGGTTAATAAGGTATTCTGAGTATTAGCCTTTTGAGTGCCGAGTCCCACTTAAGTCATGTTTTAGACAGTGTGTGTGAGCAAGATCTGACAGCCCAAAAAGTGTAGTCTGCTCTTTAGATAGATCTACACTTTTTATTATGTTGAGATAGTCTGGCTATAAGTAGAACTGACTTAGACACTGCATAGGCCTTCACAATTTGTCATATTAACTATGTGGAGGAAGATGGCTTTTGAAAAGATTGTGTGAAAAGGAGAAAATGCTGGTGACCCAATTTTTTCTCCTTTTTCAGCCATTTATTTTTTTTATTTATTTTTCAAGAGCAAATCTCATGACTTGAGCCACATTTGGTAAACATGGTACATAAATTACCATGGTATTATAATGATTGAACCACACTCTTGCAAAAGGGGTCTTTATGCATCTCTGTGATAAAGTATACCAGGCAAGTCATCACATCATCTCGTAATTATGGATCCATGAAAATCCATTTGGTCTAACAATGAACTGGGTCTGGAGGTAGAGTGGTCCTTCTACATGCAGAAAATTTCCAATTAGCAAAAAGTTTCGACCCATGTCAGCCTGTGCGGACTGCGCAAGCTGACATGATTCAACACTTTTTGCAGATGCATCAAGCCCCCTTTTCACAAAGCATGGCTCAAATTCATCAATGTACATTCTTCTGTAATAAGAAAGGAGGTATTGTGCTAAACATGTATATTTGATGCTCCCTGGTAATTTATGTCACATTACATCACTTGAACTTGAGCTGATCTTGGTCATCACTCTTTATGAAATGAAATCCATTGTCATGTGTAGTAGAATAAGGGTTATCAATAGCATTATATATGGCCTGCAACACACGAAAAAGGGGCATTTGGACATTTGCGTAAAGTGTTGTCTCGGATCTGCCTGCGCAGTCCACGCAGGCTAATCCGAAACGATACTTTCCGTTTTTTTGTAATTTTCTGTTTCACGCCGGTCTGCTGTAGGAAAAAATCTAATGTCGTCGTAAAGTGCCATCTTGGATTAGCCTGCGCGAACTGCACAGGCAAATCCGAGACGACACTTTACGCAAATGTCTGAATGCCCCTTTCCGCGTGTTGCAACCCATATTTGAGCAGGCTCTTGCGAAAGAGGGATTAATGCATCTCTATAATGTATTATATCGTGCAAGTAATCATTTTTTTTGGATCAATTTTTTTCTGTTTTCCAAAACCAAATGAATCAAGATGTAGAATGGTCCTTTGACATGTAGAAAATTTACTAATAGCAGAAGTTTACACCAGAAGCAGGCTTACATGTGTCAGCGCTTTTTGTAGATGCATTTAACCACCTTTTCACAGAGTATGACTCTTTCATTTGTCTCTTTGTTTTCACTTATTGGTGCCATTTTCTATATACATAATGAATTTTGGTAAATCTTAACATGTCCTTTTTTTAAACATGAATTAACTTGTTGTCTGCATTTACATGTATTGTGATAACTCTTTTCATGAATTGTAAACTATTTTCATTAATTGGTTTTGGGTTAAGGTTTTTATTATTATTATTATTATTATTTTTTTTTTTTTTTTTGTAAAATATCCCATCGAACATGAAATTTACATGTGTATACTTTGTATCAGGGTCCAAAATCAATCAAACATTGATGAAGACTTTTCTAAACATTTATTGCAATCTTTTAATATATTACTTATGTTAAGTATTAACCTACATCATGGCTTTGCTCATGGTAGGCCTTTACCAGAAAATAAAATTCAACTCCTGTCCACATTGAATTTTGTTTTGTTTTGTTCTGTTTTCATCTTTTGGAAGGGTAAAAAACATTCTGGGAAAAAGGGAGGAAAATGCTGATTACCAGCATTTTCTTCCAACCCCCCCCCCCCCCCACACACACACACTGTTTTCAACTTTCAAAGACAAATTGCATCACTTCAGTCACACTATTTGTTGACTGCAAATGCATTCAGTCTGAAATTTTGTTTTCTGGGAAAGACTTGTAGGTTGAAACAGTAATTTTCTAGCGAATCACTTGTGAAACACAAGACCTGAACTTGTGGTGGTTTTGTGATAATTTTGTAAAGTAAAACATATATTTGTTCTTTCGTATTTGTTTCTTATTATTAGTCATTGAACATTTTGAATCTTGGCTGATGCCAGTGAATCGGCAGCCTTGTTCACTATACCCTTAGGCTGCTTAGCCCGATTCAAGGACCTTTTTTGCAGAAAGAGCAGATAAAGATCAGACTGCACAGAACGATAAACTCCTGGTAAACATCCCAGAAGAAGAACGCTTTTGAAAGCATTGTGGGAAAAGGAGGACATGGTGGTAAGCAGCATTTTCTACTTTTTATCGCAATGTTTTCTATCCTCTCAAAGACAAACCGCAATATTTGAATGAGATTTCATCTTTGGACTGCAAATGCTTTTAACTTGGACATATCTTAAATTTTGTTGTCTGGCAAAGTGTTAAACCTTTACCAACCAATCCCTGGTTTTCACGACTCTGTGAAAGAAGCCTTTTGAAAATATTGTGGGAAAAGGAGAAAATGCTGGTAACCAGCATTTTCTCCTTTTCCTACAATGTTTTCTACCCTTCCCAAAACAAATTTCAATTTTTGAGTCACTTTAATTTTGTTGTCTGCTTATGCTTTCAATTTGGAACAGTCTAAAATTTTGTTGTTTGGCAAAGTGTTAAAGTTATATGATCCCATCATTTCAGCCTCATTTAATTTGTAGTCTGCTAATGCTTTGAATTTGGAGAAGTTCAAAATTGTGACATCAGGTAAAATGTTAATTTTTTTTTTATGACAATTAAGTTTGCCTTACATGAATCAACCTTACACATAAAAAGGAAAGACTGACTACTTTCTGTAGTCAGTGCAGCCCTAGATTGGAAAAGTATGTGTTGTAGAGGTAGAGCAACAAACAGTCTTTCATGTCAGAGATTCTGGTTTTCAATCCTGTGATGAAATTTTAGAACTGCTACAGCTTGACGCAGTGCCGGTAAAGTTTCTAAGAAGCAGCCACTGAGCGTGATTGATGAATGCTGCAGAACTTCTTTCACGATTTAGAGGGAACATGTTGAGACTAGACTAAGATCAGATAGTAGAAGCCTATGATATACACACAAATACAACCTTACTACCATTCAGACTGTTGAATAATTGATTATTTGAGTAGAAGAAAAGTACTGCTACAAAGTCGGTAGGCTACTCTTCACAGCAATTTGATATTAGCTAATGTAGACGTTGTTACGTCAAAGTACTGCCTCTGTCACATGATCAAAAGGAACAAAATAAATGTTAGTGCATCCTTGACGGTTTTATTCTAGTAATTAAAGTCAGCCTGAAAATGTCTCTTGAAATACTTGGTATTGCAGATCCAAGGTCAGGTTGAACGTTTGGATTCACCGACCATTTGAGCCATGCCCTGTGAAAAAGGAGCTAATGCATCTGCAAAAAGTTTCAACCCTGGTCAGCCTGCGCGGACTGCGCAGGTTGGCCTGGGTCAAAACTTTTTGCTATTGTTTTTCTGCATGTCAAAGGATCATTCTACATCCAGATTCGTTCGGTTGTTGGACACAATTGTTTTTAGGGATCCATAATGATATGGTACTTTGCATAATACATCACAGAGATACATTAAACTCTCTTTTGACAGAGCAGGGTTCATTTTTAATTTCATTCCAATTCTAATACTAATACCTAAATAATCATTTTTGTTCTCAATTATACCGACATTATCGTCTTTCTGCTTTTCTCATAATATTCATTTTTTTGTCGTTGGAATTTAATTCCTTCCACTGATTACTTTTCTGCTGTATACTTTATATTTTTTCCAAAAAATTTATGTTTAGCCTATTGAAGGCAATGAAACATTGTAAAATGTTTTTCGTCTAATTAACTACTTTGAACTTGAACTAGATTCAGAAAGCAACACAATCTTGAATTGCTAAACCATTTGGTTTAGCCAATCAGAACTTGAGTTACTTTCAATGTAGGAAAAAACTCGAGAATTAGACTGAAAATGTTCTGAAAAAAGGGTTGATGAATACGAATCCTGACCTTGATTTACGCAGTTTACATAGACTTCCTTTTATTATGTGGTCAAAGCCGAAAATATCGGCAACAGGTGCAAAAATACCAAGTACATACTTTTTACCCGTATCCAACTAATTAGCTAAAATGAAATTTACAATTCGAGAGGAAAAACCCTAATATTGCTATTTCAAAAGTATGTTTTGGGAAATAATATCTCCTTGTCGGACAATGTAGATCCAAGATCAGACTGCACGTTCTGTGCAGTCTGATCTTGATCTACGCTGTCCGCAAGAGGTCAGTGAGTTGCGCTTAGCAGCCTAAGGGTTAAGGTCTTCGCTTCTATTCTGTATTCTCCACAAAAAAAAAAATTGTTGTAAATGCTATTATTGAGACTGATAACTAAATAATACAAAATCGGATAAAAGCGCGCAGCCTTACAAACCGTGCAATAATTACAGGTGTAAACAACAAAACAATCAGTCGCCTTTTATAATCGTATTGTCATTGTTTTGATTGTTGAGAAATTTGAGAAGTATTTTACGTCTAAGTGATAAATACCAATCTCTTATCGGTTTTACGACTTCTGTAACGTCTCTTGCTTTTACTTGTACCACCCTCGGATAATTAGATAATGACGAGTAAAGGGTGTTGAATACTAACAATCATTGTAAGTAGAGTAATTGTTTAAACAAGAGGCTTTAAGATTCTTACACGTCCCAGCGCATGTATCATTGTGAATGTGGCTTCTGTAAAGTGTGCACGTTGGATTAAGATTTACTTAAAATTACAAAAAAAACAAGTTTTCCGCAAAAATGAAGGTAAGATATACACTTTCTTTTCGTTTTGGAAAAAAATATGACAACAATGAACAATTTTTTCTGTAAAAAAAATCAGCAGTTCAGACCGTTTTGTCATCGAAGATTTCTACATCTGCATGAAATGATAGCGAATTTTAAGAAAGAAAACTACAACTCGTATCGATTTGTGGAATAACTTTGAAGTTAAATCATCGCAAAATAATATACATGTATACTAATAAACTACCTATGTGCCAATGTTGGACTGATCTACCTCGGGTTCGGTAGAAAACATTATGCAATTTACTATATGTATGAAGATGCGTGTATTACATGAATAATTTAGTGGCCAGCCCGATTAGCTCAAGTGGTAGAGCGTAGGATTCGTGAACATCTAATTTCGGACCACTTGGGGGTGTTGGTTCGAGCCCCAGGGCTGGCCGTCTAAAATCTAAAATCTTTAGGATGAGAAGTAAAACTGAGGTCCCGTGTTTTGTCGAACTATCGCAACATTGTGCTGGAATTTTAAAAAAATTCAAAATCATTATAATATAAGAGTAACGTTAATAGAAAAATATTACATGTAATTAATAGCTTTCGAAGCTTACTGGCTGACAAGTCGTGTTTGTACAAAACACCAACGTTTAAACGATCCCGAGAAAGAAAGATCAAGTTTGAAATCATTGTGGGAAAATGAGAAAATGCCGGAAACCAGCATTTTCCCTTTTCTCACTATATTTTCTACGTTTTCTAAGAAAAAAAATCCACCATTTGTCGTGTGCAAATGCATTCAGTTTGGGCAAGTCAGTTTTTGGTTTGGTCCTGTTAACAATACATTACTTCTTGCGGACAACAGAATAATAGTTCGACGAAACTCCACATCGGAATACATTGTACATACAGTCTTTACTAAACGACAAAATTTTGTACTGGACCAATTGACAGAATATGTAGAGGACAAATTATATGTTACTAAAATGATTATTTCTGTCTTTGACTAGGTAGAATACATTGTGGGAAAAGGAGGAAATGCTGATTACGAGCATTCTCTCCTTTTCACGCAATGTTTTCAAAAGGGTTCAACCTCAGGGTCGTTGAAACTCGGAATTGTGTGGTAAAAGAGTAAGACGAGCTAAATTCCTAGAGACTTACTCTTATCCTACTAAATAAGTAAAACGAAATTTTCAAGCCGATTGTAAAAACCCAAATTTTGCTATTTCAAAGATATTTTTGGTGGGAAGATATCTCCGTATTGGACACCGTAGATGCAAGATATGACTGCACGTTCTGTGTAGTCTGATCTTGATCTACACTGTCCGCAAAAGGTCAGTGAGTCGCGCTTAGTAGTCTAAGGGTTAAGAATGGTTGTATGACAAAGAGAAATTGTTCATAACGAACTTTGTACTAATGCATGCATAAACCCGCCCTTTCATGTTTCTTGCCGATAAGTTAAAGGCATAACGTAATTCTTTTTTGCAAATTCGTTGTAAGAGCACTGTTGTAATTAATAATTTGAACACCCCCCCCCCCCCAATGAAAATAAAAAGATTCCCCCACATATTGAAATCATTTGCAGACCACAAGTCAACTCTGCCTGAAAGGACAGATAGTTTTATATAAAGGAAAGAAAAAAGTATTTGTTGGAAAAGAATATCTCCCTATCGGACGGTGTAGATCCAAGATCACTCTGCAAGTTCTTTGCAATCTGATCTTGATCTACATAGTAAGGTACTTGAGTCGCGCTTACCAGCCTAAGGGTCCATAACATTGTAAGTCTAATTCTCAGGAAGAAGAACAACACGCAAAAAATGAAACAATAGCAAAAAGGTTTCGACCCGTGCCAGCCTGTGCGGACTGCGGGTGCAATAAATTGGCCACCTTTTCAGAGAGTATGAATCATTTATTTAGGACTGAAGTTGCAAAAACTAGATTCTTTTCCGCAGCAACAGTTCATTTTTTTCTATAAAAAAACACTGACTGCTAAAAAACCATGCATGACTTATGTTTTTATACAAATAGGATCGTTTCTGTGTAGCTTGATTCCCAGTCTGATCGATTATTTTATGGCAGAACTGAATGCTTATTTTCCAACAATGTTTTCGAAAAAGCTGGCCGCTGAAATTCGGCGTGAGAAGTCTTTATTTTATGAAGTTATTCGTTTACTCTGATACTTTGTTTTTTCAGATGGCGAACTTCAACATTCAAACGATTGTTCTTGTTGTATTGCCGGTGTTTGTATGCTCTATAAGAGTGAAAGTTTTATACAAACCCGAAAACGGTAAGTTAAAATTCAGTAATTACAATTTCCTTCTTAGCATAACCGTAAGAATGCCAAATAAACGCAATAGACATTTTTTAATTTATATAAGACCCTTATAAAAGCTTATAAATGCAATTTCAAGCTTGCTTTCTTCAAGACTGTCTCAACAAAGTGGACAGTGTAGATCAACGATCAGACTCCCCATTTTGTGCAGTCTGATCTTGATCTACATTGTCTTCAAAGGCAACTGAAGTAATGAAACACGCCTGAAGAATTAATAAGATACTAGTAATGCATGTTATACTAATATTAATAATAATCATAGATGTCATTTTACGTCGTTCCACAGACCACTGTAGAAAACATTGTGACGAAAGCAGAAATTGCTCGTAACGAGCAATTTCTCTTGTCACATTGTGTTCCCATGTTGTCCATACATGCATTAAGCTTCATTCTTTTTGAATGCCCATATATTACAAGGATACTTCCGATGCATTTTGCTTTTTCTGATGCATTTTGCATTTTCCTTCCGGCAGTCACTAGTTAAAAATTATACTGATGTATTTTATTACCGAGTACCTCACCTTCCTTGGCCGTAGGCATGATAAAACAGTATATGTGCATGATACGGGGGTATCATAAAAAGTTCAAAATGTCTTTCTAATTGCACCAAAGAAAATGATTTCAAAGAAAAATGAAAAATGGTGATTGAAAAGATGATAAAAGCGGCTATCATAGTTAATATCAGTTTGATGATTTTTGTGACTTTTCTGTGACAGCTTCATTGTCGAACTCGTACATTAATCAGAGATCGAATATATTCCTGATTTAAATCTAAAGATATCCAGATCTTGCTGCGTAGGAAAATTTTGACATCGTGCAAGACCGACTAGATTTTCCTACGCAACTCGAATCAAAGCGAACACAAGATCTAGGAATGTCATTTTTACCCTAATCCTGCTAAATAGATTAAACGAAACTTTCAAAACTATAGTAAAAACCCGTTTGATGACATTTCAAATTTATTTATTTATTCGTTTATTTTTTGGAGAAAAATATCTCCTTATCGAGCAGTGTTGATCCAAGATCAGACTGCACAGAAAGTGCAGTCTGATCTTGGATCTACGCTGTCCACAAAAGGTCAGTGAGTCGCGCTTCGCAGCCTTAGGGTTAACACAATATTCTGTACATACTTAACTTCAATGTTTTCTACCACTTTTAACGACAAGTACCATCTTTTAATTTTCTGATCATAAATTTATAGCTTTCAGCATGTGTACACACGTCTAGATAATTTATGTCCGGTATTTAAAAGATATAAACAGGAATTTTGTACTTTTCAGACCTAACATGTTACACGTGTCCTGAAAAGGCCAACAACACAGAGTGTAACAAATGGGCGCCCGACGTCTATTGTCCTTACGGTAAGTCGTTCTTTCCATTTATCAGGAATCAAGACTCTCTTACGACGTCCAACGAATCATTCTCTATTCTCGCGAGGATCTGCGCTTTTGCGAAAAGATCAAGTTTAGGCAGCATAGAACGTGAATTCTGATCTTCGATCTTTATTGCCTAATGTTCTGAGATATTTCAGGCGAAAAGAACATTCAAATCACATGTATTTAGGCTTTCGCCTGGAATTTTTCATTCAGTTAATTTAACACTGTAACTGCAATTAAAAGGAAAGGCAATCCCAACTGAACGTATCAAAGTTCTGTTTAGAACAGCTGTATTTTTTGACATAACAAGAAACATATACAAACTGTATACATATATATCGTATATCACTTATATATTCGAATGTAGAAAAATATTGTTTTCCGGCAGTTTCGAAACATTTCACTGTTAGTGTGTTGAGTTAATTTGACTAACATAAGCATTCGTTTCTGTTGCACAATTTTTGCGAAAGCTATCAACTGCATGCGCCTTAACATCGAAAGTCGAAAATAATGGAGCAACATCTTTAAATGAAGCGATAGTCGAATGTGCACTGCATTCGTGCGCAGTGACTAGTCTGATCTTGATCTTGGTCATAAACTCCCCCATCCCTGTAATACTTACGCCACACAGTTATTTGCAAGAAAAATACATTTTACTGACGCTTCTGAGACAAGATAAATCTTAAATGTTTAAGGAAACTTTAGAGCTCTGGCAAAAGGGAGCTTACTGCATCTCTGTGATGCATGACACCATACAAGTCATTACATGATGAAGGACCCATAAAGTCAATTTTGTCTAACAACCAGCTGAATCGTGAGGTAAACTGGTCCTTGAACAAGCAGAAAATTGACTAATAGCAAAAAGGTTCGGTCCAGGTCAGCCTGCGCGGACTGCGCAGGTTGACCTGGGTCGATACTTTTTACAGATGTATTAAACACCCTTTTCACAGTGTATGGCTCATATAGAAAATTGTTCATTTCCATAGTGATATTTGCGTTTAAAAAAGCATCCCTGATAAGACGGTTTTTCATTCCTGTTTCAGTAAAGAACTTTAAGACGTACCACCACCTAACTCTTTACCACATGGAAAAAAAAAGTGTTGTCCACATTCAAAGACTTTTACAAACAACAGATTAAATGTGGCTCAATTGCTAGAAATTATCTTTAACTCTTTAATAAATGCATACTTTTGACAGGTCCAAATTGAAAGTAATTGTGTAAGACAAATTAAATGTTGCATAAATGATGGAATTTGGATTAGAAAGGATAGTAAACATAGTGGGAAAAGGAGAAAACGCTGGTTACCTCCATTTTCTCATTTTTCCCACAATGTTTTTAAAAACTTCTTTCTTCAGGGTTGTTTCAAAACAGGATTGTTTGGTACAGGGTTAAAAGAATAGAAAACATTGTGGGCAAAGAAGAAAATGCTGGTTTCCAGCATTTTCTTCTTATCCCACAATGTTTTCAAAAAGCCTCCTCTCTCAGAGTCGTTAAAACACGGTTTATGTTGAGGCTTCATTCTCTTACAGAGCACACAGTATGCAAGTCCATACATCGTTTCAACAAGGAAACTGGAGACAGTGTTTACGTGAAGAAAACCTGTGCTGTTCCGACAGAGTGTTCTACCGATAAGTTGGGATGTACAGAGAATGAAATCAATGAAATTGTAAGTTCACTTTTTTTACGAAAAAACCGAGTGTCTGATACAAATGTATAAATACACAAGGAGACATTATTCCTGAGGTTGGTTGGAATCAAGATATATTTCAATATACTTGTAACTCATTAATGCACTTTTTTCAACGAAGAGCGCTTTAATTCATGTATTGTATGATATAAACTGACACGCCTACAGAATTGTTTTTTTATTCAAGATATTTTAAGTAAGTTAAACTTTTCAGCATGAAATCTTCTGTTGAAGACCCTGAGTTTCGTCTTATAGAAGTAATTTGACGTTGTCCGAACATGCGCTCATGCATCTTTGCCAAACGAAAAAAAAAAAAAAATGCAAATTGAGAGCACTTGTAAACGAAAAACTAAATGTTGCTCAAATAATAGAATTCGTCTTAGGAAAGGCAGTAAAAATTGCGGAGAGGGCAGAAAATTCTAGCTAACCGTCTGCTCAGGAGGACGTAGGTGCTGATGTTTTTGAAGATGGCTTAAGGCAGTCAAGGAATTTTATCTGAACGACTAACGTTCAGCACAAAGAAAAAAAGATGTCGCACTGAATACATTTTTTAATCAGAAAAACAGCAGTAGCCTGCCTAGTCTGAAATCTTTACTGTTCATTGCTACAAAAATATGATTAGGATAAAAAAATAGAATTACCCTTTTTTTTCTTCTCTTTATCATGCTGAAACAATAACGTGAAGGTTAGGAGTTGGAGGATATGGTGCAACTTGTGCAGTAGGCCTGTCGTCAACCATTTTAAATTGCATTCTTATTTTCAACAGTTTTCCAAATCTTAGATTATAGCAATTTATTTTGTCATTCCACATCGATGAATAAATGCTGATATCTTCCATTTCAGGAGTGTGTATCGTGCTGCCACCAGTCATATTGCAATAGAGAGATTCTAGGCGCCATGATGTCACCCGTGACGATGTCAGGGTCAATGCTTGTGAACAAGGCATCGCCATTTGTCCTCCAGAAACATAGCATGACCGCCATTTTTATGATTTACCATGTTTTTATTTTGAATTGTCGATAAGGTTACTGATGCATTGAAAGGTAACTCTGGCGATTGGTGTGAAGATATTCCTTTGTCTGCCATGCAAAGGTTGCTGTATCTGATCACACGGAAGACCTATATATCTACATCCCTGGAATTGTTTTTTTGTCCTTCCACACTGGCCATTTCTCGACATATCATAGTAATACATAATTACTAACAGAGAGCTTAAAATGGTGTAAAGGGAAAAATCAAATGCTTGCATAAGGTGAGGACTTCTTTTCTCACGATGTTTCCTACCGCAGTCGCCTCTGAGATAAAGATTGGGAACCTGTAACCCTTCTTTTAGCCTCGTTTAGGCATGGAAAAACCATTTCAGACACGTCAAGTCATATATCATTGTAATATGCATGAAAACTGTGATAATCTGGAGAAGCAATTTGCAGATCTTGGGATTAGACCTTCTGATAATAAACGTATTGCTTTCTTCAATCGATTTCAAAGAAAGGAAAATCTCGTTGCGAGTCATGGAAACTTAAGTGTATAGAAAGAGATTGTTATCGCTCAGACAGTTTTAGATATGCATGCAACTGTTGAGAGGATACTGGAGGTAAAAGTTCGAATTCGTATAACAATCATATGGGTCAGATTTTGAAATTCATCAATGACTAAGATACTGTAAAAGATGGCTGATAAGTCATGAAAGAGTTAGCAGTGATACTTTAATTTTGACCACGAAAAAAAAGACGAAATGCCTGATTTGTTAGCGAAAGCGTCTTGTCGTAGAGATTGAAGGTGCCTAATGGTGAAATGACGAAGGAGATTGGTATTTTGTATTGTGTTTGTACATTTTTTGTGTTTGTATAGTGCTATATGGTATATGAATAAAACGGGTCTTGGCTTTCTTAAACAAGAAAAAATCTTGCCGATACAGTGTATTACGTTTCATTAGTTTACTGGTATTCCTGCGTGAAATATTGGTGGAATTAGAGGTTATCTCATAGAAACGAATGTGATCAGCTGGAACCGACTTAAGTTGTTTTTGTGCACAGTGTAGATTAAGATCAGACTGCACGGAGAGTACAGTATGATCTTTGATCTACACTTTCTGGCATTTTATTACATGTTCTGGCCAAAACAATCTCGAAATAACCGTGAATATTTTCGTTCAGTACTGATAATTGTTAAGCATCTTCGAAGCCTAGGTGACGATCACTACATAGATCTACGTAGTGATCGTCACCTTGGCTTGCGAAGATGCGGGTTAAGTGGATATAAGTTGTGATCTGAAACCAAATATTTTACAAAGCACTACTTGTTTTGATTTTGAGGACAGTGTCTATCAAGGTCAGACTGTATATAACGTGAAACGTCCGTTGTGTAGACTGGTATTGTGATAAAAAGAGGCTTAACATTAAGTTTGTGCTTTTTTTTTTCCCTTCAACCGTTCCAGCATACATCACTTTGAACTATGAGAATTTTTTCATTTTATCAACAGACAATTAGTCAGTGCATGTAAATTATTGACTCGAACTTTACAGTTTCTTGTCATACATTATCGTTGAAAGAAAGCCATGATAAATCCAATTTCTCTGTTTGGGGAAGCTCACGTGTATCGGTCGATAATGACCGTTCAACCCATTGCTAAACAAGGTCGTGTTTGCACGATCCTCAGGAGGGAGGCTCTTGAAAACATTATGGAAAAAGGAGAAAATGCTGGATACCAGCATTTTCTCCTTTTCTCATAATGTTTTCATTCCTTTCTTCAAAAGACAACCCTAATCGCTCGAGCCACACTTCATTTGTCGTCTTCGATACTTTCGATATGGACGTGTCCTAAATTTTGTCTCCTGGTAAAGAGCTAATCACATCATGGATAGAAAAGTGCTTTATTTTATAGCTTCGTGAGCGTGTAGTTTTGTGTATTGACTGCGAATTTCTTTGTTGTAACTTGCCATGTATTTATCTAAAAATTAAAACATAAAAAAAAAAAGGAAATTCATCATAGTGTCCCCCTCAAGCCTTTCTTGTTTTCCGTTTGAAAAGAGTGTATGTGTGTGAGTTGTGTGTGCGATGGTGTGTTTAGTGCCATTATTACTGACATTTGAGGAGAGAGAGAGAGAGAGTGAGACAGACAGACAGACAGACAGACAGACATGCCGGTATTCAGTTAAAGCGCTTAGCTCTCTATGGATCGACAACGCTTAACCCTCATCCGGCTAAATAAGTAAAAATGAAACTTTCAAGCCGATTGTAAAAACCCGAATGTTGCTATTTCAAACTTACTTTTTGAAGAAAAATATCTCCTTATCGGACAGTGTTGATCCAAGTGTTAATCTACACTGCCCGCAAAAGGTCTGAAAGTCGCGCTGAGCAGCCTTAGGGTTAAGACCCATCAAAATCGAAAACATGTTGACACGATTAAGTATGTTGCACAAATAGTGGGATTTATCTATGAAAGGGTAGGAAACATTGTGGGAAAGGACAAAAATCCTGGTGACTATTAAGTTTTTCTCCACAAGAAAAAATAGAGGAAGGTTGTCCGCAGTTGGTCGAGAGATCCAGATTAACCCTGAAAGCGCCGAATAAATCCATTAAATATTTTCAGTTTAGAAATACATATAAGACTCAAATAATTACAATGCCATGGTGGTTTTTGTCTGGCATGTTAAGTAAAGCGGACAGTGTAGATCAAAAATCAGACTGCACGTTTTGTGCAGTCTGATCTTGATCTACACTGGCCGTATAGGCAGCTATAATTGTAAAAGGCGCTTTAATAGTTAAAGATACAGATATTGCATTTTCAATTTTTTTTTGTAAGGATATGGGGCAAAGAAACGGACGGCGTAGAATCATGATCAGGCTGTACAGTCCGTGCTGGTTACAAGTAATTGCATCTTTTGGTGCATCATTTGGTGCACAATTTTTTCTAATGTTGTTAAATGCAGCGCGAACGAAAACAAGTAAATCAGTGTGGTAAATGATTAAATATCCATAAGTTTATGCAGATAATTTTCCTTTTTTTTTTTGCACGAGAGCGCTGTGGGGTGTCGATTTACGTCAGCAACAATTTTTTTTTTTACGGGAACAGCAAAAAAGCCCGCAGTATAAACATCTCCTTTGTATTCAGTGCGAAACTGCTGTGCATTCTTCGTTGACTTCCGCTGTAAGCGAAGCTGTCAAACATCAAAGTCGACAAACTAAACCACTGGGCAGCTTCTCAAGATGATGGAACTAAATTTGACACGGGTGGATTACACCCAGGTATTCGCCTATTTATATTCGATGCAAATATTTTCTTGTTAAATTTTTGTATTGAAGGTTTTCACGAATATTTCACCGGTCATATGAATTCATTACATTGTTTCGTACGATACTAGTAGCCGGATAATTACAAATAAATGACCTTACCTTCTCATGCTGCTTTAGTCATTACGAGTTACTGTATAGACTAATTCATTGAAAGTAAATTTGAACTGTTTGAAGGCAGTTCATATTTTTTATCGTGATTATAGAAGTACTCCTTAGTACTCAACCCTAGAACTAGAAGAGTGGGCAACAGACAATTTCAGTAACTGACAGGGTCGGTAAATTGTACTTATAGTAAACTGATAGTAGGTTTAGATAGTAAGGTAAATCACGCCCTATGACGATTTTTACACAAAATATCAGGCTTTTATTTGTCTCTTGATATGAAAGGTAGTTACGGTATTTTTTTTGTATCTGCTGCAAAGACACAATCACAACCATAACATAGGAGTTACTCCCCAAATCTGGGGTAGAATAAAATCCAGTCCTAAAAGGTAGAATCCAGTTTTACTAGGACCGTCTTATGCTCAGAAATCAAACAGTTAAGTGATGAACAAATTGAAGCCCGGTATTACATATGAAAAATGTACAGTGCAAATAACACTATATGATTACCTCGTTACCAAAACCTCCAATTGATTTAATATGAAAGTCCAGTTTACCAAACATGACCTTTACTGAAACTACCTAAAAATTAGAAGATTCAACTATGGAGAAAGAGAATCTCAGAGAAGACTCGCCGTGGAGAAAGAATCAACAGTAGTAATGTGCTTATACATGCATCCAGCTTGTATCATCAATGAGAAATATTAGATCTACCCATGCAAAAACAACATGAAATAGGTTTCTATGGTACAATCAAGGAAAAGGTCTGACCTGGTTCACTCTGGTTGATTTATCCTTTCTGGACATGGTATGAAAATTGTAACGTGGCCCTTCTGTAGTGTAAACACCAAAAGCCAATTTCAGGTGTTTGGATGTAACACCTGTAATGTAGCTGTTTATTGACTGGCTGTTATCATATTTCAGATTGGTGTCACTTCTCCAAAATGCTTGAAACTGCTACCAATAGCAGGGAAAACTCAAAAAGTATGTGCAAATTTATTTTTTGTGGCATTTTGAAAATCCCTTAGTGCATAGGAGCATGTTCTTTTAGTAGGCTACTCTTGTAAAATATACTTTTAAAAAGGAGAAATGCATGTAATGAGATATTTTTGCATGGAACCTTAATTCCATTTGATTATTCATATTTTTCAAATTTTACAAACATGTATGTTGCAAATTAATGTTGCTGGAAGAAATTTACTTCATTTTCAGCTGGAAATGCTGCTTTCTACTGTTTGAATATAAAATTTCTCTTTTCAAGAAGAATTATTTTGAAGTGTTCTAACTCAATCTAAGCCATACAGGCTTAGATAGAAAGCAGTTCCTAGGGTCTATATAGGTAATATACATACATTGAATAATAAATTATCAAGTATGCAACTTAAAAACTGAATGTATTTTACTTAATCTTTACTAATGATAGACTTTGAAACTTGTCAAAGTTTGAAAGCATTTGCAGCAGACAAATGTGATTCATACATAGAAATTTGTTTTTGGAAGGGTAGAAAATAATGTGCAAAAAGGAAAAAATGCTTGTAAACAGTATTTTCTCTGTTTTCACATTGTGTTCTAAAGTCTTCTACTTGAGGGTCACTCAGGACTGTTTAGTAAAAGGTAAACAAACCTAATGGACATAATATGAACTGAAAACAGGATGAAAGCATTACAAAGACTTAAAAAATATGTAAAATCATGTAAAGGGCAAATAGATAGAATGACTCGACTGCTTTTTTCCAACCTGGATATATATTCTAAGGCCAGTTTGAATTATTTCTACTTCTAAGGTAGAAGAATAGCCTTCTAAATAGCTGAGACAAGGCTTGTCCAGGAAATAATTAAAACAAGATCAAGAAATGTTGATGAATACTAGCCTTGAAGATTTTCTATTTGGGTTACTTATTTAACTGTATATTATGTATCTTATAGGTGGCTGTTGCAGACCACAAGGGTGTTGCCCAAGTATTTGGTATGAAAAAAGGTGAAATACAGGTATGGTTAAGCTTTTGGATTAGATGATATCTGCTGGATTGCATGATATCAAAACATTGTTCATGTGGAAATACATGTATGCCATATGTTACTGAGAGTGAGAGGAGTATAGTATTCACTGGTAAGAAAACACAAGGCATGCATAATCTTAGGTATTTGGATTGCAGCATTACTCTATATTTGTTCAGTATCATACCAAGTTAGTGCTCTTATGCTCAATAGATTGTTCTGATGAAATAAGTTTTGCAGGATAAATCAGTGTTATAATATTTAAAGGACCTCTGGTGGTCAAAAGTACATAATTTAGGATTCAAAATGTAGGAAAACTTAATTCATACCATTTAAAAGTCTTGGTATTGATTTAAGTCTCACAAAGTGTAACGGTCTATCAAAGTTTCAGTCACTGGTTGAAATGTGAATTGTAGTACTAGAATTAAAGTTGCCAACCTTTAATCATGGCAAGGCAAGTTAATGATATTTCCTGATGAATAGTTTTTTTACCTCGATGATACACAAGTTTTTCAAAATTAATAGGCAAGTGATTTTTTTACAGCATGTGTTTAAGGCAGAGAATCCAACCAAGTTGACAAGGTTAGAGCTAGGTGGACCTGTGGGTGGAGTCAGAGAGAGAATTTTTGTTGCCACAGGAACAGAAGTTAAGGGATTTACCAAGAAAGGAAAAAACTTTCTGACTTTTGATACCAACATGTCGGAGCCTATCCAGTCTATGTGAGTTTCTTTTGTTTAACATTTTATAGGCTGTAGATGACTTTAGTGGTGCTGAAGACCGCTACTGCAAGCAATGTCAGATGCAAAAACAGAGGCTGCTCCAATCAAGCAGTTTAACCTTTTAAATTCATGACTTTGCAGGTTTTCACTCAGGTTGATAATCCCTATGTTACAAGGATGGGTAAACCTTTACCAAACTGTCCCAGGTTTAAACAACCCAGAGGAAAATGGCATTTGCAAAGAATTTGGGAAAAGGAGAAAATGTTGGTAACCAGCATTTTCTTCCTTTCCCACATTATTTTCTTTCCTAAAAAAGATGAATCCTTTTCTTCCCTAAAAAGGATGAATCCTATCTTTTGACTCAAATTTAATAAGTTATTTGCAAATGCTTTCAATTTGGACAAGTCTTAGAGACTGTTATCTGGTAAAGAGTTAATACAAGAAAGCACAAGGTATACAAGGAGCAAAAACCATCATATTATACAAGAGACATACATTTATTTTAAAGAGAGAAAAGAACTAATTAGCAGTTGGTGCTTTTTCTGCCATGTTTCCCAATGCTGTGGACTGCTGGGAATATTCATTCAACAATGAATCAACACTTTACAAGAAAACAAAATTTATTATAAATCAAAATTAGAGGACTTACAGACCTACAAATTAGATATGACTCAAAGAAGAGGATTTGTCTCTAAAAAGATGCAAAAGGATGTGGGAAATGGAGAAAATACTGGTTACCAGCTTTTTCTCCCTTTTCCACTATCTGTTCAAAAGTCTTTTTCATCATGATCCTTGGGATTGTTTGGTAAAGGGTCAAACACCTGACAAATTATTTTTCAGGTATGTAGAAGGGGCAGATCTATTTTGTTGTGGAATGTTTATGTACAATCACTATCAGGACTGCAAAGATATGAACTTTTTCCGCTCTGGGGACCAAATCAGTGATGTCATATGTCTGCCATCAAACATTGTCACAGAAATAACTCCTGTTTTGGCTTGTCAAGATAGAGTAATCAGAGTATTGCAGGTAACTAAGTTCGAATTTTTGGTATCACTTCCATTTCATATACATGTATTTTTCATGCATCCTCTTAAGAAAGCCTTTGACACCTTGTAATGAATAGAGATTACTTAACTCAGTACCAGATAAAAAAATTTTAGACTGGCCCTAAAAGTACTGCAAGTATTTGCAGACAATGAATAAAATTTTAATGTGGAGGCAAAGATGGGTTTAGTCTTCAATAGGATAGAAATTTTAGACTGGTCCAAAAAGTACTAAAAGCATTTACAGACAATGAATAGAATTTTAATGTGGAAGCAAAGATTGGTTTAGTCTTTGACAGGATAGAAAAAATTATGGGAAAACGAGAAAATGCTTGTCACTAGCATTTTCTATTTTACCACAGTGTTTTCAAAAAGCTTTCTTCCTATCGTTTGTTAAAACGTGGGATTGTTTGGTAAAGGGTTAAAATGAGTGATATCTCCTCAGATTGTCTTGGTGTTTTCTTAATTGTCTTGATATCTCAACTTTATTGCTGTTGCTCATCTTTTCTTCAAAAGCCCAAGAAAAAGAAATTTTGTATAGCAAACAACCAAACATATCTCTAATTTGTCCTGGACTGTGTGAACTGTGCAGATTAAATTCAGACTGCATAGAACATTCAGCCTGATCATCATTATTGCATCTGTGCTATACTGATCTTACTCTTGTCAAAAGTTGGCTTGTGTATGAAACAATTGTGTCTATATTCCTACACTTATAATTATTTATTTAGTCATTTATTCAGTACTATAAGCATTAAGATCATGGGTTGTCTGTGAAAGGGAAGAAAACATTTTGGTAAAATGAGAAAATGAAATTTACCAGTATTTCCTCCTTTTCCCTCCAAGTTTTTAATAGTCTCCTTCCCAAGGCTGGCTTAAACATGGGATTGTTGGACGAAGGACAAAACAGGTATTCATGTCCTTTAAAAACGTTCTTGTAATATAAGGATAATAGATGTGAAATATCGCACTGTCCTGACTCTTTGAAAACCGTTTGAAAACATGGTGCGAAAGGGAGAAAATACAGATAACCAGCATTTTCATCTTTTCGAACAAAGGCTTATACACTAATAAAAGCAATATTCAGAATTTCAGGTGCCTTTGATTTGTCATCTGCAAATGCTTTAAATTTGGATCGTGTTGCATAGAGTTGATACAGAAATATAAAAGAAAACATTACGTTAAAAGAAGAAATTGCTTGGTACAAACAATTTCTCTCTTTGCTACAAAGTGTTCCAACAGATGTTGGCCTTAAGATGCAAAAGTGGCTAGAGATGGTAGAGTACTTACCTGTAGTGCCTATACTTTGGGCAGGAATCAGAACTTTTGTATGAAGCAGAAGTGCCAGGACCCCCAGTCACATTAGCCCTGTATGAGAACACTGGTGGAGAGGAAGGAAATGATGTTTTATTTGGTACCTCTGATGGTCGTGTTGGTTTGGTGCAATTAGGAAGGTAGAACTTTCCTCTATAGAAGTTCAGAAGAGCTTTTGATATTTTTACCTTGAGTTATACAGTATGGCTTGTGGCATTTTGATTAATTCCAATGATTGCACAGGCTGACTAGGTTTACCATGTACATGTACATATGATGTAAAGCAGAACAATGAAACAAAAATAAACTAATGACATGTATTTCAAATTGCCATGAAAGTTTCCAAGCAAAAGAAGCAGTAATTGTTTCTCTTAACAAACAACAAGCAGTCGATTTCTTGTTTTTGTATTGATGACTTCAAATATTGCCTACTTCGGGAGACTTATAATTATAACTCATTTGGTTATAAGACATGATTTAAAAGATTTATTTTGTTTTGCCAACATTGAATGATAAAGACATATTGAAGTTAAAATTTTCAGTTTCTACTCTGCATAATATATGAAAACTTTCCCACACGAACATGAGGTTTCTTGACCCTGAAAGAAGACAGCTTTTGAAACATTGTGGGAAAAGGAGAAAATGCTGGTAAACAGCATTTTCTCCTTTTCCCAAAGTGTTTTCTACCCTATCAAGGTAGAAGCCAACTTTTGAGCTACACTTTATTTATTGTCTGCAAATGCTTTCACTTTGGTGGAATCCAAACCTTTGTTGTTGGGTAAAGAGTTAAATTATCTAACAAAAATATACACATATTTGACAGAATTGTCCCCTCACATAGATGGGAGTTGCCTAATGAGAAACGTAATGGTGGAGTGTTATGTATTGATAATTTCGATATCACAAGTGATGGTGTTTTGGATCTTATTGTTGGTCGAGATGATGGACTTGTTGAAGTGTACAGCTATGATGACTCAGACGAACCTGTGCACAGACACACACATGTATGTACATTTTTATTAGGAACATTCCATTAACTTGTTATCAACTCTTGGAGCCAAAAGCTTTCTCCATTCACTTGTGCTGACAGTGTACCTCAAGTTCAGACTGTACAGAGAATATTCTCAATATATTCCTGATCGAGAAATTGTTGAAAATGTTGTGTCATTCTATGAACTGAAAATGCCAGGTGTGTAGATTTAGTGATTTATTCTTTGATTGTTAAATAAATGCAACAGATGTTTTCAATCTTGAAACACCCTATTATATTTTAACCCTTTGGATGCTAATTGCGACCCACTGACCTTTTGCGGACTGTGTAGATCAAGATCAGACTGCACAGAACATGTAGTCTGATCTTGGATCTACACTGTCCGATAAGTAGATATTTTTCTCCAAAACGTAAGTTTGAAATAGCATTATTTGGGTGTTTACTATCGGCTTGAAAATTTTATTTTAGTTATTTAGCAAGTTAAGGGTTAAAAATGTCTGGGCTGTTTTGCTAGCACATCTGACATAATATCTAAAGCTTAGACACAAAATCAAACTCTAAAATGGTAACCAGCATTTTCTCCTTTTCCCACTTTGGTTTCAGTTGCCCACTTCATTAAAGACGTTGCTATTGTTTGGTAAAGGCTTAATTGTGATATTCTTTTTTCTTTCTTTGCAGACTTGTAGCGAGAGTGTGACCTCAGTTCAGGGGGGTATAGTAGGCTCAGCAGGGTATGATGAAATTGTTTGTTCTACTTATGCAGGTATGTATTACTATAGCTATTTTCCTTAATGATTTGTTGAAAATACTTGATCTGATAGGGATAGCATATGTTATGATCCTAACTTTCAGTACATGCATTGGCTTGGTTTTCAATTTGATTGATCAAAATGTTACATTATTATAATCATCTGCCATTCATGAAAAAAGCTAATACCAACTAAACTAGTATTTGTTTTCCAGTAACATTAACAATAAGTGCAATATTTTGTGGTTTGGATATCTGGGTATATAATGACAGGAATACCATATTGTATTAACTTTCCTGGTGCACGTACATGTGTTTGTTTCTTGCTGTGTAGGATATTTTGATATCTATCTTAACCTTTGGTCTACCTTGTTACTAAAATTTCCGAGGTAGCTCAAAGCAAGTACAAGCACCAGGAAAAAAATTATGACTTATGTTGATGCATTCTTACTCATGTTTGCCAATAATTTCATTTACCATTGGAATAATAACATTATAGCACATGCAGTAATACAGCCTTAGTAGACATTTCAATGCTTTTCTTTCAACAAGGAGGTTGTTGTAGTGGTTTAATGCTTATTGCTCAGCAAATACAAAGTAAACATTCTTAGACATAAATATAGAAGCAGATATTGCAGTTTCAAGGCTTTTTTGGCTAGAATATTTCAGCAGAGTTGTTGGTTTGGATCCATGTTCAGCCTGGCCATCCTGTGCTTTATGATCTTGATCTCCACTGGCTACAAAAGCAACTTAAATTGTGCTTGTAGTTGTTAGGCTTAACTGTTGTACTGCTGAACCCAGATTGATTATGTGGACGATGTAGATCAAGATCAGACATGCATTCTGGGTTCGTATTCACCAACGTTCTTTGTCTTACTCTCCAAGATTTTCAAACTTTGAACATAACACAACTTCTGATTGGCTAAACCAAATACATTGGTAGTTTAGCCAATCAGAAGCTGTATTACTTTCAAATTTAGAAAATTTTGGAGAGTAAGAGTGAGAAGGTTCTTAAGAATGATTGGTGAATAAGGACCCTGATCTATGTTGTCAACTTCTTTGCTAAATATTCTGATATATAAATATAAAAATATAAATATAATAGAATATAATAGAAATATAAAATTGCAATATACAGATCTTTGACACCAATGGAGAATGCCCATTTCATTTACTTTGCAGTACAAGATTTAATTATTCTTGAATAACTTCTTGATGAAACTTTTAAGGCTGGATCTTTGGATTGACCACAGAAAGTAAAACCAAAACCGCTGGGCCTCATGCCAAAATTCTTACCCAGGAGGGGCGTGAAAAAATTGTTGCCCTCAGGTAGACTTTGGGGCTTTTGTTGTTGGAATGAGATATATCATATAGCATTTTGATTATGTGGGTCTTGCATTATACTCAAATTTCACTGTAATATCTTAGTCACACATTATAAACATGTACATGTATGTCACACAAGTATATATCTATAAAACCTCCGTATAATCTGGTAAACATTTTCTTACTAAACTGTGATTAGCTCTTCATCAGTAAGACAAAACATGTTCACAGTATTTGTAGGCAATAAATTAAATAAGGCTCTAATTATGGGATTTGTCTCTGAAAAGATTGAAAAGGGTGTTGGAAAGGGGAAAAATTTTTCTCACAATGTTTTTAAAAAGTTTTCTTTATGGTTGTAAAAACAGGGGATTGATCGGAAATCGGTTAAAAAGTAATAAATCAATTTTACATGTATACACTTGGTGGAATATAAAAACAGAATGAAAGATAGTCCTTGTGTACAGTGAAATATGGGTCACTTTACTTAGTAGATGTTTAGATATTGTGATGGTTTCCTTTGTCTACAGTTTTGTCACTGCCCACTGCTTTGGACTGGTTTGCATGACAAGATATAGATGTCACAGTAGAGTCACTTAACTCTTTACCAGACAATCAAACTTAAGGCTTGCTAAAATTGAAAGCATATGCAGATCACATATCTAGTGTTGCTCACATCACAGGATTTTTGTCTGATGGGGTAGAAAATGTTACGGGAAATAGGAAAAATTGCTGGAAACCAGTATTTTCTCCTTTTGCTCACAGAACTCTGTTTCATAGGATCTTTAAAATAAAGGATTATTGTTTGGGAAATTGTTAATAGCCAATTCTCCCATGAAGAAAAAAAGAGTGAAATAATCTATAAGGAAAATGCCATGTAATGGTGCATGTGCTTCTGATAATAGAATTGAAGAAAAATTGCATCCCAAGAAATTCTTGGAATTGTGTGTTCCCACAATATTTTGTTTATATATTTGCTGAGTCTGCATGAAAAAATATTAAGACAAATGGCTTATCATCTCTGCTTTACTGGCTTATCAGCAGCATATCCTGTGTGTCTAGAGGCTTCCCAAATTATTACATGTATATCTTTGTGTATCTATACCATCTGCTTATGATATAGAACATAACTCTAAAATCATAAATATCAAATGTAATCATATGTTAATGAACTTATTTCCTATATTGAAAAGCATGTTGTACATATGGGATCTGGCATGAGGTAGTGTTTGAGACAAAATTTTATTAAATGAGTCTACAAAAAATGTTATCAAACAGGCCTTTGGCGAGCGTAATAACATTTTTTTGTGGACGAGTTTAGTGAAATTTTACCTCAATAGCCAACAAGTATCAGATTCTTTTTATCACATAACTGTATCTCAAGAATTATAGTTACATGTGCATGTCTTCTGAAATTTACATAAAGCCTATTTGTTTCTTTGACAGGTTTGTAAATCACAGACAAAAACTAGTTTCAAAGAAACTTGCATATTAGGGTTTTATTTTACATCTAATGATACTAAAATTTGCAGCCATGATCATCAGTTTTGACAGTCAATTTCACAGAGGAATATCGGTCAGCAATATTTTAAAAATGAGGCGTATAATTACAAAGCGTTGACCAAATACAGCCATATTTTCTTTTCTCACATGTGTTTAAGACAAGAAAATTTGTAATGGTTGTCTTACATTGAAAACAAGGGGAGTTATGTGCTAAATACCTATATTTTATGACTCACAAGCATGTGTCACTAGTGCAGTCATAGAACCAATAAATGTCACCTTATCCCCTTTTTCTTCAGATAGATCAAGTTGACTTTTTCTAAAAACATTATGGTTAAAGCCTAACAGATCAGATACAAGAAATATCTAAAAAATAAAATTAGATGGCATAAATTTGCCTACAGAAGGCAAGTGCCCTTCAAAATAAGATTGTGCACATTTTTGACCAACTGCAAATTTCTTTTTATTTAGTCAAATATATCAATACCAAGAGGTAGGTCAAAAAGCCAGCACATTCAGCCACACCAAAAAAGGTGGTGGGAAGGTAGCTGTAGCTTTTAAGAAGTTTGAAATTCATCTTTTTTCAGATTGAACAAGATTTTAGCTCTTGTTTTTTGGGGTTTTTTTTTTCATACTTTTGTCAGGTGTGTTTTAAGTATTTATACATGTATGTCAAATGCATGAGAAAATGCATGACATTTAATCTTGCTGTAACCCTACTTTCCATATACATGTAAATATTGATATGTCTGATTTGGTGGAATTTGTCTTTGATAGGGTAGATAAACATTATGGGAAAAGGAAATATGCTGATTACCTGCATTTCTCCTTTTGCCACAATATTTTTTGAAAGGCTCTCTCCTCAGGGTTTTTCAAACTGTTAAGATTGTTTGGTAAAGGGTTAAAATTGATTTGTTTCATGCCTCAGGCTGGGTGATAGGACTTACAACAGAAGCGCAAACAAAAGCTTTGGGTCCAACAGAAGTGATCTCAAACCCTGTTGCAGTCAATAAAATCAGTGGTCTAAGGTAGTACGATATAATATACATGTAGTTTGGGGTATATAGGAAGGGTTTTCTTTCTTTACTTATTTACAAAAAAACGTGAATTGCATCTCTTGTTTTACAGCTGGTTTTTCACCTATACATTTAACTTACTTTCTTTTCAACAAATAATGGTCCTTTTTGCCCTTTGACAAAGGTCTACAGAGCTCAGCACTCATCACAACTCAGCCAATTCCATACCTACATCTAACCTTGTCTGTATCTGGGGGTCACATGATCTTAAACAGATGCAGCGCCCTGTAAATCAATTAGCCATGGCAACAACAGCCATGGTGGTAAGTAACCTACCACTGAAAAATGCTAAAGTATTTGATAGACTGAGTTAGAAAATGAATGTAAAAAATGTCTGTCATCGTAATGTATTAAGAAAGATTCCCACAGAAAATTGTGAATAGTGTTTGCTTTGTAAGTGGAGTGTTACAATTTTAAGAACGGTGAAGCTGCGTACTTCCGGCAAAGAAATGTACCCTGTAGGTGCATATCAAGCTACTTGATACAGGCATGGGACTTGATCAGCAGATCACCGGAGGTATGCTGAATGCAGAGCTCAGTTTAGTCTGGTGAAACCCATGAGGGACATGAATTAGTGAGTGTTCACCTTGATATGACTGAAATACTTATGAAACACTATTCAAATAATGGGATTTATCTATTTATGTTTATTATCTTGTTTCCTTGTGCACAAGACTTGATTTTATCTTGTCGTATATTAGTTTTGAAAACATTGTGGCAAAAGGAAAATTGTTTATGAAAATATTATCCTTTATTCATACTGTTTTCACATGTTTACATGTATTGTTATTTCAGTTCATACTGATGACCATATTTGATGAGGTTATTTACTGTCATTTGACAGCCTCAAATTTGTTTCAGGATGTACTGAGTTATGGTGGAAATAAATGAAATGAGCCGTGCTCTGTGAAAAGGGGGCTTAATGCATCTGCAAAAAGTATGGACCCAGGTCAGTCTGCGCAGGCTGACCTGGGCTGAAACTTTTCACCATTGGTCAATTTTCTGTTTGTCAAAGGACCAACCTACCTCATGATTAAGTCGGTTATTAAAAAAAGTGGCTCCTATGGATCTATGATTATGTGATGACTTGGGCTAGTACCGTGTATAACGGAGATGCATTAAGCCCCCTTTTGCCAGAGCATGGCTCAAATATTTTATACATGCATGATATGCCATTTGTTGTCCTAGAAGCAGAGCTTTGAAATTAAACCAAATAGAAGTGATTTGTTGCTGGTTGAAGTCAGTGTGAATTTTATGATCGTCCTTTTTGTTGCTTGTATGTCTTTATAATGTAATCAGTATGTGTCAGTAATGTATAATGCCGTACCTATAATACTGCACATATTGTAATATAAATTTGAGAATACTGACACAATTTAAGAATTGTCTGAATTTATGTGACCTTTTTACAAATGTAACAAAATCAGTTCATAGAATTTGTGATAGACATTTAATACAAATCTTGATTAATTAACTCAACATTTTTTTCTGTCATTGCATTACACGAACTAGTAGCTAAAAGTGAATGTGAAAATCTTTTGCTAATTTAGTACTCTGTATTGTCAATATGCTTATTAAGGTTGAAAAAAAAAAATTATGTGCACATGTTTCTCCAAAAGTTTTTTACTCATTAGACTTTTTTCTGTTCTTTCTCAGACACTTGTATTGAAAGCATTTGCAGACGACAAAATGTAGTGACTCTAACATTAAAATTTGTATTTGGAAGAGTAGAAAACCTTGTGGAAAAGGAGAAATTGCTGGTTACCAGCATTTTCGCCTTTTTCAAAAATGTTTTCAAGAATTCTTCTTTCGTTTTGTTAACCCTTTACCACACAATCCTGAGTTTAAAGACACATAGGAGGAAGTCTTCTTAAAACATTACTGGTTACCAGTATTTTCTTCATTTCCCTCAATGTTTTCTACTCTTTCATTTGAGCCACGTTTAATGTGTCTTCTGCAAATGCTTTCATTTTGACCAGTCATAAATTTTGTTGTATGGTAAAGAGTTAAAACTGGGGATTGTTTGGTAATTTTTAATTTTAAACTTGTTTTATTCTACAGAAATACAATATACATAAACAGTACAATACAATCAATTAAAAGAGATAATCCTGCAGAAGTGGATTGGAATGGAAAGCAAAGCTTATATAGTTCCTCTCCAATCTCCAGTTATTTCATGTATAAAGTACGAAAGTAAGATTATTTGGTAAAAGGTTAATCAGATGACATAAATCTTTGTTTAGGACTGACCTTGAGGAGCTACAACAGAAGGTTATCTCAGAGAGAGAAAAGTACCAACAGACAGCACAGAGTAACATTGCTATCTCTGCTGTACCGTCATTTCACATCAATGACAAGTTTGTACTGAACAGAGAGGATGCAAGTTATACCCTGAGTTTAGAACTACAGATGCCCATTGATAATGTACTCTTACAGGTATGTAGACTTAATGGTTTGTTATGCCCCGCTATCTGAATGCAGGGGATGGGGCCGTGGGCATAAAGTGTTACACCTGTCCATGTATTTTTGTGTATCTATGTATGTATATAGTATGTATGTATGTTTGTGTTCGGTAAACAATGCTGTCCATGTCCAGCTTATAACTTCCAGCTGCATAGTCTGATTCTAAAATAATTTGTCACAAATAATCACCTTGGATAGATGATTTGTTTCGTTCAACAACCGTGTTGCCAGTGCAAAGGTAAAGGTTGCAGTGCAGCGGCATCCGTATCGGTGACACTTTCTAGTTCCTGTTGCAGCAGATTTTTTAAGAAAACATCTTGACAAAAATGAAAAAATTTGACATAACAAGCAGTTTCCCTGTTTGCTAGAATGTTTTTACACAGATGCATGTATTTAACCAAGTTGATTACCCATATTTTAAGAGTATATCTATAAAGTGGTATGTTGTTAGTACGAAATGTGTTTAATAAACAATTGTGATGTAAGTTTTAGTTAACCCAATTGAATAAAAATATAGGCTGTTTTAAGACATATCAACTTTTCCAAAAGGTGTCATGTGTAAATGACCCTCAAGTGGAAGGCTTTCAAAAACTTTGTGGAGAAAACAATGCTAGAGCCAGCATCCTAAATGTTTTCTACCCTTTCAAAAGTGAATACCATTATATGAGCCATGTTTAATTTGTTGTCAAATCATTTGATTATTGATGTGTCTTTTATTTTGTGACAAGGTAAAGAGCTGAAAGAATAAGTGCTATAAAATGATAAATATTAGACCTGTCTGAATTGAAAGCATTTGCAGATGACAAATTAAATGTGGCTGAAAAAATTGTATTTATCTTTGAAATGGTTGAAAACACTGTGGGAAATTGGAGAAAATGCTGGTTACCAGCATTTTCTGCTTTTCTCAATGTTTGCAAAAGCCTATTCCGTTAGGGTTGTTATAACATAGGATTGCATGTGTGGTAAATTGAGAGTTTTTCTTTACAAATGATTGATTATCATGTGATTTGAATAAGTTGTATAGCAGGTATGACAAGAGCCAGTTCATTAATGGGTAATTTGAGTATGAATATGAAGTATCTAGAGTTAAGCTCAAATTTGATAAACAATTTTTCCAGAGTGATGTACCTATAGACCTACTAGATGTGGAGAAAAACTCAGCTGTGGTTAGTTACAGTGCTTGTAACCCTGAGGTGAGATTTTCAGATTATTTCTAATTATTTCTGAATTTAAAGACTATTGCTTGCTTGGTTAAAACTGGGCAAAACTCTGAGACCTATTCAACATGATTTGTTCTTTAAAGGAACTTTATCTTGTTGTTGTTACTTGGGAGGAAGACCAGGGAAGTAGCCCAGGGAAGCAGTTCAGGGAAGCAGCCAGTGACTTAAAAAAAGTGTTGTGTAATGCACTGTTAACTCTTTTCAGATGCAAGATGACAAAACCTTGACTTGTCAGAACTGAAAGCAATATCAGATAATAAAGTAGACATGAATCAAGAACTGAAATTTGTCTGTGGAAGGAAAGAAAACACTGTGGATAAAAGAGAAAATGCTGTTTACCAGCATTTCTCCTTTTCCCACAATGATTTCAGAAGCCTTTATCTTCAGGGGCATTAAAACTGGAAAAGGATTAAATGAAACGTCTGAAATGTGTGGATAGGTGCACTGGAAGCGATGAAATAAAACACCAACTAGTTGAAGAAAAATGTTTCCCTTCCCTTTCTATATAACGCATTTGTGTCCTTGCTTTTGATTGGTCCAAATTTAGCTTGTACTTATAGGTTGATAGTGCATATACATGTACATTTGTTAACAGGAGGGAAATTTTCTACTGGCCACCTATAGATGTCAAGCAAACACTACAAGGCTTGAATTGAAGATCCGTTCTATTGAAGGGCAGTATGGGACCATCCAGGCCTATGTCACCCCTAGAGTCCAACCCAAAACCTGCAAGGTCCAGCAGTACCATATCAAACCCCTGTCCCTGCATCAGAGAACCCATGTGTTTGATGAAACCAGGTATTCCATTCATCTACATGCATCACCATCATAGAAATCAACGACAGTTACATAAATTGTCAAAAACATTTCATACATGCTCTAGCAAAAGGGGGTTTCATGAATTTATGAGATGTATTATGCAAAGCAAGCCAGCACATAGAAATAGATCCATAAAATCCATTTTGTTTAACAACTGGCCGGAATATGAAGTAGACTGGTCCTTGGACATGCAGAAAATTTACAAATATAAAAAAAAATTGACCCATGTCAGCCTGGGCAGACTGCAGATACTGACATGGGTCTATAGTTTTTGCAAATGCATTGAACTCTGTTTTCACACAACATTAATCATATCATATTTTCTTCATTACGAAGCCCTCAAAGCAGTGAAGTGGTTCTTTTTCACAGCTGAAGTTTTCTCTGTTCAAGTGTGAATGAGAGATCAGCCCATTGGCTGGAAAGTTTATTTTTGTATAGAACTCATGATTGCATATAATCATATAATTTCACAGCAGAAGATATTGAAAACATTCATAGGTGAAAAATAAACTTAATGCAAAAATCATTTCAGCTAAAGGAGTTTAAAAAAAATCAGCATTTGGTGCAGTTTTTCATTTTTATACAGAATTTTCAAAGTTGGTCTTCTTCAAGCCGAGAAGAAAACATCTGTATGAGATATGTGCTAACTTGAATGGAAATCCAAGAGATACTATTGCAGCTTAAGTCTTAACCACATGAGTAAAGTGTAGGCTTGTCCAAACTGAAAGCACTTGCAGACGACATTAATAAATGTGACTCAAATAATGGAATTTATCTTTAAAAAGGTGGAAAACATTGTGGGAAAAGGAGAAAATGCTGGTTACCAGCATTTTCTCCTTTTCCCACCATGTTTTCAAAAGGCATCTATCTCAGGGTCCATAGAACTTAGGATTATTTGGTAAAGGGTAAACTTGGCACTACACTTAAATTTTGTACATGTAGATCTATCTTGAAATTATTGTTGTATCCTGAAAATATTGATGAACTCAAAATAACGATTCAAACCAAAATTTCTTTTGAATAGACTTTTCTCACTTGTTTAAGAGTTCAAAAGCTTCATCCTTTTTACACTTTTCTCCTCAGACCATTAAATACACTCAAGCTAACAGGACAATTCAGTCAGGCAGAGATGCATTCCTGGGTGTGTTTTTGTTTACCTGAGTTACCTGAGAAAACCCCACCTGGAGATACAGTACAGTTCCACTTCATGTCCACATTCCTGGATACACAACTACAGTGTACCTACAGGTAATTTTTAATTCCTTATCATAAAATTCAGAGTTTAAACTACCCTGAGAAAGAAAGCTTTTGAAAATATTGTGGAAAAAAGGAGAAAATGCTGGTAATCAGCATTTTTTTTTTTGTTACCTCCCTTTAAAAAAGACGACACCATAGCAAAGTTTGATATGGAAATTTTATGAATTGAGTTTTCATTAGGTAGCGTCTTATACCAAGCAAGTTATTACATCGAACAGATTTCAACAGTGACATTTCGCTGTGTATGATGTTACTTTTGAGGGATTCCAGTTCACGCTGGAATTCTCATAAAACAATGAGAATACCTGTAAGACAATCAAACTCCGGATTTTAAGTTGATTTCAAAACCAATCAGACTTGTAAAGAAATTCTTCATGAAATTCTACCTGTAGAATTTTTGTCACACATCTGCCTATCACTGGGAAGTCATGGGTCAAAATCTTATAGCATCATTTGAGCCAAATTTAAATTGTCATTTGCTTTTAATTTGGACAAGTCTTCATTGTTGTAGTGCAGTAAAATATTAACAACATAGCAATTGTGTATTTACAGTAAAGGAGTAGCTACATTCCACTCTGACAATATCTCAACCATATCTATACTGAAAGATGTGTTAACTAAAGAGGCTACAAAGAAGAAAGTTAGACTTGACATCACTTATGGT
This sequence comes from Hippopus hippopus, assembly GCA_946811185.2. NCBI lineage: Eukaryota > Metazoa > Mollusca > Bivalvia > Cardiida > Cardiidae > Hippopus > Hippopus hippopus. Next base: position 35,158,439 of record OX328100.1, read on the forward strand.
AAGAATATATTGTTTAATTACCTTTTTCATTTCTTCATTAAAAAAGATGACTTACATAACATCCATATAGAACATTGAAGGTCATCATTAATTAAGGTACATATCAGTTCATTTGGAAGCATTCTAACAAAAGGAGAAAATAACCATTGTGAGCAATTCCTTGTCATACAAAAATGAAACCCTACTCTGGCAAAGGTGATTTAATGCATCTCAGTGTCGCATTATACCAAGCAAGTCATCACATAATTGTGGATCCATAAAATCCAGTTTGTCTAATAACCCACCATGACGTAAGATGGTCTTTTGGCATGCAGAAAATTTACAAATAGCAAAAAAAAGTCAACTTTGGTCAACCTGTATGGACTGTGCAGGCTGACATGGGTCGAAACTTTTTGCAGATGCTTTAACTCTTTACCAAACAATCCCGAGTTTTAATGACCCTAAAGGATAAAGGCTTTCGAAAACATTGTGGAAAAAGGAGAAAATGCTGGTAACCAGCATTTTCTCCTTTTCCCACAATATTTTCTACACTTTCACAGACAAATTCCTTCATTTGAGCCACATTTGACTTGTCGTCTGCAAATGCTTTCAAATCAGACATGTCTAAAATATTGTCATTTGGTAAAGAGTTAAGCCTCCTTTCCAGTTTTCACAGGGCATGGCACATATGTTTTCTAACTTGGTCCACTGCAAGATTAACCTTTTACCACACACTCCCGAGTTTTAACAACCCAGAGAAAGAAACCTTTTGAAAACATTGTTGAAAAAGGAGAAAATGCTGGTAACCAGCATTTTCTCCTTTTCCCACAATGTTTTCTACCCTATCAAAGAAAAATTGCACCATGTGAGCCAAACTGAAATTGTCGTCTGTAAATGCTTTGACTTCGGACAAGGCTAAAATTTTGTCGTCTGATACAGGGTTAAAAAGAATTGTAATGTGTTACAGTATTCCAGTGCAAGTTATTTTCAGCTAATCATAAAATTTTTCGTTTGACATGGAGACAAAATTGTAGGAAATAATTTTTTTTTTTTCTCTTTTTTTCTTTTGGAGTACATTAAAAGATATTGTGCTAAAAAGTACAAAAAAATCTGGGTATTTTTGCTTATACTTTTTTACAGGAACTTATGTCATGGATACTCATATGAACTGTCTCGACTGAACTATTTAATTCTTAAGCTTTCAAATAAATGATGTTAATAATTTTAGTCTGTAGAAAAGATCCACATATTACCATATCAAGGCTATTTTTGCCAGAATATCTCACAAGTATTGAACAGTGTAGACCCAAGATTGGACTCCTTACTTTGTGTGGTCCGATCCTAAGCTATGTTGTAATCAATTTCAAACTGCTGTAAGTATGCTTTGAGTTTGAGTTTACATGTACATTAATTCTTCTTCATTGTAGTAAAGATCATACTTGTTCATTGTCACAGATGTCATACTTATTCCTGGTCACATATATTATTACTCTTATATATTTTCACAGATATCAATGAAGATTCCATTCCATACACTCTCAATCTGATACATCCAAAACTAGAATACCAGCTGTTGTTAGCCAAAAAAGTACAGCTCATTGATGCTCTAAAGGTACTTATTTCACAGTAATAGTCAATAATAATGAGACATAATTTCACAGTAATAGTCGATAATAATGTGACATAACACAAAATCTTCTATGAACAATTTCCTGGTGTTGCTTACAAATTGTTTTGATTAGTGGTGTAAAATTCTTCACTTGTTTTTTTGCAGGAACTCCATTTGCATGAGAATAATTTAGAGTTTTTGTCACCAGAATACAGAAATATTCTGGAGCAAGCAGATGAGTTAAAAGTGGAGTACAAAAAGCAGCCATGTCATCTAGAACGGTTGTATGGTATCCTTTGAGACTGATTTTTGCAATGAAATGATACTTTTTACCTGTACATGTATTGGTTTATTTAGCTTCCAAATAAAGTGGTATAGTTTTGCTCATCAAGAAGCTTCACTTTTGTTTGAGCTTCTGTTTTTCTTCTACATTGCCAAATTTGTTTCCTGATATTGGCTATTTTCGTCTTATGACCAAATAAAGAAACAGATGCATCAAGAACAAACAGGCTTAATACAAAGAGAGCACTTAGCTTTAAGAATGAGGTATCTGATATTTCAAAAGATGTTTTGCTAGCCAGCTTAATATATCCACATCCAAACGTATTGTACCACAAAACTTGTAAACACTTAAATTCCATATACATGTATTACATAAAGAGAGATAAAAGTTAGGCCAGAATTCCCCATCCCCCCTTTTCCCCTACCTCTTTTGCATATAACAAGCAATGCAGCAATGTAGGAAATACTGGCTGTATTAGTTTACAATTTGAATTACTGCTGGCCAAAATTATGTTTAAGTCCCTTTATCTGTTTTTCTAGCTCCAATTTTGGATGTTACAACTTACTTAAGTTGATTGCAAAGAAACTAGACACAGATCATCCTGTACATCAATGTAGTTTGATCTTGTTCACACTCCTTGATACCAAGTTTACCTAAGTTCTTTTAGATTGTACTAAATTTATTTCACCATCGCTTTCCTGTCTCATGGAGATTAATAAAATAACAAAGGGAAACAGAATGAGTGATTGAATGTGATTGACAATGAAATGAATAATGATAAACATATAATAGATCTTCCAACACTGTTTAAATACTTTTGTTCCTTAACATGGTTCAAGGCATGATTACAGATCTATTTATTGACAAGTTCAAGTTCAAAGGTGTCAACATGAAGGGAAAGGTACCAGCCCTACTGGAAGTACTAGATAACTACGATTTGCAGACACTTGTGCAATTCTTTGAAGACATGCAGCCACAACAACAATAAATGGGAAACTCATTCACTCCATAGATGACTTTTTTTGTCTTGCAGCAAAATACTTCTTAACCCTAAAGCACACAGTGTGGAGTTTTAATGACTTTGAAGAAGATGGCTTCTGAGAACATTGTGTGAAAAGGAGAAAATGCCGGTAACCAGCATTTTCTCCTTTTTCCACAATGTTTTCTTCACTTCCAAAAAGAAATTTCACTTTTTGAGTCATATCTAATTTGTCATTTGCAAATGCTTTCAGTTAAGATCTGTCTATAATTTTGTCTGTTGGTAAAGAGTTCAACCCTTTACCACACAATCCCTACATTTAATGACCTTGAAAAAGAATACTTTTTAAAACACTGCAGGAAAAGGAGAAAATGCTGGTAACCAGCATTTTCTCTATTTTCTGCAGTGTTGTCTACCCTAAGATACAAATCGTCATTTTAGCAACATCTGCAAATGCCTTCAATTTGGTCCATTTCAAAATTTTGTAGTATTCGAAAGAGATAAATGTTGTGGCTAAAAGAAAGATTGCTCATTGCAAGCTATTAGTCCTTCTTGCTACAAAAATGGGCCATGTTTTCACACACATGTATACAATGAAGATAAGTTCATATGGCTTATCCATATTTGACAAGAATGTTTTCAGTTTTCTACTGCAAGTTTGCTAAGCAGCTAATGATTATAGGCTCATTAATCCTTTACCACACAACGCTGACTTTTTATGACCCTGAGAAAGAAGCCCGTTGAAAACATTGTGGGAAAAGAAGAAAATACTGGTAACCAGCAGTTTCTCCTTTTCCCACAATGTTTTCTATCCTTTTAAAGAAAAATTTCAGTTTTTGAGCCATATCTAATTTGTTGCCTTCATATGCTTTCAATTTGGACCAATCGGAAATTTTGTTGTATGGTAAAGAGTTAACTCATAGACAGCCATGTTGTATTTTCAGTCAGCAAGGAAAAGCAAGGCAAAGATCCCTTTGTAGAGTTTTCAGGTCTGTTTTTGTTCGGATATCTTCTTAGGTAATGATACTATGTAGATTCAAGATCAGGCTCTACACTCAGTAGTCTTGTCTTTATCTAAATTATGGTAAGGAGATAGAAGGGATGCATCATGAAAACAAATGATCGGGTGGGCGGGTAATATGTCTGTGCACCTTCCACTTCCTCCATTGGTTTTCATGATGGGTGGGACAAGAAATGAGTGACATTAACCTTTGATAAGATATGTAACAAAATAATTCTGATGTATAATGTTACAGTAATCATTCCAGATTGGAATATTTACTAGATGAAATAGATGGCAAATATTCTATGGAAAGGAAAATAATTGAGATATCTACATACTTTTAATGAGCATTGAACACTTTGTAGAAGTTGCTTGTCTCAATCAATCATTCCATGTCTCACAATGTTTTCGACAGGGCAAAGTATATGCTAGGTTCAGCCTATGTTCTTCTAAAAGTTAAGTGAGAATCAGTGCTTTATTACTACTTCTATACCTAAACATTGATAGTATATAGACGATCTGTTCTGAATGAGATGTGTGATATAAGTAGGCTTTATTGTGTTACTCCGTCCTTAATTTATATATTTATTTTGTAAACTTTGTGGTCTTCACTTTATTGATTAAAGATAAATTTTGTGAAAAATGGCACAGTATGTTGTTAGTCTTTTATCCTTTATGTTTGTTTTGGGGAAATAAAATTGTTGAATGAATTTGGCTAAAATTATGGGATTTGTCTGTGATTGGGTAGAAAAGGTTGTGGGTAAAGAAGAAAATGCTGATTACAGGCATCTTCTCCTAATCAAATAAAGATTTCAAAACCCTTCTCTAGCATCTAACAAATCACATTATCTAAAACAAAATTGCATTCATATGTTGTATACTTACTTCATTTGCACTGGTTTCATGCATACTGCCATGTTTAATTACCGTACTTTTAATCCGTCACCATACGAATAGGTTTAATGACGGTACAAAAGAAGGCTTTGAAACATTGTTGGAAAGGGAGAAAAAGCTTCTTACAAGCATTTTCATCTTTTCCGACACTGTTTTCAAGCCTCTCAAAGATATATACCACCAGGAAAAGTCAAAAATTTAATCTTGTGGTACAAAAATATTTTAACTAAAAGCTCCATTTACGTAGGTGTATCTTTAGAGTATTAAGTAAAGTTTTAGAAAGCAAGTTCTATAAAGATGAAGCAAAAAAAACATTACTAAACATGACTAAATACTACAGGCAAAGTGTGAACATGGTATTTCCATAGGAATTTAATTTCCTTTGAAATTTAATTGCTGTCAACCCTTTACCACACAATCTCGAGTTTTAACATCCTTAAGAAATAAGCCTTTTGAAAATACTATGGGAAAAGGAGAATGTGGTGGTAACCAGCATTTTCTCTTTTTCCCATAATGTTATTTAGATCCACTGGCTGAAGGCCAGCCAGCTTATGTCATGGCCCTGTGTCAGCCATGTGCCCCTCCATGTGTGCGTCTGTGGGTCTGTCTGTGCATTAACTTTAATTTCAAACATCTCGGAAACTTCCCATTTAATTTTGACAAAACTTCACAGAAATGATCCTGCCATGGACCTCTTCACAGAGGTCTACTTTAGAATATCTTGAAAGAATTTAGTTCCTGTAAAAACTGGTTGCCATGGAAACAAAACTGAAAACTATTGAAAATCTTTTTTTTTTTCCCAAAGCATAAGGCATAGGGGCTACCAAATTTGCCGTCTAGCTTCATCTAGTAGACATCTACCAAGATTCTTCAAATTATAGCCCTTGGGTTAAAGTTGACCTCTGCCAGGAGGGTCGCAAGTTTTACATGAGCTAGTGAAAACTAAATTAGGGAGTCCTACCAAATTTTGCATTTATATTTATCTAGTAAAACCTCTACCAAGATTCTTTGAATTATAAATCTGGGGTCAAAATTGGCCCAACCCCACAAGTTTTACATGTATAAGTTTACATAGTGAAAACTTTAAAAATCTTCTTGTTTTTGACTGTGAGCTACAGCTGTAAAATTTGGCATGTTATCATCTTGTAGCCCTTTTCCAAAATTTTTCAAATTATAGCCCAGGTATCAAAATTGGCCCCACTCCATGGATTATAGATTTAGCATGTGCTTATAGAGTGAAATTCTATAAATCTCGCTCCCAACGAATCCCAGGGCTGCCAAATTTTACACATACATGTAGCTTTATCTTGTGGGTCACTTCGGAATTTGTTCAAAGTTTAGCCCTGTGATCGAAGTTAGCCTTGCCTCAGGGTCTACTGTTTTACAGGGGCTTTATATTTAGGAAACTTTCAATCTTCTTGTGTATAAGCATATGGCCTAGACCTGTATTATTTGGTACATGGCTTTATCTTTTATCTCTACCAGGATTAAAGTAATTACTGCTCTGTGGTAAAATATGGCCTGGCCATTGGGTCAAAACTTTCAGATGAGCTTTTATAGTGAAAACATTTAAAGCCTTATTGTTCGAAACCATTTGACCTTGATTTGTAATGTTTGGTAAGTATACATGTACGTGGTTTTTACCTATTGGCCAGTTGAGCGATACAGGGCCAGGATGGCGCTCTTGCCTACCATGTTAGAGAATTTATGCTCATTTGAAGCCAATTTCAGATTTGTTAACTGCAGATTTTTTAATTTTGGCATAGTCTAAAACCCGTCTGGGTAAGGTTAAATTCTTTGGGAAAACATTTTCTATTGTGTGTAGACGATTGGAAATTTTGCATGCAGCTGGTTTTGCCTCTACCTTTTCGAAGCGGAAGTAACCACACTACCCTCTTACCGGCGGATATTTGAAGGTGTCCAAAAAAAAAAACAAGTTTAACATATAGCTCCCTACTATGCAATTTGAGGTGATTTTTCCGGTATTTTGCCGCAATTTGTTCAATAAAATGTTTTCACTGAAGCGGAATTTAAATCGTAACGTCAGCTCGAGACTTTCGCCCTAAAGACCACTCGCCAAGAACCAGGGATCCCTACAAGAACCCTGTTCGCTCTGAGTTTTTTTTTTAACTCTTTTATTAATACAGTATTAAATTCATATCTCGGTGTACATTCTTATCTCACAAAATACAAAATAACTTGGGAAATAAAGTAATACATAAATAAATGAAATGCACCTATGCTGTAGTATCTAAACAAAATACGGACGTTTCGTACCATAAACTATTTCAAAAATGATATGACCAGTGTACGAAGTGGTAAAATTATGGTACGGAATGATAAAATTATGGTACGAAGTGGCAAGTAGCTCACATAATTTCAAAACGTATCAACAGTTTATTAAAGGTAATCAAACAATTATAATTCTTTGATTATATCACAGGAATTTGACATTCTATAATCAAAATACATGACCAGATAGGAAAAAAATACACATGTTTCTTTATATATAGGGGAGTATTTTTTTCATATCTGATCATATATTTTGATTATAGAATGTCAAATTCCTGTGATTAAATGTTCAATTTAATGTAATCAGTTTGACCCCAATTATAATAATCCTACCAGGAATAAACATTTAAGACAGATGGACCAATTACCAAACCGATTCCTTTCTTTCCTTGAATGTCCAGTAAATTAGGTTACCAAAGAATTGGTTTATACCTAGTAAATATATTAAATACCACTTTTTGTCACATTATTGATAATTTGGGTCATGGTACAAGATGAACGGCATTATCATGGTACGAAGTGGTAGAAGTAAGATACAAAGTGGTAAATCTATGGTACAAAATGGTCATAAACGAAGTGGTACATAATGGTTATGGTATGAAGTGACTGCATACCATCTAAACTGATGGACATGGAAGTTGTTGCTGAGGCGTAACTGTGTGGCCGGTAGCAGCAGGGGACCTGAATGTTGAAGCTCTCGCTCACTGGTTGAGTGCTGTACCAGGCTGCGATTGATCTGTTAAATGACTGTACTTCCATGGTACTGATTACAGCCACGGTGTTCCTGAGACCCATAATGGTCTAAGTAATTTTCAAGGCGTAATAGTGGTATGGCACTTGGATCTGAGACTCTTTGTTAACAGGGCAAGTGCTCCACTACTGAACTACCCAAACTGATCTACATTCATGCTACACTTTCCACTGCTCTTTCCCCTTCTTAATTTTGAGAGCAACCCACTTCCATGGTTCTTATCTCTTTAGTAATTTCAGCTACTTCTGACTCCCAATAAAGTAATTTCAAAGAGTGAAATACAGACATATTCAAGTAAAAAAATTTGCTGTTGTGTTTTTAGCATAAACTCACAAAACATATTTGTAATCTATATACTGGTATACATTTGTGGATTACATATTGATTTGGGTTTCAGATAACTGATTCATGACAAATTGACATGATAAATGAATGTGCAAAGAAAACTGATTCTGGCCGTAGTTACAGACATCAATAATTCTGCAGTCGCCTATCCCAGCTGTACTCAGTGTTATACGAAACTTCTTATTGACCCAACTACACAGAGGTAATTAATTCTAAATTGTACATGGAATCCTTTGACCAGTTAATACACAATCCTCAGTTGCAATGACCCTGAAGAAGAGTGTTTTTGAAAACATTGTGGGAACGGGAGAAAATGCTGGTTACCAGCATTTTCTCCTTTTACCACAATGCTTTCTACTCTTTCAAAGACAAATACATGTATTACCATTTGAGTCACATTTCTAGGGTATTCTGCAAAGGCCTTCATTGTGGACTAGTCCGAAATATTGCCTGGTAGAGTTAAGTTGTGGCAATTGAAAACTCTTTATCAAATGACAAATGTTTAGCCTTTTCCATATTAAAGTGTTTACAGATGAAAAATATGGCTCAAATGATTGGAGGTATTTAGGAACGGGTAGAAAATACTGTGGAAAAAAGAGAAAAAGTTGGTTATTAGCAATTCCTCTTTGAAGTCTTAAAAACATAGTTTTGTCTGATAAAGGATCCAGCTTACTCTTTGAGTAGAAAGTCAATTCACTTTGAAGGCTAAATATCATTCATTGCAAAAATTGTTCATGTCCGCAGCTATTTTTCAACCCTTTTACCAGACAATATTTTAGACTTGGCCAAATTGAAAGCATTTGCTTAAATAATGGAGTTCATCCTTGATAGAGTAGAAAACATTGTGGGAAAAGAAAATGATGGTTACCAGCATTTCCTCCTTTATCCAAAAAATGTTTTCAAAAGCCTTCTTCCACAGGGTCGTTTAAAGTCGGGATTGAGTGGTAAAAGGTTGAAGAAAACCCAAGGTTTTAGCAAAGGCATAGTTTTATTGTTGTGAGTTTTTTTGACTTGATTTTTTTTTCTTTTTCAAAGTACACTCCCTTCCCTTCCAGATTCCACTGTATTAAGTGTAGTGTCAGTGTGCCTAGTCAGTCAGTCCAATGGAGATACCGGCTGTTATTAACGATTGCAGACAACTCAGCTGTTTGTCATGTGGTTGTGTTTGGAAGGACATTAGAAACATATTTTGGAAAGACGGCAACAGACTTTCACAGGTATGACCCTAGAAACATTTAACTGAAAATTTTATTCTTTTGCTGTTTTATTCATTTACTGAGTGTCCTTGAGCCAGATATCTCAAGGCCCTGGCCTGTGATGCTGAAATGCAGAGCAAACATGAGTAAGTAAGCTGTTGCCGAGATATGACTGAAATCACGTTCAAAGTAGCATACAACACTATTCAAACCATCAGTGAATTCAATAAAATTAAAGCTGATTCTTTTATAACCATCAATTTGGGTTCTTTTTACAAGGAGATCAGAAAATAATGATAGATCTACAATTTTCTTTAATTTTCCCTTCGTTTTTAATTTAATACATTTATTTGCTTATCTGACCCTTTACAACATTGTCCTGAATTTTAAAGACCCAAAGGAAGAAGGCCTTTGAAAACATCGGACAAGGCTGGTAACCAGTATTTTCTCCTATTCCCTTAATGTTTTCTACCTACTCGAGGACAAATACTATCATTTCATAATGGATTGTTGTCTATAAAATCATTCAGCAAGAGCGAGTCTAATATTTTGCCATGTTGTAAAGGTTTCACCCTTTACCACACAATCCCGACTTTTAACGACCCTGAGGAAAAGTGGCTTTTGAAAACATTGTTGGAAAAGGAGAAAATGCTGGTTACTAGTATTTTCTCCTTTTCCCACTATGTTTTCTACCCTTTCAAGAACAAATTTGGTCATTTTGGCCATCTTTAATTTGTTGTCCAAATTTGCTTTCAACTTGGACCAGTCTAAAATATTGTCGTTTGGTAAGGAGTTAAGCAAAGCAACAAGTATTGATAATTCTACCTTTCTAAAGCTCTTGGTTTGTCTTTCAGAACAGATCAGATTTAGTTAAACTTTTATGATACCGAATAATGGAACTGATTTTTTTATTTCTTTTCAGGAGCCTGATGAGTTTGGATAGATCTGGTTATCCTGCTGAATCTATGCTAGCTGAGGCTTTGATGAAAACCTTCCATGGTAAATATTTCTACTTTGGACTCAAACTTCAAACTCCAGTTGGTAAAGAAGGAGCTGTTTCTCTAGCAGATGTTGCAACTTATTCTGCCAGTGGTGTTACAAGTCAATCAATGTTTGATAAAACTGAAGTTATGGAACACTGTAACACGCTTGTTTACCAGATGATAAGAAGTAACGATGGTGTATATGCTACTGTGTCTGACTTTATTAGACTCTCCATCAGACAAGTCCGTGAGGAAAAGCTGTGCTCAATGGAAGCTGAAACAACCAATAGATATAACATATTGTCAAGCAGTGAAGTGCTCAGATGTGAAAGTGTTCACAGAACAGTTAACAATGATTCCAGCTTATACAAATCTGGATCATTCCACTCAAAACAAAAATCTGTTGCTTTCAGTTTTGAAAGTTCCTATGAAGATAGTAGTATATTTCAGAAACACACAGGTATTCAGACCGAAGCCGATGAAAACACATTATGTGCTGAACATGGAAGTTCGTTAAAAAATTTAGTTGCTTATCCATTGCTTTGTAATGAAAAGGAATCATCAGCTTGGCTTGACAATGAAACTGACAAAAGAATGAAAAGCTGTGATAAATCATTACCCAATCTGGACAGAAGGGATTCTGAACCTGATTCTTCACCACAGTACAGCTCAGTTGTATATAAGTTAAACTCTGATAGTACATTTACTACCCAAAATAGTACTTGTACCAGTCAGAAAATAGACGAGGAGTTATTCATGAGGGCAATGAAACAAAAAAGTAAAATTGAAAAGACTTGTCTGTTATCTTCTGTTAGCATGAAACAATGTTCATTCAAAGATGAAGCATTGAAAACAGACAGCACCAATACAGCAGTTGAACCAGCCCTTGCTGAGAAGATTCTTTACAATGGACATAGTTCTATACCAGAAATAGAACCTTTGAAACAAGAAAGACAGATGTCATATATACATGGTCTTTCTGACCATAAGTGTGAAAGTCAAGTGGAGAAAGAAAGAGGTACTTTATACAGGCTTTCAATGTCCAATTCACTGGACAAATTTGAAAAGTTCATGAATATGCCTGACTCTGAGGGTTTACAAACATTCTTGGATGATTTTCAACATGATTTTATGCAGGAACCAAAGCCAGAAGACAGTATGGAAGCATGTGAACAGCAGAATAAAAGTAAAACTGAAGAAAATGTTAGGAAAAAATCTACTGAGTGCAAAGAATTTGAAAAAGTGAATTCTGATAAAAATGGGGAATTAAACAAAATCTGCCAGAGTAACATTGATTATAGCACTTTTGTACCTATCAAGGAAAGTGAAAACTGTACAAAACATGACCTGAAAGAAGAAATAAATCAAAGTGAAGCCAATGCTGTTGAAATGCATTTGCCAGATTCAGCAGACCTTGAGAACTTTTTGGCATCTTTTGAAGATACTTACACAAGTCAAGGTGTAGACAGTGCTTGTGAAACAAAAGAAAATGTCTCTCATGTAGAATCTGGTAGAGAGCACTGTAATGGAAATTGTGCACTGATAAACCATACTGAAACTTATAAGAATAAGATGAACTTAATAGACAATTTTCATACAGACACAGAAAGCACAGACATAGAACAAAATGCAAGTGGTAATTACCTCAGTGGCAACAAGAATGAAAGCAAATTACAGCAAGATTTAGCATCATGCAATATCAAAAAGTCAGCTAAAAAAGACGGACGTGGAGAAGCCTGGAAAGTTAGTGACCAATCTACAAAGGAAAACAAGTCACCACAGTGTACTGTTGTAAAACATTTTCAGACTATGCATACAAGAGTTGAAGAGGGTAGAACTTGTGAAGAACCTAGAAACAATTATGATGAGACAGGTAATAGTTGTGATAGTGGTGTTCAGTTGAGTACCAGTGGTATTGACTTATTTGATTCTTTCAATTCAGTAGATGGGTTAGATAGGAACAATATAAAGAGTACATCTGAAAATGTTAATACAGATAGGAAGATAAGTCAAGGAAAAGTGGATCATGTTATGATTGAAGATGCAATAGAAGGAATGAATTATGTTGGTAAGTCATTTGAGGATTCTTGGTCCGAATTACTAGATGATGAATTGGATGAAAATCTTAACAATAGACTTCATTTTGTTGGGGAAAGCAGTGTGAGAGAAGATGAAGAAGTACCTCTGAGGGGTAGTGAGGATATAGAAACAGAGTCTGAAAAATCTGAAGTTATACTACTACACAAGTCAAATATAAGGGATCAGGAGATGGACGAAGAAAATACATTTGCCGATAAAATTGTTTGTGATGAGGTGAATCAGCTGGTTTTGGATTCATCAGATATTTTGTTTGATACCCCAGAAGTGCAAGTTTCTAAACCAAGGACATCTTCCAAATTAACTCTTTTTCAAAGGTTCAATTCCTTCACAGCCCAGTTTATGGATAGGCAAAAAACGGCATCATACACCAAAGACCTGCCACAGGATGATGAAATCATTAAAGAAAGTCAAAGTTCTTCTGAGATTGAGAAATTTTCATCCCAATCATCTGCTGAGCTGCAGATAAGTGAACTTGGTGAACTGAACAAGTGTAAAAAAGTCATGTTCTCGAAGAAGTTGAGAAGAATCAGTTCTTGCAGACTTATGGATATCAAAATGAAAGAGAATAGAAGTCCTTTTTCCAAAGGCATTGTAAAAAGAAAGTCATGCCTTAAATCAAATAATGACTTGATTAAGGACATTAAAGCAAAGGATAGGTTAGTACCTGCAAACACAGAATTAACTTCCAATAAGCAAGAGACAGAGGCTCTCAATGATACAGAGGAAGATGACAGTTTCTTCATAGAATCATCACAGAAGGTTCCAAAAGAAAATACCAGATATCTTCTTCATAAGGATGCTAAAAGAAAAGGTGACCTTTGGACAAGAACAGAGAAAGTTGTTGGAAATATGGCCTATGAAAGACATGGTATACATTATTTGTCAGAGGACAGCAGGTCCAGTTCTAAATCTCCATCCATTGATGTGCCATTACAGAACAATGTCTACTTGTCTCATGTCCTAGATACCCCTGTAAGTGATGATGCAGGTACATCAAGATGTTGCAATGTGTCTCAGCTTCAGGAAAATAGTTACGAAGCAACACCGCAACATTCAGACAACTGCGATAGTTTAAACGGGTTGGATATATGCCAGTTCTCAATATCTAGTGATAAAAGAAAATCATTATCATTTAGATCTAACTACCAAATCAACATCAGTAAATCAGGAAGTCCTAGAACAACTTGTCTTGATACACCAGACATTTTCGATGAGCCTATCAATTCTTTTCAAAGCACTAATTTCCTTAACAAACCCTTTTGTGATTCAGGAAATAGAAAGATGGGCAAAGAGAACAGGTACTACGATAATTCATCCATGAAAACAAGCTCTAGCTGGTTGCTCAATGACAGGAGGAGGACTGTTTTAGAATGCCTAGCAAGTAATACGCCTAACTGTGATAAAAGTCTTTTACCTGGACATGTGCAAATCAGTGGGGGAGCCCAGTATTTTTCCCCAGATCTCTTTGGTGAGGAAGGAAGTTCTACTGGCTGTGATAGTGGCACAAAACCATGGAATGTGTCAAATATTTTATGTAAACAACTCTTCTTTTAAATGTGTACCAAACAGTTCCATATTTTAAAAACTGTGAGATAAAAGCTTTTTGAAAACATTGTGGGAAATGGAGAATATGCTGGTAACCAGTATTTTTTCCATATCTCACAATGTTTTCTATCCTGTCATATAGAACAAGTCATCTGCAGATGTTATTGACTTTGAAGAATGTAGACTTTGTTGTTTGCAAAACAGTAAACTTTTGAAATACACGTATCTCCTTTCTTTCCCCCCCTTCAGTTTTGAAGCATTAAAGATAAGTCATTGCTTGCCAATTTAGTAACACTGCATGTGACAGCTTTTGAAAGCATTGTGGCAGAAACAGTTGCTGGTAACAAGCATTTTCTCCTCTTCTGACAATGTTTTCCTTTCAACTTGATTAATGTATAAATTGTAACAAGTTTTGGAAATATTGAAATAACCTGCACAGTAATCAGAAAATGCAGCCGTTTTGTTTGGTACAAATATTATGAAAGACATTGTGGGAAAGGGGCAGCTGCTTTCAAGGAGCAATTACTCATTTTCTATCAGTAATTTCAAAAGGTCCCTACATGGGCGGGGGTGGGGTATTATGGGTATATAAATGTTAGTTTATTCTTAGTTAGTTTTTAGCTTACCTGAGCACAACATGCTCAAGGGGAGCTTTTAGGATCACCCGGTGTCCGTCGTGCGTCGTCGACAATTCTTTAAACATAATCTCCTCCTAAACCGCTAGGCCAATTTGGACCAAACTTGGCTGGAATGTTGCTTGCGAGGTCCTCTTTAAAAACTGTTCACAGAATTTGATTCCATCAAAAACTCTGGTTGCCATGGCAACCAAATGGTATTTTCTAAGAAATTCTTTAAAAATCTTCTCTGATGAAACCGCTGGTCAGATTTTGAAATAATTTCACAGAGATGTTCCTTGGGTGACCCTTTTCAAAAAGTGTTCGCGAAATTTTGATCTGTCAAGAAACATGGCACTGGTGACAGGGGACTACTTGCACTATACGGATATGCAGAAATTCTTAAAAATTCTTCTTCTCTGAAACGGCTGGTCAGATTTTGAAATAATTTCACAGAGATGTTCCTTGGGTGACCCTTTTCAAAAAGTGTTCGCGAAATTTTGATCCGTCAAGAAACATGGCTCTGGTGACTGGGGGCTACATGCACTATACGGAAATGAAGAAATTTTTAAAAATTCTTCTTCTCTGAAACAGATGGTCAGATTTTGAAATAATTTCACAGAGATGTTCCTTGGGTGACCCTTTTCAAAAAGTGTTTGCGAAATTTTGATCCGTCGAGAAACATGGCTCTGGTGACCTGGGGCTACTTGTACTATACGGCCATGAAGAAATTCTTAAAAATTCTTCTTCTCTGGAACGGCTGGTCAGATTTTGAAATAATTTCACAGAAATGTTCCTTTGGTGACCCTTTTCAAAAACTGTTCGCGAAATTTTGATCCGTCAAGAAACATGGCTCTGGTGGGGGGGGGGGGGGGGGGGGGGGCTACTTGCACTATACCGCCATGAAGAAATTCTTAAAAATTCTTTTTCTCTGGAACGGCTGGTCTGATTTCAAATAATTTCACAGAAATGTTCCTTGGGTGACCCTTTTCAAAAATTGTTCTAGAAATTTTGATCCACCAAGAAACATGGCTCTGATGGCTGTGGGCTATTTACACTATATGGACATGAAGAAATTCTGAAAAAAATCTTCTTCTCTGAAACCTCTGGTCAGATTTTGAAATAATTTCACAGAAATGTTCCTGGGGTGACTCTTTTCAAAAACAGTTCACAAAATTGTGATCTGTCAAGAACTATGGCTCTGGTGGTGGGGGCTATTTGCACTATAGGGACATGAAGAGGAATTTCTCAATTCTTCTTCTCTGGAACAGCTGGTCAGATTTTGAAATAATTTCACAGATATGTTCCTAGGGTGACCCTTTTCAAAAAATGTTATGGAAATTTTTATCTGTTGAAAAACAACAGCCAATTGTTGGCACCTGCATGTGGTTCTCTTGTTGGACTTATGTTTTTAGTCACTTTCGAGCATGTACTCTTCTTCAAGAAATTGTCCTTGGGTGATCTATCCAAAAATTTATTTGCAGAATTCTGATTCATCAAAATCATTGCTGTGGTGATGATTGTAGGGGTGGTGACAGATTTTGAAATGACTTTTACAGGTGACCTTTTCGAAATTGCTTGGCAAAATAATGATTTTGTTTCCAAAGTTTCAATACCTCAAAAAAAAAAAAAGGACTGTGGTCCTCTAAAAAATTCAGGTGAGTGATCCAGGGCCATCTTGGCCCTCTTGTTTTGTTAGTTTATTTAATAGTTAATCTTTTACCAGAGGATATTAATTTTAGACTAACTGGTTACCAGTAATGTCTCCTTTTTCCACAATTTGTTCAACAGCCTTTGTACTTAGGGGTTTAAAAGCATTGTTTGTTTTCCTGCCAAAATGATTTCAAACATGTTCTGCTGCATGATGCATAAACTTACCTGTTGAGGTAACATGTTTAGATAAAGTTTCTTAACTCTTTACCAAACAACAATATCAGTCTTGTCTAAATTGAAAGCATCTGCAAATGACAAATTGATTGTTATTCAAAACTGTGAAAGTTCTGTTGCTGGTTAACATCATTTTCAGCTTTTCTCACAATATTTTTAAAAGCCTTCTTCCTTGGGGTCATTACAGGCAGGTTCATATAGTAAGGTGTTAACCCGAATGGCTTCTGATCCAACTTTATTTTATACCTTTATCAAACAAATCCCAATTTTAACGATCCTGAGAAAAAAGACTTGATAACATTTTGATAACCCTTTCATAGACAAATCCAATTACTTGTGTTGACCCACATTTTATCTGCCATTGGCAAATACTTTCACTTTGGACCAGTCTGAATTATTGTTGTTTGGTAAAGAGTTATAGGTGTGTACTTTGACTGGATGCTCAATTACTTTGTTAACTCTTTACCACACAATCCTGACTTTTAACGACCCTGAGAAAGAAGCCTTTTGAAAACATTTTGGGAAAAGGAGAAAATGCTGGTAACCAGCATTTTCTCCCTTTCCCACAATGTTTTCTACCCTTCCCAAACCAAATTTCAATTTTTCAGTCACATTTATTTTGTCGTCTGCAAATGCTTTCAATTTGGACCAGTCTATAATTTTGTCGTTTGGTGAAGAGTTAGGAGGTAGAGAGTGAAACTCGATCTTCAGAAAGGAACAGGTTCACTACAAAAAAATCTGATGTGTAGATGTTGATAAAAATTAATGATTGTATTTCTATCAAACATTAAAGTTTATTGAAGGGAATTAGAGTTAAGTTTTCAGTCTCGTATTATCGTTCCCCCTTTTTATTTCATGCATATAATACAAGAAACAATGTTATAACAAGACTAAATATAACACTGGCAAAAATACTGTTATCACTATGTGTTATTATTGTTGCCTATCTGTACATGGTATCAGAAAACATTCTGAAAGAGGAAAAGCTTAGGATCTTGAGCTGACAAGTCTGTATTGCTGAGATTACTTCAGTATCACTTGCAACCTACTCAGTGATGAACTGTGCCTCTTTGATGCAAACAGGCTGCTCTTGAAGCAAAGTTGACCATTAACTTTACCAAATAACAAAATTTTAGACTTGTCCAATTTGAAAAGACTTATGGATTTCAAATTAAATTTTGCTTACATAGTAAGTTTTGTCCTTGTAAGAAAAGAGACCATTGTGAGTAAAGAAGAAAATACTGTTTACCAGCATTTTTTCCTTTTCCTTCAATGTTTTCAAAAGCTTTTTTAATTTGGGTTGTTAAAACTTTGGGTTTTGAGGTAAAGGATTAAAGTAGAGACATGAACACATCAACCGCGAAAAGCCTTTGAAAACATTGTGGCAAGTAGAAAAGTTGCTCAGAGATGGCCTTTTCCACATTTGGCACATCACTGTCCCTAGCATCTGTCAGATTTCATCAGAATATGCAATTTTAAGGCATTTTCAGTCGGAATATCTCAGTCTGATAGCATATAGCTTGTATTCGTCCTTATTAAGTGCTGTCAAAATAAGATCCACACTAATACAAGAGAATGCTTTTGGTATTCTAAAGGCTAAGATATTGTCAAAATATTTTTCTCTGTCTTTGGCTGCATTTTATGCTATTTGATAAGTAGATGACAAGAGATCATGTAATCCTTAGTGCTATGACCAAAAATTATCTACCTTTTGTAGCCAGTGTTGACTAAGATCAGACCAAAAAAGAATGTGCAGTCTAGTCTTGGATCTACATTAACTGTTACTTTTTTTTTTTTAATAATAGTGTTGCCAAAACTGCTGCGATATTTCAATATTAAAGGCTTTTAACCCATTGGAACCATTGGATTAATCCATTAATGCACAAATATAAAGTCATGGCTGTTAAGTTGACAGCTTTTGAAAACAATGGGAAAAGGAGACATGGTTTGTGAAAAGAGGTTGCACCTTTTGCACTGTTTTCCCTCTGTCAAAAAACCAGTTTTCTCTTCTTCCATTGTGTACTTTATTTAGAAGCTACATAAGTCAAAAAATAACAGTACTACAGATTCCTGACTTTTAACAACCCTGAAGAAAAAAGGCTTTTGAAAATGTGGGAAAAGGAGAAAATGCTGGTACCCAGCATTTTCCCCTTTTTCCCACAATATTTTCCACCCTATCAGGGAAAACAATCATCATTGGAAGTGCATTTTTTTGTCGTCTGCACACACTGTCAATTTGGACTAGTCTAAATTTTATTGTTTGGTCAAGATGTTTAATTCAGCATACTATGAGTTTCAGACCCAAGTAGTATTGTCAAAGATCAATCAGTAAAATTCAACTGTCAATCATAACCATTGGCCCATTCAAAAAACTGGCACTGTTTATTCTTCGGCAGTTTACAAGCAAAGAACTTTTTCCCATTGTTTGGCCCCACTTTCAATACAGTTCTGATAGTGCAAGGCTTGCCATGTCCAGGACATATAGGGAACTTCAGATCTGCCCACTGAAATAGAAAACGCAAATTACATGTTAATAGATAAACACGTTTCCACCTACAAAAGTCTGACTTGGTCAGCAGATTTTAGATGAAATTACTCTAACAAAAGGAGAAATTTTTTGTTACCAGAAAATTCTCCTTTGCTACAATGTTACCATAGGTATTCATGTACATCTTATAAACAGTAAAGAATGACCAAAAAAAATCTTGTTTTCACACAAATACTTGCACATCCCTGATAAAGACAACAATTTTTGTGAACATTCAGAGAAGTGGATAAATGCTTGTTACCAGTATTTTAATAAGACAATAAAAGCAATAAGTGGGATGCAACAATTGATTGTATGATGTTTAACATTGTTTTCAACATTATCTCAGTTATATCTCGGCAGCTAGTGCAGCTATCCAAGCTTTCCTGGAGTTTCTTTTACCAGTACTCCACACAATATTCTTTCCAAGTCACTGGCTGCTTTTTCCACATAACCATTGTTTAAACAATAGCGGTGAGATAGGAATAAATCCTCTGAAAGAAATTGGCCAAGTTGGGGATTAAACCAGATAACCCCTATTCTTAAGTCATGAACGCTACCAACTGAGCTACCTGGGCTCAGCACACAATGCAATATACTGTCTAAATGAAAAAAAAAAACTCAGGTGACCTTTGCTCTGAGAGCAAATAATTTTCAACCAATCAATGACATCAAAATAATGCTGTACCTCAAAAAAATTACAAGTTCTCAAAGGGCAGGAAAAGAACCAGCGTCCAAGGTTGTCTCCTTGTTTCCTGACTTCTTTCATGGAACATTTCTTCTTGTGGGTGGGACAGTTGGGGATCTTGCTAGAGTTATCTATTCTCTCAGAGTGTCCTCCCTTGGCAACATCTGACCTCGAAATATTTTGTTTGATTGGCTGATTTTGTGACGTCAGTTTCGAATTCACTTTATTTTTCTCCTGATCCTGTCTAGTTGCTGTTTTTCTGACTTTAGCAGAGGACAGTTCAACGGTAATGTCTTGCTTCTGAAATTTGCTTGGAGTACCACTGTTTGTAGCATCAGCCATTAAAGGCCGTTTTCGAGTACTTTGAACAGACACGGTTGATTCAATTTCATTTGACTTATTTGACAAAACTTTTCTACTACTGACTTCACCTTTGGTAGAATCATTCTCATTTTGAGCGGTGTGGTATCTTGGAGTTAAGCAAACAGAGCAATTTGATTGGTTGACTGCATTGATAAGTGTACAAACAGAACAGTTCCAAGTATCACCATCCTCTCCATATTGGTTCCCTGTTTTAACCCAGCCCAGTAAACTATTCTTCGATGGCAACTTTCTGAAAGAATACAGAACAGCAATGTAATGTGTAAGGAACTCAGAAAGATCAAGGACATGATTACATGTCCAATAAAATCAACAGTTGTCCTTCCTTAATCATAAACGTTTGAAACAAATTTCTAGTGCACTTACAAAAAGTCTCATACAATTTGAATCTTTAACTTAAAGTTTCAGCATATACAAAATACAGAAATGTCAGAACATTGTGCCAGAATGACAAATTTCTAAGTACTGTAAATGCAATTTAATCTTTAGTCTTAATGTTCACAAAGGTTCTGCTGACAGGTGAAAGAAAAAGCCTGTAGATGGTAATATGTTAACCCCTTAGAGAGCCAAATAAACCCAATTAACTTTTTCAGTCTAGAAATATGTTGCATTACAGAGCAATCTCAAGGCTGCTTTCGTTTGCAGTGTTCTAGCAAAGAACAAAGCAAAGCCACCAGTGTAGATCTAAGACCAGCTTGCACCTTTCGTGCAGAATAATCTTGATCTATTGCTAACCGGAAAGGCAAAGCTATAGTAGTGAAAGGCGCTTTAAGGGTAAAAAAATACCCAAAGTTATCTTACAAAATTATCAAGCAATAATTGTTCCAAACCCTTTTCATGCATGTGTATATTTCATGATTGCGATGGAAGCTGTGCTGTCTCATTAGAGGGATTAAAATGGAAGTAAACCATTAAAACAAGTACGGAGTTGCAGACAAACTACAATCTTCAAAAATTTTTGTAAAATGAGAATCTGTATTCCAAAGCCACTGAGACTCAATCAAGCATCAGTTACCATAACAATGTTTTTGATCAGATGAGATCTGTATTTTATCTACACAAATTAAAAGCCATTTCATGAAAGATTAGATCTAAGATGAGACAAATGTTAAGATCAGATGTAACAAATTACTAAAAGATAATGACAAACAATTACCTAATTTTGTTCTTCAAGTCATTGGTTTGACACACTTCACAGTAGTAGGTCACCCTTTCACTATCATCTCCCATTCTTGTAATCGTAACCTTGCTGTCACACTGTTTACAACGTCTTTTACCATAGATCTTGTAATATGGATACAATGGCTTGCCATCCCTACGACACTGTAGAACAAGTGTTTTAGGGTTAGATGATACAAGTATACATGTATGTATGAAACCACTGCAGCCAGAGGAGAAATTGCTTGTAAAAAACAAGTTCTTATGCCAAAATGTTTAATAGTAAAATGCTAAATAAGTAACAAAAAAAAAAAAAAAAGGAAGGTGTGAAATGTTTAATACAAAGGCCATCATTCGTGATCTTTTTAGTCCCTTTTTAACCAATGGCTATGCAGGATTCTTTGAACCATATCAAGACTAGCTCAAATGAACCAAGAAACATTTTGTTTGCAGATTATTTGATTTTAGATACATTAAATACTTTGCGGAAAGGAGCAAGACTTAATGTATGTCATGCACAAGTTGATTAAGAAGGCTTATTTGTGTTCAGAAACTGCTCTAACCTAACCCATCACATCTATAATTTTAGAGCCAAAAAATAAAAAACAGAACTATCCTTGCCTCATAAAATATATTGGTGAAATCTCTTGTCATCCTGATCAAATGTGTGATATGCTCTGCTTTTAGCTCTGAGATCTGCAACACAGACAATTTATTCTTTACAGTAATTTGTATAGAACAGTGTATGCATGCCTGTAAAATATGCCAGCAGCTTTTGAAAACATTGTGTGTTAAAGAGAAAAATTCAGTTGTAAAAATTTTATTGTAAGCAATATTTGCTCCTGTTCCCATAGTACATTCTATATATGTGAAATAACTGTCCTTTCATCTTCTTGTAATGCTTCTCTCTTGAATCCCTTGTACTAGTTTTTACAAATCTATACTTAGCCTGGTTAGTTACATGTCACCTTTAAAATCTACCCGGCACAAAAAATTTTACTTCTCCATGTTAAAAGGATTGGCAGACAGCAAACTGAATATTAGGCAAAATATGAGAACCCTTTCTTGAATGGGTAGAAGCCATTTAAGACTGGGACAAAATGATGCTTGCTCCCTCAGGGTTGTAGAGGCACAGGATTATCATGTAACTTTACCTTTCTGTTTTTTTTTTTCCCTTCCTCTGCTGAACTCAGATTAAATTACAGAATGTGCAATCTGATCTTGGATCTACAATATCCACTTTTTTAAAAGGTATTATGACAATGCATCTTTAATATGGACTGAGAAAGTCTATTTCATTTGTTTAGCACTACAAGAATTAAAAACTTGTTAATATTCCATTTCAAATATATTTCATGTATATGGATTTGCACTTACCTTTGAACTGGGAATGATTCCACTGTCAAACAATGCCTGAAAATCAAAAAATTGTTTATAAAATTTTTGACAAGCTAATATCCAAAGCATTTACTCTACTCAAGAACTTACCGTGCTTCAGACCTTATCTCATCCAATCTGGCTTTGAAACCTGAACAACTTTAAGGAAATATCACCTAGCAGATTTGCATAATTACATTGTGAAAAGTACTTATTACTAGCATTTCACCCTGCCAGACACCCTGCCAGACAGTATTTTCAAAGGAATCCTATAATCTTCCGCTCGTTACCAAAAAAACATAATTTTAGACTTGTCAAAGTAGAATGCATTTACAACTGACAAATGCACTTACAAATGACAAATGAAATGTTTCTCAAGTGACTGAAATAGTTTCAGACAGGGTAGAAAACGCTGTGGGGAAAAGAGAAAATGCTAGTTACCAACATTTTCTCCTCTTCCAACAATGTTTTCAAAAGCCTTCCTCCTCAGAGTTGTTAAAACATGGGATTGTTTGGTAAAGCAACCCATGCATTGGAGTAAAAATAACTTCTTATAAAGGGGGAGGGTGCATGACCTCATTTCCTACCTCATTTTTTATGATATTTCCCACACCTGGTAAAATCAGCTGGTCGAGGAGTACATCACACACTTGTCTGTCCTGTTGCTCTGTTACCATGGCAACAGCCCGTTTGAAATTGAAGACTGGTGAGCAAATGTCAACATCATTCAGTTCCTTGTATTTCTCTTTACAAGGCGCTGCTGGTCTGCAAGGAGTAACTTTCAATTATCAACTCTAATCTTCATTTTAAAAATGTTAATGAATTGTGCCAGTGTGTAAATCCCCAGGGTATGTAACCTGTTTAAAGATTTTAAAAACATGTTTCTTATTAGCAATTACTTCTTTTTCCATTATGTTTTCCGCATCAATCAAAAAGAGATTTTTAAGTCATTTGATATACATGTACCTGTCCTTTGATTCATTTGCCAAACATACAAAATAAAGTACTTCAAAAATGTGCAGGTATGGTAGTATTTCTACCCACAAAAACCAATAAATGTTTTACATAAACTTCAACTGAATTATAGGGCTAAGCCAGGATAGCTTCACCTCTGTTTCTCTTCCTTATGTCTTTTTTTTTTAAGAATTTTACCTCCTTATTTAAATACATGTAATCCAATAATTCTATATAGCCATATCAGTCAACTATTGCTGGAGACATGTCATCAACCTCTGCTCAACCCATATACATATATATTCTTGTATAGATTTATTACAAATGTGTAATTAGGTATTTTTAGAAAGGCGACTGATGCCCAATGAAATTGCAAAACCTTAATGCAATGCACACATTAAGTACAGTAGATCTAAACTCATTTTTGTAGCATTTGTTGAAGACAATGCCACTATGAGTTCAATATTGAATTTGGAAGACCATGTATCATATTTTGTGCAGAGCCGAAGGAAATAAACCCAATTAAACTCAATTTTTCTCAGACAAATGAGTTTTTCAATCGCACTCAGATATGTAATTGGAAACGGTATATTAAGATACACTGGGTGAGGCCATCGATTGAAAATAGCTTCACCAGCTCATAGCCTTCTATATTGGCGCAATAATATACACAGAATTTGTCTACTGACCACTTGGTCCCGGGTTTTTTTGTTCCAAAACCAGTTCGTCCCTGGGCTTGTTCGTCCCATGATTGCACGCTACTCCATTTGATTGTGCATGAATATTTATAGATTGAAATACATGTAATTGATTGTAATGTTGGGAATTGGATCTTTACGACCAAAGATAACTCAAAATCATAGTTTTCAGATACAAACTTAATTTCAATCGATATACTTATATGGTTTCTCTCTCTACCCATCATGCATCCTACTGTCAAGGGACGTTACTCCTGACTCCTCCTGAATCATTAAAGGTAGACCACCAATACACAAATAATCCTAAGTTTGTCATGAGTACTCTCCCTTCAACCAAAAAGGTATTAATTTGCTTAGTAGGTTGACTTTCGAGCCAATATTTGAATAATATAACTCTTTTTCTTTCAAATTATTGATTCCACACAATGGCTTCCTTGACAAATGCCACTCCAGCATTTTCAGCGCTTTGATTCATATACTATATCAAGACATCAATAACAGATGGGTAAACTGACCAATCAAATTTTGTATCCCAATTTTTCACTTATAAATAGTGATAATCTGGTATTGTTCATTAGCATTTTCTTAAACATTGTGGGAAAAGGAGAAAATGCTGGTTACCAGCATTTTCTCCTTTTTCCCAAAATATTTTTAAAAACCTATCTACAGGGTCATTAAACAACCCTACGGGAGATTTGAAAGGAGAAAATTTTGCCAACCAGTCACAAGTATTGCCATCTGGTGAAGAGTAAGGAATAAACATGTATGAAAAATTTCAGTTAAACACCCAGTGCCTGAAAGTACATGTATTGCTATTTCTGTATTTACAAATTTT
The DNA here is from genome assembly GCA_946811185.2 of Hippopus hippopus. Taxonomy (NCBI): domain Eukaryota; kingdom Metazoa; phylum Mollusca; class Bivalvia; order Cardiida; family Cardiidae; genus Hippopus; species Hippopus hippopus. The sequence continues at coordinate 35,183,517 of OX328100.1, forward strand.
ACACACAGTATACAAGCATAAAATAATCTCTAGGATCTGAACCACAAGTCACAGTGGCTATGTTTCCAAAGATATACCTGACTAGCCATCTCTTAACTAACCTGATATCAACTGCAGATTTCTTAAAAGTCAGGACATCCTTGGACATTTCTAGTTTTAGAGAGTCTGTTTCTGCATTCCCTCCAAGGTCATTGTCCACTTTCTGGTTGTTGATAAAAGATTGGCCAGCCATTAGAAAATGTACCCTGAAATGGATACGGCAGGATCACTACCTCCTGCTGACAAAAAAGTCCTGTAGGAGACTACTTGTAAACAACATTGTGACAAATGGAGAAATTCTAGCAATCAGTCTCACCTTTTGACAGAACATTTTTATATATCAAACCTTATAGGCCCAATAGCAGCAAAATGTAAACAATTCTGTGAGTGAAATAACCATTAATTTCATTCATACCATTCAAAAGCATGGTGTTTATTGTAAGTCTGACAATCCATTTAATACTTGTACAGTTGATCAAAGGTCCAGTCATTGAGAGAACAATGAATATTAAAACTAGATCTTAAGTTTGCAACTTTTATTCTTGTTCTAATATTCAATTTTTTCTGCAAGTAACTAGAATTTTGACATACTGTACTGCAATACATTTTACCCGACTCGTAATAATATTCATGCTTTTAATGATATGAATTAAATTTGCCCAAAAGTCAATTTACAAATCGTTTACTCTGGCTTTGAGTGGGCCTTAGACTTGGAAAATATTGTGTGAAGAACTGTTAACCCTTTCTCAAACAACAAATTTAAGACCACTCAAAATTGAAAGCATCTGCATAGGATAAATCTGAAAGTCGTACAAATGAACTTAATTTCTTTGACAGGGTAGAAAACATTTTGGGAAAAGCAAAAAATGCTAATTACCAAAGTTTTAAAAAGACCTCCTCCTCAGGGCCGTGAAAACACTTAATTGTTTGGTAAAGAATTAAAATCATTCTGTAAAGAGTTTGCTTTTTACCACATAATCCCAAATTTTAGCAACCCTGCAGAAGGAATCTTTTGAAAACACTGTGGGAGAAGGAGAAAATGCTCATAACCAGCTTTTTCTACTCTTCCTGCAATGTTTCTACCCAATCAAAGACAAAACCTACCATCTGAGCCTAATTTGTCATCTGCAGTAGCTTTCAATTTGGACGAGTCTAAAATTGTGTTGTTTGGTACAGAGTTAACTCTACACAAATATGTAGATTTGTCCAAATTGAAAGCATTTGGAGATGACAATTTAAATGATGGTCAAATGATGAAATTTGTCCTTTGATAGGGTAGAAAACATTGTGGGAAAAGGAGAAAATGCTGGTTTCCAGCATTTTCTCCTTTTCCTACAATGTTTTGAAAAAGCCTCTTTCTCGGGATCATTAAAACTTGGGACTGTGTGATAAAGAGCTACATACTTCCTCTTACCTCAGACATAACTCTCCAAAGTACATAAACAACTCTTTTCCAAGTGTTTGAACATCATCCAAGGATCTTCCAATCAACTGGTGAAAGGATGATCTTCCATCTGAACCTTTTTTCTTTGCCTCCTGAAGTAAGATGATTTTATGTACATGTATGCTTTGAAGCCAATATAAATAAACACTACATGATAATGTGTCTAATATATCTCTGATTAACCCTTTACCACACGACAAAATTTTCAGACTTGCCAAATTCCAAAGTATTTGCACACAGCAACTTAAATGTGGCTCAAATTGAAAATGTTACCTTTGATAGAGTAGAAAACATTGTGGGAAAAGGAGAAAATGCTGGTTACCAGCATTTTCTCCTTTTCCCACAATGTTTTCAAAGGCCTTCTTTCTCATGGTCGTTAAATGTCGGGATTGTGTGGTAAAGGGTTGATATAGCTGTTGAAAGGGGAAAGTATACCAACAGTATTTCTGGAAAGGATACTAATAATCTATTTCTAAAGTAACATATTTTAGACTTCTTGACTTTTCCAAACTGAAAGCATACTAGTAATTATAAAGACAATAAATTAAATTAAGCCTTTCCAAAACAAGCAAATTCAAACACTTTGAAATTGATGGCATCTGCGTTATGACAATCTAAAAATTGATACAAATGAGCTGAAGTACCTTGATTAGATAAAAAACATGGTGGGAAAAGGACAAAATGCAGGATTTATGATTTGGCATATATTAATTAAGCTGGACTATCATGGTTGCGGAAACATCAACACATCTGTTTATACCATGTTAAGTTTAGTTGGGACCAACAAAAGAGAAAATAAGCCCTGATGTACAAGCCCTGAGACAAAAAAAGCCAGGACAGGTACCAGTTCATGACAACTCAGACAACACTTACCATACAATTTGGCATTTTGATGCATATTCAAAGTATCAACAAGTAACCACTTATTGTGAAATATCTAGGGTCATCTGGCCATTACTGACAGCATTACCTTCAGCTAGATGGCATTTTTCAAAGACACATCTATCTGATTTGGGCATTCTGGGTACAGAACCGGACTACTTTCAAAACGGCAACCGTTACTCTGAATTTCAAAATCAAACAAACATTTACTCAATAAAATGCTACCTGGTACGATTCATTCATCTGTGGTCAGCTAGCATGTAACCTATGCACTGGCCATTTATAAAAACAGCCCCTACAGGCTTGGGTAATAGCTTCAGTATAAGTCTATGGAAAAATCCTGCATGAATCCTGGTTTCCCTGGGGTCTATATCTAAAAACTGTATTCAAAGATGTGCAGTAAAACAAGAGTATTTGTGAAAACTTTTTTCCCTTTTAAAATAATTAAATTTTCAAATTATTTGCAGCGAAAACATGACATGCGCAGACAACGGTACTGACAGTGTAAGTGAAAAAAAACAATTGTGTTGTGTCATTTGAAAAAGGCTACTTGAAGTTAAAAGACTCCATTTGCCAGTTGTCATTATTTTTCAACTTAATGTAATATTTCAAACTCATCTGTAGATGTCTATTCATAAGGGTACACAAAGTATGGTCTCGAACAAACCAGACAGAAAAAGCAAAGCGACGAAAAATCCGGGAACGTACTGGTTTAGGACGAAGAAGTTCTAATACTCTGTCAAAAAGCGCAGACACAACATTATAATCAGACACAACATGGGACTTTTTAGCTTAACTGAAGACTGTATGCATACAAACCTTTTGAACAGCATTTCCGTCAACTGCCTTTACAGCTTGACCTTTCAATCTAGCTTTGATCTTTATTCCTTTTAACTTGCATCCAGGTCCCTCAACCATGTTTAGAAATTTTGTTTACATAATTTCCCGCCGTTTATTGTCGGTGTAGGTGTAATTCATTACTCATTCAATTCGCAAGGTATGAAACTTATTAATTCATTAACGTTACATTTCCTTACTGCATAGATCCTTAATATTTTTTGCGATAATCGTTTTAAACATTTGCATATCAATGTAAAATATGTTAGGAAATGAATTATCTCTAAGCGGTCAGTATTTTAATCGATTCATGGTCTATGGGAGAAAACTCGTACAGCCTTTAAATTGAAGTAATGAAGATTTACCTCCCTTAATTATCCTCTCCCTCCTCCCCGCGCCCATAATGTTAAAATTCTTCTGGAATTATAATCAACTATTATCTCACTTTTTCGAAAAAAAAAAGAGTTGTTATTTCGTTATTAATGATACTTTTAAGGAACGCTCAAACTAGTACATATTGCCAGGATTTTTGAAAGGATAAATGCATCTTTTCAGGGATCATAAAAAGATATACACGATCCGCGATTTGGTTTATGAATTGTAGTGAATACTGCTTCTACTGACCTTGCGGATAAATTAATTGAATGGTGTTTTACGCCGCTTTCAACAATAATTCATTCATATGACGTCGACAGCTCACATATTCATGTTTTCCTAGGTTTTACCAGTACCAGGTTAGCGCTATGAAGTGTCTTGCCCAAGGACACTCCCACGGAAAGCCCAGTGGATCTAGTGCAGCTCGAGCCCGGGGCCTTCAGGCTAGGAGTCCCACACTTTGGACACCACTGAGCCACGTAAGAACCCTCCCCCCCCCTCCCCCACAAGTTTAAGGCTTAATATTACATTTTGGCTGGATCGTGATCTATATTTTCGGTCTATATCATTCTCTTTTTTTATCAGCCAGAAGTTTGGTAAACTTTTGAACCTTAGGCTGCTGGACCTAAGACCTTTTGAGAGCAGCGTATTTCAAGATCAGACTGCAGAGAACGTGCAGTCTGATCTTGGATCTACGCTGTCCGATAAGGAGATATCCCCCTCCCCGCACAAAAAAAAAAAAAGCGAAAAAAAAACTTTGAAATAGAAAAGTTTAGTTTTTACTATCGGCTCGAAAATTTCATTACATCTATTTAGCGGGATAAGGGTTAAAATTTAAATAGCCTGATTTAGATAGGACAACCGACATAATTACTCAGCACATTGGACGATATTTGTCAAAAACCAACATCTAGATCTATATCACCGTGTTCTGATTCTGACATTGACATCCCATCTTTTAACTCTTTACAATGCGAAAATATTGTAGACTTGGCCAAATTTAAAGTACATGTATTTGCAGACGACAATTTAATACGACTCAAACAGGATAAATTACCTTGTGAAGGGTGGAAAACATCGAGGAGAAATGAGAAAATGCTAGTAACCGGTATTTTCTCTTTTTTCAAGAATGTGTTTAGATGCCTTTTTCTTCACGGCTGTTAAAACTCGAAATATAGTGTGGTAAAGGGTAATTTTAAGCGCACATGTCTACAGTCTAGTGATCTAAGGGTCTAGATCTAGATCCTGTTAATTTTTTGTATCTTACGTTAAATTTGTATTCAAGATGAAATCTTACCTTGATACCAACCAAACTGTTATTTCTTACTTAAAATTTCGGTGTTTGACAGTTCAACTGAGATACATGTATACAATGGAGATTATCCTTATCATTAATAATTTATGCGCTTTCCTTGGTCTATTATCTTGAAATCCATAAAGGTGGATGATCCTATAATGACAACAAATTAGAAACATTATATCTAGTCAGAAAGAAAACGTTTTCTACATCGATAGTCTCTGCAGACTCTAGTTGGCGAACATCATATTTTTATTCGTTATTCGTTTGATTGTAAGGGAAGTGACTCATGTATCTAAAAACATGAAAATTTGTGAGAGTTTTCTCCCTTAGACCATAAATCGGTCGGTATGGTTAAACATCAAAGACCTCAGGATCGCCGGGTGACAAGGAGTAAGGGTAGATGTGCGAGTTGTCTCCCTTAGACCAAAAAGCGTCCGGTACTATTAAAATATTCTACCTTTCAAAGTAGATTATTCCATCAGAAACAGTTCGAAGCAAGGCATTTGGAGTGTGAAATTGTCGTGATGCATTTGCACATATGATACCCTTATTATGAACTGAAACCTCCAATGACTTTATCGAAACATCTGTCACCTTCCTTGGTAACCTCCCCCGAAACCTCTCCCATAGAAAAACTGTTGACATTGAAGACACACCAACATGTTAAGCAAAACAATTTACCGGTCTTCTCTTGCGTTTAAACCATTTGATGTCAGGTCTTGTGTAAAACGTACGTAAATTTTCCTTTAATTTATGTTTATCGTCATATTGTTATTAAGTGTTCTAAATCGGTATGACAAGTAAAATTCGGCAAATTCCTTGCATCATGTGCTTCACTGAAGCTGGATCCTACGACTGTATGTGGATTCGTCCCATGAAGAAATCGTCCCTTAATTGATTTGGGGAAGATATCTCTGGAGGAATAGTCCGCAAATACATTTATTCAGAAATCGTCTACACTTACCACCCAATCTCGACTTTTATCGGCCCTGAGGCTGAAAAAGACAGCTTTTGAAAACATAGTAGGAAAAGGAATAAGTGCTGGTAACCAGCATTTTTTCCTCTTTCCCATAATGTTTTCTACCTTTTCAAAGACAAAAGTCATCTTAAGAGATACATGAAATTTGTCGTCTGCAAATGCTTTCACTTTGTTTGTGTCCAAATTTTGTCTTTTGCTAAACAGTTAAGCAAGCAGGTAAGGGAAAGGGATACTCGAAATGTGCTTACTTACAGCAGGTGCTTGCTAAGTACAAGTACATTTCAACATATATTTACCTTTTTATCGGAACTTAGCCTAATGCTGGCTTAACTCTTTGCCAAACAATAAAATTCTAGACTTGTTCAAATTGAAAGCATTTTGCAGACAAAAAGAATGAACACAACTCGAATATTGAAATTTGTTTGTCCGTACAGGTAGAATACATTGTGGAAAAAGGGAAAAATGCTGTCCACAACATTTTCAAAAGCCTTCTTCAGGGTTATTTAAAGTCGGGATAGTAAGGTAAAGGGTTTAATCGGTTAATACAGGTTGCTTGAGTAAATATTTATCAAATAATAAGATTTCAGACTTTTCCGTTTTGAAAACATTTGCAGACAACCCTTTAAATGTAGCTGAAATGTTTGTAAATATCTTAGAAAGTGTAGAAAAACCACAAGGTTTTCAAAACAAACTATATCAGGGTTGTTAAGACTCATGATTGTGCAGTAAAGAATTGATTGATTGATTGACTGATTGTTTGGTGTTTAATATCATTTTCAACATAATTTCAGTTATATCCCAGCAGCCAGTGCACCTATCCATGCTTTCCTGGAGTCTCTTTTACCAGTACTCCACACAGTATTCTTTCTAAGCCACTGGCTGCTTTCCCACATAACCATCGTTGAGACAATGGTCAGCGGTGGGAGAGGAATGAATCCTGTCACAATGACTATCATCAATCCTCAGAAAGAAATTGGCTGAGCTAGGGAACGAACCCATAACCCCCTGTTCTCAAGTCTTGCACGCTACCGACTGAGCTACCGGAGCTCGGCAAAAGAGTTAATAAAGATGGCCACTAAGACAGGTTTTACTCTACGTTGTAGCTGTACAGATGTGCAGGTCTTTAGCTGGATCCCAAGCTCTGAGACACAGTCACCCAGCTTCCGATGGCAGTAGTCAGCATGGTCAACAAACATTCACATACTGTTCAAGGCCACATTTCTACCTGACAACCATCCTGGCTGGCTTAGGAATTACTCTTGCAGGATATAAGGTTATGAGGCTAAAGCAAAATGTATTTGTGGTTCCGGTTACATATTCTTGAGAATGAGGGTCTGAAAATTACTTTAATTTTTAATTTCTTTTTTTTTCTGAATTTTACAAGGATGACGATAATACTACGGTGTGATATAATATTAAACTATCAACAAGTGAAAAAAATGTTTATGGTATAGTAACTGATTTAGCTCTGAAATTGCTGAGCACAATTTAACTCTTTATCATAATATGACAAAATTTTGGACTTGTCTAAATGTAAAGAATTTGCAGACACTAACTTAAGTGAGGCTGTAAAAGTGGAAATTGTCCTTGAAAGAGTAGAAAACATTTTTGGGAAAAGGAGAAAATGCTGGTTACCAGCATTTTCTCCTTTTCCCACAATGTTTTCAAAAGCCATCTCAAGGTTACTGAATATAGGGATTGTGTGTTGAAGAGTAAACCTGTTTTTGCTTATAAAGATCAAGGTCAGACTCCATACATGAAATGTGAAGTGTGAAGAATTTAGGACCTACACTGGCTACTATTCTGTGTTGTTATCTTGTCAAAACATTACTACCATTATTGCAGTCTTCAGGTCTTTCATCCCCCCTGCCCTATCCTAAGACTGAAAATGTGACATCATAATATACCGGTACATTAGATTAACAGTATATGTATTCATTTTTTTTGCACTCTAGCTATTTCTCTCATCAGTCAGCCAATATAGCCTTCTTATAGTCAGCTGAACTATACATCTATCTTTGATTGATCTTTGAATGTTTGAATGGTGTTTTTTGCAGCTTTTTATATGATTGGCATTCTTAGAAGAGGGGGTTTGATGCATCTCTGTGATGCATTATACCAAGCAAGATACTGTATTTACAATTATGAATCCATAAATTATGAAGCAGATTGCAGAGCTCCAGATAAGAAGGAGTGATGGTATTCTAAAGTCATTTAGTCTCTTTGAAACCCTATGTTGTGGATACTCATTAGAATCATCTCGATGAGACGATTCTAATGAGTACCCACAACATAGGGTTTATTGGAGAATAATTAATATTCTAAATTTTGAAATCAAAATCACTCCCTCTATCTGGAGCTCTGAGAATGGTCCTTTGACATGCAGAAAAGTAAGAAATAAAATAGCTTCAAGTTTTGACCCATGTTAGCCATCAAAGGCTGACATGGGTTGATACTTTTTTGCAGATACATTAAAGAGGCCCTTATACTCATTTTCAGCCAGTTTTAACTCATTTTGTCTTTATTTTCTTATTTTATCAAACTATACTCATTCTTATATCTTCATGCCAAATATTGCGCCTGACGGTTGCAAGGTTGCTTAGATGACGATCGATAGAAAATGCATTTCGCAGAGTTACAGCCTTCCATGTAAACAGACTCGTCGTTTCCGGTTTTTGAATCGAAGATTTCCAATATATCCATTATACACTCGGGTAGATTCGTATGATGATCATGCATTCTGTCACGTGACTATATTTGACCTTCGCCCTTTGTATTATGAGGTAAACAAAGGAAAATGGAGGCTTCTCTGTTGCAGCCTAGATTTTCAGAAGGAGGTCGCGGCCTATATATGCAAATTACACCGTATCCGCATCTAGGCGGAAACCAACGATAAATTTCCGTGATGCACCGCCATTGTATACAGCTTCGATCGTCAGCCAGTTTTCTTCTGACCAATGTTCGGTTTCTAATACAAATCTCTGTGTTTCTTTTTTTCAGTTACACCATACATGTCAATAATCTATCCATGTTTACACAAAGGACTGATTTCTGTACCATTCTAAATTGTTTGAAATTCAACGGCGTTTTTGCTCACCGGCTGTAGACGGGCATCTTTAAATGCCATTTTTACAGAGCATGGCTCATTTATTTCAGTGATCTCATGGCAGCAGCTCCCTTTTTCTGTCTTTTTGTGGTTTCACCAGTACTGAGCTGGTGCTCTGCTGTCTGTTGATAACCTCAAATGTATCAGTTTTCTTTATTTTTTTTCTCGTGTGAGAACTAGATTTTAGTTATTTAAATAAGCTGGTTTTCTCTTCTAGGTTTTGAAGAATAAGTTTGTGGTGCATGCAGCAGAAACAGCAGAACAGACTGCTCAAGCTGAAAAAGTAGACAATCCAAAACCCTCAGGTAATAATGTATTCTAATATAGATCTGTACCAGTCAACAAAATTTTGACTCTTTCAAATTGAAATTACTTGCAAATGAAACAGTAAATATGGCTCAAAGGATGAGATTTGTTGTCAAAAGGTCGAAAAACATAATGGGAAAAGGAGAAAATGCTGCTTTCCTAGCATTGTTTCCAAAGGCTTTCCCTGTACGGTTGATAAAATTTGTGATCGTTTGGTAGAGGGTAATGTTTCAAAATTCCATTCACCTGCTATATGTGATAATAATACACACAATTAATTGAGTTGTCACTTTATATGTGCAGTCCGCGCAGGCTGGTCCGGGTCAAAACTTCTTTATTGGTAAATTTTCTATATATCTAAGAACAATTCTACCTCATAATTCAGTTGTCAGACAAATTGGATTTTATGGATCCATAATTATGTAATGATTTGCTAAAAAAAGTTGTATAATGCATCATGAAGATGTAATAAACCCCTTCTTGCCAGAGGACGGCTCATATACACTTTGACTTTGCTCTATAATCATATGCCTTTTTTGACTCCACCAGTAAACATGCTGACATATGGCTTGCAACACACGAAAAGGGGCATTTGGACATTTGCGTAAAGTGTCATCTCGGATCAGCCTGCGCAGTCCACGCAGGCTAATCCGAGACGGCACTTTACGACTACAATAGATTCTGTTCTTCAGTAGACTTGCGCAAAGCAGAAAATTACATAAATACGGAAAGTGTCGTTTCGGATTAGCCTGCGCGAACTGCGCAGGCTGATCCGAGACGACACTTTACGCAACTGTCCAAATGCCCCTTTTCGCGTGTTGCAGGCCATATACTTTCAAACCTTGACAATTTGTTAAGTATGTATTGCTGAAAATAGACAGTTTAAACTATCATATTAACCCTTTACTACATGGCAATTTTTTTAACCAATTGATATTGAAAGCATTCCCAGTTGACAAATTTCACATGAGTTAAAAAAAAAAAATAGAGTTTAGCTTCAGACAAATAGAAAACATTGTGAGAAAAGGAGAAAATACTGGTTACCAGCATTTTCTCCTTTTCCCACAATGTTTTCAAAAGGCGAATACAGCAGGGTCGTTAAAACTCGGGATTGTGTGGTAAAGGGTTAAATGTGTTGTACAATTCTTGTAAAGGAGAGAAAAAGGAAATAGACTGGTCAACTGTTCCTAAAGTTCCAAAACATGTGACTTATTTATTGATTGGAGGAGGGGTGGCTTCGTTGGAGGCATTTATTGCGATAAAGACTAAAGATATTAATGCAAAGGTAAGGTTAATCGTTATATTTTGAAACTGCTGTAGTGAATACTAGGTTTGATCAGTTGCCTGAATTCTGTACCAAAAAACACAGTTTTAGATTAGTTCAAATTGAAAGCATTTGCAGACAACAAAAATGTGACTCAAAAATTGAAATTTTTTTAGGGAAGGGTAGAATAAACTGATGGAAAAGGAGGAAATGCTGGTTACCAGCATTTTCTCCTTTTCCCACAATGTTTTCAAAAGTCTTCTTTTATCAGTGTTGTTTAAGCTAGGGATTGTGCGATAAAGAGTTAAGAGCTGGAGTTAATGGCTTAAATCTGTACCAGATGTAAAAATTTTAGGCATCCAAATTGAAAGCATTTGCAGATGACAAATGTGGCTCAAATGGAGGGATTCATTTTCATAAGTTGTCTTACTAAAGGTCGTGAAAACATGACATTGTTTGGTAAAGGCTAAACTATTTCCCACATTATTCCAATATTGAACAACTCAGGGCAAGAAAGCTTTTGACAACATTGTGGGAAAGGGATAAGATGCTGATTACCAGCATTCTCCTTTTGCCACAGTGTTTTTGAAAGGCCTCTTACTCACGGTTGTTAAAAGCTGGGATTGTGTGATAAAGGGTTTTAAGGGAATTGATTTTTTTAACTCTTTCCCAAACGACAATATTTTAGACGGGTCCAATTTGAAAGCACTTGCAGACTACAATATTTATATGGCTCATATTATGAGATTTGAATCAGATAGTCTAGAAAACATTGTGGGAAAAGGAGAAAATACTGGTTACCAGCATTTTCTCCCTTTCCCACAGTGTTTTCAAAAGGCCTACTTCTCAGAGTCGGGATTGTGTGGTAAAGGGTTAAAGCATCAAACAATAAAAGAATTTGAAGACTATATTTTTTTTTTAACTTTGTGGTAGATTGAATTATTTTTACATACTACAAATCTGACCTTTTATCCTCATTAGGAACCTTTCTCTGTCAACAGAAATATTCTTCTATATGAAATATGTAGGATTACTAATATGCATTTGTAAAACAGTTAAAAACGAGCTAATTTGCATGTGTCACAGTGTTTTTTCTAAACTCTCCTAAAATACCTTTTTTCATAAACTTTCTATCTTTTCTGTTCCTCCTAATAACTCCTGGAGACATCTGTTAGAAAGCATCATCACAGACAGAGAAATTGGGTAAAGATGTGTTTGACATTTCTGTTTCAGGTTTTAATGATAGGGGAGGAACCCTATACCCCTTATATTAGACCACCTTTAACTAAAAGTTTTTGGTTTGACAAAAATAAAGAGAACTACAAAGAAAAAATCTATACAAGTTTATTGGGACAGGAAAAAAGGTATGAGCCATGAATTGTACTAAAGTGTTGTTTTTTTTTGTTTTCTTCAGTCAATTTTTTTTTTTTTTTTCATTTTTGTCCATATTATTGTTTGTTTAGCTTTTTACAACACAATCTTATGTTTTTACGACCCTGAGAAAGAAGGCTTTTGAAAACAATGTGAGAAAAGTAGAAAATGCTGGTTACCAGCATTTTCTTCTGTCTTTCTGCCTTTGGTTACTCCCTTTGGAAGAATGTTTTTGAAAACATCAAGGGGAAAAGAGACAATGCTAGTAACCAGCATTTTCTCCTTTTCCCACCAAGTTTTCTAACCTTTCAGAGACAAATTTCATCATTTGAGCCACATTTGGTTTGTTTTCTGCAACTGCTCTCAATTTGGGGGCGAGTCTAAAATTCTTTTGTCTGGAAAAAAGAGTTAAAGTTGGCTTAAATTGACAAAATATTACATGTACTTGTAGTTATTGGCATTGGAGTTTGAACAAAATGAATGCCAGATTTTGAAATTTTATGAGAAACATTTAGCTCAGTCACGCTGAAACAAAAATACAGCAGATGACTTTCAAAACATCCTTGTAAAATAAGGATAATCAGTATGAATGAAGAGTTACAGAGCTCCAGATAAGGGGGATTGATGGTATTCTAAATCCATTATTTCTCTTTCATACCCTATGTTGCGGGTACTCGTTAGAATAGTCTCGTTGAGACGATTCTAATGAGTACCCATAACATAGGGTTTGGTGCAGAATAATTAATATTTTTAATTATAAAATCAAAATCACTCCCTCTATCTGAAGCTTTGGAATTAATACCGTTAACACTGTTAAATATCTTGGGAAAAGACAAAAATACCAGTGCCAAATGACCTGAGACTGTGTGACGGTCAAGTAAGAATCAATAATTTAACTTTTTTACCACACAACCAAAATCTGAGTCATTGGAAGCATTTGTAGTTGACAGTTTAGCTCAAATAATGGAATTTTCATTTGAAAGAGTAGAAAACATTGTGGGGGAAAAAGAGAAAATGCTGGTAGCCAGCATTTTCTTCTTTTCCCACAATGTTTCCAAAGGCAATGAATCTCAGGGTAGTTAAAACTCAGGATTGTGTTGTAAAGGGTTACATTAATGTTTAAACTGTGATAAGTTATAGTGACAGCACTGCAGCACTCAGAACCTAATGGAGCAAACATGGTGCAGGCAACTTTGATAAAATTTCAAACTCGTCAGAATATAAAGTATTGGCAATCAATAAGTGAAGAATGAATAACGTGAAAGATTTTTCTTTTAAAGGGTAGTAAAGATAGGAGAAAAAGGAGAAAACACTGGTTACCAGCATTTTCTTCTTTTCCCATGTTTTGTGCAGCCTGATCTTGATCTACACTGGCCGCAAAGGCAATTATAGTCATGAAAGGCGTTTTTAGGCTGGAGTTGCTTTTATTTGTGATTTTTGGCTTTGCCGTTTTGTGAAGAAAACCTTTAGGCATAGCCCTGCATTAAGGTACTTCTGATATTTCCTGATATCTCTGTCAAAAGTGAAGAAACATACACAGATAACCCTCAAAATATTTCTGACACAGTTATGCCCCTTGTTTTGAAGTGAAATTTTCACTTAAAACACTACTGGATCCAAATGTTGGCCCCAGCATTCAGTGCTCTTGTTATAGTGAAGATTTGTATGAAGATTTTCATGGTGTACTTTCAGTGTATTTTTGTATGACGGTTTATACATGGATCCACAAAAATTACCATACTCGGACAGGGGTGGGTTGGCATGGTTACAGGGTAAGGTAGGTGACAAAGTAAATTATACCATTATTTGATGTTATACTGTTTTTCCAAAGAGGACAGCAGGCCTTGAAAATTTTTTGTAGACATATTGATCATCATAATCCTCATAATCATAATGTAACAGTACCATAGAGATCTGATCATAGAGAAAAAATACAATTTCTACTCCTAGAGTAGACAGCCTATATCCTTAATCCTGACTTTAAACAACCTTTTGAAGAAAACTTTTGAAAACATTGTGTGAAAAAGAGAAAAAATGCTGGTAACCAGCATTTTCTCCTTTTCCTACAATGTTTTCTATCTTAGAGATAAATCTCAACGTTTGAGTCATCTTTAAGTTGTCATCTGCAAGTGCTTTCAATTTTGACAGGTGTAAAATGATGTTGAGTGGTAAAGGGTTAAAAACATTATGGGAAAAGGAGCCATTTCTGTGGCATCTGATGCTGAATGTTACTAGAAATAGCCTGTATGATATTAAGCCTTTACCAGATGACAAAATTTTAGACTAGTCCAAATTGAAAGCTTTTGCAGACACACATTAAAATTTAGCTCAAATGATTGGACTAGTCTCTGAAGGGATAGAAAACATTGAGAGAAAAGGAGAAAATGCTGGTTACTAGCATTCTCTTCTTTTCCCACAAGGGTTGTAAAAGCCTTCTATCTCAGGGTCATTAGAATATTGGATTATTTGGTAAAGAGTAAGAAGTGTCCATAATTGTTTGATAGAATGGTAGCCTATGCTTACATCCCAGTACACTTTCATTCTGCAGTTGTTAAACTGGCATGCATAATGGTATGCTGTTTATATAACAGAAGTAAGAGTGGACCGTATGATATTTTTATTTTTTTGCTCACAGGTTGTTAAATTAGATGCTGTCAACAAATATGCGACCTTAAATGATGGAAGTGTTATTTCCTATGATAAGTGTCTAATTGCTACAGGTATGTATACCTTACTTTGATCTACTATAATATATATGTCTAATTGCAGATACTTAATCTTTGTCTTAATTCTTCTAGCATATCGTGACAAAGGGGTAAATTGCTCATAAGGAACAATTTCTGCTTTCATCTATATTCTTAAACAGGTATTTCACAAGTAGAGAATGTAGATCTAAGATCAGACAGCATATTTTTTGTGCAGTCTAACCTTGATCTACACTGGCTTCTAAGGTATCTGTAGTTGTGAAAGGCACTTTAAAGGTTAGCCCTATACCGGACGACATGATTTAAACCTGGTCCATATTGAAAGTATTTGCAGACGACAAATCAGATTTGGTTGAAATTACAGGTTTTGTTTGTGAAAGAGAATATAATGTTGGTAAAGGAGAAAACAGTGATTGTCAGCATTTTCTCCTTAACCCGCAAGTTTTTCAAAAGCCTTCTTTGCTGGGGTAGTTAAAACTCTGGATTGTGTGGTAAAGCATTAGACACATACATATAGCTATTTTGTAGTTATCTTGCAACACTACTGAACTGGAATTTACTTCTAGGTGTTTTATACTGTTTTAATCAGTGTTTGTGTCATTTTTGACACTTTTTTAAACAGCATTATGTTTGTTTAGTTTTGATATTGTTTGTTTACTAAAAATATGTTTAGTGCTTTATGTGTTTATCCATTTCCAGGTGGAAAACCAAAGAACTTACCAGTTTTGAAGGAAGCAGGGACTGCTGTACAGAAAAGAGTAACTTTGTTTAGAAATGTATGTATATCATTCACTTGGCCATAATTTTTTGATATATGGAAGTATATTAAATGCTAACAACTTTATACAAAGTGTGAGATATATAAGATCTGACATGGGTTGGCATTTGAGATGAAGTTTTATGAAACGAGTTTAGAAAAATGTTAGTGAGCCTTTGACGAACTTAATGACATTTCTCTTGACAAGTTTAATAAAATTGTACTTCAAACGTCAACGAATATCAGACTCTTCTAATTACATATCTGTTTCTCAAGAATTATACTTCTTGATTTGTTGAAACACAGGCCTAAATGTACATGTATATTGAAATTTACATGAAGCCTTTGTGACAGGTGTGTACATCACGAAAAATTGTTCCAAAGAAACTTCCATATCATGATTTTGTTTTTATTGTAACAATGATAAAATTCACAACTTTGTCATGATCATCAATTTTGACAGTAAATTTCACTGATAAACCTTGGTCAGCAGTGTTTTAGAAAAGAGGCGTATGATTACGGAGCTTTGACAAAACACAGAACTATTTGCTTATCATAACTCATTACCAACAACAAAATTTTGGACGAAACCAAATTGAAAGCAATTGCAGACGACAAAGGTGGTAAAAATCACGAAATTTTATCTTGATAGAGCAGAAAACATTGTGGGAAAAGGAGAAAATGCTGGTTTCCAGCATTTTCTCCTTTTCTCACAATGTTTTCAAAAGGCTTTTTCCTCAGGGTCGTTAAAAGTCGGGACTGTGTGGTAAAGAGTTAAACATGTGTAAGATAAGTAGGACTGAATTACCCGCACTGTTTAACCCTTTACTTAATGGCATAATAATAGTCTTATCCAAATTCAAAGCATTCGCAGATAACAAATTAAAGCTGGCCCAAGTGATGAAAACTGTTATTCAAAGGGTAGAAAACATTGAGGGGGAAAAGGAGAAGATATTGGTTACAGACATTTTCTATTTTTCCCACAATGTTTTCAAACACTTTCTCTCATCAGGGTTGCAAAAACACAAGATTGTGTGATTATGGGTTAGAACAGGTATTAACCCTTTACCACACAATCCCGACTTTTAACAACCCTGATAAAGAAGCCTTTTGAAAATGTTGTGGGAAAAGGAGAAAATGCTGACTACCAGCATTTTCTCCTTTTCCCACAATGTTTTCTACCCTTCCCAAATCAAATTTCAATTTCTCAGTGACACCTATTTTGTCATAGGCAAATTCTTTCAATTTGGAAAAGTCTAAAATTTTGTCATATGGCAAAGAGTTAAACACAATTCAAATGAGGAAAGAGGCCAGACAGTTAATTCATTCCTGTTGCTTCAAATTTCAGTTAGATGATATGATTAAACTAATAGAGATAACAGATAAGTGTAAGAGTGTGGCTGTAATTGGTGGAGGTTTTCTAGGCAGTGAACTGGCTGTGGGGCTTGCTACAAGAGGTAAACATAGTCATCAAATTTCACAAAATCTAAAGTTTCAGCAACGTTGATGGAAAAATTTTGGAAGACGTTGTGGAAAAGGAGAAAATGCTGGTAACCAGCTTTTTTAGCTCACCTGAGCACGAAGTGCTCATGGTGAGCTATTGTGATCGTGCTGTGTCCGGCGTCCGGCGTCTGTTGTCAACTTTTTACCTTGTGTACACTCTAGAGGCCACATTTTCAGTCCGATACTCATGAAACTTGCTCAGAATGTTTGCCTTGATGATATCTCGGACAAGATTGAAAATGGAACATGCCGGGTCAAAAACTAGGTCACTAGGTCAAATCTTAGAAAAACCTTGTGTACGCTCTAGAGGCCACATTTTCTGTCCAATACTCCTGAAAGTTGGTCAGAATATTTGCCTTGATGATATCTCGGAGGAGTTTGAAAATGGGTCATGTCGGGTCGAAAACTAGGTCACCAGGTCAAACCTTAGAAAAACCTTGTGCACGCTCTAGAGGCCAGATTTTCAGTCCAAAACTCTTGAAAGTTGGTCAGAATGTTTGTCTTGATGATATCTCAGACGAGTTCGAAAATGGGTCATGCTGGGCCAAAAATCGAAAATCGATCATGTTGGGTCAAAAACCTAAGTCAGTAGGTCAAATCTTAGGAAAACCCTGTGTATGTTCTATAGGCCACATTTTCTGTCCAATACTTATGAAAGGTGGTCAGGATCTTTGTTTTGATAATATCTACAATGGGAAAATTGGCTATGGTTGGCTAAAAAGTAGGTCAGTGACAGAAATCTTAGAAAAAGCTCATGTTCATGCTAGAGGCCAAATTTTCAGTCCAATAATTATGAAAGCTTAGTAGAATGTTTGTTATGATATCTCAAAAGAGATTGAAAATGGGTCATGTTTGGTCAAAAGACTCAGGTGAGCGACTTCAGGGCCATCATGGCCCTCTTGTCTTCTTTTCTCACTGTGTTTTCCGTCTTTTCAAAGACAAATTGCATAATTTGAGTAACATTAAATTTGTGGTCTGCAAATGCTCTCAAGTTGGACAAGGCTAAAATTTTGCTGTCAGCTAAATAGTCAGCAGTAATGTGCTCTACTGAATCACTATCCCTTGAAATAATTTACGGCAAAGGACTTTGATAAAAAAAAATATGTTTGAGCAAGATGTAAACAGTTATCTCTTTGAGGTAGTCTAAATAAATTTTGAGCTAAAATGTCATCTGTATTGTTTTACCAGCTGAGCTGTGAAAGCTAAGTTGTAATGCTTGTTATCCATGTATTGTCAGTTTAGCGCAACTCCTTTTTTGAATACAATCCATACAAACATAACAGATGGTGCTGTTATGAAGGTGTCAATAGGCTATCACGTCAATATTAGCAGTTCCATGAGGTTTTGATATTTTCAAACAATACATGAATGAAATATATTTGGTATAGACATTTAACATACAAACAAAAACAAATGTAGCCATGCTCTGGGAAAAGGGGCTTAATGCATCTCCTTGATGCGTTATACTAAACAAGCCATCACATAACTATGGATCCATAAAACCCATTTTGTCGAACTTAATATGAATCCACTTAATCATGATGTATACTGGTCCTTTGACAAGCAGAAAATTAACCAATGAATAGCAAAGAATTTGACCAGGGTCAGCCTGTGCAGGCTGGCGTGGGTCAATTCTTTTTGCAAATGCATTTAATCCCCTTTCCACAGAGCATGGCTGAAGTATATCCACATGCATTTGATATTTACCTGAAGAAGATATATTTTGCCACGTGTACCATTTACCTTTTCTGAAAACATTTTAGAAAAAAGTAAAATAAACACAAGCCATGATCTTAATGTATTTAGAGCCAATTCTGAGCAATTTCTCTGTTGGCCAATTTTTTTGTTTTTTCTTCAAAAAGCTGTTTTGCAGAAGATGTCTATGAAAAAGTCTAAATGAAATGAAGATGTGAAGCAATTTTTCTCAAGACAAAGAGCAGTGCCCACAGTCAGTGACAAAACCATTGTTTGCAGAGAAATCATTGTTTAACTCTTTCTTTATCACACATAAAATTTTTTGGCTCTTCCAAGTTGAAAGCATTTGTAGATGACAAAATTATATGTAGCTAAAATCATGGGATTTTTCTTTGGAAGCATCGAATGCTGGTAACCAGCATTTTCTCCTTTTCTTACAATGCTTTCAAAAGCTTACCTCCTCAGGTTGTTAAATGTTGGAAAGTGTGGTAAACAGATCATTTTATTCCAAAGACATTGTCATTTAAAACTTTCTTCAATTCTGTTGCAGGCGAGGAATCTGGTCTGAAAGTTTTTCAAATTTTTCCAGAAAGTGGTAAGAGAAATCAGTGCATGTATTTATTCTTTGTCTATTTTTTGCGGATCCTGATTTTGAAGGTTATGTTACAGTGCTTTTTATAACATTAACATCTACAGAATGAAAAGATCTGGATTTTCCCTGATGTGCTTGTTCTTGGCTCTTATCATGACAAACCCATTTCATGATGAACTAAAACAGCAAAAGTGTAATGGATTTCTAAATAAACCAATCAGCCAGAGATATATCTCAGATTAGTTACTAATATGTGAAGATTTATTCATCTTTCACTTTAACTAGCCTGTTAAAATGTCTGCTTTTCCCCCTTCCACTGGTTGTAATCAAATTGGCTGAATTTGTAATGCAAGCTTGCTTGCTTATTTTCACCAACATGTTTACAGAAGCAGTCAAGTGCTCACTTTTGTTATTATACCCCCCACACAGAAGAAAGGGGGATGTATACTGAAATGAGCTTGCCCGTCCATCTGTCCATAGACACAGTTTTGTGTCTTCTTCTCCTCCTACAGTTGTCAATCAATCTGGCTGAAATTTTCAATGGAAGGTTTTCTACAAGTACCATATGAAATTATGCACTTGCAATTTTCAATATGAGCAGTTAATATGTTGGTGGTAGGGGGGGGGGGGGGGGGGGGAAGGTGAATATATAGGGGTATTCATCATGGGCCCTATACAGTTCAAGTCATATTTGTTTCATATTTGGTTAAATGATAGTTGTTTTTATATACCCACTGTTTTGTTTTGCCCCCCAGGAAACATGTCTAAAGTATTACCAACTTACCTGAGTGAATGGACGTCGAAGAAAATAAGAGAAGGTTGGTTGAAAACTTGAAATATGAACTTATCCTTTTCTCATTCAGATTGTTACTTATTTTTCTTGTATTGTGAAAACATTTAATGCGATCAGTCTTAAAAGTATATTGCTACACAAGTCAAAAGAAATCAATGGAGAGAATTTGAGATAAGAGGGTACATACAGTCTTCTCTAAATCAACAGTCTGCAAAAGTAAGAAATTTTGCTTGGCACATAGAAATAAACAACAGCGTCAGTGCTCATTGATATTTTCATACTCAAGTCAGCTGAGAGTGAAATTGCAAAGTTATATAAATGAAATATGACTCTTACAGATAGACTAAGTTTTAGACATGTCCTTATTCAAAGTATTTGCAGACAACAAATGAATTGTGGCTCAAATAAGCATGGAACCTGGAAGACATTTTACCTTATTTCTACTACTGTCATTTTTTTTTTTTTCTTTAAATGAAAATTTAACATTGGAAGAAATTTATACAAATAGTCTTTTTTTTCTTTTGCTTCAGAGGGAGTAGAGGTTGTACCTTGCAGTAATGTAGAATCAGCTGTTGTAGAGAATAACCAAGTGAAGCTACGTCTTAGCAAGGATAGATTTGTAAGAGCTGCTTCATCAAATAATTACGGACTTTTTTTTTTTCAATAATAGGGTCTGGCATAAGTTTGCATTTGAGATAAGATTTACATTGAACTGAAATGGTTGAGAACAAATATTATTGAGAAAGTCTTTGGCAACACAAACATTTTTTTATGACTTCAAAATCCCACATCAGACATACATCTAGAAATTTTCATGAATGGGAATGTCTCACTGCATTGACAAGAGTGTACTACTACATTAATCAGAAATGGTTGCAAAGAAGTATGCATGTAGCAACTTGGTTTTAAATGTATAAATAAACCAAGATGATAAATTTTGACTGTCAGTTAGAATTATGTAATTGTTCCCAACTTTTTAACCCTTTACCTACCACAGAATCATGACTTTTAACGACATTTAGAGAATGAGCCTTTGAAAACATTGTGGGAAAAGGAGAAAATGCTGGTAGCCAGAATTTTTTCGAATTGTCCAAAAACTATTTGCAATTTGAGTCACATTCATTTTGTCTGCAAATACTTTCATTTTGGACAAGTCTAAGATTTTGTCATTTGGTAAAGAGTTAAACTTTTTACTATACTCTTGGAGTCCTATTTACCAACCCTTCTAAAATTAATTTTTATCGTAAATTCTTATACTAGTAATGTGATTGGCTGAAACATTTCCGTCTCAGCCAGTCAGATGACTTGTCATGGAATTCAAATTTTGAACAATAAGCAGTTGTGGTGCACAATGCCCTTGGTTCTCTATTAGATAAACGTAGACCATGTGGTGGTGGCAGTCGGGTTAGAACCTAACACAGATTTAGCAGAGTCAGCTGGTTTGGAAATTGATGATAAACATGGAGGGTACAGAGTAAACATGGAATTACAGGCCAGATCAGACATTTGGGTGGTAAGTTAAGGCTATTTAGTTTCCAAAACATGAAATTTAACACTTGCAAATGGAATGCATCAGCCGTCACTAGCTTTTGACAAGTTGTATGGCCATGGCATTTCTAGAGTGCCACAAATTCAGTCAGAAACTCATGAAACTTGGTTAGAATGTTTCTCTTGATAATATATCGGACAAGTTTGAAATTGGGTCATGTTGGGTCAAAATGTAGGTCACCAGGCCAAATCTTAAAAAAAGCTTGTGTGCACTCTCGAGGCCACATTTTCAGTCTGGCACTCTTGAAACTAGGTCAGAATATTTGTCTTGATGATATCTTGGACAAGTTCAAAATTGGGTTTAAAAAGTAGGTCACTGGGCCAATTCTGAGAATAACTTTGTTTGCACACTAGAGGCCTGATACTTATGAAACCAAGTTAGAAAGGTTGTCCTCTTGAAATTTCAGAGTAGTTTGAAATTGGGTCACAACAGATTAAAAGGTAGGTCACTGGGCCAAATCTTTGAAAAAACTTGTGTGCAGTCGAGAGACCAAATTTTCTGCCTGATACTGATGAAACATTATCAGAATGTTTGTCTTGATGATATATCTGACAAGTTCAAAAGTAGGTCAAGATGGTCAAAAAGTAGGTCACTTACATGCATGTATTTTACATCATTAAAACCATAGCATAGATGACTTTACTCAGGTGAGCGCTTTAGGGCAAATGGCCCTCTTGTTTTAATTTGGTAATATAAAATTGGTAAAATGCTGGTCATGCATTTTCTCATTTGACACCTTTTTTGCAACACTTTCAAACTCATACACCCTCATTTGTGCCATATTTAATTTGTAAATTTGTAATATCTACAAATGCTAATGTAAAGTGTTCAAAGGTATTTGTCGTCTGGGGAGAAAACATAATATTTTTTTTTGATCTCTTTGCTATCTGATATTTCTTTTATTATAGGCTGGAGACTGTTCATGCTTCTTTGACGTCAAACTTGGGCGAAGACGGGTAGAGCACTATGACCATGCTTGTTTAACAGGAAGACTTGCAGGGTTCAACATGACAGGAGAGGCCAAATCATACACACACCAGTCAGCATATTGGTAATCCTTTACCAAAGTATTTAACTTTCTCTTTCCCATATAGCTTCATGAGAAATCTTTTGCTCAAAATCTAATCTGGCTTGAATTTCTTCCTGTTTACTCTTTACCACACAATCACACGTTTTAACGACCCTGAAGGAAAAGCCTTCTGAAAACACTGTGGGAAAAGGAGAAAATGCTGGTAACCAGCATTTTCTCCTTTTCCCACAATGTTTTCTACCCTATCAAGGACAGAAATCATCATTTGAGCTACATTTAATTTGTCGTCGGCAAATGCTTTGAATTTAGTCTAGTCAAACATTGTGTCGTTTGGTAAAGAGTTAAACCATAAGCTTTATTGGCCACATCTTAACATACCAATTTTCATGAAGTGACTCATGTAGTGACTGCTAGACAACATGGCATGACTGCTTGGATATTTGACTGTTTCATATTTCAGCTATAAAATAAATGTATAAACTAAAAGTTAAAATCATCTTTTATTTCAGGTCAGATTTAGGGCGACAGATTTCTTATGAAGCTGTAGGTTTGACAGATTCAAAGCTTAAAACTTTTTCAGTGTTCAGAAAAGAGCTATTAAAAGAAGAAAAAGAAATGGAAGAGAAAAAAACACAGGAAGTGAGTACAGTACATCTTTTCTGTGTACAAGTTTAATTCAAGAGACCTAAATGAAAAAAAGGCCAAGTTAGCTTAGAAATGTTAGACTTTACAAAATATGGCTAACTACAGTGTAACCCCACTATAACGCTATCGCCGGGAGCCACAATCTACAACAGCGTTATATCTGGGGTTAAAATATATAACGCTGACCCCCCTACACTACCCGCGACCCATCCGCCGACCATTGCAAGAACTATGGCATCATTTAATTGCTGTTATTCGCCAATACATTCGAACTAAAATAAAATTGTAATTTCCTGGTTATTATGGAAATCAACATTTTGAACAATTCAGGATAGCCAAAATAATAAGTTTTAATTTGGGGAGTGTGTCTAAAATGGTAAGGGCAAAGTCTTGCAAATTTTTTGAGAAGGGCAAAGTCTTGTATTTTGCTTGAAAACCCGAACAAAGTTGACTGTGTAGATCAGTCATTAGACTGCACATTTTGTCTGATGTTTGTCTACGCTCTCAACAAAAGCAGTTATTGTTGTTAAAGACATTTTAAGACTGAAATTATATCTTCAAAGCCTCTTAGAAATTACATAAAATGTAGCAATAAAAGGAAAGGTAAATATCATTGGTCAAAGTTACCAAAAACATTGTGAAAAAGGAATAATTGCTTCTTGTAAGATTTTCATTGTAGTTCATTAAAGCATATTTTTACTTTGTTAACTTTATAAAGAAAAAAACAAACGAAAAAATGCATCACTTTTTTGCACTGTTTGTCAAAACCTTTCCTCTTCAGGGATGAACAAAAGTGATATAAGGCTTGCAACACGTGAAAAGGGGCATTCGGACATTTGCCTAAAGTGTCGAGTCGGATCAGCCTTCACATCCGATACGACACTTTACGACTACATTAGATTTTGTGCTACAGTGGACTTGTGCAAAACAGAAAATTACATAAGAATGGAAAGTGTCATTTCGGATTAGCCTGTGCGGACTGCACAGGCTGATCCGAGACGACACTTTACGCAAATGTCCGAATGCCCCTTTTCGCATGTTGCAGGCCATAACTGAGTTAACCCTTTACCAGGCTATCCCGAGTTTTAACGGCCCTGGAAAAAGATGGCATTTGGAAACATCATGGTTTAAAAAGAAAATGATGGTAAACGGCCTTTTCTCCTATTTGCATAATGTTTTCTACCTTTCAAAGACAGAAATCATCATTTGAGCAACAGTTATTTTGTCCTCTGAAGTTGCTTTCAGTTTGGTTGAGTCCAAAATTTTGTCATTTGGTAAAAAGTAAATGGCTTAACATTTTTGATCTATAAAAAATGCTACATAATTGTATGTCATATAACAGGTTAAATATCAGAAACATTTATGATTTCAGACAACGGAAAACACTGCAGCAAAACCATCTACTGAAGAAAGCAAGGCTTCCAAAAGTGAAGTATCAGCATCAAAGAATTCAAACACCAGTGAGAATACTACACAGACCTCAAAAAGCAATGTTGATAGTAGTAAAATAACAGACAGTAAATCAACAGGTACATTGTTGTTGTAATTACAGTAAAATGGAAGAAGACTTAATTCAGATGGAGGAGTAATAAGAAGTTAATTTTTCATTAAAGGCCCAGTAGCAGCCAAAAATAGACAATGTGGATGTTATAATGATTTAGATTTTAATCATACCATTTCAATGAAGTGATATTATTGTGAAGATAATCTGTTATTGTACGGTTGGTCCAAGTACTAGTTGCTGGAAAAAGAATGAATTTAAAACCAAGTAATATTCAAACAAAGATAGAGTGCCTTGGCAACTTTTTACCTGGTTAAAATTTACATTTTACTGCCAGGGACTAACACTTGGACCGACCGTACAATAACAGATTGTCATCTTCACAATAATTTCCATACTTTTAATTGGTATGATTTAAAGTTAAATGGATTGTAACACTTGCATTCTTTACTTTTGGCCGCTACTGGTGCCATTAACTCTTTACAAAACATCAAGGTTTTCAGGCTTGTCCAAATCGAAAGCATTTGCAGGAGTCAAATATGGCTAAAGGCGTGTTTTTAGTCTTTGAAAGAGTTGATAAAATTGTGGAAAAAGGAGCATTTTCTCCCAAACCCACAAGGTTGTCAATAGCTTTCTTCCTCAGGGTCGTGAAAATATAGGATTGTTTGGTACAGAGTTAATACACAACCACCTGGGTCCATATTTACCATGTACATGTATTGTTAATTACATTCTTTTGCTTACTCTCAAGAAATTTCTAAAATTGAAAGTAACACAACTTCTGATTGGCTTAACTATTTTGTTTAGCCATTCAAAAGTTGTGTTACTTGCCAAATCTACAATTAGACTAAGAATATACCGAAGAATAGTTGGTGAATACATACCCCAAAGAAAACTTTACTTATCTTGCAGCAGACCATTTTTACAAGCTTTTTTACCCTTTTGTAGCAGTGTTTTCACATTTATTTGTGAATCAAACTTTAACTCTTTATCACACAATCCCGACTTTTAACGACCCTGAGGAAGAAGCCTCTTGAAAACATTGTGGGAAAAGGAGAAAATGCTGGTAACCAGCATTTTCTCCTTTTCCCACAATGTTTTCTGCTCTATCAAGGAAAAATTGTGTCATTTTTGCCACCTTTATCTTCTGCAATTGCTTTCAATTTAGACAAGTCCAAAATTTTGTCGTATGGTAATGAGTTAATTCATGTAGGTTTTAGGTATTGCATGAGGATGTTTCACTTGTCTCCTGCAGGTTTGCTCAAGGAAGTAATTGACTTTGTTGACATGACTGACTTAACTCTTTACCAAATGAAAAAAATTTAGATTTGTCCAGTATTAACTCTTTCATTACTTAAGGTAGAAGACCCTTAACGCTTCTAGAGCAACATGGAATAAAATTTTTTGTTAGTTGATAAATAAGGATTTATACTGTTATAATACTTTTGCACATTTTCAACCGACCAGAAATTCTTTTGATGTCTATCTTGAAATTATTTGTTGATACTTTTGTTAGTTTCCTGAAAAGGGAGTTAATTATTATCTCCCTTTGTAGTGAGAATATAGTGGTTTTAGATTTATAAATGATAATTCTAAGAAGGAAAAAAAAAAAAGAAAAAGTGGCGTGGTTAATGTAGTACAATAATACTCATTTTTAATCATAGCAAATTTTGTAGGATAATATTATAGTGGAAATAGCTGTTTTCCATTAGGGGTCTACTACATTAATAAATAAATTACATTTTCTCAAAGGCTACAAATACAGTTCGCTGCAAGATCAAGAGACAGTTCTGCCATAATCTAAATTAAAGCCGTGGACAGTGTAGATCAGAGGACATACTGCACATTCTGTGCAGTCTGATCTTGATATTCTCTGTCTACCAAACCTTCTTGTGTTGTCTATGGTATGGAAAGAGTTAAAAGCATTTGTTGATTACAAATATTGCTCAAATGGCAAGATTTGTCTGTGATAGTATAGAAACTTTCTGGGAAAAGGAAAAAAATGCTGGTTAATAGCATTTTCTCCTTTTCCCACAAGGTTTTCAAAAGCCTGTTTTCCCCAAATTGTGACAGGCGAGTTTGTTTGGAAGAGGGTTAATAACCTATTTAACTCTTTACCAAATGACAAAATTTTAGACTTGTTCAAATTCAAAGCACTTGCAGACGACAAAATTAACATGACTCAAAAATGGAAATTGGTTTAGGGAATGGTAGAAAACATTTTCGGAAAAGGAGAAAATGCTGGATACCAGCATTTTTTCCTTTTCTCACAATGTTTTCAAAAGCTTTCTTCCTCACTGTCGTTAAAACACAGGATTGTGTGGTAAAGTGTTAACCCTTTACCACATAAGAAAACTTTAGACATATCCAGCGATAGGATTTGCAAACGACATACATGTATTAAATGTGGCATACATAAATAGATTTTTGTATTTAAAAGGTTTGAAAAGATTATGGGAAATGGTGAAAATGCTGGTTCCCACATATTTTCCTCCTATATAACAACAAATTACATCGTTAAAGCCACATTTATGATGTGGTCTACAATGATTTCAATACAGACTAGTCATTTTGATGTCTGCCAAGGGATTACACAGTTATTTTATTTCTTTATGTAAAGAATATGGCTTGCAACATGCAAAAAGGGGCATTCGGACATTTGTGTAAAGTGTGGTCTCGGATCAGCCTCCGCAGTCCGTGCAGGCTAATCCAAGATGGCACTTTACGATTTCGTTAGATTTTGTCCTTCATTACACATGTGCAAAACAGAAAATTACATAAAAACGGAGTGTCGTTCGGATTAGCCTGCGCGAATTGTGCAGGCTGATCCGAGACAACACTTTAAGCAAATGTCTGAATGCCCCCTTTTCACATGTTGCAGGCCATATATATTTATTTCTTTATGTATAAAGTATTTTATTATGTATAACAGAGACTGTTGTCAAGGAAGACGAATACACAGCTGGCGTAGTATTTTATCTCAAAGATCAAGTCATAGTTGGCATAGTGTTGTGGAATATATCAGGTTATACAGGTGAACCAACTCGACTTGACATTGCTAGACAGGTATGTATGAATTTGTTTCAATGAACCCACAGTTTTCATTTTAGAAATTGATTGAATTAGGTATTTCAAATCTGCTATTGCACAACTACTAATGATGTTGAAATAGTAACCCTGCCCAAGGCAATTCCATTTTGAGACAACCATCAGGGCCTCGTGTTGTATAATGTTTGTTTAATCCTTTATGTGCCAAATAAACCCAATAGACATCTTCATTCTTTAATAAGACAGTTGCATTTTCATGGCTGCCTTTTGTCTGTTCTAAATCAGCAAAGCAGACAGTGTAGATCAAAGATCAGAATGTTCATTTTGTGCAGTCTGATCCTGATCTGCACTGGCTGCTAAGGCAACAAAAGTAGCCAAAGACACTTTAAGGGTTAATATGAAAAAAGTAATTCATCCTCACCAAGAGCAATTTTCATTTATTTCTGTTTCAGATTATAGCCAATGGCAGGAAGAATGAAAATCTGGTAGAAGTAGCTAAACTATTCAATATTTATGAAAACTGATCAAACAACCTGGAACTGTATTGAACCTAAAGTTACATTGCAAAGCTTGACTTAGTTTTGCTAAAGGTGTAGATCAAGATCAGCCTGTATAGAATGTCTTTTTTTATGTTAAGTCTATGATAATCATGCTAAATATTTTAGATTTTCATGCCAAAATGGTGTGACTGTTCACAAGATGACAAAAAAATTTGGACTGGTCCAAATTAAAAGCATCTGCAGACACTATCTGGACTGGTCCAAATTAAGAGCATTTGCATAGGACAAACTAGAAAGGTTGGAAAACATTGTGGGGGAAAAAAAAGAGGTAGTAAACAGCATTCTTCTCTTTTTTCCATAATGTTTGCTACCCCTTCTCTCTGTTTGTAAGAGCCTTCATCTTTAGAGAAATTTTAAACAGAGAATGGTTTGGTAAAAGGTTAAAAATTGCAGTTTTGAGGTTGTTACTCAAATGATAGGATTTGTGTTTGAAAGGGTAAAGAACATTGTGGGAAAACGCGAAAATGCTAGTGACCAGCATTTTCTGCTTTTCTTCTATTTTCAAAGGCCTTCTTACTCGGGGTCGAACAAACATGGGATTTCATGGTAAAAGGTATATAGATAATAGATTGCAAAGCTCAGGTTATTACTTTCTAACTGAAATGGAAATTTTATTTCTTTTTACCATATGATCCTGAATTTAGGACCTCAAGAAGGAAAGCTTTTCAAACATTGTGGGAAAAGGAGAGAATGCTGTTAACCAGCATGTTCTTCTTTCCTACTGTTTCTAATCCATGCCGAGAAAGTTTCCATGCCTATACATGATTGGAATGCTTTGAATAAAATTCATAAAAGAAAGTTATTTTGTTTTAATATTCCTCGCATTTCTATTGTTGCATTATACATGAGCCATGCCTGGGCAAGAGGGTTTAATGCATTTCCGTGCTGGATTATACTAAGCCAGCCATCACATGCTAATGGATCCATAAAATCCCTTTTGTCTAACAACCAGCTGGATCATGATGAGTAATGGTCCTTTGACATGTAGAAAAATTACAATTTATAGCAATAAATTTAAACCCATGTCAGCCTGCCCAGGCTGTGATGGGTCAATATTTTTTTACAGATGCATTAAACCCCCTTTTCACAGAGCATGGCTCATTTGATTTTCTTAATTTACTGTGGAATAAGAAACATCCTTCCCCATCAGCCAATGAGCTTACCGTTGAAAAAGCTGTAGCATTTTCACTCGTAACCAAGTGACAAAGTTTTAGACTTGCCAATATTGAAGCATTTGACAATGACAGATGACAAATGTGACTCCAAAATTGAACTTTGTATTTGAATGGGTACTAGAAAACATTTTTTGTAAGTTATAAAACATTCTTTTTCAATATTTTCAGAAGTCCTCTTCATTCAGTTTGTAAAAACTGGATCATTATGTGGAGGGTTCAATTTATACTCTACTTGCAGTAGTAGAAAGAACCTTGTGTTACAGATTTATTCTTTTCCCAGTTCTGAACATTGTTTTAACGATGTTTAAGTGGAAAAGCAGTAAGTAGTTTGGATCGAATATCCTGATAGGTACTGGTCACAAGAACCACCGGGAAAGCATGGATAGGTGCACTGGTCGCTGTGGTATAATTGGAATAATAATAGAAACTGTGTTGAAATGCCCAATCCTGACTGAATGAACCCGATTTAGAAGCTTTTTGAAATCATTGAGGGAAAAGGAGAAAATGCTGGTAACCAGCATTCTCTCCTTTTTCCACCATGTTTTCTAACCTATGGAAGTCGAATTCCATCATTTGAGCCTTATTCATTTAAATTGTCTGCAAATGCTTTCAATTTGGACAAGTCTTCATTTGGCATGTGTGCTAAAAAGTACATCACTTTCCCTAATTGCTTCTTGAAAACCTTAACCAGCACTTGCACTGTTATATGGGTCATTCCACAGCTTGATCTGACTCTTCATAGGATTTGAACCTGGAACCATGGATCAAAAAAATTTTAGACTTGTCCCAATTGAAACATTTGTAGACAACAAATATAATGTGGGTCACACAACTGGATTTGTCTTTGCTTAGAAAACATTCTAGGAAAAGAAGAAAATGCTGGTTACCAGCATTTTCTCCTTTTCCCACAATTTTTCAAAGACTTTTCTAAGGAATGTTAAAACATGGAATTGTATTATAAAGGTTTAAGTAATTGGAAAAGATTAACCCTGACAACTGACCTTGTATTTCAAACTTTATTCTACAGGTAGAATAACAACAATTTTCAGAGTACTTTCTATAAAAATCTTTTCAAATTTTTTTTGAAAAAAGAAACTTTAGAATGATGTGTATCATTGCAGTAAAACCGGTCCTGTCTTTCTGAGAGCAGAAGCAATTCACTGTCCAACGAAAATGGAATATTAAGTGTCTCTATATGGTCACATTATTCGTCATCTTCATCTACCTCTTCTTCTTTTCTCTTCATCTCCTCATATATATTATAACCCTCTGGTAAAGTCCATTTTGGAACGGTCTTGTCATATAGTTTGTACATCTGCAAAACAGAAATATAGTTACTCTTTACCAAATGGCATTTTTTTTCCAACATAAAAAATTTTTGCTGACATTGACAAAAACTTCAACTGGATCAAAAAGACAGAAATTGGCTTCAAAAGGGCAGAAAACATTGTGGGAAGAGAAGCTGGTTACCTGCATTTTCTCCTTTTCCCTTCCAACAATGTTTTCAACAGCTTGTGCAGTCTGACCAAAGATCTACACTGTCCCTTGATTTTGAAATACTCTTGAAAGTAAAGTGTTTCTGTCCTCTAGGTGTGTGATTGATAACACGAGACGGGAGGAATATGCCCTGACTTCTTCACATATGGTACATGCACTTCATTAAATACATAATTTCTGAACAGATCCTTCAAAGTTGGGACAGTATTGCAATATCAGTTATAGCTTCAATGGGAGGAAATTCTCTGAAAGGAAGAAAAATCACACCCCTGTGACTGTGTTTTCTTTCCAAAACTAGAGAAAGATTGTTTGATTTATTAAGTGATCAAAGGGTTAGCAAAGAGATCCAGATAAATATTTACAGAGTACTATGTTGTAGCACTACTGGTGCTTGTTTTTCCTTAGAGCTGCATGAGAAAATTCTGTATCATGCCAGACAAAGGTTGAGTGAGATGTAAAAAAAAATGCACAGCTAATATGAAAAGCCATTATCACAGATGCGTAAATTTATTGATTAATTTATATACCAATAAATTTTCCAGCTCCAATACATATGTTGCAATCAGATGAAATAACACATGACAGAAAAAAATTTCATATATACACACTGTGAAATACGGTCCCAAACATGGTATGATGACGTATCTCATGCACGGACTAAGCATTTGCGATTTGATTGGTCAAAATGTTACGCTGTAATATTAATCCGCCATTCATAAAGACAGAGTTACTACCATCCACACTATTAACTGTCTCATTCTGTTTACTGTTTTTGCATAAAATGTCGGTAATTGCACAATGTTGTTGTTGAAAGTTGTAGGTATATGATAAAAGGAATATTATGTTGTATTAACTTTCCTGGTGCTTGTATTTACTTCCCGCTGCGTAAGAAAATTTGGACATCTCCCTCGACCTTTGGTCTCATATGATATCAAATTTTCTCATGCTGCTCGAATTAAATACAAGCACCAGGAAAGTTACTACAACATAATATTCCGTACGTATTTACCTTTTTAAAGTTAATGCACACATACATGTAGATGCCCACACCCACAACAGACACAGGGCCATGACATAAGTTCACTGGCCATCCGCCAGTTGAGCTTACAGCACTTGTTACCTGTATTTTCTTCTTTTTCACAATGTTTTCAAAAGGATCCTCGTCTGGGTCATTAAAATTTGATATTGATTGGTAAAAGGTTAAATTCACATGTTCTATATTGTTCCAAGTCTCTGTTAATGAACTAGTTGTTCTTATACCTTTAATTTTTCTGAGTAAACG
Source organism: Hippopus hippopus (assembly GCA_946811185.2). NCBI lineage: Eukaryota > Metazoa > Mollusca > Bivalvia > Cardiida > Cardiidae > Hippopus > Hippopus hippopus. The sequence goes on from OX328100.1 coordinate 35,215,752, forward strand.
ATCTTATATGCAATTAGACAAGAGTTTTAATCTCCAGTCAACTAGATCCAGAAGTTACAGTGATTTACAGGCATGGTAGATTCAGGCCAGACTACACAGCACATGCATGTGTACTCATATATTGAACTACACCTTCTTAGATTTTTAGCTGAGCTGGTTTTATAGAATATGTCAAGTTATTGACATTACCCTGTCGTTGTTTGCATCATGATACAAGAAACTTCAACATTTTCCTGATCTCTTATCATCACTGATGATATATACATCAAACTTGGGCTACGTGTTGGCTGTTTTACTCTTTATCAGACAAAGAAAAAATTAAGGAAGTCCATACTGAAAGCCCTTGCAGATAACAAAAACGATGTTGCTAAAATGGTGATATTTTAGAGTAAAAAGTCAGAAAACATAGTGGGGAAAGGAGAAAGTGCTGATCTATAAGCATTTTCTCCTTTTCACTCGAAGTTTTAAAAGGCTCTTTTTCATCAGTCCTTGAAACACAGGATTGGTAAAGTTGAACCCAAAGCACAAGAGTAAGTAAGCCTAAAAATACTTTGGTCACTTATGCCTCAATTGATACAGAATTTTCACCAAAAAAAAGTAAGTAATGGCATCTACATGCAGTTTTCTATTCATAGAAATAGAACTTTGTATTAAAAAACTTAACTCTTTTCTACAGGGAAAAAGCAAACTTCTTTGCATTCACAGTATTTGCAGACAACAAATTAATAGTGGTCTAAGTCATTACATTTGCTTCTGAAACTCAAACAGAAAATGATGTGAGGAGAGAAGAAAATGCTGATAATGGTAATGAATTCCCACAATGTTTTAATCTTTACAGTGCCAAACAATAAAAATTAAGACCTGTCCAAATTGAAAGCATTCAAAGACAAGTTTGAAGTTTTGAGTAACATTTAATGTTATTCAAAACTTAAAGCTTGTCTTTGAAAAGTAGAATTTACATTGTGGAAAAAAGAAGAAAATGCTGTTGACCAGCATTTTCTTCTTTTCCCATAATGCTTTCAGAGGCCATTTTACTCAGGGTCATTAAAATTCAAGATTGTTTGGTAACAGGTTAAAATGCCCTTTTCATCAGGGTAGTACCGTTTAAGGTATGAATGAATTTGTATCTGGAACATCAACTTACCTCATAGGATGTGACTGCAACAAGGATTGAGGAAATGAGAATATGCATATTGTATTTCCTACACTTTTCTTTATATTTGGTATTATAGTCCCCTTCCGGCTTTGGTAACAGGTCCATCAAGGCTCCACGATCCTCACACATTTCTTTGAGTGTCATGTGATGTCCATGATCACTGTAACATCTAGCAGCTGGAGGAAAATGACAAATGACAATAACAGATGTGCAAGTTAAGGGAAAATTTTGGGACTTCGACCCTTTTCTAGATGATGAAAATTTACACGTCTCGTATGTATTTAAAGCATTTGCAGATGATGAATGTGGCTAAAATTCTATGTATTAGTATATGAAAGAGTAAAAAACATTGTGGGAAGAGTACAAAATTCTGGATATTCTTTGCCCAATGTTTTCAAAATCTCCTTTGTCTTGGTTGGTGAAACATGTTTGGTTAATTTGTAAACCAACAATCGTTATAAATTTAGTGAATTGTGTATCTGCATGCCATTCCATTTGAAAAACTAACATCAAGAGACTGGCAATTTCAGTGATAAGTATGACTCCTTGTAAATGAAATACATTTCAGTTTCCCTTTCCATGCCAAAGCTGATAAAATAGAAGCCAATAAATTGTGAAGAAATAACTTTACTCGAAATAACTTTCGGAACATGGGCAGTAATGCCAAGCATAGTTTTGATTTCTCTGGAAGTAGGCCAACAGATATTCTACATTTAGAACGGAATTACAAGAAGGTAATACTAATGTTGTGATATATGACGTTGGGTGGACTCATGACCAGATGCCCGGCTAGCTCAGTTGGTAGAGCTGCGGTACTAGTGTTCCTGGGGTCGTGGGTTCGAGTCCCGCGTCGGGCACACTTTTCTCCCTTGATTTACTTCATTGGCGACGAGGTAAATTGGTGAACGCGTGATAGCGGCACCGACGGTCCATGGGGACTGAAGGGAGAGTTGGTTACTCCCAAAAATTCAGGAGGGGGAGGAGTGTTGTGATATATGACGTTGGGTGGACTCACGACCAGATGCCCGGCTAGCTCAGTTGGTAGAGCTGCGGTACTAGTGTTCCGGGGTCGTGGGTTCGAGTCCCGCGTCGGGCACACTTTTCTCCCTTGATTTACTTCACTAACATTCATCAATTAATTTTGGTGTTTTTGTAAAGATTAATCATATCAATCAAGGACCTTTTTGTTAGATGACAAAGAAAAGATTGACACATAATTTGAAACAATGTCGGATTTTTCAACCCAGAATGGGTATGTGAATGACTGCTGCAGAGGCTGATCCTCTGAAAGGGGAAATATGTATTCGCAAAAAGAGAAAACGCCGTTTATCAGCACTTTCTCCATAAAAGCTGTCTTCCCCGTCCGAGTTTACTAAAGTATTTGCAGACGACCAAGACTTAGTTCGAAAACGGAGAAACAAATGAAAATTAAAATGTCGCCTTTAACTTGATTACAAAATCTTACCCTGTGTGTGTCGACCGCTGGTTTCCTTCCCCCACCCACCGACTTTTCAAGGTCAGTGCATAATTAACCAGTAGTTATCTGTTTAAGAAAATCACTAGCCATAAAAAAATTTAGTGAGAACTGTAAGATATATCTACCTGAAAGGAAAGGCCTAGCTGTCGCCAGTCTACGTATAACTGGTAACATTCTGTTGATTGTGTAATTGTACTTCTTCAGTTGCACGAATGCCGGAAGTAGCTACTACTAAAACTAACGAAAAGGAAGACCGAACAACGGAACGTTAGATAACCGTAAAAAGGTCCATGCTGGTGCAACGAAAATAGGTTGATCTGCAAATCAGCCTTACCTTGTTTTTTGTCTCCATGTCTTCCTTCTCTTCACCAGTGGCTTGATTAAAACAAAATCAAGTGAAGCAGCCAGACTTAAGAATAAAATATTGGAGTGATCAACAGAGCATACCGGAGACTTTTATAAATGCGTCCAGAATCGACGCTTATATTTAACCGCTTTTTATTTAAGAGCCTTAATACTCTGTGGGCTTTCTCAATCAGAGGATTTCTTTTTTCCAATGGCCTTTATGCAGTATATTTAACAAAACAGTGGCGAGTGAAAATCCAGGATCAGGTACAAGTTTAGTGCATTATCCGCAAAGGCAGCCTGATCTTGATCTGTATTGTCAAGACTTAATTTGTACATAGCGCTCGAGATAGTGACTGCCTGATGCTGAGAATAACTTTGTGCTCAAAAAATATCTTCGATCTGATTGACTTTTTTGGGTACAAAGTCAATATACATGTGCAGGTGAAATATGACCCATTTTTCTTGGTAGGCCTATTCTGATTAGCTAGATAATTGGAGTTTACCTACTTTCAGACATATACAATACTCAGATTTAAAAAAAAAAGTTCAGCAATAAGAGAGACGAATGACTGCTATTAACTCTCTAAAAAGGTTTTACACTTTACCACACTATCCGAAGATTAAACGACCCTAAGGTAGAAAGCTTTTGAAAACCTTTACAGGTGGAAAAGAAAAAAATGCTGGTAAACCGTAGCATTTTCTCCTTTTCCCCACAAAGTTTTGAACAGGTTCAAAGACAAACTCGTCTTTCAAAGTAAATTTAGGCTGTCCTCTGCAAATGCTTTAAATTTGGACATGTCTAGAATTTTGTCATCTGAATTAGGCCTATAGTTAACAGCTTAGATTCATGAATTCATGCCCTGTGGATAACCAGCCCTGAACCTTACCGGCTTGAATGCTGAGATTTGTCTGTCCAGTATGTATGGTAATCCGCTGTGGTCATGAGGTAGACATCCACCGCGCTACCATAAGGTCCCGAGTTTGATTCCTGGGAGTGGGTGTCAACTAATGGACTGTTCATTGCCCAACACATTTGGCACAAGTACTGGTATGGTTTGCAGGATGCAGAATCAAGAGAGATTAGCATAAGTTGCAAAGACCTTGTTTCTCAATCAGTGTAAATTAGTTAAAACTTACGTAATATGCTGATCTTTACCTGGGTCCATGGGAACTTTTTTCCTCTTTTACATCCCCAGCCAAAAGGTGTGGGATGTCTTTTCTGTCTTGTCAGTCTGTCCTGTCCTTCCATCTATTTTTTTTTTATGCAAAAGTTGGCTTTCCTCATTTGGGACACCTGGTCAACAGTAACTTGTTTACCAAGTTTATCCTTTACTTAACGATACAATTTTGCTCTTTTCCAAATTGAATCATTCGCAGAGAACATATCAAATGTAGCTGTAATGATGATATTTGTCCGCAAAAGTGTAGAAAATGTTGTGGAGAAAAGAGGAAATGCTGGTTACAAGCGCTTTCTCCTTTTCCAACAAGGTTTACAAAAGGCTACTGCTTCAGGGTCGTTAAACTCGGGATTGTATGGTAAAAAGTTAACACTATGCCAGATGACAAAATTTTAAGCATGCTCGTTTCGAAAGAACTTGCAGACAAGTTGGGCAGCTCAAATGATAGGACTTCTCTTTGTTAGGTAGAAAACATTAAGGGAAAATGCTCCTTTTTACACAGTGCTTTGAAAATCGTCTACCTCAGGGTCATTCAAACTTGTTTGGCAAAGAGTTGTGGACAAATGATTGAAATTTCATTAAAATCAAATAAACATAAGAGAAATAAAACTTCTTAACTCGCCAACAAATGGTAAGATCTTAGTCATCCATTTTCAAAGCACTTGTTGACAAGAAATTATACGTGATGCAAACAATTGGATTTTTCTGTAAAATTATTAAAACAAAAAGGAGAAAACCAGCTGGTTACCAGCTTTTTTCTAATTTTTTCACAATGTTTTATAGAGTTAAGGTTTAATTCTATAGCAAACAAAATAAAATGTAGACGCGTTAAAACTGAACACATTTACAGAGGACAAATAGGTGTGGCACAAATGATTGGATTTTTCTTTACAAGGAACATTAAGCAAAACATTCCAGAAAAAAAGAAGAAATGCTGATGACCAGCATTTTCTCCTTTTATCTCAATATTTTCAAGGTCTATACTATTCAGGCCAGAGGAGACTATTTGTTTTACACACAAGACTCCGGAATAACATTGTAGTCATTTGTAGTTGTGGATACATGCTGAAGACGCCGAACACTTTCTTTTTCAGTGTCCCAATTTCACTGAGCCGCGTATTAAATTGTTTCGAGAATTACGCCGTTTTCACCCACTTTCTCTACAGCTCCTACTGTTTGGGTCTGTCAACCTCGATTTTGGTGAAAGTTCATTCATGTTTAATTCAGTTTAAAATTTTATAAGGGATACAAAGAGGTTTGATAAATAGTTTGCTTTGCAGCACCAAAAATCTGATGTGGCCTCTTACCGACTGACACCAAGATTTTCTCTCCCACCCTTTAGGTGTTCTTTCACAGCTACTATTTTTTTTTTTTTTTTCTATTTAATGGAATGTTATTATTGCTATTCACAACACGTTCTTAATGTCTTCCATTTTATTTATTGTCGTTCAAGAAAATCTCTATAGCTGGAACAAAACTGTCTTCAATCATATTCTGTTAAAACATTTCTATTTAGGATATCCTCCTCTTTTTTTGTTTTCAAGACTGAATTCTATGTATGTTCAATAAGGGGGTGGCCGAATCTAAATTGTGAGAACTTGTGGCCAAACCCTTTTGTCTTATATGTATTCTATGTAAAAATGTATTTTATGTAAGAATTTGTAAATAATGGTAATAAAATATGTTTAAACTAAACTATTCAGGCCAGTAGGGTCGTTAAACCTTGGGATTGTTTGGAAAAGTGTTGAGGAATATAAAAACACACATTAAACTCTTTATCAAACGACAATTTTTAGACTTGGCAAAATTGGACGCGTGTGAATCAGTGGTAAAGGGTTAATTGGTGTTGAATATGAAGAAACCTTGGACAGACGACTTTTGGAAGACATTTGATTAAAAAGAAAACTGCTTTAGAACTGTTTTCGAAACAACATTCATGGCCCTATTCAAGGCACTTAAATTTTCTTTCTGAACAGTTTCCCTAATTTCAAAAAAGGGAAGTAACTTATGCTATAATATGTCCGTTGTTTGCGCATGTCATATTCCTCGAAGATTCGACTTGTCTGCTATGACGCATTACCCATCTCCAAAACAGGAGAAAATGAATACGCCGCTAACAAAGTAGCAATGGAGAAAATGGCTATAAACAATACACCTGTGGAAAAATGTAGCATGTTTTTCGCTCAAAATATCTTGAAAATTAAATTATTTCAATGGGAAAAAAAGTCTTCTCAAATACCCTTGTTTTAGTGCATATCTTTGAATACAGTTTCTAAATATAAACTTTAGGGAATTGTACTGCCAATTAACAAGTTGTTGAGTCTGCTCTGTTTAATTCAAACATCTCTCTCTCTCTCTCTCTCTCTCTGTATCTCTCTTTCTTCTCTCTCTCTGTCTCTCTTTCTCTTTCATTTTAGTATTTCAATGCTATTTGAACTATTTTCCCGAGATATATATTGGCACAAGCAAATTTCATCCAAACCGTTTAACTCTTAACCAGGGATCTTATATACGATCCCTGTCTTAACCAAACAACTGTGAATTTTGGACTCGACCAAATTCACAGCATTTGCAGATGCATTTATTAAATGTAGCTCTATTGATTACTGTGTTTGATAGAGTAGAAAACACTGTGGGAAAAGGAGAAAATGCTGGTTTACCGTTACCAGCATTTTCCCCTCTTCCCACGATGCTTTCAAATACCGGGCCTTCTTCTTCAGAAACGTAAAAACTCGGGATCATGTGGTGAACGGTTAAAAAACACTTTTATGCTCTTAATTTTCTGGTTTGTCACAGTATTCCCTAGGACTTAGCTCACTTACTCTTTTACCATCAGATGCACCAATTTCGGCATTTTCCCTGAGCTAGTTAGGTTGTACGCTCGTACAATTCCACTGCGAAAGGAAAGACGTTTTGGACTAGTTTAGGCCACAGATGTTGGAGAATCAGTATCAAACTGCAGATCTATTTAGGCGTCTGATCTGCCTAAAAATTTAGCAAAGGCAACTTGGACCTTAAAGCGCTGAATTAATGATCAGAGGTAGGCCTACCTTTCACTAAACTGCATAGACTTATGCATTTTTTCGGGGATTGAATATACACACGTGTGATCCCTGCTTTACCCATAGATACGAACTGTCGTAAAGTCATGCAAATATTTACTAAAATCGTAAAGTTGCGCAGTTCAGTGAAACCAGGGATCTTATACGATCCCTGGTGAAACCTAATTAATTGTTTTCAGACTTGATGCTTGCTTATAAAAACTGTGTACGCAAACTTCATGCGTAAGCAGTTCAGTAAAAGGTACCCCTAGACTGTAACAAAGTTAAGATATAAGATCAGGCTGCATGTTCTCCGTTGTCTGATTTTGATCTGCACTGTACGTTTTAGAAAGGAACTATGGCTGGGCCCAGCGCTTTAGCTCTTTTACCAAACAATTCCGAGTTTTAACCTACCCCCCAAGACAGACGGCTTGTAAACAGCATTTTCTTCTTTTCCCCCATAGGCCCATACCACTCTCTTTCGCATTATCTTCCGCTAGATGGCATTCTACAAATACAAATCTATCTACTTTGGGAATTCTGGGTACAGAAGAGGACGAATTTTTCAAAACGACAACCGTTACTTTGAATTTCAAAATAAAATAAACGTTTACTCAATAAAACGCTACCTGGTGCGATTCATTCAGTTATGATCAGCTAGCAGGTAACCTATGCACCGGCCATTTATTAAAACAGTCCTTACAGGCTTGGGTATAGCTTCGGTATAAGCCCTACTTTTCCCAAGTATCCGGGGATGGGTGATGCGTCATAGCAGACGGGTCGAATCTTCGAAGAATATGACATGCGCAGACAACGCTCTCTTTCAAAGACAATTCCCCTTTAGCCACTTTAAATTTGTCGTCTGCAAGAATGCTTTCATTTTCAACAAATATAAAATCTTGTCGTCTGCCAGTTTCAACTAAGTAATTCGGGTGCGATTTCGGTTGCACCAGGGATCGTATATGTATATAAGATCCCTGGCTGCACTCTTGGGTGGATATGGTACGGAGAGACCTTCTAGATCATCAATCAATCAATCAATCAATCAAATTTTCCATACCAATAACATCATGATGCTGATTTGGAATGCTGTAACTGAAAAACTTCCACCGACGACAAGGTAACGTTAGTTACCTTCGATTTCCCCTTTTCCCGAAATTGTCTCAAAAGCTTTCTTCCACAGGGTCGTTTAAAATCGGGGTTGTTTGGTAAAATGATATAGGAACAATAACTAAGTTTTCCTGTGGAGCATTAAAAGCTGTAAATCTATTGTATATTGCTAAGGCTGACGGTGTTTTTGTCTTAAGTATGTGTTGTGAGTTACTACGGTAATCGTAGTAAAAGATGACGCATCGTTTATTGGTTGGTACTCGAGCGCGCGTAAAAATATGAAGCAGCAGACGGTTTTGAACTTTACGTGCATACCATTTTGAATATGTACAATAGACATTGCACGTGCAGTCCTTTGAAACGTGGCAAATTTATTGCATTCATTCATGATCATCTTTCTATGATATTTTCAAACGACTCCACCTTTGAAAACGCTTTCTCGAGTAGACTTAGGTAAATGAATGTGACTGCTTTTGTTGTCTATTTTCGAGATCATTGTGAATCGTGCGAAGGTAAGGGTAAAAAAATGAGGCGGTAACCATGGAGTACGTACGACATTTCAACCAATCAAACGCGGCCGTTTGGTTAATTTATATCAAGCGTGTTACCGCTTACTCATCAACCGGCAGATGATACATCCTGAGCAGAGGAAAAAGGAAACGCGGACATCTGAGAAAATCTGACTGAAATATGAGGGAAATCGTACATTTACAAGCGGGACAGTGTGGAAACCAAATCGGGGCCAAGGTAAACTTTACTTTCTTTCTAATGCCATGCGCCAACATTGTTGTATATCGAGGATTTTCCAGTTTCTTTTGGTCTACTGATTTGAAAATGAAACCTACAACGGCGGTAAAAGAGCATCACTTTCTGGTTCTCGGCCTGAGAGTGTGACCAACTCCGCTGATGATGCTTGATACGCTATGCTGTACCCCGGCTAAATAATGGCTGATGAAATTTAAGATGCTTTAAATGTACTTACTGTTTTTTTTTTTGTCCAATGCCCACGAAACCGTCTTTGTCAAATCTGTTTGAAGCAAAATCCATAGATACTGTAAATTAAATTACTCTATAGATCCAAAAGGGAAAGTCCTGTTTTGTTGCCAACTGAATTAGATATTCCAGAATATCTAGATCAGTCTAGACTAGACTCTAGTAGCCTAGCTGGAAAAATCCAGTTTGACTTGCACTGCGTATCAGGCCTGTTACTCCCGATTCGGGGTCTAGTTCCGATGTTATTTTTGTGATTGTTTCTCCGCTAGGGTTAGAAACAATCACAAAAATAACATCGGAGCTAGACCCCGAATCGGGAGTATAGGCCTGTGTCTTCATAACTTCAGTAAAGGCAAGTGAAAGAATAGATGAAGTCTTCATAAGACGACAAAATTTAAGTTATCTGAATAGAATGCATTTACAGACAAAAATAGATGCAGCTCAGTAATGGGATGAGTCTAATCAGGGATTTATAAGATCCCTGGTCTCATAGAAGGGTAAGGAACACTATGGAAAAAGGGGAGTAGTCTGGTATCCTAGCATTTTTTAACTTTGTCTACCTTTTCATGTTTCTAGAGATGATTTTTGTTGAAGCAGGGCATATTGAAGGAGACTATGGGGGGGGGGGGGGGGCTCCCTCAAGGCTTTGCACCCCCCCCCCACCAATTCATAATATCTGATCCCTTGTATTTGCTTTTGTCTACTCTTGTGTCAGTTTTATCTTGAACCATTCTCCACACAATTCACAACCATGATGGAAAAGACTATTAAAAAAAATGTGGGAAAAGAAGTAAATGCTGGTCACCAATATGTTCTCCTCTACCAACAGTGTTGTCTTCATTTTCAAAGGCAGGAATCATCTTTTGTGTGTCATTGAATTTGTCATCTTCAAATGCTTTTAACCCTTTTCCACACAATCATGACTTTTATAGACCCAGAGAGAGAGGCCTTTAGAAAACATTGTGGAAAAAGGAGAAAATGCTGGTAACCAGCATTTTCTCCTTTTTCCACAATGTTTTCTTCCCTTCCCAAGACAAATTTTGATTCCTTAGTAGCATTAATTTTTATGCCTGCAAATGCTTTCAATACGGACAAGTCTAAAATTTTGTCGTGTGGTAAAGAGTTAATTGGTCAAATCTATAATTTTTGTATGTGGCAAAGGGTTTAGAAGGAACATGAAATGTTTGAATGTTCTCGCAGCACAGGCCCAAGAATTATGATAGCAATATTTATACTGAATTGCAATCAACCCTTTACCACACAGTCCCGACTTTTTAAGGACCCTCAGAAAGAAAGCTTTTGAAAACATTGTGGGAAAAGGAGAAAATGCTGGGTACCATTATTTTCTCTTTTTCCACCAATGTTTTCAAAAGGCTTTTTCCTCAGTGTCAATAGAAAGTCGGGATTATGTGGTAGAGAATTAACCCATTTCCCTACAATCTTCAGATTTTATGACCCTGAGGAAGAAGCATTTGGCTGCTGGCATTTTCTCCTTTTTCCACAATGTTTTCAAAAGCCTTCACTTCTGGTGTGGTTAAAACAGACTGTTTGGTAAAAGGTTTATCAGATATTTTCCCTGTGCTCGCAGAATGCATGTTGTGAAAAAAAAAGCAAGTGCTCAATCATCTTTTTGTGGTGTAGATATGCAGAGATCTGCATCTTATAAAGACCTGTGTAAGTATCCACTAACCCTTTAGCAGAAGACAAAATTTTGGCCTTGTCCAAATTGAAAGCATTTACAGACGACAATTTCAATGTGGCTCAAATGGTGCAGCTTTTCTTTAATAGGGTTGAAAACATTGTGAGAAAAGGAGCAAATGCTGGTTACCAGCATTTTCTCCTTTTCCCATAATGTTTTCAAAAGGCTTTTTGCCCAGGGTCGTTTATAGTATAGGTATTGTGCGGTAAAGGATTAATATATAACATTCATGGTCAGGGTGTAGCTGCCTGTATGCAAACTCGATGTTGCATACACTTTGCAAAAAAAAAAACAAGGACAGAAAAGAAAGGCAATTTTGCCAAAAAATGTCACCATAAAGCCATCAAATAATTTCTACAATTCAAAAATTTTCTGGGAGGGAGACCCTCCTGGAAAATCCCCCTTCCCCTCCCTAACTTGTGGCACTTTGTGTCTTGGATAGTACCTTTGGAATTACTTTTGCGTATACTTTCTTTTGAGCTAGCTAAGCCCTGATTGTGCAGGAGTGAATTCATACAGGGAAACACAGGAGAACTAATTTCAAATTGAAAAAGACGTTAACCCTTTACCAAACAATACTGGGTTTTCATGACCCTGAGAAAGAAGCCTTCTGAAAACATTGTGCGAAAGGGAGAAAATGCTGGTAACCAGCATTTTCTCCTTTTCCCACAATGTTTTCTACCCTTCCCAAAATAATTTTAATTTTTGAGTTACATTAGTTTTGTCATCTGCAAATGCTTCCAATTTGGACTAGTCTAAAATTTTGTCGTTTGGTAAAGAGTTAACTGTTTACCACAAGAGAAAAAGATTTACACTTGTCCAAATTGAAAGCATTTGCAGACTACAATTTAAAGTTGGATAAAATGATAGAATATATCTTTGATAAGTTAGAAAAAATGTTGTGGGAAAAGGGGAAAAGTGCTGGTTACCAGATTTCCATTGCTGGTTTCCACTTTACTGGAATTTATGTTTAATCCCTTACCACACAATTTTGAGCTTTAACAACCACATGGGAAATACTTTTGAAAACATTATATGTAAAAGAGAAAATGAAGGTAACCAGAATTTTCTCCTTTTCTCTCAATGTTTTTTACACTTTCAAGACAAATCCTATCTTAAATGCCATATGTGATATGTTGTCTGCAAATGCTTTAAAATTGGTCAAGTGAAGATTTTTGTCGTTTAGCAAAGATTTTATCCTTTACCAAACAATACCAAGTTTTAATGACCCTAAGCTAGAAGACTTTTGAAAAGATTGTAGGAAAAGGAGAAAATGCTGGTAAACATTACCTTCTCCTATTCTCACAATGTTTTCTTGTCTTTCAGACACAAATATCATTATTTAAGCCAAGTTTAATCTGTCGTCTGCATATGGGTTCAATTTGGACCGGTCTAAAATTTGTTGTTTGGCAAGGATTTAACTATGGATCCCCTTGAGTGCGGAAGGTTTTTCTATTTTGTTTGACTATTTCAAATATTTTTTTCTTAGCCAATTAGACTGCTAGTTTTGGATTTTAGAATTGGATTTAGTGGGGTAGTGACTGCAAACATCATTTCATGAAATGGATTACAAATTATTAGCTTATTTATGTAAATGAAATAAAATTTATCTCCACTCAACTTTTTACCCAATGACAAAATTTTAGACTTGTCTAAATTGAAAACATTTGCAGACAACAAATTGAATGTGACAGTGATGATTTCAGTCTTTGAAAGGGTAGTAAGCATCATGGGAAAAAGGAGAAGATGCTGATGGCCAGCTTTTTCTCCTTTTTTTCCCCACAATGTTTTCAAAAGACTTCTTTGTTTTCTACCCTTAAAAACACAAATTACATCATTTTACTCACATTTGAATTGTCATTTACTTATGTTTTTAATTTGGACAAGTCTATAATTTTGTCCTTTGGTTAAGAGTGACATGAAAATAATTACTAGTACAAAGTATTCATTAAATCTAAATTTAAATTCTGTAGTAAGGTATTTTTCTGATCTATCATTATAAATGAGATGAAGTCAGTACACAGATTGTCACATAGTATGGACTAGAATTTACCAGGTTTTGATAGAGGGTTATCTAGTATACTAAGTGAGAAAAAATATTTTGTCAAAAAAAAAACTTTTTTTTCTCTTTAAGTCACTTTAAGTCATTGTAGCCCCGCATGGAGTGGTCAAAATGTTTTTTGTAATTTCCAATGTTAATCATAAGGGAGGAAAAACCATGTCTTGGAGGTTCTGTTGTTTTGTTTTTGCATTATGACATTTTATTTAATTTTTTTTTTTGCCTTTCTGAGAAATGATCTTTGATTTTCAATTTTGAAACAGACATTTTCAGTCTATAAGAAAAAAATGAAAAAGTTACAATTTCCAACAGACTTCCCGAAAGTTCACAAAAAGTGTCAGACATTCGGTCTGACAAGGCCTGAAAATCTGTCAGACCGAAAAAAAATCTGTCAGACCGAATCAAATTTAACAAAAACAAAGAAAACATAAGAAAGAAGGGTACCAACTATATCAACTTTATGCATATGATGATATCAAACTATTTCTCCACTTATTAAGACTTTCAAAAGTCACAGACATTTAACCCCTTACCAAGCAATCACGAATTTTAACAACCTTGAGGAAAAATGCTTTTGAAAACATTATTGGAAAAGGAGAAAATACTAAACAGTACAAGCAAGTCAATTCATTAAATTTGTGCAGACAGTCTGTGCAGCGCATTTGCACCTTTTCCGAGTCATAAACCAACCATTCTCAATGATGTTTCCTTTTCTCGATCAATTTTCTCTCCGGTCTCTTTTTTTCATATTCTTTTTTCTATTCAGTGCGCTCCTATGACGTTAATTTTCTTTTTTTTACCAGGTTTAGCGCCTTCGTAACATTTAAATGACGCCATTTTTGTCCAAAACATTGCGATTACGTTTTCAGCGGCTCGGAATAAATGCCAGACAGTCGGACCGATCTAGCCTGAAAAATCGTCGGTCCTTGTCAAGATTCGTCGGTCATGTCCGTCGGACTGACGTATTTCGGGAAGTCTGATTTCCAATTGCCTAAAGTCATAAATTTCTGGGCATGTTTTTTGTAGTCTGATCTTGATATACACGGGCCTAAATGGCAACTACAATTGTGAAAGGCACTTGAAGGGTAAAAAACTAAAATTGAACTCTTTACAATCAACCTTTACAATTACACACAATCGGGAGATTTAACAACCATGAGATAGAGGCCTTCTAAAACACTGTGGGATAAGGAGAATGCTGGTAACCGGCCTTTGCCCACAATGTTTTCTACCCTTCCAAAAACAATTTTCATTTTTCAGGTTACATTCATTTGTCATCTGCATACGCTTTCAATTTGGATAATTATGTCTAAAGTGTTTTCATTTGGTAAAAAGATGACTAGCAGCCACAACATGACTGTCTTGAAGAGAAAAATGTAGGCGCAGCGCCTTAGTGCTTTTGCAAACAATCTGTGAGGTTTCTGAGCAAAGATATAAAACTATTCAAGCAAATTCATACAATTTTACTTCTCTCTTCTTTGTTTGTAGTTCTGGGAAGTTATCTCTGATGAACACGGTATTGACCCCACAGGTACCTACCATGGAGACTCTGACCTTCAGTTAGAGAGAATCAATGTCTACTACAACGAGGCCACAGGTTTGTACATAATCTTCTACAGTGTTCTGTAGAGACCGCGTATTTGTGATTTTCTCGCTAAAAAATTCGCGACCGCAACTTTATGGGTTGTAAATTGTGTTTAAAAAACCCCCAAAAAAGAACGCATTTACTGAAAAAAGAAAATGTAACTTCAGAACTACTACTCTTATGTACGACGTGCAGAGAACGTCTATCGTAGATCAGCCGTCATGGCCGAGTCTTTTCGGGGGATTTTAAGAAAACTGTATGGTAGGGAAAGTCTCAATGAGAAATAATCAGCCGTGTTAGTTGCATTTAAATCCACATTTTGGCTTGTGAAAGAGAACATAGCAATGAACAAGTATGGGTATTGGGAAACTAATTTCAATTTCTTATTTTTAAACCATTTTAATGCATATTAAATTTTGTCCCCAATTTTTTTAAAATGTCTCAAACTTTTCTGGATGAGTGAGACATTTGTCTCTACTTTTTAAAATCCTTGGCAGAACACTGCTTCTATTATACACCTTTTTCTTAGATTGAGCAATAACAAAATGCTGCCAATCTATTCTCAAAATGCATTTCCTGATAGAAGGTGAAAACCCTTAACCACACAGTCTTTACTTTTGATGACCCTTAGTAAGAAAGCCTTGTGGGAAAAAGGAGAAAATGCTAGTAAGTAGTAACCAGTAATATACAGTAATAAGCAGGAACTATGCAGTGCCCTGCCAAGTGACAATCTCATGAATATGACCCAAGACCAGCCAGCAGGAATTCCTGATAGCAAATACAATAACTTTACTCTTTGACAAACTGCAACACTTTAGACTTGTCTATATTGAAAGGATTTTCAGATGACAAAAAAAAAAAAAAGCTGGCTCAAACGATAGATTTGTGCCAACAGGTAAAAGTGATAAACTCTTTATCTTACATCCTGATTTTTAACGACCTTGAGGAAGAAAGCGTTCGAAAACATTTTAGGAAAAGAAGAAAATGCTGGTAACCAGCATTTTCTTCCTTTCCCACAATGTTTTCTACCCTATCAAAGACAAATACCATTATCTGAGCCACTCAAGGTTACATTGTCATCTGCAAATGCTTTCAATCTGGGCAAGTCTACATTTTTGTCATGTGATAAAGGGATAGATAGTAGTATTTTTGTGCTACAATCTGCAGCTTTTGTACACAAAAAAAAATTGTCTTATTGAGACAATTCTAACGAGTCCCAACAGTATTGGGTTTTAGTAAAAAATTTAGAAAATGAAACACAGTGAAGTCTACTACTCTCCTCTTGTCGGTATTTCTGTCAGGACTAAGGAGAACTTATGAAATGAATCTTCTCAGATGACACTGTTGTCATTTTTCAAACAGAAATTTGCCCAAGGCATGAACTTGAAAGAACAGTATGATATATACATGTGAGAGAATATTTAAAATGTTTATTCATTGAAGTGTATTGTTCTGCTGAAGAATGCTGTTAAAATTTAATGAAGATGTCAATTATACCCTTACCAAATAACCCCATGTTTGTAGAACCCTGAAAACAAAGGCCCTTGTTAACATTATGAGAAAAGAGAAAATGCTGGCTACCAACATTTCTCCTTTTCCCACATTGTTTTCTTCCATTTCAAAGACAAACCCCATCTATTGAGTCATACTGATTCCTTTACAACAGATATTTTTACTGTTGACCGGTCTTAAACCTTTACCACACAATCACGTTTTTCAGCCAAGACCTGGTAGCACAGTCCTCAGTAGGATACAGGACTGGAGAACAGGGGTCGCTGGTTGAAATCCCAAGCTCAGCAAATTTCTTTCGGAAGATTGATGATAGTTTTTGCGACAGGATTCATTCCTCTCTCACAGCTGATCATTGTTTCAACTATGGTTATGTGGAAAAGTAGCTAGTGGCTTTGGAAGAATATTGTAGGAAATACTGGTAAAGGAAGCTCTAGGAAAGCATAGATTGGTGCATAAGCTGCTGTGATACAACTGAAATAATGTTGAAAGCAGTGTTAAACCATACAATCAGTGAACCTTTCCATATGCCGGTTTTAGGCAACCTTCCCATATTTTTGGCCTTCAGTAAGCAGAGTTAAGCATTAATTTATCCCACCATATTGCTAAGCTGGCAACTACTGCACAGCATCTTAATTTCTGCCATGAGGGCCAAGTTTAAAACATTCCCCAGAGATTTCATGCTGCTTGGTGATGGGTCATTATTGTGAACGAAAGGTGAATAATTTAGTGGTTATCAAATTGTTTACTTGTAACTAGGACAGTATCGAATGTGGCCATTGTGGGTATTCTTCATTATCCATTCAGCTGGAAAGTAAATGTTTACCTGACAACAAAATTGTGGACTTGTTCAAATTCAAAGCTTTTAATGGCATATTAGACGTGTCTAAAACATTTGGATTTGTTTTTGAAAGGGTAAAAAAAAAAAAAGCAGTGGGAAAAGAAGAAATTGCTGATTACCAGGATGATTTCCTTTCCTTTTTCTTGTTTCATATTGTTTTCTAAAGCAGTCTTCCTCATGTAAGTAAGGAAATGTTTGGTAAAAGGTTAACCCATCACAGGACAGTATTTTTGTAGGCATGCCACTTTAATTACTAATGCTCAAATGTGGTATATAATTATGAAGGTTAGCATAATGTCTTTTTTTGAAGGATTAAGAAAAAGCATGAGAAAAGGAGCTTGCTTGTAGAAAACAATTATTACTATTCTTCTCAAAATGTTTTGTGAAGGGTAGAAATGAAAAGCCATCCTTTAACCCATTACCACACGATCACGAGTTTTTACGTCCCTGAGGAAGAAGCCTTTTGAAAACATTGTGGGAAAAGGAGAAAATGCTGCTTACCAGCATTTTGTCCTTTTCCACAATGTTTCCTACCCTATCAATGACAAATTCTATCATTTGAGCCCCATTTAAATTGTTGTCAGCAAATGCTTTCAATACGGACAAGTCTAAAATTTGGTCGTTTGGTAAAGAGTTAACCAAGTACTAAACAATCCGAAGAATTGAAGTTCTGTAAGAAGCAGCCTTTTGAACAGGTGGGAAAAATAAGGAAGTACTGGTAACTAGCCTTTTCTTCTTTTTCCCACAATGTGTTCTACAGTACTCTTTTTAAGACGGAAGTTATGATATTAGCCTCATTGAATTCATCTTTTGCAAATGCTTTCATTTTGAAGATATCTATAATTTTATTGGCTGAGAAAGACTGAACTAGTACTATTAGTAATTTCGAATGTCCTACATCGAAAATGCAAGTAAGACCAGATTTATCCAGATTATTTAGTGAGATATACTGCTCATAAAAAAACTTGAACAACCCTGACGAAGAGGGCTGTTGGAAGCATCGGGAAACACAACAAAATGCTGGTAACCAGCATTTACCTCTTTTCCCGCAATGTTTTTTACCCTTCCAAAGATTATTTTAAGTTTTCAAGTCAAATTTGTTTTGTTATCTGCAAATGCTTTCCAATTCGGACAAGCATGAAGTTTTGTTGTATCTTAAACAGTCAAACAGCCTGTAAAATAGTAAGTATAGCCGAAAGGGTTCAATCACTAATGATCAGCACTGGGAATAGAGAAGTAGGAGGTTGAAATCCCTAGCTTGGCCAACATTCTGTCTGTTATACTGAACAAGCATATAATTTTGTAGTTGGGGGAAGGGGTTTCTTTGACTTATTTGACAGAACTGAAACATTTTTGAAAATTTATGGTAATAGTTATAAACTTTATACTGCAATTATTTCAAAGGAACATGGGGTTGAAGAAAGGGTGGATGGGGAGAAAATTACTTGTGATAGGAATTAAACATTCAGTGACACAGAAATGATAATATTGGTTTATGAAATTGAAAAGAAAAGTGAACAGCTGGCCTATTCAGTATTGGCATTCTTTTCATGTTACATCATCAAAAACAGACTCATTGAGACGAGAAAAACTTTTATTGAAAAATAAACAGTAGATTTTCACAGAGAAAATTTGGTCTTTTTGTATATAGAGCTTCTTCCTGGTGTTCTGCTAATGATGATTCAGAGAGGAGACACTTCTCCGGTGATTTTGCTGAAATAAGAGATATTTCAAAACGACAAAGTAAAGCTGTATACATCATGATTAGACATTTTTCTGATACAATGCCCAGGACAATGTCCTGTAATCCTCAACTTTGCAGATCACTGTAGTTCTCATTTAGGATAATGTACACAGGGGTCAATTATGTGACAGGGGTCAATTCGGAGTTGCATATAATTATACATGTAAAACTTGTCCTGTCAATCAGATACCTAGTCTTTAATTTAACCCTTAGGCTGCTAAGCACGACCCAAGAACTACAGATCGTGCAGTCTGATCTTGCATCCACACTGTCTCATAAGGAGATATCTTTTCCCAAAAATACCTTTAAAATAGCAAAATTTGGGCTTTTACTATCTGTGTGAAAGTTTCATTTAATTTATTTAGCAGGATAGGGGTTAAGACTTGGAAACAATTTGTAGAAAAGTCTGTGAGTATAGTCCAAACATTGTGGTTCTCCATCTGTTACTAAGGCGTGCAAAGCTGTACCCAGATGGCATAAAAAAATGGCGTGAAAAGGCAAACTCTGAGCAAGTATCTGGGAAGTTGATGCAGATAACTGAACTAAAACTGTCCAGGGAATAGGACTGCTATGTACAATGTATTGATTTATATCTTTACCATGACAAAATTTAGACATCCATATTGAAACCATTTGCAGACGACATAAATACATGCGGCTCAAATTGTTTAAATTGTCCTTGAAAAGGTCGAAAACTTCGTGAAAAAAGAAAAGTGCTGTAAAAACACTTGCCATCATTTTCTCCTTTTCCCCACAATGTTTTCAAGAGCCTTCTTTCTGAGGTCGTAAAAATTTGCGATGGTTATGGTAAAGGGTCATTTACTTGATTCAGTACTGTTGACAGATGTTGCCTGATTCAATAGGAAAGTAATGAGCTATGGTTGAGAAGTTGTGCTACAATAGAGCAAGGGTTTTTTTTATTGCCCATCATTCTTCTTCTACCTTTCGTTAGGTATATGTTTATAATGCTTTCAACAGTATTTCAGTAATGACCTGATCCATGCAGTCTTGGAGTTCCTATTCCTGTAACATCGGGGGAGGGGGGGGGTGTGTGTACGGACCAGGCCCCCCCCCCCTTCTAGAATTTTCAAAGTAACCACTGTCTGCCTGAAATTTTGACCAAGTATGAATGTAGCAGTAGATTTTAGATCATTTCTTTGCATAGGTTTTCTAGTAATATTGTTTGCAGGTACTATTATAACAGTATACATGTACACACTGACAGGAAATACATTTTATGCGGTAGCAAATTTGAATATGTAATGATGTATTCGATCTTTTAAAATTTGCTTGTCCCATTTCACCTGTTTAGGACTACACCATGGTCAGTAGCTGTCAGCCCAAATTTGTAATTCGATCAAAATGCTATCAGGAAATTGAGAAGAGCCAATCAGACAAGCTCATCTCTCTCAATGCTGAATATGTCTGAGCAGTAAAATTAATGAGTGATGATAATTGAAGTTTAGTATGTATCTACCTAGGGCATGACAAAATCCAGATGCACTCTACAGGTTGAATGACTGTAGTTATGCTAGCATAAATCTTTACCAGATGACAAAACTTTAGACTTGTCCATTTTGAAAGCGCAGTCATTGTGGTCGTCTGGGTTGTCTTGCAAAAACTTTGACATTTTAGTATAGCTCTGTTACTACTGAAGATATTTACTTCAGACTTTAACAAATTGTTAACAATTAAGGTAGTAGACCCATAATGGAAAACGGCTGTTTCCACAATAATATTGTCCTACAAAATTTGCTATGATTAAAAATGAGTATTATTATACTACTTTAACCGAGCCACTTTTTCCTTTTTTTCCTTCTTAGAATTATCAGCTATAAATCTAAAACCACTATATTCTCATTACAAAGGGAGATACTAATTACCTCCCTGTTCAGGAAACTAACAAAAGTATCAACAAATAATTTCAAGATAGACATCAAAGGAATTTCTGGTCTGTTAAAATTGTGCAAAAATATTATATCTGTATAAATCCTTATTTATCAACAAGAAATTTTATTCCATGTTGCACTAGGAGCGTTACGGGTCTACTACCTTAACCCATACAACAGGGGCAAGTAACCACCAAAATATTTGTGCTACTTAGAAATTTCATTGAAAAGCAACTGTAGCTGTGCATGGGCAGTAGCATGCAGTGCTGTTGTCTAGCTTGCCCCAGATGTTTTCATTAGTGGTCTTTCTTTCAGTCTCCTAGGGTCATTGAAATATTGTCTGGTATATCACACCAAATTGTACTTAAAAAGTTTTAAAGTTGATTTTTCACTTTCAAATATTTTCACCACTATAGTATAGAATTTGCAACAGGATAATGGCAGGTTTATGGGTATTTTGAGTGTCAATTTAGGTTTCGAAATGAAATATACAACTTTATAATGGGAGAAACCACTTCGAAATTGGCTGATTTGTTCACTTATCAGAAGTTTTAAGACATACAAGTATATAAGGATTTTCTGTAATCTCTTTACCCTGTACAAAAAATCTGATTCTTAAAAAACCCTGGGGAGAGGACTTTTGAAAACTTTTTGGGGAAAAAGAGAAAATGCCAGTTACCTGCACTGCAGAAGACAATGCACGTAACTTTTTTTCCCCTTTTTCTTTAATGTTTTCTTTCCTTTCAGGGACAATTCACATTATTTTGGGCACATTATTTTTTTTCTCTACACTTGCTTTTGATTTGAACAAGTGTGATATTTTTTGTGTGATAAAAGAGTTAACTCTTTACCATACATTCCCGAGTTTTGACGACCCTGATGGAGGAGCCTTTTGAAAACATTGTGGGGAAAGGAGAAAATGCTGGTAACCAGCATTTTCTCCTTTTCCCACAATGTTTTCTACTCTATCAAAGATAAATTCCATCATTTGAGCCCCATGTAAATTGTCATCTGCAAATACTTTCAAATTTGTTGCAAGTGTACATTTTTGTCGTTAGGTTACAAAGAGTTGAAACCGCTGAAGGTCTAAACAAGTGGAAAAGTTGTCTGCATTTTACCACCCACATACTTTTTTATTTTTGACAACAGACCACTTGTGAATTCATCGCTCATGACAAACAATTTCTCTTAGCAACCATGTTTTTTACATGTATTTTTCTTTAACCCTTTATCAAACAATCCCATGTTTTAATGATCCTGAGGAGGATGACTATTGAAAACATAGTGGTAAAAGGAGAAAATGCTGGTAACCATCTTTTTCTCCTTTTCCCACAATGTTTTCTATCCTCTCAAATACACATTCCATCAGTTGAGCCTCATTTCATTTTTCATCTTTCTTATTTAGGCCTATCAAAAAAATATCTGTGTTTAGGGTTTCCTGACTGCCGACCCTAAACTTTTTAGGCTACAATTGAAAACAATAAATCTGTCAGGTGTGATTTCAGTTTATGGTCCATGTAAAAAGTTTCTGGAAAAGAAAAAAATCCCCACCTACACTACCTACAGCATCTCTGAACGAAACCCAAAACAAAGATATTTTTTTGTTAGACCTAATGGACAAGTTAAAAATTTTTGTCATCTGGTATAGAGTTAAAACATTGTTTCAAGCTAATAAGCCTAATCTTACAATTATGTTTTCTAAGTCTTAGGGCCCGGTCTCGCATGGCTCAGTGGTAAAGTGTAGGACTCGTAACCTGGAGGCTGAGCCTCACTGGATCCACTGGGTTTTTCGTTTGAGTGTCCTTGGGCATGACACTTCACAGCCCCAGCATAGTACTGGTGAAACCCTGGAAAAACATTAATATGTGAGCTGTCGCTTGATATGACTGAAACACTGTTGAAAGCAGCATAAAACACCATCCAATCAAAGTCTTTTGCTGCAATAATGTTTTAGGGGTAATGCATTCTGAAAGAATTAACATACAGGTAAACATAAAAGGAAAAACTTTCAAAATTTGCAAGTTGGAGAAAAACTTACAAGTTGCTGAGCTAACTCAAGCATAAATTTTGTGTTACTTTTAGCTGGAGTGTAGCTACAATTTACCTCAATTTTGTATTAATATAAAAAAAAAAATGTTACTGTTGGTACATGGTATAAATATTTACACCTCCCTCTTCTCATTTTGTTAGAGGTCACATAGGACTAGTAACATTTTAAAATCTGGACTTGAAGAACAGTCATGTTTGAAAAATGGCTGCTGGAAAGTCTCCAGCATTTTTGTCACTGATGCAGTTAAATTCATGTATCTACATACCATTCTCAGGTCAAAGTATTTGTATTTCAGCCATGTTCTGGCAAAAGGGGGTTTGATACATCTCCATGATGCATCTTTTCAAGCAAGTTATCGTATAATTATGGATCCGTAAAAGCCATTTTGTTTAACCCTTTATCACACAATCCCAAGTTTGAACGACCCTAAGGAAAAGGACTTTGGAAAACATTGTGGGAAAAGGAGAAAATGTTGGTAACCAGCATTTTCTCCTTTTCCCACAATTTTTTCTACTCTATCAAAAACAAATTCTATCATTTGAGTCACATTTAACGTGTCGTCTGCAAATGCTTTCAATTTGGACAACTCTACATTTTTGTTGTGTGGTAAACGGATAACAATCAACAGAATCATGAGGTACACTGGTCCTTGGACATCAAGAAAATTGATCAAAATGCAAAAACTTTCAAACCATGCGAGCCTGAGCAGACTGCACAGGCCGACATGGGTCGATACTTTTTGCAGATGCATTAAGCCCTCTTTTCACATGGCTTATTATTTGTCAAGGATGTTGTGGATTCTTACTGACATATAAATACATTGCAATTTGATCAGGTCGCAAATATGAGATCATTGGGCAACTGCTTAAAACTGCTGCACTCTTTGAAGGTCAGAATTGACTCAAAGCATTACAACGTTGGCCTGTGAAGCTTTTTTCAGTGCATTGAAGATTTTTGATATATATAACTTTATCTAACTCTGATGTCATTGACAATAACAATATCATTGCCGTAACCTTCACGAGAATGTCATTGACAAATTCATGTGTCATGACCTAGCCCTTGCAAGCTGATTTTCACGTTAACAGGAATTGGAAAATCTGCTGCTGTTCTGGATTCTACAAAACCATAATAGCAACAATCAAATTAACTTCATGGTTGGTTAACATCAAGTATTGATGAATTCTGGTTACTGTATTTAATTAGTCCCAAGCTTGTAATAGTATACTATTTATTCTTAAATGGAGCCAGCAATTTAACACTCCTTTGATGGCCAAATTTTAAATGAAATTCCTAGTACTGTCAATCTATTTTGGTTGTTCAGTTTCCAAGTTAATAAATTAATTATTGGCTGATCATTGGCTGATTTATTTTGAAAATGTTTTACTGTTTTTAGTTTAGACCTAATCCTTTCTAGCAACACTGCCAAAAATACAGAAACAATAGGACTAAAATTTCTCCAATTTCAAAAGGGTTTAATTTTTTCTTCTGTATCTTCTCAGCTAGATGTTCTTGACCAGTCCTTAAAAAAGACAATAGTTATAGATGTTGCCATGACAACAAAACAAACTTAATAAGAAACTGTTTTCTTAACCCTTTACCACACAATTCTGAGTTTTCATGACTGAGGACGAATGATATGGAAAACATTGTGGTAAAAGGAGAAAATGCTGGTTACCAGCATTTTCTCTTTTCTCCATAATGTTTTCTACCCTTTGAAAAACTTAGATCTCTTTCATATTTTGAGAAACACTCAATTTGTAGTGTGCAAATGCTTTCAATACATGGATCCGTGGAGATCAATATTTGACCAATCAGGTCATTTATTTTACCCGATGTGCAGCCTTATTGTCTGCTATTTCGGCTCCCAAATAAACGACTGTTAATGTTGGAGGGATGCGATAGTTTTTTTGTGTGTGTGTGTTTTAAACGTTTGAATTTAAAGAGGCCCTTATACTCATTTTAAGCCAGTTTTAACTCATTTTTGTCTTTATTTTATCAAAATATAGTCATTCTTATATCTTCATGCCAAATATTGCGCCTGACGGTTGCAAGGTTGCTTAGATTACGGACGATAGAAAATGCATTTTGCTGAGTTGCGGCCTTCCATGTAAACACACTCGTCGTTTCCGGTTTTTGAATCGAAGATTTTCGATATATCCGTTATACACTCGGGTAGATTCGTATGATGCATTCTGTAACGTGACTATATTTGACCTTCGCCCTGCGTCTAATGAGGTAAACAAAGGAAAATGGAGGCTTCTCTGTTGTAGCCTCGATTTTCAGACGGAGGTCGCAGCCTATATGCAAATTACACCATATCCGATTCTAGGCGGAAACCAAAGATAAATTTTCCATGACGCACCGCCATTGTTTACAGCTTTGATCGTCAGCCAGTTTTCTTCTGACCAATGTTCGGTTTCTAATACAAATCTCCGTGTTTCTTTTTTTCAATTACACCATATATGTCAGTAATTTATCCATGTTTACACAAAGGGCTGATTTCTGTACCATTCTACATTGTTTGAAATTTAACAGCACTTTTGCTCACCGGCTGTAGACGGGCATCTTTAAGACAATGTTTAAAATACATGTATGTGCTTTGCGAACGTGTACCGCTGACATGAGATGACGCAGAGGCTGTAGACAAGTTTGAATTATGATAATGACTGAAAATGGGACATATGCAAAGAGTTCTGATCAGCGCTACATTACACAGTGGATTAATTAATGCTATAGTATATTTTCCCCTCTGAAAGATTTCGAAAGAGACAAAATGTTTTAAAGTGGAAAACAAAGGTAAAAATAGATCAATATGAAATACTAATAAAAAGAAAATATGTTTACTTGAATATCTAACCTTGTTCAATAACCTATGCACATCCAAAAAGTGGTACTTGCCATCAATGTTTAAGTTTGACGTTAATCTTAACCCTTGGTGCATGAAGAATATGCTGAATGTGTAGATTAAGATCAGATTGAAAATAACATGCAGTTTAATCTTGGATTGAAGCTATCTACTTTTTACAATAAGCATATTGACATGTATTACTCACTACATATTCCCCACTAAAAGTAGAATTCATTTATGAAATTAAGTCTTACTCTGTTCTGTACCGGTGGAAGTTCAGCTAAAAAGGCAACTTATGTTAATTAAATAAACTTTTTACTTAGTTGTATTAAAGTGGATTAATAATTAGCACATCATTTCAAAGAGTGTGTTGGTAAACTGTTAATTAACTGATAAGAAGTGTGTTTGATTGCAAACCAATTCGCCGCTCTAATCAACTTGACCACCCATTGTCTTCAGTATATCATAAGATAAAACAAACTACCGTCACTGATATTAACAAGTTCGTTAATTGACAGCACACTTAACACATTTTAAAATTATAAGACAACCCTTTTTCCCATAACCTGAAATTGAAATTTTTTATAGTCAAGTCATAGTCAATTTTTCATAAACTTACACCTCTCTGTAGAATCAGACAATCTATAAATTTTTCAAAATGCTTGTAATTCAGTGTTATTTAATTGGGTATGACGTTGAGATGACTTTACTAGCCTTATGAAAACAGTAAGTATCTTTAATTCTATTATTCTGTGGCAAAACGGAGGTTTGTTGAGGTGTTTTATTCTTTCTCATTGAAGTTCAAAACTTTGCTGAAACAAGTAGATCTATTACATTGTCTGTAGCCCCCATAAATCGCCCTTTTTGTACATATCTTTGTGTAAACTAATTCAAGCATCTTTAAATTTCTTACCAAGAAATCATCATCGGTAGAAACATATGAAAGAAATACTTTTTTCTGGAATTTATTGAGAGAAACATTCATGCCAGCACGATTTCAGAAGCCTATCTGCTATACTGTATATGTATTTACTGTGGTTGTTTGGGAGCCCTTGGCAACAGTAACCAAGGAAGTCGGTTTATCTTATCATCACGGATCCATGTACTAGAAAAAGGCTTAGATTAAGAGTTTACCCAACTGACTTCTTCAACCCTTTACAACACAATGACGACTTTTAACACCCCTGATAGAGAAGGCTTTTGAAAACATTGTGGGAAAAGGAGAAAATGCTGGTTACCAGCATTTTCTCCTTTTCCCACAATGTTTTCTACCATATCAAAGAAAAATCATTTCATATGAGCCACATTGAAACTGTCATCTGCAAATGCTTTCAATTCGGACAGGTCTAAAATTTGTTGTGTGGTAAAGGGTTAATTGTTTACCAGACAATCCTGTAGGAAGAAAGCTTTTGAAATTTTGTGAAGAAAATTTTGTAAACATTGTGGTAGCCAGCATTATTTTTTTTCCACGATGTTTTCTACCCTTACAAACACCATCACTTTAGCAACAATAGATTTTTGCTGTGTGCAATGCTAACAAGTTGGACAAGTCTTTAATTTTTTACCACACAATCCTGACTTTTAACGACCTTGAGAAAGAAGCCTATCGAAATCATTGTGGGAAAAGGAGAAAATGCTGGTAACCAGCATTTTCTCCTTTTCTCACAATGTTTTCTACCCTTCCCAAACCAAATTTCAATTTTTCAGTCGCATTTATTTTGTCGTCTGCAAATGCTTTCAATTTGGACGGGTCTATAATTTTGTTGTTTGGTAAAGAGTTAACTATGCTGTCTGGAAAAAGATAAACTTTAGTCTGACACCTGTATGCCTATATCGAGTATGAGCCTTGAGAACTTTAGGCCTGCAAAATCTAGCGCTGAGCAATTGCTTGATTGACTGAATGGTGATTAACGCCTATTATAACATTATTTTAGATATATTGCAGCAGCTGGTGCACATGTCCATGCTCGCCCGGAATTTCTATCAACCAGTACTTACGTGTAGCACAATGTGCTTCCTAAGCCATTGGCTGCTTTCCTGCATAATCAAGTTCATAATGGAAAGAATGATTATTGGTGAGAAAAGAATGAATCCTGTCGCAATGACTACCATCAATCCTCAGAAAGAAATCAACTGAGCTTGGGGTTCAAACCAGCAACCACCCCCCCCCCCCATGTCAAGTCCTATACACTACCGACTATTCTACTGGGGCTGGGCACTGTAGAATTAAGCAAGGACAACCTGTATGATTTAAGGAACAAGTCATTGAAAATAATCACACATATTGAAGTAAATGAAATCAAACATCATGACTAATTTCTCTGTTTACCAGTGTTATCGTGTCGGACATCAGTCTGCTGAAGTTGTAGAGATAGTTATATTGATAGTATGATATATAACTCTTTGCCAACAAAATAATTATACTTATAGTATGATATATAACTCTTTGCCAACAAAATAATTATACTTATAGTATGATATATTACTCTTTGCCAACAAAATGTTAGACTTGTCCAAATTCAAAGCATTTGTAGACACCGAAAATTGAATGTGGCTCAAGTGTTGAAATATGTGTTTGATAACATAAAAAACATTTTAAGAAAAAGAAGAAAATGCTAGTTACCAGCATTTTCTCCCTTTTCCTCAAAATATTTTCAAGAGCTTTCCTCTGGGTTGTTAACATATGGGACTGTTTGGTACAGGTTAACCCTTTACCACACGGCAAAATTTAAGACCTATCCAAATTGAAAGCATTTGCAGACTACAATGTCATAGTGGCTCAAATGACGCAACTTTTCTTTGATAGGGTAGAAAACTGTGGGAAAAGGAGAAAATGCTGGTTACCAGCATTTTCTCCTTTTCCCACAATGTTTTCAAAAGGCCTCTTTTTCAGGGGCGTTAAAAGGCATCATTGTGTGGTAAAGGGTTAAAAACAAAATGATAGAGGCTACTTTTACAGCTAGCACTCATAACACTAAGGATAAGTATTTATAAAGAAAATGACTTGAAATCATGATCATGCACAGAAATAGTGTTTTGAAGAGAAGTAATGGTGTGCTATGAGCATTTACCTCCCTTTCCCTCCAAGATTTTTCCTTTTGAGATAAAAAAGTGAAAATACTCAGAGCAATCCTCAAAACTTGACTTGCTTTTCTTTCATTAACCCTTTACCAAACGATAAAATTTTAACTTGGTCCAAACTGATAGCATTTGCAGAGGACAAAGTTATTGGCACCGAAAACATCAAATTTGGCTAAGGTAGGATAGAATACATTGTTGGAAAAGGAGAGAATGCTTGTTACCAGCATTTTCACCTCTTTCCACGATGTTTTCTAAGGCCTTTCTTCCTCAGGGTTGCTAAAAACATGGGATCATTTTGCAAAGGTGTCAAACTTTCATGCAGTTAGTGAAGTGCACTATAAAACAGGTTCAAATTGTTTATAAAGGAGATTTATTGCGGGTTTGAAACTTGTTTAAGGAACATTATAGGGCATAACGGTGAAAAACCATCTATCATTTTTTTACTTATTACTTGGATTGAAAACCCCACTCAGAGAAAATCATAAACTTGTATGACTGATCTAGGTAAACTTACGAAAGTATCTTTGGCCCTTGACTCTTACCCCTGCACCACACATCCTTAAGTTTTAACAACCCTGAGAAAAAGGGCTTTTGAAAACATTGTGAAAAAAGGAGGAAATGCTGGTATCCAGCATTTTCTTCTTTTTCCACAATGTTTTCTATCCCTCCAAGTACAAATTTTACTTTTTTTAGACAAACTTATTTTGTTGTCAGCAAATGCTTTCAATTTAGACAAACGTAAAATTTTGTTGCTGGCAAAGAAGTAAACTAGACAACAACATTTCAGACTTGTCCATATCGAAAACATTTGTGGATTAAAAATTAGATGTGTAGCAAATTCGTCATTTCCAAGAATCGCAAAGGTGAAGTTGAAGTAAATGAAGTAGTGTGGCATTTTGAGCTTATTTTGAACAGTTCTTTGAAGTCATTAACTCTTTGCCAGGTACCAAAATTATAGGCTTGTCAAGATTGAAAGAATAGCAGATAACAAGTTTCATCTGGCTCACATGATGGGACTTGTCTTACCACACAATCCTGAGTTTTACCGACCCCACAAAGGAAATCTTTTGAAAACATTGCGGGGAAAGGATTTTCTCCTTATACCCACAATGTTTTCTAAACTTTTATGGAAAATGCAGTAATTTGAGCAACATTTGTTTTCTACAAAAATTAAATGCTTTCAATTTGGAGTAGTCTAAAGTATTTTCATTTGGTAGACTTAAAGGGTATAAAACATTCTGGAAAAAAGAGAAAAAATGGAAAAAGGAGAAATTGCTTGTTACCAGCATTTTCTGCTTTTCCGATGAGGTTTTCAAAGGTGGTCTCCCTCAGGGGAATTTCTGTACTAGAGAAAGTGTAGCACTTAGTGTGCTTTGATTTTGGTGGACCTAGTAATTTAGATCTCTTTTTCTGCAGATATCTTGAGTTTGGGGAAGTCCAAAAAATATCAGTATATAATTGTATGGTCTTTTACCCTTAAAGCTCCTTTCTGAACTATAGTTGCCTTTGTGGCCAGTTTAGATCAAGATCAGACTGCACAAAACTGGCAGTCTCATCTATGACCTACACTGTCCGATTTGCTGAAACACTACAGACCATTGGCACCCACTAAATTGCCATTATCTGGAACTTATCCTCGAATAAAAATGTCCATTGGGTTTAACTCTTTACCAAATGACAAAGGTTTAGACGTGTCCAAACTGATAGCACTTGCAGACGTCAAAGTAAATGTGACTCAGATTATTGGATTTGCTTCTGATAGTGGAGAAAACATTGTGGGAAAAGAAGAAAATGCTGGTTAACAGCATTTTCTTCTGTACCCACAATGTTTTCCAAAGGGGTCTTCCTCATGGTCATTAACCCTATCACTACTGAATAAATAAATTGCATTTTCTCAAAGGCTAAAAATACATTTCCTGTGCAAGATCGAGGAAAGTTTGGCCATAATCAAGAATATAGCAGTGGACAGTGTAGATCAGAGATCAGACTGCACGCTCTGTGCAGTCTGATCTTGATCTACACTGTCCACAAAAGCTTCTGGTGGCATCTATGGTATGGAAAGAGTTAAATGTGGGTATTGTGTGGTATAGGGTTGAGGGTGAAGAGTCAATGTGTGAAAACTCAAAACTACTTAAGTAAGCAGGAAATGATACTCATGAGAATTTAATATCAACACAAAAAGGTCTGTGATCTGTTTCCTTATCAAACTTTTCTGTCATGTAGAAAATTAGACAATGGTTGATGTGTTCTAACTTCTTGACACTTAACTCTATGCTAGACGACAAAAGTTTACACTGGTCCAAATTGAAAGCACTTACAGATGTCAAGTGAAATGTGATTCACATGAATGAATTCCTCTTTGAAAGGGTAGAAAACAATGTGGGAGAAGGGGAAATTGCTGAGTACTAGCGTTTTTCTCCTTCTCCCAGAATGTTTTAGAAAAGTGTTCCATTGAGCCGATTGAATTTGAAGTTGCAGATAAGAAAAATTTAGAAATTAAATGCTGCAGTTGAGTGGCATTGTAAAGACAAACTATAATCCTTCCTTCTATTGATTGGCCTATGTTAACTTTTTTCTAAAATCTAACAATAATGATGTTTGCATGAATGAATTAAATCAGCATTTTTAGTCAAGTAGATCTAGATTTGATATGATAAAAAAATTACAATTTCAAAGTTGCTTTTCAAAATGAATTAAAGAAAGTGGACATTGAAGATCAGTAATCAGACAGTTGTTTTTTTGCAGTCTGATCTGGGTACTACTAACCTTATGTCTAGCAACATAAAAGTTAACATTATTACACATACTTAAACAAGAAGAATAAGTTTTAATTTTCTTTTGCAGGGGGTAAATATGTCCCCAGAGCTGTTCTTGTTGACCTTGAGCCTGGTACCATGGACTCTGTCAGGTCCGGACCTTTCGGCCAGATCTTCAGACCAGACAACTTTGTTTTTGGACAAAGTGGTGCCGGGAACAACTGGGCCAAGGGTCATTACACAGAGGGCGCTGAGCTCGTTGACTCAGTTCTTGATGTTGTCAGAAAGGAGTCTGAGAGTTGCGATTGTCTTCAAGGATTCCAGTTGACCCACTCACTGGGTGGTGGCACCGGCTCTGGTATGGGAACTCTGTTGATCAGTAAAATCAGGGAGGAGTACCCGGACAGAATCATGAACACTTTCTCAGTTGTTCCTTCACCAAAGGTAATCATAGAGCTTTAACCCTTTACCAAACAAGCCTGAGTTTTAATAACCCTGCAGAAGAAAACTTTTGCAAACATGTTGGGAAAATCAGAAAATCACCTTTTCCCAACATATTTTGTAACTGTTTAGAGACAATTCCAATCGTGTGAGCCATAATGATTTTGTTTGAAGATGCTTTAAGTTTGGAAAAGTTGAAAATTTTGTCACCTGGTAAAGAATTACAAACTTACGTTTTATTAGACTTAATATTGTTCTTTGCGAGATCAGGTAAGTTAACCCATTACCACACAATCCCTACTTTTGACGACCCTGAGAAAGAAGCCTTTGGAAAACATTGTGGGAAAAGGAGAAAATGCTGGTAACCAGCATTTTCTCCTTTTCCCACAATGTTTTCTACCATTCACAAAACAAATTTCAAATTTTCAGTCACTTTTATTTTGTCTCCTGCAAATGCTTTCAATTTGGACAAACCTAAAATTTTGTCGTTTGGTAATGAGTTAAAGGAATAGTTTGTAAGTCATGATAACACTTTGGAATGAAGAGAATTAAATAAACCTATTATGATGATTAGTATTTTCTCCTTTTCCCACAATGTTTTCAATCTTTCCAGCATTTGAGTCACATATAGTTTGTCTGCAAATGCTTTCAATTTAGAAGAGTCTTAAATTTTTTTTGACTCGTCAATGGTTAATGTCATTCTAGACTTCTACAGCTAACTGCTTTTAAACAATATTTCTGGAAAAAAAAAAGCAATATTCCAAAGTAGTCAGAACTGTTTAACTCCTTACTTGTCATCTTTCCAACTTAAAAATGTTTGCAGACATCAAATATAATGTAGCTCAAATAATGGCATTTGTCTGCCCATTGATAGAAACATGATATTGTAATCCTTTACCAGTGTTCGATGCTTTCAAAAGCCTTCTTCCCCAGGAATTGTTTAGTAAAGGATTCAGTTTGAATACCAAAGTAGCAATCTGTCATAACAGTAGAGAAGGATCAAGGAATGAAAGTTCTACCTTATAAAGGATTTGTTTCTTCTTGTTAACCCTCTACCAAACAATCTCATGTTTAATGACAAGAAAGGTTTTGAAAAACAAACAAATGTTTGAAAAGGAGAAAATTTGGTGAACAGCATTATGCCATTTTCACAAAATGTTTTCTATCCTTTCAAAGGTAAATCCAACCACTTGAGTAATATTCAAATTGTTGCCTGCAAATGCCTTAAATTTGGTACTTTGGTAAAAAGAAAATTACAAATGTTATTCTTCCTTCTTTTCTTTCTGAATATTGCAAACATTGCTCACTATGATAAAGCCATGGCCAAATTGAAATTAGAGTAATCAAGCTGACAGCTAACAGTATGTGTGAATTTTAAATATTTTACAAATGATATTTGTATTACAAATGATAAAAACCCTATTTAAGTTGTAAGGGTTGCAGTCACTGAAGTCATACAGACACTTACCGGTATATCTATATTATCATTTCAGGTGTCAGATACTGTCGTAGAGCCGTACAATGCCACTTTGTCTGTCCATCAACTTGTTGAGAACACGGACGAGACCTACTGTATTGATAACGAGGCTCTCTACGATATCTGCTTCAGGACCCTCAAACTGACTACTCCTACATACGGGGACTTGAACCATCTGGTTTCGGCCACCATGTCTGGTGTCACCACTTGTCTTCGTTTCCCAGGTCAATTGAACGCTGATCTCCGTAAACTGGCTGTCAACATGGTACCATTCCCACGTCTGCATTTCTTCATGCCAGGGTTCGCACCATTGACCTCCCGTGGTAGCCAACAGTACAGAGCTCTCACTGTTCCCGAACTCACACAGCAGATGTTTGATGCCAAGAATATGATGGCTGCTTGTGATCCTCGTCACGGCAGATACCTTACTGTAGCAGCCATATTCAGAGGACGTATGTCAATGAAGGAAGTCGACGAACAAATGTTGAACGTCCAGAACAAGAACAGCAGCTACTTTGTTGAATGGATCCCCAACAACGTGAAGACGGCTGTCTGTGACATCCCACCACGTGGTCTTAAGATGTCAGCTACCTTCATTGGTAACAGCACTGCCATCCAGGAACTGTTCAAGCGTATCTCTGAGCAGTTCACGGCTATGTTCCGTCGTAAGGCTTTCTTGCATTGGTACACTGGCGAAGGTATGGACGAGATGGAGTTCACTGAAGCCGAGTCTAACATGAACGACTTGGTCTCTGAATACCAACAGTACCAGGACGCCACAGCTGAGGAAGAAGGCGAATTTGATGAAGACGAAGAAGCTGATGAAGCCTTGGAGTAGTCAAGTTTGAACAGAATCTCCTTTTATTCAGTAACTTGTACTCTTTTGATATTATTCTCTCACGTTTACTTCCCGATTAACTTCAAACGAAATAAGATAATTCTTTTGTGAATTTTCATAGGTAGTTGGCGAAGATTTTATTCTAACCATATGGACGGACAATCTTCAACTAGTTAAAGTAATGCAAAAGAAACATGTTTGAAAGGAAGAAAATAATTGATTTTGTGGTATTATAAACCTTGTGGGAAGAACTGTAATTACTTTACAGGTTTAAGGTATTTTTCTCACAAGGTTTTAAGAGGTCTACTTTAGAGATCTATCTGTATAGTTATGGATTATTGCAGAATACATGAAAATTTCCATCAGAGAGAAAAGTTTTAATTTTACAGAAGAAAATGTTCACTGGTGGAATGTAAAAAGTTTTAACTAACAGTATGGTAACATGCAATACAGGAAAGAAAGCCAGCATCTTTAGATCAACTCTGGTTTCAGATATAACAAAGTGCCTTTTGAAAATTGAAAGGGTGGACCAGAGTATTTTCGATAGTCTGTAATTGCTATCAAAGTATGGTTGTTATTGAAAACTCACCAC
This sequence comes from Hippopus hippopus, assembly GCA_946811185.2. Taxonomy (NCBI): domain Eukaryota; kingdom Metazoa; phylum Mollusca; class Bivalvia; order Cardiida; family Cardiidae; genus Hippopus; species Hippopus hippopus. Next base: position 35,250,467 of record OX328100.1, read on the forward strand.
AGGAACATCATATGTTTTTGATCAATTTCAGTAGCTCTTTCTGAATTCATGTACTATTTATCTTTTTCTCATTCTTACTGTCTATTCATCTTACTAAACGTGTTACTGTTCAGCTGGTTATTCTGCATAAATTAAACGTAAAAAAAGAAACCCGATTTGATTAATTTTAATACACCCAACAGATTTGACTGTTATGGCCCTGGTCGTCTGTTCATTAGTGCTGGGAGGCAATTCCAGTGGAATTAGAATACAACAAAATATAAATTAAACTCCCTTTTAGCAATATTTAGCAAGAAAGGAAAAAGGTAATGTTAACGGTTATTTATTTTTTTTTGAGAAAGGTCGTCGGCCTGCAATATTGAAAAAATGAGTGGTTCAATTTATGTAAGCCATGCTCTTTGAAAAAGTGACTTAATGCATCTGCAAAAAGTATCGACGCAGGGCAGTCCACGCGGGCTGACCGTGAACGAAACGTTTTGCTATTGGTCAATTTTCTCGAAGTCAAAGTACATACTGCCTTATGATTCAGTCAGTTATTATACAAAAGGGATTTCATGGACCCATAATTATATGATGACTTGCTTGGTATCGTGCATCACGGAGATGCAATGAACCCTCTTTTCCCAGAGGATGGCTCATGTGTTTACTTTTCTATTAACCAAAGGCTGCTGAGCGCGACTCGTTGACCTTTTGCGGCTAGTGTAGATCAAGATCAGACTGCACAGAACGTGCAGTCTGATCTTGGATCTACACTGTCCGATAAGGAGATATTTTTGTCGAAAAAGTAAGTTTCAAGTAACATTATTCGGATTTTTACTATCGGCTGGAAAGTTTCATTTAACCTATTTAGCAGGATAACAGTTAACGATTGATTGTGCAACAGGGAGGAGTCCTTAGTGATCTGCGTTCCTTATGGTAGAATCTAGTGACTTCAGGCCCCACTGGCAACGCTTGGCGTGTTGTCTTGAATCTTCGGAGCCCTTTCTTGGTGCTTGTAACACCCTCGAAACATTTCTGTTATATAATTGATTGAATGGTGTTTAACGCCATCATCAACACTATTTTAGTTATATTTCGAGAGCCAGTGCACCTACCCATGCTTCCCTTGAGTTTCTTTTATCATTACTTAGCACAGTATACTTCTCAAGCCACTGGCTACTTTTCCACATAACCATCGTTGAAAGAATAATCAGTGGTGAGAGAGGAATGTATTTTGTCCCAATTACTATCATCAATACTTGGAAGTAAATCTGCCGACTTCTCGATTTTTAACCGGAATATTGTTGATAGCGGCATAGAATGCCTTTTTAACAAAGCAACGCAAAACAATGATCAAGTTATACCGTATTTTCCGGGCAATAGGCCGCTGCCTATCCGTTAAAAAAGTGAAAAATTTCTCTTGGCAAACTCCTATAATACTGTACATGTTTGCTGCACAAAATGGTACTACACAACTTACAACAATTTTCTTAAACCTGAGGCTGCTGTTGTGGACAGTGTAGATCAAGATCAGACTACACACAACCGGAATTCTGATCTTGAATCTACACTTGCATATACGGGATGATTTTCGTCGAAAAGAATTTTGAAATGGAATCTTCGTGCTGACCTGAAATTTCCATTCAGTTGATTTAGCAGTATGGCTCTACCAAACAATGCGTCTTAATGACGCAAAGGAAGAAAGCTTTTGAAAACATTGTGGGTGCAAGAGAAATGATGGCAACTATTTTCTCTTCCACAATGTTTTCTGACCTTTTGAAAATAAATCCAATTATTTGAACCCAGACCTGGGGTAATTGTAATCTGTAATCATGATTACTTGTAATTGATAACAATTTCTCAGTAATCAATATTTAATCTGTAATCAGGAAATTTCATTATTACAAGTAATTGTAATGTAATCAATTACATTACAAAATGGGATGTAATCATGATTACTTTATAATTACTTTATGATTACTTTCTTACAGTATATATAATATAAAAAATCAAACAGTATTACAGATAAAGAAAACCATGAATGAATACACATCTCTGATTTCCCTGTCCTTCTGTACCTAAGACTTATCTATAAATTAACTGCTATAGCCAAAGCAGCATAAAAAGGCTTTTAAAAAGGAAAACTAAATATCAATCTGTCCATAATAACAATAAATTGACAAAACTGAAAGTAATGAAGAATGCAACAAAAGAAATAGGTTTCAGAAAGGAAACTAAGTCCAAATTATATTTGACAACTAAGCAAAGAGATCAAAATAGATTAACTTCAGGTTATTTTCCCCATCAAGGCAATTATTGTGACTAAAAGTAATTTTCATCAATGACTGAAAAAGATAGATTATCTTGTCTAGTTCTGTAAAGGTGTGAGAAAATACACATAAATATATGAAGTGGTTCATACTTTCATTGCCTGTAGAAAGAATCATTTCATCTTGGTGAAATAATTCTGTTCATTGATATATTCGAAAAAAATACATGCCCATGTGTTTGAACATTTTGAGATTCGCCCATGTGTTTGAACATTTTGAGATTCCACCAGGTGCTCCTGGGACAGTCAAAGTAAAGTGTAAACATTAAACTTCATCTGATCAGGATAAGATGAGACAACTTCTAACTTCACACATTTGAAGGCATGTTAAGGGTTAAGAGGAATGGCAGCTCTGTTTCACAAGGTCATTTCTTTTACAACAGAAAGAATTTGCTGCCTTTCTTGCAAATTCTGTTCTTCAATAGTAAAACTAATGATAAAAGAGGCTGCATTTCTTTGTCCTTCATTACTTAACATAAAAGCCTGTTAATAATCATCCTAAAGGTGGACCATTTGAACCATTTGAAATGACCATAGCACTGAAAGGGGTTTTACAGACTGAAAAAACCAATACAAGATGCCAAATTTTAGGGTATTTATGACACCTTTAGCAGACCTGTGTCATTCTTCAACACATTGCCTTGGTACATGTCTGCTTCACAGTATGACTTCCAAATTGAGCCAGAACAAGGCAAAACAAACAGATTGACTTTCTGTAAGATCTAGGGTGAATGATAAGCTTATTCTTCCTCCATGGTAAAATATAAAGATAAAGACTCATATATATTCATATACAAATCTGGTCATCATATTCCAAATATTAGTTACAAGTTCAAGTTTGTAAAGAATTCATATAACCAGAAGAGAACACATATTATGTTTACTAATCTGCAGGCTGGGTAGTAGTCTTTTTCTTCAGACATCAATTTGATTTTAATTTTGTCAGCCTGGCTGACACTTTCGTGCAATTTCTACACTACTATATTTAAACACAAACTGGGAATCCTGATAAATAATACCAGTACATCAATGGATTACACAGACTGTAGAGCTTTTGGTCAAAAGTGTTAATCATATACATGTAATGTTTTTTGACTAAAAGGTTTACAGAAAGAAATCTGACTAAAGAGATACTGAAAACTAACCAGTATTTAATGTTTATCCTACATACATCCTTAACAAATATAAAGGCCCCAATCAGAAGCCACACAAAGTTATGCAAAGAAAGTTTATGTATAAACATAGTTACTATTCTCAAAGCAGAAGTGAAGTTATTCTGAAAAAGTAATCATGAGTAATCATAAAGTAATGATTACTTGTGCAAAGTAACTGTAATTGTAATCGATTACATTCACAAAAAATGTAATTGTAATCTGTAATCACGAAATTCAGAAGTAATTGTAATGTAATTGATTACATTTGTAAGTAATCGACCCCAGGTCTGTTTGAACCACATTTTATTTCTGTCTGCAAATGCTTTCAATTTGGACAAGTCTTATAATGGCGTCGTGTAGTAAATTGGTACGGGTTGAAGTGTCAAGACGTATTCTCTTAACATCGCAGATGCAATAACTCTTAGACCTTCAAAAATAAGCTTCCGCCAACCTTATTTCTTCACTAAAATACAAAACTTTGAACTCGTCCAAACTCGAAGCATTTGCAGACAGCATATTATTGAGTTTTTCTCAAATGATGGAATAAATCTGCAATAGAGCGGGAAAAGGAGAAAACGCCGGCCACCAGTATTTTTTCTTTTCCTACAGTGTCCTACAATGTTTTCAGGAGAATTCCTCCCGAAGGTCGCTAAAGGTCGGGAGTGTTTGTTAAAGAGTTAACTCTACCATACTACAAGTTTTTAGATTTTCCAAACTTAAAGCATCTGCAGGCGAAAAATTCGAAATGAGTACAAATGCCCTGAAGTTCTCCTATAAAGTAGAAAACGTTGTGGGGAAAAGGAAAAATTGCTTCTTACTCTGCAATTCTACTTTTCCCACAATGTTTTCATAAGCTTTTCTCAGGGCCGTAAAAACATGGGCTTGTTTGGTAAAGGGTTAAAATCTTCAGCGCCAAAACTTTAAACACGACGTCTTTCCTCGGCTGAAAATACAATCTACCGAAACTCGGACAGACTTTTTTGACTTGATTAAAGAGAGCAGTATGTAACTATAGATCTATGATCAGACTGCACCTTCTATGTAGTCTAATCTTCATGTAAGCCGTCCGCTAAATCCCGTTCCGCCTATTGGGCTGAAAGGGTTTAAAAGGTAACTCGTTTTTCGAGGGTCTTTTTTTTCCCCGAGGAAAATTACTGGGTCGTGGGTCGGTCTGGCAACTAGTTGGATTTTTGGAGAAAAATATGAAAGGATCGGATACCATTTTCTAATTTACACAGTTTCATACTGTTTGATGCAGTAGAGAAACTACAAGGAGATTAAGGGGAAACCCCGAGATGCGTTAAAGAAGTCACCTACCGATGCTGCAATTCCCTATTCTTAAATTGAAAGAGTAAAAGTAGGTCCGTTCAGATGAAAGACGGAGATCAGCATGAAATAATAACGAAATATTCCGTATGTTACCTAACTGATTGATTCTCATATTGAAACCAAAAATCTGCCCAGCTACCGGGGGGGGGGGGGGGGGGGGGAAATGTTAGCATAAGGGAGGTAACTATGAGTGATTTTTCATGAAATATATTGATAAGTAGCCTCCCTTGCATATTTCTCCCTTTCTACTGACCAGTCGTTACCTCCCGCCGAGGGCGGAGGGATAAGTTTTTGCGTTGGCCGTCCATTCGTCCGTCCCTCCGTCCGACCAGATAGATATCTTCTACAGTCATTGACGAAACTTGATGAAATTTCATGCATGTGTTCCTTATGATAGTCCACCGATACACTTTTTTTTAAATAATGACGTGTCACGGCGCGTGATCTTTATTTCCATTATGGACCAATATCTCTTTAACTACTGGACAAAATTTTATGAAACTTCATATTTATATTGTTTATCATAAGCCACAGACAATCATTACTTTTTTGTTTAATGAAATGCCATGTCATGAAAAAAGGGAGCTTAATGTATAATTTCATTATGGACCAATAACAAAAAAGGCCACGTGTACATGCGTAACACAATACATTTTATCTGTTCCTATAAATAAAAAACCCTATTTTTTTCGGCGGGGGATATCATTTCAACGAAATAACTTGGTTTTATTAATTCTGATATCTAACAGCCACAGGTGACAAGTTCGTATTTTATGGGGACGTAATCACGAGCTTTTCAAAAGCTACTTCAAATTCTAAATACCGCCAGTCTTGCGTTATAATGATTAGAAGTTAATCATTACAGTACGTGATGTTTCCAGCCGCAGAACCATTAAGTACTAGATCAGTTAACCCTGTCAGCGCCATGGACGAAAACAGGAGCTTATTCGGACGGTATAGATTGAAATCAGACTGCACAAAATGTGCTTCCTAAGCTGGGATCTTTGCTGTCCGATTGTTTAGATAAGCCTGTAAGATAAGGATCTTTCTCAGTTTCAGCCGATTGTATTTTTAGCCGTCCAAAGTGGTCGATTTTAGAAACCGCACTACGTTTTTCGGCGGAAGTGATGCTGAATGCAATCCTCATGTCTCAGGAAAGAAACTATCACGATATGTGAATTCAAAAACTTAATAATGATCTCACTGCAGTTATACGGTCATAATAAATTCATAGAGAATTTTCATAATTCGCCTGGTAACGTGTTAAAATTGACCCGTGCTCTGGCAAAAGAGGATTCAAATGCATCTGAGCCATGCTCTGGCAAAAGGGGGCTTAATGAATCTCCATGATACATGATACCAGCCCAAGCCATCACATAATTATAGATCCATAAGAGCCACTTTTTTAAATAACCGACTTAATCATGAGGTAGACTGTCCATTGACAAACAGAAAATTGAACAATAGCGAAAAGTTTCGACCCAGGTCAGCCTGCGCGGACTGCGCAGGCTGACCTGGGTCGATACTTTTCGCAGATGCATTAAGCTCCCTTTTCACAGAGCACGGCTCATCTCCGTGATGCATTATACCAAACAGTTCAGCACGTAATTATGGATAATAAAATCCATTTAGTTTAATAGTCGACTGGGTCTGGAGGTAAGGCGATCCTTGCAGAAAATATACTGCAAGCAAACAGCGGACTGGGAAGGCTGACATGGGTGGATACTTTTCGCAGATGCAGTAAGCCACCTTTTCAAAGGACATGGCTTAAATGTTTCGAAAAAGAGTGGAAATTTTAAGCGAATCATTTAATGAAAGATCATTTTATTGTTGTGAAATTATAACAGTATTTCACTGGGTGAATATATGTCACTTATGTCTTTCCCCACTTTTGAAAAATTCAGCATCGCAGCTAGATTATTGAGAGAAATGATACAAACAATAGGTTTCTAAATGTATTTTACGACATCCTAATGGCTAAATTTTCTATACCACTAGCAATATGGTCTGTGGTCAGCTCTTACGTAGACCAAACCCACAACTTCCTTCGTCGCTGACAAATACCTCAACTCTTATCTCGTCTTTTGCGACCATAGGTGTATTTTGCTGGGAGTGTACAGCAAGATCAGCCTGCACGTACACACAGTCTAACCTTGCCTTACACTATCCGCTGCTCTTTCAGAAGTCAATAAACGCCATTCAGTATCAAATAATGTAACAAGATCTAATTTTGTTGTCGTCAACAATTTTAATTCAGCAGGATCAGGCTCAATAACCTCTTTGGCCAACAGCACCTGGTATATGTGAGCTATACTTTGTTAAGAGAGGGTTTAATGCATCTCCATGATCCGTTATACCAAGCAAGCCATCACATAATTATGGATCCATAAACTCAACTTTGTCTAATGTTCACCAAATAAGTAATGAAGTGATGTGGTCCTTGGCGACGTAGAAAATTCAAAGAAAGGAAAAAGTTTCGACCATGGTCAGCCTACCCGGACTGCACAGGCTGACCATGGACGATATTTTAAGCAGATACATTAAACCCCCTTTTCAAAGACCATAGCTTATATATTTGTACGCGATGCATCACCTTTAAAGATTTACCGGTTTCTGTCATTAAAACAGTCAGATATTGCGATTTCAACATTAATCTGGGAGCAAAGATTAGACAAAAATCGATCAGTGTAGAACAAAGATCAGACTACACTGTCGAGGAGTGGTAGGGGCTAATAAAGTATACATGTGTGATTAGCGTTATAGGGAATGGTTCACCATGATGGATTCGCGCCAATTCTTTAGACTTGCATAGGTGACGTTTCGTCGGTTTACTTCGAAAACCTCGTAACCACAGCTTGTTACAAGCTGTAGTTACGAGGTTTTTGAAGTAAACCGACGGTTTACTCCTTTTCGAACATTTCCCGCGTTTTTAAGACCCCGAGGAAGAAAGCATTTGAAAATATTTTGGGAGAAAATGGCAGACAGTATTTTCTCCCTTTTTTCAAACAAAGTTTGCTATCTTATCAAGGTTACAATTTTTACCATCGTAATCATTATTTTAAGTAGTAGTGACAGTAGTTGTAGTTTTAGTTGTAGTTTTAGAAGTAGTATCAAACTATTATGCTACAGTGTAGCAGCAAATTACATTTCCTCTTAGTCATCTTGATTTGCAGATTTGCACAGTGCTTTTAACATTCTTTCTTCGCTCATCACCCACAATACCAAACGATTACGTGTTTTAACGACCCCAAGGAAAAGTTTTTTTTTGTTGAAAACATCGTGTGAAAAGGAGAAAATTCTGGCCACGATGTTTTCTACTCACTCAGAAACAGATACCACCATTTGAGTTATATTTAACCCTTTACCAAACGAGTAAATTTTGTACCGGACCAAATTGAAACATTTGCAGTCAACAATTTAAATGCAGCTCAAATGATGATTTCTCTCTTTGACAGGGTAGAAAACATTGTGGGAAGAGGAGAAAATGCTGGTAACTACCAGCATTTTTTCCTTTTCCCACAATGTTTTCAAAAGCCTTCCTTCCCAGGATCGTGAAAACCAGGGATTGTATGGTACAGGGTTAAATTTGCAGACCACAAGTGCTTTCAAAATGAACAAATCTATAAGTTTGTCCTCTGGTGAAGAGTTCAACAAAATTGCTGCAAACAACTTTATAAAACATCCTCCCTTTAGATACTCAAAGTCAATTAACTCGTTACCATAGGACAAAATTTTAGACTCTTCTAAATTGAAAGAATTTGCAGACGAAAAATAAAAAATGGCACAAGTGATGTAGCTCGCCTTTAATAGATTAGAGAATATTGTGAGAAAAGGAGAAAATGCTGGTTACCAGCATTTTCTCCTTTTTCCCACGATGTTTTCAAAAGCTGTTTTCTTCAGGGTCTTTAAACCTCGAGATTGTTCGGCGAAGGGTTAAGGTATGAAACATGAATACACATGAAGACTTTGGGACTAAAGCCAGGACAATCACCTGAATCAGAAATTTCGCTGTTTGTCAGAATGTTTTCACGATGTGATCTGAAAGTTGTTATACATTCACATGCACAGACAATGTGAAATGAACGGAGAATTTGAATATTCTGACGCTAAAACCGTCTTGGTGGGGTATATTAATAATATTAGACACGGCATTGCGGTAGCCAGCCAATAATGGAGTATACGCTGAAGGTATTACCCGTGGGGCGAAGTGTCGAGACGGGGGAAATGGGAGGGGGATTTCCCAGGAAGTTTTGGAAGGCTCCCTCAGGATATTCTTAAAATGTACAAGCTATTCGGTGGCCTCTGGTGACGTTTTCTCGACAAATTTGTCTTTCCTTTGGTATGCATAGTGCACGCAATTGAGTTTTTGCGTACAGGTAGCTACGCCCCTACACGCGACAAATTACGATGAGCAATAAGGACAGATGAAAAGGACAATAAATGGTTTGAATGAACGGGCGATTCACTGGTTTTTACTGATAACAAACTGAGACATGTAATATCATCAAGAATTGAGCAATTATTCAGTTTCATGTCACATTCGAAAGGTACTTGACAAATTTCATATTGCAAGCTTGCCATGATATTAAATTGACTTAAAGTACTTTAAGATATTATAATGGATAGGCTCAAATACTCGTTTATGGTAATTATCTTTTTAACAGTTCATTTGGTTAATAAAACACGTCTGTTCTATTTAAGAATAAGTCCAAAAGTAAAACAAAGTATACCTATCATAAACAATGAACTATGTCCTGTGAAAAGGTGGTTTAAAACATCTATTAAAAACATCGACCCAGGTCAGCCTGCGCAACCGCGGTTTCACAGGCTGACCTGTGTCGATCCTTTTTCCTATCTGTCAATTTTCTGCATGTCAAAGGACCAGTCTAGCTCATGATTCAGTCATTTTTATGGATCCATAATTATGTGATGACTTGTCTGGTATAATGCATTACAGAGATGCATTAAACCCCCTTTAGCCATAACATGGTTCAAATAGATTTAGTCAAGGTAACATTTAGATCGTTTTATATAATTTCTTTAATGTTGAAGTTGGCCCTCATCCTCTTCTTCGTCTTCATCAAACTCGCCTTCTTCCTCAGCTGTGGCGTCCTGGTACTGTTGGTACTCAGAGACCAAGTCGTTCATGTTAGACTCGGCTTCAGTGAACTCCATCTCGTCCATACCTTCGCCAGTGTACCAATGCAAGAAAGCCTTACGACGGAACATAGCCGTGAACTGCTCAGAGATACGCTTGAACAGTTCCTGGATGGCAGTGCTGTTACCAATGAAGGTAGCTGACATCTTAAGACCACGTGGTGGGATGTCACAGACAGCCGTCTTCACGTTGTTGGGGATCCATTCAACAAAGTAGCTGCTGTTCTTGTTCTGGACGTTCAACATTTGTTCGTCGACTTCCTTCATTGACATACGTCCACGGAACATGGCGGCCACGGTAAGGTATCTGCCGTGACGAGGATCACAAGCAGCCATCATGTTCTTGGCATCAAACATCTGCTGTGTGAGTTCGGGAACAGTGAGAGCTCTGTACTGTTGGCTACCACGGGAGGTCAATGGTGCGAACCCTGGCATGAAGAAATGCAGACGTGGGAATGGTACCATGTTGACAGCCAGTTTACGGAGATCAGCGTTCAATTGACCTGGGAAACGAAGACAAGTGGTGACGCCAGACATGGTGGCCGAAACCAGATGGTTCAAGTCCCCGTATGTAGGAGTAGTCAGTTTTAAGGTCCTGAAGCAGATATCGTAGAGAGCCTCGTTATCAATACAGTAGGTCTCGTCTGTGTTCTCAACAAGTTGATGGACAGACAAGGTGGCATTGTACGGCTCTACGACAGTATCTGATACCTGTAATGAAACAGGGAATAACAGACATGTTAAACACAACGATTCCTGCGTTTGCTCCAGTATCAAAACCGAAATGGCATCATGCTTTAATGCATCTAAGTGACATTTGAAAATAAAGTGCTGTGTAAGTGAAAAAAGTCCAGATAAGTAGTAAGAAAACCGGCTTGGTCTATTTTTGAAGCTATGCCTTTTTTTGTGAATGAGCAAATTCACTGAATGCATCTGCTCTGATCTTGCCGAGTGAGGGTGTAACAATGTGATATAACAATGTGTTATATTCCTTGTCTATCTATAAAAGTGGAAATATAAAAACTAGACTTTTCTTTGTAAATACTTTGGGAAACGATTACTAGTACCTTTGGTGAAGGAACAACTGAGAAAGTGTTCATGATTCTGTCCGGGTACTCCTCCCTGATTTTACTGATCAACAGAGTTCCCATACCAGAGCCAGTGCCACCGCCCAGTGAGTGGGTCAACTGGAATCCTTGAAGACAATCGCAACTTTCAGACTCCTTTCTGACAACATCCAGAACTGAGTCGACGAGCTCAGCGCCCTCTGTGTAATGACCTTTGGCCCAGTTGTTCCCGGCACCACTTTGTCCAAAGACAAAGTTGTCTGGTCTGAAGATCTGGCCGAAAGGTCCGGACCTGACTGAGTCCATAGTACCAGGCTCAAGGTCAATAAGTACGGCCCTAGGCACATATTTTCCTCCTAAAATAGAAATATGAATATTCTTTCGAGGCAGAGAAAGGAATAAGATTTTTTTTAAACTACCGGTGTGGCTTTTCGTTGCTCTCCTAAAAACTAGGTTTATGAAAATGGAAGACTCGATATTTCTGTCTTTCTTTCACCAGCAAGCATATCGGTCAATATGTATATGTTTAAATTTTGGGCATCTTACAGTTTGACAGCAGTTAAACTGTACCGGCAGTTTATGAAATGGCTGACCATGAGTGAAAAACTGCCAGGAAGTGAACAAACTACGAACAAAACCATCAACTAATCAAAGCACTGACATCACTGAGAACAGACTGGCTTTCAAGACCTTTCACTTTGTTTGTTTACTTGATTGGTGTGAAACAACTAACTCCGTTGTTCAATATTTCGGCTTTTGAGGGTTGAAACTCTTGAAAAAGGCAATAGCCGAAATATTGAACAGAAAGGTGATTTATTTCACAGTGTTTCATTCATTTCCTTGAGGAATGCACAGAGTCGTTGTGTTTGAATGGAGTTTACGCTGAAAAGAATACATGTTTTACTGTCATATCTTGACTAAGGCTCACTTTTATGTCCTTCCTGGGTTTCGAAAGTGTTAGGTGGGGGCTTTGCAGTACCTTGCCATGGAACACTCTCACGTGTATAACGCCTCAGCGAAAAAGATTCTCATGATATCCCGATTATAAATAAAATTTGTAAATCACTAAGCTAATGCGAACTTAAACCTTCCAGTAGAAAATTATAATATGAATTAGCTGAAGCCTTGCAAACATACTGTAGGTCTGTGACTTGTTTCGTTTCCGCTTATAATCACTTTTCTTGACTCTTCAAAGTTTAAAAAAAAACACGGGCCGACAACCTTTTTGTTCATCGTTGTAAAAAGAGGAATTGTTCAGAACAAGCAGTTTCTTCTCATGGTACAATGTTTTCCTATTCACTCATTTGTCATATGTACAATAATACAGTTTAATTGTGCTATTTTTTCGTGTTCTTCTTTTTTTTTTTTTAAAGTAAAGCCGGCTGGTGCAAATTTGCTTGTTGAGATAATAGAGAATTTAAAAAAGGCGTTTTGGACTTTTAAACCCTATGCACATATATGCACTATGAAAAATGTGGGCATTGCTTAAGACACGTAACTTAAGACAATGAAAAGAAAAAAAAAAAAAATGTTTTCAAAAGACATCTACTGATGCTTTCTCTAAGCGCATGAACAGAACAGCGAGATGTAAGCAGACTTGTGTACAAACCTGTGGCCTCGTTGTAGTAGACGTTGATTCTCTCTAACTGAAGGTCAGAGTCTCCATGGTAAGTACCTGTGGGGTCAATACCGTGTTCATCAGAGATAACTTCCCAGAACTACAAACAAATAAAAGGGAAAAACATTTTTGTGTAACTGTCCGTTTGAAAAGTATCACATTTTTTGTCAGAAAACAGTGCAGCAGCAATTTTGATAGCGGCTCGAGAAAGATCTGCGGTTCGTGACTAGTGGAGGAATTTGCTCAGTGGGAGCAATTTCACCATTTAACATATTGTTTACAGCAATCTACATAGAACTTAGTATCAGAGAAAAACAATATTGGACCAAACATAGCCCAACATTGCCCATTGGTAACCCAGGGAATACGAGCTCGAATCCTGGCCTAGCAAATCCTCTTTTAGACAATAGGTGACATACAATGCTACGAGATTACCGCTATACGTAGTTTCGACCTTCTGTTTGCTTGAATGCACTCAGTTGCTTACGAAGAGTGTTGTGCGAAGCACTCAATCCGTATTCAACAACCATTCTATTACATTAAGCATTCTTAGTTTTATTGTAAATGTAGAAACTAACGCACCTTCTGATTAGCCATTTGGTTTGGCTTTAACATTTCTTTTAGCCAATCAGAAGTTGTGTTATTTGGAAATTTAGAAATTAAGAATTAGAATACAGTTGAAAACGGCAATCAACTTAAAACAAGCAAATGAAAAAAAAAAAAAAGCCAACCAGACCCCACCTAAAAAAAAAAAGAGAAATTCTACAGAATCATAAGAAGTACCTTAGCTCCGATCTGGTTTCCGCACTGGCCAGCTTGTATATGAACAATCTCACGCATTTTTGAGGGTGATGTCTTTTTTTGAATTGAATATGCACAGGTTTATTATACGTTCTCTGCTCGCCGACTGCGGAGCGAGAGCTTCTAGTGACTGTTATATATTGTCCCGTCAATGTAGCCATAACAACATGTCAACAGTCTCGCCTGGATGCTTGCAAACTTGATTTTTGAATCAAATCACTAACGTTTTTTTATTCAATACCCGCCATGACAACTAATATCCCTTTTCTTCGTTGAGCTATACATGTACATGCCTGTACAACATGTGAGGTATATTAAACCCAAGTATGCCAAGCATAATGACTGCAGATTTTACGGACAGAGTAGATCAAGATCAGTCTGCACAGAACGTGCAATTGATCTTTGAGACCTTGAGAGATTTTAGAGATGTTCCTACCGACCAAAAATGAGGATTTAAAATCATATAGTTTAGACTGACTGAAAAATCTTTCGTTCCTTTGACTCTATGACTCTGTACTATACTCAGAGAGAGAGAGAGAGAGAGAGAGAGAGAGAGAGAGAGAGAGAGAGAGAGAGAGAGAGAGAGAGAGAGAGAGAGAGAGAGAGAGAGAGAGAGAGAGAGAGAGAGAGAGCAATTCCCTGTCAAAATATTAGTAAGAAATGCACGTTTATATCTTTAGAATTTTTTGAGTCATGAGCTTTTTTTTTCTTTTATCTTTCAGCTTTCAGAAACAACACACATTTGTGCAAATATTGTATCGAAGTACGCAAGCAGTAGCCCCTACTTGTAAGATTTTTACTCACAAAACACAAAACATGTAGAGAGAGATTATAGATTATAAAGATTATAGCTTTAAAAAAAAAAAAATTGGAGAAAAAGCAAGTTTAACATCTTCGTTTTTGGTACAAAAATCAGTCAACAATTTTCATCCCATCATGAGAAGAGTTATTCCTAACATGTCATAACAACCCACAGGATGAAGGTGGGGGGGGGGAAACACAAGTCACGGTAAAAGAGGCGCGAACACAAAAAAATCTGCCCAAACATCTGTGCGCAGGCTGATTACATGTGGGCCATGCTCTGTGAAAAGGGGGTTTAATGCATCCGCAAAAATTTTCGACCAGGTCAGCCAGCGCAGTCCGCGCAGGCTGACCTGGACCGAAAATTTTTGTTATTGGTCAATTTTCTACATGTCAAATGATTCAATCGGTTATTAGACAAAGTGAATTTCAAAGATTTCTCATTATGTGCTGTCTTGCTTTGTACAATGCATCACTAAGATGCATTAAGCCCCCTTTTCACAGAGCATGGCTCAATTACCCCCAAAAGAGGAATATTGACGTGTAGCAGAGAACCATTTTTTAAAACATTGTGACAAAAGAAGAAACTGCTCTTGATGATTCACTTACCTCTTCTTTTTACGTTAGCCGAATTCAACCAGAATTATAAACGAGTATGTATATCATGTCGCATATATTTCATTAACTCTTTACCATAAGACAAAATTTTAGACCTGCCAAATTTGAAAGCACGTGCAGACGACAAAATAAATGTAACTCGAAAATTAAATTTGTTCTTGGAAGTGTAGAAAAGTTTGTGGTAACCAGTACTTTCTCCTTTTCCTACACTTTTTTTTTCAAAAGCTGTCTGTCTCAGGTTTGTTGAAACTCATGAGTGTTTGTTAAGGGTAAAGTTTAGTTGGTATAGTGAAACCATTAATAGGGAAATGGAGAATGAGAGTAAGATCAGACTGCACATATGTAAATGCTAATCTTGGTCTATATCCTAAACGGCCAGGTGTGGCAGGGTCCGTGTAATGAAATAGACAAAATCTGCTTTTATTGATTGAAATCGACATCACTCCTTGATTGATAACGATGTTGGCATGTTTTCTAACACCACGTCAAAGAATTTCAATTAGATTATGGGTGTCCATACAGGAAACCCAATCGTATAGAACTGATTGACTCGTTTTCCTTTTCCATTCTGACACGCTTTATCACCGAAATAGAAATAATAGATACCTGTAGGAGAAAAAAATTTCCTTGAATTACTATACCGTTATCACATTTGAGCCAGGCAATTACACCATTTCAGCGCATCATATAACTGAGCAGTGCTCCTGCGAAATGGAGTTTAATGTATCTCCGTGATCCTTTATACCAAGCCAGTTGTCACAAGGTTCTTGATCCATAAAATCCATTTAGTCTACCGATCGACTGGATCTGGAGATTGAATGGTCCTTCCACATGCAGAAAATATACAAACTGCAAAAAGTCCGCGCAGGCTGACATGGATCGAAACTTTTTGCAGATACATTAAACCACCTATTCACAGAGCAAGGCTCAATTGATAAATTCGACTCCTTTCGAAGGCTGCAAATACAATCCATTGAAAGTTTAAAATAACAGAAAGATTTTTTTTTTCACCTTAAAGGCTCGACAAAAAAAAAGCGGGTGATATAGATCCAAGATCAGGTTACACCTTCTGTGCAGTATGATCTTAATCTATGCTGTACGCTAAAGTCCATGTTTTGGCCTATGGTACTGTAATGGTTATTCATGCTAGCTGTTTTTTTTTCGCGCGTCTGTTATGGACACTTTTCATGAATATCCAGGATCGAAAGGCGGTACATGTATACACAAACGCAAATCTTCAAGTTTTTTACCACCTAAGAGAAGTTTGCAGCAAAAGTGTTAGAAAACATCCTCAGGAAATCTATAGCATGTTCGGCACGAATTAAGAGCAAATTAAATCGTCAAAACTACCGGCGAAAACTCGGTGGCAAAAGGAGCGATTCTTCTTTTGCCACGTAGATTTCAAAGGTGTTCTCCTGAAAGACGAAAAACGTCGTCTGCAGAGGGTCACGTGTCGCAATGGACTGAGATGGAAAGTGATGTGGGATTTTTTCTGTATTTTCTTTCATATTCTTAGGCTATAAGGCGAGGCTCAGTTCGCTTTTGGGTACAGTATAGATCAAGATCAGACTGCACAAAAAGTGCAGTCTGATCTTTAATCCTCACTGTCCGATACGATGGTAGTTTTCAGGTAAAAAATAATACTTTGAAATAGTAGTACTTGTGTTTTTTACAATGGTCCGACATATTTTATTCATTTAGCACTTTCGTCCTTTACCTAACAATTCCAACTGTAAATAACACAGATAATGAAGGCTTTTGCAAATGTTGTGGAAACAGAACAAAATGCTAATATCCGGCATTTTGTCATTTTCTCACAGTTTTTTTTTTCTATCCTTCCAATGCCAAATCATATCATTCGAGCCACATATAATACTCGTCTGAAATAGCCTTTAGAGTGGACAAGTCAAAATTTTTGTCGTCTGGTAAATGGTTAAGGTTTAAGTATGCGAATTGTGACATTAATATGTAGGTTCAGTAATAATAATAATAATAATAATAATAATAATAAAAACGTATTTGCTTTAGGGTGCATTGGCCACGATGTCTTGCAAAAATATCAGACAGAGTAGACCCATGTTAAGACATGATATTGTGCAGTCTGTTCTTGATCTGTCCCATGAGTGAATCAAACATTACTTGTCTCCGTCGTCCTATGGCTTGGCGGTTCTAGAACAAGGGTGAGGGATGACGTATTTTTTTCCCATCAAAGAAGACACTCCATGGCTTCTGTATAGCCGGTATTGATGTTCATAACCATAACGAGAGAAATATTCATTTCTTTTTCAGCTTATTCAATAACAAGGAACATGTGTTTACTCTTAACTCAGTTAGCGCCAAAAACATAATTTATGAGTCTTGCTCTGTGGAAAGGGGGTTTAGTGCGTTTGCAAAAAGTATCGACCCAGGTCAGCCTGCGCAGTCCGCGCAGGCTGACCTGTGTCCAAACTTTTTGCTTTTGGTACATTTTTTCGCATGTCCAAGGACAACTCTACCTCGAAATTCAGCTGTTTGTCAGATATAATAGGTTTTATGGATACCGTACATAAATATGTGATAACTTGCTTGGTATGATTTATTACGAAAATACTTTAAACTCACTTTTGTTAGAGCATAGCTCAGTTATAAACTCGACCGATTTCGACGGCTTAAACAAGAATTCACTGACTCTCAGAATGTTACGATATGCGTTTCATTGAACAAACAGATGGTACATATCAAAGATCAGACGGCACTTTCTGTGCAGTCTTATCATCGACCAATACAGTCCGCAATAGCCCCTGTTCTCGCCTAGAGCGGTGAAAGAGTTAACTGTTTACCTCCCGCGATTTTCTTCTTGCATCAGACCAGTTTTGAAAACTGCGCGCATGGCTAGGTGGTCAAATGCAGGACTCGCAACCTGGAGGCCCCAGTTTCGAGTCTCGCTGGAAGCAATGGGTTTTTCGTAGTATTATCCTTCGGCAAAAAACTTTAAATCCCAAGCCTAGTACCGATGAAACACAGGATACACATGAATTAGCGAGCTGTCGCCGTGATATGACTGAAATAATGTTGAAAGCGGCGTAAAACACCACTCAATCAACCAAATTTTAAACCTTTTTTAAGTCGTAACTTACCATGGCCTGACGATTCTTTTTGTCCTGTGTCACACCACTTTTGAAAGGAGCAAGATGTTAAAAAAAGGGGGAAATAGTTCGTTAAGTGGAAAAAGGACAAATATGTTTGTATAGAGGAATATTTCCTTTTCCACAATGTACTTAGGTATATTCCCGTGTTTTACTGTAATTCATATGTTGATCAGCCATATTTTACAAGGAGGCTTTCAAAGTTTTCTGAACACTAGAGAAACTTTAGGTATTTTTTGGTATAGTGTACATGACATGCAGTCTGATCCCTGATCAGCAATGTCGTTTTGATCTATTGACTGAATCTCCGTTTATTTATCGTCACCACCGGTTGCCCATATGGGCCACGCCCCCCCCCCCCAGCTCTAAGTTATTTTACGGGGGAAAGTGCAAGATACAGGACGAAACCCATCTTTAGTTACACCTGGTCCTTTAACCCTTTCGGTGCCATAGGTGAAAACAGGGACTTTTGCGGACGGCATAGATCAAGATCAGACTGCACAGAACGTGCAGTCTGATCTTGGATCTATTCCGCCCGCTTGTTTAGTCAAGCCTATGAGACAAAAATCCTTCTTAGTCTCAGTGGATTCTATTTTCAGGCATCGAAAAGGATCGAGTTTATATATTTGGCCTTGAAAGAGTTTAAGTGCTCGGTGTAAAGCAGCGCAACAGGGGACCTGGGTTTGAAGTCTCATCCGAAGGATTATTAGTATTATGGCCAGCCATTGGGCTCGAATCCACACCCTCAAATGACCCAAGACTTGACATTTATAAATCCTACGCTCTACCACCTGAGCTATTTGGGCTGCTCTAAACTGTTGGATATTTGGATATTTGTTTTAATATTCTGGTCGGAACATCAAGCATATACGAGTAAGTGTCAGTGCAGTATTCAGGTACTTTCTATAGAAAGAAAATGTTCGTTTAATTAGATGTAAAAAGGTTAACCCTTTGGTAGCTGAGCACAACTTATGTTCCTTTTGCGGAAAGTGTAGATCAAAGATCAGACTGCACAGAATGTGTTTGATCTACGATATCCGCTACTTTGTAGCATTTTCTTGCACCCTAAAAAATAAAATGAAATAGTAATATTTTAGCTGTTTTATGTAATTGAATTTGTCTTTTTCAATAATTCAGTGCTCTAAGGGTGAATTGTGAAGGTGAGTTATAGAATCTCGAATGGTTTTTATATGATTTATGATTTATGCTTTTATGCCATTTCAATGAATACTTGAATACTTAAATATAAAAAGGTCTGTAAAGACTAGTTGCCTATGGGAACAGGGTAAACACAGCAAACATTCCCCGAGAAAGTGTCGGCCCAAGATCAAAGCACGGTTTGTGCTGTCTGATTGTGAATCTAGGCTATCCAATATTTTTCTTATCTTTCTAAAATATCACGATCAAAGCCGCTTTGAAATAACAATAAGTATATTTTGATTTTAACTGACCATTCAAGGTATTTTGCATTGTGGAGATTAGTACTGCATCATCGACATACATTGTTTGTAGCTCATACTGTTAGCTGAGTAAATGCGACAACGGATTAATTCTATAGGTAGTATACAGACTATAAGGTGTAGATTTCATACATGCAGTCTGATCTTGGTCTACATTTTCCACCCCTTCTTGAGGACAGACTTTAATATAATTCGCATCTGATACCAAAAAAACTTTCTTTCAGAAATGGATTTATAGTCCACTGGCCGAAGGCCAGCGAGTTTATGTCATGGCCCTGTGCCCGTTGTCCGTGCGTCCGTCTAATGGACCTCTTGTCAACCAAGACTCTTCAATTTATAGCCCTCGGGTCAAAAATTGCCCCGTACCTAGGGTCACAAGTTTCACATGAAAACACATGGTAAAAACTCTAAAATCTTCTTGTTCTAAACCATAAGGCCCGGGGCTATCAAATTTAGCATGCAGCTTCATCGAATGGGCTGCTACTAAGATTTTTCAAATCATAGTCCTGGGGCCAAAATTGGCCCTGACCTTGTGATTACAAGTTTTAACTCGGCTTATACACTTAAAACTGTAAAATCTTGGCCTTTATCAACTATAATGCCTAGGGCTACTAAGTTTTGAATGTAGCTTTATCAAGTGGATCTCTACCAATAGTTTTCAAATTAAAGTCCTGGGGTCAAATTTGGCCCCACCTGGGCAGTCACAAGTTTTACATGGGCTTATATGGTGAAAACTTTAAAAAATCTTCTCGTTCCTAACAATAAGACCCAGGGCTACCAAAGTCTGCTTATATAGTTATCTAGTGGACATTTTCCACGATTCTTGAAGTTATAGCCCTAGGGGTCAAAATTGGCCCGCCGTACAAGTTACAAGGTTTACATAGGCTTATATAGTGAAAACATTTTAACATCTTCCTGTTCCTGACTGTGAGTTACAGCTTTAATATTTGTGAGTGTTATCATCTAGTAGGCCTCTTCCAAAATTTTCCTGGTGTCAAAATTTGACCCGCTCTATGGGTCATGATTTTAACATGTGCCTAAAGAGCGAAAATTCTAAAAGTCTTCTGGCTCGTAACCATAAATCCTAGGGCTGCCAAAATCGGCACAGAGCTTCAACTTGTGGATCACTTCTGAATTTGTTCCAAATTTAGCCCTGGGATTGAAATTGGCTCTGCCTCAGGTGTCTCATTATTTACAGGGGCTTTATCATATTGAGAAAACTTTGAAAATATTCTTGTTTATAACTATACGGTCTAGACCTGTATTATTTAGTATGTGGTTCTTTGGAAAAAATGGCCTAGCCATGGGGTCACAACTTTCACATGAGCTTTTATAGGGAAATCTTTATAAGTCTTCTTGTTCAAAACTATTTGGCCTAGAATTGTAACGTGTGGTATGTATGGTTTTTACTTATTAGCCAGTTGAGCGATACAGGGCCATCATGACCCTGTTGTTGTAATGGACAACTTAATAGATCGGCAATCTTAACGGTTAAGACTGAAAATGTAAAAGGGTTGTTAGGCCATTTTCAGGGTTCACCTTGCAAGAAAAGCATTTTATATCTTTTTTTTTTTTTCAAACATTGATTTAAAACTAAAAAACGTAGTCATTCTCCCATTTTTTGAAAGCCATTAACAAAATGTAGAACAAGACCCCATATACTGAATTCGTGAACCTGTTATGCATTTGAAAATGTTCACTTCATTATCTCTTGGCACAACACTCAAAGCGACTGGTTGCTTTTCTATTTTTACAAGCGTCTTTGTTACTCCAACACCAATATAAGAAAACACTGCTAAGCAATAAAATTGGATAACCCATAGACATTCTGACAAAAACAGTCTTCGCAATAGTTTCATCTTTAATACTGACTGGGGAATGTCCATTTTCATTATATAGCTGTACAAGGGCTACCCATTTTTAGCGCCATAGCCAAAGTCAGGGGCTTAAAATTGCGGACTGCATGGATAAGAATTAGACTGCAAAAATGTGCTGATCTGGTCTTCGATCTCTACCGTCCGCTTGTAAAGAAAATTCTATGACAAAACTCTTCGTGACTTTTAATGGTTTGTATTTTCAGTCGTCGAAAGAGGTCGAGTTGACGGTATTTGCCGCTGTTAGAGTTAATTCTTTATCACACGATAAAATTTCAGACATGCCCAAAATGGAAGCATTTGCAGACGACAAAATAAATATGACTAAAAAATTGAAATTTGTGTTTGGTTGGATAGAAAACATTTTGGGTAAATGAGAAAATGCTGGTTACCAGCATTTTCTCCTTTTTCCACAACGTTTTCAAGAGCCTCCATCCTCAGGGTCGTTAAAACTCGGGATTGTGTGCTAATGGGTTGATACTCCGAGAATTGGGCGATAATTAGGCAAGAAATACGTGTGGTGTTTTTGTTCATGGTAAGCCCTGTTTTCATTGAGCGTTTTTCCGCCGTCAATAACCCTGTCTTCTTGCACATTATCATTTATCTTTTGTTTGTCAAGACGTCCATTCGCTTGTCCGTTCGTATGTTCGTTCTGCAACCGTATATGGCTGGAATCAAGCCATGTCTTAGCTATTTTGACCATTTACCAACAATCCCGAGATTAAACGACAGAGGAAGTAGATTTTTAAAAACATTGTGGGAAAAGGAGAAAATGCTGGATCCCAGCATTTTCTCCATTTCCCACAATGTTTTGTATTCTTTTGAATTCAAATCTTATCATTTGATCCGAAGCTTTTTGTCTTCTACGAAGCATGGCTTTCAATTTGGACAAGTCTACAATTTTTTCGTCTGGTAGGTTAAAGAGTTAACCATTTCCGGGTCATAGACGAAAACAGGAGCTATTGAGGAGGGCGTAGATCAAGATCAGACTGTATTGATAGCTCAGCCTGGTCTTTGATCTATACTTTTGCTTGTTTAGTCAAGCCTATATGATAGAAATCTTTCTGGATTTCAGAGCAATTTCTCCTTTTACAAGACTATTTTCAAAAGTGGCTTGCCTATGGGCGAAAATGTGGTCTGCGGGTGATGAGTAACCAGCATTTTGTCTTTTTCCAATATTTTTTCCAATAGTTTTTTTTTTTCTGTTTTTGAATAATAATAATAAAAAAAAAATACTTATAATTCTAGCTCGGGTTCTTACTTATACTCAATTTGTCGAGTATTTTTAGTCTATCCTTTACCTAAGCATCGACTCATCTGAAATTCGCCTTAGGGGGGGTTTTTTCCAGTCATGCTTCATTTGTCGTCTGCATGTGCTTTCAATTTGGACCGTTGCTTTTAAAGGATTAAGTCTATAACAGTGCCAACATGAGCAAGCACTGCTGTTGCCACTATTTCTTCTAAAAGACAATTGTTTAAATAAATAGATGAGCCATGCTCTGGCAAAAGGGGCTTTAATTCATCTCCGTGATGCACTGTACCAAGCAAGTCATCATATAATTATGGGTCCATAAAATCCATTTCGTCTAACAAGCGACTTAATCATGAAGTGCAGATCCTTTGAGATGCTGAAATTATTAACCAATAGCAAAAAGTTTCGACTCAGGTCAGCCTGCGCAGATTGAGCAGGTTGACCTGGGTTGATATGTTTTGTATTGCAGATGCGTTAAGCCCCCCTTCCCCCCCCCCCCCCCTTCCTATATCATATAGCATGGCTCAGATAATTATATTTGCATGTGTTCAAAATATTGAAATTCCACTGTATAGTTATCTGACTGTAGGCAAGACTTCGGCATTTCCTAGAATTTCACCCTGTAAGAAGGCCATTATCGCATTAGGTGAGGTCTAGAATAATAGTTCAACGTTGTTACACTAAGAAAGCATTACAGAGATCTGTGAACTGGTCATACATTTTAGTCAGAACTGTCGAATTATCCAGGATAACGACATATTGGATTACGCTTTCAGGTACACTTTCAGGTCAGTGTTGTCGATTTATCAGGAATTACGAGATTTTTTATTACACTTTCAGGTACAATTTCTTTAACCTTTGAAAAAATCCCACGCTTTTTAAAGACCCTGAGAAAGAAGCTTTTTTAAAATTTTGTTGGAAAAAGAGAAAATGCTGGTAACCAGTATTTTCTCCTTTTCCCCACACTTTTTTTACCCTTTCAAAGACAAAAATAATCTTTGGAGCTAATCTTTATTTCTCGTCTGCAAATTCTTTCAGTTTAGTCGAGTCTGAAATTTTAAGTTTGGTAGAGTTAAATTTGTTTCGTTCCATTTTTGGAAGAGAGATGTTTTGATTATTTGTCTTTATTTGGAATTCCTATCCCCCGCTTTGCTTCTGGTTTGTTTTCGTTTATGACGTACATGACGTAAGTTAATGTCCACGAATTTTCCTGGGGAAAAGTTTATTCTTCATTTTTTTCAGCGCCACAGGCGAAAATATGGGTTTTTGCAGATGACATAGATCAAGATCAGACAGAACTTGCAGTCTGATCTTAGATCTGTACCGTCTGCTTGTATAGCCTAGCCTATAAGATAAAATTCTTCCGGAGTTTCAGGAGATTGTATTGTCTGGTCTAGCCATTTGGCGCTAAAAGAGTTAATATTCTAAAACCTTTCCCAAACGACAAATTCTAGACTCTTTCAAATCAAAATCATCTGCAGACGACAAACCTGAAAGTGGTACAAATCAACTGAAGTTCTTTTACAGGGTAGAAAACATCGTGGGAAAAGTAGAAAATGCTGTATACCAGTATTTTCTGCTTTTCTCACGATGCTTTCAAAAGGCCACTACCTCAAGGTCTTTAAAACTTGGGATTGTGAAGAAAATGGTTAAAATAATGCATTGTTCAGAGATTCTGAATTCCTTTTAACGTTTTGTAATAAAAAAAAGACGATACATTGAACATATACTGAAATTATATACTATTAGGAGCCCACGAGCGGCCAAAAGTAAACAATGCGGGGATCAAATTAAATGCAAATTTAATTCACAGTTCATTAATTGAAAGTTCAGTCGCTGGCAGAAAAATAAATCTTAAACATGAAATTAAATTTGCAACTTTAATTCCGGGTTTACAATCTATTATTATTCTGCACCAACTCGATCTTTGACACACTGTATACTGTAACACGTTGTTCTTTTTGTTTCAGTGGAACCTTAAATACCTGTTATATTCTAAGTGTTTAATTGTAAAGAGACAAAAAATGCGTCGGAGATTTTTTTTAACCGCATCTTTGTTTCTGCTTTCAGTTTTTCTTTGTCGGCAAAAGCAAACTGGTACTTAAAGACAGTTAATAGAAAAGTGTGAGGTCTTCAACTTCAGCAGATTCCTCTACGGACAATGAAAGCATAATAGCTATCGTCATTTGGCAAAGTAAATAAGAAACGACAATGTATGAACAGATGTCAAATGTTTCCAATTTCACAGTAGACGACACCGTTGACAATGCCTCTGCAGTTTTGATGACAGTCAGGGCAATCGGAGCCAGTGTCTGCTATATAGTCTGCCTTCTTATCTTGGTTGTCAACACCCTGTTTCTTGTCTGTTTCTATCTGAACAGACGTTCAGCGTGGTTTTCCCATTCTAAAAATATCGTAAGTGTCGTTCTGATGGATTGGATTGTCGGTTTCACTGGTCTCTACATGTTGTCGGTATCTGCATTGAAGAATGTAAACCTTTATGTATGCGTGTTCTCGCAAACTCTTTGCATATCAAGTCAAGTTGGTTCTCTTCTGAACGTCTTCAGGCTTTGTGTGTTTCGGTTTGTGTCATCGAGAACGAGGCTACTCATGAAAGAATCCACAACGCAAAGCATCATCATACAGACTGTGTTAGTGAACTTAGCATCCATAATAGTATGTACACTTCCGCTTTTTATTTGGGTTACTGATGAAACAAATCTGACACGTTGCTCGTGGTCAAGGATATACAAAGACCACGTGCTCTCTGTGAACCAATTCATGCTATACGTGACCGCCATACCAACATTTGCTACATCTGCCCTGTATATCAGTCTGTGTATTTATTTGAAACGATCAGTGGCTCTGGTGGCACCACTGTCGACTAGTGCAACAACTTCCGGTACAGAGAACAGCAGACACGGACGACAGTCGATTTGCAGATACCGTAGTCTCGTACAGGGCCACAGATCCGATTCCTTCAGTTTCTCATCAAGTCGGGGTCCAGAGCATATCCTCAGATAAAGCAACTAAATCAACATTAGTGTCTTCGACTGTCTCTATATGTACCAAGAAACAGTACTTAGAAATACCTTCTACATGTAGTACGCCGCGTGACAAACGTATCCACCTTGGAAGCCCAAGAACGATGACGTCAAACGCAACAATTGAGTCGGCACAGCAAAATCGTCTGACGAACGTTTTCAAAACAGTCGGCGCCATTTTGATCTGTATGAACCTTTCCATATTACCCTATGTGGTTGCTCTAGCAGTTAACGTTCATTTCAAAGCTAGGATAATTGGCGGTGATGTCTTTTTCTTTGTTTCTGCTATGTTATTGGTAAATAGTGCACTAGATCCTATAATTTACATGGTGCGAATTAAGCATTTAAAGATCGCATTTAACAGAATGATAAGAAGGCAGTGCTGTACCTGATATCATTTGGCCTGAAAGAACATATTTCGAGTAGAAAATTAACTCCTGATGAGCTAAAAGCTAAATGAAATGAAAATTTAAAGCCGATAAAACCGATGGGGAAAAACAACAACAACAAATTGTAGTTTTAAAGTTAATAGGTGACAATTTGTGATTTGGGACGAACATAGAGGCCTGGGTGCTATCCCGTTGTCATGCCGTATGTCCGTTGGACAAGGGCGACCATTATTACATATAAAACATCAAATCCCAGAAAGAATGGACGAAATTGGACGCATCGTTACGGGATAATTCAACGAACAAACAATTAGCACAAAGTTGAATACCAACAGAATGATACCATTTTTGGACAAGCCAAGACTAAACCTCGGTACGAAGCAGGAAATCAAATTTAAAGAGTCTAGAACAGATCGACCGCAAAACGAGCTTCACTCGCTATTGAGAAAGATATGGCAATAATCTGGGTGATTCTGGCTCATCCCTCGTTATCAAATAACAAATTAAATTCGGATCATAACTTAAATGCCAGTTAATTTGGGTCTCTGTTTACTGATTAATAAACTCATATTCCCGGCGTGGTTTCGCTCTCAAACAATTAATTAGAATCTGCTTACTTCATGGTATTACTTTGTGGGGAACTTATAAATGAGCCATGCTCTGTGAAAAGGGGGTTTAATGCATCTGCGAAGAGTATCGGCCCAAGTCAGCCTGCGCAGTCCGCGCAGGCTGACTTGGGCGAAACTTTTCGCAATTGGTCAATTTTTCTGTATGTCTAAGGACTAGTCTATCTCACTGATAAGTTGGTTGTTAAAAGTAGGTATTATGGATCCATGAGTATGTGATGGTTTACTTGGTACCATGGATCACGGAGATGCCCAAAGCCCCCATTTGCCGGAGCATGGTTCAAATATTTCCAATGTTAAAACCTGCGTTACAGCTATTTTCTCTTTTACCGACGATGTTTAAAACCATCTTCCTCAGGGTCGTTAAAACATGTGATTTTGGGGTATAGCATCAATGCATGTGTTGAAAATGAAATCTTTGAGGCCTCGACATTATAACTGTTTTTACAGCAAAGTTTGTCCGAACGTTTATGATAAAATATTTACACTCCACCTTGCTCGCATATTCCATACACGTTACAACATACTGTCTCCTTGTGTTCGTGAGGCGTCAATTGAATTGTTCGTTTGCATCGGTTTGGCCCTTCCCTATCCGTAAATTGATTAGCCATTTGCTTACGTATATGTACGTAATCGGCTTACTTTCCTTACCAGTAAATTTTCTACGTATTGTTTCTGCAGATATTCAGTGGCTTAAAGCTAAAAGCGTAAAATACGCAAATGCATAATGTCGAAGGTCAAGGAGATAATTGTTGAGACCGCGAAAATATACATGTATATACATGTATCAAAAAACAAAATATTTGAGCCATGGTCTCTGAAAAGCGAATATAATGCATCTGCAAAAAGTATCGACTCATGTCAGCCTGCGCAGTACGCTCAGGCTGACATGAGTCGAAACTTTTTGAATTTTTTTAAGTTCCTGCATGTACAATAACCATTCTACTTCAAGAATTAGTCGGTTGTTTGACAAAGTGGATTTCATTGCTCCGTAATCATATGATAACTTGCTTGATACAATGCACTACGGAGATACATTTAACACCTTTTTACCTGAGCATGGCTCATTTATTTGTTTGTGATGATGGTAAGAATAGATTGCATGAGAAATCGTAACATCTTAGAAACAGTAATTGGAGCGATTGTCATGACAAAATGAGTTAGTTACTGAGTTTGATTTTTTTTTTAATTTTCAAATTCATATGTGGGTAAGGTTACAATTTACCTATAACAGCTTATTACAAGTTTCCCCCTAAACATTACAAAACTGTCACTTTTTTTTTCTCTCACCAATATATAAACTGAATTACGTCCATATAAGGATTAACAAGTTCAATGGATACGAAATAGACTCGATTTTATATAAGAATATTTTTTACTAAACTCTCCCAGCGCCAATTATATAAACCCAACCTCTGCCGATGGTTGAAATTACAATGCACTGAAACTCATATTTTTTGGCAGACTTGACTGAACAAGTGGACGATATAGATCCAAGATCAGACTGCACGTTCTGTGCAGTCTGATCGTGATCTGTATCATCCGCAAAAGCCCCTGTTTTCGCCTTGGGCGCTAAGAGCGTTGAATTAATATGAAAAGGAATTAGAATAGATAACGTCGAGTATTTATGAGCACGCTTAAATAGAATTATCACCCCCATATTAGTAAGTTGTAAGTGTGGTAGATCTCTCTTTATACGTATTTAACATATCATGGTTTGACGTTAATATAAAACTGGATGATATTTTTTCAGACATATCATCTACTAATAAATTGGCTTGACGTTGATAAGAAATTGGATAATAAAAATATCGTGACTGGGGAATCGCTTTGTCCCTAAACAATTACAGTGGATGCGATTGCGAAATATGTTCTCGGATTGTCTATACATTGGAAATTATTACTGTATACGAATTACATTTATCAGATGCGATATACTCGAATAATGATGATAATGATGATGATGATGACGATGGCGGTGGTGGTGGTGATGGTAACGCTTACAAAGACCATTGATTTTACGGCCAATGGTCGCAACAAATAACTGGCCATAAATACATGTACGAGGACGTCGCCCATTTGCACCATTTACATACAAACAGACAAAGCTACGATATCAAAATACATGTTAAAAATACCATCACTCATGCCATGCCATCAACCATCACTCAATCCACATCAAAATAAGCCGTGCTCTGACAAAAGAGGGTTTAATGCATCTCCGTGATTCATCATACCAAGAAAGTAATCACATTATTATTTATCCCTAAAACCCATTTTGTCCAACAAACGACTGGATCATGAGGTACACTGGTCCTTTGACATGCAGAAAATTGACCAACAGCAAAATATTTCGACCTATATCAGCCTGCACGTACTGCGCAGGCTGAAATGGGTCGATACTTTTTTTTCAGATTCATTAAACTTCCTTTTCACGGAGCATAGCTCATTAATGCTTTAATACTAGTGGTTTGTGTAGGTTGAACTTATTTTGCACATTTCTAAGTCATTCATATAAGCTTTAAGTTTTCAGTCGATTTCAATTTTTCTAAAAAAAAAAGGTCAAAGACCCATGTAGCAAGTATGAATAAAGAAGAGTTGATCGTATTTTGATCTTGGTTTGAAATTAATCGTAGGATTAATTAAATGATTTAGGACGTGGAATATCTTTACTCGGAGATGAAAGCGCTATAATTTAATCTCAGATACTCTATATCCACCCTTAGATCGCCAAATAAAACCTAGAGATATTTTCAGTTGAAAAATAATCTCCAAATAATTGCAGTTTCGTAGTTGCTTTTGTCTAGAAAGATTTGGCAAAGAGGACAGTGTAGATCAACGATCAGACTGTACGTTTCGTGCAGTTTGATCTTGGTCTACATTTACTGCAAAGGCAACTAGAGTCGTGAAAGGTGTTGTAAGGGTTAACCCTTATCCTGCTATATAACTAACATGAAATTTTCAATTCGATAGTAAACACCAAAATATTGCCATTTCAAAGTCATCTTTTGGAGAATAATATCTCCTTATCGGACAGTGTAGATCAAAGATCAGACTGCACATTCTGTGCAGTCTGATCTTGATCTACACTGTCCGCAAAAGGTCAGTGAGTCGCGCTTAGCAGCCAAAGGGTTAAAAACGTAACTCTTTACCAAACAACATAATCTTCGATTTTTCCCAACTGATAGTATCTACAGACAACCAAAGTAAAAGCCGCTCAAATGATGGGATCTATCTATTAAAGGGTCAATAGCGTACAAAACATTGCTGGAAAAGGAGTTGACAGTTACCAGCATTTTCTCCTTTTCCCACAAAGTAATTAAAGAAAACCTGTTTTTCACATATGATCGCCTAATAAAAGGTTTTAGCCTTTTACCACACGACAAAATTCTAGACTTGTCCAAATTTAAAGCATTTGGGGACGATAAATCGGCTGAAATGGTGGGATGTGTCTGTGAAAAAGACGGAAAAATGTGGGAAAAGGAGAAAATACTGGTCACCAGCATTTTCTTCTTTTTCAACGTTTTTTTTTTTTTTCAAAATTTGTTTTTTCACTGAGTTGTAAAAAAGTGGTGTAGTCTGGAAAAGGGTTTCAACTACAAAAGGAACTTGGAAAAGAAAAAGATAGAAATAATATTGTACATTGAATAGAACATGATTGGAAATCTAAATCTCATCAACTCTTTACCAGTCGACAAAAACTTAGACTTGTCCAAATTGAAAGCATTGGCAGACGACAAATTAACTGTTTCTCAAATGTTGGAACTATTCTTTGATTTTGAAGAAATCATTATTGGAAAAGGAGAAAATTCTGGTCAAGAGCATTTTCTTCTTTTCCTAGAATATTTTCAAAAACCTTCTTTCTAAGCGCCGTTGAAAGTCGAAAGTATGCTAGACAGGCTTTAATATAATACAAGGCATGACCACAGCGTTAGATTTAGAAAGTAACACTACTTCTGATTGGCTAAACCATTTGGTTTAGCCAATCGGAAGTTGTGTTACTTTCAAATGTAGAAGATTCTTGAGAATAAGACAAAGAATGTTCTTAAGAATGGTTGTTGAATACGGACCCTCTGGCAGTTCATCTATCGACGTTTTTATGGCATCTTTATGATAATTCAAAGAAGAGATTTCAATCTTTACCACGTGTCAATTTTAGACTTGTCCAAAGTCAAAGAACTTGTAGGCGACAAATTGAGAGTGACTGAAATGTTGGAATTTGTCTCTGCTGGTAACCAGCATTTCCTTCTTTTCCACAAAAAGTTTTCAGAAGCGCGGTCGTTGATCCTTGTGACCGTTTCGTAAGAGGCTAGATTAAATGAGGCACATACTACGACTCGTTTTGTTGTTTTTTCGCTTTCCGTTTTAGTCTGTTCGGAGATTTTGTGTTTTTGCTTCCATTGTACCGCATTAAAAGTCATTTTGCCAAAAATTACTTGCAAAGAAGGAACAAAATGGGTACTTGAATTGAAAAAAAAAAAAAAAACAATTACAACCGTGAAGCACTTCGTATTCAATCTAAACGGCTAAAAACTATGTAACTCTTAAGATTTAAAGTATGAGCGCTGCATTTAGAATTGCCCATAGAAGGTTATATATTGAGACCAAATTATTCTCCTATCAGGTTTTCGAAAAACTTCTGACCCTCTTGTTCTCTCATCTCACTCATATTGCCTTATTACGTTCTCTATCACTTCTTTATTTTTTTTGACGACTTGTATTGTGAACTATTACATCTGCATGAACCATGAAACTATGTAACTGTGAATAGTGGACGTAACGAAATGAAATATGAGATATGCTCCGTGAAAACGGTGTTAAGGGCGTTTTCGGTAATTTTCTTTGCGCAGCCTAGTGCGAATAGGAATGAGCTTTTTCGTCTAATGGAAACTGTAATATTGTAAAAATTTGAACACGTAAACCTATCCTTTTTTTTTTATTTTGTTATATTTGAACAGAGGATACCTAAAAGATATGTGAAAACAAAAAATAATTCTATGGAAGAATTAAAACTACATCAAACGTCCTAAATGCATCTGAAAAAAGTATCGATTCATGTTAGCCTGCGCAGTCCGCGGAGGCTGAACTGGATCGAAACTTTTTGCTATTGGTCAATTTTCTGCATTCTGCATGTGAAAGGACAAGTCTACCTCAGGATTTAATCGGTTGTCAGACAAAATGGATTTTATGGATCCATAATTATGTGATGACTTGCATGGTATAATGCAGCTAGGAGATGCATTAAACCCCTTTTGCCAGAGTGCAGCTCATATATTCATCTACGGGTCATGTTTGGGTTTTACACTCTTTTCGTTAAATGAAAAGCACAGTGAAAATTATACACTGATTTCACCATCGATTATCGTTCATATTTTATTCATAGAAAATGAGATAAGCGTTATTTTCGAAAAATTATCATGGAAGAAACATTTACTGTAAATTACGTACTGAATGTCACCAACTAACAACAGAAACAGAATCAGTAAATGAGTCTCTCATCAGTAAATCTATATTACATATCTATTATCCCAGGTGGAATATGTATGCTTTGACGATATCAGTGACGCAGCTCTTGAAGTAATTTTTTATTTCTTTTTCTGCATTTACTTAATACTACTATTATCGCTAATACTACTACTTTTACTACT
This sequence comes from Hippopus hippopus, assembly GCA_946811185.2. Classification (NCBI taxonomy): domain Eukaryota; kingdom Metazoa; phylum Mollusca; class Bivalvia; order Cardiida; family Cardiidae; genus Hippopus; species Hippopus hippopus. The sequence continues at coordinate 35,282,738 of OX328100.1, forward strand.
ACTACTACTACTACTAATGATAATAATAATGATAATAATAATAATAAAAACGGCGGCGGTGGCAACACCATCAATGTTCACCACCACCACCAGCAACAACACCAACTACCACTACTTCTACTACTACTACTACTATTACTACTACTACTACAATAACTATAACAAAAACAATGAAAATATGTTTTAGTTAAAGGATTCAGCCTGTGGGATAAATTCTCAGAATGCCACAGAATAATTATCATAGTATAACATTTAGACTATTTTATTCAAGTATACGAAATACCTAGCCTGGTTCCAGTCCGGTCATTTCTTTTTTCCTTTTCTATCATTCGGACGTTATATTGTAAAAATTGACGGAAGCGATAAACAGATAGCTACCAAAGATCTATAGCAGACTGCAATTAAGAGAGATTGATACGGAGTAATTAAGATATTTTTACCGTCTGGACCCAGGCTACGACATACCATACGCTATCCACCTATTATATGGCTTTTCTGTTTTTTTTTCAAATGTAGCCCTATTTTCCTTAAACTTGTTTTTTCCAAGTTCGTATAGCTTTTATCAGATACAGTTACAACTCTATTGCCAGCCCGCCCACTAACAGTACAGTAAACAATGAGATCTTTAATGTCGAATAGAGAATGTTACAATCAAGACAATCCCCTTGTTGGCCTACATACTGTGCTTTTCCTCTCAGATAATCTTTTCAGCATCTTTATAATTCAAATGAAAGAAGTAATGATGTTTTTGAGCTATCGAAAATAGATGTACTTGTTAAGGGCTACGATGGTCACAAAGATACTATGATGGGTCAAACGGCTACCACCGTGAATCAGACCTTGGAGGGCAACCATTTTTATCATACCACATCATCGCTGCGCTCCTCCTCTGACAGGAATTAAGGCCTATGTGATTGCCCCCAGCGGCTACCGCAGTGTTCATACCAGAAAACTTTTTAGTATCTTAGCATTTCTTGGCAACAAGAGAAAATGCTGGTTACCAACAATTTTTCCTTTTCCCACTATGTATGCAGAAAGTCTTGTCTCTCTTCTTCTCCCACTGGACTTTAAAAATCTTACTGGAGTCATCCATATAAATACTTGCAGAGTTATCGCCCTTTTTTGTAAACATGTATTCCCTTACTCAATAAGTGAAACGAAACTTTCAAACCTAAAGTAAAAAATCCAGATTTTGCTACTTCAAAGTAAATGTTTGGAAGAAAGATTCTCCTCATCGGACAGTGTACATCCAAGATTAGACTGCACAGGATATCTTGATCTACGCTGTCCTTCTGAGTCGCGCTTATCAGCCTAAGGGTTAAGTGCTATCTTTGATTTGACGTCCGATTTCTCTATGGAACGAAAACTGATATAGATTTATTAGCACTGTCCTCTTTGAAAGCTTTTACATTACCTTGGCATTTCTTGGCTACAGGAGAAAATACTGGTTACAAACATTTTCTCCCTTTTCCACAGTGTATGCAGGAAGTATTGTTACTCAAATCTACAAAATCGTTGCCGTGAATCCGACAACCATTTGCGTGTGCTCGTCTTCTGCCGGGAATTAAGTAATCGCCCACAGCTAGCGCAGCGTTCGATCCTAAAAAGGTTGTCCACTGGTGTCGCACCACTGAGAGACTGCTTTCGGGTCGTAGTATCAAAAGTAGTCCCATGTGAAACTTTGCAGTAGCACTTTTGTTGCATTGTTTCATGGAGCTGAGAGGGTCCGGGGTATATAATTCAGGTTTGCTTCAGATTTAGGCAGTAACAGGCCACTTAGATGTGTTTTTCATTGTATATTGACTGGATTATTTTGTGTCAGTGGAGGAACAAAAAATTGGGGTCATTGCCGTAAACAGGTGTTTTTGAGAGCATAAATTCTAGGGTGCCTGTGTTTGTTGAGATTTAGGAAAAAACGAAATAGGTTGACATGTTGTTTTTAATGCAATTTTTGAAGGACTATGGACGTCCTTTTGAAAACTAGAGGCGGGAAAGCCAAAGGTTTGCCATTAAGCGATATGTGAAGCTTCACAGATGGTCGATTTCACTCCCTTTTCAATACGGCAAAAATCTAGTGGTTCGACACCACTCTTCTACTCCGATTGGACTAAAATTCAACTGAGCTATCCGTATGAAGTGTTTCTGTGGCTAGTGTCAGCATGTACAGTTTTTCGATGAGTAAAAGTTTGCAGAGTTATTGCCCTTTTTTGTATTAAGCTCTATCATTTATTTTTCCTCTGAACTCTATCTAAAACGAGAAAACTTTACCATTGTTCTCTTTGAAAGCTTGAACCATTATTTTGGCATTTCTCTTAAATTATTTTAAAGTGTTAATTTAACATTAATTATGGAAACAGGAGAAAATGCTGGTAACCAACATTTTCTCTTTTTTCACAATGTACGCAGGAAACCTTGTTCCTCAAGTCTTTAGAAATCGCTGACAATTTTACCTTGATTCTTAATCAATATTTTTCTTCGTCGGAAAGTGGAACGAATGTTTTACTTCAAAATGTTACCGGAATTCACATACCGGTACAAACTGGTCGAATTGACGTCATGTAATTGTGTGTACACATACTGCACTTCCGGTCAATTTCCACGTATGACAACAAACTACCTGTCTAAACAAAATAGATATCTTTTATCATTAATAACTATTCATGACTGAAAAATATACAAAATGAAGAAGTGTTGTAAAAAGGAGTTTAACTGGTTAACAAATCATTTTTGACAAAAATAAGGATTTGACATTCTGTCACAATTTTCTCTCAAGCCAGAGACGAAATTCGCTTGTTTTGAAACCAGTATTCATACGTGAGAAAGATGACCGCTCCTACAGATGGAAGTGGTCCTGGGTCGAAAAGTCCAATCAAGATTTTTGCCAACATTTTTATTTCCTTTATCGGAGCTGGCGTTCTTGGGCTTCCATTTGCCTTTAAAGAGGTAGGTTTCTTTTTTATTAGACAAGGAAATTTCAGTCATGTCAAATTGAAATAATTTGAGACAAATTAGATATGCTAGGTTCGTGTTACTGATCGCCAAAATCGCTATTGGTGATTGAATTTTTGAGGTGGTGACTATAAACACATAAAGAGCTGATATTGTCAATTGTAAAAAATGTGATGAGATAAAAATCACCAGCCACGAAATTCTTGTCAGTTTTGTAAATTGAACACTTCCTAAACTCTGAAATCAGCGTATGTTCACCTGGGGATCCATTCACCTGCATATCACATATACTGGGTATTCCCTTGCATCTCCCAGATGGATGAAGATCCGATGACAGTCACCATTGGCCATTTACTGGGTAGTTTTGTTCTCTAAATAGAATACATGTGCAATCGCAACTTTTTGGACGCGATAGTGCAGAACGAATAAATCGGCTTTTACTTTTGTTTGTAAATTTGACAGCGGCAATAGTAGTCTTTTCCTGAAACAGCTGACATTTTAAGCTTTGTGTGGCCTCATTCGATTCTTTTCTCTTGAAACATTTAATTTTTGTTAAAAACTAATGAATGTTAGATCTATGATTTTGTCAAATGAGAAATAATGTCGCCAGATGTTTTTGGTGATCGGCAACAATATTTCTTGCATCATTAGAAAGACAAAATGTATGTTTTGCAATGAACTTAATTGAAAGTGGATTCATAGATATCTCTTGCAATGCATGAAATTGTTGATTGGTTAGAAGAAAATCTAATAGCTGTTTAGCAGACTCCTACATTTTGTTGGTTGGTAAAGAGTTAATTGTGATTTGGTTATGAAGTTTGGTTAATGAGGATGGATGAAATAGTACTGGTGTTTGATGCAGTAAAAGCCAGGTAGCATATATATATATATATATATACACACACCACAGTGCATTTACTGTTTACTATTACTAAACTTCTTATTTTCCAAAAACCTTTTGCTAACAGCCCAAAATAAGACCAAAATGTGGTTTCTAGCCCAATGTATGTTTAATTCTTAACTTAGTTTGCTTAAAGTTCATAGTCTAAGTTGGCTGCAGCATTCTGCTAAAGCAGGGATTCTTGGACATTGTTTCATAAAAGAGTTAAAGATAATTTAGAAAAATTGTGTTTTCATAATGGATACTGAAAGGACTTGTTATGAGTTCAGTTGAGTTCAATTGTCTCACAGTCACAGTATCTTGAAAAGTTAAAATAGAAAGTTGGTCCATCTCTAAATAATTATTGACAGAGCACTAGTGAATGTGTAAGATTATTAGGGGCTACATAAACGTTTGTTTGAATGTCTTGACATTTCATTCATATAACCATTTTCTTTCAAAGTCACAAAATGCATCCATGGCAAACTTCAGAATACTCTTGAAATATAGAAATTGTCTCACTAAAAACATGAAACTGTATCTTCTCTTTCCAGGCTGGGCTTATTGAAGGCACCATTGTTATGACATTAGTTGGAGTAATAAGGTAAAATCATTTGGTTATTGTTATCAACCCATAAAGGGCCAAATAAATACAAAGGACATTTTCATTCTAGAATAAGTCTCAGATGATAGCAACTCATTGATTGTCTTTTGTGCGGTCTGATCTTGATCTACACTGGCCGCAAAAGCAACTGTAGATGTGAAAGGTGTTTTAATGACGTATTATCGGGTTGTCAGTGCGCAACTTTTCCGCGCATGTCTCTATGTATTGAAATGTACTATTTTGCATTGATCCTTTCCTTAATACTTTAAATTGAAACTCCAAAATTGAAAGCAGCTAGAAATGACGAATTAAAAATGCTTCAAATTGAAGTTGAAATTTTGACTGTGTAGAAAATATTGTGGGGAAATGCAAAATTGCCTATGAGCAATTCCACCTTTCACCAATTGTTTTACTAAATCCGTCCGATAAGGATGTTAAATCAAATATATGTCAGGAAAAGGATTAATAATATCATCTTTGTTGTGAAAAAGACATGATTTTGTGCTAGAAAATATACAACTAAGTATAAAATTGACTCGTGGATGTTTTTGTGTCATTTTCATTGTTCCAAGGGAGATAATTGAGTTCAAATATTGGGAAAAGTAGTCAGGCAACCTATCATTTTTTTTGCATTTTTTTTTTATGAAGGATATAATTATGTATATTTCATAGACAAATGAGAACAGTCTCTGGGCTAGAGTTTTTTTGAAGGTCAAATGATGTCCTAATTTTCACTAATAAAATGAGCATTTTCGTGGGCTAAGGGTTTTATTGAAACATAGATAGCATATCATTAATTTGTAATATCTGTTAATTTCTCATCAAAGTCAGAGGATCCATTGGTTCACTATGAATTTAAAACACAGAGAACATGATTTGACTGAAATTACAGAATTCTGACGCATGCTGGAATAATTGGGTTTTTGTGTAATTTGAAAAAAGGGTTATGTTCTTCGTGGGCTCAGAACTTTTTGGTTCATCAGGCAACGTCTGATTATCTCTTCGCATATTGAAAGAACATACTTTGAAGTGTTTCTGTGTCAAATTTCACAAAATTCTCTGCGATAGAAATAACTCGCTGAAACGCCTTTAAGGGTTAAAGTTTAGTGATATATGGATTTTCTTGAGAATGCTCTTTGGCAAGGCACTTCAGAGCCTAAGTCTAGAACTTGTCCAGGTGGAATCTAGAAAACACAGGAATAACTGAGCAGTTGCCGCAATTAGACTGAAATAATGGTGAAAGTGGTGTAAAACGATCCAGACCTTCAATTAGTTCTAAACGTTAGACTGATATGTAATTGATCTGGACATTTTACAGTCAGAAAACAGGGGCACAAGCACTGCGATTATGGCCTGAATATTATATCACAAGTCGACATTTTTAAAACATTGTGGGAAAAGGAGAAAATGCTGGTAACCAGCAATTTCTCCTTTTCTCAGAATGTTTTCTATCATTTCAAAGACAGAAAAGTTCTTTTAAGCTAAATTTAATATATACACCTGAAAATGCTTTCAAGTTTGTTAAGTTCAATTTTAGTCTTTTGGTAAAGAGTCAAATTTTGATAATGAAGATTTATAAGTTGATAAAAAAGACCTAGTATGTTTTAATAACCTAAAAAAAATTTTGGCAGGATATCGTAGGGGAAAGTTCACAGAGTGTAGATCTGATGTTAAACTGCATAGAATATGTGATCTGGTTTTGAACTTCATAGTCAGCAAAAGCCACCAATGACTGTGCCTTTCATCCAGCAGTTGAACAATTTACCACATAAAATTTTTTTAAATTAGTCCAAATTTAGAGCTGTTAAAGACTACAAATTAGATTTGACTCCCCTTTTTTTCCAAAGGCTTTTCACTCAGGTTTATTTTAACTTTTACCACACAGTCTCCATTTTAATGACTGCAAGGAAAAAGACTTTTGAAAACACTGTGGGCAAGGGAGAACATGCATTTTCTCGTATTCCCACAATGTTTTCTTTCAATGCAAAATTTTAGACTGGTCCAAATGGGAAGCATTTGCAGCAAATCCTTCCCATTTGGACCATTCTAAATTTTTGTTGTTTGGTCTAACTCCTAATTGTGTCAACCCTTCACTAAATGTTCTTATGTTTTTATAACCCTCTATGAAAGAACGCTTTTGAAAATTAGGGAATAGGAGAAAATGCAGGTTTTATTATCAGTCATCTCTTGCTGCTTTTCCCACTTTATTTGCAACCCTTTCAAAAACATACAGTATGTGAGCCACATTTGATTTTTTGGAGAAAATGCTGATGATCAGTATTTTTCTCATTTTCCCACATTTTCTATCCTGTAAAGAAGCAAGCACAATCCTTTAAGCCACATATAATTTGTTGTCTGCAATTTTTTTGAAATTGGACACATCTGATGTTCTGATGTCTGATAAAGGGTAAGAGAGCCAACACAATTTTTTAATTCATTAGTGTGAAGGCAATGCTGCTGCTGATTGGATGTAAGTACAGAATTCTGGAGAAACACAAACCTCCACAGAAAAAGGTGCCGTCGGAGAGCAGCAATGGTGGGGCCAATGTAAAGTTTGAGAAAACAGAAGACAAAGAAAGTTTGATTGCAGGAGAGGAGAAAACTGTCATAGATATGGAGATTGAACCTACTGTAAGTGTGAAATTTTGTGTAGCCGAAATGGTACTAGTTGTAAGGTTGGTGAAAGATGAGTTTTATAGATTGTAAGAGACAGTGACCCTTTTTGCTTTTGCAGATAGTGAAATTTAATCCTTTACCAAATATTTTAACTACCCTGAGATATAAAGCTTTACAAAACATTATGGGAAAAGGAGAAAGTGCTAGTTACATGTATTTTCTCCTTTCTACTGTTTCAAAGACAAATCCCATCCTTTTTGCTACAGTTAGTATGCTGCCTACAATTGCTTTAAACTTGGACTAGTATGTAAGGCAATTATAGCTTTCTGAAATGTCTGCAACATGTTAATTACCTTGTGTTCACTATTATTACATTATATCTTTCAATTTTCAAACTTCAGGTGTACAGAGCTGATATTTGTACCAAGCTTTAGCTTAACTCTTTACCTCACAAGCAAAATATAGACTTGTCCAAATTGAAGGCATTTGCAGAGAATAATTTAAATGTAGTTCAAAAGATTGAATTTGGTAGAAAACATTGTGGGAAAAGGAGAAAATGCTGGTTACCAGCATTTTCTCTTTTTGCCACAATGTTTTCAAAAGGCTTCTTTCTTAGGGTTGTTAAAACTTGCCATTGTATGGTAAAGCGTTAATAATTGTTATCCTTATTTTGAATTGTTTGAATTGATGGAACTCTTCATTCTATATGACATATTCTTATCAAAGCCACCACTGCAATGCAGAGAATTTGTAAGACGTCTCCAGAATGTGATTTACAAAATTGCCGCATATGCAAGAATTTGTCATGTAACAGATTCTCCATTTGCCATAGATAACTGTTGAAAACATTGTGAAAACAGCAGTTGTTGCTTGTAGGTAGCTATTGCCTCTGTTCTGTCAATAATCAATTTTTTCCACTGTATTTCCTTCATTAAAATGTTTTGAATGTGTGTCACATTACTAGATTATGAGTGATCGAAAAATCAGTACCACGCTAGAGGGTTTGACTGTTTTCAACAGTTTTTCAGGGCCACCTTTTTCTACATCAGTACTAGATCTACATCTCTCATTGCTGAACATTAGTCTGACAAACAAACATATATAACCCTATACAAGTACAACTTTTTACACCCTCTGCAGTATTCTGAAAATACAAGTGCCATGCTGTGTGAAAAGGGGGTTTAATGCATCTGCAAAAAATATCAACCCATGTCAGCCTGCGCTCTCCACGCAGGCTGACCATGGTAAAAAATTTTTGCTGATGATCAGTTTTTTGCATGTCAAAAAATCATTCTTCCTTATAATGCAATCAGTTGGTAAACTAAACTTAATTTTTTTGATCCATAATTACACGATGACTTGCTTGGTTTATCATAGAGATGCAATAAACCCCCCTTTTCCCAGAGCTTAGCTCACAATATACACGTATTGTGGATTGAGGAGCAGTTGCTTGTAATGCTTGCTGATCCATTTTCCACAATATTTTCATATCCTTTTTATTACATCAAGTATGATACAAGCAATCTTTTTCTTCACAACGTTTTAAACTTAGTTTTAAAATATAAGGATACCATATTCCAAATCTTGGGAAAAGACAGACCAAAAAAAAAAACTGTTACACAATTGTTTTCATCGATAGATGTAAGGATTTTTACTTTGCGTCCTTTTTATTTTGATGGTTTATGTAATTGAAATTGTGTAACAGGTTGTGTCATACAAAAGTAAGTTAGCAAATGTACATGTCCCTATGTTAATGTTCCAGGCTCATGGCTAACTCTCTCTATAACAAAAACTAATGTTGGCCTGCTTAACGCTTTACCACACAATCCAGAGTTTAAAGACCCTGACAGAGAAGGCTTTAAAAAGCATTCTGGGAAAAGGAGAAGATGCTGGTAACCAGCATTTTCTCCCTTTTCCACAATATTTTCTACCCTTTTAGCCACAAATGTCATCATTTGAGCTATAGTCAATTTGTTGTCTGCAAATAGTTTCCATTTAGACCAGCAGGGGCGTAGTGCCTATTATGCACAATACACTCGTGTGTATATAAAAAAAAATCTGCGAACAAAGTTGTAAATCACAATATCATTATAATTATTATACATGTACATAAGTTGATTTTTCTCGGGATATGCGGGCCTTTTCAAACAAAATAGATAAGTAAATTAAATAGATTAAATCTCACCAGTGGGAGGAGGACATCTTCTGTCGCTGTCTCTCCCATTGGCACTTTGTGCCTCACCGTGCATATAAATTTTAATCCTAGCTATGCCTATGACCAGTCTACATTTTTGTCCTTTGGTAAAGAGTTAACTTGTCAAGCTTCTTGCCTGTTGCAGTCCACTATGAAAACATTGAGTAACAAAGGAATTGCGCTTCTGTACTTACCTCTTCACCAAACAACAAAATTTTAGACTTGTCCAAATTGATCGCATTTGTGGACGACAAAATGATTGTCAGTCAAAATATGAAATTTGTTTTGGGAAGTGTAGAAAACATTGTGGGAAAAGGAGAAAATGCTGGTTACCAGAAAACATTGTGGGAAAAGGAGAAAATGCTGGTTACCAGCATTTTCTCCTTTTCCCACAACGTTTTAAAAAGGCTTTTTTCTCAAGGACGTTAAAAGTCAGGATTGTGTGCTAAAGGGTTAATTCATGTTGATTCTCTATGATTTACCATCCTTTTACCAGACGACAAAATTTTAGACTTGTCCAAAGCATTGGCAGACGACAAATTAATTGTGGCTTGAATACTGGGATTTGATTCTGAAACAGTAGAAAACATTTTCGGAAAAGGAAAAAATGCAGGTTACCATTCTGGATTTGTTTCTGATGGAGAAGAGAACATTGTGGGAAAAGGAGAAAATGCTGGTATCCAGCATTATCTCCTTTTCCCACAATTTTTGCAAACACCTTTTTCATTATGGTCATCAAAACTTGCGATTGTTTGGTGAAGGGTTAAATTATCATCCATATTTTTTGATGTTGTATGCTGTAATTTTCTTTGTAGGAGTAAAATAAGTATATGATAGAGACATATTTTCAGAAATTTCAAGGCAGTTTTTGAACGAAAATTTCCCAAATGTTAAGCAGACAGCATACATGTACTTTCAAAATCAGACAAGATATTTGGTTCAGTCTGAATGTGATTTGCACTGTCCACTATAGCATCTTGCTTATTTGTTACATTGTGCTGTCAGGGTAAAGTTACTTAGATAATCCTTTATCAGACAACAACATTTGAGACTGTCCAAATCGAAAACATTAATTTTGCAGGAGACAAAATTAAATATAACTGAAATAATGGAATCTGTCTAAGACAGGTAAGGTAAGAAAGTCTTGAGGGGAAAAAGAGAAAATGCTAGTTACCCACATTTTCTCCTTTTCCCACAAAGTTTTCAAACACCTTTTCTGTCAAGGTCATTTAAACTCTGGATTATGTGGTAAAGGGTTAAAGGAAACCCCAGAAACATCAGGATAGGTGCACTGCTGTCTTTGATATACATGTAACTAAAATCTTGTTACATGTATGTACTTAATATGCAAATGCATCAGACTGAGGATTGCCTTTATAAGTGTCTCTAATTTGAAGATCCTGTTATGGAGAATCAATAACTGTGAAAATTATGAAATACCGGTAGTATTAATTTCCCTAAAGGTTGTTTGCCATATTTGGAGTAAATAAGTCATAGGTCAGTGCTTGTGAAACTCTTTTCATATTCATTTAAGCTGAGCATGAAACTTCTAATGAAATTTTGAAAGTATTAGCCCTTGTTCTTCTGAACCCAGATTTAACTGTTTATCCAGACAGTGTCGATCAACACAGTCAGTTCCTTTCCCAGATATTCTGATAGAAATAGCTTTGAAAGTACAATGTGTGTGACTTTTGCACTGACTAAAAATGTCCATTTCATTTATTTAGCATTTAGATATAGAAGGTTTTTAGATATAATTCTTTGAGCATAGGATCACCTGAGTATGAAACCAAATTTTGTACTCTAAGCATGGACAACAAATAATAACCAGCAAACAGTGTGATAGAAGGAGAAATACTCTTTTACCTTTGACCTAATGATAAAATTACAGCCTTGTCAAATTAAAAACATTTGTAGATAACAAATTAAATGTTTCTCAAAACAGGAGTATCTTTCAAAGATATAAAATGTTAAAAAAGGAGGAAATGCTGGTTACCAGTACTTTCTTCTTTTACCACAATGTTTCCAATAATACAAGGTTGTTAAAACTTGGGATTGTTTGTTAAAGGGTTGATAAGCTGTATGGTTGTGTGTTAAGGTTATTACATTTTGTATATTTCAGGGATATTTTTGGATGAAAAAATCAACCAGACACTTTCCAGTACTAGTTAACTTGTCTATCTTGTAACCCTATATGTATAATTTTGGTTAGAAAATGAATCTTCTGGAGTCAATACAAAATTATATTTTGTTTTTTACTTTATTCAAAGTCTTACTGTTAAAAAAAAAAGCAAATCACTCACACAAAAAACAGCAGAGAAAATGGATAATTGTGAAGTGCTATTATCTGTTTGTTAAGAAAAAACAACCACAGATGAAAATGAGAAGAAAGGAAATTCTCCTATCTTTTTTTTGAGTGCATCTGCTGCTTTAAAACTTGTGTCTCTGGAAGTGTTTCATTCTAGCCAATGAGGGATAGTTATACTAGGGTAGGAGGCAGGGTCAAGAAAGTAATGACGACAGTTCTGAATATTCATGATGTAAAAAAACATGCTCAGCAAAGCGGAGTGAAAGTAATTGGTTTATTTAAACGATTGATCCATTCCTACATTATAGTTGTCACAACATTAGTTGTAAAGAACAAGATCAGACTTCATAGAAAAATGCAGTCTGCTTTTTGTTATTATATGTTAAGCAATAATTTTTTTAGAAATTCAGACTAGAATAACTGTTACAATATATATATAATACTATCTTAAGTCTTAAAACAGCTATTACATATGATTTTTTGATTCTGTAGTGTTAAAGGAAGAAAACTGGTTTATATTGATCAATGTATGGGGAATACTTGTTCTGGTATTTAATGAAAGATTAGGATGAGACAAGCGGAGAAATTATTAATTTGTTAGCAATGTTTAACCCTTTACCACACAGTCCTGTGTTTTACACCCCTGAAGTAGGAGACTTTTGAAAGCATTGTGTGAAAAGGAGAAAATGCTGGTTACTAATATTTTCTTCTCTTCCCACAATGTTTTCTACCCTTTCAAAAGACAATCTCCCCATTTACTTTGTAGTCTGCCTATGCTTTCAAATTGGACGTGTCCAAAATTTTTTCACCTGTTAATGGTTTGAAAGAGTACAGTTGCCTTAGCAGCCAGCATCACATGATTGTAGTACCTTTTCTAGGGGTCAAATAAACTTATTTCCTTGGATACTGATATTTTTAGCAAATTGCTGTGATAAAGATAATTCAGACAGGCATTGCATGCTTTTGGAGGTTATCATAAGTTTTATTCAGTCTCCAGTCATGCAAACAAACAAAAATGAAAGTCTTTGTTCAGAAAGCCTTACAGCAGCTCTCATTCTGGAAATAAACAGAACAAAACCCATGTTGTTTTCTTAACCCTTCACCACACAATCCCAAGTTTCAAAAATTGGGAAGGAAAAGGCCTTTAAAAGCATTCTGGAAAAAAGAAAAAAACGATGGTTACCATCATCATTTCAGTTAAATTTGATTTGTCTGCAACTGCTGTTATTTTTGTACTTTCAAAAAATCCGTCTTTTTGTTAAAGAGTTAACTATTAAACTACTAAATAAATCAAATACAAATGTTCAGCCACTGGCAAACCCCCCAAATATTGCAATTTAAACTTCACAAGAAAAATCTTATTGTGCAGTCTGATCTTGAGCTACGCTGTCTGAAAGAAAATGTGTTATATTGTGCCTAGCAGGCTAAGGGTTAAGATTTCTCTGTTCCAGACATGACTGACCTAAACTGCATACACCAGCATTGCATGCGATCATGTTTGAATTTCTCCACAGATCTATACCAGTAGGGATAAAAACACAATCCTAAGTTTATTAAATAATTTTTAAAACATATAAAAGATTATCTTTTTAAAAAAGAAAACAAAAATACTTGAATAGATCTACTTTGATCTCTTTTAATCATCCATTTGGATAAAAACACAGTCACACTTGTCTTAGAGACCTCCTGTATTAACCAACCAACTTCATGAAGATACAATTGGTTGGATGTTATGTCCCTCCTTAAACCTTTAAGTGCTTTTAACAAGTATAGTTACCTTTACAGCCATTATAGATCAAATTTGCAGTCTGATCTTTGATCAACAGTGCTGCTTTGCTGGAACGCCGTAAACTAAAGAAACCATGAAATTACAACTACTTTGATCTTCTTTATAGACAGAAAATACCTGTTGCCTTTGTTGTGCTCCCTAAGTGTTTAAATTTCATGAAATGAACTTGTATTAAAGGACAGCCTGCTGTTGAGACCATGTTGTCTGACCTCCTTTGGGTGGTCTGTAAATGCAGATTTGACTATATCTTGCAGTATGAATCATGTCATTACTTTTAAGACTCTCCTCACAAATAATAACAATAGAGTTACAGTTTATAATTTCTGAGGGGACTATATTGTTTTTCCTGGATAGCCTACTTGGAAATATTTCTCTGAGGGACATTTTCCTGTCCTGGAAATTGAAGATGGTTTTGACTCTCTTAGTTCTTATTTCAAATTATTTGTTAATTATTCAGCTTGTAGAACAGTATCTGTTGATATTAAGCTTAACTCTTTACCAAACAACAAAATTTAAGTCTTGTCCATATTAAAAGCATTTGCAAACAACAAAATAAAAAGGACTCAAAAATTGAAAATTTGACATTGAATTATATTTTGGAAGGGTAGAACATATTGTGGGAAAAGGAGAAAATGCTGGTTACCAGCATTTTCTCCTTTCCCACAATATTTTCAAACACCTTGATGGTAAAGGGTTCATTTCATCATATTATATTTTGAAGTCAGTTACATGCATATATGTAATTACAGTCGAGCCGCGTTAATCCGGGCTCCAAACTTCCGGAAATTTCAAGATCCGGAAAAAAACATCAGGGAACGAATATTTTCTGTACAAATTTTACTTTTTATTCCGGAAATCCGCGTTCCGGAACCGGAACGGAAAAATCGGGAACGAAGGGTTAAAAAACAATGTAACTCTTTATCAGATAAACCGGACGTGGCCTGACTGTGTATCAAACAATTTCCCCGGTACGTGATTTTGAACTGGTCCATAGTATGCATTTGTAACACGAGTATCAGTCTAGTATCAATTTATTTCAGATGGTTTTCACACATTTGAAAACAAACGTCTTAATTAGATGTTGTTTGGGAAAAGTGTTAATAGACATACACGTGCCATCGTTAAGTGTCAGTTTGACAGATTATCAATACCTTTTCAGATCAAAGATCAGACCAAATATTCTGTCTACAGACTGATCTTGATCTACACAGGCCGCATATAAGCAACTTATGTTTTGAAAGGTTCTTGAAGGGCTTAATCTTTTCTGGCTCTTTGATGCTATACAAGCAATTTCTCCCTTTTTTCGTAATGTTTTCAAAGGTCACCTTCTGCAGAAGTGTGAAACTGTGAGGGAAATGGCTTAAGTCGTAACTGTGTTCTCCCTCTTAGAAAAATAGATCTAAAATAAAAATAAAAAAATACGCAACCTCGTATTCCTTTTCTTTATTTATCAGTAATTCATTTATATTTAACACCAAAGCATTAATTATCGTATGCATTTTTTTTTTTGTTTTGGCTACGAGCGATTTTTATATGAAAACAGCCGAACTTTTTTTTCTGCCGACTACACAAAACACGTGACATGATAGCTCAGGTGTTCAAGTAACAACCTTTACTAGATGCAAAAAAGCATTAGCAGCTAATGTAAAGCAGGCATGATATTAGCTTATTGTGTGGTCTTTTGTATTGACTGGCAGTCTGCTTGTAGCAGGGTGTAATTTTCTTGGAGCAAAACAGTTGTAAATATGTACAACAAACGCTTGCACTACAACCCTCTCGCTTCGAATAATTTGCACATTACATCAGACCCATGATGTTAATTTTAACTCTTTACCACAAGACAAAAAGAGAAATGACTGGTCTAAATGTAAAGTATTTTCAGAAGACAATTTAAATGTAGTTAAAATGACATAATTTGTCTTTAACTGCGTAGAAAACATTATTGGAAAAGGAGAAAATGCTGGTGACCATCACTTTCTCCTTTTCCAACAATGTTTTTGAAAGGCCTTTTCCTCAGGGTCTTTAAAACTCGACATTGTGTGGTAAAGGGTTAACACTTGTGTACCCGCAACAGGCTTGAAATCGTTGACAGATGGCTTGTTTTACATTTTTTGTTATTAAAAATTACTCTGCCGATTGCAAAATGGCGGAAGGTGTGGATAGACATCAGACTAAACAGAACGCGCTGTCTGATCTTGGATCTACACCATCCACAGCTCTAACTATGACTTAACTCGTATCGGAAAGCAACTTCTTGTGGGCCAAAAGTGGTAAGAAAATACTTAAAACGTGTAGATTATTTCAAAACTGAAAACACGCCGAATCTGTTGATCAGCTACAGTTAATGATCCCGTCACCGGTTGTAAAAATAGAACAAACTTTTGTCAGATGTTACCCTTATTATTTCGGACACACATTCCATACAAGTCTCTCGAAATTGAAAAATCAACAGTAATACTGTAATAAAAAAAAAACAATTGTACTTGTGTTTCGCCCCCCTTTTTCGTGGCGTTTTTAAAAGTCATAATGTGCCGAGCTTTACAAGCTCAGCCGTTTGTACAAAGTTGTACATGTGTATGCAATAAGGTATAAAGGGAAATTCGTGTACAAAAACACATTAAAAAAAATAGCAAAATGCTCATTTATGACATTTTATTCTATTATATATCTGAACAATCGTAGGAAAAATACAGAGAAGTGCTTGTGTAAATCATACGCTATTGTAATTCCTACGATGCACAGTGTCCCTTATCAACATGGAAGTTGTGGGATCCCAGTTCATTGGTCCGGAAATACGGCTTATCCGGAAACATCCGTAGGCAACAGGTGCGTCCGGATAAACGAGGTTCGACTGTATATTGCTTATCCCTTCGAGGGCTGAATTAACTCTTTACCAGAAGACAAAATTTAAGACTTGTCCAAATTGAAAGCATTTGCAGACAAATTAAATGTGGCTAAAATGATACAGTTTGTCTTTAATAGGGTAGAAAACGTTTTGGGAAAAGGAAGAAAATTTAATGCTGGTTACTATGCTTTTTGTACTGTGATCTTGATTTACACTGTCTGCAAAGCAAGTATGTTTTAGGGTTGATAGAATTAACATTTTGTAGAGTCAGTACATAGGGGAAGCAAGTCTCACATTGAATTATACATGTTGTATATTATAGACTCATTGTAGACTCATCCAATTTGAAAGCATTTGCAGTTGACAAATTGAATGTGGCTCAGATGATTGGATTTGTCTTTGAAACAGCAGAAAACATTGCCAAAATTAGAGAAAATGCTTAGTTTCTGGCATTTTCTGGTTAATTTTTGTTTACAATAGGGGTTAAAAAAGATGCAAATGCACTTTTTTTGTTGGTTGTTTATGCACAGGGATTTCACAAACTGACATATGTTTTGTAGCAGGAGAGCACACAGTTGTATAGTGTTATGATTTTTCTCATCAAAATATTGTATTATACACCACCATAAATCTTACATTTATGGTGACACAAGGGTGCTGAGCATCACTCGAGACACATTTACAGACATTGTCACTTAAGATCAGACTGCATAGTACCTGTAGTCATATCTTAGATCTGTGCTTTTCTACATAAAATCTTTTCTTCAGAAATAATTTTGATATTTTAACGTTTTGATTTTTACTCTTGGCTAGAAGTTTTCATTTTAATATTTACAAGGGGTGTTCAATAAGTAAGCAGAAAAATGTTACCACACTTTGAATCCTTGACTGAAATTCATTTTCTTTTAACATTTTGTATATACATGATGTTACAGCAACATTGGATAAAAGCAAGTAGGGAATTTACATGCTTCATGAAGGTAGCTATCGTAAGACCAGCCCAACGTCGTTATGACGTCATGTTCAAAGGGTCTTCCTCAAAATACTCCCCGTGAAAGGAAATACACTTTTCACATCTGTGAACTCATGGCATGGCATTTACAAAGGCCTTAACTATACATGTATTAAAGTTTCAGCCAGCTTACTTGAAAATTATGAAAATGGCAACAGTTTTCTGCTTATTAATTGAACAGCCCTTGTATTTAGCAGTTCAAACCTTTACCACACAATCTCAAGTTTTAACAACAACTTGGAGTAAGATGCCTTTTAAAACATTGTTGGAAAAGGAGAAAATGCTGGTTACCAGCATTTTCTCCTTTTCCCACAATTTTTTCTATCATTTCAAAGGAAAAATGCAATCATGTAAGCCATATTTAATTTGCCATCAATAAATGCTTTCAAATAAGTGAAGTCTGACATTTTGTTATTTGGTAAAGAGTTGGGGGTTGGAAGAAAAGAACATGTCAATTTTGAATGATGTGGACGTGCAAGCAGTCACTCTTTTCCAATATTTTTAAAAGCTGTATTATTGCAGTGGTGTAAAAAGTCATGTTTATTGGTGTAACCTTCGATCACAACCCGACTTTCTGAAGGTTAGGGTTACAGAATTTTTGTCCGGAATATATAAAGATAGAAATAATGGAACCACTAGTTTATACATTCATATGAATTCTTTTTCACAAGAGAATAATAATCATCAAATTTAATGGTCAGCAATTATCATGAGAAGCAAACATCACAAGCAATACTTCCTGGAAATCATATTAATTCAAGAAATCTTGGTTCAATTCCTTTACCACAATGCCTTTATAAAAATAAATGAAACATTTTAAAAAATGATTGACAGCATCTCACTGAGCTTACTAGTTTTATGAACTGACTGCATGGCTCCCAATCTCTCTGTATGTTGTGCTACCTGTAAAATAGTGTGAACAAAAACATTTAAGACAATGATTAATTCGATGGATGATGGGCAATACAGTGAAGTACATGGAAACTGATTACATTGCACATTTGATAAAATCAGGAATAGACAGTCTGGCTACTATTATGGTAAAATATTACCATGGATATTTTCACTGTATTGCTGGTACAGATATTTTGCATTTTTTGCCAGAATTATTTTATTTTTCAAAGAAAGATAAATTTATAATAAGCTTTAGTATGGTCAGTTTTATTTGAGCTGTGCTAAAGCAAAAGAGGGGTTAATGTATTTCTCTGTGTTCCATTATACCATGCAAGTCATAACACAGTTATGGATCCATAAAATCTACCTTGTCTAATAACCGACTGAATCAAAGGGTAGAATGGGCATTTGACATGCTGTAAATCTACAGATAGAAAAAAGTTTAGGCCCATGTCAGCATACCTGGACAGCGCAGGTTGAAATGGGTCAATACTTTTTGCAGATGCTTTAACCCCCTTTTCACATGGCATGACTCATCTATTCTAAGCTCAGTGTTTAGCTCTTTATTAAACAATTCCCAGTGTTTTAACAACTTTTAGGACGAAGCTGTGGGAAGATCCAAGAAACTGCTGTACACATATATCAAAGTCCCATTTGCGACTAAAATACACCAGGATCGGAATGAATCTACACTGTCTGCTATTTTGTGTAATATTCTGGCAAAGACAATGTAGCATATAGTGACTTTCGTAAAAACTACATAAGGAAATATTTCCGCGTCCGACCGAATATGTTTAAGTTGTTACAGCTACTTAATTCAAGTAATGTAAGAATCTTATTAAACCTTTCCCGTTTTATTACCTGTGCAACAAAACAGAGATTGTCATTGTTGAATACAAATGTGTAATAACTGAAATAATGTTGAAAACGGCGTTAAACACCAAACATTCAATCAATCATTTCCCGTTTACATACTATAAGCCTTGGCCTGCTAAATAAATAAGTGAAATCAAAGTGTCAAGACGATAGTAATAATCACACTGTTCTTTTTTTTCAAAGATATTCTAATGGGGAAACATCTTATCTGGCAATGTGGATCCAAGATCAGACTGCACATTTTGTGCTGTTTGGTCTTGATCTACTGTGTCCCTAAGGTCCTGAAGTCACGCATAGCAGCCCAGGGGTTAAGTATTATTTGTAAGTTTTAGTATCTCTAAACTAGCAACGGATCGCTGCAAGTTGTCTAATATTACGCATTTTATTCGTCCTACCCCACACTGTTTTAAATTACGTACCTTTCTAAGTTGTATGTTTCATTGCGAAACTTTTAAAAATGCATTGTTTCAAATTGAGTAATTTGACTAGTGCCTATAAGCTAGCAACGGAATGTTGTAAGTCGTTTTATATTATGCATTGTATTTGTCTTGCTCAGCACTATTTTCGAGCAATTTTATGTCTCATTCTCCATCCTATCCTTATTCTGTTCCATTATTTCAGATGTTTTCTAAGGTAAAGTTCAAAATGACAAATTACAGTGTCCATTTCACGCTCAGCGACCACCCCCTCAAGGTGTGCTCTCTATGTACTATACAAGTTTGGGTTACTCATTAATTATCGTATAAGTACTATCTCCTTTTTTTCTCAATATTTTTGTAAAACGGTAGAAGTTGGCTTTTGTTATATTCTATGGGGTTGTTATTGTACACATCACATGACCACAGGTATGGTAAAATCATATATAATATTACAAGATACATGTATATGTATACGTAATAAAGTATGTCTATGTCTATGTCTATGTCTATGTTTTCTAGACTGAGAGAGTCCAATTCATTTATTAGCACTGTAGGGTTAATTAATGTATACCACTTTTTTAAAGCAATTACTTGACTCTATACTCTTTTACCAACTATAAGTTTTGTTTAAAAAACTTGTACAATTTTCTTAGTATGTTTTTCTTGTTAATTAAGTATTGTTTCACTGTTAATTAAGTATTTTCAGCGACCTAATTTCACAAAAACCAAGATTACTCTTTGAGTTTGATGAAAGCTTTTTTAAAAACAGTACATGTATTTTGATTTTTCTTTGCATGTACATTATTCTTGAAAGAACAAAAAAAAGAGAGAAAAATGTCAATTTGTAATCAAAACATTATTTATCATAAGTGTTATATTATAATTACTTTTATTTCTGAGACAGATGTGAAATATCTCTTTCCTCTACCATAGAAAGCTTTTAACTCTTTTTAAGTGAGGAATAAAGGAAACAAATTTTTAGCCCAGAAATAAACCCAAATGATTGCAGTTTCAAGGCTGCTTTTGTTTATAGTGTTTCAGCAAAGCAGACAGTATCGATCAAAGGTCAGAATGCTTAGTTTTTGCAGTCTGGTCTTGATCTACACTGGCAGCAAATGCAACTCAAGTTGTAAAAGGCACTATAAGGGTTAATTGCTTCTGTAATTAGAAAATGTTGACCCTTAGAGTGCCGATTAAATCCAAGGTACACCTTTATTCTCCCCACCAGACCCTTATGGTTGCAGTGTCAAGGTTGCTATTGTGTAGAATATCTCCACAGAGCAAACAGTGTAGATCAAAGATCAGACTGCACGTTAGTGTAGTCTGATCTTGATCAACATTGGCCGCAAAGGCAACAATAGTTGTGAAAGGTGCTTTATGGGTTAAATAGGTTTTGTTCATTGATAAGACCTGGATGGTGACTGTACTGTCTCAGTGTTTATAATTAGGAAATTTATGGCAGGCTGTTACTGTGTTTGTGTACAAAATCTTCTTTTTCTTAGTGCAACATGCATACAGTATAGATCAAGTGCATAGAGATTATGTTGTGATATCTTTTAGATGGCTTAGGTTAAGATCAGACTGCAATTATTTTATACTGTGCAGACTGATCTGAGGTCTACACCTAAGGCTTCTGCTACCTTATTTAACCCCTTACCACACAACCTCCAGTTTTATTAACCTTGAAGAGTAACATTTTTGAAAAGGAGAAATGCTGGTAACTAGTTTCTAATAGGACAAGTTTAAATTTTGTTGTAAGTTAAAGAAATAAAATAACAGACACAATCTCATGCTCCTCAAAACATCCTGTGAAAGCATGTTACCACTACCAACATGTTCTCCTTTTCCCAAAATGTTTTTTTTAAAGGCAACCCCTTTCATTATTTTTGACCTAGACCTTTTGCGTAAAATTATGGTAAAATGTTAGAAAACATGGGTTTTTTGATGACAGCAAATTTCCTATTTGGTGGTCTAATGGTTATTAAAAGTTTTTAATTCTTTAAAAGACAGAAAAGTTTTAGACATATTCATATTGAAAGATTAAATATTGGATGTGGCTTAAAAGATTGGATTTATTTCTGACAGGGTAGAAAATATTGTGGAAAAGGGAGAAAATGCTGGTACACAGCATTTTTTCTTTTTCCTACAATACATGTTATTTCAAAGACCAGTTTTCTATCAGTCAAAGAAGCACTGGATCTTATGGTAAAGGGTTTGTTATTTTGGGTCTGTTTTTGGCTCTATAGCAGACTTTTTAAGACAAGACCATATGGGAATAACAAGGTCTAATAAAAAACCAGAAATTGGCTTGTACAAAGGAGTATTACGGTATCATTTTAACAAAAAAAATTTGACTCTTTCTAACCATAGACAGCAGCAGAAGCCTTTATGGACAGTGTAGATAAAGATCAGACTGCAGTCTGATCTCTTATCTACACTGTCAACTGCTGTACTCTAGATTATGTCCAAACTGTCTGTTGATCTTGTAGTACTAGTAGCCTTTGAGAAAATGCAATTTATTTATTCAGTAATGAAAGCATTGACCCCTAGGCTGCAAAGCGTGACTAAATGACCTTATGCAGTGCAGATCAAGATCAGACTGCACAAAATGTGCAGTCTGATCTTTGATCCACACTGTCCAATAAGGATATCTTTTCCAAAAACAAAAAAATACCTTTGAAATAGCAAATATGGGTTTTTACCATCAGCTTTAAAGTTTCATTTCATTTATGTAGCAGGATATGGGTTAATGTGTTTTTTTTTTGTATCTTTTTTTTCATCAATTAGACCTCACCTGGACCAGCTGATACAGATTTAACATATGGGGATGTGGGTATGTATGTCTTTTCTAAATCTAACCCTTAAAGCATTTCAACTAACATAAGTTGCTTTTGCAGACAGTGTAGATTAAGATCAGACTGCATAGTATATGCAGTCTGATCTTGGACATACACTGTCAGCTCTGCTGAGTTATTCTGGATAATAGCAACCTCTGAATTTCACATATTAGGCTCTTTTTCATAGAATTGTAAGGTTAGTTGTGTTTTTTCTGTGCTGTATGGGTTAAACTTATATAGATCATTTTGCATTATTAACCCTAATTCACCTTTTACAAGTTGCCCTTGAAGCCAGTGAAGATCAAGATCAGATTGTAGTTGGATCTTTGATCTACACTGTCTGCTTTGTTGAAACATTATAGATGAGAGCAACCATTGAATTGCACTTAATTAGGTCTTATTTCTGGACTGAAAATGTGTGTTGGGTTTATTCAGTGCTCTGAAGGTTAATGGCTTACACTCTTATTATAAATGAAAAAAGTTCCAGCCATTTGTAAATATAAACCTTCAATGGTACGTGGCCAGTTGACTGTACCAAGCCTTTGAGGGCCTCTTGTTTGATGACAAGGCTACAAGAACAGGTTTATGAAACTGCAGTTTTAAACAAAACATATATATTTTAGTCTCAGTCACTTTAGGTTATGTATGTAGTGATCAATTACAGTTGAGTCCATCCCTTAAAATGATTGAGCTATGCTCTGGCAAAAGGGGTTTTAATGCATCTTGGTGATGCATTGTACCAAACAAACACAATTATGGATCCACAAAATCAAGTTTGTCTTACAACTGGCTGAACCCTGAGATAGAATGGTCCTTATACATACAAAAATTTACTAAAAGCAAAAGCAAAAAGTTTTGACCTAGCTCAGCCGGCACTGATTGCGATAATTTTTGCAGATGCATTAAGTGTCCCTTTTCAAAGAGCATGACTCAATTTTTTTTTTGTTATCTTGTATTGTCATGCATGCATGTGCACTAATTGTTTATAACAGGTTTGTTTTTAGGCATGAATTTATGTTTTAAACTTGGTTTGTTGTGCAAACCATGCATAAGTTTATGGAAATCATACATTCTCATGTAAACAAAGAACCCTAAACTGGCAGCCTGTTATGGATCTTCATTTTATCAAGAACAGGTAACATCCAATACTACAAGGCTAATATCCACCTGGTTCAAGACTTCATAGATAGGATTTGACATGAGTTGGCCTTTCAGATAAAATTTTATTAAACGAGACTAGGATAAATGTTATTAAGCAGCCTTTGGCTCACTTAATAACATTTTTTTCTTGACAAGTTTAACCATTTACCAGAGGACAAAATTTTAGCTTTTTCCAAATTGAAAGCATTTGGAGACGACAATTTCAGTGTGGCTTTATTGATGCAATTTTTCTTTGATAGGGTAGAAAACATTGTGGGAAAAGGAGAAAATGCTGGCTACCAGCATTTTCTCCTTTTCCCACAAAGTTTTCAGAAGGCTGAAAAATGTGAGCAAGACCTGTAAATGCCTCATCTATTACTTTATTTGGTGCTATACTACTGGTCTGTGCACCAAAAATACATGGTTGGCTGTAATTTACATGTTTATGTCAGCTGTGGCAAAGGGGGGTTTAATACATCTCAGTGATGCATTATTATATACCAAGCAAATCTTTACATCATGGATCCATAAAATTCATTTTGTATGATAATGGACTGGATCTGGAGGTAGAGTGGTTCATAGACATGCAGAAAATTTACCAATAGCAAAAGGTTTCGACCTAAGTCAGGCCGTACCAACAGCGCAGGCTGACTTTGGTTGATACTTTTTGCAGATGCATTATTTAAGCCCCCTTTTCACAGAGCATAGCTTATACATTTTACTATATATATATATTCTATTGACAATTTAAAGACAAAAAAATGTAGTTTGATCTTTTGTCTCACATATCTGACAAACATATTTTAATCATATAATCAGTTGAAGGAAGGGCTTGATTAAAGGGGCATAGAAAAAGATTCTGACCCTATATACTTTGCTGGGGCAAGAAAGTTGATAATTTGTATGAAAAAAAAAATCATAAGAATGTGACTGTTTATCCTTTAAAGATGCCCGTCTACAGCCGGTGAGCAAAAACGCTGTTAAATTTCAAACAATTTAGAATGGTACAGAAATCAGCCCTTTGTGTAAACATGGATAAATTACTGACATATATGGTGTAATTGAAAAAAAGAAACACGGAGATTTGTATCAGAAACTGAACATTGGTCAGAAGAAAACTGGCTGACGATCGAAGCTGTAAACAATGGCAGTGCGTCACGGAAATTTATCGTTGGTTTCCACCTAGAGTCGGATACGGTGTAATTTGCATATAGGCCTGAAAATTGAGGCTGCAACAGAGAAGCCTGCATTTTCCTTTGTTTACCTCATTAGATGCAGGGCGAAGGTCAAATATAGTCACGTTACAGAATGCATGATCATCATACGAATCTACCCGAGTGTATAACGGATATATCGAAAATCTTCGATTCAAAAACCAGAAACGACGAGTCTGTTTACATGGACCCCGCCCGGGTGGCTCAGTGGTGAGCGTGTCGGACTCATGACCTGGTGGTTGTGAGTTCGATACCCGGTTGAGGCGAACTTTCTTTCCGGCGTATTTTCGCCTCTCACCTCTGCTGAAGCATGTGAGAAAAGTAGTCGGTGACTTTGGAAAGAAAGTTGTGTTAGTGCTGGTGTGAGAAAGCCAGGAAACACATGTGCGTCACCGACCGCCATGATATGACCTTAGCTGTTAAAGTGGCGTTAAACCCCAATACAACCAACCGTTTACATGGAAGGCCGCAACTCAGCGAAATGCATTTTCTATCGACCGTAATCTAAGCAACCTTGCAACCGTCAGGTGCAATATTTGGCATGAAGATATAAGAATGACTATAGTTTGATAAAAGAGAGACAAAATGAGTTAAAACTGGTTGAAAATGAGTATAAGGGCCTCTTTAAGCTTGGGAAAAAACAAAGAAAAATGATGCCAAAAAAAAATTACCTCTGTTGAGATTCAGGTACAGGACCTTCTAAAACATTTATCAGCCAGCATACCAACTGAGCTATGGAGGGCATCTCTGATTCTCCTATGTTCAGTATATGAGCTATGCTCTGTGAAAAGGGGGCTTAATGCATCTACAAAAATATCCACCCATGTCAGTCTGTGCAGTCCATGCAGGCTGACATGGGTCAAACCTTTTTGCTATCGGTCATTTTTCAGCATGTCAAAGGACCAGTCTATCTCATCATTTAGCAGACTGTTAGACAAAACAAATTTTATGGATCCATAGTTATGTGAAGTTTTGCTTGGTATAATGCATCACAGAGATGCACTAACTCCTCTTTTGCCAAAGCATGGCTCATATATTTGTTCCTTCCTAAGCAATAGCGGCAGTCCCATTATGAACAGAATAGAAAATTGTACAGCAAAAAAATACCAAAAACTAGACAAGTCTTTGTGTTTTCTGTAATTATGTTTTTCTGTCTGTTTGTTTTTTAAGTTTTTAAGCCATCTTTGCATGTGAATGAATATTACCAGTCTTTGTCAACATTTCCTGAAAATGTTGCAAAACCAAACCTGGTTAGATACTACTTCAATTAAACCATGGAAATTTTTGACTTGTTCAAAACCAAAGGGTTTACAGACCACATATTAATCATGATTCATATGTTCTGTCTTTGATCGGGTAGAAAACATTATGGGAAAGGAGAAAATGCTGGTTACCAGCATTTTGCTCCTTTTCCTGTAATGTTTTCAAAAGCCTTTTTCCTCAAGATAGTGAAAACTCAGAACTGTTTGATAAAGGGAGAAAGGTTTGACTCTTGAAAGTTATGATGCTGACTCTTGAAAGTTAGGATCATGGGTCAGTGACACTAAAATGTCAGATTCCAGCTTAACTCTTTATCACACAATCCTGACTTTTAACAACCCTGAGAAAGAAGCCTTTTGAAAACATTGTGGGAAAAGGAGAAAATGCTGGTAACCAGCATTTTCTCCTTTTCCCACAATGTTTTCTACCTTTCCCAAACCAATTTCAGTTTTTCAGTCACATTTGTTTTGTCATCTGCAAATGCTTTCAACTTGGACCAGTCTAAAATTTTCTCTTCTGGTAAAGAGTTAAGCCCTGGTTTCATGAAGAGAAAATCCCTGAGTACCTAATTAAGAAATAAAGATTATTTCAAAGGAAAAACAGACCATGATTTATTAATATTTTTTAATTTTTTTACCACACCATCCACCGTTTTAAGCCCTGTGAAGTAAGAGACTTTTGAAAACAAATCGGAAAAGGTTAATCAGCATTTTCTTCTTTTTTCCACAATGTTTTCCACCCTGTCACAGACTAATTATATCATTTGAGTCACATTTATGGTAATCTATTATTCTGCATTAATGTGCTTTCAGTTTGAAAAAATACAAAAATTTGTTGTCTCGTAAGGAATTATAGTACTGATAAATAGCTTGATTAACCCTTTACCAAACAATCCCAAATTTTCGCAACTCTTTAAGAATTTGGCTTTTGAAAACATTGTTGGAAAAGGAGAAAATGCTGATAACCAGCTGTTTCTTCTTTACCCACAATATAATCTGACCTTTCAGAGGTTAACTCTATATTTTCAACCATATTATAGTTGTCATCTGCAAATGCTTTCAGATTTGGAAGAGCTTAAAATTTTGTCATTTTGTCATTCTGATTATAGCAGTATTGGATGAAAGGACTTTGTCAGACGTTGTAATTATACACATCTGAACATTACTTTTTTGCATTACTTAATAATAGCTATTATGAATATATAAAGCCCTGTAATTAAAGAAAAAAATGGAAATGTTTCATAAACATGAACACAGATTTTTAGCCAACCTGATTAACCCATTACCACACAATCCCGAGTTTTAACGACCATGTAGGAGAAGGCTTTTGAAAACATTGTGGGAAAAGGAGAAAATGCTGGTAACCAGCATTTTCTCCTTTTCTCACAATGTTTTCTTCCCCATCCAAAACAAAAATCATCATTGCAGT
Source organism: Hippopus hippopus (assembly GCA_946811185.2). Classification (NCBI taxonomy): domain Eukaryota; kingdom Metazoa; phylum Mollusca; class Bivalvia; order Cardiida; family Cardiidae; genus Hippopus; species Hippopus hippopus. The sequence continues at coordinate 35,310,003 of OX328100.1, forward strand.
TACATTTAACTTGTTGTCTGCAAATCCTTTCAATTTGGACCAGTCTAAATTTTTGTCGTTTGGTAAAGAGTTAAAGGATGTATCTGTTATTATTTACTAACCACAATCCAGAGTTCTAGCCTTTTACCACACAATCCCGACTTTCAACACCCCTGAGGAAGAAAGCTTTTGAAACGATTGTGGGAAAAGGAAAAAAGTGCTGGTAACCAGTGTTTTCTCATTTTCCCAAAATGTTTTCTACCCTTCCCAAATCAAATTTAAATTTTTGAGTCACATTTATTTTGTCGTCTGTAAATGCATTCAATTAGTACAAGTCTAAAATCTTGTCCATTGGTAAAGAATTTACGAGCCTGAGGCAAAAGGCTTTAGAAAACATTGCGGAAAAGGAGAAAACGCTTGAGACAAAGATTTTCTCCTTTCACACAGTTTGCTACCTTTTCAAAGGCAAAAATAATCTCTCAGTGAGCTGCATTGAATTTGTTGTTAGCAAATGCTTACAATTTGGACAAGTTTTATTGTTTAGTCACGGGTTAATCATTGATAGACCATTTTTAGAAACACTGTGACAAAGGACTGTTAGTTATGTAATCAATATGTATACACACAGAATCAAAGTTTTTTGGTAACAGGCAGTTTTCTGTAACTGCAAAATAAAGGACCCTGGCCGGGTAGCTCAGTGGTTGGCATATCGGACTTGTTACCTGGTGGCTGCGGGTTCAATACCTGGTTACGGCAAACTTTCTTCCTGGCAAATTTCTGATGCATGTTAGAAAAGTAGTCAGTGACTTGGAAAAAAGAGATGTGTCAGTCCTGATGTGGGAAAGCCAGGGAACACATGTGTAGGTGCACTGACTGCTGTGATATGACCTGAGCTGTTAGAATGACATTAAACTCTAAAACCAACCAAACTAAATAAATGAAAACTGGGATTGACATTTTGGTCATTACATTTAAGAAAGGAAACTCTAGATACCTTAAATTATGAGCAGATTTGGTCCAAATATCTTGCAAAAAACTGAGGATGCTTGAAGTTCAAGATGTCCAACCTAGATGTCATAACTTTGTTTCCAATTTAACTTGTCAACAGACAACAAAATTTTATACTGGTCTAAATTGAAAGCATTTGCAGACGACAAAGCAAATGTTGCACAAATTAGGAAATTATTCTTTGAAAGGGTAGAAAACATTGTGTAAAAAGGAGAAAATGCTGGTTACCAGCATTTTCTTCTTTTCATACAAATTTTTTTCAAAAGGCTTCTTCCTCAGGGTCGTTAAAACTTGGAGTTGTGTGGTAAAGGGTCAGAATAATCCTTTACCCAAGAATCCTATAATTTGAAGCAGAGGACTTTTTGTGGGAAAAGGAGAAAATGCTGGTTACCAGTATTTTCTGCCTTTCTGACAATAGTTTCTAAAGCCTTCTTTTCCAGAGTCTTGATAACATGGGATTGTTTGGTGAATGCTTAACTGCATAAGTGTGTGTTTTTCAGGTTTTCATGCCATTGGTAATACAGGACGATTGTTGGTAGATTTGGCCATTGTTATATCTCAAACAGGTGAGTGGTTTTCTCACTGACACCCCTGTAATTATTTATTATACCCCCCCAAAACGAATGTTTTCGGGGGTATACTGGAATCAGCTTGTCTGCCGGTTTGTCCGTCCGTGTGTCCGTCTGTGTACAAATAATTGCCTGTTTCTGTCAAGGCGCTGGCGGGGGTATTAAGTCACATTCAGTGACAGCTCTAGTTGTAATTCTGGGGTCACTGGTTTGATCCCTAGCTTTGCCAAATTTCATGCTCAAGATTGATGATATTGATCATGACAGAGTTCATTCTTCTCTTACGTTGTTTCACTGATGTGTATGTGGCAGCCAGTGGCCTGGAATGAATATTTTGCAAAGTATTGGTAAAAGAATCTCTAGAAAAGCATCATGCTATGTGCACTGACAGCCATAATTGAATTCGAATGCTAAAAATAGCATTTGACACAAAATGACCTTTTATGTTTAAATCCATTGAGCTCAAAGCAGAACTGTGATTGCTTTTTAAGGCTGTATAAAATAAGATTAGACTACAGAAAATGTGCAGCTTTATTTTGATCCATACTGGGCACTATTCTGTGAAATATTCTGACTTAAATGGCATTCAAAAAAAAAATTACCCCCTTACCAAACGATCCCTTGTTTTCATGATCCTGAAGAAAGAGGCTTTAAAAAACATTCTGGAGATAAGGAAAAAATGCTGGTAATCAGCATTTTTTCCTTTTCCCCAAAATGTTTTCAACAATGTGAGTAAACCTCTGCTTATTTGCACCGGTTTTGAATTATGTTGTCCCCAGATGCTGTCAATTTTGACCAATATAAAATTTGTTGTTTGGCAAAAGGTTAAGTGTTTTTACCATTCAGTCTATACAATTAAATCTTTGCCAAACAACAAAATATTGGACTTGTCTAAATTGAGAGCATTTACGGACAAAAAAATTGATTGTGGTCCAAGTGCTTGGATTGTCTTTTCAGGAGTGGAAAACATTGCTGGAAAAGGAAAGAATGCTATTTACCAGTTTTTTGTCATTTTCCTGTAATGTTTTTAAAATCTGTTATTAAAGCATGGGATGCATGGTAAAGAGGTTTATCGGACGTTTATTTGAGCCATGCACTGGCAAAAGGGGGTTTAATGCATCTTCGTGATGAATGATACCGAGCATGACATCACATAATTATGGATCCATAATACCTATTTTGTATAAGAACCATCTGAATCATTAGGTACACTGGTCGTTTGATCTGTAGAAAACTGACCAATAGCAAAAAGTTTGACCCAGGTCATGGACTGCACATTCTGACCTGGGTGTAAACATTTTGCAGATGCATTAAGTCCCCTCTTCACATAGCATGGCTCATATATAAATGTTTTCAAATCTGTCTGCCTTGAATCCGTCATAGAAGGAAATGAGCAATGATAAAGTTTCATTTAAATTGGCGTATTGACAAAATCGCCTTTCTTCCAAGTAGCCCTTTCCTGGACAAATGTGACCTTGATTTTTTTACCATGAAGAAGGCTTTTTAAAACTTTCTGATAAAGGAGCAAATTCTTGAAACCAGAATGTTTTCCTTTTTTCTTGATTCTAACCTTTCAAAGACAAATTCAGTCCTTTCCCTCATATTAGATTTATTTTCTGCAAGCAATTTCAATTTTGATATGTCTGAACTTGTGTCTGTTGGTTAACTCTTTACCAGACCACAAACTCTTAGACTTGTCCAAATTGAAAGCATTTGCAGGTAATAAAGTAGATGTGACTCAAACATTGCAATTTATTTTGGGAAGGATAGAAAACATTGTGGGAAAAGGTGAAAATGCTGGTTACCAGCATTTTCTCCCTTTCCCTCAGTGTTTTCAAATGCTTTCTTTCTTAGTGTTGGTAAAAGTAAGGATTTTGTGGTAATGGGTTTAGAGCAAAGAATATGAGTGTTCCTAATATTTCAGAATGTTTTGTGGGTTGCAGGGAAGGTAGCGCATTATTGTATTGGGTTTCTTGAGCCACATGGGTATCAATATAGACACCAATTTTGCTGGATTTAGAACTTATAAAGAGAACATAAAGGTCATTGCTGTTGAATGATTCCCTTGCCACCAATTATTCTATTGCGCAATATAAATGAAACACCTGTGTGCTGTTTAACCCTTTACCAAACAATCCTGAGTTTTAAGGACCCTAGGGAAGAGGCCTTTGGAAAACATTGTGGTAAAAGGAGAAAATGCTGGTTACCAGCATTTTCTCCTTTCCCACAATGTTTTCTGCCCTTCCCTAAACAAATTCCAATGTTTGAGTCACATTCATTTGTGATCTGCAAATGTTTTCAAATTGGACAAATCTGAAAATTTGTCATGTGGTATTGAGCTAAGCCTTTACAGAACTATTCTGAGTTCAAAGGACCCTGAAAAGAGAGGGCGATTGAAAACATTGTCGGGAAAAGGAGAAAATGCTAATAACCAGCAATGATTTTTTTTTTCCCTTTTACCAATTTGATAACAAACATTTTGTGGACCAAATTCAGTTTTTTCATTTATCTTAAATGAGTCACCTGCGAAAGCTTTCAAACTGGACAAGTCTGATGTTTGTCTGGTAAACTGTAAACTCTACCAAATGACAATATTTTAGTATCATCAAAACTGAAAGCATTTCCAGAGAACAAGTCAAATGTAGCTCAACTGATAGAAATTTATCTTTAATAGGCTAGAAAACGTAGTTGGAAAAATGACAAAATGGTGGTTGCTAGCATTTTCTTCTAATTTCTCACAATGTTTCAAACACCTTTTCCCTCAGAATTGTTAAAACTTGTCACATAAATACTGATCCATAAAATCCATTTTGTCAAACAATCAACTGAATCATGAGGTATATTGGTCCATGGAGTGCAAACTGCCCAGGCTGACCTGCATGGATATTTTTGCAGATAGATTAAATCTCATTTTCACAGAGCATGGCTCATGTACAGTTTGTCTTTTACCTTGGGAGCCTATGATTTAATGATCAGAAAAAAAAAAAAACTTTTAAAACATTTTGGGAGAATGAGAATTTCCTTGTTGCAAGCTATTGCACCTACTTGTACTTACACAATGCTTTCCACCCTTGCAAAGAAAAATATCTTCTCTGAGCAACATCTGCTCTCGGCAACATCTGTAAATAGTTTCAATGAAGCCAAGTCTAAAATTATGTCATATAGTAAATATGTACCGTTAGTATGGGTTAGGTTATTAGAATACATTGAAAGTATTGTGGCAAATGGAGAAAATACTTGCTACAATTTGTCCATTTATCAAAATGTTTTCAAAAGTGGTTTGAAATTAACACAAGACAAAAACAGTCATCTGATACAGGTTAACCAAATGATGAAATTTTGGACTCCACCAAATTGAGAACATGTGCAGATAACAAATTAAATGTAGTTCAGATGGTAATTTCTCTCTTTGATAGGCTAAAAAATATTGTGGGAAATGGTGAAAATGTTGGTAGTCAGCATCTTTTCCTTTTCCCAAAATTGTTTCAAAAGCCTTCTTTAACAGGGTCGTTAAAGCTCAGGATTGTGTGGTCAGTGGTTAACTCTTTACCACACAGTTCCATGTTTTAACGACTCCAAAGGGATAAGCCTTTTGAAAACATTGCGTGAAAAGGAGAAAAGACTTATGTCCCTTACTTTGATAGCTTTTGAAAACAATCAGATAAAGTGAGCAGCTCTATGTTCCAAAGTAATTCTTGCTTTATATACGATGATTTCAGTGTAATGAAGACTTTACCCAACTATCTTGAGTTTTATCAGCCTGAAGAAGAAGCCTTTAGATAACATTGTGAGAAAAGGAGAAAATACTGGTAACCAGCATGTTCTCTTTTCCTAAATGATATATGGCCTGCAACACGCGAAAAAGGGCATTCGGGCATGTGTGTAAAGTGTCATCCCGGATCAGCCTACGCAGGCTAATCTGAGACGACACTTTGTGTTCTTATATAATTTTTTGTTTCGTGCAAGTCTACTGTAGAAAAAAAATCGAATGTAGTCATAAAGTGTTGTCTCGGATCAGTCTGCACGGACTGCGCAGGCTGATCCGCGACGACACTTTACGCAAATGTCTGAATGCCCCTTTTCATGTGTTGCAGTCCATATACCCTTTCAGATACAAATTTCACAATTTGAGCCAGTCATATAATTTGTCTTCTGCAAAAGCTTTCAATTTCCATGAGTCTGAAATGTTGTTATTTGGTAAAGAATTAAACGGGAAAATAGGATTTATTATTTTTCTTTTCAGTATTCTACTTTTTGTCCAAAAATAGGTGTGACAAAATGTGTCAAAGAAAGATAATTATTATGAGACTTTTTAGCTCCACTGGCTGAAGGCCAGCGGGCTTATGTCATCGCCCGGTGTGCATCCGTATGTCCGTCTGTGCGTGCGTCTGTGCATCCGTCCGTCCGTGCGTTAACTTTTATTTCAAACATCTTCTTCTCTGAAACTAAACAACCAAATTTGATGAAACTTCACAGAAATGATCCTGCCATGGTCCTCTTTAGAGTTTCTTGAAAGAATTTGATTCCTTCAAAAACTCTGGTTGCCATGGCAACAAAAGTGAAAAATATTGAAAATCTTTGAAAATCTTCTTGTCTGAAACCATAAGGCCCAGGGCTACCAAATTTGGTATGTAGCTTTATCTAATGGACCTCTTAACCCTTTACCAAACAATCCCTGGTTTTTACGACCCTGAGATAGAAGCCTTTTGAAAACATTGTGGGAAAAGGAGAAAATGCTGATAACCAGCATTTTCTCCTTTTCTCACAATGTTTTCTACCCTGCTGGAAACAAGTTTCAAATTTTGAGTTACGTTTATTTTGTTGTCTGCAAGTGCTTTCAATTTGGACCAGTCTAAAACTATCGTTTGGTAAAGAGTTAAGAAGTTTCTTCATATTATAGCCCTGGGGTCAAAATTGGCTCCGTGCCGGGGATCACAAGTTTAGCATGGGCTGATATATATAGTGACTTTAATTTAAATAGTAATCAAGGGAAATAACTCCTGTTTAACCCTTTACCAAACAATCCTTGGTTTTTACAACCCTGAGAAAGAAGCCTTTTGAAAACATTGTGGGAAAAGGAGAAAATGCTGGTAACCAGCATTTTCTCCTTTCCCCACAATGTTTTTTACCCTGCTGGAAACAAATTTCAATTTTTGAGTTACGTTTATTTTGTCGTCTGCAAGCGCTTTCAATTTGGACCAGTCTAAAACTTTGTTGTTTGGTAAAGAGTTAAAGAGATAAAGTTTGTTACTATTTACCTCACTTGATATCAAACTGCAATGATACATGGTTGATGTTGATATTCAAGTTTTTTGGATAGGACTGTTGTCAGGGAGAGTGATTTATTTTGATGCGATTACTTATGCTCACATCAGTGGAATATTAAACTTAAAGTGAGGTTTCTGTCATTCAGTTTTCTTTCCAGAGCGTTACCTTTCATGCCAATGAATAAACCTGCTTGTATTCACTGACATAATCATTGCACTAAGGAAGATATGACTTTTATTTTTGTTGGGCAGGGGGGAGGTTATGTTTTCTAAGTAAGTTTACTACCATACAGACTTGTTATGCTGTATGTCTCTGCAATGCCATTTAAGTGCATGATATGTTAATTTTACTCTTTAAGAAAGGACAAATTTTTTGACTGGACCAAGTTTAAAGCCATTGCAAAAGACTAATTGAATGTAGCTTAAATGATTATTTCTGTCTTTGATAGGGTAGGAAACATTGTTGGAAAAGGAGAAAATACTGGCTGACAACATGCTGTCTTTTTCCCACAATGTTTTCAAAAGCTTTCTCTTTAAAGGTCATTAACACTTCGATTTGTGTGGTAAAGGGTTAAAAAGCCAGTGGAGCGATACAGGGCCATCATGGCCCTCTTGTGTTTTTGTCTGTTTTATCCAGGTTTTTGCTGTGCCTACATCATTTTCATAACAGAAAACTTAGCTGATTATTTTCCAAGCATGAAAACGTAAGTTCTTTTTCTCTTTGATAATTATCTTCTTACATCCTTTGGCTGATGCACTTCTTCTTTACTGGCTAGATAAACAAACAAAAAGTCATGTTCTTTAATTTACCTCTTTATGGCAATATTTTAGATGGCCCAAATTGAAAGCATTTGCAGATGAAAAAATTCAAGCCATTCAAAAATTGAAACTTCTCTTGGAAGGGAAGAAAACATAATAAATTTGTGGGAAATGGATAAAATAATGGTAACCAGCAGTTTCTTCTATTCCCACAGTGTTTTCAGAAGCTCTTTTTTTGGGGAGTTGATAAAACTCCAGATTGTGTGGTAGAGGGTTACACCTTTTCAAAATGACAAATTTTAGACTTTTTCCAATTCAAAATGTCTGTCAGCTATAATTTCAAAATTGCCATATATGGGCTTCAGTACCCTGATGGTGCAGAAAAAAATGTGGGAAAAGGGTTACTAGCATTTTCTTCTTTTGCCACAATGTTTTCAAAAGCCCCCTTTCTTAGGGTCCTGAAAATCCAGGATTTTTTTGTTAAAGGGTTGACTTAAAGTATTTCTCCTTTGTTATGCATCTACTACTCTGCCAGATTTCTGAAACAAGCTTCTATATGGTATTTCATTAAACTACTAAGGACTAAGCACCAGTATATATATACGGAGTAATATGTTGTATTGGCTTTCCTGGTGCTTGTATTTAATCAAGCAGCATGAGAAAATTAGGTATGGTGCGAGACTAATGGTCAAGTGAGGTGCCAAAATTTTCTTATGCAGTGAGAAGTAAAATACAAGCATCACTACAGCATAATATTCCTTTTCAATGACAAAATATTGCAAATTATTGACATTTCATTCGAAAAATTTTCTCATTTTCTCCTTTTCCCACAATGTTTACTACACCATCAAAGAAAAATCTGATCATCTGAGCTTCATTTCATTTGTTGTCTGCATATTCTCTCAATTTGGACTTTACCAAAGTTTTATCATTTGATAAAGGGTTAGAGTGCTGAATAAGCCTGACAGATATTTTTAGTTTACAAATAAGACTAGAATAGTTGCCATAATATGATGGCTGTAGTCTATAGTGTAGTCTATAGTGTTCAGCAAAGCGGACAGTGTAGATGAAAGATTGGACTGCACGTTTTGTGCAGTCTGATCTTTCAACTACACTGGCTACAAAAGCAACTATAGTTGTGAAAGTCCCTTTATGGGTTAACCCATTTTTTCTCCATACTATTTCAGACATTACTGGCTATTAATATTACTACCCCCTATGACGATCATGACATTGACGCGTCATCTTGGCGGGCTTGCAATGACAAGGTAAAAATTTGCTCCCTGGATTTACATGTATCATGTTCTCAGTGTATGTATTGGCCTTGGGCAAGGCACTGCAGGGCCCTAGCCTAAATCTTGTGAAACTATTGAATGACATGAATAAGTAAGCCCTGTTCAAAACTATTTCAACGTTATTTCAGTTATATCATGGCAACCCAATGTGTCCTGTGAGACTTGAGCCCAGGGCTTCAAGGTAAAGAGTCCTACACTTTACCACTGACCACACAGAACCTGAAAGGGTTAATACCATGTAATCATTAATATTATTATCTTGGCTGTTTTCGAAGAAAAGGACAAGGTGTTGTCATAGCCCTTGCGTCGTTGTCTTGGTCGTTGTTTGCGTCCTTGTTGTGCGAAAACTTTGACATATTGTAAATACAACTTGTTAGCTGTCGAAAGGGGAACTCGTACAGCTTATAACAGTTTTGACATAAAACTTCCTTTTGATTTGATCAAGCCATTACTGTACAACGGATGGTTGTTATGCAGCTGCTGAAAATACATTACCTGCATACAACTTAATTTGTTTGGCAGCAGAAAACCTTTGAAAACATTTTGGCAAAAGGAGAAATCGCTGATAGCAACCTTGATCTGTAGTAATGTAAGGCACTCATTGCCGAGCCCCAGTAGCTCAGTCGGTAGCGTGCAGGACTTTGAAGATTGATGATAGTCATTGTGACAGGATTCATTCCTCTCCCACCGCTGACCATTATCTTGACAATGGTTATGTGGGAAAGCAGCCAGTGGCTTGGAAAGAAAATTGTGCGGTGTACTGGTAAAAGAGACTCCAGGAAAGCATGGATAGGTGCACTGGCTGTCGCAATATAACTGAAATAATGTTACAAATGGTGTTAAACACCATACAACCTACAACCTAAGGCACTCATCACAATTTCCCACGGATTCAAAATTTGATCTGTGACATTATGGTAAAGTCATCTCATCCTATCAATTCATAAACAATAGAGAAAGAATGAGCCATGCACTGGCAAAAGGGAGTTTAATGCATTCGTGATGCATGATACTAAGGTACTCATCACATAATGATGGATCTATAGAATCAATTCTGTCTGACAATTGACTGAACCATGGTTTAGAATAGTCCTTCACTGGCAGAAAATTGACCAGCAGAAATAGAAATTGACCAGAAAATTTGACCAAGGTCAGCCTGTGCAGACTGTGCTGGCTGACCCAGGTTAGTACTTTTCGCAGATGCATTGAGCCCCCTTTTCACAGAGCATGGCTCAAATAATTATAAAGTAATTATTTTTCTTCCAGCTTGCTTGCTCAGTGTTCAAACTTGATGGCATTTGCTGTTGTGTTATGGTTTGATTTTGAACATCTATATAACATAGAGTAAGTTGTATTCATCTTTTACAGTGCCAGATATTTTGTAGAAGAAAAACGACATAAATAGTGCTATGGCAAGGCTATTTTTTCCCCTTAATATCTTACAGATTAAAGTCATGATTGTGGCTCTATGGATAAAGAAATGTTTGTTTGCTTTGCACCCTCTGACTGCATCCTTTCTCAAAACTGAGCTGTCACTTCAGACCAGTTTCCATATGGATAGACTTTTTTATGCCCCTGCTAAAGGTCACCTTTGAGGGATAAGGGAATACACTCTTTAATATTAGATGTATGTACTGAAAAAAAAATGTTAGGAAAAGGAGCACTTGATTGTTACTAAGTTTTCAATTTTTCCTCAAATGTTTTCAAGAGCTGAGTACTTTTGTTAGTTAAAGAATCATATTTTTGGGGTAAAATTCCAGGAAATACTAAAGCAAGTGTTTTGTGTCATTCTATATTGATTATAGGTTCCTGAAGGCATGTGCATTTACCTCTCTATAGAATTTAAGTCTAATAAAACTCAAGCCTTCATATCTGATTGTACATCATTGGTTAATCCTTTATCAAACAATTTTCGGTTTTAACGACCCTGAAGAAGACTGCTTTTGAAAACAATATTGGGGAAAAAAGAAAATACTGACAACCAGCATTTACTCTATTTTCCACAATAGTTTCTACCTTTTCAATAAAATATCCCATCATTTAACCCAAAATTAATTTGCCATCTGGAAATGCTTTGAATATGAAGGGGTGTATATTTTTGTTGTCTGGTAAAGGGTTAATAACATTTTATCACACAAAAGTTTGTTTCAAAATCCCTGAGGAAGAAGGCTTTTGAAAACATAATGAGAAGGGTAGAACATTTTTTGTAACCAGTGCTGGCTTCTTTTCCCACTGTTTCAAAGACCAGTTCTTTCATTTGATAGAAATTTGTCATCTGCTTTACCAGCATTTTCTCCTTTTCCCACAGTGTTTTCAAAAGCCTTCTTTCCCAGGGTTGTGGTAAAGGGTTAACCTCTAACATTGTAGGGGGCCTATATTTTGCCTTGCAAATATCCAGCTGTCATGAATTATTTTTCAGAGTCCATCCAAAGAAAGTTAAGATACGAGGTCTTCCATTCTTTCTAGCTATATCTATTTATTGTTATGAGGTAAGTATATAGTTAGGGCGTAGTTAAGTTTTAAAGAATAAAAGGATATCTTCATTTTTGCTCTGTTTAATTAGTGTTTTGTCCAGTTTTCTATAGAAGTTCAGTTATGACATGGCGGCCAGTTAGACTATTGCTGTTTGCCTGGAGTTTCTTTACCAACTCGGACTTTTGAACAATTTTCTCCTAAACCGTTCACCACACAATCTGGAATCTTAATGACCCGAGGAAGAAGCCTTGGGAAAAAATGTTGGTGAAGGAGAACATGCTGTAACTAGCATTGTATCCAGCACTTTCTCCTTTTCCCACAATGTTTTTTACTCTTTTAAAGATAAATTTGATTATTTCAGCCAAATTTAAATTGTTGACTACAAATGATGTCAATGTAGACAAGTCTTAATTCTTCTTTTGTGGTAAAGACTTAAGGTACCTTCTTGATATTTTCCATCTAGGACAACTACTGGCCACTTTTCTTCATAAATGGAGGCCATACAGTGCTCTGACAGCAGTTTGATATTTTTTTAATGAAAGAGCAGAAAACATTGTGGGAAAAGGAGAAAATGCTGGTCATCAACATTTTGTCCCTTTCCCACAATGTTTTCCAATGCCTTCCTTTCTCAGGGTTGTTTAAACTTAGGATTGTGTGGTAAAGGGTTAAACTGTTTTACTGAATAATTGTGAAAACAAGGGAAATTGGTTAAAAGGTTTTTCCTTAGCCACAAAGTCTGTAAAAGTGGTCTGATGCAAAGATAAAAGAAGTTTCCCTGCAGGAGTTATCCTTCTACCAGACAACAAAATAATAGATTCTTGTACATTAACTCTTTACCACACAATATCGAGTTTTAACGACCTTAACAAATAAGGCTTTAGAAAACATTGCAGGAAAAGGAGAAAATTCTGGTTACCAGCATTTTCTCCTTTTCCCACTGTGTTTTCTGCCCACTAAAAACATGTTCCATAATTTGAATCACATTTAAATTTTTGTCTGTAGTTGCTTTGAATTTGGATCAGTCTAAAATTTTGTCGTTTGTTAAAGGATTAATAGCATTTGCAGACGACAAAGTGAATGTGGCCAAAATAAGGAGATTGTCATTGTATAGGTAGAAAATATTGTGCAAAAAGGAAAAAAATACTGGTTATCAGCATTTGCTCTGTTTCCTGTAGTATTTTCCAAAGCCTTTTTTTTTGTCAACTCAAGATTATAAGGTAAAGGGTTAATACTTTACCAAACAACAGAACTTAAGACATGCCTAATTTTAGAGCATTTGCTGACAACAAATCAAATGTGACAGAAATAGTGAAATTCAATTTGACAGGGTAGAAAACCTTGTGGGAAAAGGAGAAAATACTGGTCACCAGCATTTTCTTCCTTTCCCACAATGTTTTCAAAAGGCTTCTTCTGTATGGTCATTAAAACTGGGCATTATGTGGTAAAGGATTAACCAATAAAAAGGTTCTTGACATTTGAAATGGTTCATTACAGGGTGCAGGAATGATACTATCGTTAGAATCTTCATTAGCAGAGGAAGTGCGACATAAATTTAAAAAGTAAGTGCATTGAATGTGATTTGTATCATTAGTCCTTGAAGGCATTTTATCTGTTTGTAAAATCTTTTTGAAAAACAGAACCTGGTTGTAATCAATTTATTTTCCTTATCTGTTAATGTTACAGCCAAGCCCAGTAGCTCAGTTGTATATATACAGGGACTGAGACCTGGGAATTAGTAAATTGAATCACAAGCTTGGCTAATTTCTATCCAAAGATTGATGATATTCATTAAAACAGGTTTCATTCCTCTTTTCTGGCTGATCATTGTTTCAGTGATGGTTATTTGGGAAAGCGGCCAGTGGCTTGGGGAGAATGTTGTGTGAAGCTCTGGTGAAAGAAACCCAAGGAATGCATGGACAATTGAACTGGCCATCATGACTGAAAAAAAGTTGAAAACAATGTTGAAACTTCATACAAACAATCAAACAAACATACATACAAACATACATACATACACACATACATTCATACATACATACATTCATACATACTGACCACCCATCTGCAACCGACTGTGACTAACTGACCAACCATTTACATTATGATTATCAGAGACTCTCCCTGGAGCAATAAATAGTTATGTATGAACTCTTTACCAATCAACAAAATTTTACACTGGTACAAATTTGAAGCATTTGCAGACAACAAATTAAAGGTAGCACAAATTATGAAATTAGTCTTTAATTAAATAGGGTAGAAAACATTTTTGTAAGAGAAGAAAATGCTGGTAACCAGCATTTTCTCCTTTTCTCATAATGTTTTCAAAAGTTTCTTTCCATGGATGTCATTAAAATCAGGATTGTATGGTAAAGGATGAAGATCATTAACTTTTAAACCCTTTACCAAGTGATCCTTTGCTTTAGCAAGCTTGAGAAAGAATGCCATAATATAGATTGTTTCAAAGGGAGAATGTACTGTTACCTAGCATTGTCTGCTTTACCTAGAACGATTCTACTCTTTCAATGACAAATCCCATTAGTTGAGTCTCACTCTCTTTACCCTCTGCAATTTATTTCAGAATGACAAATGGTCTGGTAAAGATTTAGAGTTTTTTTTTTTCACATGCTTGAAATGTGAAAAACATGTTAAATGTTTATCAGATGTCAAAATTTGAGACTCATCCATCTTGAAAATACATGTATTTGCATTCAAAAATAAGATGTTTTTGGGAGGATAGAAAACAATGTGGGAAAAAGAGAGCATGTTACAATGTAAATGAAAATAATAACCAATGAATTAGAAGCCCTATACATGTATGTATTTGGCTTCTCTACCCCCCATTTTCCACAAGCATATTATTATTCCGTATTGGCTATTTTAAACTTCCAGACACAAGGCCAAAATAAACAAAGAGTATTCAGAAAATAAGAAAACTTTTTTGCGGTAAACTGGAAAACATGATGGGAAAAGTAGCCAATGTTTAAAACAAACAATACAGGTATATGTAATTTCTCCTTTTGCCTCAATATATTCCAAAGTTTTCAACTGCATATATGTTTAATGAATTACAAAAAAAAGCAAAAAAAACAAAAAAAAAAAAAAAAACAAACAAAAAAAAAAAAAAAAAAAAGAGAAACAATGCTCTTTAAAGAATATGAGAATATGAAAACGGGATATGATGCATCTCCATCATGCATTATACCAAGCAAGTCATTACAGAATAAAGGATCCAAAAAAAACTTTTAGTTTTACAAACAACTGGATCATGAGGTAGTTTGGTCCTTGGACATCCAGAAAATTAATAAATAGCGAAAAGTTTAGACCCATGTCAGCCTGCATGGACTGCGCAGGCTGACAAGGGTCAAAACTTTTAGCAGATTCATTAAACCTCCTTAGCACAGGGCATAGGTCAAATGCTAGTGTTATGAGAGAGAACCAGTGTTTTATGTCCATCCATTACTTATTTACAGATATTTTGTGACCACAATGGTTATAGTGACCAGTATGTACATATCATTTGGAAGCTGTGGATACGCTGTAAGTTTTTATCTTTTTGCTACACATTCCCAAGTTATAAGAACCCTCAATAAGAAGAATAATTTTGAAAACAGTGGGAAAAAGATGCAATGCTGGTGACCAGCATTTTCTCCTTTTCCCACAATATTTTCTTCCCTTTAAATGAAAATTTCCAATTAAAAGACAAATGTAAGTTTTTGACTGTGCAGAAATGCTTTCAATTTGGAAAAATCCAAATTTTTATTGTCTGATAAATAGTTAACCTTTTCCCACACAATCCCAAGATTTAACAACCCTAAAAGAGAGGGCTTTTGAAAACACTGTTGGAAAAGGAGAAAATGTGGGTAACCAGCAATGTTTTCTACCCTATCAAAGGCAGATATCGTCATTGAAGCTAAATTTGACTAGTCATCTTCAAATGCTTTTAATTTTATGGTGTCCAATATTGTGTTGTTTGGTAAGAGTTAAACTACAGATTTCCTTTTAAATATATCATACTTTCCAGGCATTAGTAAGGAGTCAAATATTATATTTTCAAAGCTATTTTGGTTAACTCTTTTCCAAAGGACAAAATTTTAGACTGGCCCAAACTGAAAGCATTTGCAGGTGACAAATGTGGCAGAAATACTGAAATTTGTCTGTGAAAGGTCAGAAAACATTGTGGGAAAAAGAGAAAATGGTGGTTACCAGCATTTTCTCTTTTTCCCACAATGTTTTCAAAAGGCTTTCTTCCCAGGGTCGTAAAAACCCGGGCTTGTTTGGTAAAGGGTTAAAGCCCCATACCTTTTCCAATTAATTCAGTGGTCATAGAAAATAGTGCAAGCCCATTCATAGGTAAAAGTGAAAATTTCAAGCAAGATACCATGGTGTTACTTTCTTTGTTAAGACTTTAATTAATAACATAAGTACAGAAAAATCCAGTAGTACATATTTTGAGGTAAGGTCAAAAATACTTAAATGAGGTGGAAGGTATCCTACAGAATGAGCATCTATGACAACCAATACATGATATACATGAAAATGTGTAAAGCTGCATATTGACTCAAAGTACTGTTCAGCCATTTTTAGCTTGGCTGTTTCTGAAGAAAACATCAAGGTATTGTCATAACCCTGTTGTAGTCTACAAAGTAGTCAATGTGCAAAAACTTCGACATTTTATAATGTCCTTGTCATTACTAGAAATATTTATTTTAAACTCAAACTAGCTGTTAACCTGTTACCACACAATCCCTACTTTTAACGTCTCTGAGAAACAAAGCTTCTGAAAACATTGTGGGAAAGTAGAAATTGCTGCTATCCAGCATTTTCTCTTTTTCCTACAATGTTTTTTTACCATTCCCAAAATAAATTTCAAATTTTGACTCACATCGATTTGGTTGTCTGCAAATGCTTTCAATCTGGACCAATCTAAAATATTGTTGTTTGGTAAAGAGTTAACTGTCAAGTGAATAGTTTTTGTTAGGAGAGGTTTTTACTCCTTTTAACCCTTTACCACACAATCCTGACTTTTAACGACCCTGAGAAAGAAAGCTTTTGAAAACATTGTGGGAAAAGGAGAAAATGCTGGTAACCAGCATTTTCTCCTTTTCCCACAACGTTTTTCACCTTCCCCAAAATAAATTCTACATTTTCAATTTCAATACTTTTGTCGTCTACAAATGCTTTCAACTTAAACTCATCTTAATTTTTGTTGTGTGGTGAAGAGTTAACCTTTTCAGCTTCATGGGTAAAATATGGGGCTTTTGCATATGGCATAGACTAGACTGCACAGAACAAGCAGTCTGATCTTTGCCTAGACTGTCCATTTTTTTAGTCAAGCCTTTAAAATATAAATGTTTCTGAGTGTTAGTTTATCTTTTAGGTGCTGAAAAGTACAAATTTTTATACAGAAAGAGGTTTAAGACTGTATTTTTCACACAAAAGAAATGTTTTTATGAACAGAAAATGATATATGTCAGGAAAAATCAGTGTTTTATACAGCTGTGCATAGCATAGAATTGAAACTGTAATTTTGTCTAGCGATGAATTTAACTTGACTTTTTTGTGTGTATTTGTTTTCTGTTTTTCAGTCCTTTGGTAAAGAAACCAACCAAATTATTACACTCAATCTTCCCAAAGGTATGCATTACTTTTATCATACCCATTTTACTTTTACCTTTTTCATATAGACACCTCTGGAGCGGAAGGAAAATGTAGTGTCAAATTCTGTATATTGTAGATCAAGGATGATCTGTCCCACATAAATGTCCCACATAAATGAGGTCAGTTAGGACCATGTTACTAAGATAGATTATTAATTCTATTAACTGTAAAAGTGCTGATAAACCCAACAGACATAACCTGTGTAGAGCAAGATCCATATAATGAAAATTTCTTAAATACTTTCATCTATGTTTCAGCTCAGAAGAAGGTATAGATAAAAGATCAGAAAGCATGTTTTGTGCGGTCTGATCTTTGATCTATGCCGGCCGCAAAAGCAGATGTGAAAGGTGCTTTAAGGATCAAGTGCCTACTTTTAGCAGAAATTATGATTTCAGGTCAGATTGTTGACCATAGCTCATGTACTTTTTACGTCAAGGGTTGGATAACCAAGTGAGTCATTTTAACAGCTTGTCACAATTTTTTGAGGCCATCTGAAGGTCTATGTAAAATATAGGTAATGAGCAAATGGTATGGAGTGTTTAGGGTCTTATACAGGTGTCACTAGACAGGACTGTAGTTTTGCCACCTGTCTGTGGCACCATCCTCACTATATTTCATGGCAGACTTTTCTTTTGCCATACATTTATCAATGGAGTGTTTTCATAGATAGTTTCAACTATTGGTCTGACTCTGAACTCCAATTGGCTTAGATTTTTTTCTCAACCAACCAGATGGCTTGTCTTGTTCAGTTTAAAATAAGAGTTTAATAATAATTATGATGAATGTGACCTCAGCCGTTGATAGAAAAGATTGGTACATATATGTGATTTGTTATTTTTCAGGTGATTCTATAGATTTTGCAATGATAGTGAAGTCTTGCCTGTGCTTAGCACTATTTTTTACATAT
Organism: Hippopus hippopus; assembly: GCA_946811185.2. Taxonomy (NCBI): domain Eukaryota; kingdom Metazoa; phylum Mollusca; class Bivalvia; order Cardiida; family Cardiidae; genus Hippopus; species Hippopus hippopus. The sequence goes on from OX328100.1 coordinate 35,327,920, forward strand.
CCAGGTAGGTGCTGAAACATTCTATATTCAATATACAAAGAAGTTTTATGAAACTAATACAGGTACAGGTAATTACCGACAGGTACATGTACATGTTTGTACATTCTTTTGAACTCAATAATGGAAATGTTTTGCTGAAGAAATAATCCAGTCTGATAGAACAAAAAGGCGAGCCAGGGCTTTGTTTGTAGACAAGAGATAGAGGCATCAGACAATTTGATGGAAGTGTCTCCATTCCAGCTGAAATCCATACTAATAAAGTGGTAGGAACTATTCCTTTTAATTTTGAAATTCACTGTACTGCTCGACTATGTTTCTGAATTGTGTCTAATTAGACTAACTGTCTGTAAATGTGTTTCAGTGATGATGTTTCCTGTTATGAAGATTTTAGATGGTTATTTAATATGGGAACCTGAGAATAATCTTATGAAAGGGGTAAGTTAAGGATATTTTCTTTTTTTGTTGCGAGATGTTGGTATAACATCAATGTTGGAAAAGTATTCTTAAAAACTATCCACATATTTTATATTTTTCTTCTAATCTTTTACTCCATTGCATGTAGTTTATGTGAAAGGTTGCATCTGTAGACTTATTTAAATGTTGAAATACTCAACAAAGCTTAATGGCAAATTGAAACATTTCAAAACTGGTTAATGCAGCTTACAGTATCATGAAAGAAAGGTTACACGGATATAACTTCAGATAAGTTATATATTTGTGTTTAGTCAGAGATGTGGTACTACTATGCCTAATACAATCATGAATGCATCCGGTAGTATCTGCACAAGTTGCTATTGAGATTTCACTAATCCAACAGTATTATAACATCAGAAATAACAGACTGGAAATATCCATCTGCTTTACATTATTTTCTCAGTATTTAACAATTCCTTTCAAATCAGGTATTTCATAGTTCTAATTGTATAGTATGTTAATTTGGGAAAATGAACTGTAGACAATTTTTGTACATGATCATCTTTATACTACATGAATTTGGTCATGTAGATAGATCATCATTGTAGAGTATAATTTTCTAAATCAATTTTCTTTCTTGCAGAATATACTACGAGTCTCAATGGTGCTAATGACAGGGTTTATAGTCTTGATTATACCAAGTTTTTCCAACATTATGGCCCTTGTTGGGGCTACTTGCTGTACCCTCCTGGCGTTCACATTACCAGGACTGTTTCATATGACCCTGTTTAAAGGGTAAGAGATACTGACTTTCATACTTTGATACTTGTTCTGACCCTTTACTAAACAGAAAAAGATAAGACTTAAGGACTTTTCTAAATCTAAAACCATTTAAAAAATTTAAATGTAGCTAAAATGTTGGGGTTTGCCTTTGAAAGAGTAGAAAACTTGGAAATAGGAGAAACTGCTGGTTAACAGCCTTTTCTCCTTCTGACATATTGTTTTCTAATGCCTGCTCTCTTAGGCTTGCCAAGACTAGGGACTGCTTAAGGTATTGTGTGAAACATTATATACCCTCCATGCAGAAGAGGCTTTCATGTACGTATTTTTTTTTGTATTAGCAAAAAATTAAAAAAAAAAAAAAAACTTCAAAAGTATTGCTCAATGCATAATATTGGTTGATCTTCCTAAACTCTCAGCAAAGTCTATCCATAGCATAAAATGGTTTGATAAAATTGATTTACCCAACATTAAGCTTGATGAAATAGGGTTTCATCCAGATAATTATCAGCATCATCAGTTTTCATCATCATCATTAATAGCAGCATGGGTAGCATTGGCATCATAAACTTTGTTTAATTATTCCTTTCCAGGTCCTTAACACGATGGGAAGTATTTTTAGATTGGTTTCTTATTGGACTTGGACTGATTGGGTGAGTGAAAAATGTTAAGGCTTTAACCCTTTTCTGTACAACAAAATTTGCAACTGAATTATTTTTAAAGCAGTTACAGGCGATGAAATAAGTGATGGGATATATTTTTAAAAGGGTAGACAAAATTGTGGGAAAAAGAAAGAAAGCTAATTACTAGGAATTTATTCTTTCCCATAATGCTTTCAAAAACTTTCTTGGGTAGGGTGGTTCAAATATGGAATTGTTTAGTAAAGTGTTAAATGTACTTTCTGATGAATGAAGAATCTATTTCCATCTTTATTGATAGAAGCACTTGACATGTGCTGGATTCTATAACAGCAATCCTCTACTGTGAAGTGATTAGGCATGAGAAACACTATTATAGGGGTAAACTGCAGGCTTATTACATCAGAAATTACTGCAAAATTTATGGTAAATTTGTATTAGCAACATGGATTACAGTTTGATACTTCATTACATGTGAACTATTGTGGCAAAATGACAAATTTGCTCTTTTCATATTATTTCTTCATCTGCCTTAATGTTTGCAAAAGTGATGTGTGACTAGATGAAAAAAATATTTGTAGAAAGCAATAGGCTATACAACAGACATGATTTTTTCAGTTGTACATGAGGTATTGAAGAGAACATCTAGATATGACTCATATAATGAATAATGGTACAGAGGATAAAATCAGTATTATATGTAGATCTTGCCAAGCACACTATCCAATCAATTGATGTTGAATTACTTTTCAGTGCTGTGATTGGTACACTGGATGCTCTCAGCAGAATGGCAAAGTCTGAACACATAAAGCATGCAGTTAGAGAGACAGTCTTCAATACTACAACCTCCAAGCCCTAATGAGAATACCTGTAGTAGATGTTTATGCTAGAAACAACGAAATGTTCAACAGCCTCCCTCTGTCAGTGACATCTTAGGACTTAATGGCATGATACCTGACAAAATAACTTAAATATGGAAAATGCTGTATAAAGGAGTTTTAATGCATCTCCGTATGCAAAGCAAGTCATGAATCATTTTAGATCCATGATATCCATTTAGTCTACCAACCAACTGAATCTGGCAGTGGAATGGTCCTTGGACATGCAGAAAAATTACAAATAGCAAAAAGTTTTGAGTTATGTCAGCCTTCTCATACTGACACGAGTTAATACTGTTTGTAGATGCATTAAACCCCTTTTCAAAGAGCATGGCTCATATATAGTTTGATAAGTGTATGCAAAAGATATCAGATATGTTTTGCCCAATGGAGCTATTGACAAGACCTCTTACATTTATTTTCTGATCACTCTTGACACTTTTGCTGTGTGCTTTCTGATAGCTTATAGATCCATTGGCAAGATAGCCCTGTAGCTCAGTCGGCAGCATACAGGACTTGAGAACAGGAGGTCATTTGTTTGATCCCTGGCCCGGCCAATTTCTTTCTGAGGATTGACGATAGTCATTGCGACAAGATCCATTCCCCTCTCACCAATGACCATTGTTTTGATGATGGTTATGTGGGAAAGTAGTCAGTGGCTTTAAAAGAATATTGTGTGGAAAACTGGTAAAAGAAACTCTAGGAAAGCATGGATAGGTGCGCTGGCCGCCGCAATCTAACTATAATGTTGAAAACGGCATTAAACACATACAATCAATCAATCAATCACTGGCAAGATATTTACCATATATTGTCTGATAGCTCTATTGATGTGATACCTGTCTGTCTGATAAGTATATTAGCAAGATATTTACTATACTGGTATTTCTCTCACTCAATAAACATTTCATTACCAGTTTCTATTATTTTTTCTGTTTGGGATAACAAGTTTAAAGTCGCATACCATGACGAGATAATTTAAAAACTCAACACAATAATGTTTATGCTATCTCATCACGGTTCTAGGTTTTAAACCTGTATTTCCAAAAACAAGCAATAATATAAAGTGTAAATAAAAGGTTTATCGAATTAGATTTATGGTAACTTGTGCCATAATGCTTTCAAAAGATTACACTGCAGGGCAAATATGTTTGCATGGGAATGGGTTAAGAACCAGACAGCTGAATGAATTAATTGAATGTTCAGAGAAATAAAAACAGAATGTTTTTACCAGAATCTTTCATAAAGAATTAGAAAGCATAGATTCCAGACCTAAGTAGTCTGATCTTAACCTATAATGTTCACAAATGCATTTAAAATTGCCTACAACATGCTACAAGTTTTACCCTTACTATGCAATTCCCAGTTTGAAGAACCTTGATAAAGGCATTTTTTAAGCATTGTTGGAAAGGAGAAAATGCTGGTAACAAGCATTTTCTCCATCTCCCACAATCTTTTCTGTTTCAAAGAAGATTCCCATCATATGAGCTACATTTAATTTTTAGTCTACAAATCAGCAATTTCTTTTCAATATGGACAAGTCTGAAATCATGCCATCTCATAAAGAGTTATATCTTTTGCATGCAACCAAAGGTGAGACTTGTTCATACTGCAAGCATTTACAGGTGACAAATGTCGCTCAGTCAGTGGGCATTGTTTTTGAAAAGGTAGAAAAAAGGTTGTGTGAAAAAAAGAGAAAGCTGGTTTATGATTATTTTCTCATTTCCTCATAAAGTTTTTCAAAAGTCTGATCCCATAGTGTTGTTAAAAAACAGGGTTGTTTGGTAATGGGTTTTAAAGCAATTGAAAACAGTGCAGGGGCAGCTCTAGCAGTTTTGTTTGCAATGTTGCTCCAGTATTCTTTAATGTTTATCACATTATGTCTTCCAAAGAATATTTTTATTTCAATGATAAAGAATATTTTTATTTCATTGACTTATGAACTTCAAGTATACTTAACTCTTTACCACACAATGCTGACTTTTAATGACCCTGAGGCAGAAGTCTTTTGAAAACATTGTGGGAAAAGGAGAAAAATGCTGGTAACCAGCATTTTCTCCTTTTCCAACAATGTTTTCAACCCTCTCAAAGAAATGTGTTAAAGGGTTAAAGCAAGCAGGATTTTGTAAAAGGCTTGATATATTTTTTGGAGTGTCTTTCCATCTATTTCAAATGTTGTTGTTTGGGTCCTGTTTCAAGTACCTGGGTACAATTTCATTTTAGTAATTTACATACATAAGGGAACACCTTTAAATTTGTATTAAAAGTGTGAATATTGAGTTTTACTCCAGTGAAGGATTTGTGAATTTTCTTCTCATCTTGTGCTAAATTATAGACAATTGTTATATACTGTTGTACATGCTTTAGATCATTTCTACCACTGCATAGATAAGTAATTTTTGACTGATTATGTGTTCTTTATTCTTATAACTACATACATGTGTATCCAATTCATGCTCTGTGAATAGGGGTTTAATACATCTGCAAAAGGTAGGGTCAAGCCGGGTAAATACGGACGATTTTTACTCAGCTCACTTCCCTAGTCAACTACTCTCACAGTTTGAAAGCCATGACCCCTAAAACCTATGTGTTAATATTTCAAGACTTTCCTCTTTGATATTTTCGCTAGACTGTATAGTTTATTCCGTCCAAAATATTGCGAAAATGCAGTTGAAGTTACTTAATCAAATCCGGGTAAATACAGACATGTGGGGTAAAGTACAGACACAGACAGGAAAATTACGGACACCTGACTTTAAATAGGTGAAATACGGAATTGCTCAGTACAACCTATTTCTTCTTTCGCCATTATGTTTTCAAAAGAATAATACTGTCAAAACCTAATAAAACAATGGATTGAGCGTGGCCTAGACGGATAATAATAGCAATAGATCTAACACGACCAGCACAAAGACAGGATAACAGGTACAAAATGCAGTGAAATGAAAGCTCATTCCTTTAGGCTAAATATCGATAGTGCTCAATGTGTTTATTTTCGGAATAGTATCGGATTCTACTTTATTATCCAAACTCACCCGACTCTAGACCGTGTTCCGACTTGAGCTATCAGTTAACCCTATAGTTATCCTCCTTTTCAAATATTTGATAAGCATAATTCTGTAGCACAGAAGATATACTTTTTTTGTAAGTGTCCGTAATTTTACAGTGTGTTCAAACGACTGGTTTAATATGGACACTTGTCTTTTTCTTCTTTATTTCTGCTAATGTGTAATTTGCCATTATTTTGATGATTTCTTACTTTTCTTCAATCATTTGTCTCAGCTTTTAGCACTTTTACGGCTTAGTGTAAAATTTCTATGATTCGTGAAAGCGTTCAAATACCTGTCAGAGTTGTAAAGCAAAACTTTAAATTCAAGCACGGTTGAGAAAGGACGAATCACGTGTGACCTTAAATTTGCTTGCATCATCACAGAAACTTAATCGTCATCAAAAATAGCGTACTGACACAGACATAAGATGGGAGTGCTATAAATAGACTGTAGCAGGGATATTGGGAGTAAAAATACGCTCGGGGATTTTCCGAAATGTAGTGTGTGTCCGTAATTATACCTCTGTCCGTATTTACCCGGATTGACCCTACTGATCTATGTCAGCCTGCGCAGTTAGCATAGAATGACATGGGTTGAAACTTTTTGTTCTTTGTATATCCTCTGTTTGTCCAAAGACCATACTATCTCATGAGTCAGTCAGTTGTTTGTCATAATGGATTTTATGGGTCAATTATTATTTGATCAGTTGCTTATTATTACGGAGATGCATTAAACCACCTTTTGCCAGAGCATTGCTCATCTGGACTTTGGCTACTGAGTAACCCTGTGAATGCTGAAAATAGGTTGGCTACCTTTGCTTATAGCATAGATCAAGATCAAACTGCTTTAAATGTGCAGTTTGATCCTGGATTTAGTCCTTTCCAAATTTTAGTTGAAACTTAAGTACAACAGTAATGAAGTTTATACTGATAATAAATCCTCTATTTGTGCTCTAGCTCCTATATGAGTTACCAGGATGTTAATGTATAGATCTATATGTTTAAACCTTTAACGACCCTGAGGAAATAGCCTTTTGAAAACTTTGTGGGAAAAGGATAGTATGCTTGTCATTGGCATATTCTCTTTTTTCCAACAATGTTTTTTATATTTGAACATCATTTAACTACATGTACACTAAATTTGTCATTTGCAAATGCTTTCATTGTGGGCAAGCCTAAAGTTTTACTGTTTTGTAAAGAGTTATGAATTATGTGCTTTACTCAGTGGTTCTGTAGGATAGACAACAGATGGGGTAAATGCTTGGTTTATACTAATGGTGCTTATTGCTGCTTGTAAACATGAAATGGGATATTGGAAAGAAATTGTCTTAGTTTTTTATTTTTTTTTTTGTGAAAGCTTAAAGTGTAGTTAATTACTTTTTTTTCTATTAGTCTAAATGATAAATATAAATAGGGAAATTAGAAACATGTTTAAAGTGAAAAATTTTTATGTGCAGAAATTATTTATTTTCATGATAATTTTGATGTAGCGTAGACTTTGAACGGTAAACACAAAAATATTTTTACCTTTTGTGTTCTTCAACATTTGGGAACAATGCTATATATTTAGAGTAAAAGTGGTGTAAAGCTTAACTTCTGTATCTCTCTTTTCTATTGACCTATTTGTTACTAGCTCAACATGTGGAGGCGAGTTTTTATGACAGACCACAAACCCATTCTCCCACATTTTTTTTACCCTTTCATGGATAAATCATTTGAGCCGCATTTGATTAGTCTGGAAATGCTTTTAATGAGGACAAATCCTAAATTTTTGCTGTTCAATAGAGTTAACCCTTTACCAAACAATCCCTGGTTTTTATGGCCCTGAGATGGAAGCCTTTTGAAAACATTGTGGGAAAAGGAGAAAATGCTGGTAACCAGCATTTTCTCCTTTTCCCACAATGTTTTCTACCCTGCTGGAAACAAATTTCAATTTTTGAGTTACGTTTATTTTGTTGTCTGCAAGTGCTTTCAATTTGGACCAGTCTAAAATTTTGTCGTTTGGTAAAGAGTTAAATGGCTCATCCTCAGATATTAAACTTTAATATACAGACACCTTAGGATAGTGAGAAATGATGTTTCCTTAAAAATAGATCTGTACAGCCAGACAGATTAAACACTGTTAAAACTTGAAACTGTGTAGAATTGATCAGCATTTAGTCAGCTGTGTAAACATAGATAAATTAACAATATCTGTGGTGTTAGGGATAGCAAAACTCAAGAAATTTGATTCTTTTGAAGGCTGCCTAAAAATAAAATGCATTTCTATCTATTGTAATCTGTGCAACCTACCTGCCATCGGGGGCAACATTTGGCCTAAAGATACAAGAATGATTATAGTTTCATGAATTAAAGATAAAATAGGTTAAAAACTAACTGAAAATGAGTATACAAGTATCTTTAAACATTTATGTCATAGACTTGAGATGGTCACCATTACCATACATGTATTTAATGAAGTCTTCACTCGATGACAAAACTTAAGACATGTCTAAATTGACAAATTAAGTGTATTAAAAGAAAAATAGAAGTTTTATTCAAAAGTGCAGAAAACATAGTGGGAAAAGGAGAAAATGCTTATTACTAGCATTTTCCTCTTTTCCCACAATGTTTTCAAAAGCTTTTTTCCTTAGAGCCGTCAAAACTAGGGAATGTTTGGTAAAGGGCTAACAAACGTATCAAAAATCTTGGTTTGAACTAAAAGTCAAGTGGTGGAGAAACTTGCTATGGATTACAGAAAAAAAAAAAGTTTATTAACCCTGTACCACACAGTCCTGACTTTTACCAACCTTGAGAAAGAAGAATTTTATAAACGTTGGGTAATCAGCATTTCTCCTGTTTCCACAGTGTTTTTGATGCCATCAAAGGCACCTTTCATAATTTGAGCCTCAATTGATTTGACAACTGCTAACGCTTTGCATTCAGACAAGTCTAAATTTTTATCATGTGGTAAAGGGTTAAATTGATGACACACCCTGACCCTGTCTTTGGACAGGTCTATATTTACATTATTGTGTTGTCTAGAACCTCAAAACTGAAAGGTTTAATATTAGATTTGATGGTGGATGGTCACCCACATTATTAATGATTTCTGGGGGATTTCTTTTGCCACAACTCTGCAAAATATTCTTTCTAATCCAACGGCTGTTCCTCACATAACCATTATTAAACCCTCAGGCTGCTAAGTGCGGCTCAAGAACCTTTTGTGAACAGTGTAGATCAAGATCAGACTGCATAGAACATGCAGTTTGATCTTTGATTTACACTGTCTGATAAGGAGATATTTTCCCCTGAAATTAACCTTGAAATAGCAAGATTTTGGTTTTTAATATCGACTTGGAATTTTCATTTCACATAAGTAGTAGGTTAAGGGTTAAAACAATATTCAAAGGGAGGAATAAATCCTACCAGAATAACAGTTATGAATTCTCGGACAGAGCTAGGATTCTTGGTTGAGCTAGGAATCCAACCAGTAACACCTGGGTTTGAATGCAGGCAAGAGCCAGAGGCATCTGCATCCCTTTTTATGCACCTGAAGGGTCGTATTATGTTATGGCCCCGGTCGTCCGTCTGTCCGTTAGTCTTTCTTGTTTACGCGATAAAGTCTGGATTTGTTGTCAGATTTTCATGAAACTTGCACAGTTTGTTTATCTTATCAATAGCTTGAACCCTATTGATTTTGAAAAAAATCCAACAAACAGTATGGGAAAAGTAGCCATTTGAAGTTGAAAATTTCCATTTCTTGTTTACGTGAAGTCTGCATTTGTGGTCAGATTTTTGTGAAACTTGCACAGTTTGTTTACATAATCAATGGCTTCAACCCAATTGATTTTGAAAAAAAATCCAACAAACAGTATGGGAAAAGTAGCCATTCAAGTTAAAAATTTCCATTTATTGTTTACATAATAAAGTCTCCATTTGTGGTCAGATTTTTGTGAAACTTCCACAGTTTGTTTATCTCATTAATAGCTTGAACCCTATCCATTTTGGAAAAAATCCAACAAACAGTATGGGAAAAGTAGCCATGTCAAGTTGAAAATTTCCATTCCTTGCTTAGGCAATGAAGTCCACAGTTTAGATCTAATTCTTTTGAAACTTTCAAAGATTGTTTGGTTCATCAAGGGATTGAACTCTATTAAAAGTGAAGAAAATCTAGTAATCTGTTCAGGAAAAGCAGCTATTTGATAACTTAGTATTGTTTACTCAACAAAGTCCACATTATTTGTCACATTTCTTTGAAATTTGCTGGGATTGTTTAATACAAGATGTACTGAAACCCTATCAAATTTGGCTGGATTCTAAACAATTATTTTTCAGAAATTGCACTTCATTTTTTTTTCACCATTTGTTCAATACACCATGCCTACTTATGCTGTCTTAGTGGGTTCAAGCCCAGTTGTAAGAACATACCCCCCTTTTTTTTTTGTTTTTGTTTTTTGTCTTTTTTCTTTTTGCATCATGAATTCATAATGTATGCTAGCAAAAAAGCAAAATCACTGCCAGTAGAGCGATTTCAGGTCCTCTAGTATTTTCTAACTCTTCAACTGACCGCGCACTAGTTACCTAGGTAAACAGTGTGTGCCATTCAACCAGATGGATTTATGACCTAATTTACTTACATTTCTCACGCTTTACGTAATATTGTAATCTGTTGTTATGTGGAGGGGTTACGCCATGAGGAATTACCGATAACAACTATACAATGATTTTGATGTAAGTTTCCCCTTAAAAGGGGTTAGAAGCATGAAATAAATAGAATACTTGTTTTTTTCAGTGAAAGATTGAAATTTTTTTCATCTTGTGAACATTGTCAGAAATATTTTCACTCTCATGGCTGTGCCACTCGTGAAAATATTACCAATGACGTTCACTGGATGAAATAAATTTCAATCTTTCACTTAAAAAATCAAATATCCTCTACATATCCACCTCCAAAGTTGAATCTTTATACTCTCTTCATTTCTATCCATTCTGTTCTGACCTATGTACCAGATCAAAGATAGATTGACACAATACACATCCAGATAAACAAATGTGTAAAAAAATACTGAAAAATGACTGAAGATTGTGCTTGTCAGGTAACCAGGACACCTTCTCTTATATATTGAGTTAAATGGAGCAAGGTTTGACAAAAGATAGGAACCTAAACAAGCCATTTTAGTTTTTCTTGAAAATTTTATTTCCATATAGATCTAGATAGAATTTAATTTGGATTCTACAAATAAACACATTTTCAAAATATATACAATTTGTGACATGATACATGTAGAAAAACAACAAGAACAAAGCACAAATTTCCAGCAAAGAAATTGGTATGTTTTCCTTCAATAAAAAAAAAAAATAGTACATGCATCTTAACATTTAAACCAATGATGTACAAATATCAAATCACACTTTTTTTAGTTGGACAGGAAAAATTTTAGCAAAAGGGAGATTAGCTTGTGCCAACCAATTTCTTTTTTTTTTTGCACAATATTTTTCAAAGTTGCCTTCTGCAGTGATAAAAAGGGAGTAATTGCACTGTAATGGATGAATAACTAAACCTTAAACCAAATAATCCCATGTTTTAACGATTTTGGGGAGAGCCTTTCACCAGATAATCCCATGTTTTAACGATTTAAGGGAGAGCTCTTTTGAAAACATTCGGGTCACCAGCACTTTCTCCCTTTTTTTACCTTTAGAAGACAACTTCTACAATTTGAGCCACACTCAAATTTGTCATCTGCAAATACTTTCAACATGGAAATGTGTTGTTTGGTATAAGGTTATAAAATGGTACTAACAGTAGGTTCACAAACCTACTGTAACTTCTTAACAAAATTACAAAATTTTGGACTTTTCTAAATCCAAAGCAATTGCAGACTGTAAATCAAGTGTGGCTCAAATGATTACATTTGCCTAGGAAAAGGTAGAAAACATTTTTTTTCTCATTTTCTTACAATGTTTTCAACACTCTACTTTTCTCAGGGTCATTAAATTTGGTATTATGTGGTAAAGGGTCAAGTTATACATTGTTATTTAAAGTTTAAGGAAAAGTGATATCTGTATAGAGATACAACTTGTAAAATTTGTTCACTCTGGCTGTCCTGATAGTGGTGCATGATACAACTTGTAAATTTGTTCACTCCAGCTGTCCTGCTATCATTGTATTGTAAAGGACAAATAGATTGATACTTTCCTGAAAGGCAGACAACTTCAATATTGCAAGAACAGTTTTCATATCATCCTGGACAATGTAGATCAAAGATCAGAATACATGTGAATAGTCTTATCTTGGATCTACCGTCTGAAAAAAGAGCTATTGTAAATGCATGTACTTGATGCTCTATCAGTAAAAATAACTGTAATTCAAAGTACAGTAATTCAAATGCACAACCTATATTGGTGGTGTTTTTGAAGGGAAGTATTAACTGATTAAGAACTATCAATTGTTCTATGATTGAACTCTGTAAAAGGAATCGAAACAGGGGTATATGATTCAATCAGTCTTAAATATTACATGTGTAATCCAAAGCAGTTGCAGAAGACAAATCAAATGTGCCTTAATTGATAAGGTTTGTCTTAAAGGTATTACCATCCTAAGGCTTCTAGTGCAACATAGATAAATTTCATATTAGTTGATAAATAAGGATTTATACTGATATAATACTTTTGCACATTTCTAACCCACCAGAAATTCCTTTGATGTCTATCTTGAAATTATTTGTTGATACTTTTGTTAGTTTCCTGAAAAGGAGTAATTATTATCTCCCTTTGTAACGTGAATATAGTGGTTTTAGATTTATAAATGATAATTCTAAGAAGGAAAAAAAAGCTATACTGTTTTTTGCCAGTTTTTAACTCACTCCATCTTTACTTTATCAAACTATGATCATTCTTGTATCTTCATGCCAAATGTTGCCCCTGACAGTTACAAGTTCGCATAGATTAATACTGATAGAAAACATATATCATTTTCTGGAGGTCATCAAAGAAATCACTGTTGATGTTTCTGGTTATAAATAAAAGATTTCTGATGTACATATTTATCCCTTACACCATATTTGTTGGTAATTTATTTATGTTTACACACCTGACTATATTCTGAACCATTCTATAATCTATCAAATCTTAAAAGAGTTTTTTTCTCCATGGCTGCAAAAATGAATCTTTAAAAAGAGATGTTTTTTTTTTTTTAAATTCCAGATTTCTGACTGAATTTATGTTGTTTTCAAGACCAATGAATTTGCTTTGTGCCCTATGGGTTGAAATACATGTATCTGCACATGGTGCTTGAATTAACATTTTACAATACAATTCCAACTTTTAATGACCCTGGGGAAGAAGCTATTTGAAAACATTGTAGGAAAAGGAGAAAATGCTGGTAACCAACATTTTCTCCTTTTCCCCATAATGTTTTTTCCATCCTTTCAGAGGCTCATTTTTGCCACATTTAATTTGTTGTCTACAATTACTTTCAATTTGGATCAGTCTAACCCTTTACCACACAACAAATTTTAGATCTGTCTGAATTGAAGGCATTTGCAGATGACAGTTTCAATGTGGCTCATATGAAATGATTTTTCTTTTGATAGTGTAAAAAACATTGTGGGAAAAGGAGAAAATGCTGGTAACCAGCATTTTCTCCTTTTCCCACAATGTTTTCAAAAGCCTTCTCTATCAGGGGTGTTAAAAGTCGTTATTGTGTGGTAAAGGGTTAACCCTTTGCCACACAATCCTGGGGATCTAAAGACCATGAGGAAAGAGCCTTTAGAAAACATTACGAGAAAAGGAGAGAATGCTGGTAACTAGGATTTTCTCCCTTTTCCCACATTGTTTTCAACTCTTTGGAAAACAAATGCTCTCATTTGAAACATTAAATTTTGTCTTAAATGCTTTCAGTTATCACCAGACAAAAACTGTGCTGTTTGGTAAAGGGTTAAAATTTTCTCATTTGATAAAGAGTTCAACAGCCTATTTAGTGTAACATAGGAAATTCATTTGGAGAAAAGCATTAGCTGTATGAGTGAAATCACTTGTAAAGTTGTCAGATCTGCTAGTACTGCTTCTGCTGCATTGTATGATACAACTTTCATTAAATTGGTTTTCCTGAAGGAAAATATTGCTACTGCTAAAACTGAAAAAGATAAAAGAAAAGAAACATGTGAAGTCAAAAGTTTTCTGATAACATATTTTATTTGATGTTCTTATTCAGACATCCTTTTTTTCAAAATAGGTGATTAACCTGCTTTATTAAAAAAAAGAAAAATCTAACTTATTTTTCGATTTTAAAATCTTCAAAATAGTAAACGGTGAAAAGAGAATGCCTTTTAAAACACTCTTAAATGTTAAATGCCTTCAAGAAGGTGCTTGAAAAACAAATTCTTGTGAATTCTAACAAGATGAAACTCGGATGGCAACACGAATCTCTAATGGCTTAAAAATTAAATCTTAATTCCCCCCCCCCCCAAAAAAAAAAAAAAAAAAAGAAATAAATATATGTAAATCATATCAACCCTTTATAACACGATCCTGAGTTTTATGGCCCAGAGAAAGAAATCTTTTGAAAACATTTTGGGAAAAGGTGAACCAGCATTTTCTCCTTTTCCCACAATGTTTTTCTACCCAATTGGAGCACGGCCATTTTTGAATTCATCCATCCCAGATGTTTTTGAAATTAGAAGAGTCTAGAATTTGTTGTGTTGGAAAGGGTTAAGTAACTGATAGTAAAATGTACTGCCATACCTGGAAGAACCTCCAAAGAATTATAAGCCAGTATTCTATCCCACAATAACAGCACCTGATCACTGGATAAATAACCAGAAAAGGCCCTCACCAACCACTTGAATGCTATCTTCAAACTGGACAAAAAAACGTTGTGGTCTTATAAGTTTGTGTCATCTTATTCAATATCTACATTCAGAGCTTAAAATGGTTATAGTTTTTCATGTTAAGTGCCCTGTCAGAGTAAAATTACCTGTTTTTGTAATTACGACAAACTATTGTATCTGCTTTGGGAAACTTTTTTTTTGCATTGGTTCATTACCAAACAGCAAAATTTAACTAAAACTCATACAAGTCAAATGCGTTTGCATGCAACAAATGTGGCTTAGATGAAAAACTTTGTCTGTAATGGGAGAAAAACATAGAGGGATAAAAAAACCTTGGTTACCAGCATTTTTTCCATTTTCCCACATTGGTTTGAAAGTCTTCTTTCTATGGTTTGTTTAACATTGGATCATTTAAGAAGGGTTAAATGACATTTTCAAAAAGTACTTTTATTAGTTTTTTTTTTTAAACCAGAAATGCCAATAACTAAAAGCTTTTCAGTGAGAAAGGAATGAGTTCTGTTATTATTACAGTTTTTGGAGACACTTTGGGTTAGGTAAGTGACAAATAAACAAAATTAGATGAAACTAGAGCTGTCACTGAATGTGACTTAATACCCCCGCCAGCGCTTTGACAGAAACAGGCAATTATTTGTACACAGACGGACACACGGACAGACAGGCTGATTCCAGTATACCCCCGAAAACATTCGTTTTGCAGGGGTATAATGACAGATAAATGAAATCAAGTGATAACACTTTTTATATGAATTAACATATAATTATCATATTTTTCTATGAGCACTGTGATAAAAATGCACCATGCACTTCAAGTGGTTACTTACGGTTGACATCCTACTGATTTAAGATGAAAAAACAGTTCAGGTTCATGGGTCTGCAGTAATGTCTCAAACAACAAGCTCAGACATACAATACCCTGAAATAATAACAAATTATAGATGATGATGATTATCATCATAATGATAATGATGATATTTATGTTGTTGATGATTATCCCTTTACCACACAATGACGACTTTTAGCACCTCTGATAGAGAAGGCTTTTGAAAACATTGTGGGAAAAGGAGAAAATGCTGGTTACCAGCATTTTCTCCTTTTCCCACAATGTTTTCTACCCTATCAAAGAAAAATCATTTCATATGAGCCACATTGAAACTGTCATCTACAAATGCCTTCAATTTGGACAGATCTAAAATTTGTTATGTGGTAAAGGGTTATGCAAAGGTGTTGCTGCTTTACCTGGTAGTCAACAACATAAGTTTGGAAGGACAAAATAAGTCACTCTTCCTTTTCCTTTCACTCTTTAACAAACAAAAAAAACTTAGACTTGTCCCAATTGAATTCATTTGCAGACTGTGGATAAGAGAGAAACTGTGCTTTCAAAAGCTTTTTCCTTAGGGTTTTTAAAACTGGGGATTTGTGGTAAAGGAGTAAACCAGTTAACCCTTTACCAAACAATCCCTGGTTTTAACGACCCTAAAGAAGGAGCCTTTTGAAAACCTTGTGGGAAAAGGAGAAAATGCTGGTTACCAGCATTTTCTCCTTTTCCCACAAGGTTTTCTACATTTTCATTGACAATTATTATCATTTCAGCTACATTTAATATGTCGTCTGCAAATGCTCTCGATTTGGACCAGTCTAAAATTTTGTCGTTTGGTAAAGAGTTAACTTTCATCTGAATCTCGAATTCCTTGCAGGCGTGTCCTAAGATTACCTACATGGCATAAGTTGACTACATGTGTACTTATTACAAACATAATTTACAAACACATTAAAAAATCTCTCATATTATTCATTAACTGAACGTTAATTCATACCTGAGGATGAGATGAGATGCTGTGAAGTCTAAAGAAGTATCGAGTATAAATCTCTCTGAACACATAGTACAACTTGACTGGTTCTTTGTACAGGAAGCACATTGGAGCAACTTAAACATACAAAAAACAGTGAGACAGGAAGCACATTGGAGTAACTGAAATTTACAAATATCCTACACCATCAGTCTAACAAATCCTTCTGACAGTTGCCTGCAAATAATTGATGTTAGAATTATGATGGGTTTAAGAAAATGGTTATACTTATCTGTATGGAATAATTATGTCTAGTGTTGCAGTCTGAGCAATATACATGTATGTGGAGTAGGAATTTCTGCAAGGCTGTGGGGTTTTTTTTAATTTTTTTGAAAATCTTTCCATTAAACACTTTGATTAAAATCTAAACACTAAAAAAAAAAACCAAAAAAGTACCTTCTCGCAGAGGACAGCTTTTGAAAGCATTAAGAGCAGTTGCTTGTAATAATTGCTCTATTTCTCTAAATGTTTCCATAAAATATAAATGGAAAAAAATCTTTTCCTTTAACTACATGTCATTTGTATCACTTGTGTCAGATATGACAATTTCAAAAGTTGCCAATTAGTTACCATCCAACCTCTGACACACAAACATCTTCTTTTGAAAACCTAGGGATAAACTTGGATTTACTCAATTTGGGCAATTTTATCTTTTTATCACAATATTTCCACATGTATTCCTCTATTAGAACTAGACAACAAAACCTTATACTCATCCATATTGGAAGCATTTGCAGATGACAAATTTATCATGGCTCAAATGAGAAGCTTGTCTTGGAAAGAAAAACATCCTCAGAAATGGAGAAAATGCTGGTTACCAGCATTTTCTCCATTTCTAATGATGGTTTCAAAAGCCTTCATCGTAAATATACAGTATTGTTTGGTAAAGTGTTAACAATATAATCAGATTATTTCATATTTGGATAGGCCGTAATTGAATGTAAATACATTTTATATGATATATAATGTTAATCCTACCATACATGGCAAACCCATGGAATGGTATGACCCCATTTGGAGGATAAATGACTGAGTATTCTTCTACCCCAAGTTTTCCTCGAATGTAGGATTTAGGTGGGGAGGCACTGTTTAATCGAAAATGTTTCAACACTTCAGTGTCTCTGGTGAATGGTAGTAAGATCTGAAATAAAGTTTATAAAGTAGCATAAAATTCTGCATAATCTTACAATCAACAACTGGTAAAGTTCTTTCTGATTACACGTACTATAACCCACTGAATGGTATGATCTGAATCTGCAGTGCCTGGAAAAACAACTTGTCTAATTGAAACCTTTAACCAGAGTACAAACTTTTAGTCTTATCAAAATTGAAAGCATTTTCAAACTACAAAATAAAAGTTGGTCAAATGATGGGATTTGTCTGTAAAAGGGGTAGAAAACATTGTGGAAAAAGGAGAAAATACTGGTTGCTCGCATTTTCTCCTTTTACCAAAAGGGTTAAAAAGCCCTTTTCATCTATAACAGGATTTTTTTGTAAAGGGTGAACAGTAAACTACATCTTCACACATACTGTATGCATTTGCTAAAAACCAAACCAAACATGGTGCCTTGGTTCAATGAATATAAATTAACCTCTTTCTTGCTAAAACAAGGAAACAATATCATCAATTCATATGAAAATCCAATGACTGAAATTTCAGGTCTATTTGTAAAAGGTAGTTCAAATATAAGCATATACATGGTGCTTGTGTGAGACACAGAATCGGAATAAAATTTTGGTGAAATATAATTAAAAGATCCTCTCTAACCTGATATAAATAATCTTCAAAAACAAAGTATTGGTCATCATTGGTGGCTGTCAATTTTACATCCTGCATAAAAAAATGTTCAAAATAAATAGATTTATATTATCCAGTCTGCTACTGATTATTAAACAAAAATATGTTAATAACTCTTTCTTTACCAGATGACAAAAATATAGACTTGTCCGTATTGGAAACACTTGCTTACTATAAAAAAGGTGTGACTCAAATCATGAGATTTATTTCATAAATAACAGAAAACATTGTTGAAAAAGGAGAAAATGTTAGCTACCGACAATTTCTCTTTTTCTCTAACATTTTCAAAATCTTTCTCCTTCAAGCCCAAACAGTAGCCAAAAGTGTACAATGTGGGTGTTAAAATGCATTTACATTTAAATCATACCATTCTAAAGTATGGATATTATTGCAAAGATGACCATTTGTTATTTTATGGTCAGTCCAAGTGTTAGCTGCTTCCAGAAAAATAAATTTTAAAACTAGGTCAAAAGGTGCCATCTTCTATTTACTTTTTACCTGTTTTTAAGTTCATTTTTCTGTCAGACACTATTACTTGGACCAACCGTACAATAATAGATTGTAAGCTTCACAAGGATGGACACTGTCAATCCAAGAAAGAGCCTTTTTGTTGCAATTTCAAGATTCTTTTCAGCCACAATATTTTGAAAACTGTCTGTGGCCAGTAGAATCAAGTCATTTGGAGGTGGTAATGCTCTAATGGACAAGGACATAACACAGAACCACAGGTCAGGCTTCCATTCTCACAGATCAAGGAAGCTGTTTATTTTTTTTTTTTGCCAAACTGTTTGTGACATTTTCTTTGGTACAAATGAATTGTAGGTCTGTCATAGGGTAGAAGACATTGTAGAAAAGATGATAAAATGCTTGTTAATGGCAATCAAGGCTCCTCAGTACTGTTCATACTCTGAATTGTATGATAAGGGGTTAAACACGCACTGTTATCCTTTTATATAATTTCTGTCCTTAATTCAGCTTAATACACAGATTACTAGTATATGATTTACTTTTTCATCCCACCCAGATTTGGATCACTTAAAATCTTATACTTTACTTACTTTGTACAACAGACTATCAACCAGTAAATCATGAGCTACCACATTAGACTTTAACTGTTCATAGTACAAGGTATCCTGTAATCAAAAGTACAGAAAATGTATAGGCAGCTACTAACTTTGCAATACTCAAAAAAAATTATTGTACTGTATGCTGGACCATGTGATATTCTTGAATACAAAACTTTTCACTGTTTATCAAGCACCTGACCAGGTAGCTCAGTGGTTAGCGTATCTGAATTGCGGCCTGGTGGTTGTGACTTCAATATCCAGTTGAGGCAAACTTTCTTTTCAGCAAATTTTTGCCTCTCACCTCTGATACATGTGAGAAAAGTAGTCAGT
Source organism: Hippopus hippopus (assembly GCA_946811185.2). Lineage (NCBI taxonomy): Eukaryota > Metazoa > Mollusca > Bivalvia > Cardiida > Cardiidae > Hippopus > Hippopus hippopus. Next base: position 35,347,552 of record OX328100.1, read on the forward strand.
GACTTGGAAAGAATGTTATGTCAGTACTGGTGTAAGATTGCAAGGAAACACATGTGTAAGTGCTCTGACCACCATGATTGAACTAAGCTGTTAAAACAGCATTAAACTCCAATTCAAACAAACAAACAAACAAACAAACAAAGTTTATCAGGCAGGCATTTCCTTAAGGGAACTACATGTAGTATAATTTTTAATCAGAAACTTTTATAGCAATGACCGACTGTAATCTAAACTCTATGCATCCTTTTCTGTCATAAGAAATTAACCTGTAACCATATACATTCTTCTTTTGAATAAGTAATGAAATTTGATACAAGTATGAACTTTTTGAACTACAAAATTTATGCACAGGCCTGCCTTTTCCCACCTAGTATTAAATTTTCTCTTTGCAATCCAGTAATTTTAAAACTTCTGATGTTGTGCTTTTCTTGGCCTTCTATTTCTTTTCATATTAATCAGTTTTTTTTCTGAAAGGCTTACTTTCATGGTCTTTCAATCATAAAGTTGTGATTATTATTAAAGTGAACTGTCAATTTTACAAGGTGTTAGTCACTTACAAACTCATCCACTTCAATACCCAACATCTGACACCACAGATCGGACCTCAGGCTTACGGGACATCCCTTCTTGGCATACTCTTGAGCAAGGGGACTTTGATTGGCTGCTAAAACTGAAAATATAGAGGTTTTGATCAGCTGCTAATGCTGATAAGATACCAGCAACATTGGTAAGTTATATGCCACTTTTTTCTTGCTAATAGTGTTTATCTCATTAACAAAGACACCATGTGTGATCTCAAACATTTATTCACAGAAGGATCTATAATCAGCAACATTTGGCGTTCGTTTGTTTTTGTTTCAAGGTTAAGATATTTTGAACCCTACAAATCATTTTAAACTTATTACAAAGATGAACATGTACACATCAGGAAAACTTGTAACAGCCACTTGTTCATTTCAAGCAAAAAGATTTCTACTGGAAACATGTAAAGCTTAACTCAAGTTTTCAGGAATTTGTGAGTACCGGTAATTAAATTGAGCCATGCTCCTGGAAAAAGATTTTCGTACATCTATCATACCAAGCAAATTGTCCCATAATATGGATCCTTTTTTTCGCTCACCTGAGCACAAAGTGCTCATGGTGAGCTTTTGTGATCGTGCTGTGTCCGTTGTGTGTCATCTGTCGTCCATCGTATGCTCTAGAGGCAACATTTTCAGTCTGATACTCATGAAACTTGGTAAAAATGTTTGTCTTGATAATATCTCATACAAGTTTGAAAATGGATCAAGTTGGATAAAAACTAGGTCACTAGGTCAAACCTTACAAAAATCTTGTGTATGCTCTAGAGGCTACATTTTCAGTCCAATGCTCTTGAAAGCTTATCAGAATGTTTGTCTTGATGATATCTTGGACAAATTTGAAACTGGGTCATGTCAGGTCAAAAACTAGGTCAGTAGGTCAAATCTTAGAAAAACCTTGTGTATGCACTAGAGGTTACATTTTCAGTCCAATACTCTTGAAACTTGGTCAAAATGTTTGTGTTGATGATATCATGCATGAGTTTGAAAATGGGTCACGTGGGGTCAAAAACTAGGTCATTAGGTCAAATTTTAGAAAAACCTTGTGTAGGCCCTAGAGGCCACATTTTCAGTCTAATGTTCTTGATAGTTGGTCAGAATGTTTGTCTTGATGATATCTTGGTAAAAACTTGAAAATGGGTCAGGTCGAATCTACAACTAGGTCACTAGGTCAAATATTAGAAAAACCTTGTGTATGCCCTAGAGGCCACATTTTCAGTCCAATGTTCTTGAAACTGGGTCAAAATGCTAGTCTTGATGATATCTCGGTTGAATTTGAAAATGGGTCAGGTTGAATCTACAACTAGGTCTCTAAGTCAAATCTTAGAAAAAACTTGTGTAGGTTCTACAGGCCACATTTTCAGTCCAGTGATCTTGAAAGTTGGTCAGAATGTTAGTCTTGATGATATCTCAGACGAGTTGGAAAATAAGTCACGTCGGGTGAAAAACTAGGTCACTAAGTCAAATCTTAGAAAAACCTTGAATACGCCCTAGAGGCCACATTTTCAGTCCAATGATCTTGAAAGTTGGTCAGAATGTTAGTCTTGATGATATCTCGGACGAGTTGGAAAATGGGTCAGGTTGAGTCAAAAACTAGGTCACTATGGCAAATCTTACAAAAAACCTTGTATACGCTCTAGGGGCCACATTTTCGGTCAAATGCTCTTGAAAGTTGGTCAGAATGTTAGTCTTGATGATATCTAGGACAAGTTTGAAAATGGGTCATGTCAGGACAAAAACTAGGTCACTGGGTCAAATTTTTGAAAAACCTTGTGTTTGCACTAGTGGTTACATTTTCAGTCCAATACTCTTGAAACTTGGTCAGAATGTTTGTGTTGATGATATCTTGCATGAGTTTGAAAATGTGTCATGTGGGGTCAAAAACTAGGTCACCAGGTTTAATCTTTGAAAAGCCTTGTGTATGCTTTAGAGGCCACATTTTCAGTCCAATAATCTGGAAATTTGGTCAAAATGTTTGTCTTGATAATGCCTTAGACTAGTATGAAAATGGGTCATGTTGGATAAAAAACTAGGTCACTAGGTCAAATCTCTGAAAAAACCTGTACACCCTATAGGCCACATTTTCTCTCAACTACTCATGAAAGGTGGTCAGAATCTTTGTCTGGATAATTTCTACATGTTTGAAAATAGGTAATATTGAACTTAAAAGTAGGCCACTGAGACAAACATTGTAGAAAAAAGTTGTGTACACTCTAGAGGCCATGTTTGTAAGTCCAATACTAATGAGTGTTCGTCAGAATGTTTGTCTTAATATCTTGGAAGAGTTTGGAAATCGGTCATGTTTGATCAAAAGGCTCAGGTGAGCAACTTCAGGGCCATCATGGCCCTCTTGTTTCTAACACTGACTGAATCCTGTGGTTAAGTCGGTCTTTGACATGCAAAAAGTAACCATTAGGAAAATGTTTTAACCGTGGTCTGCCTGTGTGGCTTGAGCATGCTGACATAGGTTGATAGTTTGTGTTGATGTCTTGAATCCCCTTTTCACAGAGCATGACTTATAATGTTTATACCTTTCTTGCCAAGCCGTACACGTTCAACATCAAACATTTCTGGTGGAATATCACTGTTATCATCAATACCAGTTTGACATTGATTTATTGACATGTCACTGTACAGTAATCTCTACAAATACAAATATAAACAATTGCATAATAAAGAATAATTGTGATTAGTATACCTTTAAATGGTCAATACAAAAGGACACTTTTGTCATTCTCTAATGCAAAGCACACTCAAGTATATCAGGTTACTTGAAACTTAAGCTTTTTTAACAGACTTTTTGGTATTAGGCATTTTTTTCTTTTACAAATTGCAAACATCCATGTAATTACTATTTTTTTTTGCAAATAAATTGATAAAGATAAGGTACCACAGCTACTGTTCAGCCATGACCTTGCCATGCCTGAGAAGCTTAGTAGTAAAGAGCAGAGATGGTAATCCAGAAGTTGTGAGTTTGAATTCCAAATGAACCAAAATTCTTTGATTCTGTTACAAAAATTAATATAACAGAATTCATTCCTTGACTTATCCCTTAATCAAACAATTCCATGTTTTAATTGACCCTTAAAAAAGAAGGATTCTGGTAACATTTTGGGAAATGGAGCAAATAATGACAACCAGCATTTTTACCTTTTCCTATGATTTTTCTGACCCATTACCAACAAGTCTAATCATTTGGTTCACAACACACTGCATGCAATGTATTGATTGGTGCAAGTGATAAAGTTGAAAACAGCATAAATTCATGAAACAAACAGCAAATACTTACAAGCTTGTTGATCTCATTCAGTTTTAAGGGTAGTTGTACAAGACCCCATAGTGTGTGAGTTCTACAAAAAATAACCAAAAATCTTGAATTACAAAAGAACCTTCAACTAAATTCCTATATACCAGTATACTATATCTTTACCTCTTTGCTAGATGATAAGTTATGGATTTGTCATTATTGACAGCATTTGTAGAAAATAAAATACAGGGAATCAAATGAATCTCTCCTCAAAACGGTAGAAAAGATAATATGAATAGAAGAAAATACCAATAACTGGTAATTTCTTCTTTTCCAGCTGATGACCAGTATTTTTCCCTTTTCCCACAATGTTTTCAAAAGCCTTCTTCCTATGGGTCATATAAACACAGGTTTATTTAGTAAATGCAGATATATGAGCCATGCTCTGTGAAAAGGGGACATAATGCATCTGAAAAAAAGTATCAACTCAGGTCAGCCTACACATATCAAAAATACAGGTTGATTTAGTAAAGAATGACAGAGCCACAAGTATACCTACCCATTTGAGTCCCCAGTATATAAGTTGGGGTTCTGTAAGCACATAATGACCTCTAGAAAATCTTTGGGTGCATACACAGGTCTAATCTGACTCAAATCTACAGATAATAAAGTAAATGATGACACATCAGTTATCTTTACCAAAGGCAAAATTTTGGAATTATCCAAAAGGAAAGCATTTGCAGACAACAGATTGAACCTTACTCAAATCATGGAAGTATCTTTCGTTGGAAAAGGAAAAACTGCTGACTGCCAGCATTTTCACCTTTTTCCTGAAAAACTTATGGTTGTTTGATAAAGGATTACATTTTCAACTCTCTTTATCATATTGCATTGTATTTAAAAACAATACTTTATTTTTCATCCTGTTGTTATCAAAACAATGAGGAAGGTAGTCTGACAGCAACATAAAAGTTGCACAACTCACCAAGGCCTGATTTTTTTTTCCTTCAAAACCTGAGTTTAAAACCTTTATCTTATAATCTGTTTATATTCCTAGGCTACTAAACGCAACTAAACATGGTTTTGCAAACAGTGTAGATCAAGGTTAGATAAAACAAAACATACAGTCTGACCATGAATCTATACTACTTTGTCTGCACATGTCATATTCTTTGAAGATTCGACCTATCTGCTATGATGCATCACCCATCCCTGAATACTTGGGAAAAGTAGGGCTTATACCGTTCTTGTCGAAGCTATTACCCAAGCCTGTAGGGGCTGTTTTAATAAATGGCCCGTGCATAGGTTACATGCTAGCTGATCATAGCTGAATGAATCGCACCAGGTAGCATTTTATTGAGTAAACATTTAATTCATTTTGAAATTCAAAGTAATGACGGTCGTTTTGAAAAGTAGTCCGGTTCTGTACCCAGAATGCCCAAATTAGATAGATGTGTATTTGTAGAATGCCATCCAGCAGGAGATAATGATCTATACTATTTGTACAGTAAGATTTTTTTTCCTGACAAAAAGGACTTTGAAATCACAATGTTGGCTTTTCACTCTTGGGTGAAAATCTCACTTCAATTCAGTTAGCAGTTAACCCTTTACCACACAATCCTAAGTTTAAACAACCCTGTTGTAGAGGGCTTTTGAAAACATTGTGTGAAAGAGAGAAAATCCTGGTAACCAACATTTTCTCCATTTCCTATAATGTTTTCTATTTTTTCAGAGATAAAGTCAATCATTTGAGCAACACTGAATTTGTTGTCTGTAAATACTCTTTAGCTCTTTACCACACAATCCGGAGTTTTAAAGACCCTGATGTAGAAGGCCTTTGAAAACATTGTGGGAAATGGAGAAAATGCTGGTAACCAGCATTTTCTCCATTTCCCACTATGTTTTCTACACTATCGAACATAGAAATTATCATTCAATTTGTCTCTGCAAATGCTTTGAATTTGGGCCAGTCTAAAATTTTGTCATTTGGTAAAGAGTTAATCTTAAGTCCAAAATTTTATCACATAGTAAAGAGTTAAAAGCTTGTGCAAAGTTTCTTTATTTTCTGAACACATGAGAAATTTGACAGTGCCTGAAAAAATATTCCTGTAACAGTATCAGTATAACATTAGCACACATATTTGGACTCACCTGGACCATCTGTCCCAAGTTCTGTCCATCTTGACAGTAAGTCTTTCTGCTCTTTTTCTGGTCTCTGAAATAGACAGAAAAAACTGCTCATCCATTATCTGTATAGTGAACTCCATAGTGTTCCACAACTTAGAATATTTGCCATTTGATTCAGAGGTCATAGATTGAATCCCTGATCATGTCATAGTCCTCTTCAAAATTGTAAGCAAAGAGCATCCATCTCAAGTACCCATGGTCTGGAGGATAGTATTACTCTGATATTCTAATGTCAGATTTGTATCTGTCACAAGTAAAGTGCTGGTTTGTAAAGTTTTGGTTGCTTTTCAAAACAACAACTACAGACTCTAGTCCTTAACTCTAGGATAGCCACCAATGAGAAGCAGCCGAATGTTTGGAAGAGTACTACCTCGTATTTATATTTGTAACATTGGAAAAGAGTAATCAAGAAAGCATGGGTATGGTCACTGTATACAATAAAACTGATAACTTACTGACAAAAAGGTTAACCCTTTAACAAGCCATTCTGGAGTTAAACAGCCCTTAATAGAGATAGTCTTTGAAAACATTGGGAAAAGGAGAAAATGCTGGTAACCAGCATTTTCTCCTTTTTCCCAAATGTTTTCTACCCAATGAGAGATGAGAGACTAATTTGTACCCATTTCAAGTTTGACATTTTCAGGTATTTTCAATTTAGAAGAGTCTAAAATTTTTCATCTGAAAAAGTATAAAACATAAGTCATTGCCTTTTTCTCATACTCCATACATTCAGGGTAGTAAGAAATTAACTCGTAACTAGATGATAATAATTTAGACTTCACAAACTTAAAAGCACTAGCCAATGAAAAATGATTTGTGACTAAAATGATGAAATTTGTCTCTGAAAGGGTAAAAAACATCAAACTGAGAAAATGCTGGTAACCAGTATTTTCTCCTTTTCCCACCTTTTCTTAAGCTTTTCCCCTCAGGGTCATTAGAACTTGGATTTATTTTTTTAATGGGTTAAAGAAAGGCATTTCAAAGGGTTGCATTTTTTTACATATGAATTACATGTATTTCTATAACATGGTTCACTGATAGAACTCTCAGTTAGAAAACATGAAGGAAGCTGGGTAAAGATCAATTTAAACCGATATGAAATCAATAATTCTACTTTTATCATGCCACTGCACTTTTCACCCCTCTTACTCAAAAAGATTTCTGTAACACCTTTACTTAGCTCTTTACCAAAGTACAGAATTCCAGACTTGTCCAAATTCAAAGCAGTTGAAAACAAAATACATGTATTAAATATGGTTCAAATAAGGACATTTTGTATTTGGAAGGATAGAAAACATTGTCTGAAAAGGAGAAAATACTGGTTGCCAGCATCTTCCCCTGTCCCAACAATGTTTTTAAAAGCCCCATTTTAAAGGAGTGTTAAATCTCAGAACTGTTTGGTTAAAGGTTCATACATTACCATCCCAAACAAAGTTGTAGCTGGAAACTCTTGAAACAGCCATACAAAATATGGGTAATCACCAACTATTATGTTTCACTGCATAACTTCATGGTGAAAACAGTGTGGCAAAAGGAGAAACTGTTTATTGCAAGTAAGTTTTCCTTTTGTGACCATGTTTTCTGAATTGCCAAACATGAAAAACAACCTACAACAGATATTGAGGTAGTATACAGTTTCTGGTGTCTTTCTGATGGAAATCATCTTGAGATAAAGACACATTTAAATTATATACAATATCTGACTTTCTAGGCTGTTATTGAAATATAGTGACAAATGGAAAACTTGCTCAAAGAAATAATTTTGCCATTTGTTACACTGTTTTCATCAATCTTCAAAAGAAGATCCCAGGGGAAGTTTCTGCAAAAGGTGATATGTGAGATATATTCACAAGGTACTTGACATGTCAATGACGACAAATTTAACATCAAATCAATACAAGAATCAAATAACTGGAGCTTATTTTATCACTTACGATTTCTCATTATTTCTTCATTAACCCTTTCCTTGACTTTTCCATTTGGAAGCATATGCAGATGATGCATTAACTCTTTACCACACGATAAAATTTTAGACTGATCCAAATATGAAGCATTTCAAAAGGACATAGTAAATATGGCACAGGTAATGGGATTTGTCTCTAAAAGATAAGAAAACATTGTGGGAAAAGGAGAAAATGCTGGTTACCAGCATTTTCTCCTTTTCCCACAATGTTTTCAAAAGCTTTCTTTCTCGGGGTCGTTAAAACCTGGGATTGTGTGGTAAAGGGTTAAATGTGGCTAAAATGATGGGATTTCTCTTTAAAAGAGTGAAAAATATTGTTGGAAAAGGATTGATTGACTGTATGATGTTTAACCCCATTTTCAAATATATTGGCAGCCAGTGCACCTATCTTTACTTTCTTTTACCAGTGCTTTGCACAACATTCTTCAAAAAGCCTCTAGCTGCTGTCCCACATGGCCATTTTTGAAACAATGATCAGCGGTGACAGTGGCATGAATCCTGTCGCAATGACTATCATCAATCCTCGGAGAAAGAAAGGCCATGCTTGGGATTCCAATCAGCGACCTTCCTCTTCTCAAGTTAGGATTGGCCTGGGAAAAGGAGAAAATGCTATTTACCAGCAATTTGTCTTTTCCCGAAACATTTTCAAAAACTTTCATCATAAGGTGAGTAAAAACACCATTCTGTAAAAAAGCTCAGCATCTCATCAGTATTGATAATGGCTTTTGCATACAGTGCGCAAACACTGATATATAACTTAAATGATGTTGAATTAAATAATTGATTATATGGTGTTTAATGCAGTTTTCAACATTTTTTAAGTTATATTGCGGCCGCCAGTGCACCTATGCATGCTTACCTGGAGTTTCTTTTACCAGTACTCTGCACAATGTTCTTTCCAAGCCACTGGCTCCTTTCCCACATAACCATTGCCAAAACAATAGTCAGGGGTGACAGAGCAATGAATTCTGTCGCAATGACTATCATAAATTCTCCGAAGGAAATTGGCCTAGCCTGGGATCAAACCAGTGACCCCTTGTTCTCATGTCATGTCTGCTATCAACTGAGCTCTGCGGCTTAGCGAAATGATGTTGAAAACTGTGTGAAAAAACCATACAAAATAAATAATAAACAATACCCTACAGGGGCTTTCTGCTGTCCTGTACTACTTATAAGGACAAAAGATTCACATTTATCTACCTTTCTTGCCAGTGGAATGTTCAGCTCTGTACACATACTGTTTAAGCTCTTCAAGATTCTTTTTTCCCAAGCTTGCTATAAATAATAGAAAAAAAAAAATTTCATTCAAAACTATGCTATACTATTATACATCTACCACAAATGGCTTTTTTAAGCATTTTATCAAATAGTCATGGAAGTTAATACATTCATACAAACAGTAGCTTTTCCATCAAAGGCTAAATATGAGGGGCTGACTGGTGAAAGCCGGTTTACCGCATCTTTGGAACATTTTACCAAACCATAAAAAAGAATCATCCTTTGACATGCAGAAAATTTACAAGCAGCAAAAAGTTTTGACCCAGAATAAAATGGTCTACTTAGCTTGAAATTATGTTACTTTCTAAATCTAGGATAAGACTATAAATGCAATTCAGAATGGTTAGTGAATACAGACTCTGATCCGATCTTTGTGATGGTGGTTTTGTTACATATACATGTATTTCATAGGTCCTCTTTCTTGATCTAAATGCGCAAAAAAATTGTTTTATTACTTAACCCTTCACCAAACGACAAAATTTTAGACTTGTCTAAATTGAAAGCATTTTCAGACAACAATTTCACAGTGGTTCAAATAGTGCAAATTTTCATTGATAGGACAAAAAACATTGTGGGAAAAGGAGAAAATGCTGGTTACCAGCATTTTCTCCTTTTCCCATGATGTTTTCAAAAGGCTTCTTTCCCAGGGTCTTTGAAAGTCCGCATTGTGTAGTAAAGGGTTAAGCCTCTAATATAGCTTTTTGCAGTACATATGAGCCATGCTTTGTGAAAGGCGGGCCTAATGCATCTCCAAAAAGTATGGACACATGTCAGCCTGCGCAGTTTAGGCAGGCTGACATGGGTCAAAACATTTTTGCCATCAGTCTTTTTTTTTTTTATGGTAAAGGACCTTCATACCTCCAGATCCAGTCAATTGTTAGAAAAAAGAATTTTATAGATCCATAATTACAGTAGTGATAATATGCTTGGTATCATGCATCAAGGAGATGCATTAAGCCCCCTTTTGCCAGAGCATGGCTCATATAGATGATGGGTGCAAGCCTGGAGAACTGTTTAATCATCACTCTGACTTATGATATTCCTTGACTGAAATCTTACATTTCTTTAAAATTGAGTTCTGCCATTTAATTAAAGAGCAAATCATATGACCTACCTGTGCCTTCCTCAGATACACTAAGGGTTCCTTCAGATGTTCAGAAGGTGTGGTTGATTGGTGGGGCATCACTGGATGTTTCTGTAGATACTGGTAGATCACATTTCTTAACTTCTTCTCCCAACCTTTACATAAATCATGATGAAATTATAAAGTTATAGCTTTTGTGTTTTAAGTTTTGATCAAGATTAGGAATGCATAGAACTATTCAGTCTGATCTTATGTACACTACACACTATTTTGCAAGATGGATATAAAAAATATGTCCATGTTTGCAACACATGAAATTTCAATTTTTTGGTCTTTCATACAAACTCAAAATCTCTATTGCATAAATTTTAAAATTTATTGACTTAAAAGATTGGCAATATAGCTAAAAGTAGGAATCACAGACCATTAAAAATCAGATTGATATTGATTCCTGCATATTCATTTAATTTACTAACAGAAAGAGGAGAGGCATTTGAAGAGAAGTACAGTAACATAATAAATATTGTAGAAACCGTTATGTATACAATAATTGTTAGTAACAAGCAATATATCCATTTTCCACAGTTTTCCAGTAGCTTTATATTTCAGGGGTTTTGGAAGTTGTATTGGTGTGGTGACAAAAAGTAGTTTGCAGGAATCATGCAACTATCCGACATGATAGTTATCTGCCAAATATTTTGAAATCTTACTGTTTAACTTCATTCACCTGAATTGGCAAGACCAGTCTGTACTCCTTTCTTCAGTTCAGATACTCTGACACTGGTCTTAGCAATTTCAGTCTGAAATAAACAAAACAAAAGTATTATAAATTACCCACACAATATACACTATGACAGTCATTATAAATGCTTTTGCAGACAGTGTAGATCAACATAAGAATGAGGAGATTTTTGAGACAGTATGTGGATTTGCCTATCCAAAATTTGGTAATAATTTGGATGTGGACTGTCTCAATTGGCTATAATGATCTTTTTTTACTGAATCAAAAGGTAGATCTATTTGGCACTCTTAGTCTTACGGCTTGTATGATAGTGTAGACTAATTTTCCAACAGAAATTAGTATTATGATTAAAGTTAATTTCACACATAAACATTTTAGCACATTTGCAGATGAGACCTTGGCAAAATGAGGTCTAACTGTTGGTTTTGAAAATAGTTTGTAATTTTCACCATAGTCGATGTTGTGCCTATTTGTTTTACTCTTAACCAAACAACAAAATTTTGGACTGGTGAAATTTGAAAGCATATGCAGACAATAAATTGAATGTTTCACAAAAAATATAATTTCTAAGGGCAGAAAACATTGTGGAATAAAAAGGAAAATTCTTGTTAACTTTTCTCACAATGATTTCAAATCCCTCTTCCTCATGGTCAATAAAACTTAAGCAGAATGTTTTAACCTTTTACCAAAAAACAAAATTTTTGACTTGCCCAAATTTAAAGCTTTTGCAGATGACAAATAACAAGTTTCAAAGCCTTCTCTATTTGGGTCACTAAAACATAGGATTGTTTGGTAAAGGGTTAATCAATCAGGTGCCAGTCTTCGAATAAGGGCTTACAACAGTATTATTAATTATTGATAATTTCAAACCCCAGTACAGTCCACCTTATTGCATCGATCTATCCAATGTATCAATCTATTTACAAATTTTTACAAATCTCACGATATTTTGATCAGAGCGCCACCTGCCGAGTCTTTACATAAGAAACTAGGTCACTGTATTTGTTTGGTTTCAACTTTTTCATATATTTTTTCAATAACTGACTAAATGTACCAAAACTGAACTGTAAATAGTGTTTTCATTGAAGTTTAGTAGTTACCGACAGTGTATTGAGATAAAATTTGCTAAAAAGATTTTATTTTCAACAATACTTACATTAACTTGTTAAACAGAGACTGTGCATTCTGTTCCATTAATTTTGGCTGTGTTTAAACTCCACAATATTATCATTTTTTTTTAAAATTTACCAGCTATGCATCGAAACAATGGAGTGATGTCAGAGTTCACTAAATTTAGCATGTCTGCAGATTGTTGACAAATTTTTGCTGCAGAATGATATTAATAAAAAAATTTGGAGATATAAATTAAGCCAGTAAAAACATAGTTTGGTGTGGAGATATACTTTGAGTTAAGTGTAAACATTTGCCTTGCATTCATATGATGGCAGTGAGTAAATCGATACAGTGTGGTTCCAGGCTACTATTGTACTTTTATGGATAAAAGCAGGTGATAATCTTACCTGAGCTGCATTATGAAGATCTGTATAGATTTTCGAGGACTTTAATGTGTGTAGAAGATCCTGAATGTAAGCTTGAGAAAACTGTGATTCCATGACATGTACTGAGACAGCATAAATGTAAAAGAAAAGTCAAGAAGTTGTTGACCTCGATACAACTAAATTTTGAGTTCATCAGACCATAGCAACAATTCGCTGTCAGTAAATAGATAATGATTCACGCCATGTATTCCATGAATATGCACAGGTTATGAGTAATTATGTATCTTTTCACAATGAGGGTGTCAAATCAAACCTGTCCCCCTAAAATTCTTTTTAAATACACTACAATCCAGATTTTAGTTTTCATTATTTACATTCGCAACAAGCCGGAAACGGTTAATGCATAATAAATACCTATTCGTAAATTTATCACATGCTATCCCTTCGGTTGGAATGAAATGATTGTATGGTGTTTAACGTCCTTTAACATTGTTTCAGTTATATCGCGGCGGCCAGTGCACACATCCATGCTTTCCTGGAGTTTCTTTTACTAGTACTCCGCTCAATATTCTTTCCAAGCCACAGGCTACTTTCCCACACGACCATCGTGGAAACAGTGGTTAGCGGTGAGAGAGGAATGAGTCCAGTTGCAACGGCTATCATCAGTCCTCGGATAGAAATTGGCCGAACCGGAAATCGGACCAGCGGTCCATGTTGTCAAGTCCTGTACCTACCGACTGAGCTACCGGGGCTTTGCTGTTTGATTTTAATCATTATCGGAAGAAACAACCGCCTTACAGTGCGTTAAATGGGTAAAATACCTGTTATGGAAATTAGCTGAATATTTTTGATCATGAAAAGTGCTGATATCTTATAGTGCATACAAGAAAATTACATGAATATTTGAATAAACAAACGTGATGTTAATGTTGATGCCAAACATATGCACTAGTTAGCGAAATTTATTTATCTCTTGAAGACTTATTGCACCTGAATTTCTAGAAACCATAATATACAATATAGATCTAGTGATATGTATATGTAAAAATCCTTATTCATGCAAGTAACAGCTTAAGTAGCTTATTTCGTCCCCATGATGATGATGATGATGATGATGATGATGAGAGAGAGAGAGAGAGAGAGAGAGAGAGAGAGAGAGAGATCTATGGCTAAAGTTATTATTCTACCCGAAGTCTTCTAATGCAAAAATAAAACTTGCTACTCAGCCGTTCCTCCAGTGTCTATAAAATTTTCTGACCTTTCAAGGAGAAGTTCTGTAATGTGAGCAACATTCATTTTTTCGTGTTCACATACGTCCAATATGGACAGGTAAAAATGTTCAACCTGCGAACCATGAAATTAAATGATTATGAAATCTTCCAAATTCGACCATGATGCAGCAAAAGTTTAAGTTTTACCAGACAATAACTTTTTATGCTTAACTCTTTACCAAACGACAAAATTTTAGGCTTGTCCAAATTGAAAGCATTTGCAGACGACAAAATAAACGTGACTCAAAAATTGAAACTAGATTTTGGAAGAGAAGAAAACATTGTGGGAAAAGGAGAAAATGCTGGTTACCAGCATTTTCTCCTTTTCCCACAATGTTTTCAGAAGTCTTCTTTCCCCAGGGTCGTTAAAACCAGGGATTGTTTGGTAAAGAGTTTAAGTAATTTATTCTTTTGCGTCTGCAGCTGCCAACTAAGGTGTGATCCAAGTGGTATATTCAGCATTTTTATTTGTGCCAGCATTTCCTCCTTTTCTAACAATACTTTCAAAAGCACTATTTATCAGGTTCGTTGAAACCCGAAATTGTTTGGTAAAGGATTGAAAAGGGAGAATAATTATGTACGTAATTAATATGAGTAGCGCTCTGACAAAACAGGTTTTATGCATCTCCATGATGCATTATACCTAGCAAGTCATCAGAATGCGGCAAGCTCTGAAAAAAGTGGCAAATGCATCTCCGTGATGCAATGTACCACACGAGGCATCGCATAATTATGGATCTATCCATTTTGTTGAACAACTGGCTGAATCAGGCGGTAGAGTGGTCCATGGGCATGCAGAAAATTGGCCAATAACAAAAAGTATCGATCCTGGTCAGCCTGCTCGGATTGCGCAGGCTGACCTGAGTCAATGCAGATGCATTTAGCCCTCTTTTCACAGAGCATGGCTCAATTATGTCTAACAATGAACTGAATTATTCATGAGGTAGGCTGCTCCTTTGACGTGCAAAGAATTGACCAATAACAAAAAGTTTCGACTCCGGGCAGTCTGCGCGGACTGCACATGCTGACCTGGGTCGATACCTTATGCAGATTCATTAAACTCCCTTTTTACAGAGCCTAACTCACATAAATTTATAAAATCATTGATTATGTGGGGAAAGAGATGAGCAATAAGCCAATTCCTGTCTATAAAAATAACCCTTAACCAAACAATCTTGAGTTTTAACGACCCTGATGAAGAGGTTGTTTAAAAACATTTTGGGAAAATGTGAAAAATTTATGCTGATAACCAGCGTTTTTCCTCTTCCCACAATGTTTTCTACCATATCAAAGACAGAAATCGTCATATGAAATATATTTATTTTATCGTCTGCAAATGCTTTCAAATTGGTAAAGTCCAAAATTTTGTCGTTTGGTAAAGAGCTAACCTTTAGGCTGCTAAGCGCGACTCAATGACCTCGGACAGCGTATTTCAAGATCAGACTACACAGAATGTGCAGTCTGATCTTGGATCTATACTGTCTAATAAGTAGGCTTTTTTTTTTTTTCATCAAAAAATAAGTTTGAAAAAGCAACATTCGGGTTGTTACTATCAGCTTGAAAGTTAAATTTAACTTATTTAGCAGTATAAGGGTTAAAGTATAGCCGACACAGTCATAAACGTGGCGGCGACAGGACGGTGCCAAAGACGGTTTGGCAAACTCCACACACGTTAGAATATAAATGGAAAGTTTGTTTGAATAGGCTTAGATGAAAACCTAAAACTGAAGAAGCAATATTCGTTTCTGATCCTTTTTGATTGAATTGGTCTGCAAATAATTCCCTGGAAAGCTTTTGTCGACTTGAATAAAGATTTCGATGAATTTCTCTCTAAATCAGTTATCCCAATTTTTAGTTCAATACGCTGGGTCTGTATGATGGATTATCGTGCCCTTTCCTATTCAATAACAAAGGAATGAAATGGCTGGACACATTTTCTCGTAAACTCTTACGAGACATGTTGATTTCTCTACATTTCACAGCCTTGAAAAACATTGTAAAATGTTCAAAGAAAAAAGGTATAGCTCCGGAAAAGACAGTTAATTTTTTTCCTCATTTCTCTCTCTCTCTCTCTCTCTCTCTCTCTCTCTGCCTCTCACGTCTGTCTGTATGTATGTCTGTCTGTCTGTCTGTCTGCCCCTTTCTCTCTCTCTCTGCCTCTCACGTCTGTCTGTATGTATGTCTGTCTGTCTGCCCCTTTCTCTCTCTCTCTCTCTCTCTGCCTCTCACGTCTGTCTGTCTGCCTGCCTGCCTGCCTGCCTGCCTCTCTCTCTCTCTCTCTCTCTCTCTCTCTCTCTCTCTCTCTCTATCTCTCTCTCTCTCTCTCTCTCTCTCTCTCTCTCTCTCTCTCAAATCTTTACGGCGTACCTTTTTTAAATCGTCTAGGCCATAAGAGAAACACCTCATAACCAATTTCTCCTCATTGAGACTATGTTTTAATTAAAACTTCAATTCATTTAGACAACACACATTTTACAAGGACTTGGTCAAGTCGTCTGCTACAAAATTGTCTCGGGGGATATGAGTTTTGAACGACAAGGACAAACATTTTGGGGGAGTAATTAGATATTGTCTGGACATTGAGCAAACCTTAGAGCGAGATAGGATCCCTTAACTTGTTACCAAACGATAATATTCTGCATGGACTTATCCAAAGCATTTGCAGACGACAAAACAAATGCGTTTTAAATTCATTGATTCGTTTATTCATACAATCGTTGTTTCGTTGCTTGGTTGGTTGGTTGCTTCCTTCCTTCCTTCCTTTCTTCGTTCGGCTTCGTTCGTTCGTTCGTTCATTCGTTCCTTCCTTCCTTCCTTCCTTTATCATTCATTCATTCGCTCATTCATTTATTCATTCGCTCATTCATTTATCCATTCGCTAATTCATTCATTCATTCAATCATTCATTCATTCATTCGTTGATTTTTCCGTTAGTTCCTTTGTGCTGTACTCTGTTAGTGGTTACCGCCATTGTACCATTCCAATTCTATAGAATGTTTTAACACTATTTTTGCAGTCGAGTGTTTTGGGCCGCAGTTCGCGCAGGCTGACATGAGTCGAAACCTTTTGCTGTTCGTAAATTTTCTGCATGTCAAAGGACCATCCTACTCCATGATTCAGTCAGTTGTTTAGGCAAAATGAATATAAAAGATTCATAATTATGTGATTTTTTTGCTTAGTATCATGCATCATTGAGATGCTATAAACCCCCTTTCGCCAGAGCGCAGTTCAATTTTAAAACACCTTATAGAATAAAAACCTGTCAGAATGATAAGACTTTTTTAAGAGTTATTTGTTTTTCGTTTTCTTTTCGCATTTCCCTCTGTGTTCCGTAGTCTATGCTTCCGGAGCCTGGAGATAAAACAACATCGCTTCAACATAGGGGTCAACAAAAGTGGACGTATACTTGCTCGGAATCATTAATTCAGTACTCATATGGATTGAATGAATAAGACTTAATTTATATGCACCTCAAAGGTCATGATCTGCAAGATAAAGGTCAATACAAGATATAGTGCAAGATATTGTAAATTTTTACTTCTTGAAACAACTACATGTGGACAGCCTCGGGCATCTTGGTAAAATGCGGATAATCAATATGGAATGAACCAGGCACTATGTAAAAGGCAGCATAATGCACCTGCAAAAAGTTTCGAACCAGGTCAGCCTGCGCAGTTCGCGCAGGCTGACCTGTGTCGAAAGTTTTTGCTGTTGGTCAATTTCCTGCATGTTCAGAGACCGCTCTACCGCATGACGTAGCCATTTGTTAAACTAAAATGGATTTTATGGATCCATTTTTATGTGATGACTAGTTTTGTATAGCCATCAGGGAGATGAATTTAACCCCCTTTTGCCAAAGCATGGTTCAACTAGTGGTATAGGTAGCTACAGCTCAATTATCGTATGAAGCAAGGAAATATAGCTTGTGACGAGCACAACTACTGTTTTTAAGAACGCATAGTATGCTCGTACTCGTCAACGATTCTGAATAATTTGGGTCTGTGCCGGCTGCTTGTTCACTCAAGTCCTAAAGTTAAAAAATCTTCTTGGGGTTTAGTGGATTGTAGCCTATTATTGTATTTTAAGTTATCGAAAGAGGTCCAGTTTATACTCTTGGCACTGACAGAGATTGAGTGCATGAACATTAATATTACGAAATGAAAAATAGCTAAATTTATCCTTTGGAATACAATACACGTATTTTTATGAAATAGTAACCCTTCCAGTGTCAAATGAATAGGATTACTCGTAAAATCTGCTCTTCGGTACAAAAAAGCCGAATTTTCTCAACTTCAAGAATCTGCCTTTCAGATTATCGTATACCGTAGAGAAGGGTATGGATCCAGGGTCAGATTGAATAGTCCATGACGTCTGATCCCTTTCTTTTCTCTCCACAAAAGGAACCTAAATTGTGATGGAATCTTAAACATCTTTTTGTTCTTTCCATGATTCGATTGCATGTTCCTGCCAGGAATGCACGACAGTTGATTATCATTGTCGTCGTCAATCACACAAAAAATCTTTAAGTTTGACATTGATGGGAAAGACTGAATGCGGAATTCAAAACTAACTTTTCATAAAGTCTTACGCAAATTGAGAGTATCTGAAGATGACAAATAAGATGCCGCTTTCAAGATTGAATTAACTTTTGGCAATGGAGAAAACATTGTGGGTAAAGGAGAAAATGCTGGTTACCAGCATTTTCTCCTTTTCCTACAGTGTTTTAAGAAGGCCTACTCAAGGGTCATCGAAACACAAATTTGTGCGATAAAGGGTCAATATCCCCCTCCCCACCCCCCCCCCCCCCCACAAAAAAAAAGAAGAAAAAAATCCGAACTATTGAACTAATATGATCTTGGCCAGAAAATATGGACACTTCGTTTATTTTCTTTGAACTATAAATCAAACAAAGAAATATTGAATTAATGAAAAACAAACAGAACAGGAAACCATGTTTCTGTTTTGAATTTACTTTGTTTTACATTTACCGACCAATTTGGTTATTTCTTTGATAAGCAAAATAAACAAACGAAAAATTATTAAGGGGGTAAAAACACTACAAAACGGAAATTTTAAGCTTTTTGTTCTACAGAATATATCGCAAAAGTATCAAAAAGTGTAGATCTAAGATCCATGTTATTTTTTTGCAGTCTGATCATGACCAGGCAATAAACGAGTATTATGAGCAACTTGGCGTGCGAAACTCCTTGAGTGCTTAGCACAAAAACTAATGAAATTGCCTTTTTGTAGACAATGTAGATCAAGATCAACCTACCTTATACGGAACGTGCAGCTCAAAATCAGGCTGCTTAGAATATGCTGTCTGATACTTACTAGTATTTAGGACTGTAAGTATTAAACCAAGTGAAAAACATATGAAGCAATAAAACGCTCCTGAAGGGGAAAGCTCTCAGTCCTTTTCTCTGTCTCTCTGTCTCTCTCTCCGCAATCTCTCTTCTCTGTTTCTGTTTCTTTCAAAACATTCAGTTAGTACGTGTACCTGAAATCTGACCTTTGGAAATGGATTAACAAACAGAAGGAGTAGGAAAAAGGTTTTAGCCGAGATATTTTGGCTGAAGATTTGGTTAATAGAAAAGCGTAATATATTCATCCCGTAGGACTGAATAGATTTAAGGTGTCTAGAATCCGACCTTTCGATAAGGACAAAAATACAACACGTGGTGAAGCGAACATTTATTTACATGTATTTTTGCTATTTATTTATTTGTTTATTCGTTATAAAATTACTGTGCAAATTAAAGATTGGAAGC
Source organism: Hippopus hippopus (assembly GCA_946811185.2). NCBI lineage: Eukaryota > Metazoa > Mollusca > Bivalvia > Cardiida > Cardiidae > Hippopus > Hippopus hippopus. The sequence goes on from OX328100.1 coordinate 35,367,172, forward strand.
ATTTGAAAATACTACATGGAAAATAGGGAGAGCTCAAGAAAGCCTAACTCATAGGATGCTGGGTAATTTTAGAATAGAGGTCCCGTGTGGCTCTGTACTATTTAAAGTGTAGGACGCAAAACCCAGAAGCTCCGGGTTCGAGCCTCACTGTAAGCAGTCATTACTCTTGGGAGTGTCCTTGGGCAAAACACTTCAGAGCCCTAGCCTAGTACTGGTGAAACCCAGGACGCTCATGAATATGTGAACTGTGGCCGTGATGTGACTGAAATAATGTTGAAAGCGGCGATAAACATTATTCAACCAATCAAAATGACAGTAGCTTGACCAAAATGAAGACCGACCACGAAAGGAGTGGGCAAAAATAGATATTACTTTATTAGATTAATCAGTTTACAATAGGAAGTGGAAACTCTCCATAGTAATGTTTCCAAGAAGGTAAACACATGGAATACTAATTATTTGATACCAATTTATACAAATCAAGCGCAGCCACGGAAACAAATTAATGTCAATCAAGTGGGCACTCCTTTGAAAGAAGACAAACAGTTCAGCAATTTTGGTCACTATACTTTTTTCCCGCTCATCATACAAGTGCCTTTGAGCCATGCTTTGCGAAAAGAAGGTACATGTATAATACATCTGCAAAAAGTATCGACTGAGCTCAGCCTGCGCAGACCACGCAGGCTGACCTCTGTCGAAGCTTTTTGCTAATGGTCAATTTTATGAATGTCAAAGGACCAGTCTACCTAATCATTCAGTCGGTTGTTAGGGAAAGTGGAATTTGTGGAACCATTATCATACGATGACTTACTTAGTATAATGCATCATGGAGATGCATTAAGCCCCCTTTTGACAGAACGCCAATCATTTTCGCTGAGTGGTCATGACAAACGGTTTCTATTATAAATTAACCACAGTGAGACATAAATGGGGTTTGAGCTTAGAACGGTAAGCACTCAATGCCAACAAATTTTTCAAAATGATTATCAAAAGCTGTCTTCTATAGAAAGGTTAAAAAAAAAGAAATATTTGTATTGTAGTGCTTTGAAACCTCTATTAAGCAAGCAACGTGTATTAAGCCTATCTTGAGTTCCAAAAGCAGAAAAAATATGTTAAAATATACCTGAGCCATGCTATTGCAAAAGGGGTTTTGATACACCTCGGTAATGCATTGTACCAAGCAAGTCATCACATAATTATGGGTTCTACAATCAATTATGTCTAACAGCAGACTGAATCTGGAGGTAGACCGGTCGTTTCACATGCAGAAAATTGACCAATAGCAAAAAGCTATACCGATCTATAACATCCGCTTGTGTAGCCAAGCCAATACAATCAAAATCTTTGTAAGTTTCAAAGGATTGTATTTACAGCCGTCGAAGGTGGTCGAGTTCATTATTTGGCGCTGAAGGAGTTAAGAGTAGTGCGCCTATCGGTGCTTTTCTGGGGTTTCTTTCAACGGTAATTTGCACAACGTTCTCTCCAAGCAACTTGAGGCAACCGACTGCTCGCCAATACAACGTTCAGCGGTTCAATAACGTTCAGCGGTTAGTAAGAGAGAGATGAATCCTTTCATTATGACCATCATCAATCACTGGAATGAATTGGTCGAGCACGGAAATCCAACAAACAACCCCTAGTTTTCAAGCCCAGGGCTAACTTAGCCTATGTCTAGCTACCGGTCTCGGTCAAGAATTAAAAAAATTGTTGAGGGTAAAGGGTTAAGATTGGAAGAATGGTGTTTACCGCCGTTTTCAACATTATTTCAGTTATTTTGCGGTCGCCGGTGCACGTATCCATACTTTTCTGGAGTTTCTGTTACCAGTACTCTGCACAATATTCTTCCGAAGCAACTGGCTGCTTTCTCACATAACTCTGGTCGAAACAATGATTAGCGGTGAGAGAAGAATCTATCCTGAGTAACGAATATCATTAACGATCAATCATCGGAAAGATTTCATCGAGCACGGAAATCGAATAAGCAACCTCTTGGTGTGAAGTCCTGAACGTTATCGACTTGGCTGCCGAGCTCGACCAAGGATTGAAAGAACAGTAAAATAAGTATTTGACGAAATTAGTCCGTGATAGGCTAGAAAACGTGGGAAAATCAGAAAATGCTGGTTACCAGTATTTTCTCATTTTCCCACATTTTTTTTAAAAGCCATCTCCTTCAGCTTTGTTAAAAGTCGGGACTGTCTGGTAAAGGCTTAGTCAGATATTGGAATAAAGACTCATAAAAGTCTCTATATATCGAAGTTTATTTTACAGTGGCCATTTTTCTTGTCCATGTTGTTACTGAAGCAGCAAAGCGTTGTTCTTTTTCCTTACAATAGACGGATGAAACACAGGAATAGAAACATATTGGTGATTCAAGCGTATCATTAAATAAATAAGTAAGGGAAGGATCGTCTGGTTTGAGAACCTGGAAAATTAATGAATCAAGATATCTGTTTATTTTAATGTGTGTGTCTTTTAATCATTTCTGTTCGCTACTTTTGAAAGAATTTTTTTCGGAGTTTTTGTCGCAAATGGAGATTTTATTCATGAACCGTCAAGACTTTTGGAATATTCATGATTTCATTGAGCAGATATGTTGAACATTCTATCACATTTTATAATGGAATATTACGTGGATCCGAGTACGCATAAATCTTGGACAGTGGTCTGCCAAAAACACATTATATTCTAACATAATAGAAGAACCACCCTAAATCTTCTTTCTTTTCTCGTTTATCAGGAGATTGCAACGGAAACACATCTCCATTCGGCTCACTCTTTTCAAACGACGCATTCGCGTATCAATTTTCATCTCATGGTTTATCCAAACTGGCATGAATTTACAATGATGATTCAAAAGATGTTTCATACGTGATAAATATGAAAAATTGAAAGAGAGTGTTTCTTTTAAAGTGAATACATGTCTTGCTCAAGTTTGTTTTGCTCGGCAGCCCCTTACGGTTTTGAGAACTTAACGTGTAGCACACATGATGAAGTTGAAAGAGGACATAATGGATATACATGAAGAAATACAGAGAGGAATGGATTAGTGTCCATTTGCATACTGATTATAAAAAGATTTTTTAACAACCATAATTTGGAATTGTCTAAAAAAATGTATCCATGACAATAAAAAAAAGTAGTTTTCTTTTTGAAAGCAAGTAGTATAATATACATAGTACGAGTGTATACATACATTTAAAGTTTTGGATGGGATAGCAGCATGAAGTGGCTTGAAATAGTTGCTAATTTTTAACGTTAAAAAAATGGAAGAACTAAATAAAACATCTACAACAATTTTGAAAAGCAACCAATCTTGGAATTATACGAATTACGGACAGTCAGTAAATGCATTTACTGCGGAACTAAGCCTTGGTTTGTACTCAATAATTTTCGTACTGTCCGTGTTAGGAAATATTCTTGTAATTATGACTTTGATTCGAGAAAAGAAAATGAGGACGATCACAAACATGTTTTTGTTGAATCTGGCCGTCAGTGACATGTTGTTGTCTGTGTTGTGTATGCCCTTTACTCTGGTGGCGACCATGCTCCTTCGTGACTTCATTTTTGGAGAGGCGATGTGTATAATCATTCGTTATTTCCAAGGTGAGTGTATATCTATCCATTGCTTTAAAAGGTGATGGTTCTTTATTTATTTATTATTCTATTATTATGAAACCCCCCACCCCCCCACACACACATACACAAATCGGAGCTTAACTTTTTGGCGCCAAATGAACAAATTCGAAGGCCGAAATAGAATATTTACTGAAAACTAGAAATATTTGAGCCATACTCTATGGAAAAGGACTTTATGCATCTCCCTAATGCATTGCACCGTGCATTGCACCATGCAAGACATTATCTTATTATAGATCCATGTAGTATACTGGTCTATCCAACAGATAGATATAAATGTATAGCATGTGTTTGTATATAAGGGGACACCTATACTGCCTTGCTATAGAGCTCTATAGCAAGGCAGTATAAGTGTCCCCTTATATACAAACACATGCTATACATTTATATCTATCTGTTGGATAGACCAGTATACTACATCCATAACATCCATTTTGTAGAACAACCGACTAAATCACGAGGTACACTGGTCCTATGACATACAGAAAATTGACTATTAGCAAAAAGGATCGACCGCGGAGGCTGACATGGGTCGACACTTTTTGCAGGTGCATTAAGCCCCCCTTTTCACAGAGTATGACTCATTTTTATTTGCACGTTCTGTGCCCTCTGATCTTGATCTATGCCGTCCACAGAAGCTACTTAATTTGCCGATTGCGCTAAAAGAGTTAAAACAAAGTATTGGTTCTGGTTCAATGCCGCACTGGAGCAGCAGAGTAACGTGACTGCTGATCCTAATATTTTTCCTGGTGACATTTACATTAGCTCAGTCCGGCCTGGTAGCTCAGTGGTTGGCGTATCTTACCCGTGACCTGTTGGTTGCGAGTTCGATATCTGGTTAAGGCAAACTTTCTTTCCGGCGATTTTTCGCCCCGCACTTCTGATACATGTGAGAAAAGTAGTCAGTGACTTGGTAAAAAAGTTGTGTCAGTACTGGTGTGAGAAAGACAGGAAACACACGCGTAGGTGCACTGACCGGTGTGATATGACCTAGCTGTTGAAACGGTGTTATACTCTGATAAAAACAAACAAACGTTATCTCAATTTATGATTTGCTATTGCAAAGCGCTGTGTTTAATAACTCAAGCATCGATACAACCCACCGATGGTTGTACTATAGAATTCTTGGTGTGATCGGTTTTTTCTTGCATGTGAAGAACATTTACCTAAAAGCAAACCTGATTGAATTTCCCTACCTTACATACGTGTGTCAGAACTACTTTTGTTGCAAACGCCGAAATTGCAATAAAATGTTCTAAACCCCAGAATGAAATTTTGATCTAAATAACCCTTAGGCTGCTAAGCGCGACTCAAGGACCTTTTGCGGACAGTGTAGAGCGAGATCAGACTGCACAGAACGTGCAGTCTAATCTTGGATCTATACTGTCGGATAAGGAGATATTTTTCCCAAAACAATACGTCTGAAATAGAAAAGAAATAAAAATAAACTGTTGGTTTGAAAGTTTCATTTCACGTATTTAGCAGGTTAATCCTTTACCAAACAATCCCTGGTTTTTACGACCCAGAGGAAGAAACCTTCTGAAAACATTGCGGGGAAAGGAGAAAATGCTGGTAACCGGCATTTTCTCCTTTTCCCACAATGTTTTCTACTCTTCCAAAGTCAAGTTTCAATTTTTGAGTCACGTTTATTTTGTCGTCTGCAAATGATTTCAATTTGGACCGGTCTAAAATTTTGTCGTTTGGTAAAGAAGAGTTAAGGGTAAACATTAGAAACTGTCTTGAAAAAAAAATTACAAGTTGTCTACAATAATGATAAAAACTGTAATTTATATTTCAACGGTTTTCTGATCTTATTTAGCCCTTATCATGCTAAATAAGTGAAATGAAACGTTAAAGTCGATAGTACAAACGCAAAGTTTTCTACTTCAAAGTTTTTTTTTGAGGGGGATATCTTCTCATTGGAAAGTGTAGGTCCAAGATCAGACTGCAAGTTCTGTGCAGTCTGATCTTGATCTGCACAGTCCGCAAAAGGTCCTTGAGTTGTGCTTAGCGGCCTAAGGGTTAACTTGGTCCAGGGGCTTCCTCTTGGCACACATCACAACAATTAGTCTGCTGATGTTAGCATAATATTTGTGACTGGTATACATAAATGAATAAATACGGGGTCTGGTAAAATGCTGTGCTGCCGTTCAATAAATGGAACATTTCCTCCCGCTTAGAGCTCCAAACAATTCAAACCTTTACCAAACAATCTACTGGTTTTACGACTTTGAAGATTGAAAACATTGCGGTACAAGAAGAAAATGTTGGTATCTATAATTTTCTCCTTTGACAACAATGATTCCTACCATTTGGATGACGAACTTCCTCGTTTGAGTCACATTTAATGTCTTCTGCAAATGCTTTCGATTTGGACAAGTCTGAATTTTTGTCGTTTGGTAAAGAGTTAATTTTACCAGCGGTTGTACCATAAATACATTTTTTTTGCAATTAAAGAAGAAGAAGAAGAAGAAGAAGAAGAAGAAGAAGAAGAAGATCTTCTTTGTTATATTATACAATGACCGAGGGTCTTTTTGTACTTTGATCTTGGTCTGACCCCTTTGATACCCTATACGGGTTTTTATCTTGCCCATTTGCGGCGACTGTGTGGTCAAAATTCAGCCTCCACATATGTGTCTCTGATCTTGGTATGCACTCTTCGCTTCACTTCTCACTAATATATACAGGGTATTTTATAATATCTGTCCTTATTTTAAACATTAATATTGTCTACACGTGTGAATTTAAAATAAATGGAAAGCTACTACTTTTTCCCAGACACATTACAGTTTTATTTGATATACTCGTATATTACGCAGATATTACTGAAATATTCAAAGATATATATGTATTACACTTTTCGGACCAGTCCAATTCACATCAAGTATCCTACATAATTATGAGTTATATAACCATTATTAAAAAATGAAATAGAATAAATTTTCATTCGATTGGCATCCCATATACTGTATAGCATGATACATATCTGGGAGGTTTTTATGTATGAGCTGTGCTGTGGCAATAGGGGGTTTAAGGTATTTTCGTGATGTATTTTTAAACCAAGAAAGTCATCACATCTATAAAATCCATTTTGTCTAACAACCAACTGAACCATTAGGTAGACTCATCCTTTAAAATGTAAAAAATTGTCTAATTGCAAAAAGTTTCGGTCCGTGTCAGTCTGCGCAGACTGTGCAGGCTGACCTTGGTCAATACTTTTTGTAGTTGCATTGAACCCGCTTTTCACAGAGCATGTATCAGAACTATTTATCTATTCACTCATTTTCGAAAAAAAACCAAAAAAAAACAAAAAAAACATCGAATATTTTATTCCTGGTATGTGACTATAACCCCTGCACAATCTGATCTCCATCTACAATGACCCAAAATCGCAGCGGAAAAAATGAGTTAATGTTACAAGCGAGTGCTCCTGTTATCTTGTTTTCCAAATCAGTCAGCTGAAAGGATAATAAAGGTCGTAATTGTTCAGTAAGGGATACATCGTATCTTTCTCGATAAAAATGGCAATTTCCGTGTCTAATTAACGCGTTTTCAATGCATTATCTTCTTGTTATTCATGCTGAGAAATAAATGAAAAATATCTGGAAAATAGACATGAATGCCAGCATGCATGGCCAAACAGTCAAAACGCATACTAAAGATGCTTTTTCTATGGAAAATCAATGTAACTAGGAATTATCTCGTAGTTAGTTTGCTTGGTGACGTGTTGAAAGTATTGGTCAAAATCGACGTGCATTTGCATTCCTTTCAGCACAACAGACGAAAACACAGACCTTTGCGGACGCCGTAAATCAAGATCAGACTGCACAGTACATGCACTCTGATCTTGAAACTACACCATCCGCATATGTATGTTGTAGAAGTCGAGTTTATACATTTTGCGCTTACAGAGTTAACCAGATATTCCTTAAATAGTTTTATCTTTCTTAAAGAAGAGTAAGCAATGTCCTTGCCCGGTCATGGCATTTCAATTCATGGTGACTATAGCATCTCTCTCTCTATCTCTCTCTCTCTCTCTCTCTCTCTCTCTCTCTAATTGGTAATCAATTTATCTAAGAAAAGTAATCGAATTCTGCTTGTTTATTCTTTATTAATTCCTCGTTTTGACTTGCAAACCTTAAAGATACACCTGTACTCGCTTTCAGCCAGTTTTGAATCCATTACATCTTTATTTTATCAAACTATAATCATTCTAGTATCTTCATGTCAAATGCTGCCCCCGACAGTTGCAAGTTGTATAGGTTACAACCGATAGAAAATGCATCTCATTTTCTGGAGGCCATCAAAGAAATCTCTGTTGTGATGTTTCCGGTTGTTTTAATTCGAAGATTTTCGATATATATATTTATCCTGTACACCATATATTTATATCGGTAATTTATCTATGTTTACCAGTTGACTAAATTCTGTATCATCTACCGTCTATCAAATCTTTACAGCGATTTTTTCTCTCTGGCTGAAAGAATGTAGCTTTAAATGTATCTCTGAAAAAAAAACAGGATAGAAATTTCCTTGCCTAATTATGGCGGTTCAGTGCATTATTTCCATGTCTTTCATGCTGAGGTATAAATGGGAATATCTGAGAAAATGATCATAGATGCTGGGATGCATGCTAGAATTGTCAAAAGGCTTCTTTGAGATATTGTCATGGCAAATCAATGTAACTAGCAACTTTACTCCTAATTAGTATGCGCGATCATTCTGTATGAAATTCTTGGGCACAATATAGTTTTAACCATTTACCAAACAATCCCCTGTTTTGACGACCCTCGGGAGGAGGGCTTTTGAAAACATTGTAGGAAAAGAGAAAATGCTGGTAACCAGCATTTTCTCCTTCTTCTACAATGTTTTCTGTCTATTCCAAAGACAAGTACCATCATGTGAGCCACATCTAATTTGTCGTCTGCAAATCCTTTCAATTTAGACGAGTCTAAAATTTTGTCATGTGGTATAGAGTTAGTTAAGCGGCTTTGATTGATCTGTGAAAGGAAAGAGTTTCTTTGCCTCAGTAACTGCGCTGCGCTGTCCTCTTTGTTATCATACAGAGAAGTAAATGATGATATCTAAAACGTTGGACATGGATGCTAGCATGTATGGCGACATTGCCAAAAGACATCTTTGAGGTTTCTTTTTGATGGAAAAATCAATGTAATCTGGCGAAATTAATCGAAGTTATATGTCCTCAACAATTCTTTATCGAATCCTGTATCATCTTCTATTTTGAGGTAGCCGATTTATGCCTATTTCTATTTTTTCCCACAAGACAATGGGACAACACAGCATTTTTTTGCCTCTGGTTTGGCCACTTTAAATTCATTAGCCATGTGTTATTAATGCAAGAAATAAATGGGAATATCTTAATAACTGGATATAGGAGCTAAAATGCATGCCACTAAATTGTCTAACGCACTTTTAATTTTTCTAAAATCCATGTAACAAATGATTAATCAAATGTAGTATGCTCGGTCTTCGAGTGCAATTTCCATTAATTATTTCGTGAAACTTTATCTTTAAGTTCAACGTATGTTTCTCTAAGAAGGAAAGAAACTTGTCTTCTTCAGGCATCTTTCAAGCATTATTCTATTGATATTTATTCTGAGTAATAAACCAGAAAATATTAAGGAAAAATGGCCATGGATGCTGTCATGCATGACAACACTGTCAAGAGGCTTCTTCGGAGCGTTACTTATTAGCTCGGCTTTTTTCGGAGAAAACAATGAGTTACTGTCATAGCCCTGGCGTCGTCGTCGTCTGTGTCGTCGTCGAGCAAAAACTTTGACATTTAGCAATATACCTGTTATTAATGAAGATATTTACCTCAAACTTAAACAAATTATTAACTATCTAAAAGGAAACCTATGCAACAAAGGTAGGTAAAAATCAATTCGTTTTTGACACAGTTTTGCCCTTTTACAACTTCTAATTTTCACTGAAGATCAATACAAAAATCTACATGCGGACGCCATTCTCCTACATATAAAATAGTGTGGAAATCACACGACGACCCAACAATGTTGTCCAATGTATTCATGACTTAAACTTGGTTTCACATGGAGCAGCTTTTCATAGTAGCAATGCAGTTTGTTTACGGTTACTTGCTCTTTGATTTAGAACTAGAACATGTTAATATTTTAAAGGACTAAGACAGACAAATACAGATAATTGTGTCTCAACATGCAAGAATGCATTAATTGAACACAAATTGGTCTTAAAACACAAGTTTGATTGATTTGTTGTGACTGATAAATTTATTGAAAAAACGGTTCTTTGCATTAATTTTCAAAAGGAAAACAAGTTGTTACTTTTTGCCAGTTTTGCATTTAATTGCAACAGTGAAAAACAAAGCTGTTAAACCAGTTAGCAAAGTACTTATTATTTTGAATATTAACTCAACATGTCGTACTGTAAATCTTATGCAAATCTTAAGGCCGACTGGATAAAGTAACAGACTGACGTTTCAGTATAACATACTAAACTAAAACAATGACAACATGGGTCCGTATTCACCAACCATTCCTAAGAACTTTCTTAGTCTTATACTCCAAGATTTTCAAAAATTCGACAGTAACACAACTTCTGATTGGCTAAACCAAATGGTTTAGCCAATCAGAAGTTATGTTACTTTCAAACATACAAAATTCTGGAGAATAAGACTAAGAACGTTCTTAAGAATGGTTAGTGAATATATACGGACCCTGATCTCGATCAACACCGTCCCGAAAAACATCCTGTCAAGCCAGGGGTGTAGCTAGCCCAAATTAGTTTATATGCAAAAGTAACACCGAAGGTATTACCCAAAGTGCAATGGGGTAATCTACTCGCGCGATCGGCATATGGTTTAACAAGAAAAATCTTTGAAAAAACAAAGACGGCGTAAAAGATACCGGAATATGAATGTTGAAACTCTTAAACGTTGTGGCTCAATATGAAGTAAAATAATGAAAAGTAACCTCACTAGCAACTGCCTCTTTTTCCTCACTGTTTTTCATTTTGTTGAAAAGAGAGTATTGGGTTATTGGGTAACGTTTATGAAAACGTTAAACTTCCATATAGTACAAGAAAAGAATCATTCTCTACTACATTGGTTTGTTATAGTATGAATCAAGGCCCCGGGATATCGATTAGAGGTAGCAATGCTTTTTAATAGTGGTTGCATAAACGTGCAGGGAAATGTGCCAGCAGGGTCCGCAGATTAAACATGCGCATATATTTGACCAATCACAAATTACCATCTATTCATTCTTTATCACTACCAAGAAGTCGGTCAAAAGCCAGCGCATTCAGCTACGCCGACAAAGAATTCTAATGGTCAATCGATCATGCAAGAACAATCATGGATCATGCTTTAAAGGTCTTTCACGTTGAGCTTTCAAACACAGAAAGTAAATATTTTAAACATACAGGAATATTCGCACATGCATCAATATTTTGACAAAGTTTTTATGCCCCCGCCAAGAAATGGGGGGGGGGGGGCATATAGAGTTACCTGTGTCCGTCTGTGTGTGTGTGTGTGTGTGTGTGTGTTAGTGTGTGCGTGTGTGTGTATGTGCTTGCGGGTGTGCGTTAGTGTGTGTGTCCCATTCTTGTCCGGAGCATAACTTCTACATTTATCAATGGATTTCAAAAAAACTTTGGACACTTGTTCTCCTTAACAAGTACTAGTGTCATGCGAAAAGTTTGTTTCGATACGCCTAAGGTCAAGGTCACAGTTTAAGGTCAAATGTTTAAATTGACCTTGTCCGGAGCATAACTTCTACATTTATCAATGGATTTCAAAAAAACTTCGCACACTTGTTCTCCTTAACAAGTACTAGTGTCATGCGAAAAGTTTGTTTCGATACGCCCAAGGTCAAGGTCACAGTTGAAGGTAAAATGTTTGAATTGACTGTTCAACCCAGTATTACATCCTGCTCAGCAGAATCGTGATATGAAGATACAGTTTTGGTTTTTTAAAAAGACTCATCCAAAGAACTATGCCAGATAATATTGAGGCTGCAACCTATCCTTCAACTATAGTCCAATGTGATAATATTCGATCCAATTTGTTCCTGTCTCATAGAGGAAGTCCAACAAAGTAATTATTATTGCTATATTTCTCACTCTCATTCCTCAAGTTAAGATCTTCATAATCCTGAGTATAAGTAACCCTCAGTTGAAAGATTAAGGAAAACACTGAATAAAAAGAAGTTAATGCTCAAAACCAGCATTTTCTTCTTTTTCTCACAAAGTTTTCTACCATATGCAATACAAACCATATAATTTATTGTCTGCATATTGCTTTCAACTTGGACCAGTCCTCAATTTTGTTATCAGGTATATATAATCTGTTATCTGCTTGGCTATATAAATAACAAACTTTCTTAACCCTGTCTAAGCTGTTATCCAAAACAGCAATTTTCTGTAATACCTATTGATTCACTCATATGACATATCTGTGACCAATACCATTTAGCGGGGGCATCCGTGTCTCTGACACACCTATTTCTAGTTTAGATTTAATAATTTGATTTGTTTCTTTTCTTTCTTTTAGTAAAGTTCACGCAACTGTGTTTTTGCGTACAGCAGCTACGCCCCCTATGAAGGGGAGATATAATTAGTAATAGGGTGTGTTCTGTGGTGATTCTGGTCTAGGCCGCACGCAGGTAAGCTTTCTGTCCTCAAGGGCGTTGAAATCGGTGACGAATTCTGCTAGGACAGATATCACAGCGTGTAACTTATCAAGAAGTCAATGACCGGTGTTCTGTGAGGGCTTAGTAAATCTGCAAAAGGCTGACATGGGTCTACACTTTTTGAAATACGTTAAGTTTCTGCATGTCCAAGGACCATTCTACCTCATGATTCAGTCGGTCGTTAGACAAAATGGATTTCATTGATCCATGATTATGTGATGAATTGTTTGTTATAATGCGTCACGAAGATGCATTAAACCCTTTTTCCAAGAGTATGGCTCAAAAACTTTACGATTGGAAGTTACGTCATATATTTTCGTAAAGTCAGTCCTTCATAGAGTCCCAGGGTTACAAATTCTTGTGTCTAGGTATCTGGGACAGAAGACAGCCTGTAATTGATCAAGATTAATGCTTTTGAATTCTGATAATTCATATCGGGACGTAACGTCCCATTTTCGTCTGGTCAGCTCCCTAGAAACTCATATTTTTGCCACGTCTAAGTAAGCAGCTGTCGGTCTGTGTCGTCAAGTGTCCTAGTTTATTTATTGACCTCGAAAATGCTAAAACTATATGAGCCGTGTTCTTTGAAAAGGAAGCTTACTGCATCTGCAAAAAGTATCGACCCAGTTCCGCCTGCGCAGTCCGCGCATGCTGACCTGGGCCGAACCTTTTTGCTTCTGGTCAATTTTCTGCGTATCCAAGGAGTAGTTTACCTCATGGTTCAGTTGGATTTTAGACATAATGGAATTTATGGATCCATGATAATGTGATGACTTGCTTGGTATCATGAATCACAGAGATGCATGACCTTTTGCCAGAGCATGGCTCATATACATGTGTAACAGTGGAAATTAAATATGGAGCAGAGTCGTTGGATTATGGTTTTGAGGGTCGCAAGTAATTTTGTGACATTTTTTTTCTTTTTTCTTTTCCCCCAACTGACAGTAGATAGAAACCTCCAAATTATTTTCTCCCACCTCCCTTAAAAAAAATCCAATCTACTCGTAGATCTAGGTTTACGCAGCTTTGAGATGTATGCATAAATCATCAGACAGAATCACATATAGTTTCACTAATTTATTAAAAAGTTTCAATGACAATTGCTAACTGTGAATCTACAAACACGGCTGTCAGCGTGTAGCCTGAAAATAGAGTTACCAATTTCTCTACATTTGGTCTTACAAAATATTGGCGATTTGATGGAAAGCAATGCAGATGTGTCCATAAGCATTTCTAATAAAGAATCAACCTGATTCTTCCCTTGTGAAATCCTATCCTAACCACATATATAAAATAGATATATAAAATAGCGGCCAAATTATCACCTTGTGAAATCTCCATTTTACAGTATCACAAATACGATGCTCAAAGTGTCCATTACTACGTCGCACGCTAGAACATAAACCGGCATCAACCGCCTGATACTGTCCATGACCGGACGGGTACGCGCAGGACTAACAGCTAACGGGGTCATATACGGTATTGACTTGCTGAGTTTTTATTTGCAAAAAATGACCACCCTAGTGACAAAGTAAGCTGATTGCAGTTCTTGATGAAAATAAAGCAAAATTTTGTGATAAAATCAATGACACAATGCAAATTTAAGTAAGTAATAAAGTTTTCTTAGGAAGTTTATCACTGGGTATAACATTGATTTAAATCTGGTGTTGCGTTTCTTTTTGTTCCTAGTACATGTATATTAATTCTGTCCACCCGCTGGGGTGATTGGCTTAGATCAAGATCAGATTGCACATCAAGATCAGACTGCACAGAACGTGCACTCTGAACTTTTATCTCTGGCTTCTGCTTTTTTAATCAAGCCTATAAAACAAAAATCTTTATGAGTTTCAGTGTATTGTATTTTCAGAAATCTCGAGAGGTCGACTTCACAATTGAGCCATGTTCTGGCAAAAGGAGGTTTGATATATCTCTGTGATGTAGTATGCCAAACAAGACATCATATAATTATGAAACCATTAAATGAGCCATGCTCTGGCAAAAGGGGGCTTAATGCAGCTCCGTGATACAAGATGCCAGGCTAGTCATCACATAATTATGGATCCATAATAGCCACTTTTTTTAAACAAATGACTTAATCATGAGATAGGCTGGTCCTTTGACATACAGAAAATTGACCAATAACGAAAAGTTTCGGCCCAGGTCAGCCAGCACGGATTGCGCAGGCTGACCTGGGTCGAAACTTTTCGCAGATGCATTAAGTACCCTTTTCACAGAGCATAGTTCATATCTATTTTCTCTAACAATTGAATGAATGATGAGGTCGACTGATCATCCTTTCACACATTGAAAACTGATCAACAGCAAAAAATTTCGACCTAGGTCAGCCTGCGCGGATTGCGCAGGCTGACCTAGGTCGATACTTTTTTTTTTCCACCAGATGCATTAAACTCCTTTTTCATAGAACATGACCCTGGAAGACGTAAGATCCTAACATCGGTAATATCGCTGTCAGGCAATGTTGTTGGACCAAATCCATATCACCTAGCTTCATTCCCAGTTTTTAACCACACAGGGATAGATGAAGTAAATATCTCTGACGTATTTCCTAACTTTTCTATTTATCAGAGTCTTGGAATCAAGTCTTTGTACATCTCTTTTAATCAGAAAACGATCTTTATATGAGCCATGCTCTGGCATATGGGGATTTCATGCATCTCTATGATGCATTATACCAAGCTTGTCATCACATAATTATGGATCCATAAAATCCGTTTTATACTCGTGTAACAATCGAGTGAATCATGAGGGACACAGGTCCTTTAACATGCAGAAAATTGACCAAAAGCGAAACGTTTTGACCTAGGTCAGCCTGCGCATACTGAGCAAGCTGACCTGAGTCGATATTTTTTGCAGATGCATTAAGCCCCCTATTCAAAGAGTACGGCTTATATACATGTTTATAGCTTCCGGTAACGACGAATTGATGACAGATTTCCAAAATGTATTAGCGGCGATTAGATTAGGTGTTTCGAATTTTCTCGTTATCTGACCCATAATTTAAACCAGCTCATCAAATTGTCTTCAACCATAGTAATAAACTCCCTGTTTTGAAATAATATGACAGCAGTCCTGATATCTAGTATTCTATACTTCCATCCAAAGTCTTTTCAATTCCAGCAAATACATGTACTTCAGATTACGAGTAACTAATAATTTCCTTTACGTGATATAGCTTTTCCTATACACGGCTGACTTGGTTTCCTATTGTCAACCACTTAAAACATGTAAAGACCGTTCAAATTAGGGTAAAATACCGTAACGCCGTAACGAATAAACACTAAGTACAACAAAATAAAATTAGAAAGAAATACACTAACAACAACAAAACTAAAATAATGATAACCGTAGGGCGATATGGGTTTAAGTTTACAATAGCACCCTCAAAAATGGTAATAAAACTTATCGTAAATCTTCAGTTTGGAATACGAACTCTGCCAAAACAATTTTATGGAATCTGCAAATTTCTCACTTAAATTTTTGCCAACAAATACTTACAAAACACAAAAATTACCAGTGTTTAATGATTCTGGCCGGCTTTCATCTTTTAAAAAAAGGCTATTGACATGTTTCGTAAACAGTTTTTCTTTACTACCATTCATTTCCCCCATTCTTTATTGAATTATTTTGATGAAGGTTGACATTTGCACATGTTGTCAAGACTTTCAAATCAGCATGTCAAATTTTTGATACGGCTTGAAATTAAGTTTCATCCGATAGAATTTATTCGATCAGCTCAAAAGATCCGTTCCTACTGATTTTGAATATGTTAACACTTCACCAAACCATCCCGTAATTTGACGACCCTGAGGAAAAACGCTTTTGTAAACACTGTGAGCAAAGGAGAAAATGCTGGTAACCAGTATTTTCTCCTTTTCCCACAGTATTTTCTACCCCTTCAAAGACAAATGTAATTGTTCAAGTCACGTTTGATTTGTCGTCTTCAAATACTTACTTTCTGTTTCAAGTTGTGTAAACTTTTATTGTCGGATAATGAGTTAATTTCAAATTGTAAAGGATTTTTCATTGTCTTGTAGCAGATCGGCTTTTGAAAAAATACTTGTTACGAAATATTTCTTCTCTAACCAAAAAGTTTGCACACAGTGCATTTGTACATTTATCCGCCATTTACATTAGTTATCTGTTTTTACAGGGATGTTTTCAAAAAGATCTGCTTGAGATATAGCCTGCTGACTGGTCGTAGATGTTTACAATTCAACCATCTGCAAGATTCTGACAGATAAGAATTAAATTAGAAATATCTTTGGGCTTCATTCCCCAACCTCTCTGAGTTCCGGTCTATAGATACCTTGGTGAATACAGCTCCGGTAACCGAATTCCTCAACGGCTCTAATATAATTTTGAATCCTAAGGCTAGCAGTCTAACTGGCTGTGACTGAACGTCAAAGCAATCGGACAGATAGTCTTTGAATAAAGTGTTTCAACTTCGAATGATGGGCGAACGCAGACCGAGGTTTGTCATTCAATTTTAAAATGGACACTCTATTGGCAGTCTAATTGACTACGAGGGTTGTCTCAGAAGTTTATTTGTCCTTGTGTTGTACGTCGAGTGGAAGTTAGTAGTGTTAATTAATACTTTGAAACTTTTTATTTAATCGCTATAATTTGATGAAATTTGTAGCATAATTCAATTATATATCAAATGATACGTCGCCCAGTTCTGGTAGCACACAGTTACTATTCACTTGTTGAATTACGGAAAAAGTCTGCATAACTTCTTAGGCGACCAGTAAGTGTTATAAAAGAACGATAGCGACCCCCTTCCCACTCTGAATGTATAATTACACCGCTTGATGTTGTGTCATGCTTTTAGTATCTTTCTAATGGTACCATCATAAAACTATATTACTTGCAAATAGCTAGAATGCTTTCAAGTGATAAACTAATGGACTTCAAGCATTGGTACTCTTGTTTCTTTGAGAATAGCCAGTAATTCAAAGCTCTGTGGAACTCTGGAAATTCTGGCCTACTTCTCCACGAGTCTCAAAAAACTCAGTAGGAAATTGGAAGAGAAGGATTGAAATAAGGACTGCAATCCCGAGTGCATTATTCAATGATTCTAATGATTGGACTAATTGTGAATTTCAAGACAAGCTATCTGATTGACTGAGACAGAACGTTTTAGCCAATCAGATAGCTTGTCTTAAAATTAGGGATTAGAATTGAATTTAGAATGGCTCATTGATATAATCAACGGTCTTGACCTACCTTTTTTTAGGGATTAGATAAAAAACGTAACCAGGAGAGTCAACCGTCTTTTTATTTAATGCCCTGAAAAACGGTTGTATCACACTGTATACTTGTACATTTCAGTGATACATACCCATACTCCCTGGACATAAACGCAATACAACTATTGCAGCCGTGCTTACATTAAGGAGGTGTTTGAAAACGTTGTGGAGAAAGGAGAAAATTATGGTAACCAGCATTTTCTCCGTTACCAACAACGTTTTTATAATGTTTTAAAAACGAATTCCATCATTTAACCACATCTAAGTTGTTGCTTGTAATCTCAGTATGGCTCGCAACACGCGAAAAGGGGCATTTGGACATTTGCGTAAAGTGTCGTCTCGGATCAGCCTGCGCAGTCCGCGCAGGCTTATCCGAGACGGCATTTTACGACTACATTTAGATTTTACCCTACAGTAGACTTGCGCAAAACAGAAAATCACATAAAAACGGAAAGTGTCGTTTCGGATTAGCCTGCGCGGACTGCGCAGGCTGATCCGAGACGACACTTTACGCAAATGTCCGAATGTCCCTTTTCGCGTGTTGCAGGCCATATGGAACAGTCTAAAATGTAGTCATCTAGAAATGTATATTTAATCAGATATACGTTTAAAAGAATCCAAAATGGGGTTTTGAGTGATTCAGAGACCACTCAAGAATAAATTCTAATGGGATATTGCAAAGATTTGTTTGTAGAGAGTAAATATTTCATTATACAGTAGACAATTTCATTGATTACGGAAACAATTGCAAACATTCACAGACCGACATTAATTACCAAAGAAATTACAGTAGACTGATGCAAACGTCTTTTTAGGAGGTAATAACTTAAAAGATGAATTTATGAGTTTTACTAAAAAATTGAAAAAAAAAAAGAAAACTAATAGACATGATCTGTCTATTGAGAGATCTTATTACATAGATATAGAACTGTAGGAGGGAAACTGTTTTGCAGTGGATAGCTGTATCTGGATTTTCGGCTAGGAATCGGTCCAGCACATCCATCTTTGTAGTATGAAATACATATATGAAGACGCAATGCTTGTAATACAAGATGGAAAAGGAAAGTAAGTAGAAGAAAAACTAGCCCACTCAATCTGATTGGCTGGTCAGATAGGTGATTTCTGGATAACCAGGTTGGTGCCGCAGTCTAACTGCCGACCGAAGTGTAGTTGTGCCATTCAGGTTATGACAAAGGAAAAAATCTCCATGACTGTGAAATTTTAACCATACAGATTATTATTCAGA
Organism: Hippopus hippopus; assembly: GCA_946811185.2. Taxonomy (NCBI): domain Eukaryota; kingdom Metazoa; phylum Mollusca; class Bivalvia; order Cardiida; family Cardiidae; genus Hippopus; species Hippopus hippopus. The sequence goes on from OX328100.1 coordinate 35,386,014, forward strand.
AAACCAGTTCGTTCTATTTCACAAAGAAAATGATTTTTTTTTTCATGGGAATGGATTTGTACCACACAGGTTGTGATTTAGAAGCCAAAAAGATCTTTTTTTGACTAAGGAAAAGGTATTTTTCTTCATGGAAGTTGAGTTGTACAATACGAGTTGTAATTAAGAAAAGCAAGTTGGTTTATTTGTCTAGGCAAACGATACTTTCCTTCATGACAGCAGAGTTGTACCATACAGACTATCAGATAGAAAACCTACGTCCAGATTCAGTTTGTTGTTAGCCAAAATGGATATCATGGATTCATAATTATGTTATTACTAGTTAAGTAAAATACATCACGGAGATGCATTAAACCCCCTATTGCAAGAACGCGGCTCATATAAAGATTTCGATGCCGAAATGTTTTTCGTGTTAACGGATACTTCCTCGAGCACGGAAAAACTTGCAGAACAATCAATTCTCAAAACTACGGTAATGCTGTACTCCCAATTGTTTGCTTTGGTTTTCTCCATAAATGCAATCTGTCAATGATAAATATATCTGGCCTTTCAGAAAAAGATGTTATTCATCCTAGAAATAGATCAGCTGTGTACTTAAGCACTTTCACTTCAAAATGCATTGATTGGTCGACCTTACTCCGGCCAGAGATTTTGGCTGCAGCGCTTCGTTATGTTTGTAATTGAACTGAAGTCAAAACTAGATGACAAAATTTCATATTTGCCCAAACATAAAGCGAACTGTTCCTAATTTTTTAACAATTCCTTTGTTTCTCATTGATTATTTAATCATGTGATCATTAAAAACAACATGAGTTGTCGTATATATAATTATGTACGGCCGGACTGGCTGATTTACTCGAGTAGAATTGACTAACTATTTTGTAGGGGTAACAATAAACAGGTCGTTTAGGAACATTACACTCTTTCGATGACACAAAGAACACAACGGAGCTATATTGGCGACACAACAAACAGAACTATAGTTCAAAGTTCAAAAGTTCAAAGTAGTTTACTAGACGAAAAACATTTTACAATATTTCATTGCCTTCAATAGGCTGAACATTATAGATTTCTTGAAAGAAATATGAAGTATACTGCACAAAACAAATCAGTGGAAGGAATTAAATTCCAGCGACAAAAATGAATATATGAGAAAAGCAGAAAGATGATCTTAATGTCGGTATAATGCAGGACAATCATGATTATTTACTGGGTAGATCTGATTCGCATACCAGATAAATAATTTTGGCAACTTTGTTGATTAATACTGCAGACGAACTACACATCAGTTGTACAAGTTTACGTTTAGTTGGCCATCCGCAATACTTTGGCAAAATTTCATTTCTCAAAATACTATATTTCGGACAGACTAACAAAAAATGGTATTCGTCTTCTAACACGTTCATATCACAAAACTGACATAACCTTTCATCACGTGGTACGAGTATATTGTTATGACGTATGAATCTCAAAAGATAATTTATGGTCGGAACATCGAAGTTTACTTAAAGCCTGTCTCTAATTATCATTATTCACATGTATAAGACAATTTTCTAAGACAAAGCTATCCTTGTAAGAACAGTACAAACACAAGTTACTAGAAGAACCAATTTCACTGAAACACTGTTGTACATACTGGTCATACACTCGCTGGATTATAGAGGATATATGATAAGTATTGACATCAGGGTTGTTCCATAAGTTTTACTAGTTTGGTCTTACATACCTTTTACTTATTACCTTTTAAAACAAACTTGCGGTAAACGACTTCGAAAATTTACTTGTAAAACATTGGATAATCAACAGTCTCCATGGCCAAGAGGTTAATTCATGACGACACGACAAAATTTTGAACTTGTTCAAATTCAAAGCATTTGCAGACGACAAACCAAATACATGTATCGCTAAAACGATGAAAATAGCTATAGGAAATAAAGAAAACATTCAGGGAAGAGAAGAAAATGCTGTTTACCAGCATTTTCTCCTTTTCCTACAATGTTTCAAACTGCTTCTTTCTCAAGGTCGTTAAAACTCGGGTTTGTGTGATAAAGGGTTAATTCTTTACTTGACGACAAAATTTTAGAGCAGTACAGTTTGAAAGCATTGGCAGACGAAAAATTGAATACGACTTAAATGATTGGTTTTTGTCAGGGAAAGGACGGAGAAAAGTGCGGGAAAGCGAGAAAATGCTGGCTGTCAACTTTTTTTACTTTTCTTATTCTGGGTTGTTATAACAAGAATTCCGATCTGCTTGGTGCCTTGGCATAATAGGCTAGAATTCAGGAAGGAAATGTGCAATATAGAGGCGTCTCATTAGTCAGGTATCTGCTGGCCTTTTCTAAATAAGTAGATCTGGTGCCAATACCTTTATCAAACACTGTACTTTATTTTAATTAAACAGGAAAGAAGGTTTATTGAATGTAAAGTTGTGCAATCCATCAGTTAGAGAAACTGGAAAACTGACTCGTATGAATGAATTTGAAACTTGTTTGTAGTTCAATATGAAGAGAAACAAGAAAAAAGGAGCCACGAATTTCCTCTTTTTTCTCATTATTTTGCATATTGTTAAAAAATGAAATTCTCAATTAGATAAATTTTTCAAGATTATATGTTAGTTAGTTAACTACCTATCGTTAGAAAAGGAGCAGTTACTTCAGAAAATGCTGTTGTATGAAAATTAATGTAGATTTAAAAGTAACAGGTTATAGGGTAACGCTTAAAGATATTGAGCTAAAAATAGTACAAGAAAAGGATTATCCCCTGTCACACCCATGTGCTTAACTGTGAAAAAGTGCCGCTAGTTATCGATTAACGATTGCAACCCTTTTATATTGGTGTCATGGATGGGTCCGCAAGTTGGCCTTCAAAAAGGTTCCACAGAGGCCCACAGAATACAAAAATGCCATTTTTTTTTACCGACCGCAAATAACAATATATTCGTTCGCGATTAATATCAAGAGGTAGGTCAAAAGCAAGCTCATAAATACAGCTGTGCAAAAATGTGCTCCTATAAGGCTTTTACTCTTTACCTCACAATCCAGCATTTCAACGGCCTTGAAGGCTTGTAAAACACTGTTGTTAAAAAAATGCTTGTTACAAGCATTTCTCATTTTCCGAAAACGTATTCAATCCTTTCAATCCTTTGAACGAGGATTTAAATAAGAAGATGCCACAAAAGTAACCAACATTAATAAGCCTTTACCAAACAATTCAAGTGCTGACGACCTTGAAGAAAAAGGCTTTTGAAAATCTTGTTGGAAAAGGAGAAAATGCTGGTAACCAGCTTTTCTCCTTTTCCAACAAGCTTTTCTATCATTTCAAAGACGGAAATGTTTTTTTTTTTTGCAGTATTGAAATTGTCGTCTGCAAATGCTATCAATTTGGTGGAGGCTAAACTTTTGTCGTCTGGTAAAGAGTTAAAGGAAACAACAACTTGTCTGCAGATTGGAGACTTGCTATCAATCACTGTGATTGGTTTTTGCATACAGTCTCATATTCTTAGACATACTTGAAATTTTAATATTTGGGATTGTTTTGTGCAGCTTTAAATGCATTTCTTTTTTTGTTTTGACGTTGCAGCAAACGCTCTCGAAAGCTACGATTAATCACCATCTATGTTTTAACCCTTTTTCGCCGAATTTATTCTATCAAGTTACAAAAGTACTGATTTACCGTGAATTTCTGGCGTTTTAAATGAACAGAACACAGAATTTTATTGCTGTAGGTACTTAAAAAATATTTGTAGCAAACACTGAGAAAAATTCAGTTGTGAAAAGTTAACAGCGGGAAACTAATTCTTACACAAACAAAAAAAGAATACTTTTGTATTTATAGAGCGTTCTCTCCTCGCCCCCATGCCTACAAAAATATCGAAATTTTCAGTACAGAGTCAAAAAGCAAATTTTTTTTTTCAGAGAATAATTTTCGTTGCGGAAACTGTAGAAACAGGATACAATCGCATATTTTGTACAGTCCAATCTTAATTCACACCGGCCACAAACCTATAACTGTAATGATAATATCAGGGCGCATAGTTGAAAAAAAAAACTTATAGGTAAACTCGAGGCTGGTTTTAAGTGAAAAATTTCAAATTAGCGGGCAGGGTAGAATCAAGACAGAGCTACGATTTCGTGCAGAAATGCTAGAAAAGCGTATGATGTAGAGACATGGCTAAAGTTTTGTCGTCCTGTCAGGAGATAAACAAAGCGCTGCGTATAGATGTCTATTGAGACAAAAATACATATTATGAGCCGTGCTCTTGGATTGATTGATTGAGCGTATGGTGTTTTACATCATTTTCAACATATTTCAGTCATATCGCGGCTATAAGTGCACCTATCGATGCTTTCCCAGAGTTTCTTATACCAGTACTCCAGTACTACTGAGAAAAGGAGAAAGTGCTGGTAACCTGTTTCCCCAATATTTTCTACCCTATCAAAGGCAAATTCCATAATTCGAGCTATATTTGAACTGTTGTGTGCACATACTTTGAATTTGGTCGAGTCTAAAATTTCGTCTTTAAGTAAAGGCCTAACTAAAATCAATGCCGATTATCGATATTTTCTGAGGCAGTTGTTCATATGATGTGCTGCAAATTGGTTTCTGGAGGGTAATGAGTTTATTCTTTTATTCTCCAGAAGAGAAATGGAAACGTCTTTCTTTTCGAATATCACTTGATAGATGGAATCTTTCAGTAGAAACGTTTTCCCGCCGACAATATCCAGACATGAAACTGTTCTTCAACTGAGCATTACCAGAAAAACTTTATGTGCTTTCATGGTAAAAAAAAAAAAAAACACTTTAACATTTACGCTGCTATTTCAGCTAGTTACAAGCATTGCCTCCAGGTAAGTACTACAATGTTTTAAAACCTTATTTTCCTTAAATTCCACAAAATGAGGATATTGATGAGTGATAGGTCAAAAGAAACGGAACAGCATTTAAGGATACTATACATGTAGTTCTGTATTCACACTCCCTACTTAAGCTAATGTTTCAAAAGACATTAAACAGAAATGTCAGACGGCGTGTCAAGCTGTTTACCCACAGTTCCTGTTCCTATATTTTCTTCTTATTCTATTAATTATTTGTCAGGATTTTAGACGGTAATTTCTGATGGTTTCGAACAATTAAGTTTACGGTACATATCAAGTAGCTTTGACTCTTGCATATAAGGCAGGAAAAGAGAAATCACAACGACGAACAAACATAATACTTTATTAGAACTTTTACGTAAAACGCCTTTAAGTACCAAACTCCATTCCAGATCAATTTGTTTTGTTTTTGGCTAGCCTTTCTATAATTAGTAACTAATTGAAATTGATGGACGATTTCTTAATCCTTTACCACACGATCCCGAGTTTTAACGACCTTGAGCAGGATATCATTTGAAAATAATTATGGAAAAAGGTGAAAATGCTGGTAACCAGCCTTTCTCTACTTTCACCGCAGAGTTTTCTACCCTATAATAGAACTTAAACTCATTTGTAAAAATTTTGAACTCATCCTCTGCAGATGTTTCGAATTTTAAAGAGTCTAAACATTTGTCGTTTTAGACAGGGTTAACTAACAGAAAACTAGTATTACTAAATAACAGCTGTTTAATTTGGACAGCACTCACCAGTGGAACTCCTCAAGGCATCGTTCTTTGACCGATTTCATTTACTGTTTACATAAAGGACCTTCCTGACTGTGTTGACAAGACCTGTTTAAGCTTTTAACCAATGGCACAAAGCTTCATTTACCAATAATTGATGAGATGGTCAAAGAAATGGGCACTAATTATCAACAAAGAAACAAAGTACTTGAGTTATTTGAGGGAAAAAAAAAATCAAGCATTGCGGAAAACACTTATCAGCAATGAATAACGGATGTTACGCACAAGTCTACGTGTGTGCGACGAAAAAAGGTTCCAGACTGCAGAAATGACTTTTGTCTTTTAACACACTGTTTTTCATGCACATCGATGAGGTCTGTTCTTATGTTGTACTATTCTATTCTCTATCAAATTTCTTGTTTTATAGACTTTACTACACCGACTAAAAACCCAAAAGAGGAACAAAAACAATCATTGGTAACTTTGAATGCTTCAATCTATCAGGTTATGGATTTAAGGTGAGCTGTTTGCTAAATAAATAAAAAAACCTATTTAGTGAAAAAATAACTACTTTCTTCAAGTTTAATATCCAACATTCGTATAAATTTCAATATAATATTAACTTTAGGAGAAGAAACGTACGCTGTGGACGGCAAAATGGCCATATATGTTCCCTCGGAGAGCGATTTAAATAAATCGTTATTCATTCAATATAGAAATAATGCACATGAAGACAGGTTTCGTGGCGCCGACTTGAAATAGCCCGCCATGTAGACAAAATTTGATGGCATTAATCACACAAAAGCTATCTATCTAGGTATTATATTCATTTTGTTTTAAACGCCATTTCTTCAAATGTGCCTTTTGCCAAACAACGATGACAGATGAACCTATGACATATATTTCAGGCATTTCCAAACCAATAAAGACAACGTTGTCTTCAAGCAACTACTTCAGTACCGTCCTCACCCAATACCTTACGAGTTTAGTCTTCCCATTGTTAGACCAAAAGACAAACATATCAAAAGCGCAGATGAACCTCTGTTTCAATATGTGTTTGTTATTCTACCACAGCTCAATCACACAGTTTGTTATTTACTTTATCCTCTATCTTACCGATCTTTTGTCAATAATCCAAAAACAATCTAGACAGAATTGCTTTATTTCCAAGAACTGTCTCTCTAATATAATGCTATGATTTATGGTGCAAATTTGTCAATGTCAACTTAACGACAAATACCTATGATTATTGCCGTTCTATCACCCAGGATGGTGTCTTTCGAGGTCATTTAGGATGTCTGCTGCTTGGTCGGTGATAGGCCTTATTCACGCATCGGTCATAATTCAAAACCCTGCTCACGATTAGAGTAAATAAAGTTGGTTATGAATGTAGGGATAAAGTTTACATGTATCAAAGAAAAAAGTAGCAGGAAAAACTAGAACTGTCACTGAATGTGACTTAATACCCCCGCCAGCGCTTTGACAGAAACAGGCAATTATTTGTACACAGACGGACACACGGACGGACACACGGACGGACAAACGGACAGACAGGCTGATTCCAGTATACCCCCCTAAAAATAATAATAAAAAATAAATAATCTATGGAGCTTAAAGATCTAGCTTTACAAAAAGATAGATGATGAAAAAGCAATTAATAGACATTTTATAAGACTGTATCGAAAGTTCGATTATTGTAAAATAGAATAACGAATCACTACTATGTTAACTTCAAGTTTAAAATCTTCATTCAAAGCACCGAGATTAACACGAGGCTGTTTGCAATAAATTCATCTGAGCTAGAATTTAACAACTGTTCAAGGACATGCAAATAATTTATGTTGAAAAAATAGTAGAAGAATATATATATTTGTGGGAGAGTGACCAGCGGCTTAGGAGGAGTGTTGTGCAATGCACGTGTAAAAGAAATTCCAGGAATATATGGCTAGGTGCGCTAGTCTTTATTGCTGAAACAATGTTAAACAGTATTAAAGAGAAAACGAATGAAAAGAGACAAGATAATTATGATTATTAAATCTGTAAGAAATCTATTTGAATAGATACAATAAATGAAACCCCCTAAAAAACCATTTCAATGCACATCAACGACCTGCGCAACCCAGCTGCATAATGAAAGGAACGCCACAATAAGAGACGGCGCCAAGGGCATGATTATATCTTATAAAACTTTTGGTATTGACAGTACATCTGAAATCTAAGACGCCCAATGCACATATATCAAACATTTGACTTGATTCATGGAGCAATAAAAAGAAATCGTATTTGAGATCACTCTGAAATCTCGATTATTTAAACTTTGCGGACATTGGTGAAATACACGTACGTGTACAACAGACTTTTAATTTTAAGTAACACCTACACACGTTTAAGTATTTCTTAGTTCCAGTGTTTAAGCAACAACAGTTTACCAATATCTGACATAAATTATGTATTATACTGTACAAATTTTAAAGATACTTGAATAGATACTGTCAAGTATTTATCTAGTATAGAGGAATGGACAGGATAATTTGACATAAACTGAACCAGAGTTACCGGTGAATATTTTCAAACAACCTTGATAATCCTAAAAATAGAGCTCTAGAAAAAACAGCAATGAGAAGTTAGTTCGATTTTCGTTTTTCGATTTTCAAAAAAAAAAAAAAAAAAAAAATTTCGATTTTCGTTTTTCGAAAAACGAAAATCGAACTAACTTCATTTTTTTTTTTGGATCTCGAAAGTCGAAAATCGAAAATCGAACTAACTTCTCATTGCTAGAAAAAACTCGATTGATGTCTTTATCTGTAGTTGGAAAAATAGCCTGTGGTGATTTGTCATAAATGAAGACTGACACTTACATGAATTGAGGGTTCAAGAATACTTTTACAGCCAATGGCTATGTTCCTGACAACATCGCTATTACAAGAAATGACCTCTGTTTTATCTGAAGAAAATAAATGAACTATGGCAGTACAAAACGAGATAATAACCCAACAAATTATATTCATTACCATGCAGGTGATTTTCAATCCCTGCATTTTTCTTGTAACAAAAATGAGATATATAGATCCCTACATAAGTTAACATTCAAGGTAAAAATTATATGAATGAGGTCAAGAAAAAGGTCATTGAGCGCGCTGTTTTCTCCACAACTGTAAAAAAGTTTTACCGAAAAAGCCAACGAACGTTGGATTCTTATAATCACATAACTTTATCTTAGGATTACAGTTCATAATATGATAGGCGAAAGACAAAGACCTACATGTACATATAAATGTGTGCTGAAATTTATATGAATTAACCCTTGTCCTGCTAAATAAAAGAAATTAAACTTTCAAACCGGTATTAAAAACCAAAATATTGCTGTTTGAAAGGTATTTTTGGAGGAACGATATATCCTTATCGGACAGTATAGACTCAAGTTGATCTTGATCTATGCTGTCCGCAAAAGGTCAGTGAGTCGCGCTAAGCAGCCTAGGTGTTAAACCTATTCCTTTCTTAGACAGGTTTGTCACGGACAAAAAAAAAAAATCCAGAATAGGCTACATATAATGACTTGTTTTTAATCTGAGGAGAAAAATAAATATCGTATCATTGTCACGATTATCAATTTTGACCGTTAAATCACTGGGAAAATCTAGGTCAGTAATATTTTCCCAATAAGGCAGAGGAATACCGGGCTTTGCCCAGTGACGAAACTATTTGCTTGTCTCAAACGTTTATGAAATAATAAAAGAATAGTAATGGCTGCATAGCACGGAAAACAATGGTAGTTATGTGGTCTAACATCACAATATGTCTTGAACAATCTTTGTGACGGCGAGCACTCAATTGGTCCAGCACATAGACTAGTACTATTACTTTGTTTAGTCAGCTGAAATAAAACCTTGTAAATTCGAGAAGATGAAAGGGTGTCAATCAAATTTATGCCTACACATTATGACATCTACTGTCAATTATATGGAATAAAAACACAGTTCGAGAGATTTCAGTTTGGCTTATCGTCCCCTTGGGAAAATAGACATTTCGAGAGAATTATTCATGGAAACGCGGTTTGCATCTCTGTTTTAAAGATGTGTAAATTACTGGACGCCTGTACAAACATTATACAGTTTTCATTTGACGCCAAAATTCGTTGCGGGTGCTAAAATCAATTAGAACGTAGATCGCGAAAGAAATGCATTTAACAATTGACAATTTTGGTTAGGACAAAGAAGAATATTGCAATTTCATAGCAATTAGTAACTGGACTAACTTACAAACCGGCATTTTCAGTGCAGTACTGGATTTGTATCTGCATTGTCCGCAAAATAACCCGAGGCCGTATTTGTCAGTTATTGTAAACTCAGTCATAACTGTACATTCAAAGACTAGCCAATTGATTGGCTGAGACAAAATGTCTCAGGCAATCAACTGGCTAGTCTCTGAATTTTAAGTAAACTTCAATTGAATCAAAAGTGGTTTATGTATTTAGGCCCCTGAAAACTTGTCTTGGAAGCTAACACGATTTTCCTTCTCGTTTCTGACATCGTTTTATTAATTACATGGATCGTACTGCATCGATCATATTTCATTATAAGTTAATTTAGTAAAGTGTGCATTTGTCTTTTAACCACTAATAAACTTTGAAGTCCCCAGTGAAACCATTTAAGACTAATTGAATCAAAGAAGCTACCATGAGAATGCTGTGGAAAATCAATTCTTGTCAATAAAAGGAATCTTTCTGATGCTTTCATGCAGTAACATTTAATGATGAAACGTCTCTGGATCTAGTTCTACATTATAAGAGGCCATTATTACATGCCAAATATTGTCACTGATTTGGGGAAATTCCTTCTCCTTTTCCACTCCCCTCAAATTATTTTGCTTTCCCTTTTCAAAACGCTCATTCATTGACACGGATGCCTTTGTACATGATGATTACAGTCGCGAAAAAAAAAAAAAAAAAAAAACTAGTAATACATAATCCGAACTACTTTCTGCACATGATAATATCAATATTAATCTGTGCCAAAACAGGCTCATTTATATCTCAATTTCAGTGCAAACGAATATCGCCTGGAGTCCAATTAAACACCACAGTTCCACGTATATAGATCTAAAGCAGTGGAGTATTGAAGTCCTAAATAACAATGCAACCGTCAACAATCACATTTCTAGTGGATTTCAAAGTATCTTTAGAGCTCCCATAAATGGCGGAACATTTTATATAACCGTTCATCAAGCAGCTCCTTCTCTAGAGGCAGCTACACCACAAAAACAAACTTTATAAATATACTTGGAAAATTGTAGCGAAAAGCGACCTTCAAAGTTTATGCATACATAGTAACGGTGAAATAACGTTGCCAACAAGAACTTAACCTCTTAAATTTCGACCCCTTGTTGATATGCTGTACGAAAAGTTCGACGTTGTACGAAATATTAACGTAAAAGTATAGGAAAGATCTACCTTTTCCGCCAGTGTGTCCATGAAAATGCGCACAATAAATCTTACTAGTTGGCCCCTAGTGTTGGGCCCCAAATAAGACCATTTAAGTTTTAGGGTTTTCTCCAACAGATTTTTTGGATCACAATGTTTGTCAAATAAGGGCAAATATATCATGGTTCAACCAATGAATAAATCATACACATTTAACTTTTTAATTCAAATAACGAACAAGTGAATAAAACATTAGCACATTTATTCTTCTGAATCATTCAAAAAACATGTGAATAACACATGAGCTTAAATGAGACATCGAAGATACATGGGTGGCTCTCTTGGAAATGGGGTTTTATGCATCTTCATAATGCACCATAGTTAGCTGTACCGTGCAAGTCACCGCATAATGTGGATTCTGTTTGGGGAAGCTCCGGCCGGATTATGAGAAAGAATTGTCCTTTGACATGCAGAAAATTTACCAATAGCAAAAAGTTTCGACCCAAGTCAGCCTGCGCGAACTGCGCAGACTGACTTGGGTCGATATTTTTTGCAGATGCATTAAACCTCCTTTTCAAAAAGTATGACTCACTTATTATTGGTGTCGTGGCCCCGGCTGGCACCATCACTCTACTCGTATGATTGTGACCATGAATGTCAATTTCGAATGGTCTTTGGCTTAACTGGTTTTTGACTCTACCTTAAAACATGAACATGAGAAGGGGAGGAACTGCATGCAACCAGGATGCAATCAAAATGTCAGGTTTTCCTCTCGAAATAGAAAATTCATTGAGTCCATTTAAAATGAGATTTTCGCCTTGCTTTTACTGATCTTTTTTGTCTTGACGCCGTTTTAACGCCGTTTGAGTCGCTTTTCATTTATATCACGCCAGCCACTGCATCTAATCATGGTATCATTGAGTTTCTTACCAACTGTACACACAGCAGTCTTTTTAATCCACTTGCGTTTGTGCTAAATGAACGATGTTGAAGCAATGTCCAATGGTGGGCGGAATAGATCCAATCGCAATGACCTTCCACAGTTACCGGACAGAATTTTGACAGTGCCGGGGTTTAGACTTCTGGATTACTACAGGGCTATGTGCATTACTACAGCGTTAGCGGGGCTTTGCTTCTTTGTTTTATAAATATATACATGTATTTGGAAATAGCTTACTCGTTACCCCTAGAAAGATTTCTCAGGAGCAATAGTCAGAATAGTACTTTTCACGATGATTTATCAAACGTATAGACCAATTTGTCAAGAAATAAGAAATTCATTCAAAAAAACTCTGGCAGCCGTTCTTTTGATATGACATACGCTTTTACCGATACTACGGTAAACCATCTGCTTGTCAAGATAACAGAATTGTTCTCTACTATGATTATTACGGCCCATCGGCTATTTTCGCAGAATTTTTTTTTTCTTATCATTTCCGGAAGCTTCGTGGGAAAAGGAGAAAATGTTTTTTCTCCTTTTCCCACAATGTTTTCAAAGGCCATGACACTCGGGATCATTAAAATTTGAAATTGCTTGGTAAAGGGCTTTCAATGAAAACCTATTTCCTTTGTCATTCGCAAAATTCCATTTAAATCCGATATTAAAAGACACTTTGAGAGGGAAATAAACCCATTTGTTTTGGTTCAATATCCCGGATATGTCGCAGTTCTCCCGGAAGTGAACAAAGTTTACTACCCCATGTCACGCGATTTTAGACGGGTTTAATCAAGTGGGAAAAATAGAACGATAAAGAATCAAAATCACGCCAAGAACTATAAATAAGGAATAGCGTCTGGCTGCCAAGTGATTTAGATGAGCATCCATGCACAGACCGTGCAGTCTGATCTTTTAGCTACACCGTTCGCTACTTGATTAGAAACCGCACCCAAACACATCTCTACCTTTGCAGTGCATTGTATATGAGCCATGCTCTGGCAAAAGGGGTTTAATGAATCTCCCTGATGCATTATACCAAGCAAGTCATCACATAATCAATTATTATGGATCCGTAAAATCCATTTTGTCCGACGATCGACTAGATCTGGAGGTAGAATGGTCCTGTGATATGCAGAAATTTTACAAATAGCAAAAAAGGTTTCGACCAATGTCAGCCTGCGCGGACTGCGCAGGCTGACATGGGTCGATACTTTTTTGCAGATGCCTTAAACCCCCTTTTCACAGAGCATGACTCATATAGTTAAGACCTCGAAAAGGATCGAGCCTGTTTCCTTGGTAACGAAAGAGTTTAAATTGGCAGTTACGAATTATCCTTACTCTGATATACAAGGATTCTACTGTATCATACAGGACAGATTTTGTCCTGCTATTATGCGATAATGATTATTTATAACATACGTATCCATTTCTCTTTGTATCTTTATGATTTATAAGCCTTTTAAGTCTAAAAATAAGATTGATAAAGACTGCGATAAAGTCTGCAAATGATTTTTCATCGTTGAAATACTTCCGATGCACTTGCTGCGTGTTTGACTCTTTTCCAAATGACAAAATTTAGCCTTAACTAAATTGAAAGCATTTGCAGACGACAAAATAAATGTCAGTAAAGATACTTTTTGCGTGAAAAACTTTGAGGGAAAAGGAGAAAATAATGGTTTTTATAGCATTTTCTCTTTTTCCCAGGATGTTTTCAAAAGTCCTATTCTTAAAGGTAGTTAAAAGTCGGGACTCTCTGGTAAAGGGTTGAAGTCAGTAGTTCTTGAGAGAGAGAGAGAGAGAGAGAGAGAGAGAGAGAGAGAGAGAGAGAGAGAGAGAGAGAGAGAGAGAGCTTTCACCTGATAAATGATGAGTTATTAGTACTACGCTATATGTCAAAAAGCTTTTACGTCGCAGTCGAAGATGCATGTTAAATTGATAACAGAGGAATTCAGTCGCCGATGTATTGAAATATATTAATTTTGTTTCTTGTAGTATACTTAGTGCGTTGTTAAATTTTTCATGAAATCAAACACAAACATCATTTAGGTGGGTCCTTTTGTTGTCAGAGACATTTCATTTACATGCTCAAGTTTAGCACTATCTTAATTTCTTGTTCCATCGAAGTTTTATCGAGCATCTTTTAAAGTTCGGTGTGCCAGCCAGACAGTGTGAAGACCCAACGAAACGTTCTTTGAAGTCCGGTTTGTATTTAGACTGTCTGTAAAAGCATTACAAATGTCCCCTGCATCCATATAGCTGAGAATTATAATGCTTACTCCCAAACCTCACTCTGTTCTCTATTTTCAGCTGTGTCGGTCGGAGTTAGTTGTTACACATTGGTGGCCATTTCCCTGGAACAATACTACGCCATTTGTCAACCGCTTCGGTCTCGTCGATGGCAGACACTCACTCATGCACGTCGAATGATCCTGGGTATTTGGCTAGCTGTGTTATTACTGATGAGCCCAATAGCGGCTTTCCAGAGACTCATACCAATTAAAACTGGAGGACATGCATGCAGAGAAATATGGCCGAATGTATTACTGGAGTTTAACATTGATCAGGCATACAGTGTAACTCTTGCAGTCGTTTTGTTACTAGTACCATTACTGTTGATGTCGGGTTACTATAGCCTTATAGCTAAACGGATGTGGATGGTGGGCAAGGCGTCAAACAAATCAGGTAAGACATTGAATTTCCTTATGGCTTATCATGTAATCTCGCTGTTCAGTTATAGGTATTAGTAAGATTACAATAGCGTTGAAGTTGCCCAGGTTCCGTTTCTTGTTGATACTCAGGCGTTAGAAGGGCTTTTGCGGACGACATAGATCACGATCAGACTACACGGAACGTGAATCTAATCTTGGATCAATACCGTCGGCTTGTCTAGACAAGTCTATGAGATAAAATTGTTCTGGGTTTCAGTGGATTGTATTTTAAGACGTCGAAAGAGGTCGAGTTGATACATTTAAGAGAGCTAAGCTATGTTTCAGCAGTGATAAGTTAGGCAAGTAAAACAATGGGTTTTCTAGGCCAGAAAACGGTTGAATCAAATCAAACACATGAGCTATGCTCTAGAAAAAAGTGGTTTAATGCACCTATGTAATGTAATTGGCCTGCAACACGCGAAAAGGGGCATTCGGACATTTGCGTAAAGTGTCGTCTCGGATCAGCCTGCGCAGTCCACGCAGGCTAATCCGAAACGGCACTTTCCGTTTTTATGTAATTTTCTGTTTTGTGCAAGTCTACTGAAGAACAAAATCTAATGTAATCGTAAAGTGCCGTCTCGGATCAGCCTGCGCGGACTGCGCAGGCTGATCCGAGACGACACTTAACGCAAAATGTCCGAATACCCCTTTTCGCGTATTGCAAGCCGTATTATATTAAGCAATACATCACTTAAGTATGGATCTATAGAATCCACTACGTCTGTAATTTAGAATGGTCCTTGGACATAAAGAAAACTTACAGAGAGCAAAATTTTGACTCATTTCAACAAATTTATAGAGAGCAAAAGTTTGACTCACTTCAGCCTGAGCGGATTTTTTAGCAGATGCAGTAAACCCCTTTTCAGAGAGCATGGCTGATATATTTCCAGCCAATACTAAAATTAAAGAAGTGTTCGCAGAATATCTTACAAAACATATGAAAGTGTAAATCTTAAATTAGACTCTATAGGCTGAAACTTCTGTACATACTTAACTGTCTGCAAAAGCAGGTATATATCACCATATGAACGTTTTAAAAATGATCCATGCTCTGTGAAAGAGGGGTTTAATGCATTTGCAAAAAGTATCGACACATGTCAGCCTGCTGACATGGGTCGAAACTTTTTGCTATTTGTAAACTTTTTGCTTCAGTCAGTTGTTAGACAAAATGGATTTTATGGATCCATAATTATATGATGGCTTGCTTGGTTTAATGCATTACGGAAATGCATTGAATCCCCTTTTGCCAGAGCATGACTCAAATAACTGTTCATTGCAGGTAACTCAGGGAGCCCAAAAAGTGGATCAAAATCCTTCTCTCACAGCAATAACTATTCCGAACAGAACCAATCGCTTATGCTGAATTCCAGCCACTACCAGCGAGACATCTCAAACCGGAAACGCATCATTCGGATGCTCTTTGTGGTGGTGCTACAATACTTCGTATGCTGGGCGCCCAGTTATATTCTAAGCACGTGGGAATCAATCGACTTCCAATCCGTTTTCCGTCTAATCACACCGACAACCAAATCTCTCGTCCTATTGTTAGCTTACACTTCATCGTTCATACACCCAATTACGTACTGTTTTATGAACCAGAATTTTCGACGCGGATTTTTACGCCTGATGCCCTGTATGTCGAAGTTTCCGAGAAATATGTCACTGCGAGTTGTGACGGAAACCTGAAAATTGTTTTGGCCCGTCGTCATTTACTTTCGCACAATTATATGGCTCACTGTTACTTGTAAAGTATGTTTAACTCGGAATTTGATATCTTTGAAAGGTAAAAAAGCACAGTAGGACAAGAAAAAAAAACTTTGTTATCAGCATTTTCTTTTTTCCACAATGTTTTCAAAATCCCTCTTTCTAAGGGTCGTTTAAAAGGTAATTAATATTTCTTATTTTCTTTCTTAATACTTATCAAATGTGTTTGAAGTAATTAGAATAAACCAATGTACATTTTTACTTGAATAATTGTATGTTTAAACAATCGGGTTATATCTGCTAATGTATCTAAGCCATGCAAAATTAAGCAAAAGGGTGTTGAATAAATCTCCGTCATGTATTATAACAAGCAAGTCATCCCAGAAGCATGTATCCATGAAACCCGTCTTGTCTAAGAACCAACTGAATTATGAAGTAGAATAGTCCTTGGAAAAATAACCAAAAGCAAAAACGTCGACCCATGTCAACTTGCGCGGACTGCACAGGTTGACCTGGGTCGATACTTTTTTTCTGATGCATTAAACACTCTTTTCACTTGGTTCATCTATTTCTGCAACATGTGTGTTTTTTATGTCACTTCTTTTAGGTTATGATTACCTTATAGATGTATACATTTTTTTCCTCGTATATTTAACCGTATATGGCCTTCAACACGCGAAAAGGGTCATTCGGACATTTGCGTTAAGTGCCGTCTCGGATTAGCCTGCGCGGACTGCGCAGGCTGATCCGAGACGACACTTTACGACTTTATTAGATTTTGTCCTACAGTAGACTTGCACAAAACAAAAAATTACATCAGAACGGAAAGTGTCGTCTCGGATTAGTCTGTGCGGACTGCGCAGGCTGATCCAGGACGACGCTTTACGCAAATGTCCGAATGCTCCTTTTTGCGTGTTGCAGGCCAATTATGTAATTATACAATAGAGAATAAAAGTTTGGGGGCATTTTTTAAATTCCGGTTTGGCAATTAAATCTCATACCAAAAATTGCTCCTTTTCTTTGGCTGAAGTTTGGATTGGCTTTGTCTTCAAAACTTTGATGATTAAACAAAATCTGTACAGAGAAATGTTTCTTGATCGACTGACAGACGGATAAACAGGAGCCAGGCAACGAAAAAAGCTCTTCTTGACATTCGAAATATACAGCTTATAATATAACAGAGAATGTATGATCACTTGTTCACACTTTACTTCAAGAAGTCATATATACAAGTACATGTGCCTGTATATTAAGATCATAAAAACTAACTATACAAATTTATACAAACATATTTAGATCCTACAACTGTATAAAATAAACTCAAAAATACACATGTGTAAAAACCTCTAAGAAAGGTCAAAGACAACCAAATAAACTCAAAGATAAAACGTATGAATGAACCTAATCAAAGTTAAGCCTTGAAAGAAGTATGAATCAAGTCGAAATAAGCCTTTCCAAGGTTCATTCTTAATTCAATTCTATTTCTATTTCCTATGAGAGGTCCTGCGTGGCTCAGTGATACAGGACTCAGTAAGATACAGGACTCGTGACCTGGAGGCCTTACTGGATCCACCGAGTTTTCGTGGGAGTGTCCTTTTAGGCAAGACACTTAAGAGCCCTAGCCTTATTCTCAGAAAATACATAAATATGTGAGCTGTCGCTGTGATATGACTGAAACAATGTTGAAAGTGCAATAAAACACCGGTCAATCATTTCATCTACTTCCCACGACCAGCCCTCTAATTGGTAAAGACAAACACGTCTCAGTAAAACAGATGTATAGTCTTTAAATTCAGAATGAAAGCAATAACTAGAAGGATTTGTGAACGAGCCTAGGGAATATGTGTACATATTGTAAATAAAATATATAAAATATGAGTATTTTGAACAAAACAACACACACAAAGAAATCCATGCTCACACGATGTAAGTTGTCAGAAATTCATTGATACTGGGCAAAGGATAAGAAAACGCCCTTGCTTATAATGACATGATCTTGGCTAATCTTATATATCATTTCAACTTGGATACAACAAGGCATTTCTACTGTCAATGTTACAACTTCACACCTTGTTCACTCGATCTACCATCCATTTCAGCCCGATCGTGCTCCGTCACAAAATCTTTGATCATGTTGAAAGTCATTTCCCACAGCTTCTCCTGGTCCTGCTGGTTTCTGTGAAGAAATTGATACTTCAAAAATAAGTGCTCGCAAACGAAAGAAACGAAAAAGCACGAAAAAAAAAAAACGAATTAATGTCACACAAACGAAAGGGAAAAAACAATAAAGCCCTGCTATAGCAAAAGGGAATGTAATGCTTCTCCGTGATACATTATACCGAGCAATTCGTCTATTATCATGGATCCATCAAAAAGCATTTATTCTTTAAATCGACTATATCTGGAGGTAGAATGGTCCTTTGCCATGCAGAAAATTTACAAAGAGCAAAAAAATTTCGATCCATGTCAGCCTGCGCGGCCTGTGCAAGCTGACATTGGTCGGAACCTTTTGCAGATGCATTAAGCTCCCTTTTCACAGAGCATGGCTCAACTACATGTATAAGAAACGAAAAAAACAACAACAAAAAAACAGAAGGAAATGGGAAATGAGAAGGGAAAGGAGAAAGCACAAAAGAATGGAAAAAAAAAAGGTAAAAAAAAAAAGGGAAAAGGAGAACACAAAAAGAAGGCGAACACTGCAGAGAAAGGGAAGAACACACAAACGAATTAAAAGAAAGGAAGGGAGAACACACAAAACAAAGGAAAACGATAGTAACGGAAAATATACAAAAGAAAGGAAGAACATACAAAACAAAGAGAAAAAGAAAAAGAGAAGCTTACAGAAAAGCACAAACAGAAACGAAAGGAAGTATGAAAACACAAAAGAATGTAATATGATAGAAAAGATAAATGAAGAACAGAAAGGGAGAGAGAACACACAAGACAAGAAAAAATGATTGATTGATTGATTGTATGATGCTAATGCCGTTTTCAACACTATTTCAGTTATACTGCGGCGTCCAGTGCACCTATCCATGCTTTCCTGGAGTTTGTGTTACCAGTACTCCGCACAATGCTCTTATCAAGCCACTGGCTCCTTTCCCACATAACCATCGTCGAAACAATAATCAGCGGAGAGAGAGGAAGAAAATGAAGGGAAATAGAACATATAAAGGACGGAGAAGCACATCAGCATGAATAAGATGGAAAAAAGAATACAAAATAAAAGGGAGAAAGAAACACACACAAAACAAAGGATACAGAAAGGAAAAGAGAAAAAGCAAAACGAAGACGGGAGAAATATGACTCATGCTATATGAAAACGGAGTTTAATGCATTTGCAAACGTGATAAACCAATGTCAGCCTGCACAGTCTGCGCAGGCTGATATGGGTCGAAAAGTTTTGCTATTTGTAGATTTTCTGCATGTTTCTTTCAGTCGGCTATTAGCCGAAACTGATTTTATGAATCCATAATTATGTGATGATTTACCTGGAATAATGCATCACCACAGAAATGCATTAAACCCCTTTTGCTATAGCACTGCTCACATATTATAAAAGGTATAAAAAAGAAAATGAGATAGATCTACCTACAGTACATGAAGGTTCAAACAGTTACAATAATACGTTTACTGTTCTCTATATCAAAGTTAACCCTTATCCTGCTAAATAACTAAACTTAAATTTTCAGTTCGACAGTAAAAACCCAAATATTGCCATTTCAAAGTTATGTATGAGAAATAATATCTCCTTATCGGACATTGTAGATCCAAGATCAGACTGCACGTTCTGTGCAGTCTGATCTTGATCTACACTGTCCGCAAAAGGTCATTAAGTCGCGCTTAGCGGCCTACGGATTAATAGTTAATCCTAAAAATATAGTATGATTCACAACAGTGGATTAAGAAGCACCCACAACAAAAAATACAGTGATGAACTGAATTTTGAAGAATCTGGTGACACCTATTTATCTAGTTTACTGTTTTGATATTTACTTTGTAATATCCTTTGTCGCTTTGACCTTGAAATTGTTGTAGAAAAGACCAGTAGTACCCTTGTGTTTGGGATTTGTGGCACAGTCTATAGAACACTTGGCACCATCGTATGTCTTCGCAGCACAACCTGCATAAATAACAATTCATAATAGATGAGTTTATATATAAATAAACAAAAAGTCTTAATTCGGTAAGATATTGCACATAACATTTTTATCGATAAATCCGCTTGGTTCCGGAAAATGCTCTGATAGGTCCTTTTGGCAGTGAAGACAGCTGCAAATCTTTGAGAAGCTATAAACCTGGTATGTCCAAAATGTATTTAACATTGGATTTTGATCAAAATAATTATTTCAAATTAAAATCTATCTACACGCACATTTATGGTAAGTATATTGCAAAAGGTTATTTTAAGCTTAAGGTTCGTTTAAGCCCTTTTGGTTATTTGGGTTCGATTCATCAGATTTTAATTAAAGGACAAAGACATAGATGATAAGAAAATACGCTCGTACATGTACAATCCCGAGTTCGATGATCCTAACCCTTAATCCTGCTAAATAACTAAAATGAAATTTTCATTTCGACAGGAAAAACCCAAATATTGCTATTTCAAAGTTTCGTTTTGGGGGAATAATATCTCCACCTCGGACAGTGTAGATCCAAGATCAGACTGCACGTTCTGTGCAGTCTGATCTTGATCTACACTGTCCGCTACAGGTCAGTGAGTCGCGCTTAGCAGCCTAAGGGTTAAGAGGTGAAGGCTGTTGAAAACATTGTTCAACAAAGGAGAACTACTGGTAACCAACATTTTCTCCTTTTCCCCGACAATGATTTTTACCCATATATATATCGCTTTAGCTATATTTATGTTGTGGTCTTCAAATGCTCTAAATGAGGACGAGTGCAAAGTTTTGTCGTCGAGTAAAGACTTAAAATGAAGATAATGATATGTATCGTAGTGATGTATTTGTCAAAGCATCGCCTGTGCTTGTATTCACCAACCAAAATTCTAAATTGATTCCTTAGTCTTATTATCGAGTTTTTTTTTTTTCAAATTTCAAAGTAACAAAATTTCTGACTGGCTAAACCAGACAGTTTAGTCAATTAGACATTCTATTACATTCTAAATTCCGAATACACTATAGAACAATTGGTGAGTATGGGCCCAGCTGGTTCTGAACAGTAATAGCAACGATGCTTGAGGGTATAACATTTTCATTGAGTTTCAGGTAGGCTCCAGTTCTTTACTTCTTTTCCTTTTTCGCTCATCTGAGCACGAAGTGCTCATGGTGAGCTTTTGTGATCTTGCTGTGTCCCTTGTGCGTCATCTGTCGTCAACTTTTACCTTGTGTACTCTCTAGAGGCAACATTTTTTGTCTGACACTCATGAAACTTGGTCACATTGATTGTCTTGATAGTATCTCGGACGAGTTTGAAAATGGGTCATGTCGGGTCAAAAAATAGGTCACTAGTTCAAATCTTAGAAAAACCGTGTGTACACTCTAGAGGGCACATTTTGAGTCCATTACTCTTGAAACTTGGTCAGATTGTTTGTCTTGATAATATCTCGGACACATTTGAAAATGGGTCATGTCAGGTCAAAAACTAGATCACTAGGTCAAATCTAAGAAAAACTTTGTGTACACTCTAGAGACCACAGTTTTGTCCGATACTCATGAAACTTTGTCAAAACGTTTGTCTAGATGATATCTTAAACGAGTGTGAAAATGAGTCATGTCGGGTCAGAAACTAGGTCACTAGGCCAAATCTTAGAAAAACCTTATGTACGCTCTAGATCCCAAATATTTTGTAAGAGACTCATGAAACTTGGTCAGATTGTTTGTCTTGATATTACCTTGAATGAGATTGAAAATGGTTCATGTCAGGTCAAATTTCAGGTCACTCGGTCAAATTTTAGAAAAACCTTGTGTACACTCGAGAGGCCACATTTTGAGTCCAATACTCTTGAAAATTGGTCAAAACGTTTGTCTTGATTATATCTTGGACGAGTTTGAAAATGGGTCATGTCAGGTCAAAAGCTAAGTCACCAGGTCAAATCTTTGAAAAACCATCTGTACGCTCCGAGGACACATTTTCAGTCCAATACCCATGACAGTTGGTCAGAATTTTTGTCTTGATTATATCTTGAGAGATTTTGAAAATGGGTCACTTTGGGTCAAAAAGGTTCCTAGGTCAAATCTTAGAAAAAACTTGTGCACAAACTAGAGGCCACATTTTGAGTCCAATACTCATGAAAATTAGTCGGAACTTTTGTCTTGATCATGTCTCGATCTAGTTTTAAAATGGACAACATTAGGTCAAAAATTAGGTCATCAGGTCAAATCTTTGAAATACCCTGTGTTTCCTTTAGAATCGGAAAAAGATTGGAAATGGGTCATGTATGGTCAAATGGCTCAGGTAGCGACTTCAGGGCCATCATGGCCCTCTTGTTTTTTGTACAGGTGTTACAGCATTATTTCAGGTATATCACAGTGTTCAGCGCACCTATCTATGCGTTCAAGGAGTTAAAGATTCAGTTAAGATTCAATACATTAATACATGTGAACACACTGTAGAGAAAAGAAAACAATCTTCGCTTGCAACTACGTTTTCAAAAGGTTGATCCACCGCAATATGGAAGAACCATCTACAGGAAGTAAATCATTAACCCTTTATCTTCCAAATATGTAACATGAAACTTTCGAACCGATAGTCAGAAGCCATATTTTGCTAGTTCAAAGTTCTAGTTCTTTTTGAAAATATCTCTATATCGGACAGTGTAGATTCAAGATCAGATTGCACGTTCTTTGCAGTCTGATCTTGATCTACGCTGTCCGCAAAAGGTCTTTGAGTCGCGTTTTTCAACCCAAGGATTGAATTTCATAAGTTTACAAGTCAGCCCTCTCTCTCATACTTACATCCTCGAATGCACGACAGACAACAACCAAAACAGCCTGCTGGCATTGGAAAATTACTCTCCACCATCCCAGGGTCTATACAGTTCACAGTGATACTCGCACCCTGTAATCTTCGTACCATAGCGTACATCTGATAAACCTATTTAGAACGGAGGGAATATCATTTAAAGAACTTTATCATTGTTAATAGAGTTGTTTGTTTAGTGTTTAAAGTCATTTACAAACAGTTTGATATTGAAGAGGACCAGTCTACTGATCTCTAAAATGTCTCAGTTTCCTTTTACCAGAATTATGGCCAGCACCTCTGCACTGCCACCGGTTGTTTTACCACACTAGTAACGTCAAAACCGTGTTCAACAGTAAGAAATAAATGAGCCATTCTCTGTAAACGGGAGTTTAATCCATTTGCAAAATGTATCGATCGAGGTCAACCTGCGCAGTCTGCTCAGGCTGACCTGGGTCGAAACTTTCTGCTTTTGGTCAATTTTTTCAACATGTTCAAAGGACCACCTTTCGTCATGATTTAATTTGTTGTTACACAAAATTGATTACATGGGACGATAATGGTATGATAACTTGCTCGGTACAATGCATCACGGAGATGAATGAAACCCCGTTTTGTCAGATTGCGGGTCAAATGTATTCTATTGCAATGACTGATCAATGTTTGAAGAGTCATTTTGCCGAACCAAGGCTGGCTACGACAATACTGAAAGCAATAAGGAGAGAGCATCTCAAATAACGCTTACAGCCCAAGTGCTTTCAAATAATTTTGAGGTCGTCAAAATTACGCAGCACGGAAGGTGCAGCCTGACCTTGAGTCTACAAATCGTATGTGCTGCGACAAAGAAAAGAAATTCTATAGCATTTGAGTCATGCTCTGTGAAAAGGGGGCTGATGCATCTGCAAAAAGTATTGACCTGGGTCGAAACTTTTTGCTATAAGTCAATTTTTGTAAGGGTCTAGTCTACGTCATGATTCAGTCCGTTAATAGACAAAGTGGATTTTATAGATCGATAATTATATGGTGAATTACTTGGTAAAATGCATCAAGATGCATTAAACCCCCTTTCCTAGAACTCCACTCATTCACGTTATTGAACATGTACAACATTTCTACAAGTCAATAATAGTAACACTGTCAGCGTCATATATACCTGATATAGTTTGCTTCTCCCGTAATATTCAAACAATGGAAATTTGTCGGGAGGTCCTGAGTAGTTCAAAGTCTCCAGATCAAACGGGGCCATGTTGTACGCCCCACTACACATCAGTAGTATTCTACAGTCGTCCCCGGACGCCCTCAGTACAGGCAGGAGTTTTGCGGTCATTAGGAACGCACTCAGGTAGTTGACTTGTAGTGCAGTTTCATACCCGTCTTCCGTTTTGTCTGACATGAGAAAACAATCATGAACAAATGAACAATAAAACAGGCCTTGCCATCAACATCAATTGATCAGATAGTTGATGCATTTATAGCAGATTTCAGTTGTAAATTACAGAGCAAGAGACAGGTATATCTACAGCGAGGAACGATGAAGGTAATTGATATAGGAATCTTTTCTCTCTCATATCAAAATACCCTTTCGACTTTGTTTATTTGGAAAAACATATTTTTATGCAGAGTACTGGAAAGAAAACTTCATGATGACATGGATAGATGTCCTACCGCCGTAGTATAAGTGAAATGCTATTGAACACAGCGTTCAACACCAAACAAGTAACCTTGTATAGAGAGATTCATAGCTTGTTTAATTAACCCTTTACTATACAATTACCCGTTTTGAAGACCATGAAAGAAAAAACTTCTGAAAACATTATGGGAAAAGAAGAAAATGCTGCATTGTCTTCTTTTCTCACGACGTTTTCTACCCTTAGAGAGACAAATATCACCATTTAAGGAACATTTTATTTGCTGTCTGCAAATTGCTTTCAGTTTGAACCAGTCTAAAATATAGTCTTGTGGAAAAGAGTTGATTTGTTTAAAGCAACAGGACTTATTCGCCGTGTTTATAGCTTCCACTGTTTTCTCTGTTCTATGAACATAGAACGACATAGAAAGTTCTGTCTCAGCCAATCAGAAAGTATGTTTCGGAATTCATCGTTTGACTTGGATTATGAACTGTTAGTGAATACGAACTCATGCAAGTCCTAACAAAAGTGTCCTTATGCTCCGTGAAAAGGGGGTTTAATACATCACCGTGATGCATTACACATTACACCAAGCAAGGTTTCACATAATTATGGACCTATAAAATCCATTTTGTCTAACAACGGACTGAATCTGGAGCTAGAATAGTTCTTGGACATTCAGAGACCTTAACAATAGCAAAATGTTTCGGTCCCAGTCAGTCTACGCGGACTGCTCAGGCTGACCTGGGTCGATACTTTTTGCCGAAACACTAAGCTCCCTTTTCACAGAGCATGGCTCATATCTTTTTTAAAGCCATTAGCCTCCTTTCAGCCAAAATGATATTCTGTTATTAGGATTTAAGCTTTGGAAAACACTTTCAATGATTCTTAATGTAGATATCGGCAAGCGTACATGTACGAGTATATTTAGACCCATCGAATAAATAGTATAGTAATAAAATCTTACTAAAGGGAATAAACCCTACTCCAGCGTTGTGAAACAGTACGTGGAGTTTTTTCCCGCTTCTTTTGTAATTTTCCGTAAAACTAACAACTGACTTGAATGACGCCATATCTACATGCATGTACTCTAGGGCTAGCGTGTCGGCGTCTGTCAGTCCGGCAGTACCCTTGGCTTTCTCAGCTTTGAATTCTTCGTTCATCCTCTCTATACACTGCAATCAGTAATCGGAGGTACAAATAAATGGAATATTTCTGGGCTAAAAGGGTAATATAATCTTCAGTTCTTCATTAAAAGGTAATTGAGCCATGCTCTGGCAAAATGATATTTAATGGGTCTCTATGATGCATGATACCAAGCAAGTCATAACATTATTATGGATCCATTAAAAAAATTGTCTAACAACCGGCCGTATCCTAAGGTAGAATGGTCCTTGGACATACAGAATATTCACCAAAAGCAAAACGTTTTGACCCGGCATGTCAGCCTGGATCTGTATTTTTTGTTGATGTATTAAACCCCCTTTTTGCAGAGTAAAGCTATTATGACTGGCGTGCAACACGCGAAAAGGGGCATTCGGACATTTGCGTAAAGTGTCGTCTCGGATCAGCCTGCGCAATCCGCGCAGGCTAATCCGAAACGACACTTTCCGTTTTTATGTAATTTTCTGTTTTGAGCAAGTCTACTGTAGCACAAAATGTAATGTAGTCGTAAAGTGCCGTCTCGGATTAGCCTGCGCGGACTGCGCAGGCTGATCCGAGACGACAATTTACGCAAATGTCCGAATGCCCCTTGTCGCTTGTTGCAAGCCATGTTATGGTTAGTCATTAGTATGTCCCCCTGCCAATTCTTCACTGATGTAACCATAAGAAAGGTTTAAGTGCAAAAATGGTGGTGTCTCAGAAATCAATGACCAGCAATAAGATCTATCTGGACATCTAATGAATTTTTTATCTTTCAAAGAAAAGCCTACTGAAAATAGGCAAAAAGGGGAATGGTACTATAGGGGCCAGGACGACTATAAACTATTGGTAGGAACATTACATATAGAATCATCTATTCTGTCTATTGAGCCCCATGGTGGTCTTTGTACATTGTACAAACACTTTATTTAGGTCAGCCTGCACGTCCGTTCAGTCTGATCTTTTTCAGGTGTCTTTGGTACCTCTTGTTAAAACTTTACTCATCTCATTTGAATAAAATAGGATGATACTACACGATGGTTTGTTGAAACAGTTACTGTTACTCTATTACTCAGATGAGAAGTCGATATACATGTACATCTTCAAGACAAAAAATAACAATGTTTAAACTGCAACATAAATGTAAATCCAACAAAAAGAACCTTACTAGCTTTACTTCTTGGACAGATGTACAGACATGCAATTGTTCTGACAGACAGAAGGAGACAAGTGTGGTACTGCCATACTAACCTTCATCGTTCTCTCCTCCGAGCGACATGCCATAACGACTGTCGCACCCATCATGGCACACCATTTTGCAATTTCGTAGCCGATACCTAGAAAATAAGAACTATAATAACTTCAGATACAAAGCCCAAATTTCAAAGGTACACATGTCATGGTATAGGCCTCCTTCAAATTCTTTGACAGCAAATACAGTAAAGTAATGGCTTTGACATAGTACATTATTGAAAGCCGTAACAACTTTAAGGTCCGTATTCATCAACCATTCTTAAGAACAATCTTATAGCCTTTATATCTGAGATTTTTCAAATTTGGGAGAAACATAACTTCTGATTGGCTAAAATAGATGGTTTAAACAATCAGAATTTGTGTTACTTTCAAATTTAGAAAATTTGGTGAAAAAGACTATGAACATTTTTAAGAATGGTTGGTGAATACAGACCGAGTACTAATTATGGCACACTTTTGTGCAATCCGTAACCGATACATGGACAATGAAAATATGTTTCATGTGAAATCTATACACAAGATTAAGATACGTCTTTGCCTTCTCTCAAAAAGATGCATTGTCAATAAATACTGTAACGTACATGCAATAGGAATGCCATATGCCCTCGCTGAGACCCTGACCTTTAAGTTACTTAATTAAAATCTAGAGATCAACTCTTCAAAATTCTATAGAAAATATATGGACCAAGACTGGAAAACCAGTGTTTAATCTTTCCCAGATGACTAAATTCTAGATTTGTCCTAGTTGAAACCTATAGCAGATGACCCAGAAATGAGACTAAAATGATGGAATTTGAATTTGAAAGGCTAGCAAACATTGTGTAAAAATAAGAAAATGCTGGGTACCGCAATGTTTTTAGGCTCGTTAAAAGCCCCCTTTTTCAGGGTCGTTAAAACTTGGAATTGTTAGGTAGAAGGTACATTATTCTACGGACAAGGTTTGATAAAAGCGATGGACCAACGAAAAGATAAACGGACGGTTTGACTGACAATTTGATTGAATGTTCCCTTGGAATTACCAGTGTGTTGAATTAATTAAGACTTAAATGCGACTTTGTGGATTTTGTGGACAGTGTAGATCAAGATTAGACATCACAGATCGTGCAGTCTGATCTTTGATCTACACTGTCCAAAACGGTGTGAGAAGCAAAATGTTTAAATCACAAATTGTAGCTTTACACTATTGGCTGGAAATCCCCAGTTTGATTTATTTAGCATCTTAGGAATTTAAAGTGCTATCAATAATACTATTCACTTAACCCTTTACCAAACAATCCCTGGTTTTCACGGCCCTGGGAAAGAAAGCTTTTGAAAACATTGTGGGAAAAGGAGAAAATGCTGGTAACCAGCATTTTCTCCTTTTCCCACAATGTTTTCTACCCTATTAAAGACCTTGCGCCAATTTGTACCAATTCTGAATTTGTCGTCTGCGGATGCTCTCAGTTTGGAAGAGTCTAAAATTTGTCGTTTGGGAAAGGGTTAAAACCTTTTACCAGTCGACTGTATTTTAAATAGACTTGCCAAAATTGACGGTATTTAAAGGTGAGGTATACGTTACCCCAGAAATGATGGGAATTGCTTTTTGAACGGTTAGAAAACATGGTGGGAGAAGGAGAAATGCTAGTTACAAGAGTATTCTCCTTTTCTTTTTTTTTTGTTTTCAAAAGCGTTACTTCATAGGGTCGTGAAACGGGGGAATGTACGGTAAACAGGTAATTGGCATAACCAATTTGTGTAGAAATTGCAGTCTTGCGCACCATAACGCTTAACTGCGCTAACAAATAATGTTTAGGATCATCTACGACATGACACTATTTAAACATATTGAAATTAAAAGGTATAAATTGTACCTTAATACTTCGAACTTTGTGAAACTATCCCAAATGAAACAACGCAAGATACCTTGGGCTGGCGGCCTGGTGTTTTTTGACCCCGACGAGTAAAAAGTATGAAACGCCTTTCAAATACAGATCCCGTTATCTAGCTCTTTACCATATAACCCCGCATTTTATGGAAGGCGCTTTGAAAATATCGTGAGAAAAGGAAAAAAATGCTGGTAAACAGCGTTTTCTATTTTTCCTGCAATGTTAATAACTATGTCAAATACAATTTCCTTTATTGGGCAACATGTAAGTTGTCGACTGAAAAAGTTTTAATATGGATGAGTCTAAAATCTTAACGTATGGCAAACAGTGGAGTCATTTTATTTGTCGTCAGCAAACTTTTCATAGTCGACCCCCTTGAGTAAAGGCAAAACTCGTATAAAAGCCGTAACAAGACCCAAGTACTGACAAAAGCGA
Source organism: Hippopus hippopus (assembly GCA_946811185.2). Taxonomy (NCBI): domain Eukaryota; kingdom Metazoa; phylum Mollusca; class Bivalvia; order Cardiida; family Cardiidae; genus Hippopus; species Hippopus hippopus. Next base: position 35,415,618 of record OX328100.1, read on the forward strand.
CTAAAATTGGTGAGCCAAGCTCTGTTAACCCTTTACCACACAATGACGACTTTTAACACCCCTGAAAGAGATGGCTTTTGAAAACATTGTGGAAAAAGGAGAAAATGCTGGTTACCAGCATTTTCTCCTTTTCCCACAATGTTTTCTACCCTGTCAAAGAAAACTCATTTCATATGAACCACATTGAAACTGTCATCAGCAAATGCTTTCAATTCCGACAGGTCTAAAATCTGGTCGTGTGGTAAAGGGTTAAAAAGGGGCTTTAACGCATCTGCAAAAAGTATCGACCTATGTCAGCCTGCGCATTCCGCACATGACATGACATGAGTCGAAACAGTTTGCTATTTGTAAATTTTCTGCATGTCAAAGGACCATTCTATCTCCAGATCCAGTCGATTGCTGCACAAAATGGATTGTAACGATCAAGTTATGTCATGACTTTCTAGGTATAATGCATCAAAGAGTAGCATCAAAATCCTTTTGCCAAAATACAGCTCAATCTAGTTTGTTTCTATGATGTTTAACGCCGTTTTCAACATCATTTCAGTTATATAGCAGCAGCCAGTGCACCTATCCATGCGTTTCTGGAGTTTCTTTACCAATAATTCTCATACTTTTCTCCCAAAGACACTAGCTGCTGAATCATTATCCTGTCACAATGACTATCCTCGGAAAAAGTTTTGGCCGAGCTGCTGATTCGATCCAGCGACCCCTGGTTTCAAGCCTTGTGAGGAACCGACTCGGCAACCGGGCCGGCTGAAGTTACGTCCAAAGCGACTTAAATAAAACATTAAATAAATTCTACTTATAATGTAAGAAAACATTGCTCTGGAGACATTTTTACTCATAAAATTTTACTTATTCATACGCAGGGTCCCGGTAGCGCAGTCAGCAGCGTACAAGGGGTCCCTGAAAAATGGCTTTAAACATCATACAATCAATCAATCAACTTATTTATTCATACAGAAACTTTATTGTAGACAGAACATACCGTTACTCGAACCAGTGACCACAATAATCCTATCACGAGAGAGCGTCGAAATCGGCAACGAGGGACCTCCGCCCATGGTTGTGTCTAGATGTTATATGTGTACTTTATTTTCTGTTGTTTCATTATCTCTTAAACCCTTTCAGAGACAGATATCATAAACTCGTCTTCTTTCCTTGACCGAAAATACAATCCACTGCAACTCAGAAAGATTTTTTTCTGTTATAGGCTTGTCTAAACAAGCGGACGGTATAGATCAAAGATCAGACTGCACGTTCTGTGCAGTCTGATCTTGATCTATGCCGTCCGCAGAAGCCGCTGTTTCGCATGTTTCGCCGAAAGGGTAAGCAGTTGTCGCTAAAAAAATCTAGGACGCTTAAAGCTGTATCTTCCGTAAAATTTAACCCGTCGTATTTCTTTCTGACATAAAGTACAGCCGATCACCTGTATCGAAAGGTATACCTCAAAAACCTTTTACGATACAGTCCCGAGTTTTAATAACCCGATGAAAAAGGCTTTTGAAAATATTGAGGGAAAAGGAGAACATGCTGTTAACCAGCACTTTCTCCGTTTCCTACAACGGTTTCTACCCTTTCCCTATTAATTAAGACAAATCAGCTTCATTAAATTTGTCGTCTACAAATGCTTTGAATTTGGACCAGTCTAAAGCTTTATTGCCTGGTAAAGAGATAAAGCTGTGTCGCAGAGTTATCGTAAATTTATGACAAAAAGAGTACAGTGTGACTATAAACTCTTTTCCTACCTAATCAAGCGACTGGTTTCCTTTCATCGTGAGCCCTGCTTTATATCGTAACCGTAAAGATGTCTTTTACTTGCAACTTTATATCTTAAACTCTCTCTGCTTCCTTTACATGGGTATTCCTTGAGCAGTATACCAAAACTTACTATTCTAAATTATCGTATTCGCATCTTCTTTTCTTGAAATGTTACGTAATGGTGGTTTCAAATCTTGGAAGTGTACACTGCTTGTCTTACCTACAAGTAACCTACATGCAGCTCATTCAATAGGGCTTAGTGTGCGTACCGTTTTGGGATATATGTAAACATTTTTTTTTTCACTAAAGTCTATCTAAATAAAAATAGGACAGTGTTGCTGCAAAAGTATCTTTGTAGATCAATGCGTTAAGAATGAAGTAAGGGGCACTGGCAAAACTAAAATTCTCAAAATATCAAACTATCTAAACATCCTGGATATAAGAATAAGTTGAGAAAAGAACAATAAAAGATGATGTTTAGCAAACGAGACCGTAAAAAAAAGATGGCCAAATGAACAAAATAGTTCATTAAAGCATGGTTTAACTCCATGAAAAGTTAAAGTGGTTAATGAATGAAAAAATGAAAGGATAGATAGGTAGATGGACGGACAGACAGGCACAAGAGAACAAATACTAGTAGATTGTGACCAAAACACTGCACATACTGCTTTAAGCGTTCCCATTTTTTCGCTCATTCATTGGACAAGGTAGAAAGAATACGATCAATTCCCCATACCTGAGGAGGTCATTATGTGGGACTATTTTAAAACATAATGATTATGCTCTGTGAAAAGGCCGTGTAATGCATCCGTAAAAAGAATCGACTCAGGTCAGCCCGCGCAGTCCGCGTACTCTGACCTGTGTCGAAACTTTTTGGATAATTTTCTGCATGTCAAAGGACCAATCTACCTCATGATTCACTATGTTGTTAGACAAAATGAATTTTATGGATCTATGATTATGTGATGTCTTGCTAGGTATAATGCATCGCGGGGATGCATTAAACCCCCTTTTTTAAAGCACGACTCTTATCTTTTTTTCGCAGATTGTGACGAAATCTGTTAAATTTTGGATTTCAACAGCTTCACGTAACTCAGATATTAGAATATAGGAAAAAGGGGTTCGAAATAAGAAACACAATCGAATTAGAAGCGAGCTTCCCCAATCCCATTGTCGGCTTAATGGTGAGAATCGAAAAGAAAAAAAAAGATGCAAAATGAAATTATTAACCCCCCTTTTCATATAAATTAAACAACCTTTTGCAATTACACAGAAGGAAGGCGTTTGGAAACACAAAGAGAAAAGGGGACAATTGCCTGAAACGACCGATTTTTACCTGTTCCAGTATTTTTTTCATCCACCTTTACTTTCCTTCAAGCACTTCTGTATCACCTGCTCCTTATTACTGTTGAAGTAAATGTAGCCTGTGTACATTTCTGCATTTTTAACCCTTAACCGCACAGTCAGGAGTTTTAACGACCCTGAAAAAGAAAGCTCTTGAAAACATTGCCGGAAACGGAGAAAATACTGGTTTTCCAGCATTTTTCTCCTTTTCCAATAATGTTTTCTGACCTTCGAAACACATATTTTACTTTTTGAGTCCGAATTATTTTGTAGTCTTCAAATGCTTTCAATTTGGACAAATCAAAATTTTTGTCGTTTGGATGAGGGTTAACTCTTTACCAGACGACAGATTTTAAGACGTGTCTATACAGTCAAATCTGAGTTAGCGGTCATACCTGAACAGCGGTCGATCTATCGACAACGGCCACTCGAATTCCCCCCGTGCAATTTCCTTCTTTAATTGCACTGTGTATAGCGTGATATTGTGAAATGCAGCCAGCGGTCACATTAATTGGTCGGGATCAACAGTATATCACACCTAAACAAAGGTCAGCTGACACAACACACGACCTTATTTGTCGGGATACGGAAAATCGATAATTAACACTATACTGTAGTTATTGACGAAGTCGACTACACAATGTAAAACGTGCAAACAGACAATTACAGATTATACAACCCCTAATTATGGGTAAATGACCGACAATTGTTGTTTATTTTCATGTTTCGTCTTTAAAGGATGAATGGCAATGAAAGTTTATCGGTATTTTTGCAGATGGGTAATTTGTTGTAATAATATGAAATTGAACATCACGTCAATCGAAGTTGTTTACACATTTAACTAAATTGCGAACTCGGTGATTTTAAAAATGGGTGGAAATTTTCTATTGCATTCAATTCTTGCTATCATGTCGCTCTCGAAACGTAAATTCCTCTCTCTAGAGGACCGTGTGAAAGTTGTTCAAATGCTTGAATCTGGACGTTCTTCACGGATTATTGCTACTGAGTTTGGTGTAGGCCGCACACTACTCCCGATTCGGGGTCTAGCTCCGATGTTATTTTTGTGATTGTTTCTCCAGAGAAACAATTACAAAAATAACATCGGAGCTAGACCCCGAATCGGGAGTAGCCGCACACAAATTCAGAGTGTTGCAAAACGCAAACGAGAAATTCTCGAGGAGTACGAAAGTGGTGACCCTTGTTCTAAACGAATCCAAAGGAATGTCTCTTATGAAAACATTGACGCTCTGTGCTATAAATGGTTTCTGGATGCCACATCTCGGCAAATTAATGTGTCTGATCCTCTAATCAAAGAGAAAGCTCTCAAATTCGCTGCAGACTTAAATGACTCAGATTTCAAGGCATCACATGGTTGGTACCCACTGTCTGTATGAATGATGCCATGGATTATTTAAGTAAACAGAGAATTTGCTCTGCAGATTGGAAATGAGTCAATGTTCAAATGTGTCAATGACTTTGATGAGCTTTTGATAGATATGAGGGTTGCAAAAACTTCCAAGCAGACAACAATTGATATTTTTTTCCAAAAAAGACAGTAACAGAGTGCATGTTTCTTTGCAGAACAAATCATTGTGTTTCTGTATTTTTTTTAACAAAAGCTGCAATGTTTTGATTAAGCAACATTTAATTTTTTAAAGTTTTTACATGCTTTCTTGCAAACCATGCTTTCTTGCAAACACTTTAGATGAACATAGTATAACACATGAAACTTGTGAGCACTATTATTGTTAAATATGATGGAAAAGGAATGAAAAGGAAAATAAGTCTTTTAAATAAAATCCTTTTATTCAAGTCTTTTTTTTTGTACATAATGTGAGGCAGAAGTTCATTGTGACATACAAAAGATGATTCAACAAGCTAGAACATCATACAATACTGCAAAGCACCAACTATAGTATGATAATAATGTGCAAGAAATAAGTACTGTGAACAGCAGCCAATCTGTGTACAGCAGCCAATTTGGGCACATCCCTTGACTGGCTGCTGTACACAGATTTGACTGTACTAACAACATCGGCAGAATACAAATAAGCTATGCTCTGTGAAAAGGGGGCTTAATGCATCTGCGAAAAGTATCGACCCAGGTCAGCCTGCGCAGTCCGCGCGGGCTGACCTGGGCCGAAACTTTTCGCTATTGGTCAATTTTCTGTATGTAGATGGAAAATTTTACCTCATGATTCAGTCGGTAGTTGGACAAAAATGGACCGTATGGGTCTATGATTATGTGATTACTTGCTTGGTATCATGCATCACGGAGATACATTAAGCCCCATTTTGCCAGAGCATGGCTCATTAATTTAATGTGGCTCAGACGATGAGAATAGGCGTTTTATTGTCAGAAAACATTTTGGGAAAAGGAGAACACACTGGTTACCGGTAATTTTACATTTCCTACATTGTTTTCAAAGGCCCTCGTCGCCAGGGTCATTAAAACACGAGATTGTTCGGTAAGTGGTAAATGGTTCTGTATAATCTTATAGACGAGCATTCAGAACGCCTAACTTATAGTTTTTCAAAATTACTCGTACATACTGATTAGAAAAATTCTTGTATATTTTACCCTTTTCCTAACAATCTCGTATTTTAACGACCCTGACCATGAGGGCTTATGAAAGCATTGTGGGAAAATTACAAAATTCTTTCGTCCCTACCAGGAACAAATTTCAGTTTTTGAGTATCATTAAAATTGTTCTCCGCAAAAAATGTAGGATATTTTGGCCAAAGACGTTTTGGCCAGGATGTTTCGGCCAGGACGTTTTGGCCCTGAACGTTTTGGCCAGCTGAAAGTTCAAAGTAGAACGTTTTGGCCATGGATGTTTTGGGCAGAACGTTTTGGCCAGGGAGGTTTAGCTACAGATGTTTTGGCCAGCTGAAAATACAAAGTAGGACGCTTTGGCCAAATGTAATTTTGAAGTCTTTTGAAAACATTGTGGAAAGAGGTGACATCGTCTGTTAAAGTATTAAGGTATAATTTATTTAAAGATATCTGTGGAAGAAAAAAGAATTTTCCAAAATGCCCGAGGCAGAAACGTCCATCCTCCGTCCGCAAATGTTTTCAATTCACACAAGTAAATTTTTTTGTCGTTTCATAAAATCAAAGAGCGTGGTCACCGATTGATAAAATGATTTGTACCCGTATGAAGACAAATCCCACCATATGGCGCCACACCTGTTTTGTCGTCTGCAGATATTTTCTGGTGTACTGGTCTAAGATGCCATCGTCTGCTTAAGAGCATGGCTGCAAAGCCCGGGAAAGGTGACGGTGATAAGAATAAAATACGTGAAAAGGTGAGCTGTCGTCGTGATATGACTGAAGTGCTGTTGAAAGCAACGTGCTATATAGTTCTTAAGAGATATGATGTCGTGCTGAGCGATTCTTTGAAAATCAATGTATATTGATAAGTCAAACAAATGAACCATGCTCTGTGAAAAGGGGTCTTAATGTATCTCAACGGTGCATTATACCAAGCAAGTCATCATGTAATTACAGATCCATAAAACCGATTTTGTGAAATAACTGACTTAATCACAAGGAAGAATGGTCCTTTGAAATACAGAAAAGTGATCACTTGCAAAAGGTTTCGGCTCATGTCAGCCTGCGCGAATTGCGCAGGCTGATATGAATCGATACTCCTTGCAGATGCATTAAGCCCCCTTTTCACAGAGCATGACTATAACTCAAATGATATGGCGTTTCAGACTCGTCCATATTGAGGGTAATTGCAGACAACAATAAATGCTGCTAGAGCAATTGACCCATGCTCCATAAAAACGGGGTTTACTACATCTGCAAAAAAGATCGACCCATGTCAGCCTGCGGAGGCTGACTATTGTCGAAACTATTAGCTTTCTGTCTTTCTTTTTCGCATTTCCAGACCATTTGACCTCATGAATCAGTCGGTCGTTGGATAAAAAAAATGAATCATAAGAGTCCATAATTAAGGGGTGAATTGCTTAGTATAATGCATCACGGAGATCCATTAAATCCCCTTTTCACAGAGCATGGCTCAAATTATAGTTGTTTTTTGAAGGGTAGCAAACGCTACGGAAAAGAGCTCTAAAAGAATGCTGGTCACCAATATTCTTCTCCCTTTTCCCCAATGTTTTCATAAACCTTCCATCTTCAGTGTCGCAGAAACACAGGGCCGTTTGATAAAGGGTTAAGATTGCTTCATGTAGATCAACCTATTTTTTTACGGGTATTAAGTTACTGAATTATACCGCACATACCGTAACTAAAGCGTTTCGGGTAACCATGACAACCAGTGGTGCTTTTAAATCGATGATACAGGTTAAGGTATAAACGATAGCATTATACACTAACTCATTCGCTTAAAGATGCCCGTCTACAGCCGGTGAGCAAAAACGCTGTTAAATTTCAAACAATTTAGAATGGTACAGAAATCAGTCCTTTGTGTAAACATGGGTAAATTACTGACATATATGGTGTAACTGAAAAAAAAAAAGAAACACAGAGATTTGTATTAGAAACCGAACATTGGTCAGAAGAAAACTGGCTGACGATCGGAGCTGTAAACAATGGCGGTGCGTCACGGAAATTCATCGTTGGTTTCCGCCTAGAGTCGGATACGGTGTAATTTGCATATATAGGCCGCGACCTCCGTCTGAAAATCGACGCTGCAACAGAGAAGCCTCCATTTTCCTTCGTTTACCTCATTAGACAGAGGGCGAAGGTAAAATATAGTCACGTGACAATGCATGATCATCATACGAATCTACCCGAGTGTATAACGGACATATCGAAATCTTCGATTCAAAAACCGGAAACGACGAGTTTGTTTACATGGAAGGCCGCAACTCAGCGAAATGCATTTTCTATCGACCGTAATCTAAGCAACCTTGCAACCGTGAGGCGCAATTTTGGCATGAAGATATGAGAATGACTATAGTTTGATAAAATAAAGACAACATGAGTTAAAACTGGCTGAAAATGAGTATCTGAGCCTCTTTAAAATGATATAGAAAGAGGATCTATCATGAGCTATTATCTTAAAGTAAATAGTAAACGACTTATTTAAAACAAAATAAAAACGATGCTTGCCTCATCTTCTCTCATTTTCCCCCTCACTTCTCATAATCCTATGCTCGATACGTATAGTGTTATGCCCGTGATCGTCCGTCCGTCTGTCTTTCTATCCGTCTGTCAATCCGTTTGTCTGTCCATCCGCCCATTTATTAGCAACTTCATGCTCGCTCTATATTTCTCGAGCCTTTTGTCTGATTCTGAAAGTATTTCATACATGTATGCACCATGATGAGTCAACGTGCAGAGGGGTAGTTTCAGATTTGGGTTTGGAGTTATGTCCCTTGTTTAAAATGGCCACGTAAACATACAGCGGATAAAACTTGAATTTTCTACAAATATGGGAGTAGACTTGACGATATGGAGAGTTCGCATCGGAACTTTTAGTCCGGTAGCTAGGTTAGTTAGAAGGATTCGCGGTTGGACACTGCCAGACACCCGTTTAAAGCTAACGTACCGACTATGTCTTTGTCTCCTTGCCCTTTCATGTACATGTGGTGACATTGAACCGAACCCAGGTCCGCCAAGGCAAGCCAAAGCGCAACCAAGCCTTGAAAAATGAAAACATTCAGTTGAGGGAGGAGTTATGTGAACTAAATTCTAAGTTTGACCGTCTGGACAGCAGCATGAGGCGTAAATCCTTAAAATTTTTTGGTATCCCAGGAAATTAAATGAAACGATTTCAGCCTATCACAGCCAACAGTGACAGTGTCGGAACATACCGAATTCGATCGTCAATTTACGATGTCGAATATATAGGATATCGGCCAAGGTCCACGTGGTCACACAATTGAAAATATTTGTATAAACATTTTATCGTGGAATATTTGTGGGTTAAACAAATACTCGAATGATACAAACTTAAAGGCGCTTCAGCGAGTTATTTCTAGCGCAGAGAATTTCGTGAAATTTGACGCAGAAACACTTCAAAGTATGTTCTTTCAATATGCGAAGAGATAATCAAACGTTGCCAGATGAACTAAAAAGTTCTGAGCCTACGAAGAACATAACCCTTTTTTCAAATTACACAAAACCCAATTATTGCAGCATACGCCAGAATTTTGTGATTAAAATCTGTAATTTCAGTCAAATCATGTTCTCTGTGTTTTAAATTCATAGTGAAACAATGGATCCTCTGACTTTGATGAGAAATTAACAGAAATTTCAAATTAATGATACGCTATCTATGTTTCAATAAAACCCTTAGCCCACAAATTGCTTATTTTATCACAGAAAATCAGGACATTATTTGACGCTCAAAAAAATCTAGCGCAAAGATTTTTCTCATTTTTCTCAGAAATATACATGATTATATCCTTTATCAAAAAATGCAAATAAAAAGATAGGTTACCACACTACTTTTCCCAATATTCGAACTCAAATACCTCCCTTGGAACAAAGAAAGTGACACAAAACACCCAAGATTTCAAATTACTTAGTAAGATGTATTATTTTTAGCACTAAATCATGTTTTTTTCACAATAAAGATTGTACTCTGTCAACCCTTTCCTTGATATAGTCTCGATTTAACACTGGTATGGGACGGCTTTGGAAAACATTTTGGTAAAAGGGCTAATTGTTCATTACAAGCAATTGTTCCTTTCCCCACAGCCTTTTCTGCACAAACGGTTCTTTTAATCTCATTTAAACCTTGTTTAATTTGTCGTCTGCAGCTTCTTTCAATTTTGAAGTTCCAATTTAATTCATTTAGGAAAGGGTTAATACCAAATACATAGGGTATATCTTAATAGATGGGAGAATGGAAGAACAATTCAAGTAGAACTGTCCAGAATTACTCAAAGGCATAGATTACTTACGAACCTTATAGCAAAATGAATCAAACGATCCTGATTTCTATCAATACCCTGGAAAGAGGGTTAGAAAACGTTGAAAAGGAGAAAATACTTGTAATTTTCTCTTTTTACCATACTAAACTTACTATCCGGATAAGTAATGTCCGACAAATGTACATATTCCGTTTTCGCTGTTTAGGAATGATTTACACCTTCATAAACTGATCTTTTAAAAAAAATGTATCTACCACTACTTTCTCCACATCTTGCAGCAAAAATCAGTAGTCCAATAATAGTACTACAATCGGACAAAGTTACGCGCTAGAAAACAGAGAAGCGAAGACCATGCGCAAAAATGTTGCGCACTGACAACCCGATCAAACGTCGTTAACAAGAAGAGGAGGTAGATTCCACTGTCTATACGTTAATTTCAAAAAAGCCTTCGATAAAGTAAATCACACAAAGTTGTTTCAAATATTGGAAAGTAAGGGGTTAAAAGGGTGGTTTTTATGTGTTTTAAAAAATATGTACTCTAACTTGTATACTTGTGTAAAGTTGGATAGAAAATCTGATAACTATACTTTCAAAAAGAAGAACTGCAGCTATATTACATCGAGTAATCTCCCTTGCAATATTGCACCCGGCAAGGGGACGTAACAAGTACAACAATATTCTCACTTTTCATAAATGAGCTATCAGACATGCTTAGACAGACTTGCAATTCCGGAATATTTATAACTGATGAGATACCAGATATCATTTGCTTAATGTATGCAGATGACATGGCAAATTGTGCAGTAACTACCTTTAGATTACAGCAACAAATAAATGTTATTGACACTTTTTGTGAAAATACCGGAATGGAAGTCAACTTACAAAAAACTCAGATTATTGTGTTTCGTAATGGTGGCAATTTAAGACATTATGAAAATTGGTATTTTCGCAACACTCCAGTTAATGTTGTATCTATGTATAAATACATGGGAGCATACTTTACACCGACGCTGTCATGGTCATCTACCCATGAAAAACTTTCAATTCAAGCACGCAAGGCATTATTACGTATTAAACAATATCAAATTCCTTTTGGGTACTTTCCACACAACGAATATTTCAAATTGTTTGATTCATTAGTGAAACCAGTTTTATGCTACGCTTCTCAAGTGTGGGGCTATTGTTATGTAAATACTATTGAAACAGTACATTTAGACTTCTGTAAAAGATATCGTGGGGTAAATAGAAGTACTAACAACGCCGCATTCTTGGGTGAATGTGGGAGGTTGCCCCTATGTGTTTCATACGTGACTAACTGTATAAAACATTGGTGCAAGCTTCTATATATGCCAAACTCCAGATACCCGAAACAATGTTATGTAATGCTGAAGCGTCAAGATGAAAGTGGTGGAACAAACTGGTCATCAAAAGTTAAATAATTATTGTTTAAATATGGTTTTGGGTTTGCTTGGGTAACACAACAAATTGGAGATGTCCCAAATTTTATTAATATATTAAGGCAACGACTGATTGACAATTGTTCTCAGGAATGGCACGACTCCATAAACACATCCAGCAGATGTCATCATTATAAATATTTCAAATCGCAATTGAACGTCGAACGATATTTAATCTTGGATATACCATATAGATTTAAAATGGCGTTTTCAAAGTTTAGATGTTTTAATCATAAGCTTGGAATAGAACTACGCAGACATACTAATACACCAGTAGAACAGAGAATATGTAATTATTGTCTAACTGTTTTTAACACTTCAGTCGTTGACTGTGAGTTTCATGCATTTTTTCATTGTCACACAAATACGACAACAGTATTTATTTAGCTGGTACAACAAAGGTTCATCTATAAATGATTTTTATGAATTGATGAATACGAATAGTGATGCATCAATTAGAAAACTGTGTATCTTTTTATATCACATGTTATATGCATAGTTTTATAGTGTTAAACGGTTTGTGGTTAATCCCTTTACCAAACAAGCCCATGTTTTCAAAACCCTTAGAAAACGCCAATCAGCATTGTGGTGAAAGAAAATATTACTATCCGGTGATTTTCCCTTTCTCCCACAATCTGATTTATTTCTCTTATAGACAGCTTTTTTCACTTGGTACACTTTCGTCTGCAATTAATACAAGACTATCATTTTGTCTTCGGGGTAGAGTTACATATATGTTATTTTCAAGAGGTTCTGTTTGACATTTTTTTTTCCTGAGCCTGGGAGATATAATGTAAATGTTCTGAAGTAGATACGTATCCTAGCATTTATCTTTTATATGTCAGCTGTATGTGCTGAACTGATACAGTTTAGGGCATATCGATCTGTGAAGATGTGATTACTCTTCCTAAACTGTCTTATGTGACTTATGCTAGTTTTAGATGTCTTATTCGGACAGATATATACTAAGTGTTAAATCTTTCATAATGATCAAGGGCATAACAATGATGTTCATTTGGATATGTTATCCAAAATGTTATGTATTTTGGGCCGGAGGCCTCTTACAAGCAATAAAATACATATATTGTATATTGTAGATGAATGGCTCAAAGTTCAAGGTCACAATTAGGTCGCCAAAGGCTACATTCTCTCAAATCGTTCCCGCCCTATTTAGTTTTAACATATTTCATTCAATATAATAACATATATCAATCAGTTACAACAAGACATTACGAAAATGATCGAAACGAAAGCATCAAAGCTTATATAGTTCCTCTCCCTAAAGAAAGTCACATGGTATAACAATTACAGTAAACCAAATAAATTGAATATACACCAAAAAAAAAAGGACTGATAGTGATTTTTTCATTTTCTGCAAGGGAGAGATTATTGTCACCAAATAGGACGATGTCAATATTATAATCAGATATTTCACAAATACATTGTCTGAATGCTGTCCTAATATTACGAAAAAATCTGCAAAAAGAGAAATAGTGTTTAGTGGACTCTATTTCCCCGCAACGACAAAGAGGGTTTTCTACAATATTTTTCCAGAATAGGTGTTACTTTAAATCACTACAGTTATTTCTAAGACGAGCATGTAAAACCTGCAGTCTTCTTTCCCCATAAAAATAGTTTGTAGGGAATACCTAACATACATTAAAAAGATGAGAGAGAGTCTGTCTCCCTTGTAGACTGGCAAAGAGTTCCATGCCTCTATAGTTGAAGGTAGAAAAGATTTTATATAAAGATTAGTTTTGCAGACGATGTTTGATAAATCGTTCGAATTACGAAGATTGTATGTTGTATTACTGCCAATAGTGGTCGGTACTAGAGAACATAAGTAGTTTGGAACTTTGAAAAAAAGAATAAGTTTATGTTTGTTCCTACGCTCTCTCAGTGTTTCCCAGCCTGATTCTCTTATAAGGTCTGCGAGCTTAGTACATCCCGTTACAATCCTGGTTACCTCGTTTTGAATCTAGTCGAGTTCTTCCTTCCTTTTGGTACTCATGCACATTATCCCAAATAATATATCATATTCAAGAATCGGTCTGATAAATGAGAAATATATGGTTTGAAGTGAAAGGCGATCGAGCTGGAACCTCAAACGTCTTAAAACACCTATTCTTTTCCACGCCTCTTCAACGGCAGACTGCACTTGTCGATCCCCGTTTCCATCGTAAGATAGATAAATACTAAGGTGTTTGTGAAACTGGACTGATGGAATAACAACATCTGACATAGAGAGATCCGGATGAACAGGTTTGGTACTTTTTCGAGATATTAACAAAGATTTAGATTTAGAGGGGTTGGATTTAACCAACCATCCGTCTGCCTATTTACTAACCTTATCTATGTCCGATTGTAAAATGCCACCCGATATATCTGGAGTATCAACTACTATAGAAAGACTTGTGTCATCAGCGAACAAATTTATACCAGATTCAATATCTTTAACAATATCATTGATATATACCAAAAATAGCAATGGACCTAATACTGAACCCTATGGAACTCCAACTTTTACAAATGATAAATCGGACGAACCTCCAGGAAGAACGACTTTTTGAGTTCTGAGGCCCTATTTATTGAACCACTTGTCTGATTGCTTTGAAAATTGCACATGTGTGCACCTCGATGAGATCATGTGCAGAGCAGAGGATTCGAATACCAGGCTCAGAGGTCAAGGTCAAAGCAGGGGGTCAAAAGTGGCATGCTCTTGATTGCCTCTATGGGGCGAAAACTGCCCCGCGTAATGGAACTCTTGTTTGTACATGCACAACTCCCACTCGTCACAACTCGGCCGATTCCGTACCTACATCTAACCTCGTCCGTATAACGGTCGTTTCCATTTGAACTGCCAATCACGTGATCTTATATCTGGAGGCGCCTCTGTAAGTCGTTTAGCAACGACATAAACAACCTCGATGAAGTTATTCACATCTATCTATCTGTCGGTGAAAACCCTAATCGGAATTGATAAACCATGTTAAAAAATGAATGTACGAACTGTTTGTCAACTGAAATATAGTTAGAAAGAGTTCGATAGAAAATTGAGACTCAAGTTTTCTTTTTTAAGAGGAGCCTTACAATTTTCAGAACGATAAACCGGCGTATTTCCGGCGATGAAATGTACCGTGTAGGTGCATATCAATCCACCAGATACAGCCGAGGGATTTGATGGCTCCCATCACCCGAGGTATGCCGAATGGCACTACTCCATCACATGACAAAAAGAGGGACAAGTTTTCATTATTAGTTATTTACAGGATTGGTTAAAGTAGTGAAAATTCAATGCATGTATTACTGTTTCAGTGGTTCACCTCAACCCCACCTCACAGGCTATCTACCCAGAGAAGCAGTGTAGATACAGTATAAGATTACTGGTATACTATAAGAAGTTTTTGCTGTCTCATCTTGATCTTGAATGAACCCGTCATTATAGACTGGGTTAAAAATGGAGCAGAATTCTTGAAAATGTGCTGCAGGACAAAATAGACAGTTGAGTTAGCTACTGCTGTTCTTGTACGACTGAATTTGGTATTGTCACTTAGGGGTTTACAGTCCTTCTATACCACTTGTGACATTATTAATGTCCTGATTTTTATTCAGCTGAACAGCTATAAAGGGCTTCAGGATTACTTCATGACTCAGTGGTTAATTAAATGCATAATACAAGTAATCCATGACTCGGATTCAGTTCTCACTGGGTTTTGTTGGGATGTCCATGTGCATGTTACTTCAGATATTGGTAAAAGTAGAAACTCCAGAAATTAAGAATAAATAATTTGTCAAACTGGTATGACTGATATACTGTTGACAGTTACATAAATGCATCGCTCATTCAATCAAGCTGGCCTTCATTTGCAAAACTGCCGTTTATTTGAGTGAAAGATACTGCATTACACAGTTCTAGAACTAATCTACATGTATCATACATGTATGTGTAAACAGAATGACTGATCGTAGGAAATTGAAGGGCTAAAACCAATATTCATTTGTTTGTTGAATAGCCTGTACCCATTATTGTACATGCTGTATTTTAAAGGCCCAGCAGCTGCCAAAATTAAACAAAGCCAGTGTTAAAATGCATTTGAATTTAAATCTTACCATTTAAAAGTATGGAAATTATTGGGAAGATGACAATAAGTTGTTTTATGGTCAATGCAAGTGTAATTTGATGGCAAAAAAAAAAAAAACTGCAAAATAACAGATTGCCACCTTCCATAATTTCTATACTTCTAACTGGTATAATTTAAATTTAGATGCATTTTAAGACCTATTTTGTGTACTTTTGGAGCTATTGGGGCACTATGACATATCCCAATGCCATGCTAGTACAAACAACATGTGAAGTAAATTAGTAAAGGGTGGAAATGCACCAACAGTCCATTTGATTGGCTATGCTTTTATGAATTCTTGCAGCAAGTGAGATAGGTTAGGTCTAAAGCAATCACATGCTGGATATATGCTGGAGGTTATTCTGTCGTCAAATGGAATGAAGTTGGAGTAAAACTACACCCATTTCTAGAATTCCTTTTTTTTCCTTCCCCACAATTTCACATTGAGATAAATTGAAAAAGAGATTATGTATTTTCTTTTTATTTTTAAGGTATACAGCAGAACAATCCGATTTCCAAAGACATATTCTGTGGTGTTGCTGAAGAATATGTACCATAGGAACATTGGCCTTCAGTATGCTTGTTACGATATAAAACTGGCCGCTTCAGATCACAGCTCATACAAAGACATATGTTTCATGCAACAAGGAAGGCAATAAGGTGTAAACATTAGTTTATTATTTTAAATACATATATAATCACAATAAGAATTTGTAGACAAAAATTAAAATACATTCATACATACAGAGCAATGTTAGAAGGTGTTGCTTGCTGTCAACTCTTAACCCAAACATCAAGGTTTTCATGTAAAGCACTATTTAATAATTTTAACAATGAAAATACTTTTAAGGCATTTTTGGAAATGGAAGAATTGCTGGTAACCAGTATTTTTTCCTTTTTTCAAAATACTAACTACTCTTTCAGAAAAAAATCGTATCATTTGAGTTATGTCTAATTTTTCATCTGCAAATGTTTCCAATTTGAACAATTCCAAAATTTTACTGTCTGGTAAAGGTTTGTGCACTTTGGTAACTTTTCATCCTGCTTGAAAGGGTAAAAATCTGGTAACTGCATTTGCTTTGACAAAACTTGTTTTATTGTATTTTATACATGCATGGAGCTGTCAAACCTCAGTAGAGCAGGCATTGAAATTTTAACATAAAAATTAACTTTCACTTCTTCCATAGATTTAGTAGTTGTAAAGGAATGTCCTTGGGCAAGACATTGCAGAGCCCCAGCTTTGTGCTAATGAAATACAGAAAAGACATTAGTGAGTTGTCACAATGACATGAATGAAAATTTGAAATACAGTATTATTATACTGCAAAGAAATTTATCATGATCTGATTGGATAATATGCCCAGAAAATATATATCATGTACACTGGCAAAACCAACGTAAAAGCAGTTTCCCTTTCTGGAGCCCTGTATACATGACTACACTATCAACACAACATCCAAAATGGCCGCATCGATCAAGATTAACATCAAGATTATGTGCCAAGCTGCACGTTTTAGCACGTATTACCAAGGTTTCAGTGACGTCAGTTCCCAGTGACGTCAGTTTTCATCGAATTGGGGTACGCAGATGGGAAATTCTACTTCGTCAGCATACTCAATTTTTTAAACCAAAAAACAGGTAAAATTCACTTAACAAACGTTGGAATGGTAAAACTTTGCAGTATAATAAATTCGTCGTATGGTCAGGTGGCGGGGGACTTGGTAACTTTTTATGACCATACAGCTAATAATTTTTCAAGTGGTACAAAATGCTCCAACAAACACAAAAGGGCCATGATGGCCCTGAAGTCGCTCACCTGAGCCTTTTGACCAAACATGATCCATTTTAAATCTCTTTCAAAAGTGTACACAAGGTTTTTCTAAGATTTGACCTTGTGACCTAGTTTTCAACCCGACATGACCAATTTTCAAAGTCATCCAAGATATCATCAAGACAAACATTCTGACCAATTTTCACGAGTACTGGACTAAAAATGTGGCCTCTAGAGCAAACACAAGGTTTTTCAAAGATTTGGCCTAGTGACCTAGTTTTTGACCCAACATGATCCATTTTCAAAATCGTCTGAGATATTATCAAGACAAACATTCTGACCAATTTTCAAGAGTATTGGACTAAGAATGTGACCTCTAGAGCGTACACAAGGTTTTTCTAAGATTTGACCTTGTGACCTAGTTTTTGACCCTACATAACCCATTTTCAAACTCATCTGAGATATTATCAAGACAAACATTCTGACCAACTTTCAAGAGTTTTGGACAGAAATTGTTGCCTCTAGAGCATACACAAGGTTTTTCTAAGATTTGACCTAGTGACCTAGTTTTTGACCCGACATGACCAATTTTGGAATTTATCCAAGATATCACCAAGACAAACATTCTGACCAATTTTCAAGAGTTTTGGAATGAAAATATGGCCTCTAGAGCGTACACAGGGTTTTTCTAAGATTTGCCCTAGTGACCTAGTTTTTGACTGGACATGACCCATTTTGGAATTCATCCAAGATATCATCAAGACAAACACTCTGACCAACTTTCAAGAGTTTTGGACTGAAAATATGGCCTCTAGAGCGTACACAAGGTTTTTCTAAGATTTGCTCTAGTGACCTAGTTTTTGACCCAACATGACCCATTTTCGAACTTGTCCTAGATATCATCAAGACAAACATTCTGACCAATTTTCAGAGTTTTGGAATGAAAATAAGGCCTCTAGAGCATACACAAGGTTTTTCTAAGATTTGACCTAGTGACCTAGTTTTTGACCCGGCATAACCAATTTTTGAACTCATCTGAGATATCATCAAGACAAACATTCTGACAAACTTTCAAGAGCATTGGACTGAAAATATGGCCTCTAGAGCATATGCAAGGTTTTTCTAAGATTTGCCCTAGTGACCTAATTTTTGACCCGACATGAGTCATTTTCGAACTTGTCCGCGATATTATCAAGACAAACATTCTGACCAACTTTCAAGAGTTTTGGAATGAAAATATGGCCTCTAGAGCATACACAAGGTTTTTCTAAGATTTGCCCTAGTGGCCTAGTTTTTGACCTGACATGACCCATTTTTGAACTCGTTCGAGATATCATCAAGACAAACATTCTGACCAACTTTCAAGAGTTTTGGACTGAAAATGTGCCCTCTAGAGTGTACACAAGGTTTTTCTAAGATATGACCCAGTGACCTAGTTTTTGACTCGAAATGACCCATTTTCGAACTCGTCCGAGATATCATCAAGACAAACATTCTGACCAAGTTTCATGAGTACACGTATCGGACTGAAAATGTGGCCTCTAGAGCGTACACAAGGTAAAAGTTGATGACGGATGACACACGACGGACAACGCACGATGGACGCCGGACACAGCATGATCACAAAAGCTCACCATGAGCACTTTGTGCTCAGGTGAGCTAAAAAATCAAATATTTACTAGAGAACAACAATTTCGTCTTTTCTAAACTGATACTTTTTGCAGATGAAAAAGTAACTCAAGATAATAAATGCCTCTTTAAAAGGGTAGAAAACAGTGTGGGAAAAAAAATGAAAATGCTGGCTACCAACATTTTTTCATTTTCCCACAGACTGCATTTTACCAACATTTTCTCTTTATCCCACAATGTTTGCAAAGACTGTCTTCCTCAGGGTTGTTAAAACTTGTATTGTTTTAAAAAGGGTTAAAATAATAATGTGTCTTTTACCTCTGTTTCGTTTACTAGTATCCTAAGCAAAGTCTTTAAAATTTACTGGCTGTTTTCCCCCCATGAGCAAAATCCAAATTATGTTCAGGAGTTATAGAGGGTTGATTCCTGTTGCAATGACACTTAACAAACATTGGCAATAAATTGAAATAACTGAGGATGTGAAGGTGCTTGCAAGTCCACCATGGCCTTTTGGTTGATATGATTTGTTAAATATTGTTCCAAATATTCAACTGTAGCTGGAGCTAGAGAGGTACATGTAGTTTCCATAAAAAAGTAACCTCCCCTAGCTCTTTTGCCAATAATATCTGTAACTGACCAAGTAAACACGAGTAAGTGTTCTGCTCCTCCTATACAGTTGAAATACTGTTGAAAATAGAGGTATTGTATTTCACCACGTATCAATTAAATATATTTACTTGTTTCTGTTTCTCTTCCTACCTTAGGTACTCTATGATTGAAAGTTCAAAATCCATAGACAGCAAGGCTGAACATTGACTTAAGGCTACCTATAAGATGATCGTCAAGTTGGACATTTTTGTGACAATCGATGTGTAGTACAAAAGTGATAATTATTCAAGTATACTAAACTCTACACCCAGTTTAAAGTTCATGAATTTAGCAACAAAAACATATCTTACAAAAAGTTCAAGACCAATAAAAAGCATGTTTGAGCAAACTGCAGTTGTTTTCACTATCTACACATTTTCAAGCTTTTAAATCATGTATGCAATAGCCCTGTAGCAAACAATCCTGTGTTTTAATGACCCTGAGGAAGAAAGTTCTAGAAGCTTTGTGGGAGGAGTAGAAAATGTTTGGTAACCAGCATTTTTTTTCTCTTCCCTGAATGCTTTCTACCATTTCAAAGACAAATCTAACCCTTTGCACCACAATGAATCTGTTGTCTACAAACACTATCAATTTGGACTAGTCCAAAATCTGTCATCTGGTAAATGGTTAACCTATTTCTGTATATGGTTTATAAACTCTTTACATACAATAAAATTTTAGACTTGAAAGTATTTTTCTCCTTCAATGTGTTTCACAGCCTTCACCTGTATTTAATTTACTCTTTACCAGACAACACTACTTGAGACTTGTCCAAACTGAAAGTATTTTAAGATGACTAAGAGAAAATGCTGGTTATCATCATTATTTCCTTTTTTTATATTAAGTTTCTTCATAAGCCCTCTTCCCCAGGGTTGTTAACCCTTTACTGCACAATACAGACTTTTAACGTCCCGGGAAAGAAGCCATTTGAAGACATTGTGGGAAAAGGAGGATATGCTGGTAACAAGCATTTTCTCCTTTTCCCACAATGTTTTCTATCCTATCTAAGAAAAAAGCCCCATTTGAGCCACATTGAAATTATCATTTACAAATGCTTCCAATTTGAACAAGGCTAAAATTTTGTAGTCTGGTAAAGAGTTCAATGTTGGAATATGGTACGGGTTAGCAGCTGGAGTGAAAAGGCCTGTTCTTAAGGATTGGATTGTATGGTATTGTAACATGATTTTCAACATTTTTTCAGTTATATTGTTTTTCGTGAGAGTGTCATTGGGCATGACACTTCAGAGCCTAGTACTGGTAAAACCCAGGAAATACATGAATATGTGGGCTGTTGCTGTGATATGACTGAAATAATGTTGAAAGCAGCGTAAAACACCATTCAATCAATCAATCATATCACTGTGGCCAATGCACCTATCCATGCTTTCCTGGAGTTCCTTTTACCAGTACTCCATCCAATATTCTTTCCAAGCCACTGGCTGCTCATTGTTGAAACAATGGTCCGCGGTGAGAGAAAAATGAATCCTGTCGCAATGACCATCATCAATCCTCAGACAGAAATTGGCCGAGCTGGGATAAAACCAGTGACCCCCTATAC
The DNA here is from genome assembly GCA_946811185.2 of Hippopus hippopus. NCBI lineage: Eukaryota > Metazoa > Mollusca > Bivalvia > Cardiida > Cardiidae > Hippopus > Hippopus hippopus. The sequence continues at coordinate 35,436,762 of OX328100.1, forward strand.
TCTAGTCCTTTATGCTTTTTCAAACTGATTCAAGCTGTTGAATACCATAAAGCATGCCATACAAGTTCTTTCTGCAGAAAGTCATTTTTCTCCCTTCCCAAACATGGTTTTAACTTATTGGGCTTAAAAATAATGTGTTTGAAACGCTGGGATGGGTGCAATGGGCAGTTTGATACACTAGTAACTCAAGTAATATTGTTAAACATCAAAAAAACGAATAAAGAATGCATGTCTCATAAAAGATTACCCTCAAAAATGAATTCCGTCATTTGATCCTTGTTTAAAAATCAACTGCAAATGCTTTAAATTTTAACAAGTCTACATTTTTGTCTTATGGTAAAGAGTGAATAATAAGATTTTTTTTTTCAATATACTACATTGATACTGTTTACCTTTAAAATGGTTATCATTTAAAACCACCTACACTGTTTTAACTAAATTACAAATTATTCAAAAGGTCTCTCTTTTTTTTAAACTGAGTCTCTTCTCATTCTAATTTTGTTATCACAGTATCACTTCCCAACTTTGTGCCCATCATGACCTCCACTGTTGACGGGCCATAAAACGCTGTTCAGTCGTGTCCTTGTAAGCTTGGCTTTACTGGGCCGGCTTTGTGCAAAATGAGACACTAAAATGACAAGATTATAAGTTTCTTACTAAATAATATGAGCCATGCTCTGTCAAAAGGGGGTTTTATGCATCTGCAAAAACTATCTACCCGTGTCAGCCTGTGCAGTCTGCAGGCTGACATGGGATAATACATTTTGCAATTTACTAATTTTCTGCATGTCAAAGGACCATTTTACCATCGGTTCAAGACCATTGTTATACAAAATGGGTTTTTATGGATCCATAATAAGGTGCTTAGTATAATACATCACTGAGATGTATTAAGCTCATGTTTGCTAGGGCATGGCTCATACATCTTTACAAGTTGGGTTTCTGACAAAAATGTATGACCACAAAATGCATACAAGGTTTATGCAAAGTACATGGCTACAGACAATTTGAAAGTTCTTCCATACTTTATGATGGGGAGATGTCTGATATATATACACTACGGACTTTCTCAGGAGTCTTTTAACGAAACCCTAGAAAGGCCATTCAACAATTATGTGCTTGTATCTAACACAGCCATTGAGACTGCATTCATATTTTCAGTCTGAAATACAAGTTTAAATTGGGTCTGCCCTGCTCAGTGGTAAAGTGTAGGACTTATACTTGGATGCCCCTGCTTTGAGCCTCAATGAAAGCACTGGGTTTTCCATGGGAGTGTCCTTGGGCAAGACACTTCAGAGCCATTGCCTAATACTGGTAAAAGACATGAAATACATGAACAAGCAAGCTGTCCTAGTGAAATGACTGATATAACATTAAAAACCATGTTAAGTACCATTCAATCAAACAGCTATTTAATGAGATTGAAGAACACATGTATTTTTAATATGGAAACTTTCAGAAAACGGGCTATTTAAATGCGAGTCTCAAATTGTATTCCTAGAACTAGTTTACAAGATATGCTCATTTCTTTATACTGTAAACACTGCCCTGGTGGCCACCTGAATATTAATTCTTTTCCAGACGACAAAATTTATAACTCATCCATATTGAAAGCATTTGTAGACAACAAGTTGAACATTGCTCAAATGATGGCACTTGTTTAAAAAGGTATAATTTTTTCCTCTCTCCACTCTGTTTTCAAAAGCCTTCTTTTTTTTTTAATGTAAAAGAAAAAAGATCAGCAGGAAAAGGCTTCAGCAAGCATTCTTTTGTATAGAGGAGAGTACATTACTTTTACCAAATACTCATGCCAAACCCAAATGGTGCTGCCAGTAGCATACAGGACTTGAGAACAGGGAGTTGCTGGTTCGAATCCCAAGCTGGGCAAAATTCTTTCCCAGGATCAAAGATAGTCATTGCAACAGGATTCATTCCTTTCTCACTGCTGATCATTGTTTTGAAAATGGTTACATGGGAAATCAGCAAGTGGAATATTGTGCAAAGTACAGGTAACAGAAACTCTAGAAAAGCATGGATAGGTGAACTGGCTGTAAGAAAGGAGCATTTGCTTGTTACAAACAATTGCTTCTTTCCAAAATTGAATTAATGCACATGCAGTCTATGGTATGGATGTACAAAGCTGAACCTTTGTCTGGTCAAGTATTTAAGCTCGAAATACAAAAGACATGCAAGGTCTAACATTAATGTATTTTAGATCCAGACCTAAATATCACTGAAATACCTGTTGACATGGATGTTGTTAAAATCTGTAAAAAATCCTTTCAGATGAAATATAACACCAGACTGGGGTATCTAATCATCATTTTACAAACATCTTGGTCTCTCTGTCTCCCTAAAAAGATACATTGTTGTTAGATTAGAAAGGAAAGTGTTCAGTAAAAAAGACATGAAAGATAATATTCTCAATCACAATGTGTTAGATTACTTGAGTACAGTCTACTAATGCTGATGGTCTTCAACTGTCTTGCACCCCAACAACTTGAAATATTTATCAGGTTCAGAATACCTTTCAATAGTTTTGGAAGTTAGGGTTCATCTGTATGCGATGACTTGATTGATGAAATAACATCAAATTTGTCTTTAAAAACTGACTGTAAAGATATATGTAATCAATGTGTTAAACCAAACTCTTGAAAGATGAGACATAACTATCCTGTGTTCACAGTATAGTCAAGATCAGATTGTACGTAGTCTGACATTTGATACAAAACGTCCACCACCTGATACTAAACTCGGATCAAAATTCGTCAGCAATTATTGACAAAAAAAAAAAAAATTCTAAAATCATTCACCACCTACGATGATCAAGATCCGAACGCACCTAATGTAAAGTCTAATCTTCATTATAAAACGTCCACAATTTATTTGACTAGTTTTCCATGGCTCATATTACAAGCCTGTGTACAAATTCAACTTTGTATGCGCCGAATTTCTTATTGGTCGAAATAGTAATGGGCCGAAATTGTTATCGGCCGAGATGCAACGTCGGGACCACAAGGACTCGATCCAGTAATTTTTTTTTTTGGTATCTTGTAAGTAAATATAGAGAAGGGGTCGAAATTGACCGAAGGGCAGATATGGCCCAATTACAAAGTCACTTTCAATTCAATTTTGTCATGAAATGTACCAAATCATAGCTAAATGAATACGTTCTTCGATGATGCTACAGATTATAACCATAATCAATCCGTTTACCGAACACAGATCGAGATATCGAGCAAATTAGGGTCAATTGCGCAGGTCGGACACAACCGTGCAACTGGAACACCACTCTACTTTCAGGGCTAAATGCCTCACCTCAGCCAATGACAGCGGGTATGACTAGATACCGAAAATAGGCTATTTTCGCGAAAATAGGCCATTTTCGCGAAAATAGCTTTCTCTTTACGAAAATAGCTTTCATATAATAATAAATAAAGATACTTTTGAATATAATGCATTCATTTGTCATTTTTATTGACTAACTTGAATTATTTATAGACAACGTGTTGAAAAAAAGGAGAATTGGTGTTATTCAACCTTAACAGAGTTTTTATACGACTTGTATATACTCGTAGCTTTACATTATATTACATTACACAGCAATATGTAGTCATGGCGAAAATAACTGATTAATGCCATGGTTTCCCTGTATGAAAATATATTTCCAACCTTAGTCAATTTTTTTTCCACTTTTTGTAAACATGAATTTATCATATAAAAACAAAATGTAAAATAAACAGGAAATGCTAATTACCAAGCCTTACAAATGCATGGCTTTTCTGACGAAAAGAGCACATCACTTTTACGAAAATAGCGTATTACATTGATTATGCATTGATAATACATCATTAACGGAGGTGTTATAATCTGATCAGATGCGTGTTATTTAAGATAGGCTTTGGGTTAGTCAAAATAACGATGTTATTTGAATTTTTTTACCCCCCAAATAGAATTATATATAAGTAAGATATAGATAAAACGTCTGTTGAATGTGAATGAAACAATGTAAGTATGCACAATCAACTAACTTTGATAAAACATTAACAAGGTATTTTTGTGTATTCATATGACATAACTATTTTCGTGGTGATTTACTGCTAACAAAGGCTATTTTCGTACAGACCTGCTATTTTCGTATCGAATGGGACAAGTTATTTTTGTAGCAGGGGAAAAAGTTTTTCAGACCTAAATATAAAATGAAATGAACGCAATTAGAAGACTTTTTTTTTATTTTCAATTGTGCTTGACTAGACAAGAGGACGGGATAAAAATTTAAGATCCGACTGAACGTTATGTGCGGTCTAATCTTGATCAATGCTGAATTCATCAGCCTATTTTTCCGCCTTGGAAGATGAAAAAAAAAATCATCTCCTCACAACACAATCCCGAGTCCTAACGACACTGAAGAAGATAGCATTGGAAAACATTGTGGGAAAAGGAGAAAATCATGTTAATAAGCACTTTCACTTTATTTCCCCACAATGCTTTCCATCTTATGAGTATCAGATATCATAAACTGAGCAACACTTATTTCGATGTCTGCAAATGTCTTCAATTTGGTCCTGTCCAAAATGTCGTCAATGGTAAAGAGCAGATTTAAAACCAACTAAGGTAAAACGCCACAGAACCAAGGAAAATACCAAAAAAAGAACAGGTGCATATTAAATGAATGTGCTAAATTATTTACGAAACAATACTGGAGGTGTAATAATCCAATTAGACCAAATAATTGTTGTTTGGCAGTGTGTTAATCGCATACAAATTATTATTACAGGTAATTAACAGATCACGGGATTCCAACCTACAAAAAAAAGCAATCTACTATGGATAAAATGAAGATGAATAATTATATCGTGTCAGTAAATAAAAAACTGATTCAAATCATGAAGGGATTTAAATGAAATTTATATTTAGAGGCTATTTTCGTAGTGTCAGATGAGAACATGTGGCAGCTAGTTTCAAGCACAAGCTATTTTCGTAGGAAGGGTGATATTTTCGCGAGAAAGCTACTAAAACTGTTTCCTATTAACTGATTCTACAAAATATGATTAAATCAATATATAATATTAATAATAAACGCATTGTGGTCCGTAAATGAAATATAATTGCGAAACAAAAATGTATGGTAAATAAATACATGTATACACAAGCTGTTTTCGTAGTGTCAGATGAGAACATTATTTTCGTGGAAACCTTATGCAGACACAAGCTATTTTCGTACAAAGGGTGATGTTTTCACAGAGAGAAAGCAGATCTATACTTTTACTATATTTTCTAGCGCTTTCTACAGATCCAAAAATTATGTTGGTTGAAAAGGAAAAGAAGCACGATCTTTGAGCCAGCCCTATTTTTGCTAGGAGGAAAATATATACATTATTGCTATTTTCGTAACGACATGAAGCTATTTTCCTAAAGGAGTTGCTTAGTAGAAGTGAGCTCCATGAAATATTGGGTATCTCACAAACAATCAGTTTCATTTTTATTGAGATTCCAATTATACATCGCCGATAAGATATTAAAAAAAAAAAAAAAAAAAAGAAAAACCATCAAGAAACATAGAACAGAAGGCATTAATAAGCTATTTTCGTTGGGAAGGGGTACCATCAACGATATCAGTACTGAATATAAGGTTCACACTCTGTCGAGTCAGTTTCCATTTGAATCGGACTGAATATAATTATACACATAATAATTACAGCTGACAAAATCTGTGGAAGAAAGAAGTAGGGACTTCTTTGTCTAAAGGAAGCTTTTTTCGCTAGAAGAAGCTATTTTTGTCCAGTGAAGGTACATGTAGTTTTGCGGATAAGTCCTGAAAATAAATGTTCTGTACACTGCAGATAAACTAGAAAAAAAAAAAGTATGTCAAACTTTATGTCTGCTTTTCAGTTGTGAACACAATGGCCACATGAAAAGCTGTTTTCGTAGAGGGAAAGCTATTTTCGCGAAAATAGGCTATTTTCGGTATCTAGTCATACCGAATGATAGCCGGTTTTCCTACTACGCATCAATTAAAAACATGTTAATAAATAACTTGCAGAGGACTATTTCTTTCCAAATTGATCAACCAGGGAACAAAATCAATTATTTTTTACCTTATCGCAGCGAATTTCCAATTAACGCCATACTAGACCGAAACGACGCTTTTGTAAAACGAAATTTGATTGGTTGATATTGGACCCGGCTCAATCTTACTACAACTATGACGCGGGATTCAAGTTATGATGTCATTTACCGCGAGTTTTGAATCGTAGAAATCCGAAAATGCTTGTTAGGTGAGTATTAAAGAAAATACACTCTTTTGATAATTTTCTTCACTTAACTAAAACTTTTATTCGAAATATACCCTCAGTAGAGCAAAAGAAACCCAATTCCTACAGAGAAATCTACTTTCGGTTTCACTTTCGCCCCGTTGCTCTACTGTAAGAGTACCGGCTTTGTAATTCATAATTAGTGGAGGGCAGAGAACCAGCAACGCTGACCAATGAGATCTTCCCTAGCATACAGATGAAATCTTGTCAAAATGGCATCGGTTTCGATTTGAAAGATTATAAACCTGAAAACGCTGTTGACTTCGGAAGAAACAGAAATTTATTGCCTGTATGTGAATTTATTAACATGTTTTTAATTGATGCGTTGTAGGAAAACCCACTTTCAATGGCCGAGATGTGGCATTTAGCGCTGAAAGTAGAGTGGTGTCCCAGTTGCACGGTTGTGTCCGACCTGCGAAATTGACCCTAATTTGCTCGATATCTCGATCTGTGTTCGGTAAACGGATTGATTATGGTTATAATCTGTAGCATCATCGAAGAACGTATTCATTTAGCTAAGATTTGGTACATTTCATGACAAAATTGAATCGCAGTAGCTTTCATATAGAGGGGGTACATCGTCCGTGTAAATACGTCATCATTATCATTCACGTGATGCCTAAAAATAGGACATCAGAATGATTCCGAATAGTACGTGGCAACGTCTTTTGGGAGAATTAATAACGAACAAGGCTTTTTTTGTATGGTTCTGTAACACGAGCCGATGTTGCAATGAACGCCTCTATCCCCTTGTTGACATAATAAGAGTATAATCAGCAGATTCGTGCCTTTATTCCGACTATTTTCAAGCACAAAAATACGTCTGTTTGGGCGCTTCTGGGCCTTTAAGTCTCTGGCAAGATAAGAATTCAGATATGTTTTTATTTCATGCTTTCCGGAAGTTTATTGAGAAATAACGGTGAAATAATGTTCGATATTTCATGGTTACGACCAGTGAAAAATACCGGTTTTATTTTCTAACTCTTCAATTGAAGGCAGAAACAGTACTTCCCGCGCACAAGTTACCTAGGCAAAATGCGCATGCCACTCAACCAGACGGAAATATGACGTAATTTACCCTACATTCCTCGCGCTTTACGTAATATTGTAATGTGTTGTTATGCTGAAGGGGTATGCTACGGGGAATAACCGAAAACATCTGTGCTGGATTTTGATGTAAGTCCCCAAAAAAGGGTTAGAAGCATGGAATGAAAAGAATTTTTTTTTTTCCGGTGAAAGATCGAAATTTATTTAATTGAGTGAACATCATCGGTAATATTTCCACCCGTGGCTGCGCCACTCTTGAAAATATTACCGATGATGTTCACTCGATGAAATAAATTTCGATCTTTCACAAAAAAAACCCCCACATATATCCTCTATTTATTAAAAAAGTATAGGAAAAATTATATTAGCGAGCCTCTGGTGAGCTTTATAACATGTTTTTGTCAACGAGTTTAGATTAAATTTAACCTTAAAGGTGGCCCTTCAGATTTTGGGACGAAAATTTTACAAAAATACAAAAAAATTATCCTTATACTCCCAAAGCCTTTTAATTTTCATTCATAAAACCCCAGTAGCCGAAAACCATCCAACAACAAGAGAAATTAGAGATTTACTACGGTCCAGGTTGACACCGACGGGAAACACGGTCTATTTTTACATGAGCAACTCGCTCATTTACATACCGGAAACACACAGACGAAGCTTCAAACATAGCGTTCGAAGAAGACATTATGGAAAATAATTACATGTTTGTTATGTTATGGAATCTAAGCGTCATTAGTCACGTGCCAGTCACTTGACATTCCCACAATGCTTTTTTGATTTCTGGCGCGAAATCTAAAAATACCTTAAGAGGCTACGTAGCCTTTTAAGGGAACACCATCAAAAAAAATTTTTTTTTGTAATTTTATGATTCTTAATTATTGATGATTTGTATTGTTTTTTTTTATATAAATTTCAGTGATATATATATTTTTTAATTTGGTGAGATGTAAAAAATCTAAATACCCACCTTTAAAAGCCAACGAATACCGGATGTTTTTTTTTAATCATATAACTGTATCTCAAGAATTATAGAATTTCAGATCTATTGATAGATTTCTAGATATCCGATTGTTAGGCGCTTTGAAAGAAATCTAGTACTTAATTCAACCGTAGATCAACAGATAAACCCAAGTGGCATTTTCAGTCTAAAAAAACAGACCAAAATAATTGCAATTTAATGGTTACTCATGTCCAGAATGTCTTAGGAAAGCTGACAGTGCAGATCCAAGAACAGAATGACCTTTTGTACAGTCTGATCTTAATCTACACTGGCCGCAAATTGCAACTAAATTTAGGAAATGCGCTCACAGGTTAAAAAATATAATCCTTTACATTATGGAAACGAGATATGGGAAGTCTTGCAGTGGGCAGCTTATGAAAACATTGTGTGTAAAGGAGCATTTTTTTTTTTTTTTGTTACAAGCAACTGCTTAAAATTTCTCCCGAAAGTGTTTTACATATCATTCACAGGCGATAAATTTCTTTCTTTCAAATGTAGGTTATAACACCTGGGTATGCAAGGGCTATCTAGAGAAAGACAAGTAGCCGAAGTATCTTCAACTGCTCTGGGAGTACAACCGACGAAAAGGGTAAATATAGGCTTGCTGAGCTCTGTTAAAATTTTCGGCAAAATACAAGTCTCGAATAAAGGGGTTTTAAAACAAAAAGAGACCAACCTGCATAAAGCGGGAAAGTACAGGACACCAAAAATGAGCTCGGTTAAGAGTGGTGCTTGCTTAATACCGTTGCACTTCAATATAAATGTCTCCTGTGGAACTCCAAAGTATGCTTTCTTAACCCTTTATCACACAATCACGAGTTTAGACGACCCGAAGAAAAGTTTTTTGAAAACATAATAGGGAAAAAGAGAAAATGCCAATAACTGGCATTTTCTCCTTTTCCCACAATGTTTTCTATCCTTCCTAAAACAAATATTCGATTTTTGAGTAACGATTATTTTGTCGTTTGCGGACGGTTTGGATTTGGACAAGTCTAGAATTTTATGGTTTGGTAAAAAGTTAATGCCGATTGCTTGCTCACTAGTCTTTCTGTTGTCACAGATTTTGGCCTTATATCGATATGGGTAGTTTACATAGCTGATTGATATCAATAATGCACAATAATGATCTTGTTCAGCACTCGTCGACTAAAAAGTTAGTCGGTGGATCCGGATCGATGATTGTTTTAATATAGTATATTCGTCAATATAGAATAAAGCTTACAAAAAGACAATACAATTATATGACAAACGTCCTGAAGACCTGAATGAAAACAAAAGTAGGTTTATAGAGTTTGTCTTAAAATTTTGGGAAATCGATTATTACATACCACATACGTATGAGCCATGCTCTGTGAAAAGGGGAATTAATATATCTGCAAAAATTATATATTCAGGTCAGCCTGAGCAGTCCGTGCAGGATGACCCGAGTCGAAACTTTTTGCTACAGGTCAATTTTCTGCATATCAAAGGACCAGTGTACCGCATGATTAAGTCGGTTGTAATACGAGAAAGATCTTATGGATCCATAATTATGTGATGACTTGTTTGGTATGTTTGGTATTATGCACAACGGCGGGGGTGGGGTTGCTTGCACGAAACCCCTTTTTGGATAGCACGTTTCATATATTATTTAGAAGATATGGAGTACTTCCAAAGTGAATGCAGAGAAACAAACTATTGGGGAATATCAATAAAATGAGCCATGCTCTGTAAAAGGGGGCTTAATGCACCTGCAAAAAGTATCGACCCATATCAGCCTGCGCAGTCCGCGCAGGCTGACGTGGGCCGAAACTTTCTGCTATTGGTCAATTACCTGCATGGCAAGGGACCATTCTACCTCAAGATCCAGTCACTTGTTAACAAAATGGATTTTATGGACCAGCAATCATGTGATGGCTTCTGTTAGGTATAATGCATCATGAATATGCATTAAGCCCCCTTTGCCAGAGCATAGCTCAAATATTTTTCTTTGGCTCCGTTTTAAGGCTTAAGTGAGATTCCAACCTCACTCAACGATTCGGAACCCTCTAATAGATGGCAGAAACGTTCGAATTGAGATCGATTCTTACATCATGATTTTTGGACCGATGATCAATACCTAGAGCCATAAGAAATAGAGTTCATTTATTTCATGCTTTCCAGTAGGTTATCGAGAAATATCGGTGAAATATTTTTCGATATTTTATGGTTACGACCAGTGAAAATACCGAGTTTTATATTCTAACTCTTCAAATGAAGGCGGAAACAGTTGTTTCCGCGCACTAGTTACCTAGATAAAATGGAAATATGAAGTAATATACCTTACATTTCTCGTGCTTGACGTAATATTGTAATGCGTTTCTATGCGGAGGGGTACGCCACGGGGAATAACCGAAACGAACTGTACTGGATTTTGATTAAGTTCCCCCCAGAAAAGGTTGAAAGCATGAAATAAATAGAATATTTGTTTTTTTTTTTTCGGTGACAGATCGAAATTATTTCATCTCGTGAACATCATCGGTAATATTTTCATTCGTGGCTGCGCCACTCGTGAAAATATTACCGATGATGTTCACTTGATGAAATAAATTTCGATCTTTCACCGTAAAAAAAAAAAATATCCTCTATATCATTTCTGTGTCTAGTTTCATATCTACAGATTTCGACTATATTTCGACAGAGTTTCGAAGAATTTCGATAATTTTATTTTTTCGGCTAAATAACGTGGCCTTTTTTTTTTTCCTTATATTCAGTAACCATCTGGAATCAGTAAGTATATCATAAACAAAAAAAAAGCTGAATTCTTTGTTTTGTTTAAAACAGCAAGATTAAGTCGAAATGCTGATCCTTTATTAAACTCCGAATATACTTTTGAACAAAAAAAAAAAAAAAATCTACAGGCATGTTATTGTTGCATTGATTCCACAGGGACATAAGTAGTATTGTCAAAGATTATGAGATATGCCCCTTTGTGTTTGATATGACATAACAGTTATTGGAGAGGTCATCAGACCTCTCCAATAGTGGTGAGTTTAAAAGGCAGACTGCCACAGAATTTGCTGTCTAAATCCTTTTCTTGCGAAATTGTTCTGATACACAGTCTGTTTCGTCTTGGTTTTGTGAATAAAGCGAAATCAAAAAACCGAAACAGGAAATAGACGTGGTTTATTTTTATATGAAGAATTTCAGAAAAGATTTGTTATATTAATTTGCCATGGTTGCAAATGACCTCTCAAATAATTGTAATTTTTCATTAAGCAAATAAATCTAAGCAGAAGAACTTCTCCAATAAGAAGAATTTCGTTAAAGAAGAGCAAGAAGACCACTGGACAAGATCATGCGACTTGAAAACGCGGGAAGAAGGTCAAATGACCGTCATGTAAAGCATTAAAGAGGTTTCTACGCGGCGGCTTTTTTACTCGATTGTCTACATGTACCAAATATATATTGAAATTAAAAACCAATGAACTGTTTGAAAACGCTGATGCTGACCTCTCCTGGCTTCTTTTGTAAAGAAGCCAACTTGTACGATACAATACAATGAGGTAATCGTATTGAAGTTTCGATAATCATTTTTTTCGATACCGTGAAAAGCACTAAATGCACACGAAAATAAAAGTAGTACTTGAAATAAGCGCCAATCCGGTTTGCTCCGGATTTCGGCGAATATAATATTGTAGTGATCGCGCTTGCTCGTAATTTGTCTCCAGAGGTGAGCATGAAAGTCAGATTTTTTTTTCAACAAATAAGACCATCCAAAGAAGATACTACGATTCCATATCCAGAGAAAACTTAAATAAGAGATAAAAACAAGGTGAGAACTGATATTCTTTTTAAAAGTTATAAGTAGATATGAATTAACTGTTTTTATTACCGTATTCAAATAAGACACACAAACGCATAGGGACTAGTATCTGCTATTTGAGAGGAAAGACATACTATCACATAATAAAATACAAAAAGTTGAACCTCTTGGCACTCAAGTAAATAACATTTGAGCCTTGCTCTGGCAAAAGGGGGCTTAATGCATCTCCATTAATCAAGATACCAGCCAAAGTCATCACACAATTATGGATCCATAAAGAGCCACGTTTTTAAATAACCGGCTTAAGCATGAGGTATATTGATCCTTTGACCAACAGAAAATTGACCAATAGCGAAAAGTTTCGGCCCAGGTCAACCTGCGCGGACCGCGCAGGCTGACCTGGATCGATACTTTTCGCAGATGCATTAAGCCCCCTTTTCACAGAGCACGGCTCATTTTTATATGACTTTCGCTATTGCAAAAGGGGGTTTAATGCCCTTTCTTGATGCATTGTGGTATAAACAATTAACTACAGTATCTACACTGAATCAGCCAATGGTCCTTGGACATGAAGAAATTTTACTAAAAGCAAAACGTTTCGACACAGGTCCGCTCGCACTGCCCTTGGTCGACAGGATTTGCAGATGCATTGAACCCCCTTTTCACAGAGCATGGCTCATGAATTAGAACCTGTTACTTTATCCTAGTCTCGACATTAAGGATGTCCTGAATTCGTCAGAATTTCTTCAATTTAGTGAAGCATTTCCCCTTGCCCCAGTCCGTTCGTTAACTCGGAAGATTACAAAGTATTCTTGGGCAGAGCACAAAGAAAATTATATGATTGTCCGGTATTTCCACAAATATCAAACACCTCTGTTAACAATATCAACAACAATTTGTGTATACTACTGCAAAACTGGAAAACAATAACTATTTTGAAACCTTCCGTTTCGAGGAAGCCATAGTTTCATAAAAAAAATCCGCAGGAAATGACTTAACCCTTATCCTGCCGTTCGCGACCAGGGATAACTTTTGCGGCGCGTGTACAGTAAGATCTGCCTGCACATACGTGCAGTCTGATCTTGCTTTACACCCTCCGCTGCTTTATCGGTAGTTTGGGTCATATAAGCCAAGCCCAGTGCCCGTACATTTAGAAAAATATTTTTGAGTAATCGTCAACAAATTTTATTTGGCAGGATAAGGGTTAACAGATCATTCAGCGAACCTCGGGTGATCCGTTGATCAAATTCTTTGGCTTTATTACGATGGGTAAGATGCACCCACAACGTAAATATTGATTGGGAACAAGTTCATGGAAATGTATTTAGATGTACAAAAGACACTTATACACAATGGTTTCAAACAAGAATAATACATAGAATAATTCCAACAAATTCTCTGCTTTTTAAAATGAAATTGATAGATAATAACTTATGTACATTTTGTAAACGATATGAAGAAACTATTCTACATTTATTCCATGACTGTGAACACTCCAAATTATTGATTAATAATATTGCAACAATATTAAGTACTTTTGACCATACTCTACAAATTGATAGTCGAACTTTACTTTTAGGCACATATACACCAAAGGTACCATTGGACAGGTTACTTTTAGAATTTAAAAAATATATTTATCACTGTAGGAATAAACAAAAATTACCTTCAATGATCGGTTTAAAGAATACTTTAAATTTTACCTTGAATATTCATAATTGCACAAAAACACATGAAGTTGACAAATGTCACATGACAATTGTGGAGGGGTGTGTGAAGTTGGCAGTAAGTTCGATAATCGGAGTTCGATATTCAATATCGAAATGAATATGCGGATGAGTTGAATTTCATGCCGCAGTAAATTCGCTTTTTTTTTCAAACTCAAGGGATAGTTACGAGAATTATTGAATCCTGATTTGAATATCGAAATGAATTTCATGCTAGCAGCAGATTCGCGTTTTTTTTTTTTTATGTATGGGCATATGGATGGTGTATGAAATCGAATGTCGATTTGAATATCGAAATGAATTTCATGCTAGCAGCAGAATCGTGTTTTTTTTTATGTATGGGCATATGGATGGTGTATGAAATCGAATGTCGATTTGAATATCGAAATGAATTTCATGCTAGCAGCAGATTCGCGTTTTTTCATGTATGAACATAAGGATGGTGTATGAAATCGAATGTCGATTTGAATATTGAAATGAATTTCATGCTAGCAGCAGATTCGCGTTTTTTTAAGTATGGGCATAAGGATGGTGTATGAAGTCGAATGTTAATTTGAATATTTAAAAGAATATCATGCCAGGAGCAGATTCGCGTTTTTTCCTGTATAGGCATATGGATGGTCTATGAAATCGAATGTCGATTTGAATATCGAAATGAATATCATGCTAGCAGCAGGTTCGAGTTTTTTATCTATGGGCATAAGGATGGTGTATGATATCGAATGTCGATTTGAATATCGAAATGAATATCAAGCCAGCAGCAAATTCGCATTTTTTCATGTATGGGCATAAGGATGGTGTATGAAATCGAATGTCGATTTAAATATCGAAATGAATATGATGCCAGCAGGAGATTCGCGTTTTTTCCTGTATAGGCATATGGATGGTGTTTGAAATCGAATGAAGATTTGAATATCGAAATGAATATCGTACTAGCAGCAGATTCGCGTTTTTTTTTATGTATAGGCATAAGGATGGTGTATGAAATCGAATGTCGATTTGAATATCGAAAGAAATGTCATGCCAGCAGCAGATTCGTGTTTTTTTATGAATGAGCATAAGGATGGTGTATTAAATCGAATGTCGATTTGAATATCGAAATGAATTTCATGCTAGCAGCAGATTCGCGTTTTTTTTATTTATGGGCATAAGGATGGTGTATGAAGTCGAATGTCGATTAGAATATCGAAATGAATATCATGCCAGCAGCAGATTCGCGTTTTTTCCTGTATGGGCATAGGGATGGTGTATGAAATCGAATGTCGATTTGAATATCGAAATGAATATCATGCCAGCAGCAAATTCGCATTTTTTCATGTATGGGCATATGGATTGTCTATGAAATCGAATGTCGATTTGAATATCGAAATGAATATCATGCTAGCAGCAGATTCGCGTTTTATTTTATGTATGGGCATCAGGATGGTGTATGAAATCGAATGTAGATTTGAATATCGAAATGAAATTCATGCTAGCAGCAGATTCGCGTTTTTTCCTGTATAGGTATAGGGATGGTATATGAAATCGAATGTAGATTTGAATATCGAAATCAATATCATGCTAGCAACAGATTCGCGTTTTTTTTTTTTATGTATGGGTATAAGGATGGTGTATGAAATCGAATGTAGATTTGAATATCGAAATGAATATCATGCTAGCAACAGATTCGCGTTTTTTTATGTATGGGCATAAGGATGGTGTATGAAAGCGAATGTAGATTTCAATATCGAAATAAATATCATGCCAGTAGCAGATTCACGTTTTTTCCTGTATGGGCATATGGATGGTGTATGAAATCGAATGTCGATTTGTATATCGAAATGAATATCATGCCAGCAGGAAATTCGCATTTGTCATATTTATGGGCATAAGGATGGTGTATGAAATCGAATGTTGATTTGAATATCGAAATGAATATCATGCTAGCAGCAGATTCGCGTTTTTTCCTGTATAGGCATATGGATGGTCTATGAAATCGAATGTAGATTTTAATATCGAAATGAATATCATGCCAGCAGGAAATTCGCATTTTTCATATATATGGGCATAAGGATAGTGTATGAAATCGAATGTAGATTTGAATATCGAAATGAATTTCATGCTAGCAGCAGATTAGCGTTTTTTCCTGTATGGGCATACGGATGGTGTATGAAATCGAATGTCGATTTGAATATCGAAATGAATATCATGCCAGCAGCAGATCCGCATTTTTTCATGTATAGGCATAGGGATAGTATATGAAATCGAATGTAGATTTGAATATCGAAATGAATATCGTGCCAGCAGCAGATTCGCGTTTTTTTATGTATGACATAAGGATGGTGTTTGAAATCGAATGTAAATTTGAAAGTCGGAATGAATATCATGCCAGCAGCAGATTCGCCTGTTTTTATGTATGAGCATATCGACGGTGTATGAAATCGAATGTCAGTTCGAATACCGAAATGAATATCATGCCAGCAGCAGATTCGCCTGTTTTTATGTATGAGCATATCAACGGTGTTTGAAATCGAATGTCAATTCGAATACCGAACTGAATTTCATGCTAGCAGCAGATTCCCGTATTTTTATGTGTTGGCTTTTTGATTCTATATGAAATGAAATTTAGATTTGAAAATCGAACTGAATATCACGCTAGCAGCAGATTCGCTTAAATTTCTGTAATGGCATAACGACTATGTATGCAATCGAATGTAGGGTTGAATATCGAACTGAATTTCATGCTAGCAGCAGAATAGCTAAAATTTCTTTACTAGCAATAGATGATGCATGAAATCGAATGTAGGTATGGCTATCGAACTGAAATTCATGCTCGCAGCAAATTTGCTAAAATATCTGTACGGGCATAAAGACTGTGCATGAAATATAATGTAGATTTGAATATCGAACCGAATTTCATGCTAGCAATTTAGAACAATTTGTCACCTAAATATGCCCAAGTACTTGTTGTTGTCAGATAGGCTGTTTATTCAAGATGATTGTGAATTTCTTAAAACGCATGGGAGAAGTCGTCTATTGCACAAGATACGTTCTTTCTTGTATGCATGTACACAAAAATAGCATTCACCTCACAAAAAGGTCAATGATTTAAACCAGTGAACGTGAAAGTAGTTTCTTTTGTGAGTGAAATGTCAATATTGGTAGATAAAAAGCATTGAGTATATATTAGAAATTTATCAGTTATAAAATCATCTACAGAATGAACAAAATGGAAATAAGGGATGCATAACCTTTTTTTTGTGTGTGTGTGTCAACCTGTAGATTTAAATATAGTTTGACATAGTTTCATTATCATGTCCATTTTTTCTCAAGTATAATGCATTTATGTTGTCATTTTTTTATGTAGAAATAAAATTATCTTTGTTCGGTTTTCATACTAGAACATAGAAAGGAGTTTAACTATGTAAGGAGTAACTTTATGTCAATGTTTTATGGGTATTGAAAAACCACATGATACAATAAAACACGGTGCAAGGCTGATTGAACTAAAGTAAGATCATTCAGCTACGTCGAAAAAAGAAATTGAGAAAAATAATTTGACTAATTACTTAAAACCCCCAGACTAAATAAGGGTAAGTAAATGTTCTTTTTCACTACCTTTGGACGTCATGCAAAAAATTACAGCATATTTTTGTTATTCTTCATATTCTAAGTGTGTCATGTGAACAGACATTACCTTTACTAGTGTAGACTAATTAAGTACAAGTAGTAGTAGTAGTAGTAGTAGTAGTAGTAGTGGTAGTAGTCGAATTCTGTAGTCATCCATCAGTAATATATTCACCCGTTTCCATTTTTAAGAAACTTCATACTATTTGCATAAGGTTGCCTGTTTAAAAATAGCTACTAAGACAAAGGCTTAAAGCAGACAAGTTTTTTTTAACTAACTTTCACTTTACATGAGAAGTAAAGTTATATATAAGAAACTGGATTTGATTTGGCAGTGCGGCTACTTTAGAAAAGTCAAAACTGGGTCTTAATTTCTACTTATGTGAGCTAAAAAAAAAACTCTATTTGTCATAAAACTGTACGTATAACCGACTCAGGTTTGCTTTCAGAGGGTAGAATCTTTAAGGCACAATAATAACAGATAAGAACTTACCATCACGACGACACTTTTTTTTTACAACTTGACTCGTCTTCTACAATTCTGAAGCAATGAATTACAGGGTACTATTTTCACAACTTGGTGCTTGTTTTTGTCGATCTGCTGCTGACATGAGATTTAAATCGCTGATGAAATCTGTATTCGACTTCATAAACAATTTACATGCTCAAATCGAAAGTTTCACGAATCAGTTGCCGCCATGAAACTAGTATCACTTGTCGGGTGCAGGACAAGTCGCCCCACAAAAAATTCGCCCCAAGACAACTTGCCCCACCTTCAAAAGACATCTCGCCCCAAATTCTGAGACAACTTTCCCCATTTTTATTACTATCAACTGTAGGTAATACCCCCGTCACACCAAACTCATTCTCACTCCGTTCCGAAATTAGTTGGAAAACGGACTTAAACTGTTTTCGAACGGAGTGAACGTATACGCAACCTTTCACTATCTGTTTACGAACTTAATGGACGGGTTGGGACGGGAAAGGTGAGCCTGCTCGAATTTTTTGCCGTCCAACCTTTCCTGTAATTAGACGGAGTGACAACGTACTTAAAACGAAACTGACATACTACAAACGGAACTGCCATACTTCGATCCTGTCGCGGTGTAGTCGGGCATCAAATGGCAGTGCGTTTGCATTTTACCGACAGAAATTACACGTCCTATCCCGACCGCAGCCCGATTTACGATTTTTGTTTACAGGGTTAAGACTTTCTATGAACAGGTTTGGTGAGACAGGGGCTTCAGGCATTATCAGGCAAAAATTACACGTTCTACCCGCAACCCGTTTTCCGATTATGTCAAGGCGGGGTAAGACGATTTTGTCACGGAGGGGTAAGACGTTCTAAGAACTAGTTTGGTGTGACAGGGGCCTAAAAAAGATAGAGGTCTACAGCTGTTATGATTTTTATTCAGTTTTTATATTCAAATGTGTGGTGATTAATGCCATGCCAAATGTATTTAACGGCGACAATTCACATATTCATGGTTCCTTACTATCTAAAACCCGTCTTCGGATCTGCAGGCAAGCTGTTTCGCCATCATTTCAACTGAAATCATCGAGAAAGCGCTAGTAAGCCCTTGTAGACTCATGAAACATCGTGGTGAAAAGCATCGTTTTGAGATTGCTCCGTGGGGAGAGGTATACATGTTTGTAATTAACCTTTAACCACATAATTCCGAATTTGACGATCCTGAGGTAGACGGCTTTTGTGAGAAAATGTGAAAATGTTGGTAACCGGGACTTTCTCTTTTTCCCACAATGTTTCTGACCCATTAAAGACAAATTTAATAATTTGAGTTCAAAATCAAATTTTACCTACTACTGTACAAATGCGACTTCTTACGACCCTGCAGTTGGTCGCATTTGAAAAATCATGGAAACATGCGCAGTAATTATTTTTTACAAGTCAGGGCCGTTGTCGGCTTGTTAAAAGTGGTACGGCTATGGATGCAATGCAATGCAATGCAATGCATTTGACGTTCCCCGACAGCCGAAGGCACAAGTGTGTGTGTGTGGGGGGGGGGGGGGAAAGCAAGACAGGGGATATCCCCTCAAGTGACGGATGTTTCGGGGCCTACCTCTTGAAGACTTTTTATTTTGTTACAGGGCATATTGCAGGATACAGAACGAAACCCACACTGAGTTGAGCCTGTTTCTGTCAGTGTAAAGTACTTCCACACGGGACCTCGATTTAACGTCTCATCCGAAAGACTATTAGTATTTTTAGATAGCCAGCCATGGGGCTCGAGCCCACACCCTCAAGTGACCCAAGACTTGATGCTTACACGTCCTACGCTCTACCAGTTGAGCTTTGCCGGCTGGTAAACTCAGAAAGATTGATTGAATTTGCGTTTATTTATTGTCACCACCGATTTCCCATATGGGCGACGCCCCCTGAAGACTGTTAGTTTTGTTCCGAGGGATAGTGCAACATACAGGTTACAACCATCCTAAGTTACGCCCTGTTCTTTAACGTGCTCGGTTTATGGCACCGTCACACGGGAAATCGGTTTTACGTCTCATCCGAAAGACTATTGTTAATTATAGATGGTCAGCCGTGAGGCTTGAACTCTCACCCTATAATAACCAAAGGCTTGACGTTTACAATTCAGGTACGCTCTAACACCTGGGCAATGCGGGCTGGTCCAATTCAGAAAGGCAGTTTGTCAAAAACTTTATACTTGATCTGGCCGTCGGCATGTTGTTTGATTTCATTTCATAACTAGTTTGTTTGGTGAAATCACTTGTCTTAATATATTCGATTACATACACCATCTGTATGCTCGCGTTGAAATTTTTGTGTATCATACTGCAGTATGAAATTCATTTTGATATTCAAATCGTTATTCGACGTTATGCACCATTTGCATGTAGATATGCAAATACAATGTCGTTTGGAAATCTGCTGCTCGCATGAAACTCGCCTCAGTGTTAGATTGTACACACTTTATACATGAGCATTCATTTATTGATATCCATTATTGTCATTCTTATTGTTTTTCCTCCAAATCGGTGAACATTTTAACAACAGTAATGAAATATATAGAACAGAAAAGAAGGAAAAAAAAAAAAAAAAAGAAGTATTCAGCAAAAATGGTTAGAATGAGAAACATTGCTCAACTAAATTACAACCTGAAAATGGCACTTGCAAAAAATATGAAAATCAAGTTTTAGAACTTTGCAACGATAACGAAATGCAAGGTCAAAAAATGGACCAAACAAAAATATGGAACAAAAGAAAAAATGGACAAATGAACAGACGCCTAGAATAAATGCATTAAGTGAGCCAGTGAATACATATTTATAAAATAAACAATCACTCAATCACTCGATCCAATCAATCAGTCAAACGAGCGATCGATCAGTCACTACCAATAGAACTGCTCTAGTTAGCGACCCCTTAAAAGATACTACAAAATTTCATATAGAACAGGGTAATACGTTCACAAATTAATGTTGGTTTTTACCGAACTGCTTCTGACATAAGATTCAAATCGATTGTGAAATCTTTGTTCGATTTCATAAACTGTTTACATGCTCAAATTTAAAGATTTCAAGGATCAGCTGCCGACATAAAACTCGTATAAATTATTAATTCTATATTTGATTTCATAGACCATTTCATGTCCGCAGAGAAATTATTCCGAACCATATTCTAGTATGACATTCAAAATCTTTATTCGGTGTTAAACCCCATCTATATACACCTTGCCTATGACCATATGGAAATTTCGCAAATCCGTCGTTTGCATAAAATTCATATCTATATTCAAATAGATATTTAATTTCTTATAAGAATTATAAGTACGGGTAATTTTTCTGTAAAGAATCTACTGTCGTCACGAAATCATACCAATATTTAAATGCCAACGTTGGTATTTTTGCGAATCGGCTTCTTGCATGAAATTCAGATAGATATTTCAAATGATATTTGATTCCAAATATCATTGATATGTCCATATGGATATTTTTGCAAATCTACAAATATTTTTGCTTATCCAAAACTTGCTCTTCATTGAAAACGCCATCTTCGTGCCTAAATTAACATTCGATTTCATTCATTATCTACATCCTCATATTGACTTTTTTGCGATTCTGCTGCAAGCAGAAAATTCACTCCGATATTCAAACCTACATTTGATTGCATAAACAATCAATATATCAATATAGATTTTTTTCCGAATCTGCTGCTAGCATGAACTTCACTTCAACATTCAAATCTACATTCGATTTAATAAATCATCTACGGGCCCGTGCAGAAATTTTGGCGAATCTGCTGCTAGCATGAAATTCAGTTCGATATTCAAACCTACATTCGATTTCATACATCATCTACAGCCCGTGAAGAAATATTGGCGAATCCGCTACTAGCCTAAGATTCAGTTCGATATTCAACTCTATATTCGATTCCATACAAAATCCCATTGCCCATACAAACATTTAGCGAATCTGCTGCTAGCATGAAATTCAGTTTGATATTGAAATCTACTTTCGATTTCAAACTGTATCTGCATAACATACAGATTTTTTTTTTGCGTATCTGCCGCTAGCATGAAATTCAGTTCCAAATTAAAATCTTAATTCGACTAAAAAATCCATCTACATGACCATTTAGAAATTTAACCGAATCCTCTGCTAGCATGAAATTCAGTTCCAAATTGAAATCTCAATTCGGATTAATAATCCATCTACATGACCGTATAGAAAGATTACCGTATGAAAAGTTCAACATTCAAATCTACATTCAATTGCATACATAGTTTTTATGCCCGTTCAAAAAATCTAGAGAATCTGCTGCTAGCATGAAATTCAGTTCAACATTCAAATATACATTCGGTTTCATGCATTACTTTCACGCCAGTACAGAAATTTTAGCGAATCTGCTGCTAGCATGAAATTCAGTTCGATTTTCAAATCTACAAACGATTTCATTCATCACTTTCATGCCCATACAAAATTTTTTCGAATCTGCTGCTTGCATGAAATTAAGTTCGATATTCAAATCTACATTCGATTTCATAAACAATCTAATACCCGTACAGAAATTTTTCGAATCTTCTGCTGGCATGAAATTCATTTTAATATTCAAATCTACGTTGGATTGAATACACCAGCAGCCTGCCGATACAGAAAATTCGCGATTCTGCTGCTAGCATGAAATTCATTTCGATATTCAAATCGACATTCGATTTCAAACACCATCCATATGCCCAGACATAAAAACACGAAAGTCTGCTGCTAGCATGAAATTCTTTCAAAAGCTACATTCGATTTCATACAACATCCTCATGCCCATACATAAAAAAAACGCGATCTGCTGCTGGCAAGATATTCATTTCGATATTCAAATCTACATTCAATTTCATACAACATCCATATGCCTATACATAAAAACATGCAAATTTGCTGCTTCTATGATATTCATTTCGATATTCAAATCTACATTCAATTTCATACACCATCCATATGCTTATACATAAAAACAGGCGAATCTGCTGGTGGCATGAAATTCATTTCGATATTCAAATCGGCATTCAATTTCATACAACATCCATATGCCCATACATAAATGAAAAACGCGAATCTGCTGCTGGCATGATATTCATTTCGATATTCAAATCGACATTCGATTTCATACACCATCCCTATGCCCATACATGAAAAAACGCGAATCTGCTGCTAGCATGATATTCATTTCGATATTCAAATCGACATTCCATTTCATAGACCATCCATATGCCTATACAGGAAAAAATGCGAATCTGCTGCTGGCATGATATTCATTTCGATATTCAAATCGATATTCGATTTCATACACCATCCTTATGCCCATACAGGAAAAAACGCGAATCTGCTGCTGGCATGATATTCATTTCGATATTCAAATCGACATTCGATTTCATACACCATCCTTATGCCCATACAGGAAAAAACGCGAATCCGCTGCTAGCATGAAATCCATTTCGATATTCAAATCGATATTCGATTTCATACACCATCCTTATGCCTATACATAAAAAAACGCGAATCTGCTGCTAGCATGACAGTCATTTCGATATTCAAATCTACATTCGATTTCATAGACCATCCATATGCCCATACAGGAAAAAACGCGAATCTCCTGCTGGCATGACATTCATTTCGACATTCAAATCGACATTCGATTTCATACAGCATCCCTATGCCCATACATAAAAAAATGCGAATCTGCTGCTGGCATGATATTCATTTCGATATTCAAATCGACATTCGATTTCATACACCATCCCTATGCCCATACATGAAAAAACGCGAATCTGCTGCTAGCATGATATTCATTTCGATATTCAAATCGACATTCCATTTCATAGACCATCCATATGCCTATACAGGAAAAAATGCGAATCTGCTGCTGGCATGATATTCATTTCGATATTCAAATCGATATTCGATTTCATACACCATCCTTATGCCCATACAGGAAAAAACGCGAATCTGCTGCTGGCATGATATTCATTTCGATATTCAAATCGACATTCGATTTCATACACCATCCTTATGCCCATACAGGAAAAAACGCGAATCCGCTGCTAGCATGAAATCCATTTCGATATTCAAATCGATATTCGATTTCATACACCATCCTTATGCCTATACATAAAAAAACGCGAATCTGCTGCTAGCATGACAGTCATTTCGATATTCAAATCTACATTCGATTTCATAGACCATCCATATGCCCATACAGGAAAAAACGCGAATCTCCTGCTGGCATGACATTCATTTCGACATTCAAATCGACATTCGATTTCATACAGCATCCTTATGCCCATACATATAAAAAATGCGAATTTGCTGCTGGCATGATATTCATTTCGATATTCAAACCTACATTCGATTTCATACACCATCCTTATGCCCATACATGAAAAAACGCGAATCTGCTGCTAGCATGACAGTCATTTTGATATTCAAATCGATATTCGATTTCATACACCATCCTTATGCCCATACATGAAAAAACGCGAATCTGCTGCTAGCATGAAATCCATTTCAATATTCAAATCGATATTCGATTTCATACACCATCCTTATGCCCATACATAAAAAAACGCGAATCTGCTGCTAGCATGAAATCCATTTTGATATTCAAATCGACATTCGATTTCATACACCATTCTTATGCCTATACATGAAAAAATACGAATGTGCTGCTGGCATGATATTCATTTCGATATTCTAATCGAGATTCGAATTCATACACCATCCTGATGCCCATACAAAAAAAAAAAAAAAAAAACGCGAATCTGCTGCTGGCATGATATTCATTTCGATATTCAAATCGACATTCGATTTCATATACCATCCCTATGCCTATACAGGGAAAAACGCGAATCTTCTGCTGGCATGATATTCATTTCGATATTCAAATCGACATTCGATTTCATACACCATCCGTATGCCCATACATAAAAAAACATGAATCTGCTGCTAGCATGAAGTTCATTTCGATATTCAAATCGACATTCGATTTCATACACCATCCTTATGCTCATACATAAAAAAACTCGAATCTGCTGCTGACATGACATTCATTTCGATATTCAAATCTACATTCGATTTCATAGACCATCCATATGCCTATACATAAAAAAAAAATAAAACGCGAATCTGCTGCTAGCATGAAATTCATTTTGATATTCAAATCTACATTCGATTTCATACACCATCCATATGCCTATACAGGAAAAAACGCGAATCTGCTGCTAGCATGATATTCATTTCGATATTCAAATCGACATTCGATTTCATACACCATCCATATGCCCATACATAAAAAGAAAAAACGCGAATCTGCTGCTAGCATGAAATTCATTTCGATATTCAAATCAGGATTCATTAATTTTCGTAACTATCCCTTGAGTTTGGAAAAAAAGCGAATTTACTGCGGCATGAAATTCAACTCATCCGCATATTCATTTCGATATTGAATATCGAACTCCGATTATCGAACTTACTGCCAACTTCACACACCCATTGTGGAGCATGTTTTTCAAAGTCTCCTATTGCCAGTATAGTGTACAGATACACATATTAACGAATATTTATATCCTTTTTTTAAAGAAAGATTCCAGTTTCTTTACTCCATACCCACTCACCCAAACACACACATACTTGCACCTATTTTATGTATTTTTCATTCTGATTTCTGATTGTTTCTCTCTCTCTCTCTCTCTTTCTCTCTCTCTCTCAATAAAGCCACATTCAAGTGATGGAACAACTTTATGAAAAATACAATCTTTGTTAGTCATATAAAACATCTTTTGTATAAGCGTGCTAAAAATATATTATTGAGGACTATTATCTCTAACATCATTAGCATAAATACATTAATAACACATTACTAACAAACCTACTAACATTGAATTGTAAGGTATGATGGGAGATGGCCACGACTCCCATCATACCAGTTGACGTGGCAAATAAAAATCTAAAAAAAAAAAAGATGCACCCACACGGTTCATTTCTTCGCCGAAAATAGACCGCCATACCGTTCTTAAAATTTTAAGGCGCCACCTACAAAAAGAAAATACTAGTCACAATATTTTCTATCGAAATCTTTCTTAATACATTTCCGTTGACAAAGAGTTTGTACATTCAATTTTTAACGTGGTCTATCGATTTCGCTGGCAGACTTCACCTACAGGTTAATAGATGTGAATAACGTCACCGTGGTTTTTGATATCTTTGCTAATCGATTAACATGGGTGACGCCATTTTCAAGATCATGCGAAAATGGATCATTGATACGGATGAGGTTAGATGTACATGTAATCAGCCGAGTTTTGACGAGTGTAAACAGATATTTGCGTTTTCACTGACTGATTGAGTGAAGCGGGTTTCGCCGCCATCTCTCTACACTCAATCAGCCAAAGAAAGGCCTGTGCAAAAACCTGCAGTCTGCAGTATGATCTACGCTGTCTATCATTATATTCTAGGTTTTAACCCTTAAAGCGCCTTTTACAACTATCGTTGCCTCTGCAGTCAGTGTAGATCAAGACCAGGATGCACAAAAGGGGTGCAGCCTGCCTGATCTATGATCTACACTGTCGCTGTGCTGAAACACTTTAGACAAGAAGGACCTTGAAATTGTGATTAATTGGGTCATTTTTCTAGACTGAACATACTTTTGGGTTTATTCGGCGCTCTAATGGTAAAAAGGACTGTGTCTTCATATTGTAGCTTCATAATCTTCATAATCGTAAGCAGTAGCACAGCTACTGCAACAATTAGATTAATTTTGTTTGAATGCCGATGGTCAACTGCTGCCAAAACAGTTAAACTACCGATCTTAAATAAAAATGTTCTAGAAGCACAGCTCCTATGCATAGATCGTAGCAAGGTCTCAGCAGCAAGGTGGTAAGACAGTAGACTAAGCCTAGACTGAATTCCTGTGCCGTAGTGGAAGCGTAGAAGAAAGGTCTTGAAGAGACCTCAAGAATTTTGAGGTGATTTGAGCATTAAAGTGCATGGTCCTACCGTAATGCATGTATAAAAATTGAATGGAAAACATGAAACATCCTACGAAAAATAAAAACTTAAAACATTTTGGAAAATTAAGTCATCATGAAAAAAAGACTAGATTTCTTGAAAAAAAAAGAAATCTGAACGTTGGGTTTTAACGCTGTCAATAGTTACCGATGTAGATACGTATAGACGTCATGAGGTATGTAATAATATGGTTCCCAGCTTTTTTGTCAAAATGCTTCATATAACCATGTGACAACGGTGCCCCAGGGTAGGACAGGCCCCAGTCTCCCCAACATATACAACTGCTATTTACAGACAGCTCATTTTGCTGAAATAACCCGTAACTGGTAGAAAATCTGATCAATGCACAAAAAGAATTTTTTATGTTTCACAAGTATTTAATAGCAAACATGGTAAATAATGGAAACTTAAAGATACGGCTATACTCGTTTTCGCCAACTTTTAACCCTTTATTTCATTAAATTATAATCATGCATTCTAGTGTCTTCATGTCAAATATTGCCCCCGATTTTTACAAGGTTGCATAGATTACAACGGTTAGAAAATGCATTTCATTTTTTGGGGGCAATTAAAGAAATTGCTGTTGTGACGTTTCTGTTTTTCAATCAAAGATTTTTGATATATGTATTTATCCCTTACACAATATATATCCGTAATTTATCTATGTTTACACACCTGACTAAATTATAAACCATTCTACAGTCTATCAAATTCTTACAGATTTTTTTCTCTCTGGCTGTAAGGATGTATCTGTAGGGTTTGTGTATATGAATTTCTTCAGTTTTTCAAGACTCTGAAGATTTTTCTAGAATTTTTTGTCAGCTGTAGTTTAGCCACCTGTATACATGTATATCCATTTTATTTACATTTTTGTTATGCTACCTGTAAGTATGGCAATGATATGGACATAAGTGCTAAAAAGAAGATCTGACTTCACACAAGACTGGCAAAACTGCAGTCTAAGAAAAGGTGCTAATTTAGCCATGTTTCATACATTGCCTTCAACACCTTGAGTTTTATAAAGTTTTGTGCTATCATAATGAAGCTTAATTGTGTTCGTTACACCTAAAAAGTGAAGGGATTGAAAATCAAGTACCTCAAAAATAATATTTGGATTATTCATGACAAACTCAAACTATGAAAATCTTAATTTATTCTTGCTTTGTTTTCAATATATGGATTACATAATTTTTTTGTTGCTCATTGGTCTTGCTTTTTTTCGTTGTCAAAGGGTGGGTGGGGTAAATCTTATAGGAAGGCAGCCATAAATCCAATGAAGACAATACTGTATTATAACCAGATTATTTATGATTGTTTTAAATAAAAAAAGTACAGTTTGAAAATAGCACTAGACTAGTTATCTCACAAAAAATTGAGATAGTACTGCAGCATGCCGTATAGACAGACAGTTTCAGTTTACTCTTTTATATGCGTATAGTACCATAAAATAAGCTGCAGTTAGACTACTGTGACAAGAGAAACTTAAGAGCAGAACAATTTTTCCTGACTCCTAGGATGCTAAACTTCACATTTATGCCATTAAACCAACTATAGCAGAGGGTGTCACCTCTGTCAGATTTTAGCTCACGTGGGTTCTAGGCTAAATAATTGAAAATTGAATATTTGAATATGTAATACTTCGACTTAACAAAAGGAACTTTTAATCTAACGACAAGGAGATAAAGGACTTTTCAAAAAGAAAAACACACACACACAGAAAAAGAAAGTGGTCGTAACCAACATTTTTCTCCTTTTCTCGCTACGTATTCTGTCCTATGACAGACAAATATTCTTTTTTGAGTGGAAAGTAGTATGTCGTTCGCAAACCTTTCGTTTTAGAGATTATTATTTTCGTCTGATAGAGTGAGACAGTACTATTCATGAAGCCATAGGCCTTGAAATAACGCAGCAGCAGTTCTGTAGAAGGCATCAGATAAAGACTAAATGACCTTTTATATACTTTGATAATTCTTATTTACACTAGAGTCGAATCGAATTCTCTCTTACTCTTAGGTTCGAATAAATTAGCAAGGAAGAAGACTATCTTCTATTCAAGGAGTACATAGATGATAGGGCGGTAACATTATATGAAGGCACTTTTACCCTGTTTATGATGACGAGTTCCCATGAAAGGTTTGAGGCCCACGGCGCGTCTATATCTTTGGGAAATGCAGACGTTGATTTGTCGCTATCAGGATCCGATCATAAAGAGGTAAGCCAGATTGTCCAAAAACCCGTTAACTCATAGACTGTCGTGTGCGACTCAACGTGTTTTTGCGGAGAGCGCTGATTCAAGATCAGACTGCACAGGACGTCCTGTATGATCTTGGATTAATACTGTCCAACACGGTGAGATTTTCTGGCTAATAAATTGTAATAAATAAGTTTTTACTTTCACCTATAAATTGATTCAATTCAATTAACAGTTTTAAGGATAAAATACTGCGCACAAAATTTGAATTTGCAGCCTGATCTTTGATCGACACTTTCCTGTATCTTAAAAGATGTTCGGGGTCACAACTAATTATTTCGAAGATCACGTAAAATGCAGTCTGATTTTAAGCTTCACCCGTAACACCTTACCCAGGTATCTAAAAAGTACACTGAATATCTCCATGACAGCCATATCAAAACGATCAAGATAGGCCATAATATTGTTGCAAAAGAAGCTGTTATCCAGCTTTTAACTCTTTACCAAACGACAAAATTTTAGACTTATCCAAAGTGAAAGCATTTCCAGACGACAAAAAAAAAAAAAAAAAATGACTGAAAAATTGAAATCTGTTTTGGGAATGGTAGAAAACATTGTGGGCAAAGGAGAAAATGCTGGTTACCAGCATTTTCTCCTTTTCCAACAAGGTTTTCATAAGCCTTCTTCCTCAGGGTCGTTAAAAGTAGGGATTGTGTGGTAAAGAGTTAAACCCTTTTAGCGAACGGCACAGATCAAGGCTAGGCTGCACAGTCTGGTGTTGGATCTAACATTCACTGACTTAATGAAGTCTGTAAGATGAAGTTCTTTCAAAGTTTCAGTGGATTGTATTTTCAACTGTCGAAGGATATCAGGTTTATATACTTGACGCTAAAAGACTAAATCTTTTTAAACAGATAAGATATAAATGAGGGCGTTCTGGCAAAAAGTGGTTTAATGCAGCTCCGTAATGCACTACACCAAGCACGCCGAAACGCAGAAAATTGACCTATTGCAAAGAATTTCGACCCAGGTCAACCTGCGCGGACTGCGCAGACTGACTTGGTCGACACTTTTTGCAGATGAATTAAACCACGTTTCGCCGAGTATGTCTCAAACATTGCTGTCGTCTGCTACGCGTAAACAATCATGATTCTAACAAATAGGAGCCGACAGAAGACCCCTGTGTAAAAGATTACTATTTTTCCCTACAACACATGCTCTCAGAGACGAGCCACCCGAAAACGATAGACCGGACACACGCTCCGACAACTACCCATAATGATGAACACGTAACTGTCGCCATCTTGGCCTCACCACGTGATATCGTAGGATTACTGCTGGAAGGTAAAGCATGTTAACACGTCACCTGATGACGACTTTTCTTCTTGCAGAAGACCATTTTGAAACCTTGTACTTCATCGTTTTCATAAGATTGTATCTACGTGTATATTTGATTAAGCCACGCTGTCGCAAAAAGGGGTTTACTACATCTCCGTGATGCATTATGCCAAGCAAGTGGTGACATAATTATGGATCTACAAAACACAACCGACTTGATCCTGAGGTAGAAAGGTCCCCGTGATACATTATACCAAGCAAGCGATCACATAATTATCGATCCACTGACTCTAATTGACTGGATCCAGAGGTAAAAAGGTCCTTTGACAGGCAGAAAATTTATATAAATAGCAAATAGTTTCGGCCCATGTCAGCCTACGCAGTCCGCAGGAGAGGGGGCTTAATGCATCTGCAAAAAGGATAGACCCATGTTTTTGTTAACATTTTCTGCATGTCAAAAGAATAATCACATTCGTCTTTTGCAAGGATAGAAAGCACTGCTGGAAAAGGAGATAACGCTTGTTACTAACATTTTATTTCCTTTCTACTCAATGTTTTTATAAATCGTCCTCCTCATAGTCATGAAAAGAGATCATTTTTCAAAGAATTTTATCGAACCATTGCCAAACCATGTAGCTTCTTTCACTTACAAAAGGTGGCAAGCAGGCACCAGATACATTCCATCTGATCTTATCAACAACATGGCTGTCGAAACAAGATGAGAGAGGACACTATTGCTCCAGTGGGCTATGGGTGACAAAAGCGATCACTTTTCACAAAAATGGACAGTCCTATATTGATATGTTTAAACCACCCCGAAAGGTGACCTACATTTTGGACTTTTTCACTGGAAATGCCACAGGAGGACAGAGAAAAGAGGGGGAGAAACTTGAGGTAAAGCAAAATTCCGAGACAAAGTTTAACCCAAACGATACCTATGTTATGGTCGATGGATAGTGACGTCTTCCCCAACATGGTTACTACGACTCTTTACTCCAAGCAGACGACATTTTTGCTCGGTTGTTTCCGGAGAAAACGTTGGGGAAGTGTCGGAACCCTGGCGTCGTCGTCTACGTCGTCGTCTGCGTCGTGCAAAAACTTTGACATTTATAACATGTCTATTGTTACTAAAGATATTTACTTCTTGAACATCTTGGACTAGTTGTGAACTATCAAAAGGGGAACCCATACAACAAAGGCAGGTAACCATCAAAACTTATTTGACACAGCTATGCGCTGTATTCGACATAGACTTTTCAAAAAAAAAACTTCGACATTTTATAATATTTCTGTCATTACTATAGATATTTACTTCAAACTTAGACTAGCTGTAAACTATTAAAAGGGAAACCATACACCAGAAGCAGGTAACAATCAAAACATTTTGACACATTCATGCCCCTTTATTGATTTTTCACTGAAAATCAACCAAAACCGAGCATTGGTACCTGCATCCAGTACTCTTGTTGTAGTCTAGCAGCGCTTTGGATAATGTAAGACGTTCTCGTATATGAAACGTCAGCTCGATAGAGCCTGAGTCACCAACAGACCCCCCTCTCCCGCAGGAGGCAATTTTCGGCACTGTTGTTTTCTTAAACCCCATTGTGTCCCGAGAACTTTTCATTTGACTATAAGGTGTAGTAAAAGTGCACTTGATGATTTTTTACATCTACAACTTGCAAAAACCCTGCATGCCATGTGGCTGTCTTTGGAAATACATGCACGATAGGGAGACATTGCGGTTTAAGAAAATCATAGTCCTGAAAATTCGCCCGCGGGAAGAGGGGGTGGGGATAAAGAGCAAACACCCCACTAGCTCGTAGACTAATAAGTGTTAATTATCCATGTCTTTCATGACTATTTACAAAGCCATCTTCTGTGAAATTTTTGCAGTGGGTAAGATTTTCACTTTTCTGTCAACCATGTGAAGTAAGTACGTAAAGGCATTACCATACTTCATAAGTTTATATTTTTTTGTATACTATAGAATGATATAGAGTGCCCAATGAGTAGTTCCGTCAAGTTATCCGAACTTATTGACAATAAAGTTTGGACACGATGTATCATGGCGGATGTAGGAATGGTGTATCCAATCACCCTGGCTTTTATGTACCAGCCCACTCATAGTATACAAAACAAGCACAGCAATATAACACTTGTGAGTCTAGAGACAAAGGAAGTCGGAGAAATTCGCGAGAGAGTCCGAGAGTTTCTGAACTGTTACTCGATGAATGATGTCACCAAGGTAAAAGATTGTAGCCATTCAAACTTTTTTTTGCGTAACACTTACTCATGTTTTGCCTTGGTACTAAAGACTTTTTTAATGGTCTTGAATAGTGTATGGTAGAATTGGCAACTCAACAAATAGACCTCTATCCGGCACATAACATCAGTTCACTTATTGAAAGTGGTAAACGAATCCATCTGTCTTGGAGCGTTTTAACCATTTGAGCTGCAAATAAAAGAAATGGACAGATTTTCTCATTCTAAGGCCTTCTGCCATATAATTCCGCTGTCAGAGGATACTGCAGATCTACAATCTGTCTACAATCTGTACAGGTCGATCTTGATAGATATATACGTATTACCCAACGTATCACGTTATCTTCAGTTTGAAAAGTTATAATCCAAGAGTGGAAGACGTTAGTGTAAAACCATGTATACATGGTGGTCTAACATAATGAGTGGGGGTCAACCTTTAAAAATCTTTTTTGGAAGTACTTATTATATATCGAATAACCTTTAATCGCGAGCGTTTGATGTCTTTACTGGCTAAACAGTATCATTTCATAGTCAAGATTTTGAATACTTTAAACTTGAAACAAATACCCCGTGTGTACGTAAATATTCACAAAACGGCCGCCGTCTACAAACTTTGGTACAGATAGCAATTATGATACTCATGACAATGGTTTTATACCCGCATTTGCCGGTACATATAGAAAAAGGATCTACCATAGAGAAGGACACAATCGATCTAAGCGATGTACGAGGGTTGTTCGATATATAATGTGTATTGTACGATATCTCAAAAGCATTCAACTCAAATAGTGAAATGAACATTACATCCCTTCAAAATATTCTCCGCGGTTTGAAATACATAATTTCAATCTCTGAATCCATTTCTGAAATGCGTCACGGTACGCTGATTTAGGTAGACCTCTGAGGCACTGACTGATGGCTGAGCCAAGGGCTTGTCGGGACTTGTAACGACGACCAGATAAGAACTTTTTAAGTTTTGGAAAAAGGAGAGTATGGTGGGTGTGGCAAGACAGTAACCTTCTCCGACTTCAAAAATTACTTTACAAGCTCAGATGTATGTGATGGAGCATTATCATGAAGTAGACGAACATGCCTAAATCCTGACACAGGGCGTCGTTTAAGACATTATTTCTTCAGCTTTTTTAGTATAACATCTCGGTAATACCGACCTGTAACAATTTTGCCCTTCGGCACCGGAATTTGTACGGCTATACCATCACATGAGAAGAATATGCAATAAAGGACCTTCTTCGTGCTTATGCTTCTTTTGCCAAATACAGAACTTCTACCGTGTTTAGTTAGCCATATTTTGTTTCCAATTTTTCTTACTGGTTCGAAATAGTGAACCCATGTTTCGTCACCAGTAACAATATTTGCAAATTGTCTTTGATTGAATTTGGGACACATTTTGAGCAATTGCCTAGCGGTTTGTACTCGTACCCGTTTTTGGTCATCTGTCAATATATGCGGTATCCATCTGGCAGAAATCTTTCGTACTTTCAAAATACGCTTCAAAATGAAATGCACCCGCGATAGCGATATGCCAACAGCGTTGGCAATATCATGAATCGTGTATCTGCCATCACTTTCAATTATTTCCCTGACTTTTGAGACATTTGCCTTGCCTGTTACAGTCACAGGTCGGCCAGATTTTGCTGCATCTTTGACGGACTCTGTGTCAGTCAGAAATTTCTTTCTCCACCTACGAACTGTCTCATAAGATACCTTATCAGACCCATAAACTTCCCCCAATTCAGTAAAAATCTGCATTACCGAATGACCGAGTTTTGTGCGAACTTTTACATAAGCTCTAATTTCTTCAATATTCTTAATCCGTTTCCCAACCATTTTTACAACAGTGGTCAACGACTAGCTCTAATGAAATGACTATAAGTTTAAAACTGTGTAGAGCTAAAGGCTCGTGTTTATACCGTTGGAAAGGTATTGAATAGAGCATATCATCATCCACGAAATCGTTGAAAGCGTTATCGCGCTGTGGTACAATACACATTACATATCGAACAGCCCTCGTATTTCAGTTAATTTTCTGTAGGTCGTGGTCAAGGCCTCTGGTCCGCAAAGTAACGACAGGATCACCTACCACAACAAGACAGACGAAAATGCTATCGTCGATGCTGTTATAGGATTGCTGCAGAATATCCAACCTGGATCTGCCGTTCTGGTGGAGGAATTTATCGAGGGCTTAACTCCATATGATAAAAGTGCATGTACGTAAAATTAACATATTGTAAGTTTGATCTCTTACACTCTTAACCGGCTAATCACTATCTCTTGTGTCTTTTGCGACGATGATAGACAAGGATCAAACCGTACCACCGTGCTGTCTCATCTCGATCTTTCCTCTCCGAAACCATATGAGCCATGTTCTGGCAAAAGGTGTTTTAATACATCTCCATGATTTATTGTACCAAGCAAGCCATCACATAATTATGGGTCCATAAAATCCATTTTATCTAACAACCGACTGCATCTGAAGGTAGGACGGCATTTTGCCTTGGAGAAAAGTTTTAAAAAGCAAAAAGTTTCGACCAATGTCAACCTGTGTGGACTACGCAGGCTGACATGGGTCGATGTCAACCTGCGCGGACTGCTTGGGCTGACATGGGCCGATGCTTTTTGCAGATACATTAAGCCCCCTCTTTTCACAGAGCATAGCTCACATGTAACAGATAGTTTAATCTTTGATGTACCCATCAACTAAGAAGTAGGTTTATCCAAAATAACAAAATGATGGTTGTTTTAACAGATCGTATTTATTTATCAAATTTACACGGTATAAATCTAGTTTGACAATGCTCATACCGTTTATCTAAAAGTAGATTTCATTTACTAAAATTATTTTATTATCTTGTTTTATATGGTTGGTTGGTTGTTTGTATTGGGGTTTAACGCCACTTTAACAGCTAAGGTCATATCATGGCGGTCGGTGACGCACATGTGTTTCCTGGCTTTCTCACACCAGTACTAACATAATTTTCTTTCCAAAGCCACCGACTACTTTTCTCACATGCTTCAGCAGAGGTGAGAGGCGAAAATACGCCGGAAAGAAAGTTCGCCTCAACCGGGTATCGAACTCGCAACCACTAGGTCATGAGTCCGACACGCTCACCACTGAGCCACCCGGGCGGGGCTTTGTTTTATATGGACAATAAAGTTGCAACTTGGTTTTTTATTGGCATTATACATTTTATAATTCAACGCTACCTGTTTAATTCCGAGAGAGAGAGAGAAAGAGAGAGAGAGAGAGAGAGAGAGAGAGAGAGAGAGAGAGAGAGAGAGAGAGAGAGGTAGGACTAAGTAAAAAAGAGAATGCAGCCAAAACTCGGGGAAGGACATTGTCGCCGCGTTGTCTGTCCATCATTCCATCCTTGTGTTCGTCCGTTTTCGCGTTTTTCCTTCCGACCTGCGTCCGTGCGTCCACAATGTCGTCTTCGCCCAATTTCTCAGCAAACACTGGATGGAATTCAGCGAAGCTTTATATTCTGGTTCATTGATGTTCATCACAGTTATGTCCCTTTGATTTTTAGTTCGTAATTTCGTTTCCGTACATTCTTTAAGAAACACAAGATGACATCAACAAAACTTTATGAGAAGCTTTTCTTAAAGGTTGACATGCGCATATTGTCAGTACGTTGTGTTTTGCGGATTTTGGTAACACTTATGGCCTTTTGAATCCTAAGTCCTCCAATTTCGTTTCCGCACCAATAAACGAATGTCAACGAAGCGTCATTGGAAACTTGTCTACAAGGCGGACGTGCGCATATTGAGAGCATTTTTTAGCTCGATTATTTTTGTTACGGTGATGGCATTTTTAGTCATAGACCCTAAATTCTTTTTCGGGCTTTTTCTTAGTAACCACGGGATGGATTGTAATAAATTTTCATGAGAAGCTTGTCTATAAGGTGGATATGCGCAAAGTGTCGAACTGCTTTGGTTCAGTGTTTTTTCCAAGTTATGGCTCTTTGAAGTTTAACTCCTTAATTTCATTCCGCGCTATTTCTCTTCAACCACTGGATGGAATTCAATAGAACTTATCCATAAGGATGACATGCAAATTTTGTCTGCATGTGCTGGTTTAATGATTTTCCTTTAATTTATGGTCATTTACCTAAACATGAACGTTTGAATGGTAACGCATGTTGCAAGAGGACATCCGATTCCGACAGCTATCGTTTTTGTTACAAAACACATTCGAGAAGTATCGCTCTTGTTTGTTGTATATCAGAATAAATGTACAGATAACCATACAGATGACCATCTTCCATCTGCATCCATTTGACTTTGAAAATGTGTTAGGACACTGCGTTACGCTTGTGTAATACATGTATTTGACGTAGTTCTTAACACAGTGTCAGTCTTCGTGACATTGGTAATGGTAACTTACTGTGAGCTGTAAGTATCACCATTGGCCACTTAAAACGCCATTTGTGTATCACGGAAAACCAAATTTTCATTGCTCGATCATCGGACACCGTTACTAAATATAGCATGGTGGCGCATCGCCTCTATATACCATATAATTATACTAGCAATTATATGCGATATACAGGGAATACGGCAATGTGCTATTTTAGTTACAGTGTTCAATGATCGACCAATGAAAATTTCAGTGTTCCATGAAAGACAAATGGAGCTTCCAAGACCTGTGCAATCCCTTATATTCTAAGGTCATTTCGAATTCTAAGTTCCAAAAATAGCTGCAACTTCTTAGCAAATCAGATAGGTAGTCTCAGATATAGAGGAGCTAACATGAGTGTTTATGTATTATCATTTTTATCAAACGAGTTGCCTAGAATAAAATGACGCGAGCCTTGGCGAGCGTCATATAGCATACATTTTGGTCAACGAGTTTCATAAAAATGATTATACATAAACACTCATGTAAGATTCTTTTTACTACATAAAACAAATAACAGACCTAAAAGTATCCTGCAACATCACCTTCAACCAACATACCATTCATGGGTCCATGTTTACAGACGTAGTTCGATCTGAAATGTGCACATGCACAAGAAGATAGCTCTGTGACTTGTACATAGCAAGTAGTATGAAGCAGTATAAAATAGATGGTAAATCGAACTATTTCCACTATTTTCTTGACTTTAAATGACTTATGCTGCATTTCTTGTTTTGCTGGACATGAAAATCATAGTATTTTTCCGCGCGTATACGTCTTAGCAACAACGACGTCATTTTACCGCAAAATGACGCAGTGGTACAAATTCCTGCACGTGCTGCAGTTGGTTTCGCCGGCTTCACGCGCTCAAATCTGCAAAAATAACAAGAACCGGGACCCAAGAAGCCATAATGCACTAGCGTATGATCGAAAATAAGTCATGGGAGTAATACACTGCTAGAGGCGGTTTTATGTGATAAATGAAATTAGATCGTTGATGAATGTAGTTCAACGGCGTTCTCTTTTTAAAACAGGTGGTTCTTACTGGGATACTATTCGATTGGTTGGTTGGTTGTATTGGGGTTTAACGCCACTTTAACAGCTAAGGTCATATCATGGCGGTCGGTGACGCACATGTGTTTCCTGGCTTTCTCACACCAGTACTAACACAACTTTCTTTCCAAAGACACCGACTACTTTTCTCACATGCTTCAGCAGAGGTGAGAAGCGAAAATACGCCGGAAAGAAAGTTCGCCTCAACCGGGTATCGAACTCACAACCACCAGGTCATGAGTCCGACACGCTCACCACTGAGCCACCCAGGCGGGGCGATACTATTCGAGCAAAGCCAGAAATATAGTAAAACTGAAACTACAGTCAATGCATCCCACAGTTTCAAAATTGAATATAGTTTAGTGGCAATTGTGATCAGACCATGCTTTCACCGAGCTTGTCTTAATTTTTCAACGATTTGTTTCTTTCGCTCGACGAGGTAAGCATGCGCTTAAAGATGTCCGTCTACAGCCGGTGAGCAAAAACGCTGTTAAATTTAAAACAAGTTAGAATGGTACAGAAGTCAGTCCTTTGTGTAAACATGGATAGATTACTGATATATATGGTGTAATTGAAAAAAAGAAACACGGAGATTTGTATTAGAAACCGAACTTTGGTCAGAAGAAAACTGGCTGACGATCGAAGCTGTAAACAATGGCGGTGCGTCACGGAAATTTATCGTTGGTTTCCGCCTAGAGTCGGATACGGTGTAATTTGCATATGGGCCGCGACCTCCGAGGCTGCAACAGAGAAGCCTCCATTTTCCTTTGTTTACCTCATAATACGAAGGGCGAAGGTCAAATATAGTTACGTGACAGAATACATGATCACCATACGAATCTACCCGAGTGTATAACGGATATATCGGAAATCTTCGATTCAAAAACCGGAAACGACGAGTCTGTTTACATGGAAGGCCGCAACTCAGCAAAATGCATTTTCTATCGACCGTAATCTAAGCAACCTTGCAACCGTGAGGCGCAATATTTGGCATGAAGATATAAGAATGACTATAGTTTGATAAAATGAGACAAAATGAGTTAAAACTGGCTGAAAATGAGTATAAGGGCCTCTTTAAAGAACTACCGTTGAAGCCTGAACTTCCAGCTGACTACACGTCTGTTTGTATAATAAAGAGAAAATAAATCTTACTGTCTTTGTTTATAGCTGGTTGTGCTAAGCCTTGGGGCGCTAACAGAAATCTATCCTTCAGAGTAAGAGTCACAGTGTGTCGAAATTTTAATGATAAGCCTGTAACAGTGCAGGTAAGTGTCATACAAGTGTTCCCATTACTTTTTATGTTGTTTGAAGCTCTGAATTTTGCCAAATGATATTTCTATACCTACACCAACAGCTTAGGAGAAAATCTATGCTTCATATTCGCTTCAAATTTCTGTGGTTTTCTTAAATAGACTATACTCTGAATGTTGAACAGAATTTCTTTATAACGAGCTCGTTTTTCTACAATATTCATACCATTACTGCTGTAGCTTATAAGTAGAAAGAGTAAAAGCATCCTCGGAACCCAGGGTTGAAGCATTTTACGTTACTCTCCATGCATTACTCCTGGGAAAATTGACTAGCAAATCGTCTTTTCTTATGAATATTCATATGGTCGGGAAGTACCCTTATAGTCAATCGAAAGATCGATAACATAATGATACTCTCTTGTAGAGAGGATAATTTCATTTCTTCCTTTTCTGAAAATAACCCTGGAAAAAACCCGAGGTTGTCAACAAATATGGCGGCCGTCGGCGTGTTTGTCTCCTGTGAGATATGCCATTTTGCAATACAGGGACGACACTATCGATCTTTGTGTACGATTTTAACTGACAATCTTTCGGTGTTACGTCGAAAATCTCTTTTAAAAGCTTCTCGATTGTGGTGTTGATGGGCGTCGCCATATTTAAAGTATCGCTAAGCTTGATTTGCAACGAATGATGTGATTGGATATCGACAAGTAAAAAATAGAAATGACGGCGTATTTGGGATAAAAATAGTTTGAATTTTCTCAAAGAAAAACTGAGATCACGAATCAAAATGCTTCATGAATAATTCATGAGAACGAGGAAACGCCAGCGAAATAACCCAGGGGCTTACAGAATGAACTGAAACTGGGTCACCGAGGATGGAGTAAAAGGTGCTTTTCGGGAAGTTTCTTCAAGACTTTTTTAAGCAAAGGATAAAATTTAAATTTGTGTTTACCTTTGACAGTTATATGAAAAATTTTCTGGAGAAGAACGTGGGACATTTTTTCTTTATAATGTAACTTCAGCAGTCTGAGCATCGACTTTAAGTCAAATATTGAACCTTTACTAGCAGTTGATATGAAGATTTTCTATATAACAATATCTTTTTTTTTTATTCATAATGTTACTACCGCAGTCTGGTGCATACATTTCTGGAAATTGGATTTCAGGTAAGCTGTGGAGTGCAATCACGGTCTCGACCAGTCAAGGGGGAAGACACTTTCCCGCAGTCGCTGGATAGCACCCTGTTAGCCTTTAATGTGTTTGACAAGAAAAAGAGAGATCAAGCTGAGAAAAGAATAAGGGAGCAGAGCGAGGCTGTTATGTCCGAGATCATGGAACAAGAAAAATGTTTGACACTGGATCAGCGAGGTTGTCTTAAAGCTCAAACAGAGGTGATTGGTAAGCTACGGATTGTTTATTTGGGAAACATAAAGTAAGTGGATATTGATATTTGAAAGCAAAACACATGCCTGTAATTCTTGTGCTAGAATTGCCAGAACCTGTATTCACCAACCGTTCTCGCTAGATGCACACCAAATACAAACCATAGGAAAAGTCTTCTATAGAGTCATTCGGTAATTTGTTCAAAATAGCGATTTTTTTCAGATATAAGAGGTTTCCTATATGTCTTCTTT
This sequence comes from Hippopus hippopus, assembly GCA_946811185.2. Taxonomy (NCBI): domain Eukaryota; kingdom Metazoa; phylum Mollusca; class Bivalvia; order Cardiida; family Cardiidae; genus Hippopus; species Hippopus hippopus. The sequence continues at coordinate 35,477,925 of OX328100.1, forward strand.
TGCTTTCAAATACTTAAGGTAAGCCTGACAGAAAGGTCAACTGAACGTGACTCCCTATAGATTATCCTCAGGTTTCCCTGCTTGCATTTTATTTCTTATGCAGTTTATGTGTTGTTGATACAACATTTTTATTCTTAACTCATCTTTGAAACAGGAATCGACTTGGTTCTATGTGTACGGAAGGGTGAACTTTTACCAGTTGGTATAGAGGTCAACAGTCATTATTGTACAAGATCATGTCAGAGACGTGAGTTTGTCCAGGATCTATATGATAAAAAAATAATGAGACAAACCGGTAAGAGAAAACCAATGTAGTATATATTTTTTGACAGATAAAATACCATTTTATGTTTTAAATAGAATAATGCGAACCATAAATGATTATTGATCACGTGATGTTATACGGCATTTCAGTAGACTCTTTGTTCCTCCAAGTGCTTTATAAAATATACTTATTTAAGTCAGCAGAAGTCAATGGTTCTTGTGGTCATATTTCCGGTCCGTCGTCGGAGACGTAATTACTTTATCTGGTCGAAAACTAATATATGATATAAGCAGTGTCACATTTTAAAGAAACTGAATGACCCATTAATTTAATCAAGTTTGAAAAGCGAAGTCATCTTGATTTTTACGGCAAAATATTTATCGAGGAAAGTAAAAGAAAAAATAAACATTACTCGTTACCTCCCTCCTTTAGACGACTTCCGTTGTACCGGAGCCGCCCACTCTCAACAACATTGTGAGAGAAGAGAAATTGCTTGCCAAACGCTGGTCTTCGAACGTCAGTGATTAGAATTTAACAATGTGTGTATCTTAAACTTGCTTTAATAGGTACAATATCATCGTTTGGCCAGTGCTACCTCCCTTGGATACGAAATATCATGATTCGATCACAACTCTACTTAATGGAAAACAAAGTTGTTGTTATTGTCGGTTCTGCCGCCTACAGCAAACGGTTGTTTTGGCCCGACTGTAAGTCGTACGGAATAAAGGTAGGGTTGTCATTTTGGCAAGATATTAGGGACTCAAAGGCTTTTAAGCTCCTCTGGCCGAAAGCCACCGAGCTTATGTTATGGCCCGGTGTCCGTCGTGCGTGTGTGCGTGCGTCTGTCATTCCGTAAGTCCGTGCGTTAACTTTTATTTCAACCATCTTCTTCTCTAAAACTATCCATCCAATTTTGATGAAACTTCACAGAAATGATCCTGCCATAAGCCTCCTGCTAGAATTTCTTCATAGAGTTTGATTCCAGTGAAAACTATGATTCTTCAAATTATAGCCCCTGGGTCAAAATTGGCCCTGCCCCTAGGGTTATAAATTTTACATTTGCTTTTATTGTGAAAACTCTAAAAATTTTCTGGTCCCGCACTGTGAGACCTAGGGCTACTAGATTTTGCATTTAGCTTTAAATATCTAGTAGGCCTCTACCAAGATTGTTATCCCCTGCCGAAGGGGGAGGGATAAAGTGAGAATATCTCCAATACCATTGGACGGAATTTCGTGAAACTCTATACGTGTGTACAATAACCCATTCCGCCGATATACTTTTTTTTGGATTCGATGAAAAATGGAAGATTGGGAGCGATTTTAAGTTACGCTGTCAAGTAAATTTTTCGGCGGGGGATATCATTTCAACGAAATTGCTTGTTCAAATTATAGCCTTGGGGTCAAATTTGGCCTTCGCTGGAAGACTCAAGCTTTACATGGGCTTATATAGTGCAAACTTAAAAACCTTCTCGTTCATAATCATATTGCCCAGCTACCAAATTTTGCCTGTAGAACAGAACAGAACAGAACTTTATTTGCTTCAACTTGAACTAAATAGCAGTTCATCATTATATACAAAAGACAATATAGCATACATGCAACATAAAAAATTTGAAAAAAAAAAAAAAACTAACGATTTTTAATATGGTTTGTTTTATCTGAAATGTTGGGATTTAATTTAAATTTACTTTAATTTGATTTGATTTGCGAAGTAATGCAAAAATTAAATCGGAGGTTTTAAAATTGAATTTCCACTAATATATGCATGTCCGTTCACTCTATTCAGTGAAAGTTCATATATGATAAAATAAACCTGAATTGGTGAATAATATCTAAATCATACACACACATAGACATTATATATAAACATACACAAACATATATAGTCAACCTAAACTTGTGTTTGAAATGTGAGAGATATGAAATATATATGAATACGGCTCTGAGACTCTGTATGTTTTTAGTAAGGCAATTCTGAATTGGGGAATAATACATAATAATCATTGTGCTAAATGGGTAGATCAATTCCACATGCGAATGGGCCTTGTCGAAACGAAAAACAGGACTCTTTGCAGATGGGTTAATTCGTTTTTGCACACTTTGCATACTAAGTCATTATCAAATTTCTTTTTTCAAATGCCTTTTCGCAGTAAATAGCCATTTTATTTAATGTCTGCAACTTTTCTGAATTCAAGAGTGATATAAGTTTAAACATGCTGGTCTTGTATAAAAGTATTTACTAATGTATTGTTCTCTTAATGTTTTGTAATAAGGGCATATTAGGAGGAAATGGTACTCGTCCTTAATTTCATCTAGTTCGCATAATTGGCATTTTCTATTGGATCGGTCTACATTTCTACTTCGTCCAGTGACAACACTTAACTGATGAGAAGAGAGTCTTAATCTCGATAAGGTTTTTCTATGAGATGAATTGAACATGCGATGCAGATATGGTGAGGGTTCAAAATTGGTTTTCAAATGTTTATATAATATTAAAGATGATTTTTTTTCTAAGTCTCGGTTCCAGTCATTGATAAACAGGTCTAAGAGTCTATTTTTAAGTAAAGGAGTGAATACTGTCGCGTTTACTGAGGCTGGAAATAACCATACATCATGGAAACCGCAGCTAACTAACAAATACTTGACTTTGTTTGCCCAGTTCATTGTATTGCAGTTCGATTCTATTTCATTTTGCATTGTATTAAAGACAGCTTGGAGAATATAGTTATCCGACTTAGAGTTGTGCATTTTTAGAAAATATTTGACAATTTGAATTTTCATAGTTATAATTAAGAGAAATCTACCTAGCTCACCGTAGATGGCGCTGTTGCTGGTGGATTGTTTGACTCCCATGTATATTCATCTAGTGGATCTCTACCAAGATTGTTCAATCTATAGCCCTTGAGTCAAAATTGGCTCTGCCCCACAAGTCACAAATTTTACATAGGCTTATGGTGGACCTATACCAGGATTCAAGTAACCATAGCTCTGTTGTAAAAAAAATGGTCTCACCCCGGGATCACAACTTTCAGACAGGCTTTTATTGAGAAAACTTTGAAAATCTTCTTGTTTGAAACCATTAGGTCTAGGAACTGTAATGTTTAGTAAGTATGGTTTTCACTTTTGAGCCAGTGGAGCGATACAGAGCCACCATGGCTGTCTTGTTTCTTCTTCTTCTTCTCCTTCTTCAAGTTATGTTGAAGTCTTTTGGCGTTAAAGAAAATACACCCACCTTTGATTATATAGCCTAAACTAAACCGTACAGACCGAAGATCAGCATGCACGCTGTGTAAAAAAAATAAACGTAGATATTTAATCGTTGAAAAAAAAACGTATTTACATGATATTCATAAATATTTTGCTAATACCATATTCCAAGAAAATCATTTTTTTCTTTTTCGGTTGGGGGGGGGGGGGAGAGATAAAAGACAGGACGTCTAAGCCAATCAGATGGCTAGAATTGCAAATTAATTTAGAAATGACTTGCATTTGAATTATCAAATACTTTACCTTTTTGCAGTTTACTAATGTGCTACTTTCACGTCAAAGCCGTTTTTTTTAAAATAAGAAAATATCAATTAAATTATTGGACAGTGAGATCTCAACCCTTTACTTTAACGGACAAAATGTTTGACTTGTCTACATTTAGAGCAGACTACAAAGTAAACATTGTTCAGAAATTGAAAATGAAAATGTCCTTTGAAGGAAAGAAAACACTGTCGGAAAAGGAGAAAATGCTACTTACCAGCATCTTCTCCTTTTCCAGTTTGATTTCAACAGTCCTTTGCATCAGGGCCATTACAGGTGTACTCTTTACCAAACACTCTCCAGTTTTAACGACCCTGAAAAAGAAAGCTTTTGAAAACATTGTTGGAAAAGAGAAAATGCTGGTAACCAGCACTTTCTCCTTTTTCCCACAATGTTTCCTATCTTTCCAAAGACGAGTTTCAGTTGTTCAGTCACATTTTATTTGTCATCTGCGATGCTTTCAATTTGGACAAGTCTAAAATTCTGTCATTTGGTGAAGAGCTAAGTTAAGGTTGAACTTTCGCTGAAAAGTATTTAAATTGTTTTTGGTACTACTAATGTAAGGTATCATAATACCTGCACCGGCAAAAATTACAAACATATGGCTTTCTAACTGCAGAAGGTACAGAGTAGCATCGCATCTTTAATTCTGACCGTATAAATACAGTAAGATTTCTGCTTTGAGCAATACACATGTGAGCCATCCTCTTTAAAAGGGGCTTTATGCATCTGCAAAAAGTATCGACGCATGTCAACCTGCGCAGTTCGCACAGGCTGACATGACTCGAAACCTTTTGTTACCAGTCAATTTTCTGCATATCAAAAGGCCATTCTACCTCATAAATCAGTCGGTTGTTATACAAAATGAATTTTATAGATCCATAATTATGTAATTAATTGCTTGGTATAATGGGTCATAACTATTTGATATTCAGACCAAGATTTTATACAGGCCCATTTGCTTGATTTGTCGCATTTATTTTCTTACTCAAATCAAAAGGTTGTACTCATTGATTCGGACCCAGACTGTCCTGCAAAAAACGAAGTCGAGCATTTTATATATTGCAACTTTTCGGACCATCTCCTTGACAAAGACCACGCAGTGGAAATCAGTACAATGCTTAGCGACCGGAAGTTACAGATCGACGGTTGCCTAACGTTCTTTGAAGATTGTGGGCCGTTGGCGGCTTTATTGCGAGAACAGCTGAGCTTCTCGAAAATGGGTAAAGGAGATGGTATCATTTAGCTCGTACCATTTTAATTCTGATGCCTTTAAATATTTTCAGTCAGAAAGCCACAACTTAACCCTTTACTACACAATTCCCAGTTTTAACAAACTTGAGGGATAAGGCTTTTGAAAACATTGTGGGAAAAGGAGAAAATGCTGGTAATCAGCATTTTCTCCTTTTCCCACGATGTTTTCTACCTTACCAAAGACATATCTCAATACTTGAACCACTTTAATTTTTCGTCTGACAATGCTTTCAATCTGGACAAGTCCAAAATTTTGTCGTGCGGTAAAGAGTTAATATCATAATTTCAAAGGCCATATAGGCACACTTTCAGATTACCAAATAGAATAGACCAAAGATCAGAATGCTTAACTTTAAAATATTAGACTTGTAGAAACTGACAGCATACTAGGATGACAAATTAAAGGTGCTTGAAATAAAAAAATGTGTCTTTGACGGGGCAGAAAATTGACCAGCCTGCATAGCTCAGTTGGTAGAGCGTAGGACTCGTGAAAGTGATGTTTCGGGTCATTTGAGAGTGTGGGTTCATTTCACAAGGCTGGTCGTCTAAATTTGCTAACAGTCTTTTTGATGAGATGTTAATCCGAGGTCCCGTGTGACGATGCTATACACCGAGCACGTTAAAGAACCAGGCGTAACTTAGGATGGGTTTTGTCCTGTATCTGCACTATCCCCTGTAACAATACTAACAGCCTTCGGCCATATGGGCAACCGGTGGCGACGATAAAAAAACACAAAGATCAATCAGGATACAAAACATAAAAAAAAAAAAAGGAGAAAATGCTGGTTACTACCATTTTCTCCTTTTTCACCAATGTTTTCAAAAGTCTTTTCCTCAGGGTAGTTAATGGTAAGAATTGGTTGGTAGAGGACTAAACTATTTGACTTTAATGTCAAGAAATTCAGTTGAAATTGTGATTGCAATACTAGTATAGATATTCGGCCACACCGCCCTGATTTGAGATTCGACCAGAGAATCGAAATACCACAAATATTAATTAAAGAGGCCCTGATACTCATTTTCAGCCAGTTTTAACTCATTTTGTCTTTCTTTTATCAAACTATAGTCATTCCCATATCTTCATGCCAAATATTGCGCCTCACGGTTGCAAGGTTGCTTAGATTACGGTCGATAGAAAATGCATTTCGCTGAGTTGCGGCCTTCCATGTAAACAGACTCGTCGTTTCCGGTTTTTGAATCGAAGATTTCGATATGTCCATTATACACTCGGGTAGATTCGTATGATGATCATGCATTGTCACGTGACTATATTTGACCTTCGCCCTCTGTCTAATGAGGTAAACGAAGGAAAATGGAGGCTTCTCTGTTGCAGCCTCGATTTTCAGATGGAGGTCGCGGCCTATATATGCAAATTACACCGTATCCGACTCTAGGCGGAAACCAACGATAAATTTCCGTGACGCACCGCCATTGTTTACAGCTCCGATCGTCAGCCAGTTTTCTTCTGACCAATTTTCGGTTTCTAATACAAATCTCTGTGTTTCTTTTTTTCAAGTACACCATATATGTCAGTAATTTATCTATGTTTACACAAAGGACTGATTTCTTTACCATTCTAAATTGTTTGAAATTTAACAGCGTTTCTGTTCACCGGCTGTAGACGGGCATCTTTAAAACATCTACCGATTTATTTGCGCGTATCTAGCTGTTTGTTGTTGTTTTTCTTCTTCTTTCTCTTTTTTGTTTTGCTTTTGATCTTCTTTTCTTCATCATCTTCTCTTCCCATCCTGTACTTTTAAGTATGATGTATTGCATTTTATCATTTCTATTTTTTAGGAATAAGTTATGAATCAGCGATGAATGCCAAGAAAAAAAGCCGGACGTTAGAAATACTGCGGTCAAGGAAGGACGAAACAGCCCTCTGGCCGAGGTCTTGTCTGTATTCGTCCGCCTCACACAAAATAACGGACAAGGAAACGCTGATTACTGCAACTAAAGAGTAAGTTATACGGACTAGACTGACCAGCCGACCGACTGATGGACAGATGGAAGACAATATGGTGGTTAGATGGTGGAGAGACTCGTAAATTGAAACGTTAGATTGGTATTTTACTAAATGACTCAGTGAAAGATCGAGCGTTTAAGAAATAATTTCGCCGAAAATTCATGAAATAATTCTATAAGTAAATTGACATTGCAATACCAATTTAATCGACCAACTTATAATTTCCTTTCGTTATCGTTCATTTTCGTTTAAGCATCGAATTCCCGGCCATTGTCAAACTGGAACATGGCTCAAGCGCTGTCGGTGTGAAGCTTGTCCAGAGTAATGAAGAACTGATGCAAGAGTACGAGCAGATCAGGACGACCTTGACCCAAGAAAAAGACTTTCCCGGTATAGGTTTGGGCTTTGACAACACGTTATTGGTAATGGACTATCATACCGGGTCCGAACACGATGTTGACGTTGTCATCTTTAACAGACAGTTGATTGCCGCCTTCATTTCAGACAATGGACCAACTCGGGAACCTGTTTATATAGGTATATTCGTGCAATGTTACTGACTTTGACTCTTTCAGCGCCAAATATAATTGAGCCAGGTTCTGGCAAAAGGGGGCTTAATGCATCTCCGTGATTCATGATACCAAGCAAGTCATTACATAGTTATGGATCCATAAAATTCATTTTGTCTAACAACCAACTGAATCTTGAGGTAGACTGGTCCTTGGACATGCAGAAAATTTACCGAAAGCAAAAAGTTTTGGCCTAGGTCAGCCTGCGCGGACTGCGCAAGCTGACCGTAGTCGATACTTTTTGTAGATGCAGTAAGCCCCTTTTCACAGAGCATTTTAAACTTGACATCTTTCTACGATTGAAACTACAATCGACTGAGACTCAGACAGATATTCATCATAATTATGTAGGTATGACTAAACAAGTTGACGGCATAGATCTAATATCAGATGACTTTGCCGTCCACAAAAGTTCCTGTTTTCCCCTTGGCGCTTAGAGAATTAATCTTTTAACAAAAGAAAAAAAAAAATCAAACTCGTCAATTTTGAATGCATTTGCGGTCGTAATACCAAATGTATCTCAAATGATTTGTCTGTGAAAAGGGCAGAAAAGAATTTAGAAAAAGGAGAATATTCTGGTAACCGGCACAATCTTTTCAAAAGCCTTCTCCGCTAGAGTCGTTAAAACCCTGGACTGCTTGGTACAGGGTTAAATAGGTACATAAGAGCGACGCTGTGGCAAAAGGGGCTTCAGTACATCTTCGTGATGCATTTTATCTTTCAGTCAACCGAATTTATCTTTCAACTAACCGAATATCCATTCAATAACACCTATGCGAGATTTATTTTTGATATTATACAGATATTTATAGACCAGTTTTTGATAAACCACGGATATTTATACAACATGAATGAATTTTCTGCGGGAACACGTCACGCTTTATGACATAGTTAACATAATTTGTGCCGTCATTATTGCCGCTAATCCGTATCCTTTTAATCTTCAAATACTGCTGCCCAGCCTGGCAGCTCAGTGGTTAGCATGTCTGACTCGTGACCTGGTGGTTGTGAGCTCGGTACCCGGTTGAGGCAAACTTTCTTTCCGGCGATTTTTCGCCTCTTACCAATGATGGATGTATGAAAAGTAGTCAGTGACTTGGAAAGAAAGTTGTGTCAGTACTGGTGTGAGAAAGCCAGGAAACACATGCGTGATATGACTCCCGTTGTTAAAACGGCACCAAACTCCAATACAATCAATCAATCAATCAAATACTGCTGAATTCTTATTTTTTATTGTTAGAAATAATAAACACCAAGATACAGGGAATACGTACATAGTGCTGTTATTTACAAAAAATATCTAACTCGGTTGTTGGAATTGATAGTTGTCTCGCCAACTATATATATCGCTTTCCTTATTATTACCCCCTAGGGACATTCGAGGGTCTCCCCATGACTATGAATTGGGCAGATAATCTAATAATAGACTTGTTCATCGCGTGACGGCACAGTGTTGAAAACGCCGGATTCACGCATTTTTTAGACCAATTCAAATTCAATGGGAGTGATTTTATATACGAGTGACTTTCCCGAACCGGTCGGTGCCATCAAAAATACATCGCGACCTTTCAAAAACCCTTGTTATTGTTGAACTTTGCTCCAAAGTCCTTGTGAATAACCTGTTTCAATTTCTGTCGGTACATGTACTTTCAAAAATGGCTCAGAAACAGGAAGTGATCAAACTGAGGCAATTGGAATTTCGGTATTTATTTTTAGTCATTTACGATCGAAAGTGGACTGCAGCGACATCTAGTTTACCCCACTGTGAGACGGAATAATGTAGATGTCGCTGCGATCGGTTTTCGAATGTCCCCAGGCCGTCATTTTGACAAAGTAACGTTCGAATGATAGGAAAGAAAAAAAAAAGAACGGACTGGAACCCATGCTAGACAACACTATGTATGTATTATAATTATATTTATCTTTCGACTAACCGAATATCCACGCAATAATGCATATGCGATATTTATTTTTGATATACCATGGATATTTATAGAACATTTTTTGATATAGCACGGATATTTATAGAACATGAATGAACTTTCTGCGGGTAAACGTCACGTTTTATGACGTAGTCAACATCATTCATGACGACATTACTACAGCTAATCCGTATCCAACTTGATTGAACAGTTTTATTTTGCATGAAATAACGCTCATAATTTTCACATCTATTTCACCATGAGTAAAAATTAGGCGCTAAAAGAGAAAAAGTACATGTACATAGTGTTGTCGTATATCAAAAATATCTAACTCGATTGTGAGAATTGATAATTGTCTCGCCGAGGCTCGACAATTATCGATTTTCTCAACCTTGTAAGGTATTTTTGACAATCGACAACACTATCTATGTATTCTCTATTTTCAACTTTACTTGACATTATCCCTTTTCAGATCGAAGTTACCGTAATGCTGTAGGAAAATATTTTCACCTTATTTGCGAAACATCGGCATTTTTTCCCAGCACAATCCTTGTTTAAATTGCATACGTATATTTACAAAAAGCCTTACAAAGCCAGAGTGTATATTGAGATTTCTGAGAGTAGTTTAACGGTATTCAATCAATCTCAAAAATCCCATTTTCTACATACCCCAACACGGAATTTTCGTGACTTATCTAGTACTTTCGATGTTTTGTTTACAAACAAGATTTTACGCAGAATGGTCTAGAAAGAATATTAATTTTTCATAATTACTTTGTAAGTAGCGAATGATTTTAATTGATAGAAATGTAGGTACTGTAAATCACTTTTTTTTCGCGAGGACTTAATTTTCGCGAGTTTTTCTCTTCGCGAATTCAAGGTTCTAGTGAAATATTGATAACAGAAATGGTATTACCGGAAGTTTATGTACTATCCGGAAACTATCCTGTCCGAAATTGTACCGTACCGCTAGACCTCATCTCTTTGTTTAAATAAGAAACAGCTCTGACAATGGATATCCCTACTTATATCAAACTAATCATAACCTCACGAAAAACTTTTTTTTTAATTATTGAAACAATTACATTCATGTTTTCAAGAAATACATACATCACGCATCGCAACTTACATCAAAGAAAATGTAACTCTTTAGTAATGGCCTCGTAATTTCAAAAGTTAGGTCCCTTTCAGTCACTTTCAATGCATCCTTGAACCAACCCTCTCTTGATATTCTTTTCAGCGTTTCCAAGCGTTGGAAGTAATTTTACCAACCATTTTGCATGCACTGGTTTTACCTTAGACAGACGCATATCAACAGACAGAGATTCGTTACTCGTTACTTGCTACTTGTTTTGGGATCTCATCGGTATATATACTGAACCAAAAAAGAAACTTCCCCTGTGTTTAAGTGCAGATATACACAAATATGAAAATCAGGATTAAACTAGATTTATATGCATTGAAAGAGTATTTTATTGCGACTTTGTGTGAAAAAAAATATTGCTGAGGGTTTATCCAAAAGTAGTGAAATGGTAGTTAAAACGCGGAAGGGGTCGCTCACCAAAATCGCAAATTAATACCGGGTATGACCACCTTCAGCATGAAGGACTGCCTGGCATCGTTGGCGCATAGAACGGATAAGTGTATTGATTTCGGCTTGTGGAATGTTGTTCCATTCCTGAATTAAGGCTTGTCTTAGCTGAATGACGTTTGACGGTGGAATAGGGCGACGTCCAACACGCTGGTCCAAATTATTCCAAAGGTGTTCAATGGGATTCAGATCAGGGCTTTTGGCAGGCCAGTCATTAATAAATGCAATGTTATTCGCCCTGAGGAAATTCACATTGTCCCTAGCTGTATGGCTTGTGGCATGATCATGCTGAAAAAGAGTGATATTGGTATTGTTTTGAAACAGTGGGATAACGTGCCACGCAAGAATTTCATCTCGGTAGCGTTGGGCATTCAAATTCCCTTCGATAACGACGAGATTAGTGCGAAAGCCATGTGCAATGCCCGCCCAGACCAAGACAGAACCCCCACCCCGAAAACGATCTCGTTCAAGTACGCAACAGTCGGCATAACGTTCATTTCTCCTACGGTATACTCGAACCCTGCCATCACCTCGATGAATTGAAAACCTGGACTCGTTAGAGAAAAGAACGCTATTCCATTGTTGTCTAAGCCAGCGTTGGTGTGTACGTGCCCAAATTACACGATTTACGCGGTGACGTCGCGTCAAAACACAACCAACGTATGGACGACGTGCACGTAGCCCACCCTCGCGCAAGCGATTGTGCACAGTTTGGGCAGATATACGGTTGTTATGTGTACCAGGGGTGTTAGCAGCAGTGGCTGTAGCAGTTTGGAAGCGATTGCGCGGGTGGGTGTTCCGAATATAGCGGTCTTGGCCGTGCGTCGCGACGAGAGGACGTCCACTACGTGGTCGATCTTCCGTACGCCCTGTTGCTTGAAAACGTTGCCTAAGGTGTCGAATAGCACGCGTAGCATATCCAGTATTCATAGCAACAGCATTCATCGTCATACCAGCATTAAGCATGCCAATGGCACGTTCGCGTAAATTTTGCGGAATTCTAGGCATATCAAAAATAAAGAAAACTAAAAAGAATTTATTTTTTTTCAACGTCTTTTTCTTACTGACATGAAAGTCTATAAAATTAGACTGAAAGGTTTCAAAAAATATACACGAATTATACTGGTCCGTGCATGCACGTGAAAATCGCTTTTAGCGGGTTTCTTCTGCAAAATGCTTTCAATCGAGTTAAAATTTGTTTTATCGGACACATAATCGTTCGCCCGAATATATGTAGTCATCTGACTTTTTGATTTTTTTTTAATAACATTGCATTTGCACTTAAACACAGAGGAAGTTTCTTTTTTGGTTCAGTATATGTCTTCAAAACATGACCTCATCTAAAATTTAATAGGCCTTGTAAATATCAAACATGCATAACACACTCTGTCTCAATTGTAGGTCCAATCATTTCTTACCAACTCAATATATGTGATAATTATCTTATTCTCAAACATGTGAAAATAAAGACGAAATTGTAATATGTGAAAAACGAACCATTATGATTGAAAGTGACAAACAATACACACTACACAAATGGGTGAACGCAATTATAATCGATCTACATTACTTTAATCGGAAGAATCCCGTTAAACCCCTGTTCTGTTTATCATAGATTTAGGGAAGTTAATGCCTGGTTGTGGGGTACATCCTGATTTAGCGGGCTTTACCCTTATCTTTAGGAAAATAAATGAAGATCTTGCGAAACATTGCAGAAAATGCAAAAATTCGTCTGCTTAGATTCACCAACCGTCATCTTTGTGTGAAAAATAATGTAACAGATTAGTTCTATTTATAAAATTGCATAATTTATTTTCCGCATTTGCATTTTCCTCCGTACAATAACCGACATATTTTCGGCATAAGACTTCCTGAAATAAATGATCCTCTTCTGTTTTTGAGCACATTGATAAGTCGCTAATTCAACAACACGGGAAAAAATAAAAATGGGAAAAATGGGATAAAATCGCGAAATAAAGTTCTCGCTAATTTAAAGTGATTTACAGTACTTAACTACTTGTATGATAAGTCCACATCCTGGTCTCAAAGAAAAAGAAAATAATGTTATTATTGCCATAATCCAGCACATATGTTCATTGGGAAATCCCCTGTGTTTTTCTCGAAAGTACTTCCGGAAGTTTTCGTGTGTTCTCGATTCTTCTGTTACGATATACATGTATAAAGGCCCAAACACCGGAGGGTTGGAGAAAGGAGAAAAATTGTGAGATCGAGGTTTTCCACTGAGATTGGAAAGGATTTTAAGATTATATACTACTTGGCATCACTGTTAACTCATATGCTGTCATTAGTGATTACCACTGTTGGATTCTCAGCTTTTTGGTGTTCTATTTAGACTAGGAATTTTATGTGTTCTTCGTGACTTTCTAAGATTCTGGATTAACGGAATAGTAATATTTTAGGAGTTTGAACTGTTTAGACTCTATTAAGTGTAAGTAGGAATTTATGTTTTGTTTTGTAAATTACTGTGTTTTGAATCATCTAATTATACAACATAGCGGAAGTCTTCTGTTCTTTTTTAATCTATTACGTCCTGGTTTAAGCTGTAGCTATTCCGTATCCAAGACACCGTAACAATCCCCGATACTTAAACTATTTTCATTTAAAGGTATTGAAAATGAGTTCTTTAAAAAAATGTATCCCATGTACTGACAACCTTCGTCTGCCTATAAACACATGTAATAATAAAGATTGAATGCTTATAAACTTATTATTGCTAATTGAATTTTATGTCAATTTCTAAAATCATAATTAGTGTTCGTGCAGTCTGATCCCGATTTATTTTGTTCAGAGAAGCACTTAAAGCTGTTCTAAGCACAATGAACGCTGAAAAATAATTTGACAGGTGAGATCTTAAACAGCATTTATTTGGTTTAGCACATATGTTATGTTACTTCCGAGTTTAGACTATCTTGGAGAACAAGACTAAGAACGTTCGTAAGAATGGTTGGTGATTACGGGTCAAGACTACACAGAACGTGCAGCCGGATGTTTGTTCTATATTGTCCGTTATGGTGAGACTTTTTCCGGTGTACAGAACTTTAAGGTCGGAGTGTTAAGGTTTGCTACTATTGCGTGGAAATATTCAATCCATTTAGGGGTGAAATAGAAACAAAAGTCGCAAATACAAGGGTTTTATCGTTGGCTAAAAGTTTTTTTGTTCAATTCATTTAGCAACAGAGGTGAAGTTGCTTGAAGATTTAATTCTAATCAATGGTTCAAGACATGTCACTGTCTGAGATGTTTTGTCATAGACTTCAGAATTTAAATGAATTTAGTTGGTGAACGTGACCTCTGATGATACTTCTTCGAGTGTTGATATGTAAAAACAGCGATGAAATCTAAACCAAAAGTATTGTAATTTTTTTTTCAACAGAGACCTGTACTCTTATGCCAACCTGTTTACCGACAGATAAGCAAGCCCAGCTTGTGGCAGCTGCGTATCAGTGTTGTGTAGAACTGGGTAAGGCTATTGTTTAGTTCTCTTCTATTGAGTTATATTGTTGGGTCCGTATAATTTACTAATCATTCTAAATTGCTCTCTTCGTGTAATCCTAGATTTAGAAAGAATAGCAATTTCTGACTTGCTGAATTATTTGGTTCAGCCAGTCAGAAATCGCGTTACTTCCTAAATAAAGATATTCATCAGGATTAGACAAAAAAAAAAAAAAAAAAGAATGGTCTGTGAATACGGACCATGTCCTTGCTATTGTTAAGCTCTGTTTTAAACAGACAATGTTACCAAAATTTAGATATATCTAGATGCATAATTTAAATTGTGGGTACAAAAAGAAAATATTAAGAACTGGCAGATCTAAATACATAGAAATATAAAAGAAAAAGTCTTCTACATAGCAAAACAAACAAACAATTACTGATTCAACCTTTATATAAAAAAATGCTGTGCTGAAAAAGTTGTCGAAGAGCTTAAATTGCTTCGTATCTATAAATAACAATCACAGATATTTAAATACAAGTAGTTCGTTGCTTTAACCCCTGAACTTATAATTAATCAGACTGCATGTTCTTTACAGTTTGCTCTTTATCCACAGTATTTACCATAGCGCCTTGAGCCGCACCCAGCAGTCCTAGGGTCATCCTAGAACGAGCTTCTTCGAATTGCTTGTTCTATTTTTTAGTTTATATTTGATTATTAAAAAGATGGGTTCAATCTTCTTTTTTTTTTTTTTTTTTTATGTATATACTTTTATATGAAATTCTAAAATAGACGTATTATTTTCAAAGGTTTAAAGAATGGGACTTTCAACGTTGAACTAAACATGACTGCAGTAGGGCCAAAACTCATCGAAGTAAATGCTAGGATGGGAGGATTTTATCTTCGGGACTGGATCAAGCGTTTGTATGGTGTCGACTTAATGCTGGTTTCCATCATGATTGCCTGTGGTATCAAACCATTCATTCCAAAATTTGATTCGAGATCCCAGATTATGGGAACCATGTTGGTGCCTTCATTACATAGTCACGTGCTTGACGATGACGTATATAAGGTGAAGCTGACGTCACTGATAGAATCAAAGGAGGTGATATGGAACCAATTCCTTCAAACTGCCAAGTCAGACTCTGAAACTTTTGAGAAACCATTTGCCAACCTTGCAGTGCAGGCAGAATCTGTTACAGAAGCACGGAACAAACTTGTAGCAGTGTGTAAAGATTTAGGTATTCACAAGGAGAGTTATAATGTAGAATATTTTACGCAGGAATTTTGTTGATAGATCTGTGGTAGATCTACATATAACTAACTTTCTATGATGATGACCAGCTGGAAACCTTTTTCATCTCATACGGCTAATTAGCTAAACAATTTTTAGAAACACAGATCTCTGAATCTGTGTCGGTACAATCAATTTTCGGTCATCTAACAGTGTTTTGAGTTATTGATTAATTCAAACTTTTAAATAATCGGTAACCAAACAAAATAAGTCTATGACAAAAGCAACGATAAATTTCCTAGATTTGAAAGAAGAAACCTGGCGAATCTTTGCCTGTGATTTATCGATTTCAGCATCTAAACTCACTGACCTACTTTCAAGGTGTTTTAAGTCAAGTGAATTTCCGGTCAGGGGTACTTAGAACGCACACAAAAGTTCTATACTGCACGAAATTATTAAAGAACTGGAAAGTCAGTTTTGCAAACAAAATCTAATGATGAAATATGCTCTTTAACCCATAGGCTGTTAAGTTCGACTTTACTGACCTTTTGCGAACAGTATGGGTCAAGATCAGACTGCACAGAACGTGCAGTCTGATCTTGAATCTACACTGTCCGATAAGAAGATACTTTTCTCAAAAAAAAAAGTTCGAAGTACCAATATTCGAGGTTTTACTACCGGCTTGAAAGTTTAACGTAACTTATTAAACAGACTAAGGGTTAACGGTTTTAGGGCGTAAAGATCATTATTATCCCCCGCCGAAGGTGGAGGGATATAGTTTTAGCGTTGTCCGTCCGTCCGTCCGTGTGTCCGTCCGGGAGAATATCTACAATACCATTGCACGGAATTTCGTGAAACTTTTATACGTGTGTACACTAACCTATTCCGCCGATACAGTTTTTTTTTTTTATTCAATGCAAAATGGCCGACTGGGAGCGATTTTGAGTTATGCGGACGAGTGATTTTTTGATGTTTTTAGTCTTATCATGAAAACTGTACAGTTCTTTTACATGGAACTTGTCACATCTATAAACCACCATTAGGAAATGCAATACAACAACTTTCACCCACATAGACCATGCAACACCACAGTTTTATACCCATTTTTGTTTAATGCCGTGTCATGGAAAAAGGGGGCTTGATGTACATTTACATTAAAGGCCAATATCTCTTTAACTACAGGACAAAATGTTATGAAACATCATATTTATATTGTTTATCACAAGTCACAGACAATCATCATTTGCTTTTATTTAATGAAATCTCATGTCATGGAAAAAGGGGGTTTAATGTATAATTTCATCATGGACCAATGACCGTCTGTTCGTCAACTATACAGAGTTTTTACATGGAACTTGTCACATCTATCAATCACCATTAGGAAATGCAGTCCAAAACGTTTCAATCAGATTGACTATGCAACACCACAGTTTTATACATTTTTTAATGCCGTGTCATGGAAAAAAGGGGCTTAATGTATATTTACATTATAGACCAATATCTCTTTAAGGTAGTAGACCCCTAATGCTTCTAGTGCAGCATGGAATAAAATTTCTTGTCAGTTGATAAATAAGGATTTTGATGTATATAATACTTTTGCACATTTTTAACCGACGAGAAATTCCTTTGATGTCTATCTTAAAATTATTTGTTGATACTTTGGTTAGTTTCCTGAAAAGGGAGGTAATCATTATCTCCCTTTGTAATGAGAATATAGTGGTTTTAGATTTATAAATGATAATTCTATGGTGGAAAAAAAGGAAAAAGTGGGTTGGTTAAAGTAGTTCAATAATACCCATTTTTAATCATAGCAAATTTTGTAGGATAATATTTTAGTGGAAATAGCTGTTTTCTATTAGGGGTCCACTACCTTAACTACAGGACAAAATGTTATGAAACTTCATATTTATATTGTTTATCACAAGTCACAGACAGTCATTATTTGTTTTTATTTAATGAAATCTTATGTCATGGAAAAAGAGGGTTTATTGTATAATTTTATCATGGACCAATGACCGTCTGGTCGTCCGTCTTTCCAGACAGGTATCTTCTAAAATCCTTGATGAAAACTGATAGAAATTCATACATGTGTTCCTTATGATGTCAGCCAATATTTATTTTTTTTTTTCCCTTTTTTGATATAATGCGGCGTCATAGAAAAAGGGGGCTTCGTGTATATTTCCATTATGGATCAGAATCTCTTTCACTCAAAATCCTTGATGCAACTTCATACGCATGTTCCTTATGATAGTCCGCCACTATCGTTATTTTTGCTTTTTTGATTAAATGTCGTGTCATGGAAAATGAGGAATTGGTGTATTTTTCATTATGGACAATATCTTCAACTACTGGACAAAATTTTATGAAACTTCAAGTTTATATTGTTTATCATAAGCCACAGACAATAGTTATTTGTTTTTATTTTATGAAATGCCATGTCATAGTAAAAAATGAGGGCTTGGTTAGATATCTTATAAAAGCCTTGACGAAAATTTATAAAACTTCATGCATGTCGTCCTTTGGACAGTCTGTTGATACAATTTTTTTCTATATATGTAATGCCGTGTCATGGACAAGGGGGACTTGATGTATATTTCCATTATTTGTTTTCATTAAACCAAATGCCATGTTATGGAAAAAGGGGACTTTATGTATAATCTTATTATGGACCAATAACAATAAGACTACATGTAGATGCAAAACATATACCTCTTATATATTATTTATTTAATGAAATGCTGTGCCATGAGAAAAGGGGGCTTAATGTATAATTTCATCGTGGACCAATAACAAAAAGGCCACATGTACATGCAAAACACAATACCTCTAAAATGTCTGTATCAAAAAAAGTCTTTTTCGGCGGGGGATATCATTTCAACGAAATTGCTTGTTAACTTTCAATTATTAACCCATCACAGGAGGGATAAAGAAACCTGTCTCCTAAGCGTAGGACCCTGACAGGGGTGAAAAATGAAAGATGGACCCATCCATTACATATATTCACAGTTTCTCCAGTCTACTTTTATGATATAGGATCTTTTACTCGCGTCGGGAAACCTTTGAAAAACACTACACATTTCAATCTGAAGCAGTGTTGTCTCTTTCATATAATGCTGTGTTCTTTGGTCTTTTTTCATATACACCTGAAGGCCCTCACCTTGAAGATGTGTTTCTAGAGTATTGATCGATCCCATTTGTTTTTTAATCTTTGTGTGTGTGTTTTTTCTTTCATTTGTTTGATTTCTTCTGTTTTCTTTCGCGTGTGTGTTTCTGTTTTTTTTTTGTCATTTTATATTATTATTTTGACTAACGACTTCATCTTTAGTGAGTGACCTTCCACTTACCATTTTACTGAGAGTGTTTCTGGCCTTTTTAGCTATACCAACATCTTCTAGAATTTTACCACCTCTCTTATTAAATAATGTTTTATTTGACTTCATATAGTTTCCTTGCTTGATAGAACTTTGTGGCAGTCTACTTAATGATACAGCTAGAGCAACCCGTGTATCTGAAATAGCATGTGCATTATAAGGGTAGATTCCGGCTGGCTGCTTTCCCATTATAACCATCATCTAACCAATGTTCAGTAGTGACAGTCATATGAAATTGAATCCAGTCGCAAATGACTATAATCAACCTTGAAAAGATATTGGACAAGCAGGGAATTCGAACCAGCGCGCCCCCAGGTTCAAACCCTGCATGTTACCGACTGCGCTAACGGGTTCGGTCCTTAAAATCACATCATTTGACTATATTTTGGTGGCAAAAACAGTTTGTAGATTCTCAGCTTTACAATATTTATTCATGTTAAAATACAAGTATACAGTGTTATAAAAAATGGAGATTACTACTTCACTAAAACAGAGAAAGGAAACTATAAAATTGTAAGACCGTACATAAAACATAAAAATCGAACTATACATGTAAAATTAATCAGAGCTATGCAGAATAATTAATGTGTTATAAATGTATAATTATCACAAAACTTTCTCACATCAAACCATACCACTCGCCTTTAACGTCACTCTCTCTCAAGCCTGACTGATGCATTAATTGACTGATAAATAGTTCAATTTCGCATGATTAATCGGTTGATCAGATGAACTACTATGTATTACACATGTAACACAGAAGCAAGACTTTACGGAAAGAGAAGTGTCATTTTGTAGTAAAAGAGAAAACTTTGATTTTTAGGTTTTTGAAACCTGTTTAAGGACAGGAGCATAGCATGCATTTCGTTTATTATTACTGATGGTGCATTACCTTATCAAAATATAACGGGAAAAAAGTCATGCTTGACAGAAGTGGATCAAACAAAATATACTTGATTTCTTAATTAGATCTATTAGGGAAAAAATGTAATACATGTATATAATAAATATTATCGATCTGATCGCTGTACCATTTCTGACAAGTGTTTTAAAGCCATGTGACTTTTTTCGTTTTCATATCAACTCTTTCTCTTGTATCTACACATCTTGGTACGAGTATAAAACAGAATCGCGCTATGTGAAAAGACGATTAAATACACTCGCAAAAAATGTTGACCCGTATCAGTCTGCGCGGACTGCGCAGATTGACATGGGTCGAAACGTTTTGCAACTGGTGAATTTTCTGCATGTCAAAGGACAAGTCTTCCTCATGCTTTAGCTGGTTTCCAGACGAAATGGATCCATACTGAGCGATGACTTGCTTGGCGCAGTACATTATCAAGATGCATTAAATCCCCGTTTCCTAGAGCGCCACCAAATATTAACCGAGCTCTAGTAAAAGGAGGTTTAATGCGTCCTCATGATGCATTGTACCAAGCAAGTCATCATTTAATAAAGGGTCCATAAAGTCCATTTTATCTAACAATGGTCCTTGGACATACAGAAAATTTACAAATATCATAAAGTATCGACCCAGGTCAGCCTGCGCGGCTTGCGCAGGCTGACCTGGGCTGATACTTTTTTGCAGATGCACTAAACCCCTTTTTACCAGAGCATGACTCTAATATTTTTCATAAAATCCTTCAATGAGTAATGGTAAAGATTCTATTTGCCCTCCATTACGGCTATATCCTCCTCTGTCACGTGATCTTTAAGGAATTTGAACGTTTCCTTCCAGAGCTGTTCTTGAAATTCCTCATTTCTGAAAACGAAAAAACTTATTACGACAGGATTTTATTCCGTTCTCAACAGTATTTCAACCATATAACGGTAACAGTTCACTAATTCGCGTCATTTTTCGGCTTCACTAGTACCAGGCTCGGCCTCTCCTTAGCATTGCCAAAAGAAACTCCCATGTAATCAGCGCCTCCGATAACGATCAAACCAAGAATGTTAAGTCCTATACCAAACACTGCCGAGTTTTATCGACCTTTTGGACTGAAAAAAAGTTTCGAACAAATTGTGAGAAAGGGGAAAAAATGCTGGTGAACAACATTTTCTCCTACTCTTAGTGGGTGTGTGTTTTTTATCCTTTCGAAGATAAATCTTATCATTTCAGCTGCATCTAATTTTTCGTCTGTAAATATCTAACTTTGGAGGAGATAAAAGAATTTAGACTGGTCCATTTTGGAGCAAAACTCACGTCATTTGAGCCGCATTTACTTGTTCGTCCGTAATTTAGGCAGTCTGTTTTCTTTTCTTTTCGTCTGACAGTGTTAACCTGCCCTTTATGGTTTGGAGTTAATAAAGATCGGACTGCAAGTTCCCTACGAGCTGATCTTGATTTACGTACAAGAGCATGCATTCTTAATCCTTTGCCACCAAATCCTTGGTATAAACGACATTGAAGGGGGGGGGGGCTGGGCTTTTGACAACGATGTGGGTAAAGGAGAAAATGCTAGTAACCAGCATTTTCTTTTTTTCTCACAATGTTTTCTGCTCTTTCTCGTCAAATTCCATCAGTTGAGCCACATTCGACTTGTTGTCTGCAAATGCAGTGAATTAGGACAAGTCCAATATTTGACTGTCTGGCTTTTGAAAACAATGTGTGAAAAGGAGAAAATGGATGGTAACAAGTTTTTTTCTCCTTTTACCACTATATTCTCTCCCCTTTCACTTACAAATTCCATCACTTGAGCCACATTTAAATTTTCGTCTGGAAATGCCTTGAATTTGGTCAAGTCCAAAAACTGATTGCCTCGTTACGGGTTAAGACCTAATTAAGTATCGAAATTTACAACGGTAACGCACCTTGCAACTTGTGACGGTTGTTTTACCGTGTTTTCATCATAATATTGCCCTGTAACCCCAGCAAGACTCGGGTTCGTGGCACAGTCTATAGAACACTTAGCCGCCTGCTCGGGGGTTCTTGCAAGGACTGGAAACGAGAAAAATATAGATGACAGATTTGGATTATATGAAATTGTAGGACATAGATCCTTCAGTGCTCTATGCACACTTGGTATGGATTCTAAAAAAGGAAAAAGACATATAGAAAAAGAAGAAGATAAAAAAAAAAAAGAAGAAGAAGATGAAGAAAAAGAAGAAGAAGAAGAAGAAGAAGACGATGATTATGATGACGATTAGAAGAAGAAGAAGAAAAAGACGATGATTATGATATATAACGATTAAGAAGAAGAGAAGGAGGAAGAAGAAAACATGACAAGAGGTCATGAAGATCAAGAAGAAGAAAAAAGAAGAAAACGAAGACAATGATAATAACGCAAAAAATATGAAGGAAAATTAGGCCACCGAGGCAAGAAAGTGAGGATGAAGGTCCAGAAAAAAAAGGGGGCTTAAAAAAGAACATGACCTAAAGAAACGGACATACAGTAAAGTGAAGAAAAACCTTATTATAACGAAGAAAAAATATCTTGGAAAAAAAAAACAGACAGCGAAAGAGGAACATAGCCAATTCATACATCTATGCACAAAAAAACTTTTACACTTACAAAGTCGGAACATCTTTATTGTATATTTCCAAAGTGCGGAGCTTTCTCCAGCGAAGTTTGTATACACAAATCCTGGATTTATACTGTTCACTGTTATGTTACTGGACTGCAATCGTTTCACCATGGAGTACATTTGCATGACCTGCAATAATAGGTTTGGTTGCTTGAATGGTTTTGTAAATACAATCAACAGCGCATCAGCTATATCACGTTAACAGCTCAACTGTTCATGCGTCACTTTGATTTAATCAGTACTAGGCCGTGGCTCTAGTCTGCGCAGGCTGATCCGAGACGACACTTTACGTAAATGTCCGAATGCCCCTTTTCGCGTGTTGAAGGTCATATATCATATGTACGTTTTAATTAAATTCATTCACAGTCGCAGACAGTTGGATTGCTAAATTTTCATATCTACAAAATATTAATTTTGATGCACTAGAACGACTTATATTTCAGCTAAACAACCTTTCAACATGGAGTTTAGCAGAAAATGGTTTTTGCCAGAATTCTACCAGATGAAATCTTTCCTACGAGTAATCTGTAATGTGTTATTTCATTGGTCGAAAATTCCGACACGGCGTCATCGCGGAACAAATAAAATTCTTCAATAGATAAACGTCAGCATGAGACTTTGTCAGCTTTATGTCCCACGGTACATTGATGAAGTGTTATGTAATCAATGTGACATCGTTAATCGAGTTATGATTCGTTATCTGATAAAGTATGGTTAAAATTGTTTTTTAGAAGGTAGAAAACACTGTGGGAAACGGAGAAAAGGCTGGTAACCAGCATTTTCTCCTTTTCCAACAATATTTTCAAGAAAAATTTTTCCTACGTGTCATGAAAAGTCTGAACTGCCTAAAAAGACTCGTTACCTGATAAAGTTTGGACCTGGCATAGTATTTATTATGTGGATACTGTTCGGGAGGTCCAGTATAGTTGATAGTGTTGACGTCAAAGTCACAATAACCTTGAGCCAGGCTTGACATCAGTAAGATTCTGCAGTCGTCACCGGACTCTTTCATGATTGGTAACAATTTGGCTGTCATCAAAAACTGGCTGAGATAATTGACTTGAAGTACCATCTCTAATCCATCCTCTGTCTTGGCTGAAATAAATTAAAAATGACGGTCAGTAGAAAACTGGTTGATATTAATGCCGGGTTGTGCTCCCTCATCGGTTCACTGCGTTCATGGAATGACCAACAGCAGCAGCAGCAGCAGCAACGACGACAACAACAACTGTCGGTTAGTAGAAAACTGAGATGATTGACTTGTTTGTAGTACTGGCAGTAATAGTTCCTTTGTCTTGAGTGAAAATAACAACGACAACATCATACATCGATACCCGGTTGAGGCAAACTTTCTTTCCGGCGTTTTTTCGCATCTCACCTCTGATGCATGTGAGAGAAATAGTCACCGACTTTAAAAGAAAGTTGAAGCAGTACTGGTGTGAGAAAGCCAGGAAACACATGCGAAAGTGCACTGACCGCCATAATATTACCTAAGCTCTTAAAACGGCGTTAAACTCCAATGCAAACAAAGTATCTCTTACAAGTCCCTTGTCTTGGCCGAAAGAATCAACAACAAGAACAACAACAACAACAAAAACAACAGTTAAAAAAACCGGGTGAGATAATTATGTTTGAAATTTTCTCTTATCGGTCCTTCGTCATGGTGGACAAAAAACATGGTGGTCAGTAAATTTGGTTAAGATAATTTTCTTGTAGTCCTTACTCATCTCCGTTCTCTGTCTTTGCTGAAATAAAACAACAATTTGGCTGGCCTACATTAAGGCCATTGAGATAACTTATCTGTCATAATTATGTCTTATTCACCTTCTCCCTCGGCTAAAACAAAGCAATGTTGGTGTGGCCATTCATCAACTCGAACCAGTGACCAGAACAATCCTATCTCAAGAGAGCTTCGAAATCGGCAATGAGGGACCTCCGCCCATTGCTGCGTCTACATGTTACATGTGTATCGTAATTTCTATTGGTTCATTCTGTTTTTAACTCCTTCAGTGCCAAATATATAACCTCGACCTCATGCGACGACTTACAACACAATCCCCTAAAACTCAGATTTTCATCAATTTGGCTTAGACGGACGGTACAGGTCCAACGTCAGACTGCATGGAACGTGCAGTCTTATCTTGATTTGTGCCATCCGTAAAAGCACGTGTTCGCCTATGGTGCTGAATTGGTTAATAGCTGGCTGAAACATACTACTTCTCGGTGATAAAAGACCCATTGATGAAACAGTGGTCGAACAGAGAAAAGGCAGGTTGAAAGAGGAAGGAACGGAAAATTATATTTATATTCTTCGTATGTGGGAAAAATCGACAAAAAGTAAGGTGAATAATGTTGAAACTGTCTTAAGCAACAAGGAAACATACACACAGCAAACAGATAATGAGCTCAATCAAAAAAACTAAACAAAAAAGTCCACATACTATAGGGTGCATATCCCAATCCTGCATTTAGGAAAAGCACGTGCAGCTTCTTTCCCGATTTCTTGTACTCTTCTGTAAACTGTATAACGGATTGGAAGGAGGCCAAATCGACTTGCATAAATTCTAATGCCAGAGTTTCGCTGTCCGTCAGTCCGCTTGTACCTTTTGCCTTCTCTGCTTTGAACTCCTCATTCATTCGTTCTATGGCCTGTTAAACAATGGTAAAATAAAATAAACACAAACCTGTTTTCATACCAGCTTCTTTCAGATATATCAGTAACAAGAATAAAAATTCAATAAACGGCAAACGGCGAAAAATTGATCTTTGAATCATATGTTATTAATGAACCGATGGAAGACGGCTTTTGTAAACAAAGTCTCGAAAAATTTGTATCTACGGGACATTAATACATATACTATACCAAATATAGAATGATGACGTTGTGGATTACCTTCAGCTTAGTCTCTGATTTGATTAGTCAAAATACAACGTGACAATATCCGTCCGTCATTCATTGAAAAAAAAAGTTTCGACTCCTTAATCGATATACATCTTTAACTTCTTTCCAATTTTCCTTAACTACAACACTTTGTTGTTAATTTTTCTTTTTACAGTGATCTGCACCCTACCGCATATAAGGTTGCAGAATGTTTCCTGGGGCTTGTATTGCTTCTCGCTGCGTAAAAATATTTTTACTTATTTTATGCTATCCGGTAGTTTATCGAGAAATAAGGGTGAAATATTGTTCGATATTTCATAGTCAGGACAAGTGAAAAATACCAATTTCATTTTCTAACTCCTTAACTCTAAACAGTAGTTCTCGCGCACTAGTTACTTTGGTAAACAGTGCGTGCCATTCAACCAGATAGAAATATGACACACGAGTAATTTACCGAACATTTCTCGCGCTTTACGTAATATAGTAATGCGTTGTTATGCAAAGGGGGTAAGGCACGGGGTATTGCCGAAAACAACTGTACTGGTTGATTGATGTAAGTCCCCCCATGAAAGGGATTAGAAGCATGAAATAAATCAATTTTTGGTTTTTTCGGTGAAAGATCGAAATTTATTTTATCTCGTGAACATTGATTGATCATCGGTAATATGTTCACTCGTGGCTTCGCCACTCTTGAAAATGTTAACGATAATGGTCACTCGATGATATGAATTTCGATCTTTCACCGAAAACAAATATCCTCTATATCTAACTTCACCTTCTGTCTCGCCAGGTATCTACTAGCCCTTTGAAGGTTAATAAACAACCATGATAGACATGTACACGCAGTTTCTAATCGATTCACCGTATCTTCTAGTCAACAGGAATTCACTGCCATGTAAAATCGACTGAAACTTCTCTCGCAAATGTTTGCACAGACGTGCATACGGTCTTACCTCTAGTGTCTTCTTCTCTGATCTACAGGCCATAACAACAGTTGCACCCATCATCGCACACCATTTTGCAATCTCATACCCGAGACCTAAAATGCATAAACATGAAAGACCATTTGGCTTGAATCACGCAATAAGGGGCATTTGGACATTTGAGTAAAGTGTCGGCACTTTACGACTACATTAGATTTTGTTCTTCAGTAGACTTGTGCAGAACAGAAAATCACATAAAAAACAGAGTGTCGTTTCGAATTTGCCTACGGGGGCTGCGCAGGCTGATCCGAGACGACACTTTACGCAAATGTCCGAATGCCCCTTTTCGCGTGTTGCAGGCCATTTAAAGATCAGAAAATCTCCTGAAGAGGTACTGGATTATAAATGAGTGGCGCTCTGGCAAAATGAGGGTTAAATTCACCTTCGTGATGCATTATACCAAGCTAGTCAACCCATAATTATGGATCCATACCATCGACATTGTCTAACAACCGACTGAATCACAGGGTAGAATGGTCCTTGGATATACAGAAGATTTACCAATAGCAAAACATTTCGACCCATGTGCTTGGACAGACTGAACCGGGTCGAAACTTCTTTTGCTTTTGGTAAATAGGACAAGTTCCTGCACGTAAAATTACCGATGTATCCTAATGTTTCAGAAACGTAAACAAAATGGACCCACGTTATGCGACGAACTTGCTTGGTATAATACAATATGCTTAACTCTTTCCAAAACGACAATATTTTACATGGGTCCAGTTTGAAAGCACTTGCCGACAACAATATTTATATGGCACATATTATGAGATTTGAATCAGATAGTCTAGAAAAACATTGTGGGAAAAGGAGAAAATGCAGGTTACCAGCATTTTCTCCTTTTCCCACAGTGTTTTCAAAAGGCCTACTTCTCAGGGTCGCTGAAACTCGGGATTGTGTGATAAAAGCTTAAGGTCTACGACCCCTAACTCATCGGTAAATACCGTGTAACATCGACGCTTTCGTAAAGGCTATTCGGCCAATCTTGACAGCTTCCGTCTTTTAATATGAGAGTTAGGGGCCGTAGACTCACTAACTCATAAGTAAATGACGTAACATCGACGTTTCCGTAAAGGCTAATCGGCCAATATCGGCAGCTTCCGTCTTTTAATATGAGAATTAGGGGCCGTAGACCTTAAGTCCAAATTTTTCCCAGAGGGCCACTCAATTAATTGATGGTAAATGAGATGATAAGGCTGATGACGATGCGTGCAATTAAAATAATTTTCACTTTTATGCTGACGATAAAAAGGTGGTCTTTATTAGTTTCTAAAGGGTAGTTATTTAAATGCTACATCTGCTTCTGCGACTGCTTATATTGATGATGATGATGATGATGATGATAACGAAGACGACGAAGATGATGATGATGATTTCTGTCCGATTCGTCTACCCTTAGGGTGCTATGCACGACTCACTGACCAATTGCGGAAAGTGTAGATCAAGAACAGAGTGTACAGAACGTGCAGTCTGATCTTGGATATACACTGTCCCATAAAGAGATATTTTTTTTTTAAAAAGTTTGAAATAGCATTACTTGGGATTTTTCTTTCGGCTTGATCATTTTATTCAACCTAAGTCGCAGGAAAAGGGTTAAATAAATTCATTATGGAGACAAACAGGCCAAGGGTGATGGGGTGGGGCGGGGCTGTTACTTCCTGCAGACGACCTTTCTTCTTGAAACCGACCACTTTTGAAAACATTGTGACAATGGAAGAAAATTAACCGCGCATTTTCTCTTGCTAGCACAATGTTTTAATTTTCATTCCGCATAACTATTCTACAATAAAGTTTTCTAGAGAAAGCTACTCAAAATGCGTTGAGAGTCCTACACGCCATTATACTCTTTCACAAAGGACAAACTTTAGACTGGCCCAAATTCAAAGCTTCATCAGACAACAAATTAAACGTTTTTTATGTGAATGAAATTTGTGTTTGATGGAAAACCTTGTGGGAAAAGGGGGAAAAAATGCTGCTTAACAGTATTTTCTCCTTTTCTAACAATGTGTTCAAATGTCTTCTTCCTCAGTTTCGTTAAAACACGGAATCGGTTCGGTAAATTATGTTTTGAAATATTTGTATCGATATGCAGGTAAAGGATTTCCGATCTATTTATAGCCTATTCTATTTGTATCTGTAGTATACTACAGGTGAAGGATTTCCGATCTATTTATAGATTTCTATATCCGAATGTTGAGCGCTATGAAAGAAATCTAGGACGGTAGTTCACCTTTAGATCAACAGACAAACTCCAATGGCCATTTTCAGTCCTGAAATAAGAGCAAAATAATTGCAATTTAAAGGTTGCTCGTGTGTAGAAAGTCTTAGGGGAGCGCGAAGTGCAGACAAATATTCAGAATGCACCTTTTGTGCAGGCTGATCCTGATCTAAATTGATCGCAAACGCCAACTACAGTTAAGAAAGACATTTAAAGGTTAAAAAATGTAGCCCTTTACAACATTTAAACGAGATAATGGCATTCTTGCAGTGGACAGTTTATGAAAACATTGTCGGTAAGGGAGCAATTGCTTGTTGCAAGCAATTGCTCCTTTTCCGACAATGTATTCCATGTCATTCAAAGGAGATATATTTCTTTCCTTCAAATATTTGTATTTTGTATTTACCCTTTTTTTGACCGGAGTCCTGCTGAAACACGATCTACGCATGTTGACTCAGTTCAAACAGTGTAAGTATGTATTATCACATATACATAAGTATCTCAACATTATTTAACATCGACTGATCTGAGTCTGTCCGTGTCCTGAGGAAAAAGGTAAGCCTTGGATCCCTGTGTTTTCAATAATATCAGTCATTGTATATAATTTAACTGGAATCTGGCTGATCGGAGTCTAGCTGTTGTACACGCTTATAGGCTCGCGCTCGTTTATAGTTTTACAAACTGTACTAACGAGCCATTGTGCGAATGAGAGAAAAAGACAGAAAGAGAAAGAAAGAGTGAGAGAGAGAGAGAGTAAAACTGAATGCACATACCTTGGCTCGAACCCGTGACCAAAATGATCCGTTCTTTTGAAAGACGAGTGACTGGATAGGAATGTCCTCCGCCCATGTTGAAATGAAGCAATAGAAAAATGTCTTAGCCACACGAAGTTTTTATACCACTAGAGCAAGCTAAGAGTTATCTACTTGTATGTTATTCATAAATGCGAGGATTCCGCATGAAAAATTTTCACCCTTTTCTTTCTTGCGGAATACTTTTCTCTCAACATAGTTTTAATACATCAGTAGTTCTTTTTTGAACTCTCTCACTACCAATGATGAGTGACACCTCTTTTGTAAACGGCGTAGATCGAGATCAGACAGCACAAAACTTGTAGTGTGATCATGGATCTACACTGTCCTACCAGATACTAAATTATGGGCCAAAATCATTATTCAAGTGCCATGGAAATCTTTCATTTTGTAAGATTTTAAGAGTATCTCGAGTCCATTGAGTTGGGAGCGAAATAAATGAAAAACTGTGAATAAGGTTTTTCTTTTCTGTATAATACTTTTTTGAAATAGAGACAAGATCGAAAAAAAAAAAGAAAAGAAAAAAATTATCGGAGATCAAATCATGCATTTGTTTGGGTTGGAAGCTCTGTAAACTTCTAGTTATGTTGCAGGTATCCCTTCATCGTAAAGTGGTATGCAAATAGCTTCTATGGACGGCGAAGACCAAGATCAGACTGCACATAAGTTGAAGTCTTAACCGTTGGATCTACATAAGCTGTGCTCATGTGAAATGTGAAAGCCATGTGAAACAGGGGCCTAAGGCATCTGCCAAAATGAGAGACCTAGTTCAGGCTGTGCAATCCTCACAGGCTGACCTGAATCGAAACATTTTGCTATTAGTAAATTTTGTGCATGTGAAAGGACCAGTGTACCTCATGATTCAGTCGGTTCTTACACAAAATTGATTCTATCGAGCCATAATTATGTGATGATTTGGTTGATATGATGCATCACGGCGATGTTTTAAAAACCCCTTTTGCCAGAGCATGGATCATTTGTTTATCACGGCTAGAATGAGACCAAAAACTATCCTGCAGTGCTGAAGGCGACGAAAGGGTAAAAAAAAATATATATATATATATATATATATATATATATATATATATATATATATATATGTGTGTGTGTGTGTGTGTGTGTGTGTGTGTGTGTGTGTGTGTGTGTGTGTATATATATATGAGAGCCGCGCTCTGTGAAAAGGGGGCTTAATGCATCTGCGAAAAGTTTCGACCAGGTCAGCCTGCGCAGTCCGCGCAGGCTGGCCTGGGCCGAAACTTTTCGCTTTTGGTCGATTTTCTGCATGTCAAAGGATCAGTCTACCTCATGATTGAGTCGGTTGTTAAAAAACATGGCTATTATGGATCCATAAGTACGTGATGGCTTTCTTGGTATGATAGATTACGGAGATGCATTAAGCCCCCTTTTGCCAGAGCACGGCTCATATATATATGTACCATGCTTTGGAAAAAGGGGGCTTAATGCATCCTTGTGATGCATCCTACCAAGGAAATCATCACATGATCACGAGTCCATAAAGTCCATTTTGTATAACAACAGTCTGAGTCATGAGGTACATTGGCCATTTGACATTCAGAACATTGACCAAAAGCAAAAAGTTTCGACCCAGGTCAGCCTGCGCGGATTGCGCAAACTGACCTAGGTCGATACTTTTCGCAAATGCATTAAGCCCCCAATTCCAAGAGTGTAACTCATATCTATGTCTAAAAAGGGTTGACTCTTTCAGCATTAAATGTATATAAACTCGTCCTTTGTCGACGGCTGAAGATAGCATTTTCTCCTTTTTCCACAATGTTTTCAGAAGCCTTCTTCCTAAGGGGTCGTTAAAACGCTGGATTGTTTGGTAAAGGGTTACATGGTGTAAGAGGTTTGCTCTTCATGTCAATATATGGCCTGCAACACGCGAAAAGGGGGCATTCGGACATTTGCGTAAAGTGTCGTCTCGGATCAGCCTGCGCAGCCTGCACAGGCTAATTCGAGACGGCACTTTACGACTATATTAGATTTTGTTCTTCATCAGGCTTGCGCAAAACAGAAAATTGCATAAAAAAGGAAAATGTCGTTTCGGATTAGCCTGCGCGGACTGTGCAGGCTGATCCGAGACGACACTTTACGCAAATGTCCGAATGCCCCTTTTCGCGTGTTGCAAGCCAAATATAGGACACACAGATTATACAACGTGATTAACAGCTTGTAGCAGTTCACTTTCAATATTCTGTAACCCTTATCCTGATAAATAAATTAAACTTTCAAGCCGGTAGTAAAACCCCGAATAATGGTACTTCAAACTTACTTGTTGGAGAAAAGTATCTTCTTATCAGACAGTGTAGATCCAAGATCAGACTGCATGCTCTGTGCAATCTGATCTTGGATCTACACTGTCTGCAGAAAGGTCGGTGAGTCGCACTTAGCAGCCTAAGGTTTAACATTAATTGACTCCTTACAAATGATTGTATGATTGTATGGTGTTTAACGCCGTTTTCAACATTATTTCAGTTATATCGCTGCGGTCAGTGCACCTATCCATGCTTTCCTGCAGACTCTTTTACCAGTACTCCACACTGTATTCTTTCCAAGCCACTGGCTGCTTTCCCACATAACCATCGTTGAAACAATGGTCAGCGGTGGGAGAGGAATGAATTCTGTCGCAATGACTATCATCAATCCTCGGAAAGAAACTGGCCGAGCCAGGGATCTAACCCTCGAGCCCTTGTTCTCAAGTCCTGCACGCTACCGACTGAGCTACCGGGGCTCGGCGACTCCTTACAAAACGACAGAATTTGAGACTCAGTCTAATTGAAACCACTTGATAACAATTAAAATTGTGGAAAAAGGATTGATCGATTGATTGATTTATTGATTGATTGATTAGTGTTTTCACCGTTATTTCAATCACGATATGGCGACAGCTCACATAGTTATGTTCATGTATATCCTGGGTTTAACCAGTACCAGGCTAGGGCTCTGAAATGTCTTGCTCAAGGATATACCCAGGAAAAAATTTATTGCTTCCAGTCAGGCTCAAATCCGGGACCTCCAAGTTCCGAGTCCTACACTGTACCACTGAGCCACGCAGGACCTCTGTGGAAAAAGGAGAAAGAGCTTATAAGCAGCATTTTCTCATTTTCCCGGAATGTTCTCGAAAGCCTTTTCTCTCCAGGTCTATTCAAATATGGGGTCGTTTTACAAAAGGTTCACCCTTGCGGTACCTTTTCGAAGTCTGGATAGATCTACATGTATGTATTATAGATAAATACTTTGCTGTTTTAGGGTCAGTATTCACCAACCATTCTTTAGAAAGTTCTTAGTCTAATTCTCCAGATTTTTTTCCAATTTTAAAAGTAACACACCTTCTGATTGGCTAAACCAAATGGTTTAGCCAATCAGAAGTTGTGT
The DNA here is from genome assembly GCA_946811185.2 of Hippopus hippopus. NCBI lineage: Eukaryota > Metazoa > Mollusca > Bivalvia > Cardiida > Cardiidae > Hippopus > Hippopus hippopus. The sequence continues at coordinate 35,510,894 of OX328100.1, forward strand.
TACTTTTAAATTTGGCAAATCTTGGAGAATAAGACAAAGAACATTCTTAACTCTTAGGCTGCTAAGCGCGACTCAATAACCTTGTGTGAAGAGCATAGATCAAGATCAGACTGCACAGAACGTACAGTCTGATCTTTGATCTACACTGTCCGATAAGGACATATTGTCCCTCAAACACTATCTTTAAAATAGGAAAATTTGGATTTTTACTATGGACTTAAAAGTTTCACTTTAGTTATTTAGCAGAATAAAGATTAAAGTCTCAGTAAAGTCCAAATGTAAAAAGGCCTGTTTATAAAATAAAAGTAAATTTCATTTTTACTATGTAAAAATATGGCGATTATTATGACTTGCACGATATGTAAAGGTGCAGTTTGTAAAAGTTCCAGTGAATGGCAGAAAAAAGAATTTTGAAACTAGAACAGATCCTACCATGCCGCATTATCTGTTTGTTTATATCGATGATCGCCAACGATTAGCCGATTTTCGTCGTAAATCTCCACAGTGACGTGTTAGTGACGTAAACACCACGTGATCATTCAAGGCGTCGAAACAAACCCTTCATTCACTTAATCGTTTAGTCCCCATTCTAGGCTTGAAAAACGTAGGTTTATCGACACTGTAAACAAAACGACGACACAGGCTGATAATCGCTTATTCATAGTTTACTACATCTAAATAAGAAAACAGGTTCAGAATGAACAATCTTACTCTCCGATGACATACTATTGGAATTGTAAACAATAGTCCTATCTACTACGTCATAGCACTAATGAGATGCAGTGTTATCACGTGACGTTCTCGAAGACCTAGTTCGAATATACACGAACGATAACGAAGGTTGTCTTGATCAATGGCGTCCCTGAAACCGACAGGCTTCTCAATGCATTTTCGCACCCGTATTTCACGGCAACCAATGCAGTAACTGACACGTTCGAGTTTTCTCCGATCTATATATGTGTGTTGTGATGGGTAATCCGATATATGTTTGAATTATAAATGATGAAAATTAACTATATTTGGACTTTACAGGGGCTTTAAGAATAGTAGGTGAATACGGACCCGGGCTGGGTGAGATAATCTAGTACAAATTGGCTTCTTTACAAAAGAAGCCAGAAAGGTCAGCATCCATGTTTTCAAATAGTTTATTAGCTTTTAATTTCAATATATTTTGGTACATGTAAACAAACAAGTAAAAGCCGCCTCGCAGAAACCTCTTATGCTTTACATGACGGTCATTGGACCTTCTTTCTGCGTTTTCAAGTCGCATGATCTCGTCCAGCGGTCTTCTTTCTCTTTTTTTAACGAAATTCTTCTTCTTTTTCTTCTGCTTAGATTTATTTGCTTAATGAAAAATTACAATTATTTGAGAGGTCATTTGCAACCATGGCAAATTAATATAACAAATCTTTTCTGAAATTCGTCATATAAAAATAAACCACGTCTATTTCCTGTTTCGGTTTTTGTGGTATTTGTCGAAGACAATACCACTATGAGTTCAAAATTGAATTTTGAAGACCATGTATCGTATTTTGTGCAAAGCCGAAGGAAATAAACCCAATTAAACTCAATTTTCTCATACAAATGAGTTTTTAGGTAGCACTCAGATATGTAATTGGAAATGGCATGTTAAAATACACTGGATGAGGCCATCGATCGCCGAAATACTAATTTTTTATTGAAAATAGCTTCACTCGCTTGTAGCCTTCTATTGGCGCAATGATACAAAATTTGTCTACTGATCGTTTGGTCCTGGGCTTTTTCGTTCCAAAGCCAGCTCGTCCCATGGCTTGTTAATCCCATGATTGTGCGGTACTCCAGTTTATTGGGCATGAATATTTATAGATCGAAATAATTGATTGTAATGTTGGGAATTAAATGTGAACGGCCAATGATATTTCAAAATCATAGTTATCAGGTACAAACTTAATTTTATTCGATATATTCACATGATTTCTCTCTCTATCCATCATGCATCCTACTGTCAAGGGAAGTTACTCCTGACTCCTTATGATCAAAGGGAGAAGACCAATACACAAATAACCCTAACTTGTCATGAGTACTGTCCCTTCAACCAAAAAGGTATCCATTTGCTTAGCAGGTTGACTTTCAAGCCAATATTTGAAAATTATTTCTCTTTTTCTTTCAAACTATTAATTCCACACAGTGGCTTCCTCGACAAATACCACTTCAGCGTTCTCAACGCTTTGATTTGATTTCGCTTTATTTACAAAACCCTACAAAACCATGACGAAACAGACTGTGTATCAGAACAATTTCGCAAGAAAAATGGATTTAGACAGCAAATTATGTGGCAGTCTGCCTTTTAAACTCACCACTGTTGGAGAGGTCTGACAATGAATATTTGTTTGACTACCGAGATAATTGTAGTATATTACACTATAAATACCCCTGGTTATCGGTCATACCATACTTTGCCGCGTTAACCATGAGAGCACCGAGTAAACCCAACACATATTTCCAGTCTCGAAATACAACCCATATAAGTACAGTTTGAAAGATGCTTATGTCAAGAATGTCATAGCCAAGGGGACGGTGTAGATCGACATCACACCGCATGCTTTATGCATTCTGATCTTGATCTACATGGGCTCCAATTGTGATATAAGTTGTGATGGACGATTAAGGGTTAATGGCTGTGGAAATTTATACATGATATAGAATTCTATGTATTCAGTTAAGTACGAGTACGTATCGGGTTGTTTTTTACCACGCTCATCAAAAATCATTATTACAGGCGTCCTAGATTTCCACGGGTATTTCATTCGGAAGACTTGTTCTAGATTGTATTGGAGTTCTACAAATAGATACAGTACAACCCAATGTTCCGAACTAAAACTGAGTAATACCAATAATAGTTGCAAAGCGTTGTTGTTAAACGGGTAATCTGGGAAAATGGGGTCCGGAGCTTCTTTTCCTGTCGTGCCTTTATCAAAGGATAGAATTATCATCGTAACAGGAGCAAGTTCAGGTATTTCCTTCTTTCTGTCTTATTTCAACACAATTAGTTTGCTTGTATGAGATTTTACGCCTATAGATAATAAGTCCTATCACAGCGGCTGCTCCATTATTCATGTTTTTCTTGTTCAATGAGTTGATGCTCTGCTAAGGGATCGAACCAGGATTTTTTCATAACAATTCGAAAACCCAGATCAGACTGCTTATTTACATGCGTTCCGGTGATAATTTGCATTAAAACAAGGGTTATTTTTGCTAATGTAACTAGCAAAGCAAGTATGTGTATATACGTTCAGTCTGATCTCGGTGTTCGGTATAGAAAAAAAGCTTATCAGCAATATTGAAAAAAAATCCATACAGGGTTATTGATTTGTGTCTGAAATTTTATTTTTATCAATTTGGACTCGCCTGAGAATAAGGTTAGATACTCATTTCTTAACTAACAGACAAGATTTCTATATGATGTCTAAATAATAACATATGAAATTTGTCTGTCAAAAGGTCAAAAACATTGCGTGAAAAAGAGAAAATGCTAGTAACCGACAATTTGACCTTTTTCCCACAAAATTTATAAAAGCCTTCCCCCAGGGCTGTTAATGCAAGGGTTTGTATGGTAAAGGACAAAATATTCCTGCTAAATAAGTGATATGAAACTTTCAACCGATATTATAAACCGAAAGTTTGCTATTTCCAAAGGTATTTTTGAGATAATCGTGTCTCCTCGTCGGACAGTGTAGATCCAAGATCAGACTGCACGTTCTGTGCAGTCTGATCTTGATCTACGCTGTCCGAAAAGGGTCCTTGAGTCGCGCTTAGCAGCCTAAAGGTGAATACGTTCACAACCAAAGAAGCACCCTGACACACGAAGGCATTACTGGATTTTGCCAAAAGTGCACCAACAAATTTATGTTGTTTTCGTAGACAATTAAGACCATGATTAGATGGCCTTTTGAGGACTATACAGATCAGAATCTGGCAGTGCAAAACATGCTGTCTGATCTTGAATCTTATAAACTGCTTTTTTTTAAACTGCTTCCAACATTATTTCAGTCATTCAACGGCGTCAGCTCACTTGCTCATGTGTATCATGGGTTTCATAAGTCTAAGGCCAGGGCTCTGAAGTGTCTTGCCAATGGACACTATACGGAATTCCCTGTGACTCGAGTGAAGATCGAGCTCTGGTCTTACTGCGAATTTGAATCCTAAACTGTCATCACCGGGTCTCGCAGGATTCCTTCTGTGGTAGCGGAGTAATCTGTTTGAACCCTTACGACTCAAGGACCTTTTACGGACAGTGCAGATCAAGATCAGGCTGCATAGAACGTGCAATCTTATCTTCAATCTACAATGTCCGATAAAGAGGCCTCTTTCCCCCATTAATACCTTTGAAATAGCTTAAACTGGGTTTTTACCATCAGCTTGAAAGTTTCATTTCACTTATTTAGCTGGATAAGGGTTAATAAGAAATTGCGTCATTACCCATGTGTATTACAAGAAAATTGTGCTTGTTGCTTTAATTGTTTGGCTTCAACATCCATCATTATCATGGCGGTCAGCGCTTTTGTCCAGTACATCGCACAACACTTTCTCCAAGCCACTGTCTACTTTCACACGTTAGACTCGTCGAAAAAATGTTCAGCGATGAAAAAGTAATTAATCCTGTCGCAATGATAGGGTATTATCAGTCCCCGGAAAGAGTTTGATTGAGCTTGGATTGGATTTCGCTGTCACTTTGACCATCGTCAATCATCGAAAGGAGCTTCGTTTACCAAGCACCGTCTGCACAAAAAGAACCTGAAAGCACACACTTTTTATGTATGGGATCAAGTGGTCTTTCACCTGCTGTTTTAAAAAATTCGAAAACTTGCGCAAATATGATAGTTTTAGAACATGGGAAGGTAAATATCAAATCACTCAAAGTCTTGAAAAGAAGATTCGTGGTTCACTGATTTTCTGTAGGCCTACTCGCTTTGGATGGACATCATAACCAATCGTAAATACTGCTTTCTCTTGCCGTATGTATTTTTGTCGAAGCTTGGGGATGAGATATTCAATACCAGCTATAGTAAAATGATTGTAGGTTCAGATGACTGTTAAAAAAATTACAATTGGCTTGCAACACGCGAAAAGGGGCATTCGGACATTTGCATAAAGTGTCGTCTCGGATCAGCCTGCGCAGTCCGCGCAGGCTAATCCGAGACGGCACTTTACGACTACATTAGATTTTGTGCTACAGTAGAGTTGCGCAAAACAGAAAATTACATAAAAACGGAAAGTGTCGTTTCGGATTAGCCTGTGCGGAATGCGCAGGCTGATCCGAGACGACACTTTACGCAAATGTCCGAATGTCCCTTTTCGCGTGTTGCAAGCCATATATCTTAGCCATGCCAAAAGGGGGCTAAACTCTTTACCAAATGACAATTTTAGATAAGACCAAACTGAAAGCATTACATGAAGATTTCTGTTTTCGATAGGGTAGAAGCCCGCCCGGGTGGCTCAGTGGTGAGCGTGTCGGATTCATGACCTGGTGGTTGTGAGCTCGATACCCGGTTGAGGCGAACTTTCTTTCCGGCGTATTTTCGCCCCTCACCTCTGCTGAAGCATGTGAGAAAAGTAGTCGGTGGCTTTGGAAAGAAAGTTGTGTTAGTACTGGCGTGAGAAAGCCAGGAAACATATGTGCGTCACCGACCGCCATGATATGACCTTAGCTGTTAAAGTGGCGTTAAACCCCAATACAACCAACCAACCAACCGATCGATAGGGTAGAAAACATTGTGGGAAAAAAGGGGAAAATGCCGGTCACCGGTATTTTCTTCTTTTCCCACAATGTTTTCAAATGTCTTCTCTTTAAGGATCGTTATAACCGGAATTGTATGGTGAAAGGTTAATGCAAGCTTAGGCAACTCTACCAAAAGAACTCGTTTAACACAATTATATTCCCATACAAGTGCAACAACCTATATCATTGCATACTTTACTCGATCTCAGTCCTTCACAAAACGGCCCAGAGAAACAGGCCATTCGCGAATATTGTGGAAAAATGAGGAAAAGTCTATAAAAGGATTTTTCTTCATTTCCACCGATGTTTACTGTGCTTTCAATTACAAGACCCATTATTCGAGAGCTGCGGTTTGAGCGTTAAACAAAATGAAATCATCGACTTTTACAGCAAAGCGGATCAAGATCTTGCAATTGTATGGGTGAGCCGTGCTCTCAGTTCAGGGGTCTTAGTACATCTGCAAAAAAGTATCGATCCATTTCAGCCTGCACAGTCTGCATAGGCCGATCTGGGTCGGAATTTTTACTAGTGTCAATTTTCTGCATGTCAAAGGACCAGTCTATCTCTAAACTCAATTTGTTGTTAAACGAAATGGATTTTTGTTGATCCATAATTATGTGATGACTTCTTGGTTAACTTCCTAAATTGTCTACACAATGATCCCAAAGTGTCTACACAATGATCCTAGAGTGTCTACACAATGATCCTAAAGTGTCTACACAATGATCCTAGAGTGTCTGCAAAATGATCCTAGAGTGTCTACAAAATGATCCTAAAGTGTCTACACAATGATCCCAAAGTGTCTACACAATGATCCTAAAGTATCTACACAATGATCCTAAAGTGTCTACACAATGATCCTAGAGTGTCTACACAATGAGGCTAAAGTGTCTACACAATGATCCTAGAGTGTCTACAAAATGATCCTAGAGTGTCTACACAATGATCCTAGAGTGTCTACACAATGAGGCTAAAGTTTCTACACAATGATCCTGGAGTGTCTACATAATGATCCCAATGTGTCTACACAATGATCCTAGAGTGTCTACACAATGAGACTAAAGTGTCTACACAATAATCCTAAAGTGTCTACACAATGATCGTAAAGTGTCAACTCAATGAGGCTAGAGTGTCTACACAATGATCCTAGAGTGTCTACACAATGATCCTAGAGTGTCTACAAAATGAGGCTAAAGTGTCTACACAATGATCCTAGAGTGTCTACACAATGATCCCAAAGTGTCTACACAATGATCCTAGAGTGTCTACACAATGAGGCTAAAGTGTCTACACAATAATCCTAAAGTGTTTACAAAATGATCCTAAAGTGTCTACACAATGATCCTAGAGTGTCTACACAATGATCCCAAAGTGTCTACACAATGATCCTAAAGTGTCTACACAATGATCCCAAAGTGTCTACACAATGATCCCAAAGTGTCTACACAATGATCCTAGAGTGTCTACACAATGATCCTAGAGTGTCTACACAATGATCCCAAAGTGTCCACAAAATGATCCCAAAGTGTCTACAGAATGATCCTGAAATATCTACAAAATGATCCTAGAGTGTCTACACAATGATCCTAAAGTGTCTACATAATGATCCTAGAGTGTCTACACAATGATCCTAAAGTTTCTACACAATGATCCTAAAGTGTCTACAAAATGATCCTAAAGTGTCTACAAAGATAATTCTAAAATATCTACAAAAAATAACTAAAACTGTGCTGAGAACTCTAAGGGCTAAGATTGTTTTTTTCCTCCACAGGTATCGGGTACGAGATTGCAAAATGGTGTGCAATGATGGGAGCCACAGTAATCCTAGCCTGTCGATCGGAGCAGAAAACGCAAGAGGTACCCATAGCTTACCATCTGACATAATGATATGTTTGTTCGTTTATATAGCTTATATAATGCCATTTTCAAAATAATTTTAGTTATATCGCTTCAGCCACTGCACCAGGAATTTCATTGACCGGTGCTTCGCGCAGAATCCTTTCCAAGCCACTGGCTACTTATTATCATAACAACAGTGTCGCCAATATAGCCATGGTTGAAACAATGTTTAGCAGTGAGAAAGGAATGAATAATGTCACAATGACTAGTATTACTTTCTCCTTTTCCCACAATGTGTTCAATGTTTTCAAAAACTTTCCGCTCCTCAGTATCTTTAACTCGGAATTGTGCAGTAAAGTTGAAAGAAGTTAATGAAACTATGAACATGAAAGCTAGTTTTGATATTTTAAACTTTAATACATCCACAGACACCGCGCTTTCTCCCGTTATCCAATAGAAGTAACGGGTCAGATTTTTTGGGAAACAAAGGACAATTTGTAAGAAGCTGGCAGTTCGTACGTATTGATATATAACTACTTAAAATGATAGTACATACATTCATGAGGTCATTGACTCTTCATATAATCATCCGTCAGATAACAGTGCAATAGAAACAGTTATTCTAAAATCTACAGACCTACCTTTAGAGAGAGAGAGAGAGAGAGAGACAGACAGACAGAGACAGACAAAGATACAGATATACAGACAGACAGACAGATAACAGAGACCCAAATACTGAGACCTATTCAAATAGAATGTTGATGAGCCGTGATTTTCTTCCAGGCTATGGAGAGAATGAACCAAGAATTCCAAGCTGAGAAGGCTAAAGGTACAAGCGGACTGACTGACAGTGATACACTCGCTCTGGAATACATGCATGTTGAACTGTCCTCCTTCAAATCTGTTATCAGCTTTACAGAACAGTTCAAAATGTCCGGCAGAAAACTCCATGTTTTGTTTTTGAACGCAGGGTTCGGTTATTCCCCTTATCGTAAGTTGGTGTTTTGTCAATCAATAAGGCCTTTGACATGCAGAGAATTATAAGGTGGCAAAAAGTTTCGGCCCATGTTAGCCTACGCAGACTGCGCAGGCTGACATAGGTCGAAACGTTTTGCAGATGAATTAAACCTTTTCACGGAGCATGACTCATGTAGGATATTACATGAGTTGCTTTTTATCTATGGTTTCTTATTTAATGATTTTTTTAAAAATCGATGCAAATGAGTTTTTGCCGAGTTTTTATTGTCTTTGGATGACGATTTAGATGAAAGTTATAAAAAATAAACTCGAATGTAATAATCTAAACCATTTCAAAGTAAACTGCACAGCGAAATAGCACAAAAATAATGCAAATGTCGACATTTCTTTACTGTAAGGAATCGGCGTATAGTACCGTCACACAGGACCATAGTCTTACGAACAATGGTCCGTAACAAAGAAACAAATGAACTAATGCATGGCAGAATTAAAGGGACCGGGCAGGATTCGAACCCTAGAACGCCCGGACGAAAGGCCAATACCAATAACCACTGAGCTAGAGAGACATCTCCCTAACGCAATTGTTAGGTATTGTATTTAAATCGGGACGAAGCCATGCATGAAGGAGTGGTCTCCCGTAACACACCCCCTCTTAAAGTCATCATTTATTGATGACTCAAAGCCTTATTAGGCAGTAAGTCTATTATTAAGACAACAAATGTCCATTTTTGGACAACAAATGGGATTAATGGCTCATTGACCAATCCCGGTCGAGCCCCCATCTTACGAACAAAGGTCCGTAACAAAGAAACAAATGAACAAATGCATGGCAGAATTAAAGGGACCGGGCAGGATTCGAACCCTAGAACGCCCGGACGAAAGGCCAATACCAATAACCACTGAGCTAAAGAGACATCTCCCTAACGCAATTGTTAGGTATTGTATTTAAATCGGGACGAAGCCATGCATGAAGGAGTGGTCTCCCGTAACAATAGTTTCACGTCTCATCCGAAGGAAAATTTATATTGTAATTAGCTAGACTTGTGATTCGAACATTCAGCCTCAAGTGGGCCGAGATTTGTCGCTTACAAGTCATCTCGCTCTACCACTTGAGCTATTCGGGCTATAGGCCAACACTTTACAAAAAGTACATCCATAGTCGTGCATGGAAGGATAAAGGTTTAATAATAATGCTGCTTGGTTATGCAGGGTATGTCATTGTCACACCTAGCGTCCTTGACAACTAGAACTGGATCCACTCTTATTCTTAGAAAAACTCTGGCGAAAGGGGGCTTAATGAATCTCGATGATGCATGACACCAAGCAAGCCATCACATGATCATGGATCCATAACGTCAATTTCGTCTTACACCCGACGGTATCATGAGGTAGACTGGTCCCTCACTACGCAGAAAGTCGACCTAAAGCAAAATGTTTCGGCCCAGGTCACCTGCGCGGACTGCGCATGCTGACCTCGGTCGATTTTTTGTAGATACATTAAGCATGGCTCATTGCCCGTAAATGTACTTTGAAATGTATTATGACATCATAGAAGAATTTCTTATTTATCAATGTGGAACTTGCACTTTTTAATGTTAATAATTTTGACATGATTATGTTGTTTTTAGGAAAAACTGACGATGGTTTCGAAATGGTATTACAAGTCAACTATTTAAGCCACTTCCTTATGACAGCCAAGTTATTGCCAATCATGAAGCAGTCAGGAGACGATTGTCGAATTTTACTGATGTCAAGTCTAGCACATAGAACCGCGAGCTTCGACCGTCAGACCATTAACTATACAGGACCACCAGAAAGCTTTTCACAGAATGAATATTACTGTAGATCAAAACTGTACCAGGTAAGGCTGTGAAATTTTCTCTCAAACCCCTCAAGTTTTTGGATTAAAATGGTTTGAGGCCCATTGGCATGCAGATCGGGAGTCAAACTGTAGACTAGTTAAATTAATACCATTTAATAGTGTAGATATTATCATGAGTCTGATAAAGTGTTACATTGCAATGTCAAAGTTCCAGTTGGTGGCAGAAAAAAGTTGGCAGCTTTTGTCCTAGGTTTAATTTACATTTTTCTGCCAGCGACTTGAATTTTGACATAGCCCAGTTTAAGACATACTCAGAATCGTAACAATGTTCACAGTTTTGAGTGGTGTGAATTAGATTTTTCTGTAATGTGACTGACGAATTGTTTACTTTTGGCCGCTAGTTTGCCTTAAATGGCTATTGAATTGTTGTCACTGTTTCTACCAGTTACTGGTTCCAGTTCAAAATTATATGAGCTATACTCTGGTTAAAGGGGGGGGGGGGGGTTTCGTACATCTTCGTGATGTATCATACCAAACAAGTACATGTAGTTAAATACTTCATGGATCAATGAAATCCATTTTGTCTATCGTCCTTGACACCTAGAACTGAATCAAATCTCGTCCTTAGATAAACATAATAGACTCATGCTCTGGCAAAAGGGGGCTTAATGCATCTCCGTTATGCATGATACCAAGCAAGCCATCACATGATCATGGATCCATATAGTTCATTATTTTTAAAGAACAACGTATTATTAGGCAGACTCAGTTCCTTTAACACCCAAAAAGTTGACCAAAAGCAAAAAGTATTGACCCAGGTCAGCCTGTGCGGACAGCGCAGGCTGACATGGGTCGATATTTTTTGAAGCTGCATTAAATCATTTTTCATAGAGCATGGCTCACATAAAACAGCCTTATAATTTGCTTAAGAGGGTCGGTTTAATCCTGTCAGATGGCTTGTCTTTGAATTAATATCCAGAATTATTTGTGAATACAGACGCTAATTGTCTTCCTTTTATCTATTTTGTAGAACAGAAGCAGCGAAAGTTACCTTGAGATACGATACTAAATAAATAGTAACGTAAATAAAATGGACCTATGTTCTGCATATAAAATTCTTGAAATAAACTCTACCTGTCCTTTAACAGGTAATGCAGATGTTCTCGATGGAAAGACGACTGAAGTCGACCAACATTTCGGTAAACAGTATCAACCCCGGAGTGGTGTCCACCAATTTCGCCTCCGAGAAATCCGGAATATGGGGATGCCTAATCCCATGTTTTCGATGCTGTGAGTACATTGCCTTGCTTTTATTTATTTATTTTTTACTAAAGAATTCAGGGTTTAAACTGCATCAAGAAAATTGGATATTGAAAAATATTGTTGAAAAAAGAGAAAATGCTAGTAACCATTATTTTATTTTCACAAAATGGTTTCTGCCATTTCAAACAAAGAAATAACCAGCATTTTCTCATTTTCCACACGCTATTTTTGCAAACTAAATAAAGCTTGCAAATGTGTGTATTGTGGACATATGTGCAATATTGGAATCAGAGCTCCAGATAAGAGGGAGTGATGGTATTCTAAATCAATTATTTCTCTTTGAAACCCTATATTGTGGGTACTCATTAGAATCGTCTCAATGAGACCATTCTAATGAGTACCCACAACATGGAGTTTAGTGGAGAATGATTAATATTTTCAATTTTGAAATCAAAATCACTTCCTCTATCTGGAGCTCTGGTTGGTGTTGTTAAAAGTAAGTTCTTAGACTTCTAAATGAATAAAACAGAAGAGAGCCATGCTCTGGCAATAGAGGATTTAATGCATCTCCGTGATGCATGATACCAAACAAGACATCACATAGTTGTTGATTCATAACATCCATTTTGTCTAACAACCGATTGAATCATCATATAGACTGGTCTTGGACACGCATAAAATTGACCAAAAGCAAAAAGGTTTCGATCCATGTCAGCCTGCGCTGACTGCGCAGACTGACATGGGTCGATACGTTTTGCAGATGCATTAAATCCCCTTTTCACAGAGCTTGACTCATATGAATCAACTACAATTGAAACGACGTGATAGATCGGATTCCAGCTAAGAGTGCATAAGAATGGATTCTTGATAAATAGTAGTTCTGGGTAATTTGCTACCCTTTCTTTAATTTCAATGAAGAATACTGTACAATAAGTGTGAACATTTTAATAAAAGAAAATCAAACATTTTCTTCAAGGTATTGGTAGAGGAACAGAAGGCGGTTCCAAATCTGGAATAAATTGTGCAGTCAATCCCAAGCTAAAAGGCGTCACCGGTGAATATTTCAACAGGAACTGCAGAGCTGAAACTCCGTCTGCAACGTCAAGGTTTGTTTTTTTAAAATGTTTTATGTCATTTTCGTCGTTTTTTAACAGCTTTTCAGTCCTTTCATGGTGACATCTAACTGTCTAATGTCTTTTAATGGTATCACCTATAGTCGGCTGTGGATCTGCAATGCCAATCCAGTGACACACTGAAGATCCCATGTAAAGTAAAGGTAATGGGATTATGTAATTTGCTTTGCATACATTGCTAAGAATATATTTCTTGAAATTCAGATGAACCTTTTTTATTTTTCTCAATCACTCATTTTTTCACACTATTTATTATAAGTTCAGTGTTTTAATGGCCATAGAGATCTGAAAAGTGGCTTTGTCAAAATGTCAAGAGTTATAAACAATATTATTCACATGTATTTTCTAACGGTAATGGAAGCGGATTTCATTGCATTTTCTTATTAAAATATTATCAGATTTTATTTTCTACGAACGCACATGTTCCTTGGACACGGACGCTTTAAAACTACATGTATTTATTAAACAAATTCTACAATGCATATAAGTCCTCGGATATGATTGCCGTCTGAAAACGCCTGTCGAAGCTCCAAAGATTGACCTTGCTGATCGTGTGATTTGATATGAGAGACCGACGCTCTATCCCCTGACTGCAGTCCCTCATGCTGTATATTTAGCTTCGCTATCTTTTTTTGTAGTCAGTGGTAACTCTTTCAACACCGAAAATATAAGCTCGACCTCATTCGATGGCTGAAAGTATGATCACTGACTTCCAGATTTTTTTTTACATATAGCCTTGAAGCTGACGGTATAGATACGAGATCAGACTGCATGTAATGTGGATCCCCGTGGGGTCCCGGGTTTTTTTTAATTTATAGAATAGGACCTCGGCCTTTCTCTATGGCATGTCGTAGAAGGCGACTAAAATTAGAGACAAACGGCTGCTTTCCTCGTAATTCGTAGGATTGCAGCAGGCTGGGTAGTTCTTATTCCAAATCCTGTATTTTTTTCTCGATGTAAATAGGGTTTGGAATGGGAATCAATTGGCCTGTGGGACCCCGTGTGGTTTAATCGGGGGTATAAGAATAAACCACTGCAGTCCCGCGATCGTCACATCTGCCATTTCATCTGGCGGAACAAAAGTGACAGCATGCATGTCGTAAAAGGCGACAAAAGGGGCATCATTTTGTGTTTCGTCCATTCCTCATTTATCATGTTTGTCTTATGTTGTTGCACATGTACCTCGCATTATTGTTTACTAAGTAAGTGCGCCCAATATGACCTAAGTTGTCGACGGGTCTTAAAACGCTATTCATCATTCATCATCGTAATGTGCAGTCTAATCTTGATCTGTTCTGCCTGTAATGGGTCTGTTTTTCGTCAACGGTGCTGAAAAGGTTAATTTTTATCTATTTTAGAAACGAAACATATCAAGAACAGCTATGGGAAGAGACCTTTAAATTTCTAAAAGATTACATGGACGAGCAAGATAGAACTGTGATGGAAGGAAAATGAGCTAACAATTGGAGATTCTGTCCTGTTGACAACCTTAACTGTGAAACTGTGATGAAACAAATACAAACTATTATCTTGTAGAAACTTTCCGGGTGACTGTAGCCTACTTGATTCGAGAAGCGTGAACATTTTCAAATCGCACGAGGCCAACGGATGTGAAAGTTTTCTTACGCATCATGAAGCAAATATAAACAGAAGGAAAGTTACAACATCCTTTTTAATAACTAAATCTTATCATTTTACTCTACTTTGTATAAATCCGAAATGTCCGATACTTTTTGTTTATGGCTGGAAGTGTAGACTTTGATCAATAGGCTTGTACATGCAAACTGATACCGGTGTTTTCTACCCGTCTCTTTGTCAGATAGAGATAAACCACAGACACCTTTCTCTGTTTACATTTTTCCATTTTTACCCCCCTAAATCTTGTACGTCCTACTTACTTTGTGTAGTACATATGTATTTTGTTAACTATTGTGCAATGGATATGTTTATATTCTATGCAAATAAAGATGTGTATGTATGTAAAAGATAAATTTTTTCTTAGCCCTAGGCAGATCTGGTTCCAATTGAATTAATTTAATTAATTGTTGTTTATTACAATTTTTATGTTAATTGAAACTAAATGATATAAAAATCAATTACTTTAATTGAAATAAATTAAAATACTTATAACAAAATAATTTACAATTAAATTCAATTATTTTTCAATTACATGTAGCAGTTTCAGCTCCAGTTTCATTTATTGGCATAAACGACACTGTGTTTGTCTTTGGCCATTTACAATTGAAAAATAAGAAATATGGCAAAGATATGTGTGTACATATAGATAAACACTAACAATAGTGCATGTTATATATATTCTAAGTGTCCCAAGACAAAGTGTACAAAGATTACTTTAAAAAGTTACCTTAATGAACAATAAATTCAAGTCTAACTGACAACAGAGTTCTGTAGAACATTTTCACGAATTTCGTAAGCGTTTAAAATATAATTACACAAATTCACTAAAGTTTTTTTGTTATTTGTCGACATAATATGTTTGAATCTAAAGATACTTGGATTTAATATATTCTTAAAATGCTTGATTCTGAGAGATGAGAGATGAGTATTTCGGACAACATAAAAGAAAATGGTATTCATTTTCAATACTTCCGTTGTTACAAATTTGACAAAATCTTTCCTCTCGTGGCTTATTAACGAAACGACCTGCTTCAATTTCTAACTTATGTGAACTTAGTCTAAAAGCAGCAAATGTATGAATAAACTTTATGTTTTGAAGATTCTCTAAATAAAACTCAAAACAAAAATCTGTTTTAAATTTACAAAACATGGATAATTTTGGCATGTTATTGATTCCTTCCGCCCAGTTCTGAATAAACTTATCTCGTAATCTTTCTTTGAATATTGAGTAATAGTTAACTCGATTATTATAAGCGATTCGAATATTAGTAAGCCCTAAACGGTCAATGATATTATTAATTTGGCTTGACCAAGAATTTTGATACATTCTGTTACATAGCTCATTATACGTTTCATATAGCAGAGAGTTATTTCTGTTCATGAATTTACACCAACACTTAAGAGATTGTTGTTTACAAATAACAGATAGGGGTAGTCTCCCGAACTCACCAAGAACTGCATAGTTTGGTGTTTGATGTTTTACACCAAGAAGAGACTTAAGAAATTTCATATGCAATTTATCAACATTTCTAAATTTGTAAACACCCCAGATTTCTGCACCATAAAGCAAAATAGGTACAATCATGTAATCGAAAAGTGCAAGTTTGGTTTTTATATCTAATGAGACTTTATCAAAAACCAGGAGAAGGCCAAGATAAGCTTTTATTGCTTGTTGATGTAAACACTGCACAGCAAGCTGAAAAGTGCCCGTGTAGGAGAACTTAATACCTAGATAAGTAAAACTGTCAACAATTTCAACTACTTCTCCATTTATGTAAAAGTTAATATCACACAAAGACTTCCGGTTTTCAAAAATACAAATTTTTGTTTTTTTTAACATTAATTTCCAATCCCCATAATTCAGAGTATTTAACAATACTATCAGTTTGGGCCTGCAAACTGACAGGATTTGTCGTAAAAAGGACTAAATCATCAGCAAATAAAATCAGATATTTCGAAAGTAAGTCCAAGTCTGAGTCTTTGTAAGAATCAAAATCAAGATTTTCTGCAATATCGTTAATAAAAAGAATAAAAAATAATGGTGAGAAAGGCTCTCCTTGCTTCAATCCTATTGTGATATCAAAAAAGTCAGATAATTCAGACGTGTTAGACAGTTTAACACATGCTTGAACTTTGCTATAAATACATTTGATGATATTAACCATTTTGGTGCTAATACCCAATTGTAAAAGTTTAAACATCAGCGCATCTCGATCAACGGTGTCAAAAGCGCGTTTATAGTCAATAAAAATACACCAAAGCTTACGATTCTAGATAAAATTTTTTGAATGATAGAATGTAGGATAAAAATTGTAGAATGTCCATCACGAAATCCAAATTGGGTATCAGTGAATATGTGCTGGTTTTCACACCAAGTGTTAATACGGTTTCTTAAAACCAATGAAAAAATTTTAGCTGTGATATTCACTGACGTTATTCCTGTATAATTTTCTGGTTTGTTTTTGTCACATTTTTTGAATAATGGAACAATCGCACCTTTGGACCATGAATCAGGATAAACGCAAGAATCAAGTAGCAGAGAGTGCACCCATCGAAACCTTGGCAAGACAGGTTTTTATGCAATTGGTATATTTACCTGGAAGTATAAATTTCACACATGGTTGTCACCTTAAGTGGTACTCCAAAAGGGGTACGGACTAAAACCCACTAGATAAACAGCCCACTAGGTGAAAAGCCCACTAGTTGAATAGCCCAATAGGTGAACAGCCCACCTGACAAAGGCCCTTTCGGTGAAAAGCCCCTTAGGTAAAAAGCCCGCGAGGTGAAAAGCCCCCTTCTATATAAAATGATGGTATATTTAAAAAAAAAATTTTTTTAGAAAAAAAAAAAATCAAACTGTTGGACTTTTATTACAAAAGATTGTGGGAAGAGTGGAATTGCTGATAAGTGGCATTTTACCTGTTATTCACAATGTTTCCAAAACTTATTTCATCTCGATTGAGTGGTAATAGGAAGATCTTAGGCGCCGAAGAAAAAGTACCATCCATTTACCAAGTGTCATAAGCGGCGGAGTCCCTCTTCTGTTGCGAATATCAAAATTCTGCAAGAAGTTCGTCATCACTGTCATGTATAAAAAAATGTGACTAGAACTGTGCCGCCATTACTAGTCCATTCTTCAGTTAGATGAAGGTATCTTATAGATACAGGCTCTTTGGTTCTGTTTACGTGCTTCAGTCGTCTAATGGTTCTCTTTAGAAAGCAGCACGAGCCTCAGCGGAACAGGCACGGAATGTACCAGCAAGGATTTGGCCTAGACAACTCCTATTCATTTAACCATTTTTTTTCATGGCTGACACAGCTGAATCTGC
Source organism: Hippopus hippopus (assembly GCA_946811185.2). NCBI lineage: Eukaryota > Metazoa > Mollusca > Bivalvia > Cardiida > Cardiidae > Hippopus > Hippopus hippopus. The sequence goes on from OX328100.1 coordinate 35,528,654, forward strand.
ATCATCTTTACCATTCACTCTCGCGAGGGTATGTGGGATTGAGAAACTATTTCGGTGTTGGCTAGGTTGGTGATAACATAGCTCCTACAAGTGAAAGCTTTTCTGCTGGTACATTTCCCATCTAGTTCTTGTTTTGTTGGATTTGTCCATCATAACAAAGTTTAAGTCCACCTTTGTTATTCCTAATGAATTCCATCATTCACACAAGTCACCATAGACAATCCAGTTAAAATGTATCGAGTACAATGGCGTGAAACTCACAGAATTGTGTCCAAATTAAAATAAATTGTACTTATATATCACTAAAATCCAAATCATCAGAGTTTACATCCAATGAAAGTATATCCAGTAACTAAGTTATATCAAAATTATAGCTAATGGAATCTTTAAGTCAGTATGTCCAAAATCAAAAATTACATTGTAACATGAGCATTGAATGAATTTGTGTTTATTTATTGTCGCCACCGGTTGCCTATACGGGCGACGACTTCTGAAGACTATTTGTTTTGTCACGGAGGAGAGTGCAAGATACAGGACGAAACCTATCATAAAACTTTAATCAATGCCATATTTATGAGAAATCGATAAGTAAAAATAGCGCAAATAATATACGCTCCAAATTCCATGTTCGGTCACAGCATTTCAAATAAAAATACATTGTGAGTAGCTTACGGTGGGCAACATCTATAATTACTGATACGGGCATAAGTTTTTAAGACATTTTGTCAGTATATAAAATCGATGTCAATTTGACTGTAAACAATATAAGAAAACGATTTATAATTTAACCATTTACCAGAAAATCCCGTTCTATAACGACCTTGAAGAAGGAGACTTTTGAAAACTTTGCTCTTTTTCCTTGGATCTTTTCTACCCTTTCAAAGATATATGTCAGCACTGGAACAACGTTTAATTTGTCGATAGCAAATGTTTCCAAAATAGACGAATCTAATGTTTTGTTGTCTGGTAAAGAGTTCATTAACACCTCTTATACCTTTTTGAGTAGAAATCACTGGTTTTATTGTACGTGACCAATAAATTGATTTGCCGTATTTTAAACAGATGTATGTTGTAAAAACTTTTAGCTCGGGAGTACGTTTGGTCACTTGAGGTAATTGTAAGGATTTTAAGCTACTGTTTTAGAATGGACGTGCATTTATCAATCATGCGACGATTGTGGGGAGAACAAACAATCGTTCAAACCAGACGAAAGTGCCATTAACAGTCACATTTAATCGGCCCAATGAGACAGGAATAAGAATTCAAATTGAATACTGCCTGATGAAACAGGATCACGAGTGGCTGTCAATAAAATATACTTTTACCTGTTGCTCGTTTCGTATAGGTAGTTTGCAGTTCAAATTGACCCCATTAATTTTGAAATATCTTGAAAAATCCCGTATCAATTTTTATTAAACTTTTCAAGGTCTTTTAAAATGACCTTACCAACTCTCATAGTGAAAACATTGCATTGAATGCAAAATAGTCAAACTAAGTTACCAAAAATTCTGCAAATTCCACCCAGAGTTGGTAAAGATAATTATATTAACTATGCAAATTTTCAGTACAATAGCTAAAGCATTTTTTGAGATATTTCAAAATTCAGGGGGTCCTTATGAACCTCAAACTACCTCATACAAAGATTACGACTGTTCACGATCAATGATTTTAAATTTGAAAGGTGTTCGTTCCATTAGATTTCAATAACGGGAGTTTAACAGTACACTTTGGCATAATTGTTCTTTCTGTCGCGAAAGATTAAATGGTGGTTGTGAGTGGTGTCCGTGTTGTGAGGTAGAGCGTCGGCCTCGTAACCAAAGGCTCCGAGTTCGATACCTGGGAGCGGGTGTCAACTTCGGGATTTTTCTTTGGCCCACATATTCGGCGCGAGTACTGGTGTAGTTCCCAGGAAGCATTTATAAGTTGTAAGAAGTTGTTTCTCAATCGATGTAAAATAAATATGTTTAAACTAAAGATTAAAAAAAAAAAGCTTTTCTGTGGTTTGGTAGAGTGACTGGTTTTTCGAAATCCTGGTTAAATCTACCGGCGACATTTTCGTAGATTAGGTCTTTGGAGTGGATAAATTTATGTGTAATGTATAAGAGCCATAAGTCTGTCTTCACCATTTTTTGAGTAATTGGTCTTTGTTTTTTCGCCAGTTTGATTTTTGTTCGGAGCACTACGTCATAAGTATAAAAGCTATTGACTTTAAACTTCATATACAAACAGATCATGTTAGGAACAAGTGCAGTACACAAGATCCACACTATGTCCTCATTATTTTTTTAAGGAATTGCCCTTTGTTATTTTACATATTGGAGTTTTGTGAAAAGCATACTTTTCAAAGTATAAAAGCTATCGACTTCAAATTTTATATACGGATTGGTCACACTGAGGAAAAGTGCGGTACACATGATCTGTAACTCTATCTTTAGTATTTTGGAGTTATTGCCCGTGGTTATTTTACATACTGATTTTTAACTTCAAACTTCAGATACAGATAGGTCACATGACGTGTAAGTGCACTACACAAAACCCATAACTCCGTCCGCATCATTTTGGAGTTATTGCCCTTAGGTGTTGATTTTTATGTCTGAAGCATAACTTTCAACGTATTAAAGCTATTTACATGATACTTTAGATACTTGTAGATCACACTGCACTGTATTCCACAAGATCTATAACTATGTTTTCATTTTTTTTTTATCATTTCCTTTTGTTATTTTACATTCTCGGTTTTGTCCTGAGCATAACTTCCAAAGTATCAAAGCTTTTGCCTTCATATTTAAAACACAGATAGATCACTATGAGGATAAGTGCAGTGCAGAAGATCCGTAACTATGTCTTCAGTATTTTTGGACTTGTTCCCCTTTTTTCTCTTTTTGGTCCAAAGCATATTGTTCAAAGTAAAAGCAATTGACTCGAAACATCGAATACAGATAGATAACATTAGGGACAAGTACAGCGTACAATATCCATAACTCCGTCCTTTTTTTTTAGTCATTGGCCTTTATAATTTTACATTTTGGGTTTGGAAAGAGACAGTCATGCAGTGACAAGGCACCAGGTTGGGGTATTTGCCCGTCAACGACAGTTCTAGTTTTTTACATGACAAGATATCAACGGATACAAGAGAGGTCTATTGAAGGATTATGAAAATATCACATTTTAAAGTGAAAAAGTATTGTTCCGAACTGACATTAATCTGAATCAGACGTCTATCGAGTTTATGAAATACAGAGGCAAGAAAGCAACCAGGCTAGTGAATATTTAAATGTAAAGTGTAAGTATTCTGATTTACAAATAAAGCTAACGCTTTCCAAATACATGTTTGCTCCTATTCAATTCTTTCTGGCATATAATGTAGAACTACAGTACATGCTTATTATTTGGTATGACAGTGTGTTTTCAACTAAAATTTGATTAAACACAGGTGTCCTGCATGGCTCAGTGGTAAGATGTTGGATTCGTAACCTGGAGGCTCCGGGTTCAAGCTGCAATGGATCCACTGAGTTTTTTGTGGAAGTGTCTTCAGGCAAGACACTTCAGAGTCCCAGCCTAGTACTGGTGAAACTCATGAAATACATGAATATGTGAGCTGTCGCGGTGATATGACTGAAATAATATTGATGTTGAAAACGGCGTAAAACACCATTCAATCAATCAATGGATTAAGCGCAGCACACCCCAGGAGTGCTTTCAGTGCTTTGATTTAAAATGTCAATCAAGTTCTCTCTTACCGAGAATGTCACGCCGAGATCATACGGCACGTGATATGCTTTCTGATCTAGTGCTACTTTGCTTAACAGAAAGTATTTATCCTATAGCACAACTAGAGTAAATTTTTTTTACCCATTGCTCCCCCCAGACGATTCAGTTTCATGCGTTTCGTAACTGGCCACTGTTGAGAGCTTTGTGGTTGAGGGACAGGCTGCCTATTGCAAGTAGCTTCTCCTACTACCACGAGGTTCTCAATATCTCTAAGCAAAAAAGAAACAATAAATATAACCTAACTGCTCTCAACTACCTTTATAAATAAAGTTCATTTGAACCATCTGCTGTAAATTAGTTTCCAGGAGGCATAGGGTTGACCGCCATATCTTTACTGTACTTCTTTTTTCTCCCTCTTCTTATTTATTGGTTATCATGATTTTTCAACATTGATCACGTGAGTTGTTATATATATGCTCATTCGTTTCTTTCATTTCATGTTTTGTACGTTTTTGTTCTGTAGAAGTCAAATTAAGTATTTTGTATTGTGTGGTATTGCAAGTGGGAAGATCACTCGTCAGAACTCAGTCGATGGCGCAATTACGAGGGCTGTTCGATATGTAATGTGTATTGTACCACAGCCCGATAACGCTTTCAACGATTTCGTGGATGATGATACGCTTGAATAGCTCTATTCAATACCTTTCCAACGGTATAAACACGATCCTTCAGCTCCACATAGTTTTAAACTTATAGTCATTTCAATAGAGCTAGTCGCTGACCACTTTTGTAAAAATGGTTGGGAAACCGATTAAGAATATTAAAGAAATTGGAGCTTATATAAAAGTTCGCACAAAACTCGGTCATTTGGTAATGCAGATTTTTACTGAATTGGGGGAAGTTAAGGTATCTTATGAGACAGTTCGTAGGTGGAGAAAGAAATTTCTGACTGGCACAGAGTCCGTCAAAGATGCAGCAAAATCTAGCCGACCTGTGACTGTAACAGGCAAGGCAAATGTCTCAAAAGTCAGGAAAATAATTGAAAGTGATGGCAAATACACGATTCGTGATATTGCCAACGCTGTTGGCATATCGCTATCGCGGGTGCATTTAATTTTGAAGCGTATTTTGAAAGTACGAAAGATTTCTGCCAGATGGATACCGCATATATTGACAGATGACCAAAAACGGGTACGAGTACAAACCGCTAAGCAATTGCTCAAAATGTTTCCCAAATTCAATCAAAGACAATTTGCAAACATTGTTACTGGTGACGAAACATGGGTTCACTATTTCGAACCAGTAAGAAAAATTGGAAACAAAATATGGCTAACTAAACACGGTAGAAGGCCTGTAGTTGCCAAAAGAAGCATAAGCACAAAGAAGGTTCTTTATTGCATATTCTTCTCATGTGATGGTATAGCCGTACAAATTCCGGTGCCGAAGGGCAAAATTGTTACAGGTCGGTATTACCGAGATGTTATACTAAAAAAGGTCAAGAAATATTATCTTAAACGACGCCCTGTGTCAGGATTTAGGCATGTTCGTCTACTTCATGATAATGCTCCATCACATACATCTGAGCTTGTGAAGCAATTTTTGAAGTCGGAGAAGGTTACCGTCTTGCCACACCCACCATACTCTCCAGCCCCATGCGACTTTTTCCTTTTTCCAAAACTTAAAAAGTTCTTATCTGGTCGTCGTTACAAGTCCCGACAAGCCCTTGGCTCAGCCATCAGTCAGTGCCTCAGAGGTCTACCTAAATCAGCGTACCGTGACGCATTTCAGAAATGGATTCAGAGATTGAAATTATGTATTTCAAACCGCGGAGAATACTTTGAAGGGATGTAATGTTCATTTCACTATATGAGTCGAATGCTTTTGAGATATTGTACAATACACATTACATATCGAACAATCCTCGTATGTCCGTATAAAAAAGGTCGCAACGACCTAGATTTCGGCGTTTTTTTTCATTTGGAAGACTTGTTCTTGATTCTATTAAATGTAAAGATACAAAAACAACGCTTCAAATTTAAATTGAGTAGTCGTAGTTGCAGAGCATATTTAAACGGGTAATTGTGGAAAAATGGGATCCAGAGCTTCTTTTCCGGTCTTGCCTTTATCAAAAGATAGGATTATCATCGTAACAGGAGCGAGTTCAGGTATTTCCCTCTTTCTTTCTAATTTTTTAACACAATTCGTTTACTTGAATGGGATTTTTAGCTTTTTGTAAGTCCAGTCGCAGCGAATGCTGGCTTATTCAGGTTTTTCTAGTTGGACTGGGCTGACGCTCTGTTTGGGGAACGGACCAGGATTTTCTCATTAAAAATCGAATACGAGATCAGACTGCACGTATGTACCTTTTCCGCTAGATATATTGAGTCTGATCTTATATCTGATTAGTTGGGTTTTTTTACGCGACTTCCAACATCATTTCAGTCATATGGCCTGCAACACACGAAAAGGGGCATTCGGACATTTGCGTAAAGTGTCGTCTCGGATCAGCCTGCGCAGTCCGCGCAGGCTAATCCGAAACGACACTTTCCGTTTTTATGTAATTTTCTGTTTTTCCCAAGTCTACTGTAACACAAAATCTAGTGTAGTCGTAAAGTGCCGTCTCGGATTAGCCTGCGCGGACTGCGCAGGCTATTCCGAGACGAAACTTTACGCAAATGTCCGAATGCCCCTTTTCGCGTGTTGCAAGCCATATAATGGCGGTAGCTCACTTATTAATTCGCAGCCAGGGTTTCAGAGGAGCATTGCATCGAGGGAGGACGGAGCCCTGTGCCTCCTACGAATACGAACCCAAAATCGTTATCGCAGGTTCAAGCAAAATTCCTTCTGTGCTAAAGGCCTAATGGCTGCCAACTTTATTACTAGTTTTATGATTTAATTTTCTGTCAGCGACTGGAACTTTGATAGGCTCCATTGTAATAAATTGTCGGGCTTATAATTCTGTCCAAGCTTGCAAAGGGTATGAATAAGCTTTCGCCTGTAACTTCCGCACTGTTTCTTTTGGCCGCTAATGGGTCTTTTAAGGAGTAATTAATTTTAACAGAATATTGCTCCATTTCCTGTGCCTCCTACAGGAAAGTGTTGTTTGTTACATAATATGTTTGGCTTCAAAATCAATCACCATCACATCATGGCGGTCAGTGAACCTGTCCATTACTTCAAACAACACTTTTTGCAAGCCACTGGGTGCTTTCACATATAAGTTTCATCGAAAAAAATGTTCAGCGATGAGCAGGTTTCACTGTCGCTCGATTATCATCAGTCCTCCAAAGGAGTTGGTTTATCAAGCATCATCTCAACGATCGGGGGTAAAAGCATGCATTTAGATGTATGGGATCAAGTGGCCTTTCATTTGCTGTCATGAAAATTTCGAAACGTTACGCAAATATATAATTATGAACTACGCTCTATGAAAAGGGGCTAAAATGAGTCTATCTTATACGAAAACTTGCAGTACAAGAATGCATCGAGACCCCCCCCCCCTTTTTTTTTTTACAAGGCATTGTCCACATGTCATAAATTTTAGTACAGTACACCGGAAGTTTAACATAAAGGACCCAAAGTCTTGAGAAGCGGGTTTAATGTTCGCTGATTTTATAAATAGACAAGCTTTGAATGGAGACCAGAACCACCCTTAAATACTGCTTTCACTGGATTATACACTTTTTGTGAAACTACGTGTGAAACTAGGTGTGGAATACTGTTTAAAATATTAACAGGAGACAACACAATAGGTCCATTCAGGTTTTCACAGTACTATCGCGAGATCAATGTTGTCACTTAAAGGTAAAGCATCTGTAATGAAGAACGGCTCTGTCTGTTTCGATAATCGACGAGCCCCTGTAGCGCAGTCGGTAGCGTACAGGCCTCAAGAATAGGTGGTCGCTGGTTCGATCCATGGCTCGGCCAATCTCTTTCCGAGGATTGATGATAGTCTTGCTACAGGATTCATTCCTCTCTCACCGCTGATCAATGTTTCGACGATGGTTATGTGGGAAAGCATCCAGTGGCTTGGAAAGAATATTGTGCGGACTACTGCTAACAGAAACTCTAGGAAAGCATTAACTGAAATGCTGTTGAAAACGGTGTTAAACATCATACAATCATACAATCAATCTGTTTCGATAATCCTTCGAGGATTTGATACCATAGGAATTTGAAGCAATTACATAAACTGAACCGTGTCGCCGTTTTGAAATCGGCTTCCTTTAACACACACCCTTACAACCAGAGAGAAATAAAACGCTGGGAAAAAATTGATAGACTGTGGAATAGTTAAAAATTTACTCAGCTGTGTAATCATACGTAAATTACTGCTATAACATATGTTTTGTGTAAGAGATATCTTTGATTTAACATCGGGGACCCCTTGATTTTGAGCCCTATACGTAACCGGCTTATCTTGTTATAAGTGCTGCTCATTGTCCAATGAACAATGAGAGAACATGAACATGGTATGTGGACTCAGTATGAGGTTTGAGGAAAATATGTCAAGAGTGTTACTGATCTACTTCAGCGCCACGGGCGAAAAAGAAGGGCTTTTACGGACGGCATAAATCAAGATCAGACTCCACAGAAAGTGCAGTCTGATCTTAGATTTATACTATCCGCTTGTTTAGTCAAGCCTATAAAAAAAAAATATTTCTGAGTTACAACAACCTATAGATTTCAGCCGACGAAATTGGTCGAGTTTATATATTTGGTGGTAAAAAAAAGTAAGCAAATAGAACATAGAGATATCCATAGTGCTTTATCATAGATATGTGTGTATTGTATAAAACACCTAAAAACTTATGCAATACAATATCATCGCATACTTCACTCTATCTAAATCCTATACAAAACTGCCCTGAAGCATAAGCTATTCGATAATCGTGTGAAAAAGCTTGTGACAAGCAATTTGTTCTTTTCTACAATGCTTTCTTCGCTTTCAATGACAAGACCCATTAATCAAGAGCCGCATTTGAGCGTTGAACAAAAGTAAATCTACTTTCACATGCAAAGAAGAGGACCAAGGCCTTGAAGCTGCAGTTGTATTTTTGCCAAAAAAGTGACTGAATAGCAATATTCTGCACGTCCTTTCTATTCTTATTTACAGTGTCCGCAATGTGCAGTCTGATCGTGATCCTAGATAGGCCACAAGAAATAATTAAAATTGTGCTTAGCACTCTAGGATTCTTTTCTAACTTTTCTTCTACAGGTATCGGGTACGAGATTGCAAAATGGTGTGCGATGATGGGAGCCACAATAATCTTAGCCTGTCGATCGGAGCAGAAAACGCAAGAGGTACCTATAGCTTACTATCGGACATAATGATATATTTGTTCGTTTGTTTGGTGTTTAACACCATTTCCAATATCGCTACAATTACAACGCGGCGGCCAGTGCACATGTTAATGATTTCCAGGAGATTCATTGACCAGTGCTCCGCACAATATTTTTCTAAACCACTGACTGCTTTTCAACATAATCATTGACGAAAAATGAGTTACATCTTTGAAACAATGTACAGCAGTGAGAAAGCAGTGAATCATGTCGCAATGACTACAGCATTTTCTCCATTTCCCACAATATTTTCAAAAGCGTTTTTTTTTTTTTCAGGGTCGTAAACTCAAAATGGTGCGGTAAAGAGTGAAAGATATTTATAAAACTATAAAATTGAAGACTGTTTTTGATATTTGAAAAGCTAGACATTCGCATACACAGTGCTTTCTCTCGATAATAAATAGAAGTTACCGGTCATACGGATTTCGGGGGTGAAACAGAGGATAATTTGACAGAAGGTGACAGTCTATACGTATTAACCGACAGAGATGCTGTAACTTGTCAAAATGGTAGCATATAGATTTACGAGATCATTGAATCTTCATATAATCATCCGTCAGATAACAGCGCTATAGAAAATACCTAATTTATATGTCTACAGACAGACAGACACACACACAGACACACAGACACTTAGAATTTTTACGAGCCGTGATTTTCTTCAAGGCTATGGAGAGAATGAACCAAGAATTCCAAGCTGAGAAGGCTAAAGGTACAAGCGGACTGACTGACAGTGATACTCTCGCTCTGGAATATATGCATGTTGAACTGTCCTCCTTCAAATCTGTTATCAGCTTTACAGAACAGTTCAAAATGTCCGGCAGAAAACTCCATGTTTTGTTTTTGAACGCAGGGTTTGCACATGCCCCCTATAGTAAGTTTAATGTTTTGTTTCTATATCGGCGTATGCCACTGAATATATAATTGAGTCATGCTCTATGAAAAGGGGGCTTAATGCATTTGCGAAAAGTATCGACCCAGGTCAGCCTGCGCAGTCCGCGCAGGCTGACCTGGGCCGAAACCTTCGATATTGGTCAATTTTCTGTAAGTCAAAGGACCAGTCTACCTCATGATCAAATTAGTTGTTCAAAAAGTGACTATTATGGATCCATAATCATGTGATGACTTTGGCTGGTATCATGTATCACGGTGATGCATTAAGCCCCCTTTTGCCAGAGCATGGCTCATATGAATGGGCCTCTGGCAAAAGGGGTTTAATGCTACTCCAAGATACACTCTACCAAGCAAGTCATCAAAATCAATCCATTTTGTTTAACAACCCATTGAATTATGAGGTAGAATAGCCCTTTGACATGCAGAAAATTGTCCAATAGCAAAATTTGCGACCCGTGTCAACTTGAACGGACTGCATCGGCTGACCTTGGTATATATTGTTTCAGATACATTAAGCCCCCTTTTCGCAGAGCATGACTTACAAAGGATATTACATGAGTGATCATACTTCTTTTTGTCCAACGAACTCGTGTAAAAACGATAAAATCGAGGGTTTGCCGAGTTTTTTTTTTTATCGATTTAGAATGACGATTTAGATAAAAAAAAAAACAATCAGAAATAAACACGGATTTGATATTCTGTCTAAACCATAGCCGACTTGCATATTTCGCCCGAACTAATGCTTATACTAACACTCCTATACTATAAGGTGATAGGAAAAGTGTGTGAAACGGCTTTTTTAAAATTGAAATGTAGCTCTAACCATAGGGGTCCGTAGTTTGACTCCTGTCACCCATAGACTAAAACAAGGGATTTAACTGTATGCAGCCCGTTACTCGCCCCCGGTTACAAAAAAACAACGTATCTTTTCTACCCCATCAGTTATTCTCCTAATTTTTTCTACAGCTGAGAGCTAAAACATTTTTCTACCAGAAAAACACAACTGTTTGTCAGTGGCTAATGCAGTCTAGCTGATACATTCGCTCGAACTTGTAAACTCGCTCAAAAATCTTCGCCATTGACACGGGTTCGTACATTCGATACTGACGTTCGCGCATATAAACCAATGAAATTTCTCGTTCCAAACAGTGTCACCGTACTGTCACGTGACAAAAAGGTGTGAGCAGCTGTACGAAATTTCATTGGTTGAATTCACGACTGTTAGTACATATCAACCGATGAAATTTCTCGTTCCAAACAATGTCACATGACAGAAGATGGCTGCAGCTGTTCGAAATAAGAACGTGGATCACAAATTCAACGAATTCTGAGGCGTTTCGTCGTTATTGAAGATAAAGACTATAGGTCAGTAGTATTTTTAAACATGTTTAAAGGGTGGGTGCCGCTAATGCTGCGTTTCATTGGATCTAAAGTGCATTTTATATCTTGAAAACGGATGTACGAACCCGTGTCAATGGCGCAGATTTTTGAGCGAGTTTACAAGTTTGAGCGAATGTATCAGCCAGACTGCATTAGCCACTGACAAACAGTTGTGTTTTTCTGGTAGAAAAATGTTTTAGCTCTCAGCTATAGAAAAAAATAGGAGAATAACTGATGGGGTAGAAAAGATACGTTGCTTTTTGTAACCGGGGGCGAGTAACGGACTGCATACAGTTAAATCCCTTGTTTATAATATATAGTCTATGGGTGCCAGGAATCAAACTACGGACCCCTATGGCTCTAACCTAAAATGCTACGAGTACTAGTCTATCTCGACTTAAAATAAGAAATGGGCTGGCCATTTAATAGAGGATAATCAACTGGTGATGTGTGATGTTAAAAATCTGTCACTAGAATTGGTTGTGATGCGGTTGAAAAAACGAGTCCGAAGGACGAGTTTTTTAACCGTATCAAACCCCATTCGAGTGACAGATTTTTAATATCACACACCACCAGTTGATTATTCTATTTATTATATTCCTAATTCTCCCTTTGTTTGCTAATAATTATCAAGAACGGTAGATAAACATAGGACTTTCCTTTACAAACACAATCATGGTCTGTTTTTGGCAGAAGCAGCTGACGTAACAAATGACGTAACGCTCAAGGGTATGTTACGTCATCTATCTCTCCATTTGAAGGCATGCATTGTTTTGCGCTTTTAAGATTTAAAACCAGCCATATGAAATTAGAAGAAGAGACAGTTGACCCTTTCCCACATGACAAATTCAAGACTTTCCCAAATTAAAAACATTTCCAGATGACAAATACTAAATTGGTACCAAAGACGTTAGGTTTTCTGATAGGATAGAAAACATTATGGAAAAAGGAGAAAATGCTGGTCGGTAGTGTTTTCTCGTTTTTCCAGAATATTTTCTAAGAGCTCTCTACCACGAAAGCTATCTTTTTTTTCTCGAAATGTTTTCAAAAGATTTCTCCCACAAGCTCGTTTACTCAGGATTGTTTGGAAAGACTGTAGATCTACCGAAAATATTTTCACTGTGCTATTGTCTACTAAAGATTTTTGAAGCAGAGAGAGAAACATTAGACTGTGAGCAATACAGGAAAAAAAAGTAAACGTTCTAAAACTATATCATCACTAGTGATGATACCATATCGTCCCTAGCGATGTTATTCACTGTGAAAAACAGAAAAAAAATTACACTGAGAAATCCCAGTAATTCACTGATAGGAATGTAATAAAGCATCTTTACACCTTTAAAACTAAAAACTAACACCCCATCTCCTTTTTCTCTTTGAAAAGAAAAAGTTTTCGTTTCATTTTCAAACAAGGACGTTTCGCTTAGAATATTCATTAGCTATTATTAAATTAAATATAGCTTCAGTTATCCAACTATTGTTATTCGCTCCTGCTCATTTGGACATGGATTAAATCATCGTATAAAGTTGTTTGATCGATGTTTCTCACGATAAAGTCTTTACGTTAAGATATCATTTTAGCCTTGAGGTATTTGTTTGCCGAAGTCTTGTTTTCAGCAATATTCATGAGCTGGAAGAGCGACTTTTGAACCGATCATATTCTTGCTTCAATTACAAACGTTTCAATATCCATCATGAAGCCAAGCCTATCTCCTGTTTTCGCCTATAGCACTGAAAGGGTTAAAGTTAACTATTCTCATGAACGAGACTCTATCAGCCCGATGTCCCTTGGCACGTAGATTATATATCTAGATCTACTCTGTTTCGTGATCAAAATATAGTGAACAAACGAAACTTTGAAGTTATGTAAGGAATGAAGAGAACTTTTTTTTTGTTTTCATGGAGGTATAAAAAAAAAAACCTAATCACACTGCGATTTCATACAAAAGTGTGATTAGGTTTTTTTTTTTCGTACCTCCATGAAAACAAAAAAAAAAAAAATTCTCTTCATTCCTTATAATTCAATATCACAGACAACAAATATGCACTTAAATTTTACTCTAACTGCTCTTTTTTCGTAAATCCAACATTGCGTATTTATTTAAAGTCCCTTTCATTGATAATTCATAGCGCGGTAAATCTGCTCGTTCATGACGTAATAATGACGTAAATTCATGACTTCATTATAGTATTGAACATTGGCAGATTTAGTAGATTTGTTGTTAGAAGTTCAATACGCTATAAGTAAGTTGAAAATAAGTTTGTTAGGACCCAGCAAAGTTATAATAAGTTTAAGCTCTCTCTTTGAATTTACTGTTGGATATTTTTTTCAATGTTCAGAGAAAATAAAATTAGCTAGCAATTTGAAATTCGGACTAGATATAAAATCAGACAGAAAAACATTATGGAATCTCGTATACATGTTTGTTTACATTAGTTTGACTGCAAAAGTAGTTCCGGCACTGCTTATTTTTTTTTTCCGTGGAGCTATGAAAAACTTTTTTCAGCCAATCAGAACTCGCCAATGTTCATGAAAAAAACTAATATTGAATTATTAAAACGTATTTAACATTACTAAGCCATTTTGTAGCAACAGTTTACTATTTAACAGTGAAGTATCTTGTAGCTGTCTATTTGTAGTCTTAGTTGAAAATGACAAATATCAATTTTTTGCTTTTACATTTGATGAGATTGGAATCCGATAGCCTCATAAATTGTACCAAATATATAACCGACAGTATAATATACATGTAAGAGAAGCGGAGAAAATTTAGACCAAGATAAAGATGTACGTGTATAGTCCTGCGCTTTGCACAAAGTCATGTTTTCGATACCATAAACGCTAAATGCATAAAGAAAAAAATCTCGAGTATAAATGACAATCGTGCATTTATTTCCCTCCCATGATGCTTTAACTCTACCGCTTAAACGATAATAATCTACTTTCATACAGTTTAAAACATTGATAGACAACATGAAAATGGAGTTCATGTTAAGGGACTCATATGACATGTTTTCGATAGTTTTCGTATCTGCAAAATGAACAGTTCATGTAGAGGTGTAAATTCTTTATACCATATTAATTATGAAGGATAATACTGTAAGACGAGAACATAAATAATACAATGTCAGAAAAAAGTATAGGAACATGTTTTTATTCAAGTCAGTACTGTATCACAATTCAAAAAGTAGAAATAAAAATCATTTCTTTAAAGTGAGAAAAGGAGTATCAAAGCTATAAGGTAGGTAAATTTTGAAAACACCCCGTATTTCTAGGAATTGCGTCGTCACATGACAGTCACGTGACTCAGAATGGGAAATCCCCGGAGGTATTCCTCTAGAAAACTTTTGTTTTCATATGCATTTTACGGAAGTTGCTATGCAACCTTCAAAAAGTAATAATGGTGGCATATTTATGCCACGAGATACGAGATAGCTATCATGATAATTTTAGAAAACTATCGCGATAAATTAAAGTTTTCTACAAATTTTATCGAGATTGTGAAACGTTTCCTGAAAAACGATTTTTAATATTTAATATTTTAACGCAAAATTTCTCAATCGTGCACGAAGCTGACATTCGAGATAAAATTATCGTGATAGTTCTATCTGTTTCTCTATATCTATAAATAGAAAATTTATCGTTTGGATGAACTCGGTAGTTTTTGATTTTACAAGATCGCAATAAGTAAAAATTCGAAACGTTAACAATTGTAGCTTAATTGGTAAATTTTGACAAGGCTTGAAATAAACAGAGGACGACTCGAAATGCCTCCCATGAACAACTTTAAAAACATTTAGGGAAAAGGAAAATTCATATGGTTGTAGAGGAAGATGTTCCGAAACCGTATCTAATTATAGATACCGTGAATGTCAGTTATGGGCACAAAAGAAAAAAAAATCATGATAACAGTTAGAACTATTGCGATATTCTTATCGTGAAAATTTTTATTACCTAGAAAATATTTCAAGGAAACTTTGTTTTATCACGGTAGTTCTTTTAAATTATCGCAATAGCTATCTCGTATCTCGCGGCAGAAATATGTCACCATAAGTAATAGCAAAAATCATGATTTTATGGAATAGTTTTATGGCATAATTGTTTTTTATGGTGGCATATTTCTGCCGCGAGATACGAGATAGCTATTGCGATAATTTAAGAAAATTATCGTGATAAAGCAAAGTTACCTGGAAATAGTATCTAGATAACAAAAATTTTCACGATAAAAATATTGCGATAATACTAACTGTTATCATGATTATTTTTGCTTTCGTGCCCATAACTGACATTCACGGTATCTATAATTAGATACTGTTTTGGAACATCTTCGTCTTCAACCTTATGAGATCTGCTTTTCCCTACATGGTTTTAAAGTTGTTCGTAGGAGGCATTTCGAGTCGTCTTTGTGATTTTACAGACCTGTTCATTTCAAGTCTTGTCAAAATAATTAAGGTACAATTGTTAATCATTCGAATTTTTACTTACTGCAATCTTGTGAAGTCAAAAACTACCGAGTTCATCCAAATGATAAAATTTGCTATTTATAGATATCGAGAAACAGATAGACTTATCACGATAATTTTATCTCGAATGTCAGCTCCGTGCACAGTTTAGAAATTTTGCGATAAAATAGTAAGTTTATCGTTATAATTTTTTCAGGAAATGTTCACTGTCTCAATAAAGTTTCCAGGAAACTTTAATTTATCGCGATAGTTTTCTAAAATTGTCATGATAGCTATCTCGCAGCTCGTGGCACAAATATGCCATCAGAGTTTTTTGATGCATTTTTACTTCTGTCGTTAGCGGTGAGGGCTGCTTCCGAGTATCCGGTTGTCACAACAAGCGGAAATACCTCAAGGTATCGAAAAACAGGTACTTATCGAAAACACGTGCTTCTACTATACATTTAAAGTCGTGTAAGGCAGAATGAAAGTATGTTGTTTGAATATGCTGGGTTTGTCATAGTCATGTCTTGCATCAATGCATCATTGGTATCATTGTCAAGTTGGCAGCTAGAACTGTACCAAAATGTCATAGCTATAAATGTGTTTTGAAAATGTAGTGTGGATATCACCAGATGGAAGTTTTATGTGTCAATGTCTCAATTACATTGATTACTTTTCATAACTGACTACTGTCTTGTCAAGGAAAAACTGACGATGGTCTCGAAATGGTATTACAAGTCAACTATTTAAGCCACTTCCTTATGACAGCCAAGTTATTGCCCATCATGAAGCAGTCAGGGGACGATTGTAGAGTTGTACTAATGTCAAGTCTAGCTCACAGATTGGTGAGCTTCGACCGTCAGACCATCAACTATACAGGTCCACCGGAAAGCTTTCCAAAAGAAGAATATTACTGTAGATCAAAATTGTACCAGGTAAGGCAACGGCGTCTTCTTTCAAATACCTGAACCCTTCGGCTGCTAAGCGCAACTCGATGGACGTGCAGTTTGATCTTGGGTCTACATTTTCCGATAGGGAGATATTTTCCTTAAAAAAACAACTTTGAAATAACATAATATTGGTTTTTAGAATCGGCTTGAAAGTTTCATTTAAGTTATTTAGCCGCTTAAAGGTGAAGTTTTTGAACTGAAAGTTGCGTGCAACCTTGTAGTAATTAAATTGTTCTAAAAGTGTAGTCGGTGTTTCCGGGCCTTTATGTACCGACCATATCAATTAATGTTCCCAATTCAAAATGAAAGAAAAACTCTCTAGTTTGCATAGAGGTCAGTTTCAGCCTGTCAGATGTTTTTTTTTTTCATGTATTAATACCTAGAGTTGGTTGTCAACATGGACCTTTTTTATCTATTGTGTTTATAGAAGGAGCGAAAGTTACCATGAAATAATTCATTCATTGTGATGAAAATTAGATGGACTAATTATAAATTTATCATTACGTAAATGAGATGTGCTTGATATATTCAAAGTAACGCAGAAGATATGGACTGAATATGTACAAGGTTATGCAAAGGAGATGGGGCTAATATATTCATAGTTGAGTAAATGATATGGGCCTAAAAATTCATATCTATGTAAATGCGATGGGCTTAATACATTCATAGTTACGTAAATGATATGGGCTTAATTCATAAACAGTAAATGAGATGGGGTAAATACGTTTTCATAGTAATGTTAATGAGATGAGCTAAATATATTCATATTCATGTAAATGAGATTGGGTCAATATATCCATCGTAACATATTTGAGGTAGGCTTCATATATACATATTTATGTAAATGATTTTGGCCTAATATATTCATTTAAACGTAAATGAATAGGCTCAATATAATCGCCGTAAATAAGATAAGTTTAAATTACAATTAGTTACCTGGTGTATGCTCTGGACACAAACTAGTTGAAATAAACTCTTCTCATCATTTAACAGGTGATGCAGATGTTCTCGATGGAAAGACGACTGAAGTCGACCAATATTGTTGTAAACAGTATCAACCCCGGGGTGGTGTCCACAAATTTAGGTTCCGAAAAGTCTGGAATCTTGAAATGTGTAATCCCCTGTTTGCAATGCTGTGAGTACATTGTCTGATTTTGAGTTATTGAACTCTTACTAAACAATTCAGTCTTTAAGCGGCATCGGGAAAGTGGGCCTTTGAATACATTGTTAGAAAAGGAGAAAGTGCTGGTAAAGAGAATTTTCTTCTTTTTACACAAAGTTTTCTACCATAACAAACACAGGAATATCCAGTACTTTTTTCCTTTTCCACGATATGTTTTCTACCAATTCAAAGTGACAATTTTTTTTCTGATCTGCAGATGCTTTCAGTGTGGACAAGTGTGAAATGTTGGTGTTGTTAAAAGTATACCCTTAGATTTCTAACTGAATGAATGGGATTTAATGCATCTCTGTGATGCATGATTGAAGCAAGTCAACACATACTTATGAATCATTATTATAAAATCTCCTTTGTCTAACAACCGACTGAATCATCAGGTAGACTAGGCTGGGTTCAGGCTGTAATAATTTCTTAATTACTCCGTATCACGCTCTCTTAACCTTCATCCTACCAACTGGGGTCAATTTGACGCCAGCGACTATTTTCATGAAGCTGTTAAAAAAGTACAGATGCTAGACTTGTGACATCTTATGACTTTGTCAAAACTAGTGATCTTATGATAAAAATGGCCATATTGATATGATTTCTCGAGTTTTGAGCTGATTGTTAACCATTTTTGTGTGGGGTCCGATTTGATCCCAAAATCAAATTTCAATTTTATAACTAATTCTCACATTTGTTTCGTTTAAATTATGACCAAATGAAATAGCAAGGTCATGTATATAGCAGCACAGTCTCTGAGAGTAATTATTACAAGATATGGTGGAGTCTGAATTTGAGGACCCGGACACTTCGGCCGGTAATGTTCACCATGTATCCTAACCATCAGACCAAGATCACACAGCAGTTGTAGATGCAAAGGTGCAGCCTCAACCTAATCCCATGGGTGCTGTGGAGGAATATGCACATCCTGTTCCTGATACGGACCGAGCCCAAGTAAGAGGTCAGGCTTGAGGAGGGGCTAGATATAGAGACCCTGGGATGAGACCAAATGACCAAGAACTAGGTGACGCGGACCAAATAGTGCATCAGCCGCACCCTCACCAACAATCACCAGATGCCAAAGAAGGCAGATTGATTGATTGATTGATTGATTGATTGGGGTTTTACACCACTTTCAGCATCATTTCTGTCATATCAAAATAACAGCTCACATATTCATGTCTGTCCTGGGTTTCACCATATCTAGGCCATGGCTCTGAAGTGTCTTGCCCAAGGACACACCCTCAAAAAGCCCTGTGCTTTCAGTGAGGATTGAACCCAGGCCCTACACTTTACCACTTAGCCACAAAGGGTCCCTTAGACAAGATATGTTCCCTGCAGTGGAACTGTTTAGCAGAGACACCATCCGGATGCCGGTTGTCGACACCCACAGGACATTATAAAGCAACAACTGGTAATTACAAATGCTGTGAATTGTGAAAACCCAAAGGATTCCTTCACATTCTCTAGAATGTGTCATGATTGACATTCTTGTGTTCAAAACTAATCAGCAAGCAAGACGCCAAACACATGCATGCAACATGTGACCTGCAACACCTACAGCCGTCCAGTTTGTCCGAGACACACTCGTAGTGTCAAACAAACTATCGTTGAAAAGTGTTAATAAAGACAACAGGACGAACTTTAGCACCAATCAGTGGATGGACTAAATAATGTAAAAACCAAAATCATCTCATTTACCTGTCTAAATACTGATTTTGTGTCATTGAACAGTTTTAACAATGACTTGCGTTTGCATTTCAGTTTTCCTAGCATCAGCACTAATTTTTCAACTTGGGGTCCAAACAGACCCCAGCTGGTAGGATTTAGGTTAAAGATATGTTGGTAGGATGAGGGTTAATCGCGGTCTGCTATAGATCTTTGGCGTCTGTCTGTTTATCGCTTCCGTTAATACTACTGCCTGGGGACATTCGAGGGTCTCCCCATGATCATACATTGTGCAGATAATCTGATTATATATTTGTTTATCGCGTGACGTCACAATGTTGAAAACGATTGATTCGTGCATTTTTAGACCAATTCAAATACAACGGGGGTGATTTCATTCACGAGTGACTTTCCCGAACCAGGCTGTGCAACCAAAAATACATCGCGATCTTCAACAACCCTTGTTATTATTAAACTTTCCTCCAAAGTCATTGTGAAAAACGCATTTGAAATTTTGTCGTCAATATTTTCAAAGATGGCTCACTAACAGGAAGTGATCAAACCCAGGTTATTGGAATTTCGGTGTCTATTTTTAGTCATTTACGCTAGAAAACCGATTGTAGCGACATATACTCTACGCCACAGTTGGATGGAATAAAGTAGAGGTCTCCGCGATCGGTTTGCGGATGTCCAAAGGCCGTCATTTTTGACAATGTAACGTCTGAATGATAGAAAAAGAAAACATGAACGGACTGGAACTCAGGCTATAGGTAGACTGGTCTTAGACATGCAGACAATCGACCAAAAACCGAAAGGTCTCGAGCCAGGTCAGCCTATGTGGACTGCGCCGGCTGACCTGGGTCGATATTCTTCGCAGATGCATGAAACCCCCTCTTCACAGAGCATGACTCATATGTGTCAATTATAATTTAAAGCACCTGATAGAGTAGATACGAGCTAGGAGCGTCTAAGGATATGTTTTTGATAAATAATTGCTTCGAGTAATTTGCTACCCTTTCTTTGGTTTCAATTTACAATGACTATGAACATTTCATTCAAAAGGATCAAATATTTTCCTTAAGGTATTGGTCGAGGGCCAGAAGGCGGTTCAATATCCGGAATAAATTGTGCAGTCAATCCTAAACTAAAAGGCGTCACCGGTGAATATTTCAACAGGGACTGCAAGACTGAAACTCCATCTGCAACGTCAAGGTTTGTTCAATGGCTTTTGAAGCTGTAAATTGCACTATTACGAAACACAGTAATTTTCTTTGGTCGATTATCGAAACTAAACATTACT
Source organism: Hippopus hippopus (assembly GCA_946811185.2). Classification (NCBI taxonomy): domain Eukaryota; kingdom Metazoa; phylum Mollusca; class Bivalvia; order Cardiida; family Cardiidae; genus Hippopus; species Hippopus hippopus. Next base: position 35,549,508 of record OX328100.1, read on the forward strand.
ACAAAATGCACTTTGGGGCATCCCCTCTTTGTCGTATATACATGTATGTTATCACATGCATAATATGGTATAGAGGCGGTGCACCAAGATGTTAACTTTGAGTAATGGTGCCTTATGACCGATCGATGAAAATTTTGGTATTCCGTGATAGAGTAATGGACGCCAGATATACAAACTCAACCCCAATCCATGGCTGAAAATACGGTTCTTTAGCTCTCAGAAATATCAGCTTTCATGTAAGCTTGTCTAAACAAGCAGACGGTATAGATACAAGATCAGACTGCACGTTCTGTGCAGTCTGATTTTGATCTATACCGTCCGCAATTGTTGTTTTCGCTATGACGCTGAAACTGTTAAATATTTATCTATTTTAGGAACGAAACATATCAAGAACAGCTATGGGAAGAGACATTTAAATTTTTGAAAGATTACATGGACGAACAAGATAAAGCTGTGATGGAAGGAAAATTTGAAACTTTATCGTGTTGACAACCTTAATCTTGATACTGTGATTGGAATAAACGTTTTAACTGCAAAAATGAAAACAACAATTATAGACCAACGTTTTTAAAAAGTCTAAGATGTGGTAATTTTCATATAAAAGATAGGTTGATCTCTATTGAGAATCAGTTAGTGGACAGCGCATATGGGAGATCTGAATTGGTATTTACCAACTATTCTTGAAAAAAAAGAACACGTTCTTAGTCTTATTCGTGATTCTCAAGAAATTCCTACACTTCAAAGTAATGCAATTTCTGAATGACTGAACCTAACGGTGAAGCCAATCAGAAATTGCGTTACTTTCAAAAACTAGTATACGTCTACAAATGTAATTTAGAGTGGATGGTTATTAATGGCCCTTGGCTTACATAAGTATTCTGTGAAATCGGTTCACTGCGTCTCCCGCTGAAACTACATTTATGTACATACGCCATGCTCTGGCAAATGAGAATTTATGCATTTCCGTGGTGTATAATACCAAAGCATGTAATCACGTAATAATGGTTCCATAGAATCAGTTTTGCCTTATAACCGGCTGAATCCTTCGATAGAATGATCCTTGGACATACAGAAATTTACCAAAAGCAAAAACTTTCGAACCATGGCAGACTGTGCGGACTGCGCAGGCTGACATGGGTCGAAACTTTTTGCAGATTCGTTAAACCCCCTTTTCACAGGGCATGGCTCACATGTCTTTTGCTCTTGAGTTATATCCTAGCTATTTCGCAAGGGAAACTAGGAAAGAAACATCAATGTTTATGTGCTTTTTGTATCAGAATGTATGTGGATTAAACCTTTGAATTCAGTTCGATTCGGTTTTCCTCTATGAACCAAATAGTGTAAAACAGCATATAGATTTGAATGATATAAAGAATGTTTTATGCATAGGAATCTAGAATGCTTTTTTGTGCGTAAGTGTTTGTCGAGTCTCGAAAATTTTGTCGGAGGCGGGACCGAAGGTGAGGCTTTAAGCACCATAGAAGCACAGAGTATATTTCAATCCAGAAAGCCATACTTGATGAGCATCCTTTTTTTCTGTGCTGTTTTAAACAGAAAGACGAAACAAAAATCAAATCGATGTAGGTCTATTTTTATGCCTACGATGGGGCATATCTATGTTACGACTAAGCAATTTCATAACAATCGACAGTCATTCGCAGCGTGCTTCACTGCATGGATATGTAGAAAAATGAAGATGAATCGCAATGATTCTTTGGCTGATAAGCCATTCTACATGTAGGAAGACTCAGCTGCATCAATGTGATATTAGAGATATGTTATAATGAGTGGTTGTTAATAGGATGAAAAACGCAAACAGTAATGATCTGAGAAAAATCTGTGTTCGCGTATCTTGTTTTTCAACATTCTTTAAACCCTTTTCACAAAATCCCGGTTTTAACAAATCTGAAAAAGACGGTTTGGACAACATGATAGGAAAAGTAGAAAATACTGGAAGCCAGCATTTTCTATTCTGCCAAAGAACTTCGGTTTGTTTGTATCACTTTCAAATTTGACTTCTGCAGATGCTTTGTATTTGAAAGGGTCCTGAATCTGTTGTTTGGTGAAGGATTTAATCATGCAAAAACTCTAGTTCCAGCAAAATTGATATCGTAAGTGTTGAAGTGATATATATCATCACTAGTGATGATATTGTAACATGTCTATGCATTTAATTAGCAGAAAATTCATGAAAGTTATGAGAGGATATATAGAAAAACACATAATAATTAGTTTCGTAATGTAATATCTGACAAATTTGATAATTTCGACAAAACACTGTACAAGATCTTGAATAACAAACAAATCTTTCGAAGCGGATTTTCTTTTCTTGTCATAGACTTTCGAAATGGTAATTACAAGATGAAACGCATATATAGATTTTTTTTTTTTATCATTTGACAACTATTCAATGTTATTGAACGTGATATATATTATATATATATATATATATATATATATAATATATATATATATTATATATATATATATATATATATCTCTCTCTCTCTCTCTCTCTCTCTCTCTCTCTCTCTCTCTCTCTCTCTCTCTCTCTCTCTCTTCTCTCTCTCTCTCTCTCTCCTCACACACACACACACAGCCACAAAAAAAAAAAAAAAAAAAAAAAAGACAATAACAACAAAGATGACAGCATCAATAACGGAAAAGCATTATTACAATAACATTAATTGCAAGAACAACTTCGCAGAAGCATTACTTGTGACTGACTCTATTCATTAAACATGGCCATAGCACTATCCGTAAATGCAAGAAAATAAAGGGGATGTTTTCTGGGCCAGACGTGTACAGTCAAAGAATATGTGTGATAATTCTCTGTTTTGAAACTTAAGAGAGCAAGCACAGTCAGGAATGCTCACGCTCGTATTAAATCGTACGCACCTTGCATGATTGTTGCAGCACCAAGTCAGCTTTGTACATCAACCTCACCTTAAGGTACGAATGGTAGCATAATTCAATTGCTTTTTGTCTAGCCTTTAATTCAAGCGTCGACACAAATTTTTCAAGGTTTCTTGCCATCATGCGTGCTTCATAAACTTCACCAAGATCAGCAAGTATGCCCAAAAGACTGTAGAAAGCAGCTGCTTTCCCTGGAATGTAGACAGGCTTGGCCTCGCCACCTTTTCTACCCGGTAATGCCATTTGTACAAGAGCATCGTCGTCCTGTCTTGAACCATCCAGCGATACTGCAAGCCGATATTGTTCAATCGCTTTCAGCAGAGATGTTTTTGATTCTTTCAAAAAGTTTCCATACGCTAAATGTAGGGTTGGCGAATCTTTAATGTACTTCAATGCCATTTCAAAATGATCATTTGCGCTTTTTCGAACTGTATCTTTTTCTACGTTTTGTGGAAGAATATCAAGTTTGTAAGCCTGCAAACAAGCAATATTGAGGATAGCATTTGGGTATGTTTCGATAACAGAATCCCTACACTCTGACAGCATCATCTTAAAGAGGGCCAGAGCTTTGTCCACCTCACCTGTCTGCATAAACTGGGTAGCGAAAGGCTTTAGCAGCTCTAGTACACCTGTTGCAGTAAACAAATGAGAGCCTGTTTTGACCAGATTTCTTGCAGCTATGTTCATCGATACGATCGATTTGAAACATCGAATGGCAAGATCCGGATATTCGCAGTTGAGCATTGCTAAATGAAATAGAACCTGAACAAATCCAGTGTACAGGGTAAGAATGGCCTGAACTTCGGTCCCAGACGAAATGACGCCTCGATTGTCTTTCAACACCTCAAAAACCTCCATTTTCTGGCAAATTCGGAACATTGCTCTGAAAAGTTCACTTTTCAGACGCCGAACCTCACTAAGCGTGTTTTGAATCCGTTCTGTTGCTTTATGACTAATCAGATTGTTCCATGGAAGGAAGTAATGTGGTATGTTGTGATTTTCAAGTGCTGTTATGATGTAATCTATCAACTGATATATTCTGTCACCGAGTTGATCATCTTTCCATTCCTCTGGCCCGTACTGCTGTTCACAGAACCAAAACATCATGTTCTTCACCATGTATGAAGTCAGAATGGTTTCCTCGGAAAGTGACGTCTTTATCATCAGTTTGACCAGGCAGTAGCATACCTTTTGGTTACGTGTTAGAGCAAGTGATAATTTTCTTTCGGAAAGATTAAAGGAAAGCCTCCATTCCAGATCTTGATTAGCGCCCGAATAAAACCCGACAGGTACAATACCACATCCATCTGGAAACAAGAAATCCACAAGCAATGACACCTATTACTTTTTTTTTTTTTGTATACCGAGCACCTTGACTTTAGCATAACAATAATCATCAATCAGTCTTTCCTACTCCTTCCCTTAAACATAAGATTTTTCTTATTATCCCAGAGGCCTAATTAAAAAAGCGGTGGTATACATCCAATATCAGACTTCACTTCCTCTGCAATCTTATCTTTATCTATTACGTCTGCAAAAGCCACTGTACATACGCCTATGACCCTCAAAGGTTGAAAGAGTTGTTCATATTTATTTGTTTGTATTGGAGTTTAACGCCGATTTAACGGCTTAGGTCATATTACGGCGGTCAGTGCACATACGCATGTGTATCCTGGCTTTCTCACACCAGTACTGACACAATTTTCTGTCCAAGTAACTGACTGCTTTTCTCACATGCGTCAGAAGTGGAAGGCGAAAAATCGCCCGAAAGAAAGTTTACCTTAAACGGGTATCGAACTCACAACCACCAGGTCACGAGTCAGATACGCTAATCGCTGAGCTACCCGAGCGGACAGAAATTTTCATATACATGTAGCATTTTGATTTTGTAATACGAGATAGAAACTGAAATGAGCTTGTGATCCATTAAGGTTGTGAATAAATTTTCCTTACACCGACAGTCGTGATGATACAGACCCCGAACTACGGTATAGATGATTTTGGAATTGATCTCATTTATTTGCTATATTATGTTCATAAAGACACTTTAATAGTTTTAAGTTGATGGTTCCAATGAGTCCAGGAAGTCGTACTTCAGTGAATTAATTATGGGTGAGTATATTTATGAGAATGTGAAATGTTTAGTGAGTTGACTTTTTCCAAGATAATTCTAAGTGATATGCGTGAGGAGGGAGAGAAAAGGTAAGTAGATCATTACCTGTCATTATTTCATCAATTAATGACTGACTGGGCCAATGGGCGTCACGTGGTCTTTTACTCCATCTCTCAGCAACTTTTGGCCACTGATCACAAGGAAATGCAAACACATAGTCGTACGTATAGCCTTTTTCTTCATGGTCCATATCAGTCAGGGCAGGACCAGTAGATATAAAGTTCTTAATGGGTACCCTGCGGTAGATAACTTCAGTATTTGGATGTCTGGCTTTTTCTTCCCTAAACACAAAATTTGGCAACAGACCAGAGTCAGTGACAACATGTAGTTGATTCTTGCTTTGTAGTATGTCCCTTCCTTTATCTGTCACAAGCAACTGTACATAGCTGAGATGTTCAGACTGAATCATCAGAAAAGCCGCGTTTGAAGTGCGGGTTGCCTCTACAAATGCGGGTTCGCCATCTGTGTAAATGTCTGTGCATTTGATATGTGTATAATCTGCAACAGGATATTCTCTGCAAATCATCATGAGATCAAAGTCTGTTGGCGGAAAAAAGCATTTCTTGCCTTCGGTACCGGATATATTTCTACACAAATGTAGGTCATCGTAAGAGCTTCCGGTCTGAATCACGTCTACTTTACCCCCGGATTGTTTACGAAGTAGGTCACCGAAAAGTCTGAATTTAGCTTTCAGAGTCTCAAATACTAAGTTCGTCTGTGGATGTTCTTTTACAAGAAGAGACAGCGAAGCTGCAAAGGCTCCGAGAATTTTGTTCGTTTCCGACTCCATTTCTCGATCACAGCTTTCTGAGAAAATGAAAGAAGAAGACAAACTGTATAATTGTGAGCCATGCTCTGTGAAAAGGGAGCTTAATACATCTGCCAAAATTATAGACCCAGGTCAGCCTGCGCAGTCCGCGCAGGCTGACCTTGGCCGAAACTTTTCGCTAGCGGTCAATTTTCTGTATGTCAAAGGACCAGTGTACTTTATGATTAAGTCGGTTGTTCAATAAAGTGGCTATTATGAATCCATAATTATGTGACGACTTGCCTGGTATCATGTATCACGGAGGTACATTAAGCCCCTTTTTGCCAGAGCATGGTTCATTATTATGTTGATGTTCGAATCAAATAGTAGCAATCATGAAATGAATTATAATTAACATCAAGTTTGGTAAAAGTACTTTATTTGATGATGATGATAATGATGATGATGATTATAATTATGATGATGATGATTCTGCATATGAGCATGATTTGTGTTTTGCCGTGTTATTAGATTATTTTGTAAATCGTATACTTTATAACATGGCAAAAAATTGTGCTTTTATTCAATGGACGTAGTTCGCTCCCACAGATTTCGTTAGGAATTCTGTTACATTGGAACCTGACGAATGAAATATGATTAAATTATCACCTTGTGGCTACTGTGCACAATTTATGCCTGGGTTTGACGGAATTGATATTATGAGGTTATTTAACGTGCTTGGGTACAATATTAGTTGTACGGCCAGGTGGCAGGGGACTTGGAAACTTGTCTATTTATTTCTCTGTTTAAGATGATCGCGTCGTTTTAACCCTTTGGCTGCTAAGCGCTACTCACTGACCTTATGCGGACAGTGTAGATCAAGATCAGACTGCACAGAACGTGCAGTCTGATCATGCATCTACACTGTCCGATAAGGAGATACTTTTTCTACAAAAAAATAAGTTTGACGTAGCATTACTCGGGTTTTAACTATCGGCTTAAAAGTTTGATTTACGTTATATAGCAGGATAACGGTTAAGTGTTCCGCCAAACCCTAACGCTCTGAACGGTACATGTACGAATTCAATTATATAACGACACCTTTAACTGCGTTCCTTGTGTTTCCATTTACAAGTACAGAACATATCACCCTCTCCAAATTACTGGCTGCTTTTCAACATATACTAAATCGAAAACAAGTTCAATCTTGAGAGAAGGATAAATCATGGACCCTGCCTGTCGCAATGATTTTCATCAATCCCGTATTGAAAAGAGTGTAACTGAGATGAGATTCGAACTCACAGCCCCTTGATTAAAAGCCTGAAACTGTCCAACCGGTGTACTCGATACACTACTTTCGTTTTCCAAATATGGCAATGACGAATTGATAACCCTTGTACATAATGTTCACTCGACCCATTTTTACAACCGTTTTAGACCTAGATGCAGAATAATGGTGAAGAAGAGAAACATTTAATGGAACCTGATTTGGTAAACATTGCTGAAAAAGGAGCAATGCCCTAGAACATTACCTCGATTTCCCACACTGTTTTCGAAATTTGACCACGCCTGATGCGTGGTTAGTCCTTTATTTGTGATATATTTGGTATATGCGAATTAATTGTAAGACAGGAAAAATGTAGGTCTCTCAGGCAAGTGCTTGTGAAAGAAGGACTATTTCTACCCAAATGAAGCTCTAAATTATAAATGAAATGTGCTTACTTTTCAAAATTATAATTCCGTCTTTTGTAAAAATCGATTCGGAAACTAATTCCCATAGGTGTACTTATATTGGTATTTCCAATGCCTAATTTCTAAATATAGATCACAATACTTGTCTCAAAATACGCAAGTGCTTTCCTAAAGTTCAGGACATTCGAAGAGCATATAACTATGCGTATAGGTATCTTAATCAATATTACCTGCAGGCAGGACATGTAGAATTTTGTCCGTTTAAAGCGTTTTGATGATGATATTCGTTCAGCTAGGTCAGAAAGTAGTTATGAATCGTGTAATTTCTTTTTAATGAAACGGAAGAACAGTGTGCATTTTACATGACGTCTAGGGGAGGTAAATAGTGAACACGTTAAAAAGGGAATCTACAGAGTTGTCGATCTTGAAAAACGATAACTTTCCTTTGCCTACTTTTTCCGTTGTCTTGAACGTATAAATGAGCAGAATTCCGGTCGTGTGGCTTCTTCTTCTTTTTCTTCTTCAGTTCCTTCCTGTTTACTTCTTCATATTCTTCAACTTCCTTCTCAAAGTTTCTCTATTAGAGCTACCACTTCACCTTTCTATTATGTACACAACTTCTTATCCATTCACCCCTTTTATTTTTCACTGTTTTCTTTTCGTCTTTTTTATAAGTTGTTGTTACTTTTTTATCGAATAACTTACTACGGTGAACTTACAGTGTCACTATCTACAATTTCTTACCATGTATACTAGTGCTGGACAGAACTTTTCATTACCAATCTCACAATAGAAGCACGCCTGTATTACTGATTTGAAAATAAATAAATAAATAAATAAATAAATAAGATGCACTTTTTGAATGATATAGAAAACATTATTAGAGTTGGTTGGAACAAGCAATCGCTGTTTCTCTCCACAACTTTTTCAAAACCTGCCCTATGAATGCGAAAAACGTGAGCCAAAACGTGAGCCATGTTTTGTGAAAACCGGGCTAAATGCATCTGCGAACAGTATCTACCCATGACAGCCTACACAGTCCGCGCAGGCTGGCATGGGTCGCTACTTTTTGCTATATGTCAATTTTCTGCATGTTAAAGGACCATTATACCTCCAGACCCAGTCGTGTGTTAGACAGAAAGGATTTTCTGGACTCATTATTATGTGATGACTTGCCTGGTACAATGCATCGCGAAGACGCATTAAGTCCCCTTTTGCCAGAGCATGGCCCATGTGGTCTTTTTTGGGCAATGTTCATTTTTTTTCCGGTAGGCAGTTGGAGATGGGAGAGAAGGGGAGGGGTCTTACTTATTACCTCAGCAATATATCAAATTTCAGTACAAACAGTCCTCGCTTATTTATGATTTGTCTACTAATCATTTCAGTTAGAAATGCAGTAAAGAACGGCATGTCATTATAAATAGTGTCATCAATATTCAAATTATCCAATTACCCCTTTTGACATGAATCACGTCACCTCCGGGTAAAACTCTCGCGAGACTAAGGTGTCATATTTCGTAATACACATACTTAGTAATGATTTTTTTTATTCTGATAAGCATATTTCAGCGTGTGTAATAGATCTAGTAGACACTTCGGCGCCACGGGCGATTTTAGTTGCTTTTGCAGACAGTATAAATCAAGATCAGACAGCACAGGCCATGCGATCTTCTTTTTCATTTACATTTACCTGATATTTTCTGGTCAAAACATCCCCAAAATGTGATTAACTTTGTTTCTGTCTTGCTTCAGTAAAAACGCCCTTTTCCCGTATTTATCACGTCAGACGGTGGATCGTATTCGTTGTAAAGTTTAAACTTAGTGAATGAGCAGTACTCTGTGAAAAGGGAGTTATATCCATCTTCGTAAAGTATTGTTCAAAGCAAAATATGAATCAGTCTTGTGTAAAAACCAGTTAAATCATATAGATAGGTTTTCTGACATAAACAAAGTTTACCAACAAAAAAAGTTTCGACCCATGTCAGCCTGCGCGGACAGCGCAGGCTGACATGGGTCAATTCTTTTTTTAGTGCATTAAACCATCTTTTTACGGAGCATGGATCATAGTTTTATTTCGTAAACAGGAGAAATCGGTATTTGACTACAAGTTCCCCTAACTTATCCGTTTAAGACCCATTTAAGACACGCGTAAACCTAAGGGAAAATAGGGTCCTTTTTCGGATGGTATAGATTAAGATCAGGCTGCACAATTTTTACGAAAGCTACAAAACAATTGAATTGGCAAAGAAAATTCAACAACCATTTGTACCTCATGCGATTTAAGGTATGAATGTCAATTCTATTCAAATAAAAAGATAAATATATAGTTTGCAGGAAAACACACACACAGAGAGGGAGAGAGAGAGAGAGAGAGAGAGAGAGAGAGAGAGAGAGAGAGAGAGAGAGAGAGAGAGAGAGAGAGAGAGATGTAAATGCAGTGTACTAGATTTCACGAAGTCCAAGGACAAGCACAATACCGAAAATTTATGCTTTCGAATTCGGTATTAATTCGCTAGAGAGAAAAACAATCTTGCGAACACAGTAGTCTCTTTCGTGATTGGAAGTCGTTCTCTTTTCTAGCGTACTTGTCCTGTTATAAATGAAAGTTTGCACTTCTGTCTCCAAGGGGGTTTAAAACCCAAGTTTTATCTTTATCCGCTTGCATTTATCCTTTTACAGCTAAATGAAGTACATTAAATGAAAATGTCCGGCCATTAGTAAAACCCTTGAATATCGCAGGTTCAAATCTGTTGTCTTTGCTAGAATTTCATCATATCGGACACTATAGAATCGAGATCAGACTGTACGTTCTTTGCGGTCTTATCACGGTCTACACTATCCGCAAAGTGGCTGAGTGAGTCACGATTCAACAGCTTGGTGATAACGATAATCAACGGAACCAGCCTTGGAGTTTACGGCAAAATTTATTCCAGTACTGAACACACAGATCTAACGGCACATTACTGTATCCTAATCTCATTCCAAACCTTTCTTGAGGGAAGGCTAAAACGTAAGATGCCAGTTAACCCCTAGGCTGCTTAGCGCGACTCACTGACCTTTTACGGACAGTTAGATCAAGATCTGACTGCACAGAACGTGCAGTCTGATCTTGGATCTACACTGTCCGATAAGGAGAATTTTCCCACAAAAAATACATTCTAAACAGCAAGATTTTGGATTTAGCATCGGCTTGAAAGTTTTCTTTCACTTGTTTGGCAGGATAAGGATTAAGTCTTTACCAGACGATAAAATTTTAGACTTGTTTGAACTGAAAGTATTTGCAGACGACAAGAAAAAATGGTAGAAAACATTATGGAAAAATGCTGGTTACCAACACTGTATCCCTTCCCCAAAGTGTGTTCAAAAACTTTTTCCTCTGGGTCATTAAAACACGCGATTGTGTGTAAAGGGTTAATCCTATGAAAATAAACGATCAATGTTAACCTCTATGTGACTAGATGCATACGCATATGCCAAGTATATCTGTCGGTTGAAGAAGACGAAGAAGAAGAAGAACAACAACAACAACAACAACAACAACAAGAAATAGAAACACAACAAAAAGAAGAACACGGTGAAGAAACCGGTTCCTCGGAGAAAAAAATGTGTTGTATTGTATTGACTGAAGAAACACCAGTAACGCACGTGAATGTATGTTGCCCTCCGTCACATACATATAAAACTTAAAAGTGGTCTCAGACACCAAACAAGTTTTATATAATGCTTTTGATGTGCTCTATTCACCGAAAAGCTTTTTAAATAAGAAAAACATTTTTACGATAACCAAAACGTAACAAGAAATGTCTTTAAAAAGATAGACGGCGTGAATTTGCCTCCAAATGGGCAGGGACCCTCAAAATAAACATGACTACATTTTTTCACCAATCACAAGTTTCTGTTTATTCATTTTCATTATCAGTACAAAAAAAAAAAAATGGGTCAAAATGCCAGCACATTCAGCAACGCCGAAAAATCGACAAAGAACCACTTTCTGCTCTCTTTAAAGCATTTTCTCACAAGTTGTTCGTGTACCTTTCCGACGAAGTCTGTCTGTCGCGACGGCTGAAAGTACAATCCACTGTAACCCAAAAAGATTGTTATCTGATAGGTTTGACTTAACAAGCGGGCGTCACGGGTCCAAGGCCAGACTGCAAGTTCTCTGCAGTCTGATCTTGATCTGTCCGATCTGCAAAAGCTTAAGTTTTCACCTATTTCTCTGAAAGTGTTAACTCTTTACCACATGACGAAAAAAAATCAGACGAGTCTAAATTGAGAGCATTCGTACGTGGCATGTATAATCGCAGCAAACGAAGCGCAGATTATAGTATTTATTTATTTTTTTTTTTTTTGAAAAGGTAGAAAAAATAAAATGTGGGAAAAGGGAGAAATGCTGCTTTTCAGCATTTTCTCCTTTTCCAACAACCTTGTCCCAAAGACATCTTCTCAAGAGTAGTTAAAACTACTATATGGTAAGGAGTTATAAAGTGAGCTCCAGAAATCATATTTGGCATGAAAAGTTAAAAACAAAATATCGTGAAGAAGGCGTAAGGCGAAACGTTGATGTTAAAGAATTTTCATAGAAACTTCAGCCTTATCATGTTGAATAAGTTAAACGAACCTTCAAGTCGATAGTAAAAACCCGAAGGTTGCTATTTCAAAGTTATTTTGGGGGAGAAATATCTACTAATCGGACAGTGTAGATCCAAGATCAGACTGCACGATTTGTGCAGTCTGATCTTGATCTTCACTGTCCGTAAAAGGTCAGTGAGTCACGCTTAGCAGCCTGAAGGTTATATAAATACGTGTTGTTATAGATTTATTTCCAGTCATGCATAAAGAGTTAGTCATCCAAGTTTGGTTCAAGCAAAGAAAAAAAATGGCCTTCCAAACAAAAGCCACATCGAAAACATTTATTCCAGGAAAAAAAATAAATGAAAGGATAAATTGCCATGGAGACTAGCTCTGTCTAAATCCTCTCTTAACCCTTGGGCCTATAAAAATTATACGAATATCTTCAGTCGGCAAGAAAATAGATCTACCTTTTATTTCATTATTCATTTCCGTCTAGGCCAGAACTTCTCTCAGAGTATTAAATAGTGTGGGTTAGGGTCAGACTCCTCTTCTTGTTAAGTCCGATCATTTAACTACATTGACTGCAACTGTACCTTACTAGTACAGTGTTCATGTCGTGCATGTATAGGGTCGAACCGAATAGATGGGATGTCCTCTTTATTTCAAAATGCTTTTTTAACATATCATTTAGGATAGTAAAATGAGAGATTCTAAGAAATCGTGTTTGTCTGCAATAGAATGGCCTTATAGGCTGAACTTAAACTCAACACCACGCAGACTAATCCTAGTAATACCACATGCTAAAATGATCTATGCTCTGGCAAAAGGGGGCTTAATGCATCTCTGCGTTTTATGTTACTAAGCAAGTTATCACATTACTACGGATCCATAAAATCTGTTTTATCCAACATCACGAGGTGCACTAGTCCTTTTGCATACAGAAAACTGATCGACAGCAAAAAGTTTCGGCCCAGGTCAGCCTTCGCGGACTGCGCAGACTGACCTGAGTCGATACTTTTTGCAGATGCATTAAGTCCCCTTTTCACAGAGCATGGGTCACTTATAAAAGCAGCATAATTATAGGGATAAAACAAACAGTTGGATGAATTGTGTGTTTAGTTTTTGACTCACAAAGAAAGCATGGTTGGAAGAAGAATATCATATTTCCTTTTTTTTTTTCAAATGTTTTCTCTTCTCAGTGAGCGTAAAAGTCTTTCAATATCGTGATTGCTTTTAAATGTTAGAATTTTCACGAATTTTGGTTTATCTCAAGTTTATGATACATGCATTTAAAAGTGTGTACTCTTATAACTATAGTTATTGAGAATGAGCCTAAAGGAGCTAATAAAAACGTTTCACATTTTTTTAGCGGATTTGTACAGCAAATCCTCTTACTGTGATCGGTCTCACCGGAACTGTCCAATCACTTTCATACATGCTTGCGCTCTACTTATTCTACTTTCAGTTTTAGCTAATGCATCCCAAGGTCGATTTTTACACTACGGTACATTCTATCTTACATGTGTATATAGTAACCCTAAATCTAAAACCGACTGAAAACTGCGTCAGATTGAGAGATCAAATTAGTACTTCTGTAAAGTAACAATAAAGGCCAAATGTAAACAAAGCGGGTGTTTAAATGCATTTGAACTTATGTCATACCATTTAAAAGTATGAAAATTATTGTGAACATGACAACCTATCATTGTACTGTTGGTCCAAGTGTTAATTGGTGACAAAGAAATTAATTTCAAAACTAGGTTAAAACCTGCCAGGTAGCTGTGTCTTTTGTTTACTTTTTGCCTGATTTTAAAATTCTTTTTTTTCTGCCAACGACTAACATATGGCCCGACTACACGACAACAGACTGTCATCTCCATAATATTTTCCATCCTTTTAAATGGTTTGATTTAAATTTAAATGTATTATGACACCTGCTTTCATATTTTGGCCTTTACTTGGCCCTTAAGTAATAAAATAGCAGTTACTGCACGGCCCGCTTGGCAGAACAACTTCGACCTTCCTTTCCCTTGTTTACTCCACTGGTTGTTACATATACATGTATTACACGTGATGAGCATTTTATTTTTTATTACATCATAATTATCATAGCCTGAAGTCCGCTTTTCAGGACTTTAAGTACTTTGATTTTTGTACCAAACCGTTGACTTTATGTCTAGTATTTAAAAAGACGTAGAGCCAGTCCACTTTGCGTCCTTTTAGCTTCCTTTTCAGCATCTTGTTAAAAACGGGGTAACTTAGGATTCCTGCACCTCTCAACGGCGTCTAGCTGTTAGGCTTTGTTGCTACAAAAGTTTCATAAACATTGACCGTAAAAGTTAAACTTTTTACCAGACAACAAACTTTCATTCTCATCCAAACTGAAAGTAATTGCAAACGAAAAATTAAAAGGGTCAATAAAAATAGAACTTGTCTTCAATTAATAGAAAACATTATGGGAAATGGAGAAAATGCTGGTTTACAAGCATTTTCTCCGTTCCCCATAATGTGTTCAAAACTCAACTCCCTCATGGTCGTTAAAAACTGAATTGTTCGGCAAAGGGATAAGACCTTCGACCAGACGAGAAATAATTGTTATGTCTGTGAAGAAAAAATAACGATAATGGGAGTAAATTCCTGCTGGTATTATTTTTCCTATCGATCTTTTTTCGTGTGAATAGACGCCATTAGCAGGATTAGGCCTTCTTCTGCTTAACTGAAATTATCAAAGGTACCAAACGCTGTTCAGAATCCAATCATTTATCAGAGATGGGAAAAGAAAGTCTTAGATAATATACTGAATATCAGAGAAGGTAGATAAAGATCGGACGGCATGTATATACAGGCTAATAAAAATCAACTTTCTGCGCGAATGCAGTGCGAAATCGTGATGCGCCGGAAGTGAGCTTCGCCGGTACAGACGATTGTTAATAACGTTGTTTCTATGTATTTCAGCTTTTGTCTGAGAAGACCTTTGCCTATTATCGGTATCTTACGGTATAATGGCATCAATGTTTTGCACAGAAATGGCCAATTTTAGGCGATTTATGAGTGCTTTGCAAACGGCATCCGTACTCGTGATTCGCCGGAAATGGTTTGAGTTTCCTTGGCTAGTACAGACGCTCATTAATGAGGTTGTTTCATTACACACGTACTTAATAATGAGCCATGCTCTGTGAAAGGAGGGAGGGCTTAATGCATCTGCAAAAAGTATCGACCCATGTCAGCCTGCGCAGTCCGCGCAGGCTGACATAGGACGAAACTTTTTTGCTATTGGTCAATTTTCTGCATGTCAAAGGATCAGTCTATCCCATGATTCAGTCTGTTGATAGACAAAATGATTTTTATGAGTCAATGGCTATATGGTGACTTGCTTAGTATAATGCATCAGGGAGATGCGTTAAGCACCCTTTTTACCGAGCATGGCGCATATATAGCTGACGTTTCCGCTAGACTTAAGTCCTGTGCCGTTACCTTACAGGATAATTGTACCAATCTTTTGCATAGGATTGACAATTTTACGCGGTTTTTTTTTTTTTTGAGATTTGACGGTGCCTTACAAAGGGCATCAGTAGTACTTTTCATGGCCAAAACAGATGTTTGTGTTGTTCTTTTTTCTGTACTTTGGAAAAACTCTTGAAATGGCTTACACGTAAACAAGAATGGAAATTGTAACATATTGTTTTTGGCTAATCATGATTTTCAAGATTCAAGATTTTATTCAATACTTATGCATACACATGCATTTCGTATCATACACATATACATATTTCAAATTAAATAGGTCATGTACATAAAAAAAAAAATAAAAAAAAATGAATATATATAATCAAATGTCATAATAAGACACAGGAAAGAAAATGGGATAGAAAGCTGATAGAAATCATGTATCAGATCAGGTCTTTAATGACGGTATGAACTGTTAGATGATCAATGTCTAATTAGTTATGCACATGTTTATATTGCTAGTGACAATAAGTCTAACATACGAGCTTAATGACCATATTGATGTATAACACCATTGATTTGAGCTACTCTCTGTGAAAGGGGAGGCGGGGTTTAATGCATTTGCAAAAAAAAATGTCGACCTACGTCTGCTCAAGCTGACATGGGTCTTTAAGTTTGCTTTTGGTCGAATTTCTCTTTGTCTAAATACCATTATACCTCATGATTCAAACGGTTGTTTGACAGAATGGATTTTATGGCTTCACTACTTGCTTGGTATAATTCATCACGGAGATACATTTCAGCCCATTTTCCAGGACACTGCTCAATTATAATTGATGGGAGGTCATGCTAAAAACTATCATATTCCATGTATTATATTGTACATTTAGTACTTTTTACGTGTCATCTCCCCTAAAAGTAATACAGAAACAAGGCATATGTAGTTGTGCTTTGAATTAAAGTTTGTCTCTATTTCATCAAGGTTTTTTTTCCCTAGGGAAATGGATAATATAATTATATCTATTGAAAGTTTGATCCAATATTTCGAGGAAAAATCATTAAAGATGGAGGTGCAACATTCGGAAAAAAAAAAAATGATGAAGGAGACGGAGCCAAAAACTGTAAAATACATTTCAGCCATGCTCTATGAAAAGGGGGTTTATAATGCATCGGTCTCTGAAAGCAGCATGTATAGATAATCAGACTACCGTAATACACGAGCGGCGCTCTGGTAAAAGGGTGTTTTATGCATCTCCTTGATCCATTATACCCTGCAAGTCATCACATATTTATGGGCCCGTAAATTGCATTTTGTCTAACAACTGCCTAAATCATGAGGTAGAATGGTCCTTGGACATGCAGAAAATTTGGAAATAGCAAAATGTCTCTTCCCATATCAGCTTGTATAATATTAGTTGTATGGTCAGGTGGCAGGGGACTTGGAAACTTGTTTACGGCTGTGGTGAATCATGTCGCCCCGAGCCGAAGGCGAGGTGGCGACATTATTCACCACAGCCGTGAACAAGTTTCCAAGTCCCCTGCCACCTGACAGTACAACAAATTTATTATACTGCAAAGTTTTACCTTTCCAACGTGTGTTAAGCGAATTTTACCTGTTTTTTGGTTTCAAAAATTGAGTACGCTGACGATGTAGAATTTCCCTTCTGAGTGCCCCAATTCAATGAAAACTGACGTCACTGGGAACTGACGTCACTGAAACCTTGGTAAAACGTGCAGTTTGGTGCATAATCTTGATGTTAATCTTATTCGACGCCCCCATTTTGAATTTGGTGTTGAAAGTGTAGTCATGTATACGGGGCTCCCGAAAGGGAAACTGCTTTTACGTTGGTTTTGCCAGTGTACATGATATATATATAATTTCGGGGCATATTATCCAATCAGATCACGAGAAATTTCTTTGCAGTATAATAATAGGAACTGTGCAGGCTGACCCGGGTTGATATTAGTTTGCAGATGCATTAAATTCTTTTAATGACTCATACTTATTTTTCCGACAAGAAATAAAGGTGCGAGTCACCTAACTTTCATGTCAACATATTTTGACATAAATGATAACTAATATCGATGTCTTTTGTCGTTGCAAGTAGCTCAGTCGTACTTAGCCGGTAATGCACAAGGCTAGTATCCGAAGGATCGAATCAGAAATCGGCTTATCCCTATCCCTGCTATATAATTAAAATGAAACTTTCAAGTCGATAGTAAAAACCCAAATATTAGTATTTCAAAGCTATTTTGGGGGAAAATATTTCCTTATAGGACAGTGTATATCAAGATCAGACTGCACATTCTGTGCAGTCTGATCTTGATGTACACTGTCCGCAAAAGGTCCTTGAGTCGGGCTTAATCTTTAATTCTTTATTACATTAGAATGACGTCTGTTATTGCAACAAGGTTCATTTCTCTCTCACTGCTGAAATTATTTCTTACTCTATACAAGTGGGAAAGCAGCCAGCGGCATTGAGAGTTATTGTATGGCAGAGGGCGCAGAGGATGGACACATGTAAGAAGGGACACATAACGGAAAAAGGCAACATAATTCCTGTCCGATAACAATGTACCTGACTGACATGTTATCTCTTTCCTCTTCTTTTGTGCTATCATTTCATCTGGCCGTTTCTCATACTTTTTACGGGGACACTCGTTTCTTTATAACTGCACGTATACTGAAATTTTAAGGCAGCGTAATTGAAATTAAAAAAAAGAAAGAAAAAATGATAACAATAACAATCATCATCATCATCATCATCATCATTCATTCATTCATTCATTCATTCATTTATATATAACTATATTAAAATTTTAAAGCAAATTTTTACCAAAGGACAAAATTTTAGACTGGTCCTAATTGAAATCATTTGCAGATAATGATTGAATTTCACTCTTATGATCGATTTCATCTTCGGTAAGTCAGAGTAGAAAATGCGTGTAAAACAACTATTTCTTCTTTTAACACAATAGTTTCAAAAGCTTGTATAGGTCCGGCACACCTACTCCCTTAAGTTGTCCGAGATTGTTGCTTACAAGTCTCATCCGAAAGGCTATAAGTACATTTAATTTACAAGACCAGCCTTGGGTATCGAGCCCGCGCCCTCAAGTAACCCGCTATTTCTTGCTTTCAAGTCTTAACCATTTACCTGCCAAATAAGTGAAATGAAAATTTCAAGCATGTAGTAAAAACAAAAAATTTGCTATTTCAAAGGTATTTTTGAAGGGGAAAAAGTCACTTTATCGGACAGTGTAGATCCAAGATCAGACTGCACGTTCTGTGCAGTCTGATCTTGATCTACACTGTCCGCAAAAGGTCATTGAGTCACGCTTAGCAGCCGAAAGGTTAAGTTCTACGACTTGATCTATTTGGACTTGTCAATGCAGACGTCATAAGAGGTTGCGTTTATTATATATATTTGACGGCGTAAGCGTTAACTCTCAACCAAACGACAAACTTCTGGACTTGTCCAAGTTGAAAATGTTTACAGACAACAAATAATACAACAAATGATTCCTTTTGAAAGGCAAAACATTGTGGAAAAAAGGAGAAAATACTGGTTACCAGCATTTTCTCCTTTTCCCACAATGTTTTCAAAAGCTCTCTTCTTCAGGGTCGTTAAAACTCAGGAGTGTCTGGTAATGAGTAAAACAATCATACCAAATGGATTACCACTAATAACTTTAGTTTTTCGAATATAGTAAGGATAAATCTGTTATCTACACAAATATTTCAACAATGACTGTAGTGTGTTTTTTCCACACATTTTTCTCTTTTTTTTTTGGTAATAATAGAAAAAATATCACTTTTCACTTTTTTGGCAAAAAACTTATCGGGAAACCATTTGATAAAAAATAGAAACCTTTTTTTTTTTCTTTCTTTTATCCCTAAGTTACTACTCTTCGCGAATAAGTGAGAATAACATGGCGGCTAATTTTCTCTTCTCTCAGCCTAAACAATGAAAGTTGTGAAACACATCGATTGGTTATCATATTGTTACCTTTCTTTTAGTATGTAGATGTTGAAAATGACGACAAGGTAATATGGGTTACAATGCCTATCTGCATATTTCAATTTCTATTCAAATATTTTATGAGCAACAAAAGATACGAGCCATACTCTGTGAAAAAGGGGTTCAGTGCATCTGCAAAAAATGTCGATTCAGGTCAGCCTGCACAGTCCGCGCAGGCTGACCTGAGTCGAAACATATTGCTATTTGTAAATTTTCTGCATAATTATGTAATGATTTGCGTGGTATAATGCATAAAGGAGATGCATGAAACTCCCATTTCACAGAGTTTCAATGATTCTGAAGAAGTCTTTCGAAAACCAATTGTGAAAATAAGAAAAAGATAACAACAACAACAACAACAACAACAATAATAATAATAATAATAATAATGAGAAAATGCTGGTAACCAGCGTTTTCTTCTTTGTGCATAACGTTCTCTGTCATATCAAAGACATATCCCATTGTTTTATCCATATTTAATTTGCCTTCAGCAAATACTTTTAATAAAGAAGGTTCTGAGATTTTGTTGTCTGGTAAAGAGTTAAACTAGAAGTACATTTTTTTTCCATTTGGAATAGCTTTGGGTTTGATCCCCAGGGCTGTCCATCTAAAACTACTAATAAGTCTTTCGACTCAGATGTTAAACTTAGGTCCCGTGTGACGATGATAAACACATGTTCAATACCCAGCAGTAAGGTGAAAGAAACGGATTCAATGCGCCAGCAAACAGCTTCAACGAGCCATTTTCTGAGTAGCTATGTAAAACAACATGTGTTAGCTGCATGGCTTTATGCAGCATGGGGAGGGGTAAATACGCTACATAATGATAATTTCATACGGTATCCATAGGCTGAAATGGGTCAAACATTTTTTACTAATTTTGCTATTGAAGGGATTTCTGCATGGCAAAGAGCCATTCTATTTCATGATTCAGCTGATTTTTAGACAAAATGGATCGATATAATGTGATGAGTTGCTTGGAATAATGCATCCCGAAGAAAAACAAAACCCTCTTTTTCCAAAGCTTTGCTCAATAAATGAGCCATGCTCCGGCAAAAGGGGGCTAAATGCATCCCCGTGATCCCCGTGATCCATGGTACAAAGCAAATCATCACGTACTTATGAATCCATAATAACCACTCTTTTAACAACCGACTTAATTACGAGGTAGGCTGGTCCTTTGTCGCAGAAAATTGACGAAAAGCGAAAAATTGACCAACTGCGCAGGCTGACCTGGATCGAAACTTTTCGCAGATATATTAAGATTCCTTTTAACATAGCATGGCTCAAATAATTATCACCGAGAGTTCTCAGGCGACTTTTGAGTAAGCGTTAACACAACAACACTGCTTTTTAGGTTTTTTAGTGTGCATTGTTGGAATTTTTCAGTGTAGATAACATTGTTTCCATGTGTTATTACAGTATGTATACAGTAAAATAATAAACCTTTGACATATGTCGGCGAAAGATAAGGCAAGGTGAAAAACTACTGAGCTCTTTTTGAGATGTATCGGAAAACTAACATAGACGATAGGATACGTCATCGACCATCAACCAATGAACGCGAACTACCTAGACAGCTCTCCACTAAAATATCACAGTTCAACCCTGAAAGGATTACACGGATTTTAGCCGGAGCAAATTATTTGGAAAATACGGAATTTGCCATTTTTGATAATTTACGAAATATTAATTTGACTTTGTTTTAGTTTAGAAACGATTTCTTTTTGGTGTTGTTTAATTTGATTAATTTCTTGGAACAAAACAAAAGGTAGGTTACATACATTTTTGATTATTGTTTCCGACATTTTTGTTCTAAACAGGTTCCTGGTGAATTATTTTTATTTCTTGGTACTGTGATTTTTTTTTGTACAAGTTAAAGAAAATAGCATAATTTACAAAAGTGACATTATCAGTCTTCGAAAAGAAGAAGAAGGAAAAAAAAAACTAAATTGGTCCAAGAAAAGCTGGCATCTATTGCTTGCTAGGCTCATTTTTTCTTACCGACGGAGAAAGTTACTTCCGCCATGTTTGTACCTTATCATTTAAAATGAGGGAGCCTAAACGAAGATTTCATTTGTAGAATTTTTGTCTTCTGTAATTTTATTTTATATCGAGTTGAAATGTCCGCAACGTTCTTTCTTGTTTACCATGGAACCGTTCCAGTGGAATATGTTAATGCAAATATTTATAATTATGCTTGATGTATTTTTTCTGAATGTCAAGGTTGGCCTGCGATCCAGGACCTGAATGAGTAATACCTAATGAGCACGTGATCAAAGTCACCGCCATTTTTTTTTGTGATTAGCTTAACACTAGGTCTTTCTGCACGATAACCGAAAACAGAGGTCTTTGCAAATGGTACAGATCAAGATTAGACTGCACAGAACGTTTTGTTTTGTCAAACCTCAAAATAAAAATCTGAAACTCGAAAACATTTTTATCTTATAGACGTGACTAGACAAGCGGACGGTATAGATTCAGATCAGACTGCACATTCTGTGCAGTCTGATCTTGATCTATGCCGTCCGCAAAAGCCCATATTTTCGCCTGTGGCGCTGAAAAGGTTAAACCTTCAGGTGGACGTGTGACATTGCCTTGATCTACATTCCAGTCGCGATTTTAAAGAATTTTGATTAACTTTGTTTTCAATTGCGCTGTAATGCGTCAAATACGAGGAGTTCTTTTTCACGTTCCTGTATCAGGACACTTCGTTAATGTCATGGCAAACGGGAAAAATGGGAGTAACTACAAAATTCTTCTTTTACCACGTTGCTTTCAATGTTAGCCGAATTTTTATTGCCTTCAATGTATCCCCTATTTTTTCTCTTGTACCGTCTGTTTTGGTTTCGATGGGGACAGTGTTTGATTATTTTTGTGTTTACATACCGTTGCCACCGGTCGCCCATATGAGCGACGCCCTAAGAAGTTTGCTAGTTATTTTACGGGAGATAGTGCAAGATACAGAACGAAACTCATTGTAAGTTAAGCCTGGTTCTTTTATCGTGCTCGTAGTATAGCACCGTCATACGGGACCTAACTTAAATTTTCAGTTTGGCCAGCCGTGGGAATTGAAGCCACATTCTCAAGATTCCCTTGATTTTTTTTGCTTACATGGCTAATGCCGTACCACTTGAGCCAATCTGGCAAACTAAAAAGACATTGAGGATAGGTTGGGCGGGTTAACGTCGGAAATGTCAAGCTTATAGCCTCACTTGCGCTTATAGTGCTTTGACCCTAAGAGTGCCTAATAAACGATATGGACAAATTCGAACAAGGAAAAAAAATCAAATGTTGAAATTTCAAAGCTGCTTTTTTTTATCAGAATACATCTATAAAACGGACAGTGTAGATAAAAAATCAGGCTGCACGTTTTGTGCTCTCTGATGTTGGTATGCACTGTCCGCAAACGGAAGAAAAATTGTAAAAAGCTCCTTCAGGACAATACTTGAACACTTCAGAGCTTTTCAGAATATTTTAACAACAAATTATGTACCAGTTCTGCTCTTCTTTTGTGGACGTTCTAGATGAAATTCAGATTCCACACGATTAAGGCCAAATACCGGCAAAAAATGAACTCGTTAAAATTCATTTAAGTCTAAATCATACCATTTGAAATTATGGAAAATATGGTGAAGATGGCAATCTGTAATTGTGTTGTCAGTCTATGTGTTACTTAGTCATTGGCAGAAAAACGATTTTCAATCATGAAAAAGGTAACCAAAACATGATCTGGCAACTTTTAACCTAGTTTTGAACTTGATTTCTCTTCCAGCGGCTTACATTCCGACCGACTGTACAATAACAGATTGCCTTTTTCACAACACTTTCCATACTTGGTAAAATGATATGATTTAAATGCATTTTAATACCCGCCTTGTTTACTTTTGGCAGCTATTGTTATTATTTATTTTAAGTATTCTGATATTTTTATTATCAGTCCTCGGACAGAAATTAGCTGAGCCATGGATTCAAACATGCTATCCCCCCCTCCCTTAGTTTCAAGCCCTGTACGTTACCGACTAAGCTACCCGGCTCGGCGAACCTATTGCTGGTATTCAAATTAAACAAAAAACTAAAACGTTGTAGCAACAGCCAAATTTGAGCAATTTTACAAGATAGGGCCTAAGCTTGATTTCAAAGCTTCCCCATAACAGATTGGTTCAAATTTCAACATCTTTATAATAATATTAATAATGAGCACCGACCAGGAGTATTCGTATTCAAATTAGTACGATGACGTCATATCTGATGTATTAAAAATAGACAGAGTTACTATATGCAAAGGGACCATACCGTTACTTAACGCCAAAGTCGCACCTTTTCACTGAATGTAGCTGTACAGTTTCTATATGATTGTCAAGAGGGAATATATGAACCATGCTCTGTGAAAAAAGAGCTTAATGCATCTGCGAAAAGCTTCCGCCCAGATCAGCCTGCGCAGTCTGCGCAGGCTGACCTGGGCCGAAACTTTTCGCTATTGATCAGTTTTCTGTATGTCAAACGACCACTCTACCTTATATTACAGTCGGTGTTGGACACAATGGTTTGGGATCCATGATAATGTGATGATTTTCTCGCTATAATGCATCATGGAGATGCATTAATCCCCCTTTTGCCCGAGCATGGCTCATATCTTGTTGTGTTTTTGATTTTCGGCATGAAAACTAAATAGCCCCTTTCACAGTTTCAGTCAATTAATCGTCATTTAGCCCCACTAAACTTAACAATAGCTAGTGTTGTTCGGGTAATAGTCAACAATACGAATTCTACGGGATATAGATCTAACCCATGAGTGCAAATCATAACAAAGCTTTCAGTGTGGAGAAAGTCCGTAATTAGCTAAAAAGACAATGTATGACGTTACCATGACCTTTTCAGGACACAATACCCAAGTGCAAAAACAATCTTAGTTGTGATAGTCCTTCAAAAGGTAATTTTAGAAAAAAACAAGATAACAGTCTTGGGGAAAACATAATTGATATGTACGAATGGTAGAATACTTCTTTTTTCAGTGGGCCTATTTATAGTTTTTTAGTGCGGAATTTTATCATTATTATTTGTTGCTGTGGTTAAACACCGATAAATACTACAAAAGATATTTTTCTCATCAAACGAGCAGAAACTTGAAGCTAACATTCAAGAAAATATGCTAATTTGGCCTTCAAATAAGGGGGGATTGGTCACCTTGCAGTCGGTAGCTCCTTTCTATGCCTATCGGCATAATCCTGCTAAATAAGTGAAATGAAGATTTCAAACCAATAGTCAAAAACCCAAATTTTGTTATTTCAAAGGGTTTGTTAGGGAAAGATAACTCTTTATCAGACAGAATAGATCCAAGATCAGACTGCACGTTCTGTGCAGTCTGATCTTGATATATACTATCCGCAAAAGGTCAGTGAGTCGCGCTTAGCAGCCTAAGGGTATATGAAATAAAGTATGACGTTATCGTACTTGATTTGAATTAGAATCCCACATAAT
The DNA here is from genome assembly GCA_946811185.2 of Hippopus hippopus. NCBI lineage: Eukaryota > Metazoa > Mollusca > Bivalvia > Cardiida > Cardiidae > Hippopus > Hippopus hippopus. The sequence continues at coordinate 35,574,556 of OX328100.1, forward strand.
CGACGTGTTTATTGATCACGTTACATTCCTACAAATCTTTGCGAAAATTCTGGCTCGAAGTAAAATAAATATCCGAATAGGCTTCGTAGCCCAGGAAGCAAATACTAGTGAAAAGTATTTTTTTCCCTTACATTTGTCTTTCTTCTCAACGGATGGTTTGCCAGCTATCACGTTGTTTCATTCAGTGATGAACCATCTTTTCAGTAAGGTGAGATTACAAAATTCTAAATACTAGTAGACTAAATAGATCTATTCCGCTCAAGTGAGAGGTATACTCCCGATTTTTTTTTATTTCACATTGTTCATTTTATACCTGCCAATTTTTGTAAACGTCTTTTCGAATACCATCCACTTACAAACTCGTAAAATAGTAAATTACAATGGGAAAATCAAGGTTCTATTTTGTTTTGAGCTTTGCATCGCGACAGAAATAATAATATTCGTGAATTGCATCGTGTAAGAAATCAGATCAAAATTTGGGGAAAAAAATATATAACAAAAACCTTGGTTACAAATAAACATGATGTATATATTAAAACCATGCTCTCGCAAAAGGGGGCTTCATACAATTCCATGATGCATTATTCCAAGCAAGTTATGATGATGATTATGGATCCCTATTTTTTTCATCCGTTTTGTCTAACAACCGACCTGAGGTAGACTGGTCCTTTAACATGCAGAATATTGACCCATAGCATCTTTCTCCATCAATGTTTGACGCTCTTTTCGTCTGATTCTCCATTTCTTTTTGTGATTTTCTTTGTGGTAAATTCTCGATTGTTTTTTGTCTTTTTTTTGACCGAGACTTAGCGACAAAGACAGACAAAAAGAAAAAAATAGACAAGCGGCGTAAAACAAGCTAGTGCCTGTACATTTTGTTTTTGTTGTATGCATTTAACCCTTAGGCTACTAAGCACAACTCACCGACCTTTTGCGTACAGTGTAGATCAAGATCAGACTGCACAGAACGTGCAGTCTGATCTTTGATCTACACTGTCCGATAAGGAGATATTATTCCTCAAAACATGACTTTGAAATAGCAATATTTGGATTTTTACTATCGAATTGAAAATTTCATTTTAGTTATTTAGCAGGATAAAGGTTAGCCCTTTATCACACGATCCTAAGTTTAAACGACCGTCAGAAAGAGAACTTTTGAAAACATGCTGGTAACCAGCATTTTCTTACAATGTTTTCTAGGTTGTCAAAGACAAATCCAAATCATTTGCGCCAGACTGAATTTGTTGTCTGCAAATGATTTCAATTTAAACGAGTCTAAAATTTTGTCGTCTTGTGAAATGTCAAGAAAGGTATTTTTAATTATAGACAACAATAGACGAAATGTATTGATTTAGTCCGATTGAGTGCAAAAGAAATATCTTTTGAATTCACACATTGTCAAATTTCTATGACGCATCTCCCAAAAAACGTATCGTTTCGAAAACCTATGAAAGGAAACAAACTGAAATAGATCTAACGTCGATTAGATCGATGATATTGGCACCAAAGTGCGATATTATCTAGGATTTCTAATTATAAATCTTTTCTATATAAAGTTGTATGGCTCTTTCTTGTGTTTAGGCGTCCTTGCACCATTATGTGTTTTCATGCACATGCAGGCAGTTCTTTCTTTCTTTCTTTCATCTAGTTGCTCCGTCCTCGTATTACTTTTCATGTAATATTTGTATAATTGAAACATCACAAAAAAGAGCCCAAACAATTCGCCAAACAAGTGACGTTTAGGTAATCCATGTTAAAGATTCCCAGGTACTCGTAATTGGTAAATACGAGTGAAGACGTAATATCAATTCATCTTCCATTATACAATAGTTTACGCTAGGAGTTAGTATTTAATCTGCACAAAAATGTTAAATCTGTTTTTTGTAGCAATTACAAAAAAAACCTATACTGTGTATTATGAAGTGGGGTGCGTAAAGGATGAGCCGAGACGAGACGTTTTTGCATGAGTTTTGATCTTAGTCTCTACCCCAAATTTATAATTGAGCCATGCTCTGTGAAAAGGGGGCTTAATGCTTATGCGAAAAGTATCGGTTCAGGTCAGCCTGCGCAGTCTGCGCAGGCTGACCTGGGCCGAAACTTTTTGATATTCGTCAATTTTCTGTATGTCAAAGGACCAGTTTACCTTGTGATACAGTCAGTTGAAGGTCAAAACGGTTTTTATGGATCGATAATTGTGTGATGACCTGCCTGGTATAACGGATCACGGACATGCATTAAGCCCCCTTTTGCCAGAGCATAGCTCAATTATGTTAGAGGAATTTGTTATAGTAACAACTTAAACTCTTAAATTCTACTTTGAAAGTGCCTTTCACAATTTGCGTCCAGTGCAGATCAAGATCACACTGCACAAAATGTGCAGTCTGATCCTTGGTCTACACTATCCGCTTTGCTGAGACATTCAGGACAAGAGCAACCTTTGAAATTTCAATTATTTGGGTTTGAATTCTAGACTGAGAGTGTCTGCTGGGTTAATTCGGAGATATAAGGGTAAATAAAGATCGCTTAGTTTGATCTTGAACAATGGTCCATCGAGCCCGGTTGCTCATTCGGCGAAGTACTCGGATGAAAACTAGGAGGCCGCTGCTTCGAGTCCTCAACCCGGTCAGTTTCTTACCGAGGATCGATGCTAGTCATTGCAAGAGAATTCATTTTTCTCTCACCGCTGATCAAAGAAAGAAAGACACGTACAATAGTTTATTCCTCTGATACAAACTTCAATGAGACATAGGATAAACCTTTACAAAAACATTATTGCGACCTTATTCTTTTACAAACTATTTCGATTCAATAAGAATTTTTTTGTGTGCGTTCTGTTTTGATACGCTGTTTACAGGTTTGGATACAACTACATGTACATATACGATCTGACCCTTAGAAAAAAAAATAACCTTTAGGCTGCTAAGTGCGACTCAAGGCGACTCAGTGTAGCTCCAAGATCAGACTACACGTTCTGTACAGTCTTATTTAGATCTACTCTGTCCGCAAAAAGTCTTTGAGCCGGGCTTAGCAGCCTAAGGAATAATTCCTAGAGCGCTAACAATGAAATGGGGTTTCTTAATTGGGAAAACAGACCAAAATGGTGCAATTTCGTTGCCATAAATCTAGGCTGGATGATATGTTAAAATTAGCAAAAGAATGAATGAAGAAAAAGACAAAAACGTTTTTGGCTAAAGGAGAAAGAGCTTGTCACACAGATTTTTTTTTTTTTCCTTTTCTCAAATTTTCCCAAAGGCTTTATTTGTTGAGGATCGTTTAAGTGCTTTTAAGTGTTTGGTCGAATAATGTTATTTCAACTTTTTTGGATAAGAATATATCCTTATTGGACATTACAGATCTAAGATCAGACTGCGCTTTGTGTGCAGTCTGATCTTGATTTACACTGTCCGCAAATGGTCATTTAGTCACGCGTAGTAACTTAAGGAGTTAATTAATACAAAGCGAACTCTGTATTCTTTTGTTAATTTTAGGCAAAATCCCGGTCCGTCTCTTAAACGCGAGAGTATGGGTTTTTCCTTTTCCCCTGTTTGCTGTCGAAACTTAGTGGACAACTCTTTATGTGTTAAAACCATTTCCTTACCACAAACGACACAAGAACCCTTTTTTTTTTGTGTGGACAGAGACGATCAAGTTTAGGCTGCACAGAACGTACAGTCTGATATCTAATCTACGCTGTCCACTATTTCAGTCGAGATTATGACCGAACTGTCTCGCCTAAATTTGTTGCCGTTAAAAAAGTGAATGAGTTAATATTTGTGAGCCATGCTCAGTGAAAAGGAGGTTTAATGCATCTGCAAAAAGTATCAAGTCAAGTAAGCTGTCCGCGCAGGCTGACCTGGGTCGAAACTGTTTGCTTTTGTTTACCATTTTCCTGCTAAATAACTAAAATGGAATTTTCATTTTGATGGTAAAAATCCAAATATTGCTGTTTCAAAGTTACGTTTTGGGGAATAATATCTCCTTATCGGATAGTGTAGATCCAAGATCAGACTGCACGTTCTGTGCAGTCTGATCTTGATCTACACTGTCCACAAAAGGTCAGTGGGTTGCTCTTAGCAGCCGAGGGGTTAAATAATCTACATGTCGAGGGATCAGTGTACCTCATGCTTCACTCGGTTGCTAGACAAAATGGATATTACGGATACATAACTATGTGATGATTTGCTTGGTATCATGCATAACGGAGATGCATCAAACTTCTTTTTCCCAGAGCATGGCTCATGTACAGGGAAAGTGAACCTGCAGGGGAAAAAGTTTGTCTTGACAGCAAACTTACAGCTCATTTGTTTTGGTGTGCGACAATCAAATGGCAACGCCCCGTTCAAGGAAAACAAATCGTTTCTATGTGTTTGTCCGTCAAAAGATGATTTCTTATTTTTTGAACGGTAGAAAGCATCGTGGGAAAAGGAGAATACACTGGTCACTACAGCATTTCTCCGTTTCTTTTAATGTTTTCTAAGACTTCTTTCTCAGGGTCGTTCAAACTCGGAACGGTGTGGTAAAGGGTTAACTCATTCATGCATTTCCTAGTTTTTCCTAGTTGCTTCTTTTGGGTTTTGCAGTGCCTTTCCTTAGAATATTCCCCAAGGAAAACCTAAAATTACCATGAAAAAATGGAACTCAGAACTTCTAGATTAAATAATCCTACACGTCCACAGGGCCCCTTTTGTGATGTAAGAATGTCCCGTACTTCGTGGACTTTGATACGGAAGTTGCCAGTTTCCGTAATGGACGACTCTCACTCATTATGAAGTTGGATATATATATTGAGTCATGAAAGTTTCTTTCCTGCATTATTAGCCAAATGGATTTTCTTTCGTAAGCGGTAACGTTTTGTAATGACTGTATGACTAACAGCTATGATGTTCCTAGCAATGTCAACCTAAGAACATCTTTCTCTGCGTCTGTCTCTGTCTCTGTCTCTCTACTTATCTTTCTCTTTTCTAAATAGAAAACATCAATCTGTCTCTTTGCCTCTGTCTGTCTGTCTTTCTCTGTCTGTCTGTCTCTATCTCTCTCTCTGTCTCTCCCTGTCTGTCTCTCTCTCTATGTGTCTCTGTGTCTCTCGTTGACATTTGAACAGATAATTCTTAGACACAGTTCTACGAAGTATACTAATCCCTTAGCCCCTTTTCAAGACCGTTACCAAGTTTTAAGATCTAAAAGAACAAAAATTCAGTATACACAAATTTCGAATTTTAGAGCCTTTTTCCGTTTACTGCGTCTAAAATGATATCGAAAAGTGCCGATACATGATTAGACTGTACATATTGTAAAGACTGATCTTGATCCACACAGTCCTCAAAAGCAACTGAATTTGTAATAATGGTTAATCGTTATAGCACCATTTTTTGATTTAGAAACAGGACAAGAATAATTGCAATATTGCTGTAGTCCGTAGAGTGTAGTCTATGGTGTTTCAGCAAAGCAGACAGTGTAGATCAAAGATCAGACTGCACGTTCTGTGCAGTCTGATCTTGATCTATATTGGCCGCAAAAGTTGTAAAAAGCGCTAACGTGTTATAAGGCTTAAGCTAGCAATATCAGCTATTCAACATTACTGTCAATGCAAACTCGTTGATTTATCCCACCGATATCGAACAGTCTCATGCAGATCCTAAAGAAAAAGGCCTTTGAAAACATTGTGAGAAAAGAATAAAATACTGATACCCAGCACACAGTGTTTTCTACCCTTTCAAATGTCATCATATTAGATACTTATACATGCGTACCTCGTTTGCAAATAATGTTGATATACATAAAAAGTTTTCGCCAGGTTAATAAGTAACTCTTTCGTCTACCGAGTGAGTTTAGATCAGTTTATTTCGAGGGTCCGTAAAACTCTTATCCGCTGCAGATGAAGCGACTTTTTGGGTGTATCGTTTAGCAAAGTTCTCTACGATGTAAATTAAATTTCAGACTGCACAGTCTTTGCAGCCACTAGCTTACCTTGATCTACTTCGTCTGCAAAAAAAAACAATATTTCACCATAACAGGTTTTAGAATTTATTCTTATCTGAACCACTAGTAAACACGTGCATGAGTACATCGACATGTGTTTCTAAATGTCATGGCATTTTACTCGGTGCGTTGGGTTCCCTTGCAATAAATTTCCCGTTCCAAACAGTGTCACATGACATAAGATGGCGGCAGCTGTACGAAATTTGCTCTTGAATCACAAATTCAACGAATTCTGAGGTGTTTCGTCGTTATGGTAGACTAAGACTGTAGGTCAGTAATATTTTGAAACATGTTTAAAGGTGTGTACCGCTAATGCTGTGTTTCATTGGATCTAAAGTGCATTTTATATCTTGCAAGTCGGATGTACGAACCCTTGTCAATGGCGCAGATTTTTTAGCTAGTTTACAAGTTCGAAGGACTGTAGCAGCCAAACTACATTAGCCACTGACAAACAGTTGTGTTTTTCTGGTAGAAAAATGTTTTAGCTCTCAGTTGTCGAAAGAATAAGGAGAATAACTGTTAGTGTAGAAAAGATACATTGTTTTTTGTAATTGGGGGCGAGTAACGGTCTGTACAAAGTTAAATCCCTTGTTTACAATATATAGTCTACGGGTGACAGGAGTCAAACTACGGACCCTTATGTTTCGAGTGACATCGACAGTTAGTGAGGACAGTCGATCAATTGTTTTTCCCGATCTCTCTCTCACACCGCTCTAGCCCTTACAATGGTGTCTTTGAGGTTTTATCGTTAAATTAGACATAGGTCTGTGTTCGTATTGATATCTAAACAGAATGTCATTCGATTGTTAATAAGATTAAAGCATCTCATTTTGATCCATTATACCAGACAAGTTATTACATATCTATGGATCCTTTTTGTCCAACAACCGTCTGAATCACACGGTACAATGGTCCTTGGACATGCAGAAAATTTACAAATAGCAAACAAGTATCGACCCATGTCAGCCTGCGCGAACTGCGCAGGCTGACATGGTTCGATACTTTTTGCAGATGCATTAAAGCCCCTTTTCACAGAGCAAGGGTCATATGCATGTCACTGATGATTGAGTGCCGGGTCCTGTTTTTCAATCAGTCTGTCTGGATTTGACTTTAACGACATTGGTTCTGAATAGGATATATAGATCTTAAAATATACCATGAATCAGATAATATGAATTAACCCTGTCCCACACAATCCCGTGTTTTCTTCACTCGGAGAAGAAGGCTTTTGAAAACATGGCTATGTTGGAAAAGGGGAAACACTACTGGCTAGCATTTTCTCCCGTACCAACAATATTTTCTAAACGTTACAAGACAAGTCGATCCCTCGAGTCACATTTAATTGTTCGTCTGGAAAAGCTTTGAATTTGGACAAATCTAAAATTCTGTTGACTGGAAACGATGGAAAAGAAGATAGTAAGACAAACATTTATGTGGTTACATTTGGGTTGTAGCATAATATACAAGGGAGATAACTTTAACTTCAGTGGGAATTCAAAGTGATTCAAACTGGAGAGGAAATTTTACACTAGCTCCTCCTTTTGTGACATGTCGCAGGTCAATATACGTCCTCTTGTTCAAACCGGAAACGGTAATCCGGTCTCACAAGTGACGTGACCTTTTTTTTACGTGTCGTCTGTTTTATCCCATCACCAGACGACAAAATGTTAGACTGGTCCAAATTCGAAGCTTTTGCAGACGACAAATTAATTGTGGAATAAATAATTAATAGGTCTTTGAAAAAAGTAGAGAAAAAAATGTGGTAAAAGGAGAAAGCGCTTCGTACCAGCTTTTCCATTTTTTGTCACAGTATTTATGAACGCTGTCATTCTCAGGGTAGTTAAATCTCAGCACTGACAGTTTAAGAGTTAACACCTAAATTGCCTTCTAACCAAACTTGATTAAGTTGTCTGAGGTGTAACAGTAGATTTTTCAGAAATGGAAGACAACTTTGGTCATATATACGTTGCAGGTATTGGACGATGTAGATCCAAGATCAGACTGCATGTTCTGTGGAGTCTGATCTTGATCTACGCCATCCGGAGAAGTTGTTCAAGTCACCACTGGCAGTGGCAGTTACAGGGTTAACTCTTTACCACACAATCCTGACCTTGAAAGGACGGCTTTTGAAAACACCACAGGAAAAGGAGAAAATGCTGGTAACCAGCAGTTTCTTCTTTTCCCACAATGTTTTCAACCCTATTAGGGACAGAAATCACCAGTTGAGCTACATTTAAATGTCGTCTGCAAATGCTTTTAATTTGGTCGAGTTCGAAATTTTGAAGTTTGGTATAAGGAGTGAAAGCAACATGGATTCACTTTGGACACTTTGGATGAATTTGGACAAGTTCGTATGGCTTTGAATGACAATCTGAGGACATGGTCTTACTCCATTAACATTACCCTGCTCAAGAAATGAAATAAAACTTTCAGACCGATAGTAAGAAGCCAAATTTTGCTATTTCAAAGTTATTCTGGGGGAATAATATCTTCTTGTCGGACAGTGTAGATCTAAGATCAGACTGCACGTTCTGTGCAGTCTGATCTTAGATCTACGCTGTCCGCAAAAGGTCCTTGAGCCGCACTTATCAGCCTAAAGGTTAGCCTTTTGTTACGTGCGGAATTGTTAGCTATGTCCTTCGTAAATATCACCACAAAAAATAATAAGTATAAATAAGCGAAGCACTTATCTGTCGTTAAATTTGAATTCTTTACTAAACGGGAAACTTTTATTTTCGGTCCATATTGAAAGCATCTAAAGACGACAAAACTTGATGTGGCTCTAATGATATAATTTGTCTTTTTATTGGGGGTGGGGGGGGGGGGGGGGGGAAGAGAACATAGTGAAAAAGGGGAAAATGTGGTCGACTGTTTTTTTTTTTGCTGTCACGATGTTTTTAAAGACTGTGTTTCTCAGGGTCGTTAAGAAACGGTATTATTTGGTTAAAGATTAAAAGGAATATATGAAGAATCTAGTTTATTTGTGCAGGACGTGGGTAGAGTAAGCATATGAGCCATGCTCTGTGAAAAGGGGGCTTATTGTATCTTCAAAAAGTATCTACCCAGGTCAGCCTGCGCCGTCCGCGCAGACTGACCTGGGCTGAAACGTTTTGCCATTAGTTAATCTTTCTGCATGTCAAAGGGCCAGTCTACCTCATGACTCAATAGGTTGTTATAAAAAATGGGTTTTATGGATCCACAATTATGTGATGGCTTAAGGCTTGGTTTATGCATAACAGAGATGCATTAAGCCCACTTTTGACGGAGCATAGCCCATATGTGTATGAGATTAAAAAAAAAATCCATTTTGATCGAAATACCGCCAGTTTACTCATCGGCATTCCTTTTGTATATTGTTTATTTTCATTGTTTTTCTGCAGGCTATATAATGTATCAAATGGATAAAGAGATTAGTCCATTCTCACGTTTAGCATTCACCCATGCCTTCAGGTTAACTCTTTGCAAAACAACAAACCTTTTACTCCTCCAATATGAGAATGGTAGCAGACATTAAAATTACAATTGTTACAACTTAGCCTATTTTGTTCGTAACTACCTTAGTGAAACGCGGCCAGGTCACGAGTCAGATACACTAACCACTTAGCTACCCTGCCGGGCACAAAAAATTGTAAAGGGCAAAATAAATGCCCCTGGAATTGTGAAAAAAAATGTTGCATTTGACAGAAAATATATTTTTTTTCCTTTTAAATAATAGCCCATGATTTGATCGTATAGTATCATCTTTTCTTTTGGATAAAAACATGACAATAGTCAAATTCAAGATAGATCAAAAATGGATTAAAAAACCTTAGTACTAGTAACTTAACGTTTAGAATATCCTTTTTGTACGTAAAATCAAAATATCATAGGAATAGGAAGAGGGGCGATTGAAATAGTTGCTCCTACAACGACCACGTTCTCAAAAGTTGCATAAAATGTTGTACAATGTATCTGTATTGAAAAAGGTTAACACGAGAGAGAGAGAGAGAGAGAGAGAGAGATTACTTGCAACTTGAAAGCGATCTCCCTTTTTTCTTTGAAGTTTGGTAAAATGACGATATAATTGGGGATAAACGATATTGTTTGTCCTCCGATATTTGGCATTTACCCAATAAAACTATCATGTGTCATACTCAGAATTCAAAGGTCCTTAACCCTTATCCTGCGAAATACATGTAAGTTAAATGAAACTTTCAAGCCAATAGTAGAAACTTGAACAATGTTACTTTAAATTTATTTTTTTGGAGAAAAATATCTCCTCTTCGGACAGTGTAGATCCAAGATCAGACTGCACGTTCTGTGCAGTCTGATCTTGATCTACACTGTCTCCTTAAGTTCCGTGAATCGTCCTCAGCAGTATAAGGGTTAAATCTTTCAGCGTTGAATACCATATATAAACTCCACCTTTTTCTCCACGGCTAAAAATAAATTCCATGAAATTCAGTTTTTTGAATTAGAGGCTTGACTAAACAAGCAGACGGTAGCACGTTCTGTGCAGTCTGATCTTGATCTGTATCGTCTTCAAAAGCCCCCATTCTTACTTCTGACACTGTGCAATATTCGTATGTATTTGTTCTCTCTTCTTCAAATTTTAGGGTTATCCCTTATCACGATTAAAAAGCATTTTTCTAAGACTCGAATATGGTTTATGTTGAGAGTGTTTATTAGTTTGGTTACAATTTTAATTGAAAAAAAAAAACATACTATGGGCCATGCTCTGTGTAAAAGGGGGTAAAACGCATCTCAGTGAAGCATTATGCCGCGCAAGACATCACATAATTAGGGATCCATAAAGTCCGTTTAGTCAGAAAATTGCCTGACACATGTGATAGACTAAAAAAGCAAAAGGTTTCGACCGGTATCAGCCTGCGCGGACTGCTCAAGCATACATAGGTCGTTTTTTCCCCCAGATGCATTAAGCCCCTTTTTCACAGAGCATGGCTTATTATTATAACTGGTAACAATTCTTTTCAACTTAATGATGTTGTGTCTTTATTAAGCTGAATGATATGGATTACTATGGGTGCTTTGCATAGAGTGCAGATAAAGATTAGACTGTACAGTATTAGTTGTACGGTCTGGTGGCAGGTGACTTGGAAACTTGTTTACGGCTGTGGTGAATCAAGTCGCCCCGAGCCGAAGGCGAGGTGGCGACATTATTCACCACAGCCGTGAACAAGTTTCCAAGTCCCCTGCCACCTGACAGTACAACGAATTTATTATACTGCAAAGTTTTACCATTCCAACGTGTGTTAGCGAATTTTATCTGTTTTTTGGTTTCAAAAATTGAGTACGCCGACGAAGTAGGATTTCCCTTCTGAGTGCCCAAATTCAGTGAAAACTGACGTCACTGGGAACTGACGTCACTGAAACCTTGGTAAAACGTGCTAAAACGTGCAGTTTGGCGCATAATCTTGATGTTAATCTTGATCGACGCCGCCATTTTGGATGTTGTGTTGATAGTGTAATCATGTATACGGGGCTCCCGAAAGGGAAACTGCTTTTACGTTGGTTTTGCCAGTGTACATGATATATATGTTCGGGGCATATTATCTAATCAGATCACGAGAATTTTTTTTGCAGTCTAATAAAACCTGCAATACTATATCTGATCTACATGGTTCGACCTTTAGTGAAAAATTCTGGCCGTACAAGCATAGAATTTCCACTGTACTCGTCTGCCCTTTTTGTTAGTGGGGTATAATTTGTATAATTTGCCCACAGGAATCTCATAAATGTGGCTAAAATATTTTAGTAGACAAGACATGTTTTTGACTTTGCTGACGAATCGTTAGATTATATGGTAATAGGTTGAAACATTTATCGAATGAATTATTCATAAGCCGATGTGGATGAATGTATCTGATGTAAAAATTGTTCGCTAATGAAACCGAGGTGTCAAAAAAATAAACACTTCATACAGTGGTGCCAGGCCTCTGATATGTTCGCAATCCCAACAGTGTGAGTGCTTATCACATCTATTGTCGTTCTTGCAGCTTGAATAGATCAAGATCAGACTGCACAAAAAGGTCAGCCAGACCCTTGATCCATACTATTCGAGATGGCGTTCTGCCCTAATGTCACCTTGTTGCTACATGTATATCAATTTATTCGTTATGATTTCAGAAACTTGCATGTTCTTATCAATTTGTGAAGCAGCAGTTTTCGACTGTATTTGTTAGTTTCCATGCTGTTCTGATTCTAAATCTCCTGAAACCTCATTTTGATTAGCTTAGATTTTCTATCTCTACCAATCCGATTTGTTTTTGGAATTAACCATTCGGCTGCTCATCAAGACTCAGTGCGCTTTTGCGAGCAGTTTAGATTCAGATGCACCGAACAAATGTTCTGATCTTGGATGTATATTGTCTGGTAAAATAAGATTTTTCTCCTCATATTGCAGCTGTCCGTCTGCTTTCTAACGTACAAACGATACTTGTTGAAACATTTGTATGACATCTAAGCGACCTCATATGTATGAATATAAAATCATATGCTTATCTATTTGCACGTCATCTGAAACGAGTTTCCTTTTCTGTGTAAAGAAAGTTTGTTTATTGTTAAAGGGAGCTATTCAGATATTTATAATATCATCACTCTTAAAAAAATTGATTTAAATCTGGATTAAGAAAAGCGATAGCTGGCAAATCAAATAGAAATAGACGTAGTGACCGGATTGAAAAACAACTATCCCGTTATTTAAAGGTCCTAAATTGCATCTCTTTTTGAATGTTACCATACAGTTTATACCATTACAAAGACAAATATATGCAGGTTTATTGGTATTTTACAAGAAATTTTGATTTACAACATCAAAACAGAACAGGCCACTTTAAAGCATTTTTCAACATTATTTAAATTACATCACCGCGGTCAGTACACATAATCATGCTTTCCAAGGGTTTTCTTTTACCTGCACTTCGCGCATCATTCTGTCCACTGGCTGCTTTCTTACACAAGTAATGTTATCGTCAAAATATGAACAACGATCAGATAGAAATGAATCCTGTCGCAAGCACTTTTATCATTACTCAGAAAGAATTGTGATTTGAACCAAGGCCCAAAAGTTTCAAGACCAGTACTTTTATCAGCTGAACTACCAGGCTCGTTGGCATAAATACGAGATAAGTGTAACAGTTTTGAAAAGAACAGGAACTAATTTTCCTGCTCCCATAAGCGTGAAAACAGCAAAGGCGTTCGTATCGAGTGGTACATATGTTCAACAAAGAACCGTTATTGATGGTACATATGTTAAACATCAAGAGTCTGTTTTATACCTGTAGGAATTACCGCAGATCATCTACGGCGCCTCATCATAAACTCTGTAAAACCCTTCGACTGGTAAATAATTAACTCCTTCACAGGCAATGGCGATTTAAATTACTTTTGCAGACGGTGTAAATCAAGATCAGACTGCACAGACCGTGCAGTCTGATCTTGGATCTACACCGTCTGCAACCCGATGCTTGATCGAAACTATCTTCACATGCATCAAACACTATACTGTCAGACCTCCAAAAAAATGGATTGCACGTGTAGTTTGTTGGCAGTGGAAAAGTTTAATCCTTTTCTACACATTCCTAAGCTCTAACAACCATGTGAAAGAAGGCTTTTCAAGCATTTGTGGGGGAAAAGGAGAAAGTGCTGGTAACCAGCATTTTTTATTCTTTTCCCACAACGTTTTCTACCTATTGAAGGATAAGTAAACGCACTGCCGTTTGAAAAACATTTGAATTGTCGGCCGTTAATCGTCTCAATATGGACGGGTCTAAAATGTTGCTGTGTGGTAAAGGGTTAAAATGATTATTTTCAGTCAGTCAAGTGACAGGGTTTAGATCAGACAACACTTATGTTAATGCTGATCTTTTCCCTAACTCTTCATAAAAATACATTCATGTTCACGAATGCCCAGAGATTGATTGCTTGTAGCTTTATAAGGTACCTTCGTGCTACAGGCACATTTAGTATAGAGATAGGTAAACGGTGTAACTATTTAATTACTTTTGATCCTAGAACGAGGCCCACCTGGAAAACCATGCTATTGTTTTCTTTTTTTTGGAGGGGGGGGGGTGTTAATTATCACTCATAATATGAGTCGGGCGAATAGCGTTTGTTTCTTTTGTTGATATATGAGGACCTTTTTATTTGCAATTGCTTCTTTTAGGCCGCACAATATACCGGTATGAACTCGAACTTTTTCGACAGCTAAAAATATAATCCACTGGAACTCGGAAAGCTTTTTCATTTGATGAACTGGACTAAACAAGCGGACGGTATAGATCGAAGATCAGACTGCATGTGCTGTGCAGTCTGATATTGATCTCTGCCGTCCGCAAAAGTCCTTGTTTTCGCCTATGGCACTGAAAGGGTCAATTCAGTTATTGCACAGTGTGCTCAGCCCTCTAAATCATAAGTACCTTGTATATCCTCTCCAGCGATAAGCGCAACATTCTTTGAATTATTTATAAATACATGAGTTTTTTCGTTCATTTGTAGCCGTTTAAATTTTCAAAGATACATCTATACTCGTGTTCAGGCAGTTTTCAGCCAGTTCTTAACCCATTTGTTCCATATTTTATGAAACTATAATTATGCTGTTATCTTAAAGTCAGATGTTGCTCCTGATGGCTGCAAAATTGCACAGATTACGACAGAAAATGCATTTCAAGTTTTGGAGGCCTTCAAAGCAATAGCTGTTGTCGTTTCCGCTTTTAAATGACGATAAATCTTTTGTCTTTTTCTATCCCTTACATAATATATATTGGTAATTTATTTATGTTTACACAGCGAAGCCATTTTACACACTTTCAAGTTTTACCAGCGTTTTTTCCTCTTAAGCTGTAAGGATGTACCTTTGAGATACATAGTTTAGAGGTGATAGTATGGCACCTAGCAAGGTTTAAAGGGGTTGAACTTTAGAAATAGCAAGTATAAAACGACGAAGAAATGCATCACATAAACGATATCTTACATTCCAAAATACTTCATAAACAAATGTATGTATTATTTCATGCTTCCCGGTAGGATATCGAGAAATAGCAGTGAAAATATTTTTCGATATTACACGGTACGACCAGTGAAAATACCGATTTTTATATTCTAGTTACCTAGGTAAATTGCTCGCGACTCACAACCAGATGGAAATATGACGTCATTTACCTTACATTTCTCGCGGTTGACGTAATATTCTAATGCGTTGCTATGCGCGAGGGGTACACCACGGGGAATAATTGAAAAGAACTGTACTGGATTTTGATAAAGTTCCTCCAAGAAAAGGTTAAAAGCATGAAATAAATAGAATATTTGTTTTTTTCGGTGAAAGATCGAAATTTATTTCATCGAGTGAACACCATCGGTAATATTTTCACGAGTGGCAGCCACACGTGAAAATATTACCGATGGTGTTCACTCGATGAAATAAATTTCGATCTTTCACCGAAAAAAACAAATTTCCTCTATTTCCTTTTTCTATAACGCCCATTCCATGTTTTATTACGGAACTTTTCTTTGTATAATCTGCAAGAGATACAATATTGCCATTCAAGTATATAAGTTTTCAAATAAAGTGGTTGTACTCGACCTTGCGATGAGCCAGACATAGTTATCACTATGTCACTTCGGTGTATGTACGTCTGTGAGTGCGTGCGTGGGTGCGTCCGTTCGTCCGACTTTGTCCGGACCAGAGCTTCTATATTTATGAATGGATTTCAAAGTATTTTGGCACAATTATTATCCTTCATGCAGAGAAATGCTGTTTGAAACATTTGTTCAGGTAGGCCCAAGGTCAAGGTCACACTTCAAGGTCAAATGATAGAATTGTTGATTGGAGCTTGTCCGGAGCAGAACTTCTGCATTTATGGATGGATTTCAAAGTTATTAGAAACAAAATGTTTTTCTACATAAGTAGAAGTGCGCTTTGAAACATTTATTCAGGCAGGTCCAAGGTCAATGTCACACTTCAAGGACAAAGTGATAGAACTGTCATAAATGGAGCTTGTCCTAGCTACGACTTCTACATTGTTTGACACAAGCGTTCTCCTTTACCGGTAGGAGTGTCTTTTGAATCCTTTGTTCAGTTATGACCAAAGTCAAGGTCACGCTTTAAAGTCAATGATAAATTTGACATACATAGAGCTTGTCCGAGCTACAACTTCTACATTTATCAATGAATTTAAAAATAATTTGGTACAATTATTCTCCTTTATGAGAAGTGCCATTTGAAACATTTGTTCAGGTTGGTCCAAGGTCAAGGTCACACTTCAAGGTCAAATGATTCAGTTGTCATTAATAGAGCATGTCCGAGCCATAACTTCTACATTTTGGGTGGATTTCAAAATAATTTGGCACATTTATTCTCTTTCATGAGCACAAGTGCCATTTGAAATATTTGATTCTATATGTCCAAGATCAAAGTCACACTTTAAGGTCAAATGAGAAACTTATCATAAATAGAATTTAGTTTCTACTTGTTCATAAAAAGGGAATACGCCTATCCTCATGCAAATTTGAAAACAAAAGGATCTGAAATAAGATAAATGTTCATTGAGTGATTTGTTACTTTTTTCCCCCAAGACATAGTGCAGCTTATGAAATCCATTACTCCCCCCACGGCGGGCTCGACATGGTTGGCCTGGGCAATCTTCTAGTCTTAGACTATTTTTGAAATGCGAGACTACTAGTGAAATATAACAAAAGTATGCACCGTTGTTATCCACTCGTGCGCTTCTAGATATGTTACAGTATTAGTTGTACGGTCAGGTGGCAGGGGACTTGGAAACTTGTTCACGGCTGTGGTGAATCATGACGCCCCGAGCCGAAGGCGAGGTGGCGACATGATTCACCACAGCCGTGAAAAAGTTTCCAAGTCCCCTGCCACCTGACCGTACAACGAATTTATTATACTGCAAAGTTTTACCATTCCAACATGTGTTAAGCGAATTTTACCTGTTTTTTGGTTTCAAAAATTGAGAACGCCGACGAAGTAGGATTTCCCTTCTGAGTGCCCAAATTCAGTGAAAACTGACGTCACTGGGAACTGACGTCACTGAAACCTTGGTAAAACGTGCTAAAACGTGCAGTTTGGCGCATAATCTTGATGTTAATCTTGATCGACGCCGCCATTTTGGATGTTGTGATGAAAATGTAATCATGTATACGGGGCTCCCGAAAGGGAAACTGCTTTTACGTTGGTTTTGCCAGTGTACATGATATATATGTTCGGGGCATATTATCCAATCAGATCACGAGAAATTTCTTTGCAGTATAATAAGAAGCCTTTTACCCGTTGAGCGCTTTTCACAAATATGGTAACCTTTGTAGTCAGTTTAGATCAAGATCAGAGCAAACAAAACGTGCAGTCTGATCTTTGATCTACACTGTCCGCTATGCCGAGACATTCGAGACAAAAAGCACCTTAAAGTAGGGGTTATTTTTTGGTTTATCCGGCGCTCTATATGGGATACTGTCGTAGTAACAGTCATTCCAATAATTTATTTATAACGTTAACCTGTTGACCCTTTACCACAAAAATCTCGAGTCCTGAGAAAGCAGGCTTTTGAAAACACTAATTTAATAGAGGAAAATACTGGTAAGCAGCATTTTATTTTATTCGCATAATCTTTTCTATCATTTCAAAGAAAATACTACGGTTGGAGCCATATCTAACTTTCGTTTTACAACTGCTTTGAATTTGGATTAGCCTCAAATTTTGTAGATTGGTAAAGAGTTGATCTCCAAAAGAATAATACTGATAAAATTGGCACTTTGACCAATCGACAGAAGTTACTCAAAGTTCAAGTATTTTTTATCAAACTGTTTTGAGGAAATCCCACCAATGGCAGATTCACGGTCATACTGTACCTTAAGTGCAGTCTGATCTCAATCTACACAGCTGCACAGGGGAATAAAAATTGTCCATGGCGACCAAAGGGATAATGAGATAGTTGGCCAGACGAAATTCCCGCAAGAACCATTATCCCTGTATTAACACCATAAACAATCAACGAAGGGCGGTAAACGCCAAAGTGGGAGGGGAGAAATGCAAACTAGAGAGAAAAATCCATATGGCCTACAACACGCGAAAAGGGGCATGCGGGCATTTGCGTAAAGTGTCGTATCGGATCAGCATGCGCCGTACGCGCAGGCTAATCCGAGATGGCACTCTACGACCATATTAGATTTTTTCCTACAGCAGACTTGCGCAAAACAGAAAATTACGTGAAAACGGAAAGTGTCGTTTTGAATTAGGCTGCGCGGGAGCGGGCTGACCTGGCGCGACACTTCACGTAAATGTCCGAATGCCCCTTTTCGCGTGTTGCAGGCCATATCTTATGGGGTCCGTTAGTCAATACTGTACAAAACTGTGGTCATACTATAGTATGTTAGACTTGATCTTTTTATACGTCAGAACGGTCGTTTTACACCATGGTTCTTGTCGATCGTCTGTCCGTTTTTCCGTCCATCAGTCTTTCCGTCTGTCCGCCGGTCAACTACAATTAGCATTTTGATATGAAGCTTTCTTTTCTAACAGTTTCATTTCGGTCCGTATTCACCATGCACTCTTGATAACAGTTTTGGTCTAATTCTACATTCAGAAATTGACACAAATTCTGACTGGCTAAACCATTTGGTTTAGCCAATCAGGAGTTGTGTTAATTTCAAATTTTTGAAAAAAATCTTGGAGAATAAGATAAGGAATGTTCTTAAAAATGGTTGGTAAATACTGATCCTATTTTCACTTGAATCTCCATTATAAGCAGATACACTCTTTTTCATCCTTGGCCATTAAACCTTCCTATGCCTATATTCATCAAACATTCTAAATTACATTTTTAGTTTTAAGTCTAAATTTGAAAAGTAACGCAATTTCTGATTGGCTAAACCTTTTGGTTTATCCACTCAGAAATTGCGTTTCTTTGAAATTTTGAAAATTACTGAGCATTAGACTAAGAATTCAATGTAGAATGGATGAAGAATACAGGCCCTTGACCCCTCACTGAGATATCACCTGTACGTAAAACCGAGTTCATCAGTATGAGTGATGGTACGGCATCCATGGTGCAGTCGTTAGCAACACTAACTCGTGAAACTAAACTCGCGGGTTCAAATCTTCGTGACACCGATTGTTGATTTCTTCCCCCCCCCCCCCCCCCCGATAAAGACTAACAGGTCTTTTCATATGATTTAAGCCAATTTTAAAAAATGTAATTTACTCAGACTTTCAATTAAAGTGTTATTTTCAGTTCCGAATATGGAAAAATGAAAGGTACGTGAATAGATGCATTGGCCTCCGGGACATAACAGTAGTTTTGTATAATTACCTGGTAGAATGTCACGAAGCTGGAAGGTGTATTACTCTTCACCGAACGACAAAATTTTGGACTTGTACAAATTGAGAGCATTTGCAGACGACAACATACATGTAACTCAAAAATTGAAAAAGTATTTGTGGAAGGTTCGAAAACATTGCGGGAAAAGGAGAAAATGCTGGTTACCAGCATTTTCTCCTTTTCCTACAATGTTTTCAAAAGCTTTCTTCGTTAAAGCGGTAAAACTTCGGATTGTGTGATAAAGGGTTAAATATAACATTACAGGCCATGGTTTACTGTATCAATTACCCATAGGAATTTCCTTCGGGGCAGATGAGTTTTTCCCTCTGTCTGACCATGAATATTGCAGTGTGTAACGAATAAACCAAAATAAATTAACAGGTAGACTTGTTTGAAATTTGATATAGGCCTATATTGGTAGTTGGTTTGCTCGATATACAAGAGCCATAGATACGAAACTGAAACGAAAACAGAAATAATAGAACTCAACTTGGGGTGCATTTTATAAGAAATATGAGAAAGAAATGACAAACGTTTTGAAAAGAGTCGACCGATCACTTCTGTTTAATCGAGTTTAAGTAAGGAAACGTTGCGTCTGATCTTGACCTACACCGTTTGCTGAATGCTGCGAAACTCTTCTTTATTCTTGGAAGTATTAACTTCTTACTGTACTAATAGAGTTTGAAGCTTGTTCATTTGTACCAGAAACGTTTGCAGATAATATGGCCTGCAGCACGCGAAAAGGGGCATTCGGACATTTGCGTCAAGTGTCGTCTCGGATCAGCCTGCGCAGTCCGCGCAGGCTAATCCGAGACGGCACTTTACGACTATGTTAGATTTTGTGCCACAGTAGACTTGCGCAAAACAGAAAATCACATAGAAACGGAAAGGGTCGTTTCGGATTAGTCTGTGCGGACTGCCCAGGTTGATTCGAGACAACACTTTACGTAGCTGTCCGAATGACCCCTTTCGCGTGTTGCAAGCCAATTATATGAGCGATACACTGGCAAAAGGGGTTTCCGTGATGTATTATACCAAGCAAGTCATCATATAGTTATGGATCCAAAATAATCCATTTTGTCTCACAACCGTCTAAATCCTGGGGTATAGAACGATCCCTCGGCATGCAGAAAATTCACCAAAAGCAAAAAGTTTTGACCGCACAGGCTGACATGGCTCAATACTTTTTACAAGTGCAGTAAGCTTTCCCCCTTTTTTTTCATAGAGCATGGACCAATATTGAGAACTTTTATTGAAAGGGTAGAAAACATAGTGGGAAATAGGAGAAAACCTACTAGTCAGTATTTGCTCCATTCCCCACGATGTTTTCAAAAGTCTTCTGTAGCAGGATCGTAAGAACAGTGAAGCGTTATGAGTAATATGGATTTTAGTGTTCAGACTCTAACACATACCAACTATTAACCTTCAGTTCTATTATTCCGTCTGCACTAAATATAATTGAGCCATGCTCTGTCAAAAAGGGGCTTAATGCATCTGCAAAAAGTATCGACCTAGTTCAGCCTGAGCAGTCCTCGCAGGCTAACCTGGGCCGTAACTTTGCTTTTGATCAGAAGTTTCTGCATATCAAAGGACCAGTTTACCTCATGATTCAGTCAGATGTAAGAGAAAATAGATTTTATGGATCCACAATTATATGGTGACTTGCTTGGTATCATGGATCACGGAGATACGTTAAGCCCCATTTTGCCAGAGCATGGCTCATAATATTCTTGATTACTTTGGAGGAAAGGCAATACAATCCACTAAAAGCCATCAGGACTTTTTTTTCATCTTTTAAGCTCATTGGCTAGATTAAACAAAAGGACGGTATAGATTCAAGATCAGACTGCACGTTCTGTGCAGTCTGATCTTGATCTATGCCGTCCGCAAAAGTCCCTGCTTTCGCCTATAGTGCAAAAAATGATTAACAGTAAAGCACGAACTTGAAATCAGCATTTCGTTTAGGTCCTGCAATTAACATCCTGTCAATCGACCAGATGGGGGATATTGATATTTACTGAATGCTCTTCTTTTATTTACATTTCTTGGAAATCTTATATTTGCACGCGGTTCTTCTTTCGACAGCCTTGGAAGCCTCCGCATATGCTTTTCACTTTTCGCTACAGGTATTGTCGGGGGGGGGGGGGCGCTTACTGAGCGAAACCTTTCCCATATAATCCTTTACTCGCTGAAAATAAAAAGAAAAATTGACTAACCTATGTTGAAAGCGATTGCAGGAGAGGTGAAACATTGTAATTAAATGATATTTACTGTCTTTGCAAGAGAAAGAGAAGTAAACACTGTGAGAAAATGAGAAAAGTGCTGGTTACTAGCATTTGCTCCATTTCCAACAATAATTTCTTTAAAAATATCTTCAAATTGGCTAAATCCTTTACCATACAATCCCTAGTTTTAACGGCCTTGAGGGAAAAGCCTTTTGAAAACATTGTGGGAAAAGGAGAAAATGCTGGTAACCAGCATTTTCCCCTTTTTTCCACAATTTTTTCTAACCTTCCCAAAACAGATTTCAGTATGTGAATCACATTCATTTTGTTGTCTGCAAATGTTTTCAATTTGGACCGGTCCAAAATTTTGTCGTTTGGTAAAGAGTTAATCCCACACAATCCCTAGTTTTAACGACCTTGAGCGAAAAGCCTTTTGAAAACATTGTGGGAAAAGGAGAAAATGCTAGTAACCAGCATTTTCTCCTTTTCCCACAATGTTTTCTTCCCTTTCAAAGACAAATCCCACCATATCAGATAACACTAAATTTGTCAGCTACAAATACCCTCAATTTGGACAAGTCTAAATTTCTGTAGGTTGGTAAAGAGTTGAACACGGGACAATTTGGTAAAGAGACAGTCCCTCTCCGACAGCTGTGGCTTCCCCTTTTAGCAGTTTTTCTCGAATTACTAGTCACTAATTACTTTCTTATTTAAAGCTGCGGCGGACATCTCATTCTCAAGATATACATGTATGGCTTGCAACACGCAAAAAGGGGCATTTGGACATTTGCGTAAAGTGTCGTCTCGGATCAGCCTGCGCAGTACGCGCAGGCTAATCCGGGACGGCACTTTACGACTACACTAGATTTTGTGCTACAGTAGACTTGCGCAAAACAGAAAATTACATAAAACGGAAAGTGTCTTTTTGGGTTAGCCTGCGCGGACTGCGCAGGCTGATCCGAGACGACACTTTACGCAAATGTCCGAATGCCCCTTTTCGCGTGTTGCAGGCCAATTATGATATAGATGAGCCATGGTCTGGCAAAATGAGGCTTAATACATCTCCGTGGTGCATTGTACCATTCAAGCCATCACATAGTTATGAACCCATAATAGCCATTTTTTTAAACAACTGATTAAATCATAGGGTAGACTGGTCCTTAGATATACAGAAAATAGCGAAAAGTTTCGGCCCATGTCAGCCTGCGCGGAGAGTGCATGCTGACCTCGGTCGATACTGTTAGCAGATACATTAAGCCCCGTTTTCAGGTAATAGTTATAACATTGTTTCAGGTGTAATACACAAAATGCTTGTGAAAAATATTGTAGTGAAAGGAGAAATTACTCGTTACGAGCATATGTCTCCTTGTTCCAAAATGTTTTCAAGAAAAATTGTCTGCACATGAGGCAAAAACTCCTATTTATGAAGAAATGATGGGAGGAGTTGAAATCAGATTGTCCGTCTGTCTGTCCGTCCGTCCGTTCGTCCGTCCGTCAACTTGCTTGTCTGTCTGTTTGTTTGTCTGTCCATCTGAGGGCAAACTCATTGCTTTAAAACTTGGCATAGGTCAGCAGTGACCGGTGAAGGACGCAACATCCGGTGTCTGTTTTAATATATTTATATTATATATATTAAAATATATATATTTTTAATATATTAATATTATATATATTACATTATATTATTCCCGTGCAATATGACGTTTTTGTGCATAAAACCTTATATCAAACATTTGCATGTTTAAAAGACCCTGGAAAAGAAGCCCTTTGAAAATATCGTGGGAAAAGTAGAAAATAACATTTTTTCCCTACAAGGTTTTCTACCATTTCAAAAACAAATCACTTTGGCGGTTGAAAATGCTTTCAATTTTGATGATTCTAAAATCTTCTCCTTTCGGTTAAAAGTATATGCACGATAAGTGTGCGGCGTTCTCTTTTCGAACCACGTGAAGGGGATTTTAGCAACATTTCATGAATATGAGCTATGGTCTGGCAAAATGGCAACAAATGCATCTCCATGATGCATGATACCAAGCAAAACATCGTACAATTATGGATCCATAAAATCTATTCAGTCTAACAACAGACTGAACTTGGAAGTACAATGGTCCTTTGATACGCACAAAATTGACCAATAGCAAAAAGTTTCGACCCAGGTCAGCCTGCGCGGACTGCGCAGGCTGACATGGGTCGAAACTTTTTGCAGATGCATTAAACCCCTTAATCACAAATTTTCTTGACGTCCAAGGCACTGCCATTTCGAGCCGTTTTCCGCTGCATAATGAGCCAAGTCAGCCTACGTAGTCCGCGCAAGCTGACATTGGGACGAAACCTTTTGCTATCGGTAAATTTTCTACATGTCAAAGGATCATTCTATCACATCAAGTAGACGATTATTAGACAAAATAGATATTATGGATCCATAAATATGTGATGACTTGCTTGGCATAATGCATCACAGAGTTGTATTATACCCGTTTTGCAAGACGTATAATCTTGTGTATGATTTCAGGAAGATGGGTGACACTGGAAAGGTCTATGAGGTCGATCTGGAAAATCTTGTCGAAGAATATATCTGGAAGAGGTACAAGGAAGACCTGGGCTTTTTTAGACGTATGTTGTTCAGGAAAAACCTTCATTACATCGACATACGCTGGGGATACGCCAAATTTGAGCACACAACCAAGAGATCGAACATTTCGCTTCCCGAGACACTCAAGGAAACAACTCTTGATCTCTACTCGTCGGAGTATGAGAACGAAACTACAGATAAACAAACGTACACGTTCAGTACAACCCGGCAAACAACAGCTACGACGTCGATTCAGATCCAGGATAGTTACACGATCGGCGCCAAGACGAACCTAGAAGTGAATCTGGGCTCATTACTGAAAGTTGGAGGTGAAGCAAGTGGAGAAATGAGTGTCACCAACACTAAAGGAGAAGAACATTCCGTTGTTCAGTCTTGGAATATCAACACCAACGTAGAAGTTCCAAAACAAAGTCGGGCTACTGCCACGCTAGAACTGAAAGCAATCAACAGAGTAACAAGTTTCGAGGTGAACACCGTTCTTTCGCTTCCCAAAGGTAACCTTCCGGTATCCATTCGCAAAGTTGCCGACAACACAATCGTGAAAACCTACTGGATAACAAACATTTCTGCAATCTTTCCCAAGGAATATCTGAAACGCAGTAAAGACATTGTCGAAATTGTCAAGGTGAATGTCCCTGGGACGGATATTCCGGATATCCAGGTTAAGCTCACCACTCGCGGTGTTTGCAAGAGAGTGGCGGGCAAGGAGCAAAGGGTCAAGGTCGAATATAAGCCCCTTACCTCGGCAACGGAAGGTAAATCGTCTGCGAAAGACAAAAAGGCGTCATCTTCCAAAAAAGCTACGCAAGGGGAGTCTTGCAAAGAAAATGGTGACGTCATACCCGAGTAAATAAGCAAAATGAGTTGGCTCTAACTCTGTACAAAAGAAGAAACTTTTAGACTGGTCCCAATTGAACGCATATGCAGATGACAAATTAAAAGTGGCTCAACAAATGAAATTTTGTCAGCGAAGGATCGAAGACATTGTGGGAAAATAAGAAAATGCTGGTAACCAGCATGTTCTCCTTTTCCCACAATTTCTTCATATGTCGTTTTACTAAAGGCCGTTAAAAATCGGGATTTTTGTGGTAAAGTGTTCAACCACACTACGAAAATCACGGACAGCCGTATTTCAAACGATTAGTAGACGAGGAAATAAATGTGGTTCAAATTTGTTTATATGTCTGTGAAAAAGGGTGGAAAACTGTGATTGGGAAACATGAGAAAATGCTGGTTACCGTCATTTTCACCTTTTTCTACAATATTTTCAGAAGCTCTTTCAGAGTCGTTAAAACTTTGGACTGATTGGTAAAGTGTGAATGAAAATACTCAAGGTCTTAATCACAAACAATTTTAATTCAACTCCAAAAGTCCAGAGACACCCGTCTAATTGGTAAGAGACATAACATCTCAGCCAATCAAATTGCGAGTGTCGGAATATAAAAAATAGAGCAACTATTTAATCCCTTAACCCTTTACCAAACAATCCCTGGTTTTCACGACCCTCAAAAAAGAAGCCTTTTGAAAACATCGTGAGAAAAGGAGAAAATGCTGGTAACCAGCATTTTCTCCTTTTCCCACAATGTTTTCTACCCTTTCCAAAACAAATTTCAATTTTTGAGTCACGTTAATTTTGTCGTCTGCAAATGCTTTCAATTTGGACCAGTCTAGAATTTTGTCGTTTGGTAAAGAGTTAACCTGCTGAAAAAGTCAAAGGAAAATTTCCAGCCGATAGAAATAAATCAAATATTGCTATTTCAATGCTATTTTGTTGAAGAAAAACTATTCGCCTTTTCGGACAGCGTTGAGTTACGATCAGACTGCACTTTCTGTGCAATCTGATCTTAATCTACACTGTCCGCAAAAGGTCCTTGAGTCGTGCTTAGGAGTAATAAGTAAATATTAAACCAAAACTATTTCTACCTTACGCTTTATGCTTTTTTGTGATCAAATGTATG
The DNA here is from genome assembly GCA_946811185.2 of Hippopus hippopus. NCBI lineage: Eukaryota > Metazoa > Mollusca > Bivalvia > Cardiida > Cardiidae > Hippopus > Hippopus hippopus. Next base: position 35,600,639 of record OX328100.1, read on the forward strand.
TTTATGGAAAACTATAGAGACATTCTCAAACAAACTGATATCTAACAGTTCCAGTACGACTATACTACATGAAGGAAAGCACCTTCCAATAAGTCCCTATGCTTTTTTATGCCTCCGAAAAAACTTTCGGAGGCATATAGTTTTTGTTTAGTCCGTCAATTTGTCTGTCTGTCCGTCTGTCCGTCCGTATTCGTGTCCGGGCCATAACTTTTTCCCCCTATGGATCAATTTCAAAATAACTTTGCATAAATGTTGATGAAGATGATGTGTCTTGAGCAAGAGGCATGTCCGTAGGTTAAAGGTCAAGGTCATAGAAAGGTCAAATGTGTTGGGGGTAGTATTTGTGTCTGGCCTGTAATTTTTTTAATTATGAATGGAAAACGATAACATGTTTAGAAGGAAATTTTGAAAGGTTATGTTCATGTATGGCTTGTAACTTATCTTTATTATGAACTAATATCAATACCTTTGTGTATAACTGTCAGCCACATAAAGACGATATCTCGGGGGTAAGAATCATGTCCATAGGTCAATGGTCAAGGTCGAGGCAAAGTCAATTGTCCGTTTTTCGCGAGCAGGGTATAACTTATTTCCTTATCGCTTAATTGTAGAATAACTTCGCACAAATATTAATCACATCAAGACGATGTGTCAGAAGAGTCACGTCTGTAGGTTAGAGGTCAAGGTCACAGCAAAAGTCAAAAGTATTTTAGGGGGTGGTGTTTTTGTCCGGCCTGTAACTTTTTTATGAATGAAAAGCAGTAGAACTTTGTAGAATTGTCATCCACATATACAGGTTATGTCATACCTTTAAACCATGTCAGTAGGTCAAGGGTCAAGATCACAGCAAGTTCAAATAACATTGAATGGTCAACAATATAAAGATGATATGTTGTTGGCAAGAACAATGTCCGTAGGTCAAAGGTCAAGGTACTTGCAAGTTCGACTGTTTGTTGTTGTATCCGGGCCGTAACTCTTTTTTTATGACTTAATATCAAAATAACAGTGTTAATCACACCAAAAGGATGTGTCATGCACAAGTCACACCCATAGCATAACGGTCAATGTCACAACAAGGTCAAATATATTTTTCTGTGGTACATGTAGTGTCTGTGTCCGACCTGTTACTATTTTCATTCATGAGTGAATTTCAGTATGACTTTGTAGAAATGGCAACCACCTATAAACGATTTAGCGGGCACAAGAACCTTAACCGTATCAAAGGTCACGGTCAAGGCAAGGTCAGAAGTGTTTGTAAGTGTTGTGTCCATAGCTTATGTTCATGTGCACAGCTCACAGGAAAAGGTTACGCTTTTCGAGAGCATCAGTCACTTCTAAGTGACACGTCTTGTTTCTTTCGTCTTTAGTAGAAGAGGGGAAGGAGTTCTTGTAATTCTTACGATGCAGATTAATAAATTTTTTTGACTGTGTATTTACCCAGTATGAAACATTGTTAGAAATTTAGAAAATGTCCCACAATGTTTCATAATGCCTCCTCCGCCATAAGCGTCAAAACTTGGACTTATCTGGTGAATGGTGAATTTTTAGCATAAAATGTTTAAATACAATGTTTGTACATACAATGTACATGTATTATGTATAAAAGACAATATCATGAATAACTAGTTTTTGCAACTGCAGTAGATTACTCGCCTTTGACTTTTGTGTAAAATAAAGCAAGAAATAAAATAAAAAGGTTCATTATCAGGCAGTTTTTCGATGCCGCTATGACTTCATTTTATTTTGATTTTCTGTGGAATGGCAGAGATAGACAGATTTACTTATTAAGTACAAATTATGTGTATATAGATAGTAGTGATTCTTGTTTGGCCTGCAACACGCAAAAAGTGGTATTCGGATATTTGCGTAAAGTGTCGTCTCGGATCAGCCTGCGCAGGCTAATCCGAGACGACACTTTCCGCTTTATGTTATTTTATGTTTTGCGCAGGTCTGCTGTAGCACAAAATTTAATGTAGGCGCAAAGTGCCGTATCAGATTAGTCTGTGCCAACTGCGAAGGCTGATCCGAGACGTCATTTTACGCAAATGTCCAAATGCCTCTTTTGGCGTGATACAGGCCATTTGATTGTAAGCGTTTCACGTCGTTTACAACATTATTTGTGTTATATCGTGGCGGCCTATGCGTCTATCCATGTTTTCCTGGAGTTTCTTTTACCAGTACTTTGCACGGTATTCTATCCAAGCCACTGGCTGCTTTTCCTCATAACCGCCGTTGAAACAATAGACAGCTGTGAGAGAGGAATGACTACGGTCAGGATGACTATAATCAATCCCCGGAAGAAAATGGATGAGTAAAGTATTCGAACCTATGACCTCCTGGTTTTACTAGTAAGTCCTGTGCTCCAAACCGACTGCCCTTCCAGGCTCGGTTAGTGCCAGATTAGTGGCGTTTAGTATTGTTATGAAGATAACAAACATTATTTACAGTTACTTAAAGTCAAATGAAGCCAATGTAGAAAAATGAGAAAAAATGCCACTGTATTTTTATAACTTCTGCACCAAGATGCAAAATGACCTCCACTGTAAATGAACGAACTGTTGTTGACGCTGTACCAAATGTGATTTTATAAATGTGACTCCGTAGAAAACATTGTGGAGGAAGCCTCCTGAAATAATTGTCGGAAGAGAACAACATACTGGTAACCAGAATTTTCTTCTTATCCCACAATATTTCTAACCATTTCATGAAAATTCCATCAATTTTGTCACATCTAAATTTACGTCTGCAAATGCTTTCAATTTAAACAATTCTACAATCTTGCCGTGTGGTAAAGAGTTAAACAGACGAAAAAAATTCAGTCTCTTCCATATTAAAAAACATGCTGAGAACAAAATCGATGTGGCTTAAATGATGCAATTTGCCTTTTAACACTTTATCAAACGGCATAATCTTAGACTAGTCCAAACTGGAAGCATTTGCAGACGACAAAATCAGGGAAACTCAAAAATTGTAATTTGTTTTGGGAAGTCGTCTAAAAACATTGTAGGAAAAGGAGAAAATGCTGGTTACCAGCATTTTCTCCTTTTCCTACAATGTTTTAGAAAGCATCTTCCTCCGGGTCGTAAAAACCAGGGATTGTTTGGTAAGGGTTTTTTTTTTGTACTTTATTTTTCCACGTCTATATGGAACTTGAGTGTCGTGGCCATCCCTCAATGCACCTTACAGTTTATTGTTAGTATTCTGTGTTAGTAAGTGAACTTTAACTCTTTACCAAACGGTCTAGACTGGTCTAAATTGAAAGCGATTGCAGACGTATAAAACGTGGGAAAAGGAGAAAATGCTGGTTACCAGCATTTTCTCCTTTTCCCTCAATGTTTTCAAAATGCTTTTATCTAAGGGTCGGAAAATCAGGGATTGTTTGGTAAAGGGTTAATCCCTTGCCAAACATGACCTTGTTTTAACGATCCTGACGAGGAAGGCTGTTGAAAAATAACCAGCAACCTGTAACCAGCATTTTCCCTTTTTTTCCAAAATGTTTTTTGTTATCCTTCAAAGGACAAATAACAGTTTTTGAGCGTTGTCTGCGCCTGTCATATCCGTCGAAGATTCGATCTGCTATGACGCGTCACCCACCCCCGAATACTCAGTGGAAAAGTAGGGCTTATACCGAAGCTATTAGCCTATTACCCAAGCATGTAGGGGCCGTGTTAATAAATGACCGATTCATAGGTTACATGCTAGCCGATCATAGCTGAATGGATCGCACCAGGTAGCGTTTTATTGAGTAAACGTTTATTTCATTTTGAAATTCAAAGTAACGGTTGTTTTGAAAAATAGTCCGGTTCTGTACCCAGAATGCCCAAATTAGATGGATGTGTATTTGTAGAATGCCATCTAGCGGGAGATAATGAGGTTTTGAATCATATTTAATTTGTCATTTGAAAATGCTTTCGATTTGGTAAAGAGTTAAAGGAGAAAACAATGTGGCAACAGAAGGAAATGATAGTAGCAGTGTTTTCTTTCCACCAAGATGTTCACGTCATTTGAAATTCGATCTGTCATGTTTGCTTTCATGTGATTATGCTTATGGGATAAATGCTAGGGTTTTTCGACCCCTAAAATCATGGTCACGTGATAGATCTAGTTATGGCTGGCTGTCATGTGTCATTTCATATACATATGTGATATAATAATAATGATGATATGATTATGTATGATTCGCTGTTGTATATTTTATTTCTTGTTGAAAATATGATCAGATATTATGTGATAAACAAATATCCATTTTGACAGTTTTGTGATAAAATAAACTTAACAACGTATAAACAGTTTTCCATTGTATCCTTTTCTGTGCAGTTTATTTGTTTGCTTTCGATATGATGAATTCTCTCTCTCTCTCTCTCACACACACACACGTGCATCCCTCTTTCTCTGACATTTACTTTGTTTCTCATTTTTTTCTGAGGGGAATTATATTGAAAAAAAGAAAAACGAAAGAAATGAAGCACCTAAAGTCAATACTGTACTTTGATACTAGTTTCAAACAGACAGAAATAAGACACTTTAACATGAACACAATGAATTATGCATATTTGTCGCCCACCTGTCAAAGGTAAAGCTATCCAGTTGTCGAAAAAATTCACCAAAATATCGTCCACGCTAAAAGAATCAATTTTGTATGATTTCCAATGTTTTTCCTTATCATCTTACAGGGGAAGTAACTCCCAAGAAGCACATAACATTTTAAAACACTTCTCTCCCTTGGCCTTTCCTTCCAAGCAAAAATACTCTTTGCTTTGTATTAACCCTTAGAATGCTCGACTCACTGACCTTTTGGGGACGGTGTAGATCATGATCAGACTGCAAAGAAAGTGCAATCTGATCATTGATCTACATTATCCGATATGGAGATATTATTTTCCGACACATTAGTCGAAAATAGAAATATTCGTGTTTTCGTGTTGATAACAAGCATTTTCTCCTTTTTCAACAATGTTTTCTAGCTGTCAAAGGCATTTCCAATCATTTTGGTTACATGTAACTTGTAGTCCAGAATTGCTTTGAGTTGGAAATCTCTGTCGTTTAGCAACTTAACTTCTTACCAAATTACAGAATTTTAGACTTGTCAGAATCAAAAGCATTCAGATGAAAGGATGGTTGTGGCCCATATTATCAAATTACCATATTATATCAAGATTCGTCTTAAAAACAGGTAAAAAAACGTTGTAGGAAAAGTAGAAAATGCAGCTAACCAGCATTTTTTTCTTTTTCTCACGATGTTTTGTAACAGCTCTTTTCCTTGCTGTCGTTTAAAGAAGGTATTATGTGGTACAGGGTTACACAGAAGTTTTATCACATCTTACCGATCGTTTTCTTCTTTACGTCAGTTCTGGATTTCAAAAGTACTACACTGGATTTCTATGTGACTTGCACAACCTGAGAGGATCGGACAGCAGTTTCCTGATAAAAATCTAAATCAAAGAGAACCTCTAAGCAAATCTTTCTGTCTTTTATCATTTTCTTTCTTTCTTTCTTTCTTTCTTTCTTTCTTTCTTTCTTTCTCTCTCTCTCTTTCTCTCTCTCTCTTTCTTTCTCTATAGATTAGTACAACATATGTACTAGTAAAGGTACATTATAGATTATCACTTTTCTCACGTGACTAGATCAAATATATCAAACATTTACCACATTATCCCGAATTTGATGTCCTTGAGGAAGTAGTCTTTTAGAAAAATTGCTGGAAAAGGAGAAAATGCTGGTAATCAACATTTTCTCCTTTTCGCACAATGTTTTCTAAACACTTAGACAAATGCAATCATTGAAGCAAACGTAATTTTTATCTGAAAATGATTTCATTTCTGGCAAGTCGAGATTTTTGTCCTAAATATGGTAAAGGAGATAACTTTTTTGTCCTCTTTTACCAGGCTTTTTTTTTTCATACTCATCAGCCGAAAATTCATGGTTTTATGAGGCGATACGTATAAAAAAAAGTGTTAAAAGTACAAAGGTACTAAAAAAGATACTCTATCAATGACCGCCTTTCACACGTCACTAGATCAAGTGAATTCACCTTTTACATGCTAAATGAGTGAAATGGAACTTTGAAGCCTATAGTAATAAATATGAATGTTGATATTTCAAATTTACTTTTTTCAGAAAAACATTGCTTATCGCACATTGTAGATCAAGATCAAATTACACGTTCTATGCAATCTGATCTTAATCTACACCGTTCGTAAAAAGTCATGCTTAGCAGTCCAAGGGTTAATGTGTTTTATTTTTGTTATCTTCTTAATTTCCTTCGGGTGCAATGACCATTCTACTTGTTTTTGTAGTCACTGTAGTAAGAATGAGACTACAGAAAGCATGTTGCCTAATTCTGGATTTACAGTGTCCAATTTTTCATGAGATTGTCTATATAAATATAAAAGCCTTGATCTGGCAAAGGCGGGTTTAATGCATCCCCGTGATGCATTACCCATAATCATACCGTGTGGGGTCCGTAAATATGGTGCCCACATGGTCCTCTGTTTTTCTATGATACAAAAGTTGAAGCCGCAGGGAACTTTCATTTTTGTTTGTTAGTTTCATTTAGTTTGTTACTACACCTATTCTTAACCTGAATTTACATAGAAACTTCGGTGGCTTCAGAGTGAGTGGAATATAAAACCTAAGATCTGTTGGGGTCCGTGCGGACCCCAGGCAATATCATTATTATTCTATATATCACGCATGTTATACTCACCTCATACAGTCTATATCTTTATTCCCAGTGAGAAAAAAGTCAATAAATGATACCAGGAGTAGTTGATTTTCAGTTACTGAACTTACACAAATAATATTCTGAACATTTTTTATACAAGAAATCAAGAATGATACAAGTTTATGACTGGAGTCCACACGGACCCCACTTGGTGTGATTAAGTTGGGCAATGTGTCGGTAGCATGAAGGACATAGGAAGCAAATTTTCTCATAATTATGGATCCATAAAATTCTTGCTGTCTAACATCCGACTGAAGCCTGAGGTAGAATGGTCCTTAGACATGCATAAAATTCATCAAAAGCAAAAAAGTTTCCACCCAGGTCAGCCTGTGACAGGCTGCACAGGCTGAGCAGGGTCGATAGTTTTTGCAGACGCATTAAACCCTTTTTCCACAGAATTGCTCGTATACAGGGTGTCCGGAAAGTAAGGTAACACTTTCGTACATTTATATTTTGGCTTTAAATATAAGACAAAGGGATAAGAAGATATATACCTGTAAATAAATATGTAAGTTTTTTGTGTTATAATTTAATTCAGTTTTCATTACATTTTGCGCTTTTATAAAGATTTCAATTCAAAAGTGCTTTTTTTGTCATTGGCGTCATTTTAATAATTAATGACGTTTTCAATGTGACGGCCGATTTTGGTCTTCCTTGCCGAGCACACACGATGAAATTGTCAACCATTTTAGCGAACATTCCATTATCAATCTTCTTGATTTCACTTTCAGTGTTCTTTTACATGTCTGTGCTGTCTGGGTTAGGGTTGTAGACCTTTGACTTCACATAACCCCACAGAAAGAAGTCAAACGGGTTGAAGTCAAGATAAAGTCACCCACATTGCAAAACACTTGTTTAATGCAGGACAGTGCTACGGCACAAACTCCTAAATCTGTGACAGACTTTTTATACGATACATTCGGTGATAGGATAATATCAAAACGATATCCGGAGATAAAAGATTGCTGAATATCGTGGCTTGCACACAATCCTAACCTCACCCTGCGTGACTTCTTCCTTTGCAGTATTTTGAAGTCAAAGGTCTACGATCCCAACCCATACAGCACAGAACTGTTGTTAAACAACATTAAAAGTAAAATAAAACAGATTGATACTGGAATGTGTCCTAAAGTAATTGACAATTTCTTCGTGCATGTCCGGAAAAGAAAGAGAATAAAAGGCCGTCAGATTGAAAACGTCATTACTTACTAAAATGAAGCCAATGACAAAAAAGGTACATCTGATTTGAAATCTGTATAAAAGTGCGTAATGTTATGAAAATTGAATGAAATTACCACACAAAAAACTTGCATATTTTATTTACATATATGTTTATTTTTATCTCTTTATTTGATTTTTAAAGCCATGTTATAAATGAACAAAACTGTTACCTTACTTTCCGGACACCCTGTATTAGAAACTTTAAGATACAAAATGTACTTTAAACAATTGATTGGTCCACTGTGAATGAGTGTAAAGCATAATTATGACAAGTAAATTTTGAGATATTTAATTTAAAGCACGTACTTTTTTTTACACGTGTAATCGTCTCGAATGACTAACAAACATTTCAATTCTTAGGATTAAGTTAGATTCCTGCATAGGTGATTTGACAAATACCAAAGCTGCCGGTTTACTCGAGCATGTATGTTCAGTCCTCGCGCTATATCTGTTCTCTAAGAGAAAAAAATGGGGATTGAATACATCTCCGTGATGCATTATACCAAGCAAGTCATCATATAATTGAGCCATGCTCTGGCAAAAGGGGGCTTAATGCATCACCGTGATACATGATACCAGCCCAAATCATCACGTATTTATGGATCCATAAGAGCCACATCTTTAAAAAACTGACTTAATCATGAGGTAGACTGGTTCTTTGAGAATCAGAAAATTGACCAATAGCGAAAAGTTTCGGCCCAGGTCAGCCTGCGCGGACTGCGCAGGCTGACCTGAGTCGATACTTTTCGCAGATGCATTAATCCCCCTTTTCACAGAGCACCGCTCAATTACTGATACGTTTTTTTCTAACGACCGACAAAATTTTGGGTAGACTGGTCCTTTGACAGGCAGGAAACTGACCGATAGCAAAAAAGTTTTGACCTTAGTCAGCCTGCGGGGTTTGCAAAGGCTGACATGGATCGAAACATTTTTCAGATGCATAAAGCCCCCTATTCTCAGAGCAGAGCTCACATCTTTTCGTTAACAACCTTTTTTCTGTCTTTGAAGATGTGAATCTTTTGGTGGGCACTGATGATGGTCTGTCGGATAGGATTCATCCCTCTTTTGCCTTTGATTTATCTTATCCGTTTCGACGACTTTTCCGCGAGAAAGCAACCGGAAGCTTGGAAATAGTGTTGAGTGTTAAACTGATAAAAGAAAATACAAGAAATATATGCATAGGCAGAAAGGTGCACAGGGTGCCGTAGCATAATTGAAATTTCGCTGAAGGCTTCGTAAACCATGAAAACAAACACACACAATTTTCTCCACTCAAGAGCGAGTTTATTGACTTTTGCCGGCAAAGCAGATAAAGATCAGATTACTGAAAACTTGAAAGCTGATGCTCTTTCGAGAGTATTCAGTCACTGCTAGAAATTGCAATATTTGTATTATATCTTCACAGACAAAAAAAAAAATTGTTAAACTTTTAAGGTTAAAAGTAGGTCATGTACAATAGTGCATTCTAAATGACAGCCTATATTTTCTTTTACTCTTGATAAACAGACTGAATCGTCAAATTACATATAAAAATTGCAAATCGCTCTGTTAAGCGTTTCAGTGCCAAAAATATAAACTCGACATCAATCTACGGCTGAAAATTACATTCAGCTGTGTGTGGACAATTACATGTAATATGGAGGTGCAAATCTTGCAATCAAATAATGGGTTCGTCACTTTACAATCGGTAACTTCGTGTATTTTTTATGAAATCAAATAATTATGTCGTCAAAATACTTACTTGAATAATATCCCACAGACTCGTCACAACTCGGTCGATTCCGTAACTAAATCTAACCTAGTGTTTATCAGGGAGGTTTCCATCTTGAAAACCTGCCAATCACATGATCTTGACCATGGCATGGACCATGTAAATCGATTAGCAACGGCAACATCAGCCGAGTTTATAAGCAACCTGACGCTATAAAGTGCCAATGCAATTTATCGACCAAGTTAGAAACTAAATGTACAAACTGTTTGTCGAATGCATTTATTATTAACATTCCGAAAGCGAGTTGTGACTAGTGTTTTCTTTTTCTAAGTGGAGGGTTACGATTTTAAGAACTGTAAAGCGGTAAAGCGGTGTGATTTCTTTTCCGGCTCAAAGCTACGTGATACAGCCGAGGGACTTGATCAAGGGATCATCCAATGTTTGCCGAGTGCGATCCCACATAATACATGCGTGTTATTGATTACATTACATTCCTAGAAACCGTAGCAAAATTTTGGCTCGAAATCTAAAAGTAATTAAATGGGGTACATAGCTGATTTAGGAAATGCCACTGAAAATAATTTTTCTTACACTTGTCTCTTTTTCTTTACACAGCTGTCCCCTTACTCAATTAGACGATGAATCATCAAGTTCTTGAAGTTTGGTGAGATTATAGAAATCTGAAGAGGCCCCTTGTAACCCTTTACACAACATTATCCTGTTTTATTGACCATGACAGAGAAATATAGCCTCTCTGGAAATCATGTTGGGAAAAGGAAAAGAATGACCAACGTTATCCATTTTCGGCACAGTGTTTCGTACCCTTTCAAAGACAAATCTTATCATTTAACCCTTTACCAAACGACAAAAATTAAGTCTAGTCCTAATTTTAAGCATTTGTATACAACAAAATAGATATGACTCAAATTTCAAAGATTGTTTTGGGAAGGGTAGAAAACACTGTGGACAAAGGAGAAAATGCTGGTTACCAGCATTTTCTCCTTTTCCCACAGTGTTTTCAGGGGGGGGGGGGCTTCTTTTTTAGGGTCGTTAAAAGTCGGGATTGTGTGGTAAAGGGTCACATTTAATTTGCCCTAGGCAAAATTTAATGTTATTTCTATAAAATGATCTAATATTTTGTCTTAAAGTAAATGGTTGATTTAGTTTTCTCTCCATCGTTTAAAGAAACTGAGCCATGCTCTGGCAAAAGGGTACTTAATGCATCTCCGTAATCCAGTAATCCATCACACCAAGCAAGCCATTACGTACTTATGGATCCATAACAGCCAACTTTTTTTAATAATCGACTAAATCATGAGGTAGACTGGTCCTTAGACATACAGAAATTTGACCAATAGCGAAAAGCGTCGGTCCAGGTTAGCCTGCGAGGACTGCGCAGGCTGACCTGGGTCGATACTTTTCGCAAATGCATTAAGCCCCCTTTTCACACAGCACGGCTCAATTATTTACAAACACTCGAGTAAAGATGAGATCAGTGAACTTTTCAGACGGTCTTAAAAATGTCTTATCATAGTTATAAATCTTAGAATGATGATAATACCAAAAAGATGAACAACACTTTATTTCGATGTCAATGAACTCTTATCAGGTTTTCTAAAAGAACTAAAACTAAAAATAAAATTAAATAGCTGTAAGTGTAGATTGAATACCAGATTGTACGTTCTGTTCAGTATGTTTTTGATCTTCACTTTTTGTATGGCCACATAATGATTTGCGTGCCTCAAAGGGTCAAATAAATGGAAACCCATACAGACAGTTTTGTACTGAATTTCGGAAAAATGTATTTGGACATCACCAAATTGCAGACAACAAATCAGACATGGCTTAATTTGGACATGTCTTTATTAAGGCAGAAAACATAATTAGAAAAGAAAAAAAATATAAATCTAGGAACGAGTGTTTTCTCCTTTTCCCACAAAGTTTTTATATGCATTTTTTTCCTTCACTGTAGTTATAACACGTGATTTTTCAATAAAAGGTTAAGTAAATACTATCACTACTTGCCAAACAAGCTTTTTGTTGCTGCTGAATCGAGCTTTTTGGTGCTTTTGAATCGATTTATGTGATGCGGTTGCATCAAGCTTTGTAGTGCTTTGTGGTGCTGTTGAATCAATTTTTATGATGCTTTAAGCTCGAAATTGCTTTGGGATGCTGTTGAATCAAGCTTTATGATGCTGTAAATTTGAAAATTGTGATGCTGTCAAATCGAGCTTTGTGATCCTGTTGAATCGAGTGACGCTGTTGAATCGAGTTGGGTGATGCTGTTGGGCAGAGCATTGTGATATTGTTTAATAACTAATAAGCTCTTAAAATTCGAATAATAGTATTTTCTTCTTAGAATATCACCCTTTCAAATCTCTGACTTACCCACTATGGATTTCATATTGCAGCTCAAGTTGCATCGAATTTATATTCAGCCTAGTCAAAGCAACATCAATTTAGTCTGTATTTGGCTATTATTCAAAATTGAAGAGTAGCCACCTGATTAAATAAAGCATCACGCCTCGACTAGTTAGATATCTAGCCTTGGGACTGAAACTGAATAAATTCGAATACAAACTGTAGACGATGCACGGTGCTTTCTTTTATTACAAAAGTTGGAATACTAAACAAACAAACAGATGTACAACCAGACAATGGTTTGTGATTGACGTATTTATTACATCTCTTCCGCGAGTGATATTGTAGTCAAAACGTCTAGCCTAAATTTAAATTTGCATCAAACAAAAACTTAGTGTTTAAGCCTGTTAAACAATGTTTAACTCCTTTTTGGTAGTCTAAATTGAATACACACGGTGAGCAATTGGGGTAGAAGCAGTTGTGGGTTGCGTTACAGTTCTCCGAAACAGCTGATTAACTGTAATAGTCAAACGGACGAAACCTTTCTTTTTTATGTAAAGAAAAAGTGTTTTTGTATGATTTGAGACGCACAGTTTATTGACCGCTTGACCCCGTCGCACGTGATCTTTTACCTCGCATGCCCCTCCTTAAATGATAGCTGAAATAACAGTCATACCAGTTGAAAAGCCTTCCGGGTCACATCAGAGAAACCAACAGAGGATCGTATATAGTCAACATAAAAGCACACGGTCTGTAAAGTCTGATCTTGATCTGCAAATCTTAGCAGTAAATATTTTTGTCGCCAGTGGGTGATGAAAGGGTTCCGGTGGCTTACCTACATTAAATGTGTTATTGTCCGGTTTTGATGCGTTCGTTTTTACTTCATTCATCTCACGAGAGGGATGTACCTGTATTTTAATCCACAGAGAGCCGAATAAGCCCAACTGACATTTTTTAGTTCAGGTAGTCGATTAAAATATTTGCAATATTATGATTGCTGCAGTCCGCAGTGTTTCAGCAAAGCTGACTGTTTAGAGCAAGATCAGACTACACGTATTGTCTTGACCTACACAGGCCGCAAAAGCAACTATAGATGTGTTAGCCGCCTACAGAGTTAAGGATAACGGATTGGTGCAGACAAACTGGAAGTTTCTATAAACATTTTCTCTTCCGTGAAGCCTATGTTATGGGTAGTCATCAGAATGCTGATCTCTGTGGCCCAGTCGGCAAGGTATAGAGTTTGGAACAAGGGGATTGCTCGTGCGAATCCCAAGCTCGTTCAATTTCTTTCCGAGATTTGATGATAGCCATTCCCCTCACACTGCTGATCACTTTTAGACGATGGTACAGTGAGAAAGCAGCCGGTGGATTGTGAAGAATTTTGAGCGAAGTAGGTCTACTGGGAACAGAAAATTTTGAAACGCATGGATAGATGCACTGGCCGCAGCAATATAACTGATAAGTTAAAAATGGCTTAAAAAACACCACACGAACAAACCATAAAACTAGATCCCAGTCTGATCATTTATAAAGTAAGGCATTTGTAAGGACAACAGGGATCAGGCCCACTGCAATCGAACATTTTTCTTTATTTGAAGACTTCTTTCTATAAGAAGGGGCTTAATGCATCTGCGAAAATTTTCGACCCGGGTCAGCTGCGCAATCCGGGCAGGCTGACCTGGGCCGAAAATTTTCGCTATTGGTCAATTTTCTGTATGGCCAAGGCCCAGTCTACCTCATGATTGAGTTGATTGTGAAAAAATGTGGCAATTATGGATCAATAAATATTTGATCGCTTGCTTTGGTATCATGCATCTCGGACATGCATTAAGTCTCCTTTTGCCAGAATAAGCGAAATGAGACTGAAAGGGTTACATCCTCCCTTTATCAAAAATCTGTAATTTTTTTTTTTATGAAAACATAGTGTCAGAAGAAGAATTCCTCATAAACAGGCAGTTTCTTCTTTTGCCTTTTTTTCACTCATACTTATGGATTCATGTCTGTAACCTTATACATACCGATAACACTTTTAATACGGATTTTTAAAGGTGTCTGCCTCAATTTTAGTTTTGAAGGTTATCAATTGACGGAAAAAAATACAGGAAAAAATAAACAAACTTATCTACGTGAGAACTTCTTCAACCAAGCATAAACAATGTGTCAAAGGGGATGTGATCTCAGCGGTGTATCTTTAAATACCACCGCGTGACGTTCGCAGATCCATTGTAACTTGTCTCGTCAGTCGACATCCACTGCTTATTAAGCGAAATGGCAAATTTAAAGGTAAGATTTATATTTTGTGTATTATAAAGGGGCATTCGGACATTTGCGTAAAGTGCGTCCAGCGGATCATCCTGCGCACTCCGCGCAGACTAGTCCGAAACGACACTTTCCGTTTTTATGAAATTTTCTGTTTTGCGCAAGTCTACTGTAGCACAAAATCTAATGTAGTCGTAAAGTGCCGTCTCGGATTAGCCTGCGCGGACTGCGCAGGCTGATCCGAGACGACACTTCGTGCAAATGTACGAATGCCCCTTTTCTCGTGTTGCAGGCCATATGATCCATGCTCTGTGAAAAGGGGGTTTAACATATTTAAAAACAGTATCGATTCATGTCAGCCTGGCAGTCCGCTCAGGCTGACATGGGTCACAACTTTTTGCTATTTGATAAGTTTTCTTCATGTCAAAGGACGATTTTTCCTCATGGTTCGGGCGGTTGTTAAATAAAAAATTAAAAATAAAAATAAAGATTTTTATGGATTCATAATTATGTGATGACTTGCTTGGTATAATGTATCACGGGGATGCATTAAACCCCCTTTGCAAGAGCGCCGTTCAATTATGTGTTTGATGGCAATTTCCTTCTCGTGATAAGAGCAATAATTTTGTAGCATCACATGTATTTCTTCACAAAGTTTCCATGTTTAGTCCCTCAAAGTATACAAAGGCCACCGGCCTCACGTACAACATACATCATAGCAAATTTAAACATATCATTAATTACGGGTATGAAGACCGAAAAATATCAATATGGGCATGTAAGCGAAAAAAAAACATTACTATTTTGTAATCAAATCAGTAAAAAAATAGAACGAGATGTATGTACATTTTAATTATTTCAGATTCTATGAAATGAAAGCAGTGACACTTTGACAATTTGCAAATGCACCAAAAGAACATATAGACTGTCTATCAAAACTTTGAATTGCAACATACAAATTTGTTTCTATCTTTTTTTATCGCATTAATTCCATATGACGATATGCTTTCATTTTTCCATCACAGCTTCGCCACAATTGGCATATGTTGCCTTGGTATCGTAAGTGCTTAGCACAGTGGCACCCAAATTTGTTATGATGACCGGCAACAGACGTAAAACATCGTTTACATATTTCACACAGATCTGAGCCATGCTCTGACAAAAGGGGGCTTAATACATCTCCATTATGCATTATACCGAGCAGATAATTACATAAATTATGGACCCTATTAAATCCATTAAATCCGACCAAATCATGAGGTAGACTGGTCATTTAGAAAATTTAAAGATAGCAAAAAGTTTCGGGTCATGTCAGCCTGCGCGAGCTGTGCAGGCTAAAATGAGTCGATACATTTTGCAGATACACTAAGCCCCTTTTTTACAGAGCGTGGCTCATATATGTATGCATGTATATGCCATAATTTGGCTTTACATTTTCTTGTATCAGTTACTCGTATAAAAACATAATATCCTTGTTGATTTGCTCGTATGTTCATATTTACTAGTAAGTAACTGATTCTTGTTTCCTTAATGTTCAAATATGCAAAGCAAAAACTTGTCGGACGCGGACCACTGTTGATGAATCGCGTCTTAGACCTTGACATTGAGCACAGCTTCAATTTTTGTACAGTTTTATAATGTTTACATTTAAACTTCACCTTGAAAATTCATCAAACGGAACATTGCTGATGCCCTATCTAGATTTATAACCGTTTCAAAAATCCATTAACATCGTCAAGTGACATTTTGCAGCTTGCTACAGACCAATTTTGAAACGTTTCAGCGAAAGAAAAAGTTTATTGCAACGATCATGGTCATTTTTTTTTTTTCCTTCGCGCCACAATGTTTCCAACACTGATCTAATCTCCTATGCGTATAGCCTAGATCAAGATCAGACTGTGCAGAGCGCGAACTTCTATCTTGGTTCAACGCTACCTGATTTTTTTTCCCAAAGTGTCCGTTAAAACAGCCTTGAAATTGCACTATCTGCATGTTTTGTACTGAATTAGGAATATCCATTTCATTTGTTGAGATCAAGATCAAACTGCAAAGAAAGTGACTTCTTATCTTGGCTCAAGACTGACTGTTTTTGTACCCCAAACTGTCTGTCTAAAACAGCTTTGAAATTGCAATAATCTGCATATTATGTTCTGATTAGGAAAATGCATTTCATTTCAGTAGATCAGGATCAGACTGCACAGAACGTGAACTCTTATCTTGGTTCAACAATTCCGCTTTTTATTCGTTAAACTATCAGATAGATAAAAAGCCTTAGTATATCACTATCTGCAAGGACTGGACAAACTGAATATCTATTCGATTTGAGCGACGCTCTGAGAAAAGGGGGTTTAATGTATCTCCGTGATGCATGGTACCAAGCAGGTTATCCAGTAATTATGAATCAATAAGATCCATTTCATCTTACAACGGACTGAATCATGATGAAAACTGGTCCTTTTAGCTGCAGATAATTGAACCACTAGCAAAACGCTTCGACCTACCATATCAGCCTGCGCGGAGTGCGCAGGCCGACATGAGTCGATACCTTTTGCAAATGCATCTAACACCCGTATCACAGAGCACGGCTCATTTACCTCATGTGTTGGTCTTCCATATTTTATCTTGATGCGTTTGAAGTAATCTGCTGTACAGTCGATCATAGTGGTAATGTATTAAAAGAATATGCAATGCTACCATTCTGCACTCTGATCTATCTATTGAATTAGTTTTGGTTTCCGAATTTCAAAGGAGCGATGTATCGAAAATACATATCAGCGGAGCTTTTGAAATTGGGGATTTTCTATATGCATTATACCAAATAGTCGTCGCGTAATACAATTAAAAAACTTTTGAGTTTGTTTGTTTGTTGGTTGGTATTTAACGCCGTTTTCAACATTGTTCAAGATACGACGCAGCCGCCATTGCATCTATTTATGCTTTCCTGGAGTTTATTTTATCGCACTTTATCCTTTCAAAGCCACTGGCTGTTTTCCGACCTAACCATTGTTCAAAAGATGATCAGCGTGAGAGAAGAATGAATCCTGTCGCACTGTCGTAAATCCTCGGAAAGAAATTGTCCGAGCTGGGGATTCGAACCAGCTATACCCTTGTTTCATGTCTTGCACGCCTATGACTGCGATAAGGGGTTAGGAAAAAGAAAATAAATAAATAAATAGATAAATTCTTATTTCTAAAATTTTGAAACTTTATTGAAATGAAATAGAATAACCTATCCCAAATTGATCAATCTGTAGGCTTTGCTCATCGCAATTTTACAAGTTTTGCTCAGTGCACTTATCAACTTTGTCGAAAAGCCGACTGTATCCTAAGGTAGAATGATCCTTTGACATGCATTAAAATATCGAGGGCAAAACGTTTCGACACAGGTCAGCTTGCGTGGACTACGTAGGCTGACCGGAGTCGATACTTTTGGCAAATATCTGAAAAGACCTTTTCACAGACAATGACTCATTCATATACTTGTGTATGAAAAAATAGTATGAAATTTGCACATACATGTGAGCCTTTCTCCGGCAAAAGGGGGCTTAATGCGTCTCCGTAATCCATGGTACAAAGCTAGCCATCACATACTTATGGATCCATAATATCCACTTTTTGTAACAAACCACTTAATCATGAGGTAAGCTGGTCCTTGGACATACAGCAAATTTACCAATAGCGAAACATTTCGGCCCAGGTCAGCCTTCGCGGACTGTGCAGGCTGACCTGGGTCGATAATTTTCGCTGATGCATTAAACCCCCTTTTCATAGAGCATGACTAATGTACTCTGATGCTGTCTAAAATCTTCGCGAAGGATATCTGTGGTCTTTGGTCTTGCATCGCAGGTTATTGCTTTAAAAATAAAGGGGCGGACTTAAACGAGATCTACTCTTTTTGAAAATTGTTCATTCTATAATTTGTTCATGATAAATCTAAATGCAAGAAAACACAATTAGATTAATTTCGACGTTGAAAGACACGAAGCCTGTATCCCATAACCTATACATCTTTTGCCTTAGTGGAAGAAAGGGTGTGTAGCAGCAGAAAGTTTAGAGCCTTGGCTCAGAGGCATCTGCGATTTTTGCGAAATATTATTTACACAACATTAAGATGAAAATCAGTTGCCTTCTTTTTGTCGCCCATTTTAAAATTGTTCGTTGGCTGCTTTTCCGATCATGCAGAGAATACACCATGATAATGACAAGCACAGACAAAACATGAGAGACTAAGACACACTGGGCATTTGCACAGTCGTATTACAAAGATATCCCGTATTAACCTTTATCCAGACAACATTTAAAACATGTCCAAATTGAAAGCATACAGACGAAAAATTAAACATTCCAAATGGGAAAGGGTTCTTTTTTCTGAAATATTAATAAACATTGTGGCCAAACGAGAAAATGCTGGTTACAAGCATTTTCTCCGTTTGGGACTTTTTTTTTCAAAGGCTCTTCTCAGCAGGGTCTGGGTCCATTGTTGCTTTGAAGCGACCTATAGATGGGCAAAGCATTTTCGGGTGTGATAGATCTTTTACATGTACAGCAGTTCTAAAATCAATCGTCCAGAAATCATCAGAATTATTTTGAACTTCGTTTTTGTCAATATTTTACCGACACGCATAGACAGAAATATGAGATTTTATTTCATGCTTTTCGGTAGTTTATCGAGAAATAATGGTGGAATAATTTTCGAAATTTCATGGTTACGACCAATGAAAAATAACGGTTTTATTTTGTAAGTCTTCAATTGAAGGCGGAAACAGTAAACCTAGTTCCCACGCACTAGTTACCTAGGTAAAGAGCGAATGCCATTCAACCTGGTCGAATCATGACGTAAGCTACATTTTTCGCGCTTTACGTAATATTGTAATGCGTTGTTATGCGGAGGGGGTACGCCACAAGGAATTACCGAAAAGAACTGTACTGGATTTTGATGTAAGCTCTCCCCCCCCCCCCCCCCCCCCAAAAAAAAGGGGGGGTTTAAGAATGAAATAAATAGAATATTTGTTATTATTATTTTTTTTTTTCTGCGCCACTCGTGAAAATATTACCGATGATGTTCACTCGATGAAATATATTTCGATCTTTTACAAAAAAAACCCCAAATATCCTCTATATACTAGTATCTGTAGCCCTTAGCGTCGACTACATCGTCAAGGGAATATGTTTTTCTTACAACCTAGATGTACATGCAGATTATATCAGATATTTTTATTTGACAAAAATCATCGGAGCGAAGGAAAAAGCGCAAGTCAGCGAAGCAGATAAAAGTTGTGACGATGATATGAGCTTAATACTAAATCGAAGGTATTCAATTAATGCTTTGCATGGAAAAATTATATAAATGAAAAAATGCGACATAACATGGTAAACGAATTTGAGTGGTACATGTATGTAGGTATCTGGAGTTATGAGCTTAAAGGCGAAATCCATTGAGAGAGAGATAAAGAGAGAGAGAAAGGGAGAGAGAGATAAAGAGAGAGAGAGACAGACAGATAGACAGACAGACAGATATCTTATTTAAAGACTACGAGTCTTTGCTTCGCTATTCCTCATACGAGTAAACGTTTTTTCCCGGAGGAAAAATAGTTATAGAGATAATTATATACCCACCTTTTCAAACTCATTGTGAAATGAAAATGTTAAATTTCTCAAGGCACAAATAGCTTTACCTAACGACCTAACTTTTACACTGGTCAAAATTAAAAGAGTTTGCAGACGAAAAATCAAATGTGGCACAGATATCGATTGTCTCTCAAAGGGTGGAAAACATTGTGAGAAAATGGGAAAAATGCTGGTTACCTGCACTTTCCCAATTTTTTCCACAATAATTTCAAAAGCCATCTCTACTCGGGTCCTCTACCCCTTTACCATATAACAAAATTTTAGACTTGTCTAAATTGATAGATTTGCAGGCGACAAATGAAACATTATGGCTAAATGTTTGAAGTGGTCTTTTAACGGGATGAAAACATTGTGGGAAAATGGGGAAAATGCTGGTTACCAGCATTTTCCCCATTTTCCCACAATGTTTTCATAAGCCATCTTTTCTTTGGGTCGTTAAAACACGGGTTTGTTTGGTAAAGTATTTCTAATAGTATACCTAACTCGATTTTATTATAGGGTTTATTCTTCATTACTGTTGTGTTGACGCTCGTTAACTGGACGTCTTGTCAAACAGGTCAAACAGGTCCCACAAGTACACAGACCCCGGGGGAGGGGGTGACAGATACGGAGTCTTGTAAGGTTACGTTGAATAAATACACAGGGGAAACAAAGTAAGTCGATAAAAATGTTTGTATGAAATTGATAAGTTCATCACATTTCTAACCTAACATCGTCCGTAATCAGAATCAAGGTAGGGGTTTCATATGAATAATCTTTAGTGGTTGTGGGAAAGAAATGGGGCAACAATAACAGTAACATGTACTATTATTATTGCTATAATCATTACTATTGTTAGTAGTAGTAGTAGTCTTTAAAAACTGATGCATTTCGAATTATCTCTCTCTTGTCATCACATTATTATAGATCCATAAAAACCATTTTGTATAACAACCGAATGAATCATGAGGGACCTTGGTCCTTTGACATGTAGAATATATACCAAAAGCAAAAAGTTTCGGCCCAGGTTAGCCTGCGCAAACTGCGCAGGCTGGCCCGGGTCGGTGCTTATTACAAATGCATTAAGCCCCCTTTTCACAGAGCAAAGTTAATATACATGTACATGTAACAATGTACATGAAAGTGAATGATAACTCTTTGATAGTATGCAAGGCATTAACAGACCGGGATGCCTTCCAAAGACTTGTATAGTTTTCAGACGGTCTTTCTGCCACGATTTTCACAACCGCTGCATATCTATGGCTGAAAGACTTGAGTTCGGTGAAATTGAGCATTTTTCATGGTGTTTAACGCCGTTTGCAACATTTTTTCAGTAATATCACGGCGGCCAGTGCACCTATCTATGCCTTCCTTGAGTTTTTTTTACTGGTTCTTCGCACAATATTCCTCCACACTGGCTGTTTTCCCACATAACCATCGTCGAAATAATGATCAGCAGTGTGAGAGGAATGAATCTTGTTGCAATGACTATTATATCGATCCTGGAAAAAAAAAGGGCGAGCTTGGGATTCAAACCATCTCTCTTCTCAAGTCCTGCAAAATACCAACTTCGCTACCGGGGCTCGGCGGGTTCGGTTAAAGGTCATAAAACAGCGTCATACAATTACGACACTATCGGGTACACGACGTGATAAAGGCGCTTTATATCAGCATCATTGGTTTTTCGAGAGTTTTTGCTGGGTGAGAGCGGCTGCATCTCACACGATTTACTGTCATTCCTGGTTTCTGCTATATCATTGAAGGTTAAATATTCAGGGGGTCTGTATAAAAGTACTTTTTGCTAGCTCTTCGCGAATAGTGCTTTTAAAGCTATTTAGGTTCCCGAAAAAAGGGGTCTCATTAACCATTAACCTACGACATGAGTGAAAGGAAACTTCTCATGCCGATAGTAAACACACAAAAAATCTACTTTTACTCGCAATGATGAGTTTTAAAAATCTCTGATGATTGAATTGAAGTTCTGGCCACCCCTTGATAAGTGCTGTGCAATAGAACATTATACCAAAGAGATGGTATACCTACTGTCAAGTCATTAAGGGTTTAACTGTCAATGCAAAGAAAACCGAAAACAATTACAGGCGACTTTTTGCATTTTGAAACACTGTTATATGATCAATATGTACAATGGTTTACATAAAATATATTTTTTTTTTGTTCTCAGCGTAAGGCCAACTATACCGAAGAGTCACCTGGCGCTTCTTGTGCTTCTTGGTTTCGCTGGATTTTCGATAGCTGTTTCCCTTGGTTACCAGGCGTTAAGGAAGTATGTTTACAAAGACGCCCACAACTTGGATACAGTGTTTGATGCTGGTGGCCGTGTGAGCGTCAGTTTGACTGCAGTGACCGTCACGTCTCAGATGTTATGGCCGGGCGACTTTGTCTTGTTTGAAACTCTGATTTCGAGGGTAATTAAGAACAGTTGGCTCCTTAATACCGAGTATTTGCCACTTGAACCGTTGTCAAAGAGCAACGTTTCAAGCACTATAGGTTGCTGTTGTTAAAATGTACGAGATATCTATTACAAGTTTGCTGTAAATGACGCGGTTGCGAATCTGAGAGCCGTGGAAAACTATAATTTTTCCAAAATCTACATGACCTTTGCACTTTTTCTATTTAGAACTCCCATCGTTCAAGCTGATATAATGGTAAAAATGGTATAGCGATAGTATGCATTGCATTATTTCTGTCAGCACTAAGAAAATTGGTGCATATTCTGACCGCAGGCTTCAAGATCAGACTGCAAAGAAAGTGCAGTCTGATCTTGAATCTATATTTACGCTAGTTTAGTCAAGTCTCTAAGATAAAAGAAAAAAGCCAAGTTTCAGTGAATTGTTTCAAATTTGGTGCTGAAAATGTCAATTACCGTTTATTTGATTTTTCTTCGATCTCGTTTCTACTATCATTATCATACAAGTTGACAGTATTGACAAGGACACCATTCATTTCAGTCTGGTCTCGGTGGAAGTCTATGGATATCAATTGGAATCATCTTCCTCATTATACTGTTTCCCCTCATGTCTCTCTACATCAAAACACGGGCACCAGGAGCAAAAACCTACTTACAGGTATGTCATACCCTTATTATTTACATTTACATGTAATTTTGACACTAAAAGCTGTGTGAAAATTAAAAACTTAACACTAGGTATATCGATATGCTTATATTGCTAATTGTTATTTTTTGCCACTGCATTGATACTGGTCAGTTATTCTTAAGACAGTGTCGCTGCCTGAGTTCCAAACTTAACGTCCTCAATGTCAATTCGAGTCAAAGTAAAACACGCAACCTCTTGTTACAGTATTGTAGTATGCATAGTCATTACGGCTTGCGCTGCAACGATCTGTTAATGCAGAACTTATTCATTTGTAAACGCGATTCGAGCTTTTGAAGACTACATGCATGTGTCGTACTTATTGATAGCGAAGTGTAGTAACTTAATTGAAATATATCAAATGCTTCAGTGTTTTCTCGGAATTCATTGGCACTCTATACGATCTCGTCACATCTTGTATCATGTGCCATACATTTGTTATGCCCATTTGTTTGTTAATTAGTCCGTGGAACATAAATACGTGATTGTAAGGTAACTGATATGATATGAACGCTTACAACAGAATAAAAGCACGCGGTGACAAATGATTTGTTTTTCACTTTCGTGTGTATATTTTATCTCTTGTGTCCTATGTGGCAATGGCAGCTTTACGACCGTTCTAAAGCTATTGCTTTCTGATATTTTCCAGATAATTTATGCAAGATTTGGAACCGCAGCACACATCCTATTCTGCATTCTCGCCTTTGTCTCGAACCTGGTCATCTCGACAGCAACGATGCTTGCCGGCCGCACTGCAATACAAGTACTGAGTAAGGATACAAACAACGAGTTTGTGTATCTACTCATAGCTGTACTGTTCGGATGTTACTGCATGATCGGTGGGCTCGGGACTACTTTCTATGTATCGTATTTGAATACAGCGATAACTTTTCTCTCTGTATCTGTATATATCATTTATACAAGTTTCTACCCGTCTCCCGACACAGAGGACGTTTCCTTGCCGGATAATGTGTACAATCACGTGGTATGTCTTGCCGCCCCGGACAGTAACTATGACAGATCTTTCTTCACGTTTAGGTCAAGGGCAGGAATTATTTACGGCGTCGTGTTTCTATTTATGGCAACATCGAATGGTTTCTGTGATCAGGCAAACTGGCAGAGTAGAATAGCTGCTAAACCAACCCAAGGGATCCTCGGTTTTTATTTGGCAGCCTTTTTGTGGTTTATCCTACCTCTAGCTCTATCCTTCACCGTGACCACATCTTACCTTTCAATGAGTGCCATCAATGGAACCCATCTTCTCACTGACATTGAGATAGATAATGGTTTGTATAAATTAATAGCAATCTTTCTGTAACAACTTTTCTGCCATACTAACCCATAACCTGCTAGATAGGCGAAATGAAACTTTCAAACCAGTAGTAAAAATACCAATTTTGCTCTTTCAAAGGTATTTTTTGGGGAAAAATAAATCCTGATCGGACAGTGTAGATCCAAGATCAGACTGCACAGAAGGTGCAGTCTGATCTTGATCTACACTGTCGGCAAACGATCCTTGGGTCGCTTAGCAGCCTGAGGGTGAATAGCATTCTTGCAGTAACAACTTTTGTGTCATATTAATTAACCTTTTTTCAAAAACCCGTTTTTGTTCTGTTTGTCTATGTAGCGTTTCTATATTCATCTGTATCGGAAAAACTATTCTAATTTTATTTTACCATCGAGAATCTATTGTGATCGCGTGAAACCAAGCATTTTCACTTTTAGATAAATAAACAAGAACATATACTAGCGATTCTTACCGAGGTCACAGATCATTTTCAGTACGTCCTCGTCAAATACAGTTAATAAAAGGGGTTTAATATATGAATGTATGTGAAAACATTTTAGCAAACGGAGACATTTCTCCTAACAATATATTTCTCACAACTTTTCAAAAGTTGTCTCCTCTTAGAAGCGGAGACTTATCTGCCTACGGGAATTAATAAACTACAATTGTCCAGTCTGCTTATGACAAGAATACGTTAGGTGTTGCATCGAAATTGCTGATTTACACGTATACTTGTATTCTGAAAATAGTATGATTGAATGGATAGAAATTTAGTATGCCATGCAAGAGTCTGATTTTCTAATTTTATATGCTCCTTTTTTAAGGATACATTACTCCTTACGTGATGGACGTGTTGCTAGGGGAGACAGGTTCCTACCTATTTCTAACGATGATGATGATGTCGATGATGTCCACAGGATCTGGTGAAGTGATGGGAATTTCGTCCATCATCATTTATGACATTTACAAAACATACGTCAACCCGTTTAGGTCGGTAAAACTTTCGATATGCTCTTCTTGTTTTTTTTTTCTTTAAATGTATTAGAAAATACATAAAAAAATGGCAACCAGTTTGGGTGAGTGGTAACACTAATGTATATTGTTTGGTATTTTGTTTTTTCGACGAAGCAGAATGCACTGGTTTTTGACCTATTTCTCGATATTGATATACTCAAAGGAATAGATGGTAAATTGCGATTGGTAAGAAAATGTCGAAATGATTATTCTATGGGTTCCTGTAAGCCGATTTATGACATCAATATACAAGCGTTGCCAATGATCATTTCGGCCCAGGTCCTTTATGTACATCACAGCAAATAAGAATGATAGGATATAATCCTTTTCTTGTACAAATTAGTAATCTAATATTTTTCAAACGTTACCCATAATTCCAGTTACCTTATCTCTACAAGTATTTCAGAGACATCATCTCTAGCAGCAACAACGCCTTTTCCAACAATTATTTGGATAAACGTCTAATCTTGAAAAATATAACTGATTGAAAATTCCTCTTTTCAACAATGTGCACTGAAACAGTGAGGAAAAGGAAGCAATTACCTGCGAGGGTACTTGTCGTTATTTCTCTTATAATCAACCACAAAAGAGTTTCAATATTCACAATCCAATACCTTTCACGCCATCAGTCTTTCTTTTTGTAAGTTATTTCCTGTACAGTAAACCTTTTGAGAATACGCACAGTATTATACAAAGTTATTTTCTAAAAAGTAATCCCGTAGAGAGTAATGGGGTAACTCTTTACAAAGGAATTTCAATATTCTTACAGGAAGACAGCGACTGTTACAAGCTGCATTCTGTGTGGAAAAGAGAAGGTAGCACAGCCAGGCAAATCTGATATAGAGTACTGTAAATGTCCATCAGCTATCGGCTGCGAGGGATGCGCAGAAGATATCAAAATGCGCGAAACCACCAAAAACTCGTTCGGTGTTCAGTACAAATGTCCCATCCATGGACAATACAGACATTATGAGGACGGGCTTATGCGCTATAAGGTAATATTTTGCCGGTTTTACTTGAATTTGCAGACGGTGAAGCTCGACACAATACTTCACAACGCGTGCATTCTGATCTTGATTAAACTTTAAATTTCCCAACTTGTTAAGATGGCTGAAAAAGAAACAGCTTTGAAGTTGCTAACTTAAAAGAAAATCTATCATTTATTGATACGTGTAGATAAAATTGATTTCCGCTGATTACATATTTCGATAATAAATCTTTTATGACCGTTTTTCTGATTATCATTGATAAGTAACGTTATTGTGTTAAAAACTCTAGTTTCTATTTTACTCATTCTTAATCAATTACACGACTTTGATTAAGGTTATGTTATCAAATCTTACCCTCGGTCTTGGTTTAGCCAATCAGAAATTACCTTACTCTTAAATTTAGAATATTTTCTTTTCTTTTGGTTTAGATTGAGATTGTTATTAAGAATGATTGAAAACTGGCCCAGGACTTTCATCAAGGTTACACTATGTTCTCATATCTAGTATTTTGATAGACGACAATATTTTATAAGTCTCCAAATTTAAAGTATTTGCAGACGACAATTTCAATTTGACTCGAATCAAGGGATTTGTCTATTACATGGAATGAAAACATACTCGGAAAAAAGGAGAAGAAGCTGGTACCTAATGCATTCCCTCACATTTTCTAACGCCTTTTTTACCTAATCCATTACTACGCAAACCCGAGCTCTTGAGACCTTGATGGAGAGAGCCTTAGAAAAAATACTTTAAGAAAAAGGAGAAAATGCTGGCATCAAGCCTTTTTCCTTGTCCCAAAATGTATTCTGTCGTAGCTATATTGTACCACTTGGAACATACGAGAAATGCATCTGAAAAAAAGTAGGGTAAAGACCCATGTCAGGCTGCGCAGCCCACGTAGGCTGACACTGGTCGAAACCTTTGCGTCTGGTCAGTTTTCTTCATATCAAAGGACCATTTTACCTCAGATTCAGCTTGACAAAATGGACCATATTTGTCCATTATTTAGAGATGACTTGCTTAGTAAATGCATCACAGTGATGCAGTTAACACTCTTTTTAAAGCGGGTAAAGGGCTTACGACACTATAATTGGCCTGCAACACGTGAAAAGGGGCATTCGGACATTTGCGTAAAGTGTCGTCTCGGATCAGCCTGAGCAGTCCGCGCAGGCTAATCCGAGACGGCACTTTAAGACTACGTTAGATTTTGCGCTATACTAGACTTGCGTGAAACAGAAAATTACAAAAAAAACGGAAAGTGTCGCAGGCAATATCCTCTAGCAAAGAAAGTAGTATATCAAGATAAGCAGATAGCCGAGTACAATACGTTTAACCCGTTACCACACAATCCCGACCTTGAACGACTTTGAGGAAGAAGGCGTTTGAAAACAATGTGGGAAAAGGAGAATATGCTGGTAACCAGCATTTTCTCCTTTACCCACCATGTTTTCCACCCTTTCAAAAACAAGTTTCACCAGTAGAGTCACTCGTGATTCGTCATCTGCAAATTCTTTGTATTTTTAAAGGTCCAAAATGCTGTTGTTTGGAATATAATAATGGAAGTCTTGTGTTATTTCAGACATGGTGCATGATTTGGGTTGTGATAGGAGTGGTACCATTAGGGCTTATCATTTCCGAAACGTCCCTCAATGTGACGTGGGTTTCTCTTGGGTTTCAAACACTGACGGGTCCATTTTTAGTGCCTATAATACTCACTATTACCTGGACAAAGGCCACATCTCAAGGCATTATAGCAGGTATGTTATTACGTACTTTTACCTTTGAATTATGCAAATTGTATTGAATTGCGTTTTACGCCGCTTTCGACATGATTTTTGTCATATCACGGCGACAACTCACATCATGTACTTCCTGGTTTTCACGCGTTCTGGGCTAGGGTTTGGAAGTGTCTTGCCCAAGGACACTCCCACGAAAAACCCCGTGGATCCAGGGAGGCTCGGACCCGAGGCCTCCAGGTCATGAGTCCTACACTTTACCAGTGAGCCATGAACTGTAAGCAATTGTATACGACAAATGAATTTTAGTTCAAATAATTCAATGTTGTTCTGAAATACATATGTAGTAGAAATCATTGTGGGAAAAGGATAAAGATTTTGTTACAAGTATTTTCTCACATTTCCCGCAATGTTTTCATAACCCCTTTTCCTCATATTCGTGAAAAGTCGAGATCGTTATGTGAAAATGATTGTGATAACACACATTGTGTGCTTGTTCAAGAGTGTTTTGAAATTACATGTTGACAAAATGCCTGATAGCGCATCTCAGTAGGAAAATAAATAGTTTTCAGGCAATTTGAAAACAAATCACTGAAAAGATTGTGCCAATTCACTGTGCCAAATCTGATTAGCCGAGTCGTTATTTGAGAAAAACATACAGCGGACACCATTAATTTTTGCAAAACTAGTACGTTATGGTGTAGACGTCTGAAAGTACAATCCACTGAAGCCTAAAACAATTTGTACTATACTCAGTTCCATAAATAAGTGTGCACTTAATTTTCTTTTATTTCTCGTCGATTGTTTTACTGAAGACCAACAAATTTGGTATCATACTTTAGTTGAGAGTCTGTAGAAAATGCCAGGCTAATCAGATTTTGACTAACAGAAAGTTTAAGTTAGGTTTTTCCAGTTTAAATGAAAGTGGTACGAAAACCAAAGTTGCAAAAGTACTCAAAGACTAAGGTAACATTAAAGTTAGGTTTTTCTTAAAGTTCTTTTTTCAATCAATATCTTGTATGACCACCTCTGCTGTCGATACAGGCAATTATTCGACGTCGCATAGACCTTACATAACGTAAAATCATTGCATCAGGAATGTTATTCCATTCCTGAACGAGAGCGGTGGCCAAAACCTAACTTTAATGTTACCTTAGTCTTTGAGTACTTTTGCAACTTTGATTTTAGTACCACCTTCATTTAAACTGCAAAAACCTAACTTAAACTTTCTGTTAGTCAAAATCTGATTAGCCTGGCATTTTCTACAGACTCTGAACTAAAGTATGATACCAAATTTGTTGGTCTTCAGTAAAACATGCGACGAGAAATAAAAGAAAATTAAGTGCACACTTATTAATGGAACTGAGTATATATGGCTTGCAACATGCGAAAAGGGGCATTCGGACATTTGCGTAAAGTGTCGTCTCGGATCAGCCTGCGCAGTCCGCGCAGGCTAATCCGAGACGGCACTTTACGACTACATTAGATTTTGTGTTACAATAGACTTGCGTAAAACAGAAAATTACATAAAAACGGAAAGTGTCCTCTCGGATCAGCCTGCGCGGATTGCGCAGGCTGATCCGAGAGGACACTTTACGCAAATGTCCGAATGTCCCTTTTCTCGTGTTGCAGGCCATATGGCTGAATTTGATAAGCGTATGGTATAAATCCAAGATCAGACCACGTCTTGTGCAGTCAGATTGTGGTCTACGCCGGCCGCATAAGCCCAGTTTTGGCCAATTTAAAGGGTTAAACAAGATTTCAAGCAAGTTGCTATATACATGTGTGTAATTATTGCTTCCACAGGAAGCCTCACTGGAATTGTTTGTTCAGTATCGGCCATGCTGGTTGCTGGATCGATGTACGAAGGAGGTTTGGACAATTTCTTCGTCAATACAATACAGGACTACTCTCTTCTCGCCTCCATGTTGAGCGGTCTCCTCGTCAGCGGAGTCGTGACCGTGGTTGTCTCCCTTTGTACCCACAAAATCAAAGACGATGCTGACGCACGACTTGAATGGGCCAAAACAATTAATATTGATAATCCTTTAAATCCTTTTCGATTAACGTACTCCAAAGAACTCAAGGAATATGGTGCTGATACCGTGATCACAACAGAGACAATGGAAAAAATTTTCAAAAAGCCAAAACTGTTTGCCATTGTCGGGAGCGTCGTCAGTGTTCTTGTGTTCATTGTTATAATTCCATCTATTATTCTGAGCATTGGTGTGTTCAGTCTCGGGCAATACAAGGCCTGGGTTCTCACATTTCAATGTTTGTGTTTTGTGGCGACTTTTATTTCAATTGTATTGCCGCCAATTGAGGAAGGTTTTCAGATTTGGAAACAATGCAGGCGAAATAAAGAAGCAGAATTAACTGAGACGGGAAACAAGTACAAATTCTAACATTTACATACACAACAATGTAAGCGCAGAGATCAAATCTTTATTTGACATAATGTATCCTATTTTCAATCAGGCTGGTGGAGATTCGATTATTTGTATAACAATGTAACATCAGCTAGGTCTGACATCAATTTTCTTTTTGATGTCGCAAATATACAGATGTTTACAGTCATTTCTATATTCAGATCTACAAACACCTGTTTTAACTTGCCTGCCGCTTGGTAAATGATTGTAGCAAAATAAAAAAATAAATAAAAAAATAAATAAAAAGACACTGCTTGTCACGAGCAATCTCTGTTTTTGCCGGATGTTTTAGCAAATTAAAGAAATAAGTAGATCTACATAAACTTGGTTCCACATTTATATTTTTCTTTTATAAACTCTCCCAAACAATGTTTTTTTTTATGTTAAGTTATCCATGGGCAAAAAGTATCTCCAGTTTTAGAGCAGAGCACACTGAAAAGAAAACTTGAGCTATGCTCTGTTAAAAGCATGTAGATAATATTATGGCCTGGAACACGCGACAAGGGGCATTCGGACGTTTGTGTAAAGTGTCGTCTCGGATCAACTTGCGCAGTCCGCGCAGGCTAATCTGAGACGGCACTTTACGGCTACATTAAATTTTGCGCTACAATAGACTTGCACAAGACACAAAATTACATAAAAACGGAAAGTGTCGTTTCGGATTAGCCTCCGCGGACTGCGCAGGCTGATCCGAGACGACGCTTTACGCAAATGTCCGAATGCCCCTTTTTGCATGTTGCAGGCCATATTACATAATGCATCTTCAAAAACTATCGCCCCATTTCATCCTATCCAAGCAGGCTGACATGGACCGAAACTTTTTGCTATCTTTTAAAATTCTCTATGTCAACGAACGATTCTACCCCATGATTTGATCGCTTGTTAAACAAAAAGGATTCTAGGGATCCATAATTTTGTAATGTCTTGCTTGGTATAGTCTAAAGGATCACAGAAAACCCCCTTTTTGTCAGGGTATGACTCAAGTATCTTGGTAAAACATGATAATCTCTATGAATAAAAGTTTTGTACTCGAAAATTTGTTTTCAAAAGTCTAAAACTAGATCTAACACAAGACAAAACATTCTTCAGTGAGAGATATTGACTTTTGTATTGGTTTTAGATCTAGCATTTCATAAGAATTCCTGCGTAAAATATTCCACATCATAATTCTCCTTGTGAATACCTAAATCTTTACACACTGCTACAAGTTTGTTCCGTGCTTCTGTAACAGTTTGTGCTTTCACGGCAAGGTTGGCAAACGGTTCCTCAAACTTTTCCGAGTCTGACTCGGCAGTTTCACTGAACTGGTTCCATATCACCTCTTTTGATTCTATCAGTGATGTGAGCTTCACTTTATATACGTCATCGTCGAGCACGTGACTGTGTAACGAGGGCATCAGCATGGTTCCCATTATGTGGGTTCTTGAGTCACATTTTGGAATGTATGGTTTGATACCACAGGCAATCGTTATGGAAGCCAGCATTAAGTCGACGTCATACAAACGCTTGATCCAGTCCCGGAGATAAAACCCTCCCATTCTGGCGTTTATTTCCAGGAGCTTTGGTCCGACTGCAGTCATTTTCAGTTCTACGTTGAATGTTCCATTCGTCAAACCTTTAAAAAACAGTGTGCTTATACTAAGACTTCGTATAATATATAAATATTAAATTAGATTAGAAATAGTGGTTTGATAATCAGAAATAAACCAAAAACAGAGCATGTTATATGTATATCGATGAAGCTCGAGAAACCCAAGGACAACTGAGCGTGACTCATAGCTCTTTTGGAAAGGGTGTAGATCAAGATCAAACCAAACAGAACATGCAATCTGGTTATTTACTTATCTCTTCAAGAGTTAACCCTGTACTAGTTGACAAAGTTTTAGACGCGTTTAACTTTTAACCACGTGTAGACGGTAGTTAGATGTGTCTTGTGTGCTAGGATTTATCTATGGAAGGTTAAAAAAGAATTGAGCCATGCTCTGGCAAAAGGGGGCTTAGTGCACCTCCGTGTTGCACGATACCACGAAAGCCATTACATAATAATGAATCCATAATGGCCACTTTTTTTAACAACCGACTTAATCACGAGGTTAACTGTTCCTTGGAAAAAGTGAAAATTGACCAAAAGCGAAAAGTTTCGGCCCAGGTCAGCCTGCGTGGACTGCGCAGGCTGACCTGGGTCGATACTTTTCGCAGATACATTAAGCCCCCTTTTCACAGAGCACGAGTCCGCACAGGCTGACCTGGGTCGATACTTTTCGCAGATGCATTAAGCCCTCTTTTCACAGAGCACGGCTCAATTGTTGGGAAAAGGAGAAAATGCTTTTTACTACCATTTTCTCATATTGTCACAATGTAATAACAATGCTTTCTCCCATTATTCGTTAAAACACAAAATAATTGTGTAGTAAATGATTTCGACCTCTTGTCATCTAAAGATCTGACAAATATCTTTCGAGTATAGTTTAGATGAATTTGTATATGTTTTATTAGTAGAATAGAAGAAGCAAAATTCGTTCTACACTTTTTTTCTACGATTTTTTGACACAACATTATTTTTAGATAAAGTTTTACATCAATCTTTTGTTTGATTTTGTTTTCATTGAGACTAATGCCTTATTATTATTTTATTATTTTTTATTGTTGTTCATGTTCTTTTACACATTTAAAAAAATGTCTTATTCTCGAGAACTGTTCAATTTTGGAAGTAACGCAATTTCTGATTGGCTGAACGATTGGGTTTAACCAACTAGAAATTGCGTTACTTTCTAAATCTAGCACTAGTCTTAGAATGCAATTGGGAGCCCTTGGCAACTATTGGCACAAAACTCAACAATTTCAAGAACCGAACTCAACATGACGGGAAGAGAACTAAACAATAGCCTTACCCAGTTCTACACAACACTGATATGCTGCTGCCACAAGCTGGGCCTGCTTATCTTTCGGTAAACTTGATGGCATGAGAGCACAGGTCTCTGTTGGAAAAGATTACGATATTTTTGGTTTGAATGTTTTTTCATTTTTGTTTTCATATAGCAACCGTCCTGCAAACACTTGCAGGGTCGCTTTCACCAACTATTCTAAATTCAGTTCTGGTTTCGTATTCACCAACCATTTTTAAGAACGCTTAAAGTCTTAATCTCAAGAATTTTCTTAACTTGAAAGTAAGTAAGAGGTTTAGCCAATCAGGGTCCGTATTCACCAACTATTCTTAATGAAATACTTAGTATAATTATAGATTTAGAAAGTAAAACAACCATTCGGTATAGCCAATCAGAAGCTGTGTTACTTTCAAAATAACAAAATTCTTAAGAATAAGGCTAAAAATCTTCCTGAGAATGGTTGGTGAATATGGACCCAGAACTTTTATTTCTTTCCAAATCTGGAATAAGACTAAGAATGAAATAAAGAACGGGTGGTGAATACGGGCCCTGCCTTTATTAGTTGTACAGTCAAGTGGCAGGGGACTTGGAAACTTGTTCACGGCTGTTGTGAATCATGTCGCCTCGAGCCGAAGGCGAGGTGGCGACATGATTTGCCACAGCCGTGAACAGGCTTCCAAGTCCCCGGCCACCTGACCGTACAACGAATTTATTATACTGCAAAGTTTTACCAACGTGTGTTATGCAAAATTTCCCTGCTTTATGGTCTCAAAAATTGAGTACGCTGACAAAATAGAATTTCCCTTCTGAGTGCCCCAATTCAATGAAAACTGGCGTCACTGGGAAATGACGTCACTGAAACCTTGGTAAAACGTGCAGTTTGGTGCACAATCTTGATAATGTCACTGCGTTAGACATTCGTTGTATTTTTATTTAAAAATGGATTTAAACAACTTCAAGGTAAGTAACTATGAATTTTAATGATTTGTTGGCAAAAGTAAACGACCATTAGTTGCCTCAAACGACCATTAGGTTATCCTTTATGCACAATGTATGAGTTTCGACACTTTACAATTTGCTTACCTGATGAACGGTTTGCTCGTTTTAACTCCCCATATATTTGTTTTAGAATGACATCAAGCGATAAAACTTGTAAAGTTCTATATCCATTTATTTTAAAAAATAATCCATTATTTCTGTTTTAATGACAACCATCAAGGAAAACTAGTAATGATATGGCGCAGGCTGCTCAGTATGTTTGTCTTGCGGGCGGCTCGTATCGATCGATCGACGCCGCCATTTCGGATGTTGTGTTGAAAGTGTAGGACTTCATGTATACGGGGTTCCCGAAAGGGAAACTGCTTTTACGTGGGTTTTGCCAGTGTACATGATATATATGTTCGGAGCATATTATCCAATCAGATCACGAGAAATTTCTTTGCAGTATAATAATAATGTCTGTTCCAAGATATCTGCTTAGCTGTTACAACTAATCAGACAGTGGCAAGTCTTAAATTCTAGAACTACGAGTAACACTGCTCAATAAATTGAATACAATCTCCCAGTCAATGGCAAAAACGCAATTGTACTAACATGTTGTAAATATATTGTAAATAGGGCGAAAACATTTTCGCATGAGAATAGGGTGATTTCTCTAAAAAAAGTTGGAAACATATCTGCAAGTCCAGATATGAAAAAGGATAATAGCAAATAAAGCTGAGAAGACAAAAAAGTGAGTAGTAATAACAAGAAATATTTAAAAACAAAGACGGCGTAAGAGACGCTGTCCAGAGTACAAATACTGAACCCCTTTCTTTGAAACTTTTTCATGCCATGTTGATGTCATTGGTGTGCCCGAAAAAAGGCCTGCAGGGGCCCGCCGAATAAGTATGTCTTTACTTTTTATGCATTCAAATACATCGATTCGAAGAAGCAGGTCAAAAGCCAGCGCATTCAGCTACGTCAAAAACAGTTACCTATATAAACAGGTTCTCGAGTTGGTCCATTGTCTGAAATGAAAGCGGCCATCAACTGTCTGTTGAAGATAACAACGTCAACATCGTGTTCGGACCCGATATGATAGTCCATCACCAATAACGTGTTGCCAAAGCCCAAACCTATACCGGGAAAGTCTGTCTCTTGGATCAAGGTCTTTGTTATTAGCTCATACTCCTGTATCAGTTCTTCATTGCTCTGGACAAGCTTAACACCGACAGCGCTCGAGCCATGTTCCAGTTTAACGATGGCTGGGAATTCAATCCTTAAAAGAAGAAAATTACCAATAAAGAAATGAAATGGTAAGTAAGTGTGCAACAATGATATTGCTGTCGCGTTTTTTTCTTTCAGCGCTGCTGGGATTTATCTCTTAAAGGTCGGCGAAGTCGCTCCTGAATCTCGAGATCTATCAATCACCCAATATATCAACCGATCAAACAATTTCTGATTCGATTTATCCGTCTGTCCATCATATATCCAACAACCAGATCGTTTGCCATTCCATCAGTCGGTCGCTCGGTCAGTCTAGTCCATATAACTTACTCTTTAGTTGCAGTAATCAAGGTTTCCTTGTCCGTTATTCTGTGTGAGGCAGACGAATACAGATAAGACCTTGGCCAGTGGGGCGTGTCGTCCTTCCTTGACCGCAGTATTTCGAATGTTCGGCTTTTTCTTTTTGCACTCATTGCTGATTCATAACTTACTCCTACAATAATGATGAAATATAATAAACGTATGTACGTAAACTTAAAAGTATGGGAGCAGAAGCAGTAAAAGAAACAACAGAAAAAGAAGAAGATGAGGAACACCAACAATAAGCTCTGTGCGCTAGAAAAGAATAAAAAGATGCTTTCAAATTTAATATTTGTAGTATTTTGGTTTTCTGGTCGAATCCAGAAGCATGGAAGTTTAGCTAAATATATACTATTCAAATAAATCTACTCACTGAATTTCTTGACAGTCTAGCGAAAAAGTTTAAGTGCTGTGATTGTAGTCTACATTAATTAAAATTCTGTATATGAACTTAAACAGTTTTAAAATTGCAATATCAAGGTGCTACCTCGTTAGAGAAAATCCCCAAAATTATAAGTATTTAAATGAAGCAAACTTATGCAAGAACTTGAAAGAACCTGATTTCGACAACTCCATCTGTTCCCGTAGTAAAGCTGCCAGCGGCCCACAATCCTCCCAGAATGTTAGACAACCGTCGATCTTAAACTTCCGGTTGCTAAGCATTGTACTTATGTTCATTGCGTGGTCTTCGTCAAGAAGGTGGTCCGAAAAGTTGTAATGTATAAAATGATAGACGTGGTTTCTAGCAGCACAGTCTGACTTCGAGTCGATAAGCACAACCTATTGATTTGAGCAAGAAAATAAAACAACAAAATTATTTTAAAAAATGTAAGCCTGCGTATAAGTTGTGAATGTTTGCTCGATGGAGCAGCGCTTCGGTTTTTACACGGTCATAACCAAAGGTGCGATTTTGTTCTTTACCCACTCGTCACAACTCGGGCGATTCTGAAGCTACACCTAACCTCGTCCGTATCAAGGAGGTCGCCGTATCAAATGTACTTTCAATCACATAATCGTAAACATGGTGGCGCCCCTGAAATTCTATTACATGATCTTAAACATGGCGGCGCCCTTAAAATTCTTTAATCAACGACAACAACATCTGCAATGGTGTTATCTTAATCTATCGTACTGCCAAGAAATGCCGACGAAATTGATGAATTGGGCTCGAAAAATATGTACGAATGAACTATCTTTCAATGGAAATGTATTCAGAACGATTCCATTTCGAAATTGTGGTTCACGGATTTCTTTATAAATGTGGTCCTATTGTACAAGCTGTACAGCGGTCTGTTTCCGACTAAGAAATATCAGGCGTGAGCTAATATCACCTTACGTGATACAGCCGAAGGATTAGATCCGCAGATGATCCCGAGGCTTGCCGAATGGTTTTTAGAAGGTGATGACCTTTCAGGTCTCACCTTCTTATGTCAACTGTCAGACTAAAAACCTCGTGAGGACGAACTACTCTTCTGTTTCAAGAAAAATAGGTCCTCATAGATAAATAAACAGACGCCCAAGTGTCATTTGATATGGGAAAATAGCATGCGGATTACAGAACTGTGCAAGTCAATTACACAAACAATGAACTTCAGACTTACATAGAATCAGCTTAAGATTTGAAATTGGCCTCGTTTGGCAGCTTTGACATGACCTAGTTTATAAGTCTACATCGCATATGAATAAGTAAGAGAAACACCCCAAAAACACTCCAAACCACTATCATTCATATGGAAAATAGTCCTGAAATAATGCTATCAATCTTAGAAAATAAATGCTGTAAACCGTCAAGTGCATGACTATTCAATGAAATGGTCTACTATTGAGGCTAATTGCTAACAAATTCCTACCATCACATTGTATTAGCAATTTCAGTACTTTGATTTTACCTTGTCAAGTTCGAAAACTAAATGATTCCAATATTTGCCTAAACAAGTTTTACCTTTCTTTAAACTTGCAGTACAAAAACATCTGAAAAAATCTTCAGTAAAACATTAAGCGCCAGCTTAACTTTGAATGGCCCGAATAAAAAGGGGTTTTGAGAAAAATGTGGAAATAGGAGAAAATGCAAACCAAACCAAGTAGGACAATATTCCAAATCGATTGAGAATACGTTTTTCAATGATTAGATATCACCCGTTTTATTGATTTGAGTTTCAAAAGGGCTCTTCCCCTCTCTCAGTGCAACAAGCGAAAACAGAGGCTTTTGCGGAGGGCAAAGATCAGGGGCAGGCTACGAGGAACGTGTAATCTGAACTGTCCGCCTTTTACCCAAACATATGATATATTAATCTTTCTGAGTGGCAGTGGATGATATTTCTAGCCGTCGAAAGATGTCAAGTTCACAATAAATAGGCGCTGAAAAAAATTAACAGCTGGTAAAAAAGAACTTTGAAAATGTTTTGCAAGAGTCACAAAATATACCTTTATTCCGTACGACTGACAGTCAGGCCAAATGAACCGTTTACTGTAGGCACCAGCACCGACAATGACAACAACTTTGTCCTCCATTAAGTAGAGTTGTGATCGAACCATGATATTTCGTATCCAAGGGAGGTAGCACTGGCCAAGCGATGATGTTGTACCTATTAAAGGTAAGTTGGAAGGACAAAGACTCTTGAATTCTACTGATGACCGCATAATGTTGAGCGTATTGAAAGCAATTCCTATGATTTCACAATGTTTTGAGGGTGTTTGGTAGCAATATGGCGGAAGTCGTCCAAGGCAGGTAATGAGTATACACTTTTACTTTCCCCTGGTAAATTTTTTGCCACTAATTATACTTCGTAAATTTTCAACCAAATATAGTTGTACGGTCTCGGACGACGGACCAGAAATAATGACTTTACAGTTGACGTTAGCTGACTGCAATAATCTTAATTTGTTATAAAGCACGTAGGGAAACAAGGGTCCACTAGAATGCCGTTTAACATCGGGTGATCCACATCTATTTAAGATTTTCATTGTTCTAATGTACGTAAAATAGAGAACTAATATGAATTTATTGTCTGGAAAATGAATTACCGAATGGAGTTTTCCTTACCGTTTTGCCCTGGGATATTTGTATCGCAGAGATCCTGGACAAACTCACGTATCTGACAGTTTATTGTACAATCATGACTGTTGACCTCTATACCAACTGGGATAAGTTCGTCTTTCTGTAGACATAGTACCAAGTCGATTCCTGTTTTAAGGGTGAAATAAGAATTATTATTATTATTTTTTTTAATTTTAACATCAACAACCCATAAAATACCATGAAATCTCAGTCAAATCAGCTACACCCATCGGGAAATCTGACGGCCACCTATAGAGGGTCAGTCAACCTTTTTGTCAGCCGATTTTGAAGAAATAAGTTTTTGAAAGCCAAAGGGGACCTCTGAATAACGCCTTATATCTCGCAAGATTGCCACTTGAAGATCCCTAAAACGACTTCTTTGAATGGTTTGAATGTATTTATCTTGATTTTGGTGATAAGATAACATCCAGATATCTAGAACAAGCCATTCAAACGACTGTTTCTGATCTAAAAAAGATAGTCAGCTTGTATAAAATAAGACTCTGAGCCATGAAAAAATACCTTATATCGAAAACAAGATGTTGGGCAGTGTAAATCACAAAACACACTGCAGGTTCTGTGAAGTCCTAATGCGTTGTGGGCTGTCAATGAAGCGCCGAAATTAATGATAAGAGAGAGTCATTAATATAAACCATGCCCTGCAAAAAGGGGGTTTAATGCATCTGCAAAAAGCATCGACCTCTGTCAGCTCGCGCAGTCCGCAAAGGCTGAAATGGGTCGAAACCTTTTTTTTTTTGCAAATGTTTTGTATGTTCAAGGACCAAGTTCTCTTCATGATTTAGTGGTTGTTAGACAAAATGGATTTTATGGATCTATAGTTATCTGATGATTTACTTGCTTGGAATCATGGATCATGGCGATGCATTAAACCCCTTTTTTAAAGAGCATGACTCGTATGTAAAACGGCTGGCCAACAGCCACAATGGCCACAGAATTTTGTATTTTGTTTCAGAATATTCAAATACACTTTGCTAATATATAATATATAATAATCGGTAACTAACCTATCACCTCTGTTTGAGCTCGTAGACAACCTCGCTGGTCCAATGTCAAACATTTTTCACGTTCCATGATCTCGGACACAACAGCCTCGCATTGTTCCCGCAGTCTCTTTTCAGCTCCATCTCTTTTTTCCTTGTCAAATACGTTATAGGCTAACAGGGTGCTATCCAGTGACTGCGGGACAGTGTTGTCCCCGTTGATTGGTTGGGACCGTGATTGCATCCCACAGCTTACCTGAATTCAAATATCCCGAAATGCATCAGTGCGACGCTCAGACTGTTGAAGTAACATTTTCAATTAAAAGCCCGATTTTCTTGCCCAGAAAATCTAAATCTGTCATGTCATCGGCCTGTATAGATCAAGGACCAGATTTCACACATTACTGTTTGTGTATGAAAGAAATTCCCTAAAACGTGCCGTTTCTCCTTTCCACGCAGTCACTGCCTAAGTAATGGCATGATTATCCTTCATCATACCGTGTTGGGTCCGTATGGACCCCACACGGTTCTCTGTTTTCTATTATAAAAAGTTGAAGCTGCAGCTAACTGTCCTTTTAAGAGTTTGTTACGAAACCTATTCTTAACATGACTTTACATTGAAACTGTGGTGGCTTCAGAGTGAGTGGAATATAAAACCCAAAATCTGTTGGGGTCCCTGGGGACCCAAGGCAATATCACTACTATTATATGTATCACAAGTGTTATACTGACCTCGTACCCTCGATCTATATCTTATTTCCAGTGAGAAAGTGAAGTCAATAAATAATACCAGGAGTAGTTTATTTTCAGTAACTGAACTTACACAAATAATATTCTGAACATTTGTACACAAGAAATCGAGAATGATACAAGTTTATGACCGGGGTCCACACAGACCCCACTTGGTATGATTAAGTTGGGAAATGTGTCGGTAGCATAATGGTTATTGTAATGAAAAAGATCCCTTTCTTCAGAGATTTCGGTCGCCATGCAGTATGAAGTTCATTACAAAAAACTTGTAGGCCTACCGCATTCACCAACCATCTTTAATAATTGTAAGAGCGTTCAAGTTCTTAGTTAGTACATTTTAGCGTAACGCAACGTCGCGCCGTACCAAAATACACGCGACGTTCACGCGACGCCAAAATGACGTTAAATTGTTTATTTTGCTTTTTCAAAATCAGTATCAGTCGAGCGGGCTTGAAGGAAAGTAAGCTCATAGTTGAGAATCGCCGATGCCGCCGACACCGCTATGTTATGTTGGTTTTTAGTATTGTAATGAAATATTAAAGAAGATTAAAGGCGCATTTACTCAGAAGAGCGTGTTTTGTTTACCGAGCCCCGCTACAATAATATTCTGAGTCAAATGGTTGAGAATTTCTTTTAATTTTCGAAGCAAAGCATTGTCTGATTGGCTAAACCAAGTGGTTTAGCCTATTAGAATTACGTTACATTCTACTTCTATAAGAATAAGAACGCACTTTACAGTGCTTGATGAGTACTTTTGTAGGGAACAAATATCATAAACTTATCTTATTAACTGCTGATATAGGTGAAGACTATCCAAAAAATGGCAAAACGCTTAACTTCAAACAACATAAACATTAATTGAAACATTTTTATGTTACTTACTTGCACTGTTACAGGTTTACCATTAAAATCTCGACACACTGTGACTCTTAATCTGAAGGATAGGTTTCTGTCAACGCCCCAAGGTTTGCGTTTTTGACAGCCGGCTGTAATCAAAGACAGTGAAATGTTTCC
Organism: Hippopus hippopus; assembly: GCA_946811185.2. Classification (NCBI taxonomy): domain Eukaryota; kingdom Metazoa; phylum Mollusca; class Bivalvia; order Cardiida; family Cardiidae; genus Hippopus; species Hippopus hippopus. The sequence continues at coordinate 35,642,367 of OX328100.1, forward strand.
CTACGTTATATACACATACGTGTAAGCCAAATGGAAATTATTTTCAATCTTGCAAGCGCATACATTACTTATCGAGCGAAAGAAAAGAAAGTTTAAAAAATGAAATATGTAGGCATAACAATGACTTTATCATAGTTGCCAACAACAAAGCTGAATGCTCAAAATTTTACAATTGTATGGATCGCTTTGCCCAGGACCCTACTTATTTGGACTTAATTTTCAGTAAAGTTCTTAGTAGGCACCACGTGTATAGTTAATAAGGCCTAAATAATTCACCGATGATCTAATTCTATATCTAGGACAAGCTATTGGATTGGTATAGTGGCATATTTCTGCCACGAGATACGAGATAACTGTCATGATAATTTTAGAAAACTGTCGCGATAAATCAAAGTTTCCTGAAATTTTTATATAGACTGTGAAAAGTTTCCTGAAAAAATACCAGGATAAACTTTCTTATCTTGAATATTTTACATTGATCAATAATTATTTTAACGCAAAATTTCTCAATCGTGCACGAAGCTGACATTCAAGATAAAATTATCGTGATAGTTCCACCCGTTTCTCGATATCTATAAATAGAAAATTCAACATTTGGATGAACTCGGTAGTTTTCGAATTCACAAGATTGCAGTGAGTAAAAATTCGAATTATCTACAATTGTAGCTCAATTGTTAAATTTTGAGAATACTCGAAATGAACAGAAGTCTGTTAAACACAAAGACGCCTCGAAGTGCCTCCTACGAACAACTTTAAAAAGATTGAGGGTAAAGAAGAATTCACAACGTTGTAGACGAAGATGTTCCGAAACCGTATCTAATTATAGATACCGTGAATGTCAGTTGTGGGCACGAAAGCAAAAAAATCATGATAACAGTTAGAATTATCGCGATATTTTTATCGTGAAAATTTTTATTATCGAGAAAATATTTCCAGGAAACTTTGTTTTATCACGATAGTTCTCTTCAATTATCGCAATAGCTATCTCGTATCTCGTGGCAGAAATATGCCACCATAGATTGGCTTAGACGTTCTGGTTACTCTTCGAAATTCGAATTAAAAATGGACTTAGAATATATGTGAGGCATGCTCTGTGAAAAAAGAGGTTTAAATCATTTGCAAAAAGTATTGACCCATGTCAGCCTGGGCAGGCCGCGCAGGCTGATATGGGTTGCGACTTTTTGCTATTATGATGATGATTTGCTTTTGTATGATGCATCATGGAGATGCATTGAACCCTCTATTTCCAAGGCTAGCCCATTAAACAAGGCTAGCGGTTTAGGAGTTTCAGAGAGCGAGGTTACTGCATGTTATGTTTACTTACATGTATTTAACGGAGTCAAGCCCTCGATAAATTCCTCGACCAGAACTGAAGATCCAGGTTGGATATTCTGTAGCAACTCAGTAACAGCATCAACGATAGCATTCTCGTCTGTCTTACCATGGTAGGAGACCCCGATGCTGCCGTAACATTGCGGACCAGACGGTTTAACCACGACCTACAGAAAATTAACTAAAATATATCGCACAGTTTGATTGTATCCTTTCCTGATAGTCTAGAGATGGGCCCCATTCTACATATACCTGCAAATGCCTTTGACATTGATTCAGGAATTGAGTATACGTAAGACTAAACATGCGTGTTATAGTGTTTTCAAAAGACTTCTTCCTTAGAGCCGATAAAACACGGGATTGTATGGTGAGGTGTCAACGGATGACCCAACTCATCGAGTTAGACCATTTTGTTTACAAGGCTGGCTGGGTTTACAGTTCTGTCTTCCACTCCTAAGGTACACCGTACAGTGCGATACGTGTATATTGGGTACTTGATAACCCCGCTTGGCATCAAAGATGAATTTCGATGCTTCTGCCGACAGCTTATATCAAGATCAGTCTGCACAGAACGTATATCTACACCGTTCTCTTTTGGGGTAATTATTTTTACTGAAGGCCATGAAATTGGAAAAAGCTTGTTCGTTTTTAGCGACAGATACTTCTAATTACTTTTATATGTCGCTAGAAAAATGCTGAGAACCTGCTTTGTACTGAAATAAGTGAAATTCTGCTGTGGACAAGACAATGTGCTTTCTGTTAAGTCACCAATTACTCTATATATAATATTCCAGATCATCAAAATGTCTGCAGTGCCGAAGCAAAAAGCATGTTTGTGTAACAAAAATTTGTTACCTTGGTGACGTCATCCATCGAGTAACCGTTTAGAAACTCTCGGACTCTCTTGTGTATTTCTCCGCCTTCCTTTGTCTCTAGACTTACAATCGTTATATTTCTGTGTTTGTTTTGTATAGTATAAGTGGGCTGGTACATAAAAGCCAGGGTGATTGGATACGCCATTCCAACATCCGCCATGATACATCGTGTCCAAACTTTATTGTCAATAAGCTCGGATAACTTGACGGAACTGCTGATTGGGCACTCTAAATCTTTCTATAATGATACATAAAAAGAAAGTATATCCAGAGTACAGTAATGCCTTTATGTACTTACTTCACATGGTTGACAGGAAGGCGAAAGTAGAACTTGAATCCTTATTAAACAGACAAAACATATCATCTTCATATAAACAACCTTAAACGTCGTTTATTTAAGCCTCTAAAGGATTTGAGCTAGGGCTGAAATGAACCTATTTTAACGAATGTGAAAAACTTTAATTTGCGTACAAATGAAAGGAAATAGGTCATATTCTGAGGTCTGAAAATACTGTTCTCTTGCCGACAAAGTCACTTTGATTTGGAATCAAGCATCATGCTGTGTAGAGCCGAACCCAGATTGAATGCTCTAAGCCGCTTGAAACTTCCATACTCGTACACTGTTCGCAAAATCTGCTCATGTCCGTATTATTTCTTATAGGTTAATTCAATTTCTTCTGTAATAATTTTGCAAGAGAAAACTTTGTAAATACTCATGAAACGGTACAGATAGACTACATGGTTTGAGTACTTACATACAAATACGTAGTCCAAAACAGTGCAAGACACACAAAAATGTCTGCCGGGAGGAAAGAGTAACTATATTGTGGAAAAGATCATTTTCCATGTACAATAACATAGGTAACGTTTAAGTTAAATGCGGTCTCAGACTTTTGCTTTACCTCAAATTTCTCCCCGTCATTTCTCTGTCCTCCTGTGATATTTCCAGTGAAAAAATCCAAAAAGTAGGTCACTTTTCGGGATGGTTTAAACACGTCAATATAGGACTGCCCATTGTTGTGAAAAGTGATCGCTTTTGTCACCCATAGCCCGCTCGAGCAATAGTGTCCTCCCTCGTCTTGTTTAGACAGCCAGGTTGTTGATAAGATCAAATGGAATGTATCGGGTGCCTGCTTGCCACCTTTTGTAAGTGAAAGACAATGACAAATATATCGTGATGCCGATTTAAACCAAACAGTACCATGATATTTGTTGAATTGCTTTTATAACCATAGTCCTTCTCTCTCCATACATACTCATCTCATGACACGGAGTCATTGCCAGCTGAAACAGTATCTGTTTCACATTTGAAAACATCCCTCTCATAAATTGCTCAAAATGAATATGAATTTGAATAAGAATACAATGAAACGAAAACATTGTGGAAAAAGGTTTCAAAAGCGGTATTCCATACGAAGAGAGTCGTCTATAGGTGATGTGTTAACATTTTTACCTTCAAGAAGTAATCCTACAATTTCACAAGGCGAAGCCAAGATGGCCGCAGTCACATGTTCCGCATTATTGGTATTTCTCGGAGTAAGCGTCCGGTCTATCGTTTCCGGGTGCCCCGTCTCTAACAATGTATATTGTAGTGAGTCATAGTAATCTTTCACGTAGCTGTCTTCAGTCTGCTTCTGTTTGTTAGAATCATGATTATTTACGGTCGGTTAGTAGATAGCAGCAATATTAATATTTATTTCACGGTTTTCGGTTGTTTATCGAGAAATAATGGTGGATTATGGTTTGATGTTTCATGGCTAAGACCAGTGAAAAATACCGATTTCATATTTTCTAACTCTTCAATCGAAGGCGGAAACAGTATTAGTTGTACGGTCAGGTGGCAGGGGACTTGGAAACTTTTTCACGGCTGTGGTGAATCATGTCGCCCCGAGCCGAAGGCGAGGTGGCGACATGATTCACCACAGCCGTGAACGAGTTTCCAAGTCCCCTGCCACCTGACCGTACAACGAATTTATTATACTGCAAAGTTTTACCATTCCAACGTGTGTTAAGCGAATTTTACCTGTTTTTTGGTTTCAAAAATTGACTACGCTGACGAAGTAGAATTTCCCTTCTGAGTGCCCCAATTCGATGAAAACTGACGTCACTGGGAACTGACGTCACTGAAACCTTGGTAAAACGTGCTAAAACGTGCAGTTTGGCGCATAATCTTGATGTTAATCTTGATCGACGCCGCCTGTTGTGTTGATAGTGTAGTCATGTATACGGGGCTCCCGAAAGGGAAACTGCTTTTACGTTGGTTTTGCCAGTGTACATGATATATATGTTCGGGGCATATTATCCAATCAGATCACGAAAATTTTTTTTTGCAGTATAATAATAGTTCCCGTGTACTAGTGATCTAGTTAAACAGTGCGTGCCATTCAACCCGAGGGAAATATGACGTAATTTACGCGCATTCACCTTAGATTTCTCGCGCTTTACGTAATATTATAATGCGTTGTTATGCGGTAGGGGCATGCCACAGGGAATTACCGCAAACAACTGTACTGGATTTCGACGAAAGTCCCACAAAAAGTGGTTAGAAGAATGAAATACATAGAATATTTGTCTTTTTCGGTAAAAGATCGAAACTCCGACACTCGTGAAAATATTACCGATGATGTTCACTCGATGAAATAGACGCCGATCTTTCACCGAAAACATTAAAATATCCTCTATAATTATATATCAGCAGTATAAATATACTCTTTTTTTAGCGCTAAGTAAATAAACTCGACCTCTTTCAAGGACTGAAAATACAGTTCACATCTTATAGGTTTGATTAAACTTTCTGTCCAGTCTGATCTTGATCTATCCATCTACGAAAGCCCCTGTTTTTGCCTATTACCTAAGCATTCAGCACAGGAAGTCTAAACTCCATGCTGTGAAAACACATTAATTGCTCTCTTTTTAAAATGTAGAAGACTTCTTTACAAAGCACTGGGTAAATTAAGACGTTCCTTTTAGAGAGGATTATTTACGTGAAGGGATTATTATTAATATTATTTATTTATCTATCTACTTATTTTACTTTGAATCGTTTTTACTCTCTTTTTTTTCTGAAAAACAAAACAAAAAATCGTAAAGAAACTAGAAAGATACTTTCAGCCAGGGTTTTCCCTTTATTTTCTGATTTGGGGGTCATTTACCCGCTTCAAATGAATTAAAGAAGGCACACATATCAATTTTGGGGGTCAAAATTCAAAGGAACAGGGGGTCATGGAAAACCATGCTTTCAGCGATTTTACAGAATGTTCCATTTGCTATTGGGAACCCGCCTATTTCATGAGATCGGAGATGCCGTCATCGTTCTTACCTGAAGGCGGTCCATTATCTTCCGCTAGATGGCATTCTTCAAATACACATCTATTTGATTTGGGCATTCTGGGTACAGAACTGGACTACTTTTCAAAGCGACAACCGTTACTTTGAATTTCAAAATAAATAAACGTTTTCTAAAAGATGTGCAGTAAAACTCCAGTATTTGTGAAAAATATTTTTCCCATTTAATAATTAAATTTTCAAGATAAAACAGGCTACATTTTTCCACAGATGATTGTTTCTAGCCATTTTCTCAAATGCTACTTTATTAGCGGCGTATTAAGTTTCTCCCGTATAGGAGATGGGTGATGCGACATAGCAGACAAGTCGAATCTTCGAAGAATATGACATGCACAGACAACGAAAGGCGGTCCTGTTTAACGGACGCGTGACATTTCACAAACCATTGCAAATTCTTTGGCGAAATCTAAAAATACGTATAGAGTCTTTGTACCCCATATAAAAAAAACACCATTAGACATTAATAACGTTCATTTACAGCTCTCTCTTACTTATTGATGGTTTGCTATGTATCGGCCATTTTTTGTAATTCAGCACTTAAACATGTCTGAATTTTGCTTTGATTAATTATAAAAAAAAAAAAAGAAATGAACCCCCCCCCCTCTTTTAACACCTCACTAAAGGACTCATGTTTTAACGTAGACTGAATAGCAGAATGTTCAAAGGGTTGTGGGAAAAGAAGAAAATGCTCGTAACCAGTATTATTTCTTATTTTCCAAAATTGTTTCAACCGTTTCAAAGACGATTCCACATTAAATGTCTCGTCTACAATTGCTTTGAATTTGGACAAGCCTAACATCTTGTTGTGTGGCAAAGGCTTAATGAGAAAAGTTATGATAATCGTATTCATGCTGATTTTTTCTACTTAAAATAGTTTTTCAAAGTGGCCTGCCGCAAAACAATTTCGGAAAATTAAAGGGGGGAACTCAGATTTTTATAATCTTATTAGACTTCAAAAAGCATCTAAAGCATCTATCACTATAGGTAAGGTGATAGCTGGCAAACAATCAGTAAAGAAGAAAAGCTAATGTAAGAAAAAGAAGAAAAAAAAAAAAAAGATCAGTGATATTCCCTTCATGGGCTTCGTAGTCTCAAGATATCTTTAGACTTCGCGCCAGAATTTCTCAAAGGTTTGTGGAAATGTCAAGTGATCAATAACGAACTTCGATTGTTTGGGATAGTATTCAAATAAATATGATGACGTCACATCTCATAAAGATACGTAGATTGAGTTTAGGATTGCAGAGACCAAGTCGTTATGTGGTCGCAAAGATATATGAGAAGATCTAAGTCTGCAATGAGAAATATAACAATTATTCAAATGCGTTTAAAAATGAACTCAATTCGCGACAAAAAATGTAAAACTGCTCCTGTAAAAGATAAGACAACCATCTGATATACACAGCTACCCAGTTGACTTTTTAAGTCCAGAAGTAGAAGCTAAAGAATTTTAATTTCAATGGTGTTTGTGTCAAGAATTTCTCGGCGAAGCGGACAGTGTAGATAAAAGATCAGAATGCATATTTAATTCAGTCTGATCGTGATCTACAATTCCCGCAAAAACCCATTTAGTTGCGCTAAACACTCGTAGTGTTAAGGGATATAATGACAATCTGAATCACTTACGTCTTTCTGATCAAATCCTGCAGGCAACAAGTCAACGTCGGTATTCCATAAAGGTATAAACGCACCGTGAGCCTTCGAATACTGTTCTCCCAAAGCTTCAAACCTTTCCTGGAAACTCATGATAATCTGAGTACAGGTCCCCTGGTATATGAGGTCGCTGTGGGAAAAGGGCGCTTAATGTGTCTCAGTAAGGCAATGAATACCAAGCAAGTGATCACAAAATTAAAGATACATAAAATCCAGTTAATTTTAAAACCGACTGAATCTTGAGGTAGACTGGTCCTTCGACGTGCACAGACATAACGATTTGCAAACAGTTTTGACCCAGTGCAGCTTGTCGAGACTTTTTGCAGATGCATTAAATCACCTTTCCCAGAACAAAACACGTGAGCCATGCTCTGGCAAAAGGGGGCTTAATGCATCCCCGTGATGCATTATACCAAGTAAGTCATCACGTTTATATGGATCCATTATATCCATTTTGTCAAGCAACCGACTTAATCATGAGGTAGAATAGTCCTTTGACATACAAAAATCTTGAAGATAGCGAAAAGTTTCGGCCCATGTCAGCCTGCGCGGACTGCGCAGGCTGACATGGGTCGATACTGTTCGCAAATGCATTAAACCCCCTTTTCACAGGGCATGGCTCACGTAGATTATAGGTGTATGAGCCATGCTCTTGCAAAAGGTGGCTTAATGCATCTCCACGATGTATTTTACCTAGCAAGTCATCACAGTATCATACACCCATATAATCCGTTTTGTGTAACAACCTACTGAACCATGAGGTACACTGGTCCTTTGATATTGGGAAAATCGACAAAAATAAAAACGTTTCGACCTAGGTCTTGCTGTGTGGCCTGCACAGGCTGACCTGGGTCGATACTTTTTGGTAAATGCATTAAGCCCCCTTTTCACAGAGCATGGCTTATATCTATACTTTGTCACATGACGGTATCGCTCTATCATTGATTTCTTCCTGGAAGAGAAAGATAGCCGGGCCGTTCGTGAGTCTGTCTGTCTGTCCCATTCCTTCCTTCCTTCCTTCCTTCCTTCCTTCCTTCCTTCCTTCCTTCCCTCCTTCCTTACTTCCTTCCTTCCTTCCTTCCTTCCTTCCTTCCTTCCCTCCCTCTTCATTTTTTTTCTTCTGGTGTTGTATTACAGAAAGATCTTGCTAATTCGTACACTGATGTAAAAGACAATTTGGTTCGAATTATAGGTACATTCGAATACCCCACGTATTACTTCAAGAACCGCAAGTTGGATATCTTTTTATGTTTTTAATTATTAATTGATGTCTTTCACAGATCTGCTCTTCCGGTTTTTTAACCCTTAGGCTCACACGACTCAAGAATCTTTTACGGACAGTGTAGATCAATATCAGACTGCACAGAATGTGCAGTCTGATCTTGAATCTATACTGTCCGATACGGAGATATTTTTCCCAAAAATACAATGTATACTTTGAAATAACATAATTTGGGTTTTTACTATCGACTGAAAGTTTCATTTCATTTATTCAGTAGGTTAAGGGTTTAGACCATGGCTTCGTGTTAATGCTTTACCAAAAGACAAAATCTTAGACTCTCCGTGTGAAAGCTTTGAAGACAACAAATAAATTTAGGCTGAAATGAAGGAATTTGCCTCTCAAAGATTAGAAAATATATTGGGAAAAGTATAACATTGCCGCTGCAGGCATTGTTTCTTCCCACAATGTTTTGAAAATTCCTGTACAGTCTCATGATCGTGAAAACAAGTGTTGGATTGGTTAAAGACAAACTGTCGCATAATTATTTGAATAATCAAATTTCATATAAATTCAAAATTTTGCTGTAATTTAGTAATGACTGCTTTTCTAATTAAATGAAATAAGATCATTTTCATTCTTTCACTACAAAAACAAAAAAAAAAAATGCAGTTTCGTAATGGCTACAAATACAGTTCCGCTGCAGAATGAAGAAATAACTTTGTGAAAATCTGGTGTAAAGTAATGGACAGTTTAGATCAGTGATCAGATTGCACATAACGTGCAGTCTGATCTTGATCTACTCCGTCCACAAAAACTTCAAATTTCTTCTATAGTAAGAAAATGGTAAATTTACATATTAGATCAACTTATTAAAAAAATCTCACCCAATCAAAAACACTTGTTTACGTTCTCTCTGACAATTCTATCACAGTGTCCTCCTTTTACGAGTCTCATCTATTGAAAAAAAACAAACTAACTTTCACATTCATCGCCTGAAAGCAAACTCTAAACAAGCGCGTTCACTCCATCATTATATTCGCCGAAATCCAGCGCAAACCGGATCGGCGCTCATTACAAGATACATTAATTTTGTTTTCGTGTGCAAACGGAAATGACGTTGGTCTATCGATACAATGGAAAAATTAACGGGCTGAAAGTGCTGGAACCCGATTTGGTGCTAGTCTACAAATCGGACGCCGCTTAACACTATTTAGACGATGTTTATTTAGGAATGCAATTTTATGGTTGGGAAGAATGTTTTGCGAAGAATTGGTAAAATAATCTCCTGGAAAGCACGGACAGGTGCACAAGCCGCCTCTATACAGGATAGAACAATTTTTGCACGAATTCATGCCTTTGAACCAATAATTCTTGGTTCACAGAAGACATTCAATAAGTTACATTTTCATATGTGTGATATTCCTTTCCAATCATACTCAAAGATACAGTGTATAATCACTGAATCTCGAGGGAACTGTTTCGTGAGAGAATCTTTTGTAAAACATTTTAGTATTGCTCTGGAAAATCGTGTCTAAATTCATTTGGAAAAAGTACCGACTCATGTCAGCCTGCACAGTCCGTGCAGGCTATCCTGGTTCGAAACTATATGCTATTGGTGAATTTTCTGCAAGTCAAAGGACCATTCTATCTTTAGACTTAGTTGTTAGACAAAACGGATCCATATTATGCAAAGGATTGTTTTGTACAATGTATGGCGGAAGTGCATCACTCTCGTTCCTACATGTTAATTACGCACTATTTTCACTGACGACCCCTTACTCTCCGCACAAACTTGCAAAAATGATATCAGCGAAATTTATCAAACGTTATCTGTAAGTAGTGTTTTGAGTTTAAGTTTGAGTGGTCCTAAAGATTAAGTTGATCTGAAGGGGATCCGATTATTTCCTCAAAGTTTCATACTTTCATATCATTTATCAACAAATATTGATACTTAAGCTCAATCATGAATACATTTGTTATATGATTCAGTGAATATTGCGTAACGAAACTTTCAATATGATTACCTCGCTGTGGTGGAACATCTATACTGTCGTCCCAATTGCAAAGGGGTGTATGCCACACTCTTTGGCAATACTATTTATGCCACATTGGAATCAATGCATCGAATAATGGTACATTTAGGATATTTTTTTCTTTATTAAAATAATTTGTTGGTTTATGAATGAACCTGAAACTGTAATATTGCAGTATTGAAATAAGCAAGGAACCCAATTGTTGATTGGGATCTACTAGTTTCAAATGATTGTGAGCTAAAACAGCTAAAGAAGTATAAAAAAAAGCACATCAAAATCAGCCTGCTGTAATGTACAGGCTGACATTGTTCGCTTCTCTTCCGGTGTCATAATAGAAGGAAGAAACTACGAAACATGTGGATCAAAGTGAGGTAAGACCAAAGCTCATAGACTTCAGCCAAGGTACCATGCTTCGATATCAAAGAAGAGCCAGCGCAACCTTTTAAATAGCCATAATTCCCCGCTAGGGTGCCGGTAATGTTTAGTTACAACAACCCACAGGGCAACTCAGGCGGGAATACTCTCTCGTGATAACCGGCTAACGCCAGAGTGTCATCGAATTGTCATCGGCGCACATCTCTTGTATTAAAGGCCGCTTTTGGAAATCATAAATACTTTAGTTAAGAGCAACCGCAAGCATTTTGTCCAAAAATGGCTTTAAACGTGGTTAGTCCGTGGTACTAACTTTACAGCGGTAAAACCGGAACAACATCTGGGCACATATTCATCAACCATTATTGGTGGCATTCTTAGTCTAATTCTCAGGGGTTTTCTAAATTTCGAAGTAACTCAACCAAATGGTTCAGCAAAACATAAATGAAGTTCCTTTCTAAACCTCGATTTAGGACGAGGGTGTAATGTAGAATGGTTCATGAATATGGGCTCTAGTGTCTGTGAAAGTAAAAGTTAATACTTTTGTTGAGTAAAACCGTTCCGGAATATTAGCTTCCTCTGACTCCAAATCCAAACCAATGGTTATATAAATGTTTAAAAAAAACATTAATGGGATTTTTAGTGTCAATAAACCGGGTTAAACCGTGACAACATCGGTTGCAGTATAGTGGAATTCAAAAATTTTTCATGCGGGAACTAACGTCATCATCGGCGCGGCTTCTTCGATGGAGTTAAGCCGGAGCAACATCCGGTCTATGAGAAAGTTGACGCTTTTCGTGAGTATAAAATCCTGAGTTATTCCATTATACCGGCTACTTTTCATAGGGAGGAATTGGAGCCAATACCATGGTTTAAAGTTTTTCGAAGGGAGCCAACACCGAGCTTTATACGTGTGATTTTACGTTACCTTAAGTGCAATACTATCTAATTTGCAGATGGAGTAATGAAAGAAAAGATTGTACGTGATGTTTAGTTTGATGGCGGATTCGTTATGAGGCAAACCTTTGCTTAACTCTATAACTCCTTACCAAACAAATATTATTTAGACTGTCCCAGATTAAAAGCGTTTGCAGACGACAGATTAAACATCCCTCAAAAACTAGAATCTGGCTTTGGATGGATAGAAAACATAGAAAAAGGGGAAAAGGGCAAAAAAACTGGTTACCAGCACCTCACAATGTTTTACAAAGTCTTCTTCGTCAAGGTCGACCAAACTTTGGTAGTTTGGTAAAGGGTTAAGCTCCAAAAAATTAAAAGAGCTGCACTCTGACAAAAGGGGGGGGGGGGGGCGGGTCATGCATCTCCGTGATGCATTATACCAAGCAAACCATCATAAAATTATAATTATGAATCCATAAAAATAAAATTCAATTTGTCTTACAACCAGCTGTATCGTAAGCTGGAATGGTCATTGGACATGCAGAAAAAGTTTACCAAAAGTAAATTGTTTCGATACAGGGCAGCCTGTGTGGACTGCCCAGGCTGATCTGGGTCGATACTTTTTTCGATGCATTAAATCTTGTTTTCACAGAGCATAGCTCAAGTGTATATTTTCTACTGGTATAAATCCCTTTTTTGAAATCCAGTTTTCATTAATCAGACTGCGCAGAGTATGAAGTCCGATTTTGATCTACAATGACTCTTCAACATAAAGTTGAATTAACTCGTGGGTCAAAAGTATTAACCCTTCTCCTGCTGAATAACTAAAATGAAATTTTCAATCCGTTAGTAAAAACTTAAAAATTGCTATTTCAAAATTATGTTTTGGAAAATGATATCTCCTTATCGGACAGTGTAGATCAAAGATCAGACTGCACGTTCTGTGCAGTCTGATCTTGATCTACACTGTCCGCAAAAGGTCAGTGAGTTGCGCTTAGCAGCCAAAGGGTTAACACTTTCCTATTTGGCAAAATTTTACAATCGTCCATTATGAATGAATTTACACGTGACAATTTAAGTGTTATTCCAATGATGATATTTTGTCCTTAAGTAAGTATGAAAACATTGTGGGGAAAAGGAGAAAATGCTGGCAACCAGCATTTTCTCCTTTTCCCACAATGTTTCCAAAAGCTTCTTTCTAAGGATCGTTAAATCTCGGGATTGTATGAAGAAAAAGGTAAGGCAAATCTCCACAGCAGGCCCAGGCTTTTCATTTAAAATACAAAGTTGTTTTGAACTCTTGCGGAGCCAGTGTAAAGTTAAGGCTGCTTTCGCTGGCAGTGCAGATCAGGATCAGACTACGCAGAGTATGCGGTCTGTTCTTAGACTTACGCTTTACGGTTATATAGCAGAATACAAAAATCAAACTGGACGAACTGGTCAATGTTTTGCTACAATAAAATTCATTAATAAATTGGTATTTGGTACTTTAAGGGTAAATTACATCTCTGAATTCTGTAAGTATTAATGATTCATAACATGTATATTTTTTTCATCTTCAAGTACATTCATAATCAGGCCATGCTATGTGAAAAGGGGGTTGCATCTGCTAAAATGTATCGACCCATGTCCGCCTGCGCAATCTGCCTTGACTTACAAAGGTCAAAACAAACCTTCTGAATGACCAATGGCCATTCTACTTCATGCTACAGCCAATGTTGTTAGTCAAACTGGACTTTATAGATCCATAGTTATATGATGACCTACTTGGTATAATGCATCACGGAGATGCATTAAACCCTTTTTGCAAGATCGCAGATCAGTTAGATTTTTCATATGCATGAGAAAATGGGGCTAGCAAAGGCCAAACCCATTAGCCCTATCAAATGTAATTTGTGAGCAGGCTGACGGTGCAATGACTATTATCAATTCTCGTAGAGAAATTGACCGAACTGTGGATTCGCACCAGCGACCCCCCCCCCCCCCGCCCCCTGTTTTAAGCCCCGTATGTAATCGAGTGAGCTACCTGGCCCACCCCAATACATGAGCCATGCTCTGTGAAAAAGAGGCTTAATGCATCTGCAAAAAGTATTGACCCAGGTCAATCTTCGCAGGGCGACCTGAATCGAAAGTTATGATTTTTGTAAATTTTCGTTACGTTGAAGGATCAGTCTACCTCATGATTCAGTTGGTTGTTATACAAAAAGGACTTTGATCATAATTATGTGCTGACTGGCTTGGTATAATGCAGCACGGATATGCATTAAACACGCTTTTGCCAGAGTATGACACATATATATTATTGTGCTAAATTGGTGCTTTTTTTTTTTCTCAAGGATGAAAACAGTTCTACAAAATACTGCAAAGGTTCGAAAACCTAAGCTTTGAACATGGATTAAATCTTAATTAGGCAATAAAATATTAGACATGTCCAGTTTGCAAGCATATGCAGAAAACACATCGGACTTGATATTAATGATGGGGTTTATCTTTGAAAGCTGAGAAAACAGTGTGGGAAAAGGAGTATATCGTCTGTTTACTTCAAAAACCTCGTAACTACAGCTTGTAACAATATGTTGGTTACTAGAATGGTAAAAACACAGGATTGTATGGTAAAGAGTAAACATTTGAAAAATTTATCAAGCATATGAGAGACCAAGAAATTTAAATATCAACACCGTATTCCAAAAGCATCGGAAGGCACCGCTGACCTACCCATTTACCAAACTATCTCTTGTTTTAACGACGAGATTAGAGAAGGCTTATGAAAATATTGCGGGAAAAGGAGAAAGTGGTGCTGTTACAGCTTTACCTGTGGAAACGTAAATAATTAGACTTAATTCGCCTTCTTCGCTGAAAATATCGTGAAGGCAATTTTTATCACAGCCGTGAAGATTTTCCGCCTTGCAATTCGCGACAATGATGTCGTGCATCAACTTTGATTTTTTCTTGTAGCAGGATTTGATCGGCTGACAAACATGCCAACTGAAGATGACCCTCCATAGAACGTGATCAGATTCACATGTGTAGGGAGGCTGAATGTACGGAGATTGACGACTACCAGACGCCGAACTTACTTGAAAATGAACTTCTGGTAGTAGGTCAGCCGTAACAAGTTTATTGACCTTTAGTCAGGTAACATACCCACACATCAGTAGATAGTCAAAATTTCTGTGAATGATTTTCAACGGACATTGAACTTAATACTTTGCACTGTAAGGACAGTGTAAACCAAGATTAGAATGTACAGAAGTACAGTCTAGTTATTGATCTATATTGTCTGATGTTTTAATATAAAGTCTGACAGTTTGACAAAAAAAAAAGCAAACTATACAGCCGCCCAGTGAGGTATCACAGCTACAAGTCAAGTTTTGTAACACTGAAACTGTCAGGAGCCGCTTTTATCATTCCGGGATCTTAGTTAGATTGATAAAATATTACTCAGGCAGTAGCGTAGCTAGGCATACGTATGTACGTAAATATGTAACATCGAAATTCCCGTGCATGCTTCAATTGGAAAAAAAAAAAAGATTTACAAAATGTCGAACCCATTAACGCCAAAAGTTAACAATTATGAAGATTTTATTGCTTGTAAAAGATAAAAACTATGTACTCGCAAAACCAATTTTTGAAGTTCAAGAATACCTCGATTCGTTTACCTCTCGGGTAGCTAGCCCCCTCCCCTCCACCCCTTTTGACCCTCTCCCACCCCTCCCGACCCCCTCCCGTTTCAACATCTGCGTAAGTTCAAAAAAGCCCCTGCTACGTCCATGACAGGTAAAACTGTGCTATAACAAAAATGTTCATGCAACAGAAAAAAAAAATAATAATTGAACCACGCTCTGTGAAAAGGGGGCTTAATGGATCTGCGAAAAGCATCGACCCAGGCCAGCCTGCGCAGTCCGCGCAGGCTGAACTGGGCCGAAACTTTTCGCTATTAGTCATTTTTTTTTTGTATGTCCGAGGACCATTCTAACTTAGGATTCAGTCATTAGGTAGAGAAAATGGATATACTGGCTCCAAAATCATGTGATAACCTGCAAAGTATGATGCATCACGGAGATGCATTAAGCACCCTTTTGCTAGAGCATGGCTCATATATTAATATTCATGAGCCATGCTGTGTGAAAAGCGGGTTCAATTTACATGTATCTGCTATGAGCATCGATCCAGGTCAACCTAGGCAGTCCCGTGCAGGCAGACCTGGGTCAAAATATTTTGCTCTTGGTCAATTTTCAGCATGTCCTAGGATCAGTCTACCTTATGATTTAGTCGGTTATAGGACAAAATGGATTTTACGGATACATAATTATGTGATTGGTTGCCTGGTAAAATACATCACGGAGATGTATTAAACCCCGTTTTGGCAGAGTGTAGCTCATACTATAAATTATGAATTATAAATATTATGAATATTCAATATAAATTAGTGCAACAATACCTTCAGACCAATGAAGCTAATAGTCTAGAAATACTCCACAGAAGAATCTTATCCCAAGTCGGTTACATCTTGTGCACTAGGCAAGTAACAACTAACAGAATTTCATTCCGTTTAGTTCATCAAGTAAAACTCTGTAAAAAGATGGTAATAGATGAAAATTGTTTTCCCAGATGCTGATTTGTTTTCAGAATCATGAAGGTAATTCAGTTCTGTTTGCTCTAACTTTTCTTTTCAGACCGTCTTTCTAAGCTTGGTTTGAATCTGAAGCAAGTGCAACCTCAACAGCCGGAAACTTCTGGTAATTAAGCTGTCCGTTTAAGACCTTTAGGTGTACATGTAACTTAGATTTTGATTGGTTTAACCCTGGAATTAGTTAAATTAAAGTCGTTGATGGCTTAAGTTGATCTAAGATCTTCTAGCTTGCTGTGTAGATCAAGATTAGATAGTACATGAGGGGTTTACACTGCACCAAAATCTCTGAGATACCCTGGCGTAAAAGTTACTTAACTCTTTCAGCACCAAATAAATAAACTCAACCTCTTTCGACAGGTCTAAAAACAATCCATTGAAACTAAAAAGATTTTGATTGTATAGGCTTGACTACACAAGCGGACGGTATAGATCAAAGATCAGACTGCACGTTCTGTGCAGTCTGATCTTGATCTATGCCGTCCGCAAAAGTCACTGTTTTCGCCTATGGCGCCGACAGATTTAACGTCTTGTTTTACCGAATTTATTTTGTCGACTGTCAAGCCAGGATAATTTCGGAAAGACACTTGTGCATTTTACTGGCGTTTTATGACTGAAATCATGAATAGTTAAGTGGAGAGGGAATACCAAGATCAGACTGCAGACGGTATAGATCGAAAATAGACTGCAGTCTGATCTTGTATCTGCTTGTCCGATAGGACGAGGTTCCTCCGGCAATAAAAATGAAATCGCAATATTTGAGCTTTTACAGTTTGTTGTAATTTTTTTTTTTTTTTTTTCAATATATTTAATAGTATTAATGTAAAAGGAGAAAAAGAAGTTAAAAGTGTAGAAAACATGGTTGGAAAACTCGGTACTGTGTGTTAAGGAGTTAAAGTTGTCATTTAATATCAGTAAATCCTCTTTGACAATCATCGATGACTTACTGAATGTCTCTTGCTATCGATAACGATAGGTACAATCGAGGCCCCACTGATTGTTACTTCCTTATTTACATTCAAGCAAACAGGCCTTAAACCTTTCACTGGCAACTAAATGTATTCGACCACTTTTCGAAGCCTTAAAGTCGATTTCAATGGCGAGTGAATATGACTTAGATCCATAGTCTAGTATCTTGCGGCGGACGATGTAGATGCATGATCAGACTGCACGTTTTGTGAAGTTTGATCTAGACCCTCACCGTCAGCAACAGGTATGTAACATGAAATAGACAGTGAAAGAGTTAAGATATCAATATTGACAGCAACGTATGACATAATCGTGATAAAAATTGATCATAAAGCCTTTTTTTCAAGATTTTATAATACGTGGGGGTTCTTTTGTTCTAAAATAAGGTAAAAAATCTAAAGGTAAAAGAAAGCAGCATAAAACTAATTCACACGGGACATAACATTATTCAATCTGTAAAGAAAAAAAATCCTCAAATTTAGGAACTGGTTTGGTTGTAGTGTCGGGGAAGATAGATCCGTGGTCAAAGTGCACCTTTTCTACAGTCTATCCAGAGTCTACACTGTCGCAAAAGCAACTTAGGCTGTGTTAAGGGATGGGGGTAGTGATAAGATTATATGACTCTGGTTTAAAAAGGTAATTCCCCAACCCTCTGTATTAAGTAATTTATTTAACCCTAGTTATTTCACATCTACAACATTTCCCCCTATGAAATCTATTGAAATCCAGAATTATTTTTCTTTTTAATCTTACAGGCTTAATTAAATAATAAGCGGTATAGATCTAGATTCTAGATCAAATTGCACGTTCTGTGCGTCTGTCAAAGGGTTACGCAGTCGGAAAGGCACGGAGAGAGAGAGAGAAAAAAAAAATAGATCTAGATACTCTTCTTAGATTAAATATTCTTGAGAGAAAAAAAAAAAAAGTACACGCTAAATTATCCATTTTCAATTATTTTATTTTTATTCTGATCTTAAGTGCCCGCCTGGGTAGCTCAGTGGTTAGCGTATCGGACTCGTGACCTGGTGCTGGTGAGTTCGATACCCGGTTGAGGCAAAATTTCTTTCTGGCGATTTTTCGCCTCTCACCTCTGATGCATGTGAGAAAGTAGTCAGTGTCTTTGAAAGAAAGTTGCGTCAGTACTGGTGTAAGAAAAAAAGGAAACACTTGCGTAGGTGCACCTACCTTCGTAATATGACCCAAGCTGTTAAAATAGCGTGAAACTCCAATTCAATCAATCTAATCTTAACTATTTCATCGATTCTCCAGGATTAAAAAGGAAAAAGTAAAAAATACACACATTTTATATGAATGTAATTCATTACCGTCGAAGCAGGCTCAAGTAGTAAACAAATTAAGTAAAATGTCATAGATATCTTATGTTGTTCTATTCTTTCTCTTTCCTTTTAAGTCAAGATAAGACTATCGCAAGGAAAGTGAAAAAAGAAAAGCGTTTCGGAGGGTTGGTGGCTATTCGGGGTTTATGACCAAATCGACTTCAAACAGGTTTTATCACTGAATTTAGTAAGACAATAACCGGTCTGTGGAAATGTCACATGATTGATTGAATTTGAGTTTATCTATCGTCGCCACTGGTTGCCCATATATGCGACGCCCCCTGAAGGCTGATAGTATTGTTACGTGGGAAAGTGCAAGAGACAACACGAAACCCATTCTAAGTTACGCCTAGTTCTTAAACTTGCTCGGTGTATAGCACCGTCACACGGGACCTCGGTTTAACATCTCATCCGAAAGACTTAGTAAATTTAGATAGCCAGCCGTGAGGCCCTAACCCACATCCTCAACTGACCCAATACTTGATATTCATAAGTCCTGCGCTCAACAACCTGACCTATGCGGGCTGGTCAATATGACTTGATAAATAACACACGTCTATTTTCTTGGATAGTACTGTGTGATGACGTCATATCTGATATCAAAGAGCAGACAGAGTTACCGATTGCAAAACGACGAACAAGTTACTTATAAAACGTCAAAATCGCATTTTCTGTACTGAATGTAACAGTCAAGTTTCTTACATTTACAGAAAACAGTATGTTGTGTAGAATTAACGGAATAGTTTGATCCACAGTGAAGAAAAACACTGAAACATGACCCTTTAAGTCAGAGAGAACAGTATGGCATAAGAGTTACACTGAATGCCAGGTGATCACTTACACCAATTAAAAAAAAACCTTTTAGTATAAATTTTGGCTGCTAAAGCGACTCACTGCGCTTTTGTGAGTGGTGCAGGTCACCATAAGACTCCACAGAGAGTAAAGTCTGATCGTTTTAATTATAAGTATAAACAATCATTTTCTGTGCTCATTCAGTAAAATAATACCTTAATCTTACATGAAAACAAACAATTGTCCAGTGTATAAAAGTCACCTTACGTTCCATTGAACTTAATCACAAAAATAACCTTATTTTAAATCACGTTTTCACGCTTCGACACTTTAAACACCAAAATTCAAATATCTTTAGGGAGAGGACCAAATGACCACTGACTTTACTATTTGTCATAACTTCTTACTTGATGTATCAGATATGCTACTGTCGGACTCCCGTGGTTCAGTCTGGATTGCAACGATTAAGCGTTAAGGAGAGGGAAGTACGAATCAAGACTTGGCCTAAGTTCATTCACTGAAAATCAATGCTGAAAAACAAGTTGAACTGCATGAGTCATTCTTCTTCACGCGATAGACGTTATGTAGCCAGTTGCTTTAGAGGAAGAATATTTAGCAAAGGACTAGTTATACCGTGTAGTGCTAAAACAAATGAGCCATGCTCTGTGAAAAGGGGGCTTCACGCATCTGCAAAAAGTATCGACTCAGGTCAGCCTGCAAAGTCCGCGCAGGCTGACCAGAGCCGAAACTTTTTGCTATTGGTCACTTTCTACATATCAAAGGACAATTCTACCTCGTGATTCAGACAGTTGTAGATTCCAACAAACTTACTGACTAGCCCACTATTACCTTCTTTGTGTCGACGATGACTGGGAAAGTTTTTCCCCCTTGTGTGGAGGCATACAGGTGGTGTTCCATACCCCTCCTCAAAGTTATTTTTGCACAACTTTGCTCACGTCTCACTGCACCAGTTGTTAAAACGGTCAGGAGCCGATTTACTTTATTATATGGCTATACTGAACAAATGTGATTTGAGGTTTGACTGAGTGCTGTGAATCAAACATTCTTCTTAGTGTTCTTCTGCACGTCTGTAGTTTCCAATAGTATTTAAAACGAGCTACGAAGTCAGATTAGTATCGAAGTGGTTCAAGAATTTCCGTTGCTGGTAATTCCTGATGTTGATTCAGCCGCGACATTCCCACCTCACATTAAATGTAATTTTAAACTTAATACGTTTTGTTTAGTTTTGGGTACAAGACCTGTGTAAGACAGTATGCGTTTTAAATGCATGTATGTATGTATATATTCTGTGGATAGCTTATAAATCAGGTTGCACGCTCAAATTAAATTTGACGTTACATTTAACAATATCTGTATTATTTGACAAAAAAAAAGTCTCGAGTCAGAATTAACAGGTCTGTCAGCCTACACAATTTCGAAACCAGTGTAGAAGAACTGATTTGTGTTTTAAAAAAAAAAAGAAAAACAAGGACTTTTGCTATACTGACTTCTACAGACATTTTCATGGCTTTTGCTTGGTATCTTTAGTCGAAGATACGATTTTGTGTCCTTACCTGGATGAATAACTCGCGGAAATTGAGTTGATTACTTAATGAGACTTACTTCCCTTGTACTCTTTGTATAACGCTGCAGAATTACGTATACTTACCTTAAAGCGCAAGTTAAGCTGAATTTATAGACAATGTAAAGCGAAACCAGACTGCCTTTTTGTTGACAGAGTAGATCAAGATCAGCTTGCACAGTACGTGAAGTCTGGTCTAGGATATACACTGTTCGTCATCCTGGAAAATATTCTGGTAAAAAACACTTCATTACGATTTTATTTTTTCATCTAATAATAATAATAATAAGACATGTAATTATCATCATCATCATTATTATTTCTTATTTTCTTTTTTTATTTCTAACGGTCCACTGCTTCCACAAAGCCTAGCTGTAGAACGTCCAAACGGGATGACCTTGCTTACCTGGAGTCACACGTATGAATGAAGTCAGCTGGCTAATTTAGCCTTCACTGCGACAAGAACACTTTAACCCTATCTGTATTTATCAATCAATATATAAATTATCCAACACTTTGAACCTGTCTATCTCATATGCATATTTCAATGATTTAAATGTACATGTACATGAGGTAAGAACGTGAAGTGTAACAATTCATCAACCCTTTTGTACTATATGTACAAACTATTCTTGGTTGGTGGGCTTGAAAATACAATTTTGTTGCAATATATATAGTTCTTGGACATACGAGCAGATTAGTGTATTGCCGACAATGAAGATTCAAGATCAGATTGCACCTTAAGTGCAGTCTGATCTTGATCGTCATTGTGCGCTTGAGCCAATAGTGTCATTCATCAGGTCACATGGGTATAAAAGTGTCCACAGATTAAGTCGCTTTTTGGTGGGTTTGTTTGTACATATGTCTCTGTGTCTGTATTTGTCATTTGTACTTATAACATACAATCCTCAAAATAACATATTATTTACGTCAGAGAGTTTAGAGGATTGAAAGTGCTTAACGAAAATAAAAAACCTGATAAAAAGAAAAAAGACCCAAACATAGCAACTTCAAGCGTAGTTTGGTCATATAGGAAGCCAAGGACAGGCTGATCTTGATCTACACTGTCCTCCAATACAACTTTTCTTGTGCTAAGCGTTTGGAGAGTTAATTTTAAGATAACGTCACCTATGTTAAAATGAAGGGAAGGCGTTCAGTGACGTATATTCTAATACCTGCCTTTATTTACGTTACGTATCCTTACGTCAATGTAGTTGTACTTTAGAGAAAAGAAAAACATTAATAAAACGTAACATTTTTCTTTGAAGTTTTTTTCGGTAAAATATCTTTTCGTCTCAATGGTGAAATTGCATATGAAACTACTGCATCAGTTTTGGAAAGTTTGTTCTGTAGACTAAAGGTATGTCCAGTTGGCTTCATGAGAGGCTAACGAGGGAATGGGTAATCAGAAGAGTCTTTGCAAACCCTTTACCAAACAATCCTTGGTTTTAACCATTCCAGGAAAGAAGGTGTTTGAAAACGTTGAGGGAAAAGGAGAAAATTCTGGTAACCAGCATTTTTTCCTTTTCCCTCAACGTTTTCTACACTTTCAAAGACACTTTCCACTGTTTGAGCCATATCTGATTTATTGTCTGTAACTGCTTGCAAGATGGAGAAATCTTAACACTTTGTGGTCGAGTAAAAGGTTAGCCGTATGACGATGAATGAATTAACAGATTGTTTCAGAAACTATGTCTACTTTATTCTACAGAAGGAAATATCATGTGGACATTGTTGATTTTGTGTTATAGAAAATGCGGACTATTTCATTAACTACTTTAATGACAATATTTTAGAAACACTCGACTTAAAAGCATTTTGCATACGACAACTGAAGTTGCATTTAAATGATGGTGTATGTCTGTGAAAGATTTGGGTAAAACCTTATGGGAAAAGGAGAAAATACTGTATAGTCACATTTTCTCCGTTTTCAACAATGTTTTGTTCTTCAGGGTTGTTGAAATACTGGATTGTTTGGTAAACAATTAACTCATTATCAAACGACAAAATTTTAGGTTTGTCCAATTTGAAAGCATTTGCAGACGACAAAATAAAAGTGACTGAAAATTTGAAATTTGTTTTGTGAAGGGTAGAAAACATTGTGGGAAAAGGAGAAAATGCTGGTTACCAGCATTTTCTCCTTTTCCCACAATGTTTTCCAAAGGCTTCTTTCTCATGGTCGTCAAAAGTAGGGATTGTGTGGTAAAGGGTTAAAGCTCGTTAATTTTGTTTTACAGATGGTGCGTGTAAATTTCATCAATTACTTTGGAAGTACGGTAAAACATTTTTACTTTCCTCTTCAGCAAACGACAAAATTAAGACTTCCAAACTGAAAGTATTTTGCAGACGACAAATGAAATGAGGCTAAAATGGCAGAGAACATTGTCCGGAAAGGAGAAAATGCTGGTTATTTGCAATTTATTTTTTTCTCACATTTTTTTTTAAAGCTTTCTCCCTCACGGTCGTTAAAACGATGGATTATGTTGCAAAGGGTTAATACCATATACTTACAAATATCACCTCATGGCAGGCATAAACGCAAGAGAGAGTCGGTGCCAACTGAATGAAATTAAGATCGAAAAAAAAATATGTAGAGAGTAGTGAAATTTTTTATAATGTATGCAAATAACCTGTGACTGCGACAGATTGATTGGTTGATCTTTAATGAATCAAAAGACAGTTTATCAGCCATGTCATGTTATTTCTGGGACAGATGCAACTAAATGAATAAGACAATTTTATTCCTTCTCCTGCTAATTAAGTGAAATGATTTTTTTTGAGCCGATAGTAAAAACCAAATTTTGCCATTTCAAAGGTAATTGTTGGGGAGACAATGTGCCCTTATCGGAAATTGTAGATTAAAGATCAGACTGCACGTT
This sequence comes from Hippopus hippopus, assembly GCA_946811185.2. Classification (NCBI taxonomy): domain Eukaryota; kingdom Metazoa; phylum Mollusca; class Bivalvia; order Cardiida; family Cardiidae; genus Hippopus; species Hippopus hippopus. Next base: position 35,666,288 of record OX328100.1, read on the forward strand.
CTGTGCAGTCTGGTCTTGATCTACACTGTCTGCAAAAGGTCAGTGAGTCGCACTAAGCAGCTTTAGGGTTAAAGCAACTTTATCGAGTGAAGTTCATACGTTCGCACCTGCTAGTGTTAAACACTCGGAACGGATAAACCGAACTGCTAGTTTTGTTATGTAATTGTTAATTACAAGGCGAGCGATCTGATTGGCTGAGACCTTTTTGCCAACCAATCAGATAACCAGCAATGGAACTCTTTAAAACATTAGTGTAGGCTTCTTCAATAAAACAGAAACCTTAGAAGTTATTCGCATTTTTCGGCAATTTTTGACATCGTGCAAAGGTTAAACTTTGCATTACTTATGAGCGTATTTAGCGGTTTCTGAATCGTTGAAACAGCGCGTATGCTACAAAATGCATATGTTTGCGTAAATATGAAAATAGATTATGAATTCTCAAAGATGGGACATTTCTTTGGCAACTTCACTATGCTTAGACTTGCGTAAAGGAGAAACAAAAACAGCGTTTTAGTTCAAATGTGGTTGTTTACAAAGTGTTTCTCCTAATCCTCGTGAAAATTTATACAGAAAAATATGTCGAAATAAATGTCAAAACCGGGGAGTTAAAGGGGGTAATTTTGTAAAAAAAAATTCTAGGGCCGAATGTAGTCTATCATCTGTTTCACAAATGTTTAAGCCATGCCCTAGCAAAAAGGGGTTTAATGCATCTTCGAGTTGCATTGTACCAAGCAAGTCATCGCATGTTAATTATGGCTCCATAAAATCCATTTTGTCAAACAATCGGCTGAAATATGAGGTAGAAATGGTCCTTGGACATGCAGAAAAAAACCAAAAGCAAAACGTTTCGACAAAGGTCAACCTGCGCAGACCGCGCAGGCTGATCTGGGTCAATCCTTTTTTGCAGATGCATAAAACCCCCTTTCACGAAGAATGAGTAATTTACAGTGTCACGTTTAGATGAATAAATTTGCATAAATAAGCAAATGTATCTCAGAGATAAATTACGTTGGTTTGGGATGATTGTTTGATCCTTTGCCAAACATTCACGTGTTTAAATCATCCTGGGGAGCCAATCATTTGAAAACATTGTGGGAAAAGAAATAAATGCTGGTAACCATATATCTTTTCAATGATAAATTCCATCATTTGGGTAATATTTCATTCGTCGTCCGCAGACGCTTTAAATTTCGACAAGCCCAATTAGTTATTTGATAAAAATCTATCTTTTGTTTTGTTACAAATGCTCTTTTGTCTTTTTTTTTTATAAAAATGGCACAGATATTTGGTTTTGAAAAGCAGAACGTATTAAAAGCAGAACATATTGTGTGAAACAAGAGGTCATTAACATGGTAGGGTACAATACAGAATTAGATCCGTTCCCTTCTGAATCAGTCTCTATTTTATATGCGACTTTAACCTCGTCCAAAATATAGACTGGTCCTGCAATGTACTCAACTGATTGGAATTGCTTTTGGTTTGGCATTTAAGAGCATTGTTGAAAAGGACAAAAATGTTGGAACAAGAATTCGAGCCATGCTCTGCAAAAAAGGGGGGCTTGATAAATCTGCAAAAAGTATCGACTCATGTCAGCCTGCGCAGTCCGCGCAGGCTGACATGAGTCGGAACTTTTTACTATTTGTAAATTTTATGCTTTTCAAAGAGCGATTCTAAATCAGGATTCAGTCGGTTACTAGACAAAATGGGTTTTATGGATTCATAATTGTGATGACTCGCTGGGATCATGCATCACGGAGATGCATTAAGCCCCCTGTTGCCAGAGGATGGCTCATTTACTTTCTTCAGATCGCCGAGCACAAAATCGTATTGGTAAAGGATTAAATTGTGTTAGGTGAAACAATTAATAGGTAAAAATAAAGGTAAAAACAAGATAAAAAAATCAAAGAAAAAAATTAATGAAGAAGAAGTTAGACATATTGTCTTGTAATTGTGGCTTCTCTGTATTTCATATGGTCACGTGACGTGTCAGTTTTTGACATAATTTACCATTAGAACGTCATCAACGATATGAGTTGAGTCTGAGGACTGTGTTAAGTCTATACCAGACGACACAATTTTGAACTTTTCCAAATATAAAGCATTTGCAGACCACAAATTAATTGTCACTCGAATAATGCACATTGTCTTTAAAGGGATAGAAAACATCGTGTGAGAGGGAGAAAATGCTGATTACCACCATTTTCTTCTCTTCCCACAATGCTTTTGTACGTATTCTTCCTGACAGACTTAAGGTCGATAAAACTTGAAAATATGTGGTATAGAGTTAATCACAGTCATACTCCATGCAACATAAAATCTGATCTTGGCCAAAACTGTCTGATACTTTATTTAAAGATCCTTTAAGTATAGGTCCTGAAATTGCTGTATTCTTTCTTTGTTTTACCAATTGAAATGTTCATCTTAATTATTCATCATTTTTGAGAGACCGGCGTACGTATTCAACAACCATTCTTAAGAACATTCATTGTGTTATTATCAATATTTTTTTTTTTAAATTTGAAAGACAACTTTTGATTGGATAAACCAAATGGTTTAGCAAATCAGAAGTTGTCTTACTTTCTAAAACTATAATTAGACTGCGAATGTTCTTAATAATGTTCGATGAAGAGGGGCACCTTTTCCCCAAATATTCGGAAGTTTTACCTATCGCCAGCAAGTATAGGATGACATTCTGATGAATCAAGTTATTTAGTGCACAACAAACAGTTTTCCGTCTACAATATTTCAATGTTGGTTTTACACGCATCAGTCGATTTGGCTTTTATTTTCTCAACATTTGTGTATATGTCATTTATCGTATGAATATAGCAAAATCAAAGAGCTGAAAGTACAGGAACCAGTCTTTCTTTTTTTTTATAAGAAGGCAAAATCGTATGACCACAATTATTCAAAGAGAAATCTGGTGCATAGCGATTTTTTGACGGCAATTTCTTAATTTTCCAGAGGGTCCCGAGTTTAAATTTCTCGAGATTAAGTTTTTTGAAAACATTTTGGGAACACGAGAAAATCCTGGCAAACGGCATTTTATCCTGTTCAAATTATGTTTTCTATCCTTTCAAAGACAAATCCTATATTTTGAGCCGTGTTTAATCTATGTTTGTAAATGCTTTCAATTATGATCAGTTGAAAATGTTATCACCTGCATGGTAAAGAGTTCATGCGTCCTAAACTGAAAGTATTTCAGTGTCCAATATACAAACTATATCTCTATCGACTGCTGTAAGTACAATCCACCGAAACTCAGAAAGATTCTTATCTTACCGGCTTGACTAAACAAGCGGACGGTATAGATCCAAGATAAAACTGCACGTTCTGTGCAATTTGATCTTGATCTATGCAATCCGCAAAAGCCCCTGTTTTTACCCATGGCACAAAATAGTTAAAGGTGAACACAGTCACATAGGAAGGTTAAAACTGTCAAAAAATGTCATGAAGTGATAACACTGTCCTTATTGAGGCTGCCTAGTGTTTTGTTGATAGGGTCATACGTTTTTTCCTCAACGACCTGTGCATTTGCCCCGTAACTTACATCGCTTTATTCATTTCATAGATAAAACTGAATCTTGCACAAAGTCCGTTTGTTCAAAATTGAGTCTTGACTGTAATACTCACGGATAAGCCATTTGATTGGCTGAGAGATTTTGTCCCTTATATTTAATTACCTTTTTTTTTTTTAATTTAGAATTGAGTGTATTTACCTGTATCTTGCAATACTCGGTGGGCGTATCTGTGCACAGTTAACACAAAGACTATTATATAGGAGCCATGCTCCGGCAAAAGGGGGCTTGATGCATCTCGGTGATGCATTATACCAAGCAGGTAATCACATTATTGCTGATCCATAAAATCTATTTTGTATAACAACCGACTTAATCACGAGGCAGACGTGTCCTTTGACATACAGAAAATTGACCAATAGCGAAAAGTCTCGGCCCAGGCCAGCCTGCGCGCACTGCGCAGGCTGACCTGGGTCGATACTTTTCGCAGATACATTAAGCCCCCTTTTGCCAGAGCACGGCTCATATAATAGTGCATTTGTGTTCCTCCTCTCTGATTGATTTCCGTTTATTTATCGTCGCCACAGGTTGCTCATATGGGTGACGCACACTGAAGACTGTTAGTTATGTTATAGGGGATAGTGCAAGATACAGGACGAAATCCATCTTTAGTTAAGCATGGTTCTTTAAAGTGCTCGGTGTATAGCACTCTGAAACGCGAACTCGGTTTAACGTCTCATCCGAGTTACTATTAGTAATTTTAGATGGCCAGCTGTGGGGCTCAAACCTACACCCTCAAGTTGCCCGAGACTTGACTTTTACAAGTCCTACGCTCTACAACTTAAGTTATTCGGACTGGTCTCCTCTTCTCTGTTTATGGTATCAGCTTTATATTCTGTATTCTAATCCGAATTAGCTTAACTAATTCCAAATAAGTAAAGGTCTACATAGCAGAATTCGACTTGCTATATGAGTCACATTGATGCTCACCTGGAAACCTAACCCTTTTAGCTCCATAAGCGAAAAACGTGGCTTTTGCGGACGGCATAGATCAAGATCAAACGGCACTTTCAGTGCAGTCTGATCTTTGATCTAAGCCGTCCGCTTATCCAGTCAAGCCTTAGAATAAAAATCCTTTTGAGTTTAAGTTAATGTTACTTGCATCCGTCGAAAATAAGTTTCCTTTATTTGGCGCTGATAGAGTTACAGTAAGTAAACGCTGTTGAAATAACGCTGTTAGACAAGAAAATATTGTTGCATAACATAAATGGCGCCACAAATCAGTTGTTTCTGAAACAGGGCACATTACAGCGGGTTAATTTTTTACGCCAAGGGCATCACTTGAACAAACTTCGTAGAGGTCCACGTGGTGATACTACATGACAAATATTTAAACTCTGGGCCATCTGTGATACAATCTGGTTTTTATCGATTTGGCAATGAAAGTACGGTATTTTACATGTTAAACAAAAAATCAGTCCAAATAGAAAAACAAAGTTGGCACGGGCTCGATCTGGTAATGTATGTTAAAAAAAACACTGAACCAGTCTATATAGTAAACAATATGGCTGCCTCCACAGGCATTTTTCAAAAGCGAATAAAAATATGGTGCCGCCGCCAAACGTATCATTAAACATTACCTTTAAACATACACTTCATTTATAAAACTTCAAACTAACGTCAAAAATTGAAATAATGCCTTCGGCTGTGAATCGAATGAAGACTTAGTTTGTCAACCTTTTACTTCACACAAGTGACATGTTAAGACCAATATGTCTAGATTTCCAATTAAAACTTTCAACTCTTGACCATTATTAAACGGCTTTTATGTCCTCCAAGAAGATTAATACTGGAAATATTGTGGGAAAAGAAGAAATTGTTTATGAGAAGCAGCTAGTAGCATCATTCATCATTTAAAGGGTTTCTTCTTCAGTACAATCAACTGTCAATAAAACAACGACAGAAGTATCTCATTTTCAGACTTTTTCTTCTCTTCTTGAATAGGCACAATAAAAAGTTGGTAAAAAAAAAAAGGTATTTCAGACAAAAAAAAAAAAAATGATTAAACCCTGCCCTAGAGGCCTTTACATGTATATTACTTTCAAAACTAATTGAGTTCATTATATCATTATCTTATAACAATCCCTCATAAATTACGGTTTTCAAAATTATGGATACTTGATGGATGGATGGATGGATGGATGAATGGATGGGTGGATGGATGGATGGATGGATGGACAGACGGACGGACGGAGGGCGGGCTGGCGGATGAATGGATGCATGCAGGAGTGCATGGATGGATTTTAAGCTTGATAATGGCCTGAATATAACTGAATTCCAATGGCTCTATTTCAAAATGTACTTTTCATTGAAGTTCTGTCTACGAGAAAAAGTCTGTTCATCAAGACCGTCAAACTAGCAAAAGCCTGACAGCAGATTGACAAAACATTATGTACTATATATTCCAACCGTCAAAATAGATGTATATTTGCTATTTCTGAAATGCCCGAAGCAGAAAGATAATTAATGTCCTTCAAAATTTGATGGCCTTGCAAAATTCTATTCAAACATGCTTGTTTCGGATTCAAACATATTCATTGCCATACAAAGCGGCCCCATGTATTAATAACCCTAACAAAATTACCTTTGGAAAACATCGTTGGAAAAAGAGAAGATGCGGGTAACCAGCCTTTTCTCCTTTTCCTGAATGTTCTGCAACCTTTCAAAAACCATTTCATTATTGAGTTATATTTAATTTGCCATCAAAAATGCTTTCAATATTGAGTCCAAATATTTTTGAGCAGGAATAAACACGGCGAAGAGTTGCTCAAAGAACAGACTACAGATTCGGGCAGACCCGATCTTGATCTAAATTGTTATCAAAATCTCCTTAAGTTTGTAGGTAACACAAGTGTCAACTGAAATGTTGCGATTGTGAAATACGTTGATGTAGTGTTTGACACATCATTTGGATGATATAGACACATAACTGTAGATAAACTAAGACGTTTTTTTCCCTAATTATATCAAAGAGAGTCTATGAGCTATTGTGTTGTGCAAGTGAAAAAGAAAACTAAGGATGACAGAAAAAAGTAGTGATATGAACAGTGCTTCGGAAAAAGGAGCCGTAGTAGAGATAGAAACGGATCCGGATTATCGGGAACGTGAGACATGGTCCGGAAAATTTGATTTTCTCTTGGCCTGTGTCGGATTTTCTGTCGGGCTTGGAAATGTTTGGAGATTTCCGTTCTTGTGTTACAAAAATGGTGGCGGTAAGTTTATCGTTAACATCGTTTTTTTTTTTTCTTTTGTGGTTTCTTTCCTATTTAGATCATCGCTACTACTACTACATTTCGGAGGAAGAAGATATTTGTAAGTGTTATCTTTATGTGGAGTAATTGAATTCAAAGGCGAGAAAAGAGACTGTGATAGACGAACATTTGGGCCGACAACTCAAGACAACAAATAGAAAAACCCAGCTTTATTGAAATATGTCAATACATTTAACCTTTAACCAACTAAATAAATTAAACGAAACTTTAAAGCCGATAGTAAAAAAAAAATACTATTTCAAAATTATTTTTCGGGGAAAAATATTTCGTCATCGGACAGTGTAGATCCAAGTTCAGACTGCACGTTCTGTGCAGTCTGATCTTGGATCTACACTGTCCGCAAAAGATCACTGAGTCGCGCTCAGCTGTCTAAGGGTTAAAATACTGAACGTTTGTCTCAATTCCATCCCCACAACGAGGCTTGGGGGAGTGCTATTAGATTCAGGTTGTCCGTCTGTCCGCCTGCCTACCCGTCCTGTAACGTGATTATGTCATCTACTGCTCCTACAGTTTTCAACCCACTGGGTTTAAATTGTAAGGAAACCCTTCTACCACAAAAACTTGTGCACCTACGGTTCCCATGTCAAGTCGACTTTTACATGAGTTATTGCCCTTTGTTTTTTTTTCCCCTGGACTGGCGAGGTTAGTCCTCGGCCTGCGACGTTTCTAGTTGCTCTTGGTCTATAATCGCTATTACGATGGTATTGCTGTATCAGTTTTCTGCTCACATTGCTTGCTTGTTATAAACACATTGCTTGCTTGTTTTTTTTTTTTGAAAAATCTTTACTGTGTCGAGTTATAGTTTTTTGTTACAAAAACAGAAGTCGTTAAGTTTATAAGCATTTAACTCTTTAACTGCAAAATAAATGCATGTGATCATCGATTTGAAAAAAACTGAATTCGTTCATATTTTGAATATCAGTCTTAAATGTGTTTCGCCAAGCCCCAGTAGCTCAGTCGGTAGTGTACAGAGCTTGGGAACAGTAGGTCGCTGATTCGGTCTCCGGTTCGGCCAATTTCTTTCCCAGGATTGATGAGAGTCATTGCGACAGGATTCATTCCTCTCTCACCGCTGACCGTTGTTTTGACGATGGTTATGTAGGAAAGCAGCCAGTGGTTTGGAAAGAATTTGTGCGGAGCACTGGTAAAAAAATTTCAGGAAAGCATTGATAAGTGCACTGGCCGCCGAAATATAACTGAAATAATGTTGAAAACGGCGTTATACACCATACAGTCAACCAATCAATCTTAGAATGTGTTTCAAATTACATTTAACTGCTAGCATGAAAAAGGTCAAATTTTATGATATTTTTTTCCCCTAAGGCACAGGTAAAAGAAATGAACAATAATTAACTCTTAGGCTGCTAAGCGTGACTCAGTGACCTTTTGCGGACAGTGTAGATCCAAGATCAGACTGCACAGTCTGATCTTGGATCTACACTGGCCGATAAGGAGATAGCTTTCCCCAAAGAATAACCTTAAAATAGCAAAAAATGGACTTTTAAAGTTAGCTTGAAAGTTCGTTTCAAGTTATTTGGCAGGATAAGGGTTAAAACTGGTTCACATCTCAAGTCAACCTTTGGCAATAAAAAGATGAGGGGTTTTATAATGCATCACTCTGATGCATACATCAAGCAACTCATCACATAATTATGGATACAATTGGGTTGCAACACGCGAAAAAGGGCATTTGGACATTTGCGTTAAGTGTCGTCTCGGATCAGCCTGCGCAGTCCGCGCAGGCTAATCCAAGACGGCACTTTACGACTACATTAGATTTTGTGCTACAGTAGACTTACGCAAAACTGGAAATTGCATAAAAGCGGAAAGTGTCGTTTCGGATTAGCCTGCGCTGACGGCGCAGGCTGATCCGAGACGACACTTTACTCAAATGTTCGAATGCCCCTTTTCCCGTGTTGCAGGCCATAGTATAATATCTATTTTTTTCTAACAAACGGCTGAATCCTGAGGTGGAATGGTCCTTGAACACGCAGAAAATTTACAAAAGGAAAAGTTTGACCCAGTTCAGCCTGCACGGAATGCTCGGGCTGATTTTGGGCGATACAGTTTGTAGATGCATCAAGCCCGCTTTCCACAGAACATGGCTCATCTGTTTGTCTTACTAAGCTTAAAGTGAACACTTTTTACCGACAGTGAAGATCAAGATAAAATTGCACAGAATATGCAGATTGATCTACACTGTACGATACCGTGAGATTTCCAGTTGAAAGATATTTGAGGAATGCTTTTTTAAACGGAATTTAATGGGGAATTGTAGCTTTAATATTCCGCGACTTGAACTTTGACCAACCGTTCTTTAACAGATGGTCAGAATAACAAAGCTCGTCAAACTTTTTACTTTTTACCAAACAACAAAAATGTTGACTTGACCAAACTGGAAGCATTGGCAGACGACAATTTAATTGTGGTTCAAATGATTGAGTAGGTCTTTGATAGAGTTTTTAAACTCGGGAATTTGTTTTGAGGGTTAAAATTAATGGTAGGAATGAAATTTGCCTTTATTTTCTTCATTAAGTTGGTTACATGCAGTCGCTATTTAAGAAGGTAACATAAAATATAAGCGATTTTGCAGTTTATATCTTTAACCCAAAGAACGCTTTCAGAGGCTTTTTAGGACATACTTTTACGCGTTTCCGTCACTTGAATATGATACATTTTTGTTGCAAACATCATTTCAACCCTGGTGCATGCAATTTACGACGACAAATGTGAAAAACGTACATGTAAATAGATAAGAAACAAATGCTTTTGATAAGCAACAGCTCCTGTTTCTACAGTGGTTGATTTAATCATATTAACATTTTTCTCTTTTGAATCACAAAAGTGAGAGGTATGTCAGGAAAAAAAAAGTATGCATACATTGATGCAAAACAAAATTGCAGGTACACCGCACAACGTAAATTACCTACGTGCATTTGACGTCATGTGCAAAGTTCATACCGTTAAATATCATTGATTGAGGTTGATATTTTTTATATGTATGAATAAGAAAATATAGTTGATCAATTTTGAATCATATGACTACTTCAGAAGATGAAATTTCAAAAAGTATGTATGTACTAAAACCACTGGAAAACGCACAATGTGATAGCAACCACAAACGATAAATGTCAACATATTCCTTTCAAAAACTGAAAAATTTGCCTTCACTTTATCCTAACCTTGGTTTTCATGTCAAATTATACAAATTATATACTAACAATCTTAAGAGCTAAAACTTACTTAAAGGCCAAGTAAAGGCCAAAATATCAAAGCAGGTGTCATAATACATTTAAATTCAAAACATACCATTTAATAGTAAGGAAAATATTGTGGAGATGACAGTCTGGTATCGTGTAGTCGGGCCATTTGTTAGTCGCTGGCATAAAAAGGAGTTTTAAAATCAGGCAAAAAGTAAACAAAAGACACAGCTACCTCGCAGGTTTTAACCTAGTTTTGAAATTAATTTCTCTGTCAGAGTCTAAAACTTATACCTACCGTACAAATAAAGTTTGTCATCTTCACAATAATTTCCATACTTTTAAATGGTATGATATCAATTCAAATGCATTTAAACACCCGCTTTGTTTACATTTGGCCTTTATTGTCACTTTAAGTTGTGAGCGGCTAAATTACTTTTGCGAAATAAATATAACAAAAAAGGAGAGAGATACTGGTAAGACACGAGCAGAACATCGTCTAAAAAGTATGAACGTCTAAATATATGAGTCATGTTCTGGAAATAGGAGCATCTGCAAAAAGTTTCGACACAGGTCAGCCTGCGCATTTCGCGCAGTGCTGACCTGTGTAGAAACCTTTTTGCTCTTGGTAAATTCTCTGCATGTTTGGTATAAAGCATGACGACATTAAAACTCCTTTTGTCAGGGCATGGTTCATAAAAATTATTTCAAACCTGTTGTTTTGTTTGTATCGTGCATATAGACGTAACTAAAGGATATCGCAGTTTGAAGTAGGTAGCTGAATGTAAAGTTAGATTAGATTAGATTAGATGGGGTTTGGGAGTGTGTTCTGAGAGAGAGAAAGAGAGATAGTAAAATACCTATCATAACTCTCTGTGTGTGTTAATGGGGGGGGGGGGGGGGCTATACAGATCAAGACGAAAGAGCACCTGACAAGTTATGCGTACTAAACTGAGATATATACCGTCCTTCGTCTTCTTCTTCTTCCTTTTCTTTTCATCAGCATAAAATGAACTGTATTTTTTAGTTCGAACCTAGATAATTTTAGATGAGAATCTACATTTTTGTGACAAAAACAAAAATACGCTTTACTCACTTGTTTCCCTTTCCTCATTGAGAAACTCCTAGAGAATGTTACGTCAACACTTTTAGGGTTAAAAGTGCAAGTTAAAAGAATGTATTAGAAAAAAGAATTTCAACTATGTCGGTCTCCTTTTTATTTTGTTTGTCTTTACTTGAATTGTCATTTAAAAAAATGAAATTCGGCAGAGCCCAGTTTTCATCGATTTTGGATTGACACGTTTGATAAAAGCATCTTTTTAAGACATTACAACTCATTGAGTATTTGACTTATTTTTCCGACAAGTTACGTCCCTTGGACAGTTAGTTGATTGTTGAAAAGTCGCTTATACATTTGCAAAAATTACCTATCAATGCCAGCCTGTGCAGTCCCTGGAGGCTGACCAGGGTCGAAACGTTTTGCTATCGATACATTTCTTTCGTTCAAAAAGACCAATCTACCTCATGATTCAACAGCTTTGTAGACAAAATAGATCTGAGCAATGCTCTGTGAAAAGGTAGCTTTATGCATCTGCGAAAAGTATCGACCCAGGTCAGCCTGCGCAGTCTCTGCAGGCTGACCTGGGCCGAAACTCTTTGCTATTGGTCAGTTTTCTGTATGTCCAAAGACCTGTCTACCTTATGATTAAGTCGGTTGTTAAAAAAAGTGGCTATTATGGATCCATAATTATCTGGTGACATGATTGGTATGATGCATCACAGAAGAGATACATTAAGCCCCCTTTTGCCAGAGCAAGGCTCATCTGTTTTATGCAATGACTTGCTTGGAAATGCATCACGAAGATACAATATATATACAGTATAGTTTCACAATATCCAAAAACCTCCTCCCAAAAATTGAGATTCATAGCTGTAATATAATTAAAGCTAGCTCATATTGTTTCAGTTATCGTGTCTACAAATACTAAACCAAAAACGTGTGAGAAAATTTCTCATCGATATGGAAGAGACCAAGATGTCCTTTTCAATAATTAAATTCTAATTAAGCCATGCTCTTTGAAAAGGGGGCTTAATGGATCTGCGTTAAGTATCGACTCAGGTCAGCTTGCGCAGTCCGCGCAGGCTGACCTGGGCCAAAACTTTTCGCCATCGGTCAATATTTTGTATGTCTTAGGACCAGTGTACCTCGTGATTGAGTTGGTTGTTTAAAAAAGTGGCTATTGTGGATCCACACGTATTTGATGCTTGCTGTTATAATGCATTACGGAGATGCATTAGGCCCCCTTTTGCCAGAGCGTGGCTCAATTTCATGTTACTCTTTCAGCGCAATTATACTCGACCTATTTCAGCAGTTGAATTACAAAATCCACTAAATCTTTTTTAACTTAAATGCTTGACTAACAAAGCGTACGGCATGGATCCAGTATCAGGATGCACGTTCTGTGCAGTCTGATCTTGATCTATGCTGTCCGCAAATACACTTTTTTCGCTCCTGACACTGCAAGGGTTGAAATAAACGATTTGCTATTGCCATGGGTTTAGATAAGGTAGGGGACAATGTTGATTCAACTCTGGAATGCATTTTCTGTTAAAAATGAGCTTGGCCTATGCCTAGCGCAGAATGCTCTTGGGTGTTGAAAAACTGTCTTAATCACAAGTACTACATATAGATCAAAGCACATAATTGGTTTGCAACACGCGAAAAGGCCTTTCGGACATTTGCGTAAAGTGTCGTCTCGGATCAGCCTGCGCAGTCCGTGCAGGCTAATCCGAGACGACACTTTACGTCAATATTAGATTTTGTCCTACAGTAGACTTGCACAAAACAGAAAATTACATAAGAACAGAATGTGTCGTCTCAGATTAGCCTGCGCGGACTGCGCAGGCTGATCCGGATGACACTTTACGTAAATGTCTGAATGCCCTTTTTCATGTGTTGCAGGCCATATAGAACATTTTTGACGTAACTGAATGTGTTGGCTTATGACCTACTTGTTGCCGGTTCGATACCCAGTCGAGGCAAACTTTCTTTCCGGCGATTTTTCGCCTCTCACATCTGATGCCATTGAAGAAAGTAGTCAGTGGCTTGAAAAGAAAGTTGTGTCAATACTGGTAAGCCAGGAAACATATGCGTAGGTGCACTGGCCGCCGTGATATTGCGATTAGCTGTTAAGATAGCCTTTAACTTCATTACAAATAAACAAAGACCTTCTTTTTGATGTTGATATACATGTATTCAAATGAATAAACAGAAATTTGTGATTGATCCAAAATATTGACATGTTTACTCTAAAGGCTCCAGCAGGACTTTATTTTCGCAAATTTACGCCGTATAACTTTTTTCAAAAGATATTTCTTTTTGCTTGTTGTAGGTGCTTTCCTGATACCATACTTTGTGTGTGTCATTGTTGGCGGTATACCGCTGTTCTTCCTAGAAGTGTCCGTGGGTCAGTTTATGGGAGTCGCCGGCATCAATGCTTGGAATATTTGTCCTTTCTTTAGGGGTAAGTACATAATTATCGACACGTGATCTATTATGGTGAGGAATCACCTTTTTAACAGACGAAAAAAAAAAATGTTCAAATTTAAAGCATTTCAAGGCACATCAGGCTCAAATTGTGTGAGTTGTTTGTGAATGTCTAGAAAAACGTGGAAAAGGGAGAAAATGTTGTTTTCCAGCACTTTTCCTAATCCCGCTATGTTTTAAACGGTCTCAAACTCAGGGTCGTTAAAACACATAAATATATACTGTATATGTAAAAGGGTTTGGTGGCCTGGTGTGTCATTTGCGAAGACTGAAATAGACAAGACTCGGACCATGTGTTCGTAGAATGTATTTCTATATATTTGATTCCGTATAACAAATATCAGACTGCACGTTCTGTGGAACACAGTCTAACTCGGGTCAGCCGTTGAGCATAAGAGAATGATAGTTGCAGTCTCATTAATTTCATGAAATACACGAGTCATGGTCTTGCAATGGGTATTTGATGCATTTCAATGATGTTTTATACCAAGGAAGACATCACATAAGTATGGATCAATAAGATCCATCTTGTATAACAACCGAAAAAACAAAGAAGTATACTGTTCTTCTGACAAACATAAAATTTACCAACAGCAAAAAGTTTCAAACCTAGTCAGCCTGCGCATTCCATGCAGGCTATCCTTGGTCGAATCATTATGCAGAAAGTAGTTCCATCTCCTCGTGTTGTTCTACAAATATCCCTGGTGTATCAAAGACAAACATTGCGCAGGCGTTATCGTGTGGATATTCGGTTCGCTGAAAGATAAATAATATTCTCGACCTCTTTCGACTGATAAAACTTAAAAAAAAAACATGCTGCATCTGCAAAAAGTTTCGAATCAGGTCAGCCTGCACAGTCCGTGCAGGCTAACCTGGTCCGAAACTTTTTGTCATTGGTCAGTTTTTTGCAAGTCCAAGCCTACTTAATCTCATGATTCAGTCGGTTGTTAGACAAAATGGACCTCATGGATCCATGATCATGTGATGAGTTGATTGATGGCATGCTTCATGGAGATTAATTTAGCCCCCTTTTGCCACAGCATTGTTCAGTTTTATTGTATAGGCTTGACTAAACAATCGGACGGTATGGATCCATGATCAGACTGTAAGTTCCGTGCAGTCTGTTCTTGATCCTTTCCGTCCGTAAGAGCTCCGTATTCACCTATGACGCTGAAGAGGTTAAATGCGTATGTTACTACTATTATATAAGGTGATTCGACAGATTCTTGTCTATATATTTGATGATTTTCCAGGAATCGGATTCGCGACCACGATCATCGTTTTTCTCCTTAACTGCTACTACAATGTGATCCTAGCCTGGGCTTTTCGGTATTTCTTTGCCTCGTTTACTTCACGGCTACCGTGGGCAGAGTGCGACTATGACGACTGGGCCACGGAACACTGTTCGGATTTCACAAAGAAAGTCGTTGATAACCGATGTGTATACAACACCTCTACTGGGTATATGCTATTTTTATCATCATTATTTTAATTACTGCCATTGGAAACTTTTGTCCAATCCAATACCAAACGGGCTTTTCCAAGATATGCATTAAAAGTGACACAAAGAGGGAGCATATTAAAAGAAAAGGGAAAGAGGAACTAGGAAATCAATGGCGGAAGGTAGCCAAGTGGAAGGCAGGAAGGGAAGCTGCGAGGGAAAGCTAGGTGGGGAATTTCCATGACAACATACGCATTCAACTGAAACGATGTATATTGCACTTTTTATTGTGTTTCAATAGAACAATCGCAATATATCAGACTTATATAAATACGTTTGCAAATTTTACTTTCCATTGTCTGTTTCTTTGCATGATGTTTGACGACGTGGTAGAAAGCATTATTAGTTTGAAAGCAGCAACGCGTTCATGAGTTTCGTAACTTTATCAATCACCTGCTGCCGGAGCAACTGACTGCGATAAAACTAGAGGGGTGGCTGAGCGTTAGGATCACATTGACTGTCATTTGTACTACGAAGGCATCTTGCAAAGCTGGGATTTGAACTCACAGCACCTGACATGTAACCATGTGAGGCTCCTATTAGCAAACGTTTATTGCAGGCTATATGCGATACTTTTTTCAAACAAAGACATAGTCGAAAATGAAGTTCGCCGATTCTTTAGTTTTATTTTTTCAAAATTCTTTGGAACAGAATTTTAACCCTTAGGCTGCTAAGCGCGACTCACTGACCTTTTGCGGACAGTATAGATCAAGATCAGACTGCACAGAACGTGTAGTCTGATCTTGGATTTACACTGTCCGATAAGGAGATATTATTTCCCAAAACATAACTTTGAAATAGCAATACTTGGTTTTTTACTATCGAATTGAAAATTTCACTTTAGTTATTACGCAGAATAAGTGTTAAATCGTTATATATTGAACGTATCTGCAATTTGTCTTTGAAAGCCTGGGAATCGTGGGGAAAAGGGAGACTATTGTTACCAATAGTCTCCCTTTTCCCCACGATTCCCAGGCTTTCAAAGACAAAACCCATCATTCGAGCCCCATTGCGCACCGTGTTTTCAAAAGTCAACTTATTCAGGGTTATTTAAACACGGGGTCGTTTGCTTAAAGGGTTAAATCTATAATCTTTTTTTTTTCAGGAATGAGACAGGGGCTGTTGTTAATGGAACGTGTATAAGTAAGACACAAGCAGACGACTTAAATATCACAATTTACAATGCGTCATCACAACTTGCGTACTACGTCGACCCAGTCACCGATTATTGGGAGTAAGTATTTCCAATTGTTTTATACGCATGCATTTACATTACTAGATATTTCACGCAAGACACACACGATACCTAACTATCCATCGGGCTTAGCTCGCTTGTCTGTCATCGACTTTTCAAAAATGGCTTAACGATACCTAAGAAATTTGATTACATTTTCATCACGCTCTGTGAAGAAGGGTTCGATGCGTCTGCAAAAAGTATCGGCCCATGTCAGCCTGCGCTGACCAAGGTCCAGTTAGAGGACCATTCTACCTCATGATTCAGTCGGTTGTTAGACAAAATGGATTTTATGTATCCATTACCATGTGATAATTTGCCTGGTAAAATGCAGCACTGAGATACATTATAGCCCCTTTTCCTAGAACATAATTTACCATCAACACGGTCCGCAATAGCTACTAACGCTTATCCTGCTAAATAAACCAAATGAAACTTTTAAACTGATAATAAAAACCCAAATTTTGCAATTTTAAAGGCATTTTTTGGTGAAAAGATATCTCCTCATCGGACAGTGTAGATCCAAGATCAGACTGCACGTTTTGTGCAGTCTGATCTTGATCTGCATTGTCCGCAAAAGGTCGCTTAGCCGCCTAGGGGTTAAAAACTTTTCTTTTTCCCAATGTTTTATTTTCTATTTTCTCTTTCCTAAAGGCGAAAAGTTTTGGATATATCGGAAGGAATGCACGAGATGGGAGTCCCGAAATGGGATCTAATTCTGTGTCTCATTTTTGCCTGGATAGTTGTGTATCTGTGTATTTGTAAGGGCATTCGATCTTCTGGAAAGGTAAGTAGTCTTTCTAAATAAAAAAAAAAATGTGTGCTATTCCAAAAGTATTGTTCTAAAGCAAAACAGAATATAAGCTATTGTAGAAGGCCGGTAACTAGCATTTTCTTATTTTTTTGTAGTATTTCATCGAAAAATAAAGGTGGAATATTGTTTGATATTTAATAGTTACGACCAGTGAAAAATGCCGATTTTTTAAAGGAGGAAACGGTAGTTCCGCGCACTAGTTACCTAGATAAACAGCGCGTGCCGTTCAACCAGATGGAAATATGACGTAATTTACCTAACATTTCTCGCGCTTTATTGTAATGCATTATTTTGCAAAGGGGGTACGCCACGGGGAATTACCGAAAACTATTGAATTGGGTTTTGATGTAAGTCCCCCCAACAAGGCATATTAAGAGGCATGAAATAAAGAGATTTTTTTCTTTCGATGAAACATCGAAATTAATTTCATCAAAAATATTACCGATGATGTTCGCTCGATGAAAAAAATAGAGGATATTTGTTTACTTCGGTGAAAGATCGAAATTTATTTCATCGAGTGAACATCATCGGTAATACTTTCACGAGTGGCACAGCTTACTTCAAAATCCAGTGCAGTTGTTCTCGGTAATTCATCGTGGCGTACCCCCTCCGCATTAAGCGTGAGTAATATAGGGTAAATTACGTCATATTTCCATCTGGGTGAATGACACGCTCTAAATAAGTGAAATAAGACTTTCAAGCCGATAGTAAAAACCCAAATTTTGCGTTTTCAAAGGTATTTTCGAGGAGGGAAAGTATCTCCTTATCGGACAGTGTTGATCCAAGATCAGACTGCAAGTTCTATGCAGTCTGATCTTGATCTACACTTCCTACAAAAGGTCAGTGAACCACGCTTAGCAGCCTTAGGGTTAAACGTGCTTCCCCAGCACGTTTTAGACTAAACCTACTTTACCAAGGTTGCTTATCTGACCCAGTCACCCGCTCTGTTTACCTGGGATTTGGGTCGATAAACAGCACAAAACAAGTCTATATTCATTTTTATTATTCGACTCCTTAAGTCTGTCAGCTCACACATAATCTTTTAAGAATCTATGATTAAAATTTATCGAGGTAATCTCGCATTGATGAAATCTGATATGTCCAGGAAAATGCTGTACTGTAATGGCTGAGGGTCACATGACTATCAAGATGGCGGCGGTCTTATTAATCGACGTAAAAATTATCTTAAACTCGACCTCTTTTGACGGCTTCATACATGCACAATCCACTGAAAGTCAGGCTTGACTAAACGAGGGGACAGTACATGTACGAGTATGTATCTAAGCTCAGACGGCACGTTCTGTGTGATCTTGATCTATGCCGTCTGAAAAAGCCCCTGTTTTGCCAATGTACTGAAACAGTTTAATTGTCTTTTTTTTTAAACGATCTCGCGTGCATTGTCTGTGCATGTCATATTCTTCAAAGATTCGACCTGTCTGCTATGACGCATCACCCACCCCCGTATACCTGGGAAAAGTAGGGTTTATACCGAAGCTATTAGCCTATTACCCAAGCATGTAGGGGCTGTTTTAATAAATGGCCGATGCATAGGTTACATGCTAGCCGATCATAGCTGAATGAATCGCACCAGGTAGCGTTTTATTGAGTAAACGTTTATTTCATCTTGAAATTCAAAGTAACGGTTGTTGTTTTGAAAAGTAGTCCGGTTCTGTACCTAGAATGCCCAAATTAAATAGATGTGTATTTGTAGAATGCCATCTAGCTGGAGATAATGATCCCGCATGAAGAACTACACAAAGGTTAGGAAAAGAAAAACAAAACTGCGCCTCGCTAACCAACAACAATGCCGTCAGTGAAAGTCCTTTTTATGTTCATGTTTATAAATAAAAAAGAAAGTAAAATTCAAGATAAATATGTCAAGAGAGACAGGCTCCTGTCCCATAGCGAACCCATTGTGACAGTTATGTGATAAAACGTTAACCCTTGTGGTACTGAAACCGAAATTGATTTGCTTATGCGGTCAGTGTAGATCAAGATCAGACAGCAGAGAACGTATTATCTGCTCTTGGTTCTACACTGGCCCCATTTTGGCTAGATATTTTGACAAAATAGTTTTAAAATTGCAATATCTGCATTAAGAACTGATTTAGAATGTTCATTTCATTCAGTTAGCACTACAAAGATAAAAAGGAAAACCCCTTAAGTTTTGTTATTGCGTTTTTTTTTTTAACTCGGCGAAATAAGAAATAAAGAGAAAAAAAAAAACCGTGTAAATACATGTATATATTAGTAAATCAAACACGGGTCTTTTTCTCATGCACTATCTTGTCATTACCGTCCTACAGAGAGTCGACATGCTGTCCAGGACATCATTCACCAACCATAACTATCATTTCAATTCTAACTACCAAGATTGACAGAATGTCTCAGCCAATCAGATTGCTAGCCTTAAAATTTAGTAACAGAAAAGCATAATTGTCACAACTCCTCTGATTCCGTAAATGCATCAACGGACCACTCGAAGTTTGCCGAATGAGAATAGCACGTTGGTCGATTAGCGAATTCGGCCCTGAACTATTTCACCCCAAATAATTGCACAAACATCTGTTATCTGATACTCCTCAGGTGATGTATGTTACAGCGACGTCACCGTACATTTTTATGCTGGTTTTGTTGATACGGAACTGCCTGCTCGACGGGGCCAAGGAGGGCGTGCTGTTTTATCTCAGACCAGATTTAGAAAAACTTGGAAAAGCCCAGGTAATATTGATATAACCTACTTTTGACGTCGTAAATTGATGCCCAATCATTTTAACCCTTAACCCTCATCCTGCTAAATAAGTGAACTGAAACTTTCAAGGCAATAGTAAAACCCGGATTAATACTACAGTATTTCAAACTTATTTTTTGATAAAAACATCTCTTTATCGGACAGAGTAGATCCAAGACCAGACTGCACGTTCTGTGCAGTCTGGTCTTGATCTACACTGTCCGCAAAAGGTCAGTGAGTCGCTCTTAGCAGTCTAAGGGTTAACCTACTAAATAAGTTAAATGAAACTTTCAAGTCGATAGTAAAAAGCCTAATTATGCTATTTCAAAGTCATTTTATGGAGAGGGGGTAGGAAATACCTCTTTATGGCAAGTTTTGTGCAGTCTGATCTTGATCTACACTGTCCGCAAAAGGTCCTTGAGTCGCGCTTGGTAGCCTTAGAGTTAAGTGATTTGCACCTTTTCTTTTTTTTTCGGTGGACGCGATAATGAAAATATATTATGAAGTAAAATAAATCATTGATTACAATATGAAGGCCAAATTGTAAGAGTAAGAGGTTTGTCGGACGTTACTTTGATCATTTTTCGACGTAGCTGAAGGTGCCGACTTTTATGGTGGAATATTTCTGCCACGAGATACGAGACAGCTATCATGATAAATTTAGAAAACTATCGCGATAACTTAAAGTTTCATGAAAATTTTATCGAGATAGTGAAAAGTTTCCTGAAAAAAATATCACGATAAACTTAATATTTTAACTCAAAATTTCTCAATGGTGCACGAAGCTGACATTCGAGATAAAATTATCGTGACAGTTCTTTCCGTTTCTCGATATCTATAAATAGAAAATTCACCATTTGGATGAGCTCGGTAGTTTTTGACTTCACAAGATTGCAGTAAGTAGAAATTCGAATTATTATCAGTTGTAGCTTCATTGGTAAATTTTGATTAGACCCGAAATAAACAGAAGTCTGTAAAGTCACAAAGACGACTCGAAACGCCTCCTATGAACAACTTTAAAACCATTCAGGGAAAAGGCAAATTCATAACGTTGTGGACGAAGATGTTCCGAAACCGTATCGAATCATAGATACCGTGAATGTCAGTTGTGGGTACGAAAGCAAAAAAAATCATGATAACAGTTAGAATTATCTCGATCTTTTTATCGTGAAAATTTTTATTATCTAGATAATATTTCCAGAAAACTTTGTTTTATCACGATAGTACTCTTAAATTATCGAAATAGCTATCTCGTATCTCGCGGCAGAAATATGCCACCATAGACTTTTGACCTACTTTTTGGTACTGATAAAAAAATGAATAAATAGATATTTGTGATTGGTCAAGAAAGTAAAGATGTTTATTTTAAGGGCCCTGCCAATTTCCGGGCAAACTTACACCGTCTAGACTATCTTTTTTAAAGATATTGTTGATACCTATAATAAGCATATATAGCCTCCTCGTCTCCCTCCATTTCCTCCTCAGTATTTTTCTTTTTGAAAAGTTTCTCTTAACTCTGTACTAAGCGACAGAATTTTGGACTAGATCAAACTGAAAGAATTTGCAGACGACAAATTAAATGTTGCTGAAATGGTTATTTCTGTATTTGATAGGGTAGAAAACATTGTGGAAAAAGGAGAAAATGCTGGTTACAAGCATTTTCTCCTTTTCCCACAATGTTTTCAAAAGCCTTCTCTTTCAGGATAGTTAAGTCGGGTTTGAGTGGGAAAGGATTAAATCACGCTGGAACTGTACTGGATGATTTACAAAGTAAAACAGTTTTGTTATATAAAGATTTTTTTACTGGACAACATAATTATAAAATATTTATTTATCTCATTCCAACCATCAGACTTCAGTATTTTGTATAGAGAAAAAAAAATCATATTAAACAAAAATACATGTACTTGTCACAAGTATCACGTAGAAGTTTTGTAACTGTTTTTGCCATGCTTTTTTCCAAAAAAAAAAAATATTTGTGAAAGGTATCACGTATAAGTTTATCACTATTTTCGTTATGTTTTTTCCCCCCATATAGTTTGTTTGATATCAAATTCTGCTATATTTGAAACAGTTTTACGTTGTATACACAAACAAAAACACATTTCTTTTGTGCGCTTTCTCACGACGAAAGTATTATATATCCAACAAAAAATTTTAAATCCTACTGAATTGAAATACGCAAAGGTACCAGGTACTGATATGAAGGTTATAACTCTTTACTAGGGAACAAAATTTGACACTTGTCGACATTGAAAATATTTGCAGACAACAACTAACAATACATGTTGTTGAAATAGGTTTTTTCTTTGATATGGTAGAACACGTTTAAGGAAAAGGAGAAAATGCTGGCTACCAGCATTTTCTCCTTTCTCTGCAATGTTTTCAAAAGCTTTCGTCTTCGGAGTCGGAAAAACCCGGGGTCCATCAGTAAAGAGTTAAACAGAAAATAGGTATCGATGGGAGCTGAATCAAGGCCAGATTTTGGTCTAAATAAAGTGCTTTGAATGACATTGCAATGCTTAGGTTACAGCCTTAGGAAAAAGTCAAGGACTTACTAAGGGGGACGCTGGTTTTTGAAATTTAAAGATAGTTGTGAGGCCTTATGGTCAGTAGAATAACTGTGTCAGTTTCTCTCTAGTAACTTGTTTGTTTGGTGCTATACCCCATACCAATACTTCGTCATCTGTTTCATAGGAATAATTTGTATAAAAATAGTGTAACATAAACTTGAAAAGTATTAAACATTGAAGGAAAACAAAGGAAACAAAAATCCGGTATACTTAAAACAGACTTAAAACCTACCATTGTTTGTGTAGATGTGCAATAGATAGCATTTTTATGTGGTTCAAGTAATTGATAGGTACAGTACATGAACGACCTAGTACAGCACGAAACTACAATTTCACAAAAGGTACGAAACGACAAAGGATAAACTAAGTACGAACTGAAAGTAAAGCAGAACGCCTCCTTTACCAACTAAAGGAGCTTACTCAACTAATATCTCTCCGCTACCCTTCTGTGGGAAAAAGGTACAAGTCGTAGTAAACTCTTTTAGCGCCAAATATATAGATTTTAAACGGCTGAAAATTTTGCCTTATAGGCTTGACTTAAAATATAGACGGTATAGATTCAAGATCAGACTGCAACCTCTGTGCAGTCTGACCTTAATCTAGGTAATCCGCAAAATCCCAGCGATCGCCAATGGCGCCGACAGGATAAAAGATGGTTCAATTGATTTATCAGGGTTAGGGTAGTCATGCGTTTCTGATGAGGTGCGTTTCTTATTCGTAGCTTCGTTAGAATTAGGGTAAAAGAAGTAACAAAAACGTGACTTTTATGCTTTGAAATGGACGTGCCATTTAATAGATGAAAGTCTTTTATAATAGTTGGTTATCCTCTGTAATGTGCTTTCCTAGCAGTATTTGTTCTCACGAGGTGCTTCAAGTTGTAATGATTTTTTGACCTTGTATTTGATTCATGTCGCAACAATATCATATCTTGCATGTTATTGTTCTGCAATGAAATGTACCTATATCATATTAGTCTCTGTTGCTGTACGAATTTTATGTCTAGGAAGCGTTTGCTCTTTTCCATTTTGGTTTGTAAACCTCAAATAAAGGGGCGAATTTGGGTACTCAGAAATAGTAGAGTTGACAGAAGTGATTGATACCAGTGATTGATACCATCATTTTCATTCCAGGTATGGGTTGACGCCGGTACCCAGATCTTCTTTTCCTACTCTATAGCAATCGGTGCATCAACAGCTCTGGGTAGTTACAACAAATTCAATCATAACTGTTACAGGTAGCCTATTTTATTTCCATGTTATGTTTACAATATCCCTAGATTCAAAAGGTTCAAGGCCAGTCTTTAAGATAAAGGGAAATAGCTAAGACCTTATTAACAATTGAGTAGATTGTAGAACAGAACGAAAATGTAAGAACAATGTCGGAAGATTTAGCGGATTTTTCTTTAATGATGAAAACTGTTTCTTCAAAATAAACGAGTCATGCTCTATGAAAAGGGGCTTTAATGTATCTTGCATCTGCAAAAAGTAACAAGCGCAGACTGACCTAGGTCAAAACTTTATGCTATCGGTCAGTTTTTATGCTCGTCAAAGGATTACAGAGATGCATTTAACCCCTTTCCCACAAAGATAGGTTGTCAGTGAGTTGAAAAATGATTTCAAAGAATCGTGTCAAGTGGCATATTTTTAATATTTCATGGTATTTTAAGCATGAGCCAAAGATCCAATCATTGTTACACTAAATCTATGTTTTTTATTTCAGAGACTGTATCATCTTCGCTTTAGTCAACAGTGGTACAAGCTTTTTTGCGGGGTTCATCATATTTTCTATTCTTGGTCACATGTCCCATATACAAGGTGTCGACATAAAAGACGTGGCTGAGGCTGGTAAGTAATTTGACCAATCTCAACAATCGGGAGGTTTCACAATCTGTTGACATTTTCGGAAGGTATTACTGATCGTATTTAATTCATGGACGGATGATTAAAGCCAAGTATATTTCCAGGCGATACAAAACATGACATTGTATTCTCAAAATATTGAATGTTTAAGGCTAGCGTTACCAAAAACGCTGAGTACTGTGCGCTTGCCTGGTTATGCCATTTTTCTCCACAATCTTACCTGATATTTGTACTAATGAACCTACATTATGTAGTTAAGTGTACATTCTGTTTCAGGTCCTGGGCTCGCCTTTATTGCCTACCCTAAAGCCTTGACTCTCCTTCCTGCAGCCCCTTTTTGGTCCATTATGTTCTTCTTGATGATCATTTTGCTCGGCTTAGACAGTCAGGTATTGCGTTATATTTTTACCAACAACGACAATATGTCTCAATATATCAAGTTCTGGTTCGTACATTATAAGGTTTTCACTACACATACTTTTAGGCTCCTTTAATGAAGATGTTATGAATAAGAAAAATAGAATATGGCTCTCGAACGACTAACAGAGTATTATGACGACTGTGGAGATAGTTTTTTTAAACCTTTCATGGGAAAGTCGTCACCAGACTTCGTCTAATGCCTAAGGTAAAGATTACGATAAGATTTAAGAGAAAATCGTCTCCTTTTATCTGAACATTTTTTCCTTTTGGTCATTTCTTAAGAATGATAAACTGAAAAGCCACCGTGGTGTTTGACTTATTCAGTCTTATAAAAGGCATGGAATGGTATTTTATATAGAAACTTCCTTCCAGGTCGCTTTTTTACGTAACAGTAGGTCTAATGGAAACAATTACATGTACACGTAAGCTCACGAATTTATCAATGCAAACAACAGCTGTACTATAACTTTACTTTTCCAGTTTGTAGGGGTAGAAGGAGTTGTAACGGCTGTTGTTGACCAATTTCCTGGATTCCTACGTCGTGGTTATAGACGAGAAATATTCATAGCTTTCGTCTGTTTTCTATCATTTCTTGTCGGTATACCGATGGTTTGCCCGGTAAGATTTCCAGCACTTGGTTCTTTCCTTTACTTCGTAGTACTAAAGCTGCATACAGTCGTATTTGCCAGAGTCCTTTTCCACCTGTAGGTGATACATTTGTGCGATACTCTATGAAAAGAGAGTTGAATGCATCTGCAAAAAGTATCGACTCATATCGGTCTGTGCAGTCTGTGCAAACTGACATGGGTCAAAACCTTTCGCTATTTTTTGCATGTCCAAGGACTTCTTTACCTCATGATTTAGTAGGGTTGATATACAAAATTTATTTTACGGATCCATGGTTACGTTATCGTTTTACTTGGTATAATGCATCACGGAGATAAATTAAACCCTGTTTCCTAGGGCGTAGCTCATTTGAAATACATGTATAGACGGCGTTACATACATGTACATGTACCATACGAGACCGTGTTCTTTGTGCTTGCAAAGAACCAGTTGATCTGTGCCTTTTTATCTTCCTGACGTATAATGATGTTATAGACTTTAAATTTGGCGAGAAAAAATAATTTCGGAAGAGTTCTATCACAACTTAGGTTGCTTTTTTGGACGATATGGTATAGATCGCTTCAGACTTAATGTAAATTTTGATCGACACTGTCTGCTTCTTTGACTTCTTACATGGCAAAAAAGCCACTTTATCTTTCCATATGTTTTGGTCGGGACTGAAATTGTTTATTATTCAGTCCTTACTTAACATTTCTGTGTTTTCACGACCCTAAGGAAAAGGCATCTGAAAGCAGCCTTGAAAACAGCATTTTCTCCCTTTACAACGACGTTTTCTTCGGTTTCAATGAAAAAAATCATCATCTGAGCCTCTTTTTATTCGTCATCTTCAAAAGCTTTGGATTTGGACGAGTCTAAAGCGTCTTTTTGTGTTGAAGGGTTAAACATTAGTCTAATGTCAAACTGGTCTTTGGTGCCTGCTGCTTTTAGTTGACTTCTTGTCTATCTTTCACAGGGCGGAATGTACGTATTCCAGTTATTTGACTACTACTCAGGGAGCAGAATCATTCTGTTTGTTGCATTCTTCATGTGTATAGCTGTGGCCTGGTGCTATGGTACGTTATAGATGGGTTTACCTCTTTACCAAACTATCTCTTATTTTTTCACAAAGCATGCAGCTTTTAAAAACTTTGTTTGATTAACAGAAAATGCTGGTAACCAGCATTTACCCATTTTTCCAAACCTGTTTTCTGACCTATAACAAATTTCATTGTTTTCAACTTCACCAATTTTGATTTGAAGACAGTCAATGCTTTTAAAGTGATTAAGAAATTAAATTTTGTTGTGTTGAACAAAACCCCTGTTCTTCAATTAAAAAAATCGACATTTTGTGAGGCCTATAGAACAAGTTCCACGGAAACTTGATATTTTGTTTATAGAAATCAAGTAGAGGACAGGACAGATGCAAGACCATGTTGCAAGTTTTGTACTGTCACCGTCTGAAACAAAGCTTCGTTGCCATAGTGAGAGAATAAAAACTTCACTTCTATCGTTGGAAACTTAATTTCTTTGACAATACATTATGAGTAGTCTTCGGTGACGCGAGAAACCGAAATATGCCAAGCAGCTCGAGCCAAACACAAGCAACAGGAAAGTTGCTACAACGTATTATTTCGCATTTGTGAGATGATAAAATTCTAGATAGTTTATGTTGAAAACTTTCGCAGTCCCCACATTAAATGTGTCTCAAATGATGGGATTTTTCTTTGAAGGGAAGAAGTCTTTAACAGATAGAGGGGAAAATGCTCATTACTAGCACTTGCTCCTTTTCAAACAATGTTTTCAAACAGACTTTTTTCATCGTGGTCGTAAAAACATGGAATTGTTTCAGTAAAAGGTTAAAGGAATACAATCATCACACTGTTTTGAAAATAATTACTTTACTTCCAGGCGTGAACCGTTTCTATGACAACTTAGAAATGATGCTAGGTTGGACCATCAACCCATACATGAAAACTGGATGGACTGTAACTTCACCTATCTTCTGTATAGTAAGTAATTAGTTCTGTTTCCTGTTACCATATTAACTAATTGCCTCTTTCATTTGTTATGCATTTGTATATAATACAGCAGAACGATTTTAAAATCATTGATTTAAAAAGGAGCAATTGTTTTCAAATCTTCATCCTCATTATTCCTAGTATCATACGTCTATCTTTCTATCTTTTTCTGCATCACAATTTAATTTTCATATTCATTTTTTCTCTGACATGATAGGCTTTGGTTCGGTAGTAATCAATGCCTTTAACAACGGCATATTTGATTCGAAGTGCATCAATACATGTAGTTCTGAAGACTCGAATGCAACTTTTTTTTTTCGCGAAGTTTATCAGTTCCAGCTAGTACCTAGAATCAATCATTGTCCTGCTGATTTTTTTTGTCTACCCTAAAACAGATTACGTGAGTTAATTTGACAATACATGGAGACTGTTTGTCTGAAACCATTGGCTGCGCGTTTGCGCTCAATGATCTTAGTCTACACTGTCTGCAAATTGTATCCAGACTCGCTTTTGGCTGTATATGGGCTTACCCATAGATGTTTACTATGGTTTGGCTAAATTCTTAATATGGTTTATCCCTATCCAGCAGCTAGCAATTTTTACGCGAACTTTAGTACGAAGCTTTCGATTGGAAATAAAGGAGCAGTGTTACATAATACAGATACTATTGATGAACTTGTCTATCGGACAATAACAATTTTAATTGCTGCGACATACTCAAATTGGGGTTACATACGAATATCCCATAGGTGCATTTGATTTGGCAGGATACAAGCCAGTTGTTTGCCAGTCTGGATTTCAAGATCATGTTTCCTAATCCTTTACCAAACAACCCCGAGTTTTGACGACACTGTGGAAAAATCCTTTTGAAAACATTGTGGAAAGGACAAAATGCTGGTAACCAGGATTTTCTCCTTTTACCCATAATGTTTTCTACCGTAGAGACAAATTCCATCATTTTAGACTATGAATATGACTTTAATTTAGACAAGCCTAGAAATTGTTCAGTAAGAGTCAACTTAAGTCTTAAGTCTCTATCATTTCAGACAATATTTATAATGAGTGCAATAACATACTCGGAACTGGATTACAAGAGGCCCAAGGGCACATACCATTATCCTACATGGGGAGTCGGGCTAGGCTGGATGCTGGCCAGTTTGTCAGCTATATGGATACCAATTGTCTGGATTTATCACGTGGTCCGATACGGACAGAGTTGGGAAGTAAGATAGTCACCAGCGTCAGCCCCTATGTTAAACACCTAGATTGATAGATAAACTTCAAAGTTCCGTATCTAAGTATCCTTTTCTAGTCTGACAGAGTAGATCCAAGATCAGACTGCACAGAATGTACAGTATTATCGTGATTTATATTGTCTGTTACATTGCCTTGAGGGGCACTAAACAGACGGAGGTTTACTTCTCCGTTCATTCCGTCTCATTCCATTCCTAGCTGTCGAAAATTTGATGTCAGTATCTTGTTTCTTCAAAGCTGTGTTTTATAATCTGAAAGAACAGTAGTTTAACCAATCAAAACTTCGTTTCAATTAACAGCAATTAAAAAATCTTCAAGAAGGAGGCTGTCTATGACTTCAGATTTGACACCCTGTTACTAGAATTACACCGTTAAGATGTCGTAATATTGACTTGTAAAATGTCACATGATTGATTGGAAGTTCCGGTATAGTGTCAACGCGGACCGAATGAAATGCATCCGTAAGTTGTATTTGCCAGTCAAATAACCCACGGAACAAAGATGTAGTGTACACAGCAAAATCAAGGTACTGTCGGTAAAAACAGCGAACATTTAGTGAATTGTGCCAATTCATCATGGCGGTGCTAATAGTCAACCCTTCATCATAAAATCCCGAATTTCAACGACCCTAAGGAAAAGGTGTTTTAAAAAGATTGTTGGAAAAGGAGAAATTGCTGGTAACTAGCATTTCCACTTTTCCAACAAAGACTTTCGAAGACAATGTGCAAAAAGGAGAAATTGCTGGTAACCAAATTTTTCTCCTTTCCTTCAATGTTTTCTACTATTCAAAGGATAAGTTGTAATTCTTTGAGCCACATTCAGTTTTTCGTCTGGAAACGTTTTCGATTTGGGCAAGTCTAGAACTGTGTCGTTTGGTAAAGAGTTAATACATCGTGGCAAAAACAGACACCTTTCGAACAGTTTCCACCTTTTGCAAAAGTGTTTTTCAAACCCGTTTTATAAGACATCTCCTGCAAGACATCTGAATAATTTACTAAAATGAAAAGTGTATCTCACCATAATTCTATTATTGCTATTTACAGACGTTTAAGCTGTGTTTTAAACCTCTTGGGCTAAAGGATCACCAGTTAAGACCTCAAGACAAAGGGGAGAGAAGTCTCGCTAATCTAAACGATCCTGTCTCACCTAGTGCTGTGTACGCTGTTTATAGAAGGAAAACATTTGTAAGTATAGGCATTGTAGACTTCAGACACTAACCAGTCTGGTTTAGTGTGCAAGGCGGTGGCAATATATGGGTAATTAAGACAGAAAACGTCCATTTCATTTATTTTTCATGATAAATGTTTAGACTTTCAGCTGGTTATTTACGATGGCGGAGGGACGAAATAGACATATTTTTTCTATTGATTCTGTCCTGCAAATGCGTTCAACCATTATTTTTAAACCATGGTTTTTATAATTTCAGGGTGACAAGGAGCCAGATCAGGACGGTTTAGATAACCCAGCGTTAGATCTATCAAACAGCAAAACCAAAATTTGATCTGCAAATCGTATCTAGTTAGTGTTTGTCACAGTAACAGTTTCGAGCTTCTGTTTCGCCTAACACTGCATGAGGAGCCCTGTAGTTGTGATGACCAAAATAAGATTTTTGATTTCATGAGTGCCACAGACATATTAATGATCAAATGATGAAGACAGAAATAATAAAGGTGTGTTTCGATTAATCCTTTTTTCAACTCAATCTCGCGTTTTAACGACCTTGAGGAAGTAGGCTGTGGAAAACATAGAAGGGAAAAAAGAGAAAAAGTTGGTATCCAGCATTGTTGCCTTTTCCGACAATGTTTTATACCCGTCCAACAAATAAGCTCTACCAATTGAGTCTCATTCGTTTGTCATTTGCAAATGCTTTGGATTTGTATTAGTACAGTTTGGTCGTTTGGTACAGAGTTTAAGGAATAAATTGGTGCAATACCTGGTTCGCATTATTAAATTTACATGTATAGAACCCATCCATGCTTTACAAAATACCTATACATCATTTACAGGGATCGACTTGTTGACTGATATTTAGAGATTCTTTATTAATATCACCACTAGTAATGATATCACTCTTACATCGACGATATCATCGTTTCCGAAACAACCTTTTTTTTCAAGACTGAAAGATAAACCATAAAATGTATGGATTTTCACATATTGCCATTAAGCGAATGAATAGTGAATGTATGTACCTGAGCAGTTGCTCTGTAGAACATTCAAACTGTTTACAAAAAAGGCTTATCATTTAACAGTTACCTTGAGGGCATTTTTCTATGTCCTCTTAGAAAGTTCAAACTGATTACAAAAAAAGCTTACCATGATACATTTGTCTGTAAAAACATTTTTTTTTTTTCGTGTCCGGATGTTTTTTTGTTTAACACACATATATGATAATCAGAATAATCAACGGAATTAGTGTGATATTAGTGAAAAGAAGAAATATCTTTTTGATGGGTTAGACTAACAATCTTTTTCGTCACATATTTCTAATATTACACGAATGCAGTTGATTGTCTGCAAACTAGCTTTGACGATCAAATCCCGTATCTTGTAATTTGTACTATAAAATGAGCTCTGCAATGTGCCAGTACTTTTGTATCGTATACGATATCGTTACAGGGTCTGCATAGTTTCTTTACAGATTTAGAATAAATATCTTCCCAGAGCCGTGCTTGTGCAATGTATATATACTCCTTAGTCCATGTCTTTACTATCCCGAATGCATCGTGCAGTACTGTATAATACTGCTTGCAGCAACAGCCTTATTTGAAAGTTATTGAAACATTACACATACCCTTGGTATTATCATCTCAGAGCCGTAGACAAGAAGGAAGGCTTTTGCGCATGGTACTGGACAAGATCAGACTGCACAGGACGAGCAATCTGATCTTTAATCTATACTATCCGCTTTTTTAGTCAAGCCTTTCGGATCAAAATCTTTCTGAGTTCCAGTGAAATGTATTTTAACCCTTATCCTGCTAAATAAGTTGGATGATACCTTCAAGTAGACAGTAAAAACCCAAATATTGCTACTTCAAAGTTTTTTTGGGGGGAGAAATATCTCATCGGACAATGTAGATCCAAAATCAGACTGCATGCTCTGTGCAGTCTGATCTTGATCTACACTGTCCGCATTGGATCCTTGAGCCGCGCTTAGAAGCCAAAGGGTTAAGCCGACAAAAGAGGTCAAGTTTATGTGTTTTTCCGATGAGATGGATATTTAAAGCCACCCGCGCTTGAAAGAAGCCACATAAGTCCTTTATCACTAAAGCAGGATTCAACAGCCCGAGCGATACAAAGAAAAAAAAGGTTATCTAGTTATTTGTAGCATTGCTTTGATTAAGTTGACTCTTTAACCTTTTACCAAATTGACGATCCCGTGCTTTAACGGCCATCAGAAATACAGTTTCTGAAAACATTGTTAGAAAAGGGGGAAATGCTGGTAACCAGCATTTTCTTCTCTTACCAAAACTTCTACCATTTCAACAACAAATCTCATCACTTTAGCCATGTTTGATATGTCGTCTGCAAATGCTTTGAATATGGACGAGACAAAAAAATTTCTCGAATCGGAAAGAGCGAAACACTGTCAAATTAATGACATGAATGAACATTTATTTCATGCTTTTTCGGTAATTTATCGGGAAATAATGGTGGATTATGATGTTTCATAATTCATGGTTACGACCAGTGAAATTTATCATAAATGTTTCCGTAACTCTTCAATCGATGGCGGAAACAGTAGTTCCCGCGCGCTATTTACCTAAGTGAACAGTGATTGCCATTCAACAAGAGGGAAATATAAAGTAATTTACGCGCATTTACCCTACATTTCTCGCACGTTACGTAATATTGTAATGCGTTTTTATGGGGGGGGGGGGGGGGGTGGGGAGGTAGAAAGGTACGCCACGGGAAATTACCGAAAACAACTGCGCAGGATTTTGATGAAAGTCCCAACATAAAAAAGGGGATTAGAAGCTTGAAATAGATAGGAGATATTTGTGGGGTTTTTTTGCAGTGAAAGATCGAAAATCTTTTCATCGAGTGAACATCATCAGTAATTTTCACGTGTGGCTGCGCCACGCATGAAAATTTTACCGATGACGTTCACTAGATACAACAAATTTCGATATTACATCGAAAAAAAAATATCCTCCATTTATTCAGTGTGACAATCTGTATGTGTTCACTCTCATTAAATCTCCCATAAATTCGGACAGCCTAGATCCAAGATCGACTTCAGATTCTATGCAATCTGATCTCAATCTAAAATGACTGCTAGTGCTACTAAAAGTGATCCTGGTGCCGTATGAATGACACCCAAGTGAGCTAAAAAAAGTGCAAAAAAGGGCATTGATCCGACGAAGATGTGAAACTTTTATGTATCATGTACGTTCTCTAAACTGAATTTGAATAAAACAGATTATGAAAAAGATGAGGCGAGCTGAAAGAATGCTCTTTTAAACAATTTCTCCTGTTACTACAATGTTTTCTTATCTATTTTAGGATCTGAAATGTAGTTTCATATTATCAAGTCTGGAATGAGAAAGGATTAAGAAGACAGAGAAAGATTACTAATAACTCTTTGCCTGAAAAAACAAAATAGACCATCTCAAAAAAAGTGGATTGATTGACCGAAGTCGCTTTCAAATTGCTAGAAAAAAAAATAAATAAAAAAAAAATGTGGTAAAGGGAGAAAATGCTGGTAACCAGCATTTTCTCCTTTTACCACGTTTTTTTTTTTTTTATTACGCCTAGTCCCTAAGGATGGTTAAATCAAAGAACTATTTTGGAAATGGAAATGGTTAATACTTGTTACGCAATACTTGTTTTCTGACCCTAGATCAGTTTGAATCCGGTTTTGGGTGCATACAAAAAAGGTTATGTTGACCGTAAACCCACCAGTAACCTTTCACCAAGTAACTCCGTGTCTTAACTTTTTACCAAACGCCAAAAACGTAGATTTGACCAAAATGAAAGAATTTGCATATGACGAATTCAGTGTTACTCAAATATTAAATTTTTCTTTCATATGGTAGAAATAACTGTGAGAAGAGGAGAAAATGCTGGTTACCAGTATTGTCTCCTTTTCTGGATAATGTTTTCAAAAGTCCTTTTGGATGGAAAAGGGTTAAGGAATCTGTGCAAAAGGATATTAAAAACATTGGGAGAAAAAGAGAAGATGCTAGTAATCAGCATTTCTCCTTGTCCCCACGATGTTTTCTACCCTGTCAAAGACAAATTTCGTCATTTGACAATCTACTTTGGAAAAGTCTGATATTCTATATCGTCTGGTTCAGGCCTGAAAAACAAATCAACATGATTGAATGGTGTTTTATGCCTCTTTCAACATTATTTCCACCATATCACGGCGACGGATCACATGTTCATGTATGTCCTGGGTTTCACTAGTACTGGGCTAGAGCTCTGAAGTTTCTTGCCCAAGGACACTCCCACCAGCTATAGTATAGAGTCTTCAGCAGGTATGATAACGAGATATACAACCATTTAGGTAACGAAGGGATAAGGGTCCGAATTCACCAGCCATTTTCAATCGCATTCTAATTCTTTACACACCCCTATTCTAATTCTGTTTAGACAAATTCTTTTTAAAGTAACACGATTTCTGATTGGCTTAACAGTTTGATTCAGCCAGCTAAAAATTGACTAAAATTTTGATACCTGCATTTTGTTTAACCTCTACTTTTGAACTACAAACCAATGTTGCGAGACCACGATTTTTTTGTTTTAATGTAAAATGCACAATATTATCGGCAAGTGATCAAATTTATCAGGTGTGAGAAAGAGAAGATATGAATCTACTTGTCCAAAAAAATCTCCATATATTATGCACAACTAAAATGAGTTTGTACTGATACAAACAGACTGTCTTTTAACTCTTAGGCTGCTAAGCGTAACTCACTGGTCTTTTTGTGGACAGTGTAGATCAAGATCAGACTGCACAGAACGTGCAGTCTGATCTCGGATCTACACTGTCCGATAAGGAGATATTTTTCTCCCAATATTAACTTTGAAAAGGTCAAATTCAGGTTTTTATTATCGGCTAGAAAGTTTCTTTCAAGTTATTTAGCAGGTTAAGGGTTAATTCTTCAAACGCTAAACATATACACTCGACTATTTTTCTAAAAATATAATTATTTGAAATTCAGAGGGATTTTTTTTTTTTGTCTTGTAATAAATTAATGGCCTGCAACACGCGAAAAGGGGCATTCGGACATTCGCGTAAAGTGTAGCCTCGGATCAGCCTGCACAGTCCGCGCAGGCTAATCCGAAACAACACTTTCAGTTTTCATGTAATTTTCTGTTTTGTGCAAGTCTATTGAAGAACAAAATCTAATGTAGTCGTAAAGTGCCGTCTCGGATTAGCCTGCTCGGACTGCGCAGGCTGATCCGAGACGACACTTTACGCAAATGTCCGATTGCCCCCTTTCCCGTGTTGCAGGCCATATTGACTTGACTTAACAAGGTAAATAGTATATATCAAGATCAGAATCTGCGGTCTGTGCAGTCTGATCTTGATGTATGCTATCTGCAGAAGCCTTTGTTTTCGTCCTTGGCGGGGAAAGAATAATATTTCTAATTGCCTTACTGAGCAAGCGCACGGTATATTTCAAGATCAGACTGCACCTTCTGTGCAGTCTAGTATTGATCTATGCATTCGGCAGCAGCCTTTTTTCCCTCTGTGGCGTTGAAAGGCTATTAATAAGTTTAGATCCCTATGAGGACGATGTGATTTAACTATTTTACCAGATGACAGAATTTTAAACTGGTCCATATGGACAGGAAGTTTTAGACGACAAATTGAATGTGAAACTAGTAATGGGTTTTTTCTTGGAATGGATAAAAAACAATTCTTTGTGACAAAATGAGAAAAAAATGTTAGTAACCAGCGCTTCCTTCTTTTCTAGCAAAGTTTTAGGAAGCTTATTTCTCAGGGTCGTTAAAATACGGGGGTTTGTTTGGAAAAGAGTTACAGATCATGACGATAAAGAGCTAGACTGTTAACTCTTTAGTCTTTACCATACGACGAAACGTTGACTTGTCGAAAATGAAAGCATTTGCAGACGACAATTTAAAAATGGCCCTCATTATTGAATTTGTCTTTGATAGGGTAGAAAATCATCGTAGGAAAAGGAGAAAGTGCTGTTTTTCAGCACTTTCTCCTTTTCCCATGATGTTTTCCAAAGACTCCTTTCTCAGAGTCGTTGGAACTCGGGATTGTGTGGCAATAAGCATGAAGGACACAGGTAACCCATACTTTTATTATTGCATGATCCTTATTTGGCAATATTACAAAACGATCCCAAGTTTTGCTAACATAGAGGGAAAAGGCTTTATGGAAAACAATGTGGGGAAAAAGAGAAAATGCTGGTGACAAACATTTTTTTTTCCCTTTTCCCACATTGCTTTCCCTTTTTAGACTAAATTTGGTCCAATCTATTTTGTCGTTTGCAAAATGCTTTAAAGCAAGACGTTTTTACTTTCGCCGTCTGGAAAAGAGTTTTTTCAGTACACTTGATACTTGTTATTAACCTTTAAAAAAAAAAACTTGTTTTCTTGATAAAGTGTCCTTGAGCAAGACCCTTCAGAGCCCTAACCTGTTACTAGTGAAACATACATTAATATGTGAGTTGTCGCCGTGAAAGGACTGAATGTTGAAAATGGTTGAAATACAATCCAATCAATCAACTAAAAATGATAATAATAATATTAAGAAGAAGAAGAAGAAAAAAAAAACTCGCAAATCTCGACGAATATCATCGTCATTCGGGTATCTAATGTTATCCCGCTGTAAAATGCGAAACTTTTCAGACCAAAGATTTGGCTGCACAAGCATGACGTCTGATCTTGCATTACAGTATCCACTTACCTATGAATGGCTTCGTGATATAAAAAACCCATTTAATGCAAATGTATTTTATCCTTTACTAACACTCCCATGTTTGTACCGACATTTAAGAATAAATAGTTCAAAAACACTGTTGGAAAAGGAGAAAATGCTGGTTACCAGCATTTTCTCATTTAACAACAATGTTTTCTGCCTTTTCAAACATGAACTAAAATCTTGTAAGCCATGTTTAATAAGTCCTTAATAAATGTTGTCGAACTGAGACGGGTGTTAAATTTTGTCATTTGGTAAAGGCGTGAACAAATCCTATTTTTATGAGGGTAACCACCATAAAAAAACTCAGCAGTGTAAGTGTTCAATATTTACTTAATGGATGATTTTACACAGTTGTGATTAAAAATATATATATATGAATACAGTGTGCATGAACTGTGCATGAACTGTACTTCTTCAACTCGAAGAGGATTTTCAGCTTTTGTTGATCGATCTGTTGATTCATGTGAGGAATTTAAAGAAAATCAAAACAGTGATGTATATATTTTTTTTTTATCATTTTATCCCTTCTCATTTAAAGCCCGAATAGCGGCCAAAATTAAACACTGCAGGTGTTAAAATGCATTTAAATCTAAACTATACTATGTAAAACAATGGAAATTATGAAGACGACAATCTGTTATTGTATAGTCGGTCAAAGTGTTAGTGGCTAGCAGAAAAATTATCTTTTTCTTTTTAAAAAGTTATAAGTTGCGTGGTCGTTCTATCTTTTGTTTACTTTTTACCTGGTTTTGAAATTCACTTTCTGCCAGAGAAAAACACTAAGACTCTCTGCACAAAAACAGATTGTAATTTTCACAATAATTTCAAAACTTTAAATAGGTGTGATTTAAATTCGAATGCATTTTAACACCTGCTTTTATTACGTTTGGAAGCTATTTGGGCTTCAACAACTTTGACTATAGTAAAAACAAATCCTGCATACAAAATATATAAATTTTGTCCTTTATCAATAGCGACCGAATATACATGTAGATCAACTTTATGAACTGTCAATCCGTCCACGGGCCTGTAGATTTCAATAAAGTGTTCATTCACCCTTAAACAGCTTGTTAAATGAAATGAACGATTGCTTGCTGTAAAAATGATATGAGTATCATGAAAATTTGCATTTCGAAGTGGCCTTTGTGTGTGTGTGTAAAATTAAATCGATGTGTTAACCAGTTTAAGTGCAAATGCAAGATACTATTGGAGTTTTTGTGAAGTCTGTTTTTGGTCTACACTTGCTATCACAGAATAGAAATAGTCGCTCTAAATACTTTAACCCTTTACGACACAATCACGAGTTTTAACTGTCCTGAAAAAGAAAATGCTTTTGAAAACATTGAGGGAAAAGGAGAAAATGCTGGTAACCAGCATTTTCTCCTTTTTCCCACAATGTTTTCTGTCTATTCAACGACATTATATTATACTATCACTTGAATTCAACATTTGTATTGTTGTCTGTAAATTCCGACAAAATGGACAATCCAAATATTTTGCCGTCAGGTAAAGGGTGTAGGGTTTAAGACTCTTGTGCATGCTCTACTGATTTTATTTGACCAATTTTAAAACTAGATATATATTTTTACTCAATATCTTTGAGCTGTATGTTTGATTATTTACTCTTGGTTTAACAAACAAAAACTTCGGTCCATGATCAAGTTCAACATTGTGGCAGTGCTTTCTTTCTTTTTTTTTTTCTTCAAATTCAAAGCTTTCGTAAGCTTTTACCATTGATATATTAATCCATTTTCTTTTTTCAGAAAATAGTTTCAGACTTTAAAATTGACTGTTTTCAATAGATTTTTACACTCAAATTTTCTGTGAAAATTTCGACGGTTTGAAAATAATATATTTAAAAAAAAACATTGAAAGAAAAGAAAATGGGGGAAAAAGATGGTGAAAAAGCGGTGCCGAATGGTGACACAGACAAGAACGATCCTGACTACAAGGAGAGAGAAACCTGGGGTTCCAAGTTTGATTTTCTGCTAGCTTGTGTCGGATTTTCTGTCGGACTTGGAAACGTTTGGAGATTTCCGTACTTATGTTACAAAAATGGAGGAGGTGAGTTTTAAATAAATGAATGAATGGATGAATGAATGAATGAATGAATGAATGAATGAATGAATCTTCGGTTTATTTTTATCGATTCTTTGTCTGATGTGTTGGATAAGGCTGCTACTTGTCCACAATCAAACCAGCAACAGCTGTAGTGGCCTGTCTTTAATTCCTGAAATTATATATAGCCCTGTGTTATTTGCATTAATAGGGTCTACGAAACACGATTTGTGTCTGTGCAAACGTCGTTTAAGGTTCCCAAAGTACACGTATCATTTGAGCCATGCTCTGTGAAAAAGGGGGCTAAATGCATCTTCAAAAACTATCGACTCATGTCAGCCTGCGCAATCCGTGCAGGCTAACACGGGTCGAAACTTATTTTTACTATTTGTAAATTTAAATTTTCTGCATGTTCAAGGACCACACTTCCTCAAGAGTAATCAATGGCTATATACTAAATGGATTTTATGGATCCCTAACTATGTGATGACTTGCTGGATATAAGGCATCACAGAGATGCATGAAGCCCCTCTTTTCACAGCGCCTGGCGCATTTACTTTTACTCAGTTCTGGAGCGTTCTGTTAAACGGCCACTTGTAGTTAGATGGTACATTTGTTTTTTCCCGCGGATGGCTGTTCCGGACTGTTCTTGTGCATTGATTCGTGCTGAAGCCCGAATCTCGAGCGCCGTATTCACTGACGCGGTTGGGACCCCTGTGAGTCCCGGTGTAGTTAACCGGTAATAACCGTGTTAAATCGGAAATGCGACATTCAACCTTGCGTATGATTTAGGATCCAGAACTGACGATGTTTCATGAAACAGAATTTATTCATCAATAAAATCCAAAGCAGTCATTGGAACTCAAAGCCACTGAATTTGCAAAATGCGCAACTCCTCACAAAGAGTCATTAGAAATGAGCCAAGGCATCTTGAAAACGAAGTTACTGGGGTTTCTTAAGAACGTAGATTACCAAGCGAACTCTACATGATAAGAGTTCGATTTATACCCATGTATGAACATTGGGTGAAACTTTTAGATTGAAAATACACTCAATTTGCGAGATTGAAAACGAAGTTCCCGACTGTTTATCTTGTATTTTAATCTGCCCTCGATTGATTCACCGTTGAACGTTTCGCTCGGACACCTTCGTTTTAACTCTTAACCGGGCAACTAAATTTTAAACATACATGTATCCATATTGTAAGCATTTGAAGACTACAGAATATGTGCATCTGAAAAAGGAAATTTATTATAGAAAGGATGAAAAAAAAAAAAAGTGGGAAAAGAAGAAAATGCCGGTGACCGGCATTTTCTCCTTTTCCCACATTTTTTAAAATGCTTTTCGAACGGTCGTTAAATCGCGGGATCTTTTGTGAATGGTTAAACCCTTTTTACTAGACTCGTGGCCTTAAATGTCTTCTACGAAAAAGACTAAAAACGAGATTAGCCTTCACATCTGTGCAGCCTGATAGCTTAAACTGCCCCCTTCGTCAACCTCTTAGAATTGTATAAGTTTTTTCTTCATCCATTTGAAGAATAAGCAAGTTCTACGGTTATTTGTTGCAATTAAATAAATAAAGGTATCTTTCGTTGGTGAAAATCTTCCAATCTCTCGTAGCTTCTTTGTGTCTGGGTACCCTTTTAAGCATGCTTTTTGAAGTTCAATTTGAAGATACTATCTCTTATTAATGTAGTTAATGTAGCATGGTCCTCAGCATACATATTTATAATAGACACATCAGTGACTACATGTACATGTACATGTATATCTGGTAATAGTATCTCTAACAAGTGAAAGGTAATTGTATGGTTATTAACGACGTTTCTGACATCATTAGAGTCATATCACGGCAGCCAG
This sequence comes from Hippopus hippopus, assembly GCA_946811185.2. Classification (NCBI taxonomy): domain Eukaryota; kingdom Metazoa; phylum Mollusca; class Bivalvia; order Cardiida; family Cardiidae; genus Hippopus; species Hippopus hippopus. Next base: position 35,706,719 of record OX328100.1, read on the forward strand.
TGCACTATCCATGCTTTTCTACAGTTTCTTTTTACCAGGACTTCGCACATTTTCTTTACAAGCCACTGGCTGCTTTCTCACATAACTATAACGAATCCTGTCTCGATGACTTTCATCAACCTGGTACAGCGACCTTACCACAAACGAATATTATGTTAGGGAATGGTATTTTTTTTTTAAATATACGAGTACACGTACGTGGAAAAAATGGTGAAGGATCAACTGCTTGTTGTAACAAGCGGATGCTTCTTTCCCACAAGAACTTTTAAGGCAAAAAAAAAGAAAACCTTAATCTTAAATACGTGGTAAAAAAATTTCAACCTTGCCCGAATTGAAGACTTTTCAGGTGACCATTTAAAATTACTCAAAACATATTTGGAAGGGTTGAGAACATTGTTTGAAAAGAGAAAAAGGCTAGTTACCACTTTCTTTTCTTTTCCCCAAAATGTTTTCGAAAGCACTTCCTCTGGGTCATTCAAACTTGGGACTGAATAGTAAAGGGCCGATATAAAGGCGTTAAAAGAGTAATTATATGTACTATGTGTCTATAGAACAGCTATAGATATAAACGTACATGTAGGTGAATTTGAAACTTATTTTTTTCAGCGTCGAATACATTAGCGTCGATCTGGCAAAAGGGGGTTTAATGCATCTTTGTGATGCATTTTATCAAGCAAGACATACAATTTATGTCATCACTTATTCGTAAGATCCTTTATATCTAACAAACGGCTGAATCCTGAGATAGAATGGTCCTTGAACTTATAAAATTTACCGAAAGCAAAACGTTTCGACCCAGATCGACTTGAAACTCAGGGATATTTTCTATCCTTCAGGCTTAACCAAACAGGCTGACGGTATAGACTCAAGATCAGGCAGCACGTTCTATGCAGTCTTATCATACATTGTCTGCAAAATTGTCGTTGAAAAGCCGAAAAAATTAATACATGTATGGCTTCATCCGATTGTCTGAGCTTTAATAATTAACTCTTTCACTGCCCATGTCGGCTTGTATGGCTTTTGCGGACGGCGTGGATCAAGATCAGACTGCACAAAACGTGCAGTCTGATCTTGGATCTACGCCGTCCGCAACCTGATGCTAATCTCTGCCAAAAATTGTCTTTTGTTTCAGTGATACAAAAGTAGTTTTAGTCGCCTCAGAAATGTGTTGTCCATTTATTTGGCAGTGAAATGGTTAAAGAGGGAAATGGCTTGATCCTAGCCGAAGCCCAAACGATGAGATAAACATTGAAAACTTGAAATATCTGTTTACATAATTTTATTGTACGGAGTCCCTTAAGTGACATTTTACACATAATTTAATATGTTTTTGTTTACCAATTTTCCGAATGATTTTTGTTAAATTTACGAAACGTTATATGTATTTTCAAATTACAAAATACCTTTTCGAAGTTACGAAATATCGTTTCCAGTGTCAAGTTAGGGACTCAGTATTATTGCATGTGACTTGCTTTACAAAAAATTTAATTTGAAAAAAATACGTAATGTTATCCTCATTACAAATGTATTTATCTAGCATCTGAAATCTGAACAGAACTATGGTACTTTATCAGGTGCTGCCTATCTTGTCCGTCTGACCGTCCGTCCATCTCTCTGTCTCTGTCTCTCCCTCTCTCTCTCCCTTCTCTCTGTCTCTGTCTGTCTGTCTGGCTCTCTCTGTCTCTGTTTCTGTCTCTGTCTCTCTCTCTTTCTCTCTTTGTCTCTCTCTCCCTTTCTCTCTCTGTCTCTGTCTCTCTCTGTCTCACTGTCTCTGTCTCTCTCTGTGTCTCTCTCTGTCTCACTGTCTCTCTCTCTCTCTTTCTCTCTGTCTCCCCCTACCCTTTTTCTCTCCTACCACTTATTCACGTATAATGACTCTTTTTTATACTCTGTGTTTACCTTGGAACGATGAAAGAGTTGTTGTTATTTACCTCTACAAAGGACGTTAAGGTTGTCATGGAGTATATTTACCTTGTACAAAAAATAAAGGAGATTGTTAAACAAATTGAACCATAAATTTCATCTTCCTGTTTTTTTTTTGTCATGTTCGAGATAGTATCACACACGTAAATATAGCCATCTAAAACACATTAAGTTTTATGTTTATTTGTATAAGAAAGGGAAAAGGGGCACCCATATCATGTTTAATCCTTTTCCTGCTAAATAAATTCAAATAAACTTTGAAGCCGACGGTCCCAATCTAAGTAGTTATATTTCAAAGGTGTTTTTTGGAGGACAGATATCTCCTTATCGGACAGTGTAGATCTAAGATCAGACTGCACATTCTGTGCAGTCTGATCTTGACCTACACTGTCCGCTAAAGGTCAGTGAGTCGCGCTTAGTATGTAGCCTGAGGATTAAGGCCCATCTCCTTCGCGAAAAGTATAGACCAAGGTCCGCCTTCATGTTGGTCAATAAGTTTTTGGGCAGAGGGACAGCTGGCCTGCTTTGTGCCTTACTATGCCTTATCAAACTTTCTCCAAACTTTCTCTTGCAATATAAGCCTATACGTAAAGCAGAATTATTTAAAGGATTAAAAAGGTTGTCTAGTCAAATGGGGTCAAAAACTCCAAGCATCTTGGACCAAAACGCGTGTAACTCATTTTTCAGTGTGATGCTTTTATAACAAAAAAATGATCATCTGTCTGACTATCGTTCTTTCTGCGTATAATTTCACAAAAAAAAAAAGAGAAATATTCTTTTTCATATTCACTTCACCAAATAACATTTGCGCGACATGGGTCACCTCAAGCCACAAGGCAGATACCACAAGAACCTTAGCCTGGGTCCTGAGTTCCATCCCGATCATTTTTTTCCATGTGAGCAGTGCTCTGGCAAAAGGGGGCTTAATGTCTCTCCGTTAAACACGATTATAGCCAAAGTCATCACATAATTATGGATCCATAAAATCCATTTTATAAAACAAACGACTGAATCAAGAGGTAGAATGAACCTTTGACATGCAGAAAATTTAAAGATAGCGAAAAGTTTCGGTCCATATCAGCCTGCGCGGACTGCGCAGGCTGACATAGGTCGATACTTTTCGCAAATGCATTAAGTCCCCTTTTCTCAGAGCATGGCTCATTTATATGTGAGCCGCGCTCTGACACAAGGGGGTTTAATGCATTGTACCAAGCTAGTTGTCACGTAATTACAGATCCATAAAATCTATCTTGTCTACAAGCCGACTCAATAGTGAGACTGGTCCTTTGAAATGTAGAAAATTGACCAGGACGAAAAGTTTCGACATGGGTGGATACAATGTTTTGCAGCTGTATTAAACGTCTTTTCACACAGTTACGTTTCTTTGCCAAAAACTTACATATTACAGAAACGGTAAACAGTTTTCCCGCAGATCCTATCAGGTGATCGCAATAAGGAGTAATGAAAAAAATTAAATTACTGCCTGGACCCAGGGTACACAAAGTTGGAAATAAACAATATTTCGTTTTTCACTTTGGGCTGGCAATTTTCATTCACTTTTTGATCTGTTAAAGGACTCAACATCAAAAACTGACCTTCTATTTGGCGGATGTGATTGTTTTCATTCAGCCAGACGTTTTACTTTTTGTCAGATAAAACAACATCAGCATTTTATATAAAAACTGATTTCTACAAACCTCAACTTTTCAGATTGGGTACTGATAATTCAACGTACCTAACAAGTACAAATAGGCCATCATTTATTTTCCCTCTCATTCGATTCTACCATAAACAAATGAGTCATGCTCTGTGAAAAGGGGGCTTAATGCCTCTGCAAAAAGTATCGACCAGGTCAGCCTGCGCAGTCCGCGCAGGCTGACCTGGGTCGAAACTTTTTTGATTTTGGTAAATTTTCTGCTTGTCAAAGATTCAGTTAGTTGTCAGACAAAATTGGTTCCATAATTGTGTGATGACTTGCTTGGTGTAATGCATCACGGAGATGCCTTAAACCCCCTTTTGCCAGAGCATGGAAAGCCCCTTTTGCCAGAGCATGGCTCAAATCTATTACGGCCAAATCGTAAAATTGTCATATAATTTATAGCACACATAGATGGTATCACTGTAATTTAACAAAATAATTGACTTTCAAAGGACACTCAACTTTCAAATAAAATTCTCTTTCTTTTGTGACAGCTTAACGTTTTCTTGATAACAAAGCAGCAGAGGTCAACCCTCGAAAATGTTAATGTCACCCCTCAAACTGCTGTATAAATTTTCACTCAATGGTAAAAACCTAAATATTACCCATGTTTTCAAAGATGATTTCAACGGCAAGAAAATACTGTATCGGACAGTGTAGATCAAATATCAGACTGGAGGTTTTGTGCAGTCTGATCTTGATCTACACTCTCCGCTAAAAGCGCCCTGAGTCGCGGTTAGCAAGCTAAGGGTTTTAATAGGCAACCGAACCAAACTGATACCTTGAAATGTTACAAAAAAAGGTTACTATTTCTCATTGCCAGCAATTTCTTCTTTTATAACTCTTTACCAGACGAGAATATTTAGACTAGTCAAAAATGCAAGCATTTCCAGACTACAAATTAAACAAGTCTCAAATGACGGAATATTTCTTTGAAAAGATCGAAATCATAACGGAAATGGAGAAAAAATTGGTTACCAGTATTGTCTTCTTTTCCTATATTTCTTTTCAAGAATCTTCTTCCACTGGATCATCGTTAAATTATGGAGTTGTTTGGCAAAGGTTTGATTTTGTTCCATAAGAGGTCTGCTGCATAACTTTTTCAAACATATTCTGTAGATGGAAACACGTGAAACGCTTAACGATTTACTTCGGGATAAGAGGGGACTTTTCAAATAACTTTTTGAAAGGGACATCCAACCACATTTTCGTTTCATCATTTTTTTTTTGGTTGTTAAAAAACTGGTAGCTTTTATTCGCGTGCAAAAATGGAATTGAAACTAAAATTTAGATAGAAATAGTATCTGTAGCGAACATCAGAAGTTTTCCAGCTATTTATAGTATTTTTGCTGCAAAACTTCCTTTTCCGTTAGTATCAAGACCTACCCACATTTTGAACATGGAACAACAGAAGTTTCCCGGATAGCTCAGTCCAGTTGAAGTGTTCTGGTCTGTTTTATTTAAACCCTAACGACACTATTCCGCGTTTTAACGGCGCTGAGAAATACTTTTGCTGAAAACATTGAGGGTAAAAGAGAAAATGCTGGTTATCTTAGGGTCGTCGTCGGCTTTTGAAAAGTAGTACGGATTTGGGAAGCACGAAAGGGGGGGGGGTGGAAAGACTTCACTTGAGGTATGTTTGGAATTTGGGACATCTCTAGAAGCGATTCTGACTAATTTTGAAACCATCTTTGCTACCGAAAAAGCAAAGGAAAAAAAAAATTGAAAGATGTGCTAAGGCCATCCATATATGGCCAAGAAAGACCGGCCGGGCTTTGCCATTTTCTCCTTTTCCCACAGAGTTATCTACCCTATCAAAGACAAATTCAGTCATTTCAGCCACATCTAAATTGTCTTATGTAAAAAATGCTGTTAATTAAGAAGCAACTCTACATCTTTGTTGCTTGGTAATGAGTTAAGAGAGAGGACCATTTACTAAAGTAAGGTGAAAAAAATTCTTTTTTCATTTCTTGATGATGATAATTATGGAGTGAAATAGGTCGTGAAGTCGTTGCGAAGCTCCAAATATCGGATAATTACTTTATGGACATGTAGAAACTTTTGTAGTCTTGTCAAGATATTAATTAAACGAACCTCGGACACGACCTTAACCTTCACTAAACTGTCATGTTTTTAAACAATCCTGAGGCAGAAGGCTTTTGAAAACATTGTGGGAAATGGACGGGAAACAAAAATTTCTTATGTGTATACGTTAGAAATGGGTTCGTTCTGTTCTTATGATTTCAAGTGACCATTGAAACCAAGGGTATGCACTGATATCAAGATTTTCTGGACCGCCATGCGCTTACGTCACACAATTTCGCTATCCCGCATCGAACTACATGTATATCGAACTATATCTAAAGTTATACATGTAATGGTAAACAATGATCGATACATGTTTTGTTGATTTATAAAAAAAAAAATGAAAGCGTAGACCTGTATTGTTTTTTTCGTATACATATAATACACAGTGTGAAGTTCTGGGCATGGAACAGGGTGCAATTTATTTTTCACAGAAAATTGTACGTGATCTGAAAACGTCCTTTGCTGTGGAATTCTTTGACCTCATGGAACGAACACCGGCAACTAATCAATTCTTCCTATCTTAAATACCAACTTTTTCTTTAACTATGCATTTACACAACAACAGACCAAAACTACGAATGTAATGCCTTGCAAACAAAATGCGATAACGCTTTATTCATCACATACGTCAATATACGTACGAATACACGCCCTGTGGACTCAACTGGAACCCGTACATACATGTACGCCGGAGGACCGCGATAGAAACTATATACACACGCCGTGTTTTGGAACTAAAAAATAACAAAAAAAAAAAGCCTATTTCTAGGAGTTTGGTCCTCAATAATATGTTTTGGCTTCACGCCCCACTTACGTGGGAAATTATGTACTTGTAATTGAAAGAAATCGATTTCGTTCGTCCGATAGCAAACAATCCTGTGCTTTTACAACTTTGAGCCAGTTGAATTTTGAAAACATGGCGAGAAAAGGAGAAAATGCAGGTGACAAGAATTTCATCCGCACGCATAGAAAAACATCGTAATTTAAGCCACATTCAGTTTGTCGTCTGTAGATATTATTAATTCAGACTAGCCTAAGATTCTGTCCTTTGCTAAAGAGTTAAGGGTTTTTTCCGGTTTCGTAACCATCGTGCCTTATAAAAAGTAAAAAAGTTTTTTTGTTTTGTATAAAGATCTTTTTATATGACTTGCGTAATGGTCTGACTACTTGATATGAGCGCAACCAGAAATCTGACTCTTACATGAAGTGCGTCTCAAGGTACACTTTTTTGTTGTATACTGGGTTTATGGGAAATCAGCTTAAGGCCTGCCTACACTAGAAAACACTTGTTTGCAAACACGAGCAAACTTTTATTTGGTGAACTTGGTCATGTTTGTCCATAGATTGTCTACATTACAACAAACAATGTTTGGTGATGTTTGAAGATCATGTAATGCATCCATCACATGATAAAAAGACAGCTTTTGACTGGACAATATATTTAAACACCACCAAACATTACCAAACAGAGCATACAAAATAATCAAGCGAAAACATCGCCAAACACTGTTTGGTGATGTTTGCTTATGTTTGCTGACTGGTCTACACTAGCAAACTTTTGTTTGCAAACATCAGCAAACATGGTGTTGGTGGTGTTTGCAAACAACTGTTTGCTACTGTAGACGGGCTTTTACATTTTATGGATCAAAGGTGTTTTATGTCACATAGAAGTATCCTTTGGCAGGGCATTACATGATATCACCATGGAATACAGGCAAAGTAACGAAAAGTGAGCTAATATTTTTGGAAAGTGGCGTAGAGCCACATTCGCGCAAAAAAGCAAACGCTTTTGTGTTGAAAATACTGACCGTTTAGTAATAAAATTTTCGTTGTCATCATCATCATCATTATAACTATTGTTACAGGTAGTAATGTTAGTATCATTATGCAAAAATTTGCGTGGGTAAAGATTACAAATGGCTTCTTATGTCTCTGGCGAACTATTAGATTTTATTTTTTTTTTAGTTTGTTTTTTAAAGTATTTAATTTACATTACGGCGACTGGTGCATCTATTCCAGACGTGTCTTCAACTCTTTTTTTAACCCTTAGGCTGCAAAGCGCGACCTAGGGACCTTTGCGGACAGTGTAGATCAAGATCAGACTGCACAGAACGTGCAGTCGGATCTTGATCCACACTGTCCGATAAGGAGATATCTTTTAACAAAAAAAATCCCTTTGAAATAGCAGAATTTGGGTATATACAGTCGGCTTGAAGAGGTTCATGTCGTTTTTTTTTGGTAGGATAAGGGTTTTCAGCTCTAAATATACAACCTCAATCTCTTTAACGGCTGATAATACAATCCGCTTAAACTCAGAGAGATTTTTTGTCTCATAAGCTTGTATAAAAAAGGGGACGGCACAGATCCAAGATCAGACAGAACATTTTGTGCCGTCTGATCTTGATCTATGCCATCCGCAAAAGCAATTATTGTCGCCAATGTCACTGAAAGCGTAACCCTTCGAAATGAACAACAATCCTATCGGGCCACGAGCTTATTGTGTTCGTAAGAAGAGCCGTCATATTTGAATGAAATCTATAGTGCTTGCTCAATGAACAACATCAGAAAGAAGTACATATATTCCTATACAAAAATCAATAGCAGAAATATTCATGCTTATATAAGTAATTAATACTTTCACATCAGATTATTAATAAATTTACTTAAATGAATGTGCATAAGCATCTTATATTATTACGTGTACACGTAAAATGGGCCATAATTTTCTCAAGATCAAACACAGTAGTTTATGTTTGGTAGGATATAATGAAATGATAAAATTTGAAAATAACTTTACTGGATAAATAAATAAATAAATAAATAGATAAATGAATAATAATGTAAACATAACTTAATAACGTTGCGTTTTGTTAAGTTATATTGTAAATTGAATGAAGTTTAACAGCGCGCTAATTTCGTACCTTGAAGAAGTAAATGTTTATAGTTAAAGGCCTGTTTACACATTCACGATTTTTGGCTACGGTGCCGCTACGATTCGCCACGATTTGTAAAATCGTCGTGTACCGTGGTGATTCGTAGTAGAACCGTGGTGAATCGTGGTGAATCTTGATGAATCGTGATGATTCGGGAAACTCCACGGTAGCGCTACGGAAGTTTTAAACTGTTTAAAACATTCGTGGCGAATCGTGGTGGTTATTGGGCGTGGCCTAATTCGTAGCGCAACCGTAGCGGAATCGTGCTTATTCGTACTGACACCGTAGCTATATTCGCGGCTATTCGTGAGAGATCGTAGCCAATCGTGGAATCTTTGACACCACGAATTCTCACGATTCACCACGAATTGTGTACGGTTGTCCTACGAATCATCCACGGTTTCGCTACGGAGCTCCACGATTGGCCACGACCAAGGCCGGTAGGAAGACGATCAATCACGGTCTGATGCAACTGGGCTTGAGGCAAGACTGAGCCTCGCCGGCGGGTCAGGACTAACCCTTGCCGGTGGGTCAGGTGACTTTTTTCCCTTGGCCGCAGTTGCCTTCTTTCTTGGTGGCATGTCTGACCTCGTCAACAGTTGAGGAGATAATGATTTTCTGATGTCATACTTTGAGAACTTGTCACGTGAAAACCGTTAAATCGTGGTCAGTCGTGGGAGCTCGTGTCGCTACCGCCGTGAATCGTACTAGTACCGTATCGAACCGTACAAGCACCGTGAGCATTCGTTGTGCCACCGTGGTCAATCCTCATTGACCGTAGCGTTGCCGTCATGAATCGTCATTGATTCGTAGCGATACCTTACAGACACCGTACTAATATCGTGGACATTCTTACTGGAATCGTAGTGACACTGAATATTTCTACTTTTCGCCACGATTCATCCCGATCCATCCCGATTTTTCTGACCATGAGAAATCTGGGTGAATCGTGGTGAATCGTAGAGAAAATCGTGAATGTGTAAACGGGTCTTAAGTTAAATAATCTATTTCGTGTTGTTTAGAGGTCGATAGGTCAAACCTTTTCGGCACGGATGGATGAGCGTCAAAATAGCTAGCGAAAACCTTCTCCCACGGATCTGTCATTGTGACATACGTATTGTGCATTATCCATTTTCCTCTTCAACTAACTATAAAATTTGCTCTAAATTTGTCCCTTTTTAAAGTATTTGTAGACGGTAATTTAAGCTTGGTTCATAATGAAAAGATGTGAAAAGGGGGCTTAATGCATCTGCGAAATATATCGACCCAGGTCAGCCTGCGCAGTGCGCGCAGGCTGACCTGGGCCGAAACTTTTCGCTATGGATCAATTTTCTGTATGTCAAAGGACTAGTCTTCCTCATGATTCTTTTGCTTGTTAGACAAAATGGATTTTGTGGATCCATGATCAGGTGATGACTTGCTTGGTAAAATGGATCACGGAGATGCATTAAGCCGCCTTTTACCAGAGCATGGTTAATATATCTTTTGTATATACCGTTCAATACAATGTTTAATATTCTGACTGAAACAGATCTGATATACTTATGTCTGGGCCCGCATTTACCTGCCGTTCCAAGCTTTATTCTTAGTCTTATTCTAGATTTAAAAAGTAACATAACTTCTGCTTGACTTAACCATTTGGTTCAGTCAATCAAAAGTTGTGTTACTTTCAAATTTAGAAAATTCTTGAGAGAAGGACGAAGAACGTTCTTAAGAATGGTTGGTGAATACAGACCCAGGTCTCTTCTTCCGACGAAAAAGCAAATGCTAGTGGCGCAGTCGGCTACGCAGAGAGCAGAACACTGTAACAAATTCTAACAATTATTTAATGCGTAACCATGTATTTAAGTGTAACTATGTTGATTACTCATAGTTTACGAGTTGTTTTTTATTTCCTTCAGGGTTGTCTGCAGCGCATGTATGAGCCACGCTCTGGCAAAAAGGGGCTTAATGCATCTCCGTGATGTATGATACGAAACAAGCCACCACATAATTATGGACCCATTAAATCCATTATGTATAACTATCAACTAAATTATGAGGTACAGTGGTCCTTTGACGTGCAGAAAGTTGACCAATATCAAAAAGACCAGGTCAGCCTGAACGGACCGCGTAGGGTGACACGGGTCGACACTTTTTGCAGGCGCATAGAGCCACCTTTTGGAGAGGACATCTATAAGCTTTGCTTTTGTTCCGATCCATTTATACAGGATTCTTTTTGTTAATTGATTGTATTGTACTGCTTATGTATATTGTACTTCTGTAGAATAAAATATATTTAAACTAAAGCCACATTTTCACAGAGCATAGCTCATATATTTGTTTAACCCTTTACCAGACGACAAAATTTTAGTCTTGTCCAAATTGAAGGCGTTTGCAGACGACGATTTCAGAGTGGCTTAAATGATGCACGTTTTTTTGATAGGATAGAACACATTGTGGGAAAAGGAGGAAATGCTGGTTACCAGCATTTTCTCCTTTTCCCACAATGTTTTCAAAAGCTCTCTTTTTCAGGGTCGTTAAAAGTGGTCATTGTGTGGTAAAGGGTTAAGGAGGTATTTAGTTATATTCAGCACCTGCATTGACACTTATCCTGCTAAATAACTAAAATGAAATTTTAAGTTCGATAGTAAAAACCCAAATATTGCCATTTCAAAGTTATGTTTGGGGGAATAATATCTCCTCATCGGACAGCGTAGATCCAAGATCAGACTGCACGTTCTGTGCAGTCTGATCTTGATCTACATTGTCCGCAAAAGGTCAGTGAGTCGCGCTTAGCAGCCTAAGGGTTAAACCACCTACTACAAATACTTGTTCATGCAATTCACGCGTGAGAAATAATATTCGAATAATATATATAACGCAAAATGTAGGACACGGTATCAAATGCTATACTGAACAATGAAATTTCCTTAGGCTGTGGCCTAACTCTGGACTTATATAAGTAATACTGTCTTCTCTTCCCGAAACTTTTTAAGCCCCATGCAGTACTATGAAAGTAATCCTAGACATTGTGACAAATTGAAACGTTTCTCAAAAGGAGAAATTTGTTCAATTGCTGCAATGTTTTCCTCGTTCTTTCACCATCTAAGCATAAAGAAACTGTACAACCAACATTTTTCTCAAGTCCTAAAAATCCATGATCGAAACCAAAGTGCAGGATTTGCCGTAGATGGGTACCTCCCTGATACAGCGAAAGAGTATAGGGATAGGTCTATATATAGAATAATGAAAGATCACTCTTGCTTACTGCATACAGGGGTGGTTACTCTTGTTTACTGTGGCCTCTGACGCGGATCAGAAAGCATATAGTACTAAGGACAACTGGTACCTAGGACAACTTGAACCTAGGAAAACTTGTACCAGGACAACTGGAAAAAATCGTATCTGAAAAAATTTTTACAATTGATACACCTAGGACAAATTTTATTCAGACAATTAGAAAGATTCGTACGTTGGACAACTTGTACCTCAGGCAACCTTACCGATGGTAATGTACTCCGTTGACTCTGGCAAAACGACAAACTGTTTGACCTGCCCAAATTACAAGAATTTGTAGATAATAAATTGAACAGGGTATAAAAATTTTCTATTTGTATTAGATGAAAAGAAAACATTGTGGGAAAAAGAGAAAATGCTTGTTACCAGCATTTTCTCCTGTTTCCCACTTTTTTTTTCAAAACTATCTCTTTCAAGGCGATTAAAACTCGGGATTTTGTGGTAAAGAGTTAAAGAATCATTAGTTTTACGTTTACTCTGGACATACAAATTTAAGACTGGAAACATTTTAGGGATGGATAGTGTTTTCCCACTAGTAAACAAGATGGCTAGGATAATTCAAATCACGGATCAATAATGGTGGTAGCGAGCATGAATACGATTGGATACGAGTTGTCCTGGTACAAAGTGTCCGAAGTACATGTTTTCTCTGGTACAAATTTTCCCAGGAAAAGATCCTGCTGTGAATTGTCCCAGGTTTGAGTTATCCATGAAGGAGTTGTCCTTGGTATAGATTGTCAAGTATAGATTGGCTTCGTACCAATTACCCGGGTACGAGTTCTCCTGTTACCGATTTCAAATAACATGAAACTGCGATGCCACGGTGGTCCTTTCTGTACCAGTGGGCCATAAAGTAGTGGATAAAAGCCAGTCTTTGAAACATAACATACATGTAACTATGTCAAGTATTTCCCCGGAAAGTTATTTTAGAGTTGCAACAAATATAAATGAGCCATCATCTGGCAAAAGAGGGTTTAGTGTATCTCCATGATGATTTATACCAAGCAAGTCATCACATAATTATGGATCCATAAAATTAATCTAGTCTAACAGCCGACTAAATCAAGAGGTACACTGTCTTTGACATGCGGTAAATTGGCAATAGCAAATAGTTTCGACCAGTGTCAGCTCATGAGCTGACTGCGCTGGCCGACTTGGACGATACCTGTTTCAGATGCATTAAGCTCCCATTTCACAGGGCATGGGTTGTATGTGTTTTTTATTATGCGCGTAAGACTTCATACCAGCTATACATTACTATGCATTTTTTTCTAGAGCACGAAATAAAATAGAGCGGATCAAGGTAATTTAATACAAAACAATAAAAACTACATATTGAGCTATATTCTGACTCTGAACCCTTAACCAAACAGTCTTGTGCTTAAACGACCCTGAGAAACAAAGCTTTGAAAAAATATTGTAAGAAACGACCAGCATTTTCTCCTTTACCCACATTTCTTTTCTATTCTTTTTACAGAAAAAGGCCTCAGTTTCAGTCACATTTAATTCGTCGTCTGCAAATGTTTCAACTTGGACAAGACAAGAACATTTTTCCCGTTTGTTAAAGAGATAAAGCAATAAAGTGCAAAGTCAATTCTTTTTACATAAAGTTACTTTATTGTGGAATCCGGTCTATGCAACTATGATACAAATCTCTGTGCTAGACGACAAAGAATTGAATGTGACTCGATTGATTGGAAATTTCTTTGAAGGGATTGAAAACACTGTGGCAAAAGGACAAAATGCTGGCTACAAGCATTTTTTCCCCCATTTCTCTTTCAAAAGCCTTCCTCCTCAGGGATGTTAAGTCCCGTGATTGTGTCACAAAGGGTAAATCCTTATCACGATAGGTAAAGGGCAGATTTCTGGTTTAAAATGTGCAAACTTCTTTGTCCGACTCCATTGCCGGCGCCCCGCCCGGGTGGCTCAGTGGTGAGCGTGTCGGACTCATGACCTGGTGGTTGTGAGTTCGATACCCGGTTGAGGCGAACTTTCTTTCCGGCGTATTTTCGCCTCTCACCTCAGCTGAAGCATGTGAGAAAAGTAGTCGGTGGCTTTGGAAAGAAAGTTGTGTTAGTACTGGTGTGAGAAAGCCAGGAAACACATGTGCGTCACCGACCGCCATGATATGACCTTAGCTGTTAAAGTGGCGTTAAACCCCAATACAACCAACCAACCATTGCCGGCGTGGATGTGTAGCCTGGTTTTTGACCTACTTGTTGGTATTAGTCCGAAATAGTAATTTGCGATTGGTAATGTTTACTCTGCAGGCCTCTGTTTGCCTTTGTTGTGGTCCCATTTCTGACAACAGTATACAAGTGTTGCTACTGTTATCGAAACCCTTTTGACTATTATCCATACCTTAGCAAATGGATATGATAGGGAATAATCCTTTCCTATTCTAGATCTTCTGACAACATCAAACATGTTACTACAATATCTGGTTGATATGTTAACTAAATGAACTAATTTATTGTTTCGTCGTTTAGTAGTATAAGGTACCGATTTTACCCGTCATGTTCCAGTGTTATTGTTTCAAACTATCCCTTAAAGATTGTGCACTGTCACGGGTCTACATACAGATTTAACAGTAGATACAATTTTTAAAACATACTCGTATCTGCGAATAGAGAGATTGTTTAAAATGGACAATTTCTCCTTTTACTAGTTCTTGCCTTTGTCTTTTTCAAAGTAATAATTAGCAATTATTATTTTCTATTTCCCGTTACTTTTTAGGCCTACCTGTAAGACAGAAAAGACTAGAAAATACTGAAGAATTTGCAGAAGACAAATAACAGGAGGTGGCTTAAATAATGTAATTTGTCTTTTAAAGGATAGAAAACCATCGTGAGAAAAGTAGAAAATGTCGGTTACCAGCATTTTCTGCTTTTCCCACGATGTTTTCAAATGTTTTCGAAAGTTTTCTTTTTCTTCTTAGTCGTTAAATCAGAATTAACTTTAAATCGAACTAACTTTATTGTTCACTAAAGAGAAGGGATTGAAATAAGACTTGTTCCAGCTCTAAGCTTTAGCCATGACCTTTGCCATCCGAATTCACATACGTATAGTTCTTCAAAGCTTTTGAAAACTATTCGTAGTATACACACATTGGAATAGGCTACTAATAGCCGTTTGAAACAATGAATAAAAGCATATCCATTACAGGGGGGTACAAAAACAGTTTAACATTTATCCTGTTAAATCATTTATAGAAAAAACCCGAATGATATCATTTCAAACTTACTTTTGGAGAAAAATATCTTCTTATCGGACAACGTAGATCCAAGATCAGACTGCACGGTCTATGCAGTCTGATCTTGATCTGTACTGTCTGCAAAAGGTCAGTGAGTAGCGCTTAGCAGCTTAAGGGTTAATAAATAATGGTTCAGTAAGTATGTCATGTCTTGTATTGACAGGAACTTAAGCTGAATAGAAACTCTATAGCATTCATTTTGTCCTTTCAAAATAAGATAATCTAGGTTTTTTGTGTTGAATTTACGTAGATCATATAGCCTTTATTGAAAATCTAAAAGATCTTGATTTTATGATGTAAATCAATCTTTTGGTCGCCTTTTACAACGATAGTTTATTTTGGACAGTGTAGATCGGAGTCCGACTGCATTCTGACAAGATATAGCCGCCCAAGAACGAAACAAATCAAAGTAGATAGTTGAACTATTTTTTTTGGGGGGGAGGTAATCATCATAATTATCATCATCATCATCATCATCATCATCAAAATTATCATTGTCATCGCCGTCATCGTCATTATGTTGGTGGTACAGCAGTAGTGTTACTGTTACCATCAATAGTATAACGCATGCATAATCATGCGAACGGCCGAAACGTTCGACTCGGTGATAGACTGATGAATAGTGATGGATATGAGCATGCACTTTATTACGTACATATATGTTCATACGCACGTGTGCACATATTTATGCACTTGCTTTAGTATGTGTGTATCCAAGTATAGAAATGTACATGTATATAGAGACACGTTTTTTTTTTTTTTTATGAATGTAAGTAGTAATGTTATTGTGTATGTATGTATGTATGTATGTATGTATGTATGTATGTATATATGTATGTATGAGTTCCGGTAAACGAATTCTGTATTTTTTTCGTAAGTATTTAGTACTCTAAGAATTAGTCTTTAAGTAAGAAACAAACAGTTAGAAAACTGTGGTGTTTGTTATATATTACAGGTGCTTTCCTGATCCCATACCTAATATGTGTGGTTATTGGAGGCATTCCCCTGTTTTTCCTGGAAGTCGCTGTCGGACAATTTATGGGCGTTGCAGGCATCAATGCATGGAACATCTGTCCTTTCTTTAGAGGTATGTTGGAGGTTGTTTATCTAACTTTGTGTTTGCTAAAAAACTTATTAAATAATAGTGCAGGTTCTGACTGTGCAATCTCTGTAATATTGTCAAAAGCTTAGATAGTCCAAAACTAACACAAATAACAATGGGAACAACAACCTTTCTTGTTACGTTCATGTATCCTTCAGTGCCATAGGCGAACACTTGGGCTTTTGCCCAGGACATAGACCAAGATCAGACTACACAGAATGTGAACTCTGATCTTCGATCTATACCATCCACGTATTTATAGTCAAGCCTGTAAGATAAGAATAATTCTGAGTTTCAGAACATTGAAATTCCAGTCGCCGAAAGCCGCTGAAAGATTTTATCAAAGCAGTCTTGCTCTTTTCTTTTTTTAGAGAGCGAACGACGGGAGCTAGTATTGACAATGTAGGTGAAGGTGCTGTCTGATCTTGGGTCTACACTGTCAGATACTTTGTTTTATATACTGACCTGAACGTAGTTAAAACTGCAATATTTGGGTCTTAAAGCAACCAAAGTTGTTTATTTCCTTCAAGTTGCACTCTAATGGTTAAATGTGCTGGAAATATACGTACCTCAAAAACACGGACACCGCAAAAAAACTTTATTCAATTCCTTTAATGCCAAAAACCTTTCATTATCAGATCAATTTATCGTCCTTCACTCTAATAAAAGGTTGACTGACATAAGCATTTACCAGCGAACCTAAAGAAGAACTTATTGCAAACATCGTCGGGAGAGCAAATAATGCTTGAAGCTGGCATTTTCCCCCTCTGACTGCCATGTGTTCTAGCCTTTTAAAGACAAGTCGAATCATTGAGCCACGTATAGTTTGTCGTCTGCGAATACTTTAATATGGATGAATATAAAATGGTGTCTGTAACCCTTTTAGTGCCACAGGCGAAAACAGGGACTTTTGTGCACAGCATGGATCAAGATCAGACTGCACAGAACGTGCAGTCTGATCTTTGATCTATGCCATCAGCTTGTTTAGTCAAACCTTAACGATACAACTGTTTCTCAAGTTCAATGAATTGTATTAACAGCTGTCGAAAGAGGTAGAGTCTGTATATTTGGCGCTGAAAGAGTCCACTCTTTACCAAACGACAAAATTTTGGACCGGGCTAAGTTGAGAGCAATAGACGACAAATTAAGTGAAGCTTAAATGATGACATCTGTCATTGATAGGATAGAAAACATTGTGTGAAAAGGAGAAAATGCTGGTAACCAGCATTTTCTCCTTTTCACACAGTGTTTTCAAAAGCCTCATCTTCACGACCGTTAAAACTCAGGATTGTGTGGTAAAGCGTTAAAAGAGTAATCAGGTGTAGTGTCTATACGTATATTGTACTACGGGTTTTTTATTATTATTCGAAGTATCAGATTTGTTTTCATAGATTCTGAAATGTGATCTACAGTTCACGGCAATTAGGTTTTTTGGCTTACTTCGTCAGATTTTATGTACAAATCGCCCTCAAGAGATAAAGGTCCGTTTGAATAAATTCTAATCAATATTTTGGTAAAGATCCATTTTTAACTCTTTGCCACTTTATCAGACGACATAAGTTTAGGCTCGTCCTTAATGATGCCATTTGCAGACAAAGAATCGAATGTGGCGTAATTATACGACATGTCTTCAAAAGGATAGAAGGCATTATGTCAAAAAGGAGAAAGTGCTGGTTACTAGCATTTTCTCCTTTTCCCACAATGCTTTCAAAGTTCCTCTTCCCCAGAGTCGTTAAAGCGCGAACTTGTTTCGTAAAGGGAAATCAGCGTTTGGCTACATCATTATATGGTCTTCAACACACAAAAAGGGGCATTCGGACATTTGCGTAAAGTGTCTTCTCGGATCAGCCTGCGCAGTCCGCGCAGGCTAATCCGAAATGACACTTTCCGTTTTTATGTAATTTTTCTGTTTTGCACAAGTCTACTGTAGCACAAAATCTAATGTAGTCGTAAAGTGCCGTCTCGGATTAGCCTGCGCGGACTGCGCAGGCCGATCCGAGACGACACATGACACAAATGTCCGAATGCCCCTTTTCACGTGTTGCAAGCCATATTGTCCTATTTCAGCTGGTCTTCCACGTCCTTAACTCTTTCAGTGCCTGGTAAGTACTGTGAATAAACAGTATAACGCTGATTTAAACAACAACGTAGTTATATCGGGGACACAGTTTACTTATCTATACCTCTCAGGAATTTTTCCAGTTTCTTAAAAAAATGCAAATGAAGCTGACATTGGTGCATTGATGGAACTAAAACACACCCGTACCCATCTCTAACCCTTTGCGACTCAATTCCATGTCTTAAACACCTTGAGGAACGAGACCTTTAAAAACGTTGTTGGAACAGGAGAAATTGCTGGTAACCAGCATTTTCTCCTTTCCCATGTTTTGCATTCTTTCATAAAGAAAGAAAATCGCTCTGTTTAATCTGCTACTTTGTCGTCTGCAAATGCTTTTGATTTGAACAAGTCTAAAATTTTGTCGTCTGGTAAAGAGTAAAATATTTTTTGACATTTCCAGGTATCGGACTTTCAACACTGATTATCGTATTCTTCTTGAATTGCTACTACAATGTGATCCTGGCCTGGGCGTTCCGATACTTCTTCGCCTCATTCACTTCCAAGTTACCATGGACCGACTGCGAGTATGACGACTGGGCAACAATGCACTGTAGCAAGTTTGATGAACCGCCCCCTCTTAACGAGACATGCAACTATAACGACACGTCATCTGGAAAGTAAGTGTATGGTCACCTATACAACACCTGAGTCCGTATGTACCAACCGTTCTAAATCATATCCTTACTCTAAATGTAAATTCAGAATGTTAAAAAAAAAATCTGAATGACTCGACGAAATGGTTTAGCCAATCAGTAATTGCATTATCTTTAAATTCATTGTTATGGAGAATTCCACTAGGAATGAAATTTAGAACGGTTGGTGAATACGGTCCCTGGCTGTCATTAAATATCTAGAAGGTAACACAACTTCTTATCGGCTACATTGTTTAGCCAATCAGAAGTTGTGTTACAATGAAATTCATAAAAATCCATAAAATTAGACAAAGAATATAATTAGAAACGGTTGATGAATATTGGTCCTTGTGTCTATATTTCATTGGCTACCAAACTATGAAATGGAAAGGACGACATTGTTGTGCCGGAAATTCAGATCAAGATCACTTTACATGCAACATGCAGTCTGTATGATCATGTATCTATGCGTTCTAAATATCCTGTACGATACCGGTTAATAGCTGTAAACGTGAGCTTTAATAACGCCTGATTTTGAATCTTCTAGAAGAAGGGGGAAGATGCAAAAAACGGTCGAGGTACAATCTTAGTACCTAATTATTTGCAAATATACCAAAAGA
Source organism: Hippopus hippopus (assembly GCA_946811185.2). Lineage (NCBI taxonomy): Eukaryota > Metazoa > Mollusca > Bivalvia > Cardiida > Cardiidae > Hippopus > Hippopus hippopus. Next base: position 35,726,367 of record OX328100.1, read on the forward strand.
GTGCTGCATGCATTTTAAAGTCCATATCACTGACATTTCTTTTAGCAAGTCAGAAATAATGTTATTTTCAAATTTAGAAAATTATCGATTCTCGAGAAGGCAACTTCGTCTTTTTAACCAATGTACAAAGATACAAATGAGCAATGGACTGTAAAAAAGGAGCTTAATGTATTTGCAAAAAGTATCGACCCAGCTCGGCCTTTGCAGTCCACGCAGGCTGACCTAGGTCAAAGTGCTTTGCTTCTGGTTAATTTTCAGCATATCCAAGGACCATTCTACCTCATATATCAGTTTTTTTTTTTTTTTTTTTTCTTGATAGACAAATGGATTTTATAGATCCATAATTATATGATGACTTGCTTTGTATACTTTATCCCTGAGATGCATTAAACCCCCTTCTCACATAGCATGGCTCTATTAAGAACTAACGTTAGTTTTCTTTTCCCTTTCTGCGACAGTATTACTCTGGGCGTTTTGATCAACAACACATGCGAATCCATGAAAACCGCCGAGATGCTTAACATCACCTACTCCAATGGCACAGGGCCAGACGTTGCTTATCTGGTAGAACCCGTGACTGAGTACTGGGAGTGAGTTGTCTTTCTTATATTCTTGCTGCAATTTTAAACAATCAACTACAGTAATCAAACGAATCCGTGTTTAATGACCCTGAGGAAAATACCTTATGGAAAACAATTTGGGAAAACGAGAAAATGCTGGAAACCAGCATTTTCTCCTTTTTCCAAAATGTTTTCTACATTCTTGAAGACAAATTTCATAATTTGAACAAAATTTATGTTGTTTTCAGATACTTTCAAAATGAACCAGTGTAAAATCTGGTCACCTGGTAAGAGTTAAACATAGTTAGCTTTTATCTTTTTTTTTTAATACCATCACATCCTGTTTAAGCTATTTTAGAGCGAACTTTGTTAAAAGAGAAAGCCGAGATCAATCTCCAACTCGGTGCCGTCGGATATTGATCTTCACTCTTCGTACCTAAGTAATTCTTTAGACTTTGTCATACCTGTTAAATCCTCTACTTCTGTGGAGTATTGCGCGAAGGACTGGTAACAGAAACTCCAAGAAAGCATGGATAGATGCATTGGTCGCCGCGATATAGCTGAAACAATGTTGAAAACGGTGTTAAACACTATAATATGATACAAACAAAATCGACCTTTTACTAAATAATTCCATGTTTTTACAACCCAAAGAAAGACTGTTTCTTTTTAAACATTTGTTGGAAAAAAAAAACAAAATGCTGTAACCATTATTTTCCCCTTTGCCCACCTTTTCTACCTTTTCAGAGATACAGCATTGAATTTAAGTCACATTTAATTTGCTGTCTGCTATTGCTTTCAACGATTTTGTCATCTGGTAAAGAGTTATAAACAGTCCAAAATGATTATCAATTTATTTTCTTTAATCTAAGTAGGATCTAGATTTTACAATCGTTGGTGCTCAACTTATTTCGCAGAATTTAAGCCATAAATTGCTAAACAAGTTATACGGAGGTTTCGAATGAAAAGCAAACATATTGCTAATTTAAAATTTCTTTCGATGGGGAGGGGGGAAGACAATCAATTTGATAGGAAATGAAGAATAAAGACCAGACTGTTCGTTAAGTGGCAGTCTGATATTTATCTTTAATGTCCACAGAAGTCTATTTTTTCTCGCTTAGTAGCATTACGGTTAAACTGGTCGGTCACGCAAATAGCACATATAACGCTTCTTCGGTCAATGACCATCAAAGGCAGCCCTCATAGAACGTACAAGTATTGTCGGATCTTTGGGTTTCACTGTCTGTGACGAAGAACCCTCCTTGAAACCGGTAAATGCATTGCGATGCTTTAGCGAAACGGGGTTTAATGCATCTCCGTGATGCATTATACCATGCAAGTCAGCACACAATTCTTGGTCTATTAAATCCATTTTGTCAAACAACCGACTGAATCATGATGTACACTTGGCTTCCTTTCACCATACTGCGTACGCACGTAATTTATGCTGGCCGCTGCAATATAACCGAATAATGTTGAAAACGGCGTTCAATCATTCAATGACTCCTCGGGCGCAGTGGGGAAGGATCCAACATGAAAGTTGAATGTACCTGCAGAAATTACCTTACAACAATACATAAAATCGGTAAACAGTTCATTAGGTGTCAACGTTTTTCTTCAAGATTAAAACATAGCTTATTTAAGACTGTTACGCATAATTTAAGCCAAATAACACGCAAATATAAACATCAATTGATCCCCGAACATTTTCGGCGTCATAGCCGAAAACAGGGGCTTCTGCTATAGGTATAAACAAAGATCAGACTACAGAGAAGATGCAGTCTGATCTTCGATCTACACTGTCTGATCGTTTAGTTAAGCCTATCAGATTGTAATTCTATTTCAGTTTCAGCGGATTGTACCTCCAGCCGTCGAAAGGCGTCGAATTTATAATATTTGAAAGAATTGACTATTTAACGTAGAATCACTGAAGAATAAGCCTTTTGAAAACATCGATGGAAAAGTAGATAATGCTGGTAACTAGCAGTTTCTTACTTTTCCCACAATGTTTTATAGCCTATCAAAGAGAAGTTCCATTATTTGACTCACGTTTGATTTTTCGTCTGCAAATGCTTTCAATTTAGACAAGTCTACATTTTTGTTATTTGGCAAAGAGTTAACAACTAAAGGAATCAAATTAAACTTTCAAGTCAATCGTGAAAACAAAATTAGTGTAATTTTAAAGTTCTAATACTATGAAAATCCCCTACCGTATCGGACAGTGTAAATCATTGATCACACTGCACAATCAGTGCGGTCTGATCTTGATATACACTGTCCGCGATAGCGTACTGACTCTAAATGCTTTTATATACTAGTATTCGGACGTTACTATTCTTAAAATGACAGTAATAATTGTGGAACCGATTATCAGGTCATTGCTATAATAACGTTATTATGTTCACGATGTATATAGATCGTGAAAGGAGACTGCGGAAAGGAGTGAATATAAAGTTATTAGTTCATTGCCATACATTCACAATATGTATATGTCAGGAGAGGAGACTGCTATAACGAATGATTATAAAATTATCAGTTAATTGGCATAATATGTTCGCGATATGTACAGTTAGTGAGAGGAGTGATTATAACTATATTACAACTGGACCAAAGCTTGGGGTAAAGCCTTCTTTTAGGCCTACCAAAACATGTCAGAAATTAATACATAAGACAAACTCTTTTTTTCAACGGCAGCCCAGAAATTCGGGGCAAGGGTTGGGTGGAGGGGTGAGGGGGGAGAGAGGGGAAGAGCTAATTAATGCTTTTCAAGAACCATTACTCCTTTTCTTATTGTTCTCCGAACCTGTCTAGTGAAAGGGCGTAAAACAGTCGCATTTCTACTCATAGATTCGGCAAGAAACATCACATTTGTATCTTATATACATTGCAGGAACAAGGTCCTGGACATATCTGAAGGTATCGACGAAATGGGCCGACCGAAATGGGACTTGGTTCTCTGTTTACTGTTTGCATGGATTGTCGTATACCTATGTATTTGTAAAGGTATCCGATCTTCTGGCAAGGTGTGTTTTATGTTATATACTGGTGACTTTTTACCAGACAACAATTTTTTATACTTTCCTCTTGGGGCCGGTTCAAACACAGGATTGTTTGGTAAGGGGTTAAACGGCATTTTTTTTTATACTAGTCATCTGGTTGTTTGGTTGGGTAAGACAGAACATCTTAGGTTGTTTTCGTGCAACACTTTTTTCCAAAGGAATGTCTCGTCCAACTACAAAACATATTAAGAGCAGCTCTATTCAGTTTAGGTATAAGTGTATACTCCGATCAACCTCCAAAGATCTGGTATCTGCTTTGTCTAATTTTTGTGAGATAGCTTAGCCAAACAGGCTTGAAATCATAAGTTTTGCAGATTTTCTGCTCACCAAAAACTACTTTTAATTTAACTTATCTAAAAGCTGCTAAACGCGACTCACCGCTTTTGCGTTTAGTGTAGATCAGGATCCGACTACACAAAATGTGTATTAAGATCTTGGATCCATTGTATTCGAAACGATAAGATTTTCCCAGAGAAAAGAATTGTGAAAGTCGCAATATTTGAGGGTTTTTTTTTTTTTCTTTTTCTTTTTTATGAAATATCCTTTTATTTCATGATCTAGCTAATCAAAGGGTTTGAAATTAATGTTTTTACTCTTCACCAGACGACAAAATCTTACATGTGTCCAAATTGAAAACATTTACAGACGACAAATAAAAGTTACTTAAAACATGAAATTTGTCTTTTAAAGGACAGAAAACGTTGTGGGAAAAGGAGAAAATGCTGTTCACCAGCATTTTCTCCTTTTCCCACTATGTTTTCAAAACCCTTCTTTCTCAGGGTCGTCTAGACTCCCGGATGTTTGGTAAAAAATAACCATTATCCTTCTGAATAAATGAAATGAAACTTTTAAGCTGATTGTAAAATCCCAAATTTTGACATTTTAAAGATATTTTTGGAGGGGAAATATGTCCTTATCGGACAGTGTAGATCAAAGATCAGACTGCACGTTTTGTGCAGTCTGATCTTGATCTACACTGTCCGCAAAAGGTCAGCGAATCGCGCTTATCGGCCTAAAGGTTAAGAATATGAAGCACGCTGACATTTCACGGTTAGATATTATACTATTCAGATAATACATTGAACCAAAATCTGACACAAAATAGGTTGACCTAAATACTTGGACAAATTTTTCCATGCATTATCGTGATCGGAAAATTTTGGTAAATCTCCACTGGTAAATAGATAAACTAAATTCAAAATGAATTTAAAAAAAAAAGAAAAAAACACACATTGAGATAGAAGCTGTTTGAACTGAAGAAAATCAAAGTGTTGCCAAAATCATTTACCGTTCAGATGTGCATTGGCAAAGACAGAGCTACCTCAGGAATTAAAAAAAAAAATATCCATCCTTTTTTCCTTACTGCTTGATAATTGTTAACATCTTAAACTTTTTAATATTTTTTTCACTTAGAACCAAAACTATTGTATACGACCTCGATGGGGTTCTAGGTTCGATCCAAGCTGGATCGAATCACCGCAGAGCCTTTTGCAAGTACTGATTGGATCCATGTATAAAACACGTGCCTAAATGAGCCATTCTATGGGGAAACGGTTTTTAAAAGAAGTGGCTATTAGGGATCTATAAGTACTTTATGGCTTGCTTGGTACTATGGATGACGGAGATGCATTAAGCCCCCTTTTGCCAGAGCATGGCTCTAATACCTTTAAAAGGTGTCGAAACCATCTTTGAACAAGTTCTTTCCATTTTATAGGTGATGTATGTTACAGCAACCTCACCTTACATCTTCATGACGGTTCTACTCATCAGAAACTCGTTGCTGGAAGGGGCAAGGGAGGGAATCGAGTTTTACGTGAAGCCAGACCTTTCCAGATTAGGGGACACACAGGTAAATTTGTCTCCCTTTGGAGCTTTATTTGTGCATGGGTTGTTTAACACCACTGCGGACCAGCCCGCATAGCTCAATAGGTAGATCGGAGGACTCGTGAACGTAATGTTTCGAGTCACTTGAGGGTGTGGGTTCGATCCCCACGGCTGGCCATCTAAAATTACTAATAGTCTTTCGGATGAGACGTTAAACCGAGGTCCCGTGTGACGGTGCTATACATCGAGCACGTTAAAGAACCAGGCGTAACTTAGGATGGGTTTCGTCCTGTATCTGCACTATCCCCCGTAACAATACTAACAACCTTCAGGGGGCGTCGCCCATATGGGCAACCGGTGGCGACGATAAATAAACGCAAATTCAATCAATCAAACACCACTGCTGTTGAAAAAAAGTTGTGTTTTTTTTTCGAAAAAGTTTTGTGTAGGTATTTTTCTTCTTCGTGTTTATGTATTTCTTTCCCGATCCGTTACGGTAATGGGTTAGCAAACCAAATTGCAGACGAACTTATGTCGTAGATTGTCACGACAATAAATTTTGTTTTCAGTTTTTTAACATTAAAAGGCATCTATATGACTGATCGTGAGAGCGCGAAGAGTATAGTATAAGATCAGGTAGCACATGATTTACAGGCCTGTCTGGGTCGACACACTTGCCAGTATACATGTGTTGTTAAAACGGCAATCTGAATAGCGGGACTTTTTCCTCTGCTATTGGCCAAAATCTCTGGGTTTTATAGAGTCTAGATCTCAGAGTTACTCCATCCGTCAGTTGGAGTTGGACAATCTCTTCAGTGAAAACTCTCTTTAGTTTGAATGAATTCTACTTTTCACACAATGTTACGGATACCGAGTCAGTATTCATATCTGGTGGGGGGGGGGGTGGTTTGAGGTAGGAAATTCAGCCAAAAGAATTTTTCGTTGTTTTGAATAAAGAAGCAGAACGTAGTCGAAATTTATACAAACCCTGATGTCATTGCGCATGGCCAAGTTGGTTCTTGATATTTGTCAGTAGGAAGACAAAAATATAACAGCAGTACAAGGATTGATTAAGGTGAAAACAAAGATAACGTAATCGGCAGCCATTTTGTCACTATGTGGCCTGCAACACGCAAAAAAGGACATTCGGACATTTGCGTAAAGTGTCATCTCGGATCAGCCTGCGCAGTCCGCGCAGGCTAATCCGAGACGACACTTTCTGTTCTTGTGTAATTTTCTATTTTGTATAAGTCTACTGTGGGACAAAATCTAATATGGTCGTGAAGTGCTGTCTCGGATTAGCCTACGCAGACTGCTCAGGCTAATCCGAGAGGACACTTTACGCAAGTGTCCGAATGCGCCTTTTCGCGTATTGAAGGCCATTTATGGTAAAGCTCAAACTTATACAGTTAATACACTTAATAAGGAACAGGCGATCACTTGCAAAGGACCAAGATTCATTTTGATAGCAGTTTTCGATGCTTACCTCATACAATATGCACAGCTGACTTGGAAACTCAATCTACGGCTTGGTCAGGCAAATCGAACGTCAATTTCTCATCCTTAGACAGGGAACCTATATGTAGAACTAAGAAAATTGCAAATAAATGCCTTTTTACGAAGTTACAAAGTTTTTTTTGACTGACAAAGTCATGCTACATTTACTACTAGTCTCAATAATGAGACGCTACGGTGATCTTTTTCATATTTGGACATTTATTGTGCACCGTACCGTCTCAAGTCCATCGTAAATTTTCAGGTAGCAAAGATAGAGCGCTATACTGACTTTCTGTTTCGTCAATTTAATCTGTATCGCAGCAAAATGCAATTAACTTTTAGTAACAAACATGACCAAAGACAAATTAAAAAACCTTTCATTACCTAAAGAGCTTGTTTAAGTCGTTTATAAAATGTAAATCTCGGGAAAAAAAATGACGAAATTTATCGTGCTTGGCGGCCATTTTGTTAGTTTTCGGGAACGTTAACAACTTGAGTGAAAGATGAAATGAGCTTTTTTTTTTATATTCAGCGTTTACATTGAAAATATTTGTATTTCAAACGAAGGGTTATCAAATACGCAAGCAACAGGTAAGTTCAAGTCCTAGTTTTGTGCTCTATTTTTGAAATTCTGAGAGTTCAAACTTGCGCACAAAATCTGTGTGGAGCTTTCAACTGCAGCGTACGGGTTAAACTGCCGCTCTTTATTGCTTAGCTATGATTAAAATCACCATCACTTGCATCGGAAATCGGCTCTTATTGGCTGCTTGTTTGAAAAGGTTTTTTTTTATAGCAGTTTTCAGTTTGCCTTGGGATTTTGCAAAAAAAGTTGAATATAATGTTGATTGGGTATGGAAGACTTGATATCACAGTCGTGCACTATTATTTGAATTAAGAGTTATTCTTTTAGCACAATGTTTTCAAAAGCTTTAAACCACATGAGCGTGAAATATGGCATTAATATTATATATGGTAACTGTCTGTGTTAAATGTATAAATCTTCCGATGTGATAATGTCTTCCAACAAATGTTTTCTAAAGTTTTTCACTAAAACTTATGACCTCTAATTATCACAGAACTAGATCTACACAAAGTTGTTAACTTAAACTTTGAGTGTAAAATTCTGTCATATATTTAGCGTCACTCTTTGTAAATAATTTGTATGATATGTAACTGTATATAGGCCAGAGGCCTAAATACTTAAATAAAGATATTGTATTGTATATACGCATGAAGATCCTCGAGGGGTTCCTTTAAAACAACAAATCTCTTTTCTAGGTTTGGGTGGATGCCGGTACGCAGATTTTCTTCTCATATTCCATATCTTTGGGAGCTTTGACCGCCCTTGGAAGCTATAATAAGTTCAATCACAATTCATATAGGTTAGTTGTTATTACAATTATGCGCCATGTCTCCCACTATCCTCCTCCTTCTCCTCATTTACTATATCATCATCAGTATTGTCATTATCAATATCATCATCGTCTTAATGATCTTCAGAAAAATCATCATCATCTCAAAATTCACTATCGTCACCATCAAAATCAATTTACCTGAAATAAGTATGCATTTCAGTATTTCTTTTCTTTTTTTTTATATTCTCGCACATTGTGCCCCTCATATCATACAGGGTGATTCATAATATCTGACACAGTTTCAATCCTTAATATTTTTTTTTTTCTGTCGGCACAGACCTTGTTATAATTTATAACACAATACCCTACAATAATTATAGTTTTGTTTGATAAACAGTCTTAAGTACTTTAGATATTCACATGTTAAACAGAATAGGTCAAACTTTTTCACAATGTTTACTTGATATGCTCTATATGACTTCCATTCTGGGCTATTGCGACGTCAAGCCTCTGTTGAAAGTTTGCTATCACCGATGAACACATTTGAGTATTTCTTGAGATATTTTTTTCATCTCTTGACAAAAATCTTATTTTAGTTCTCCTTCAGTGTGTGGTTATACAGTGTGGGATATACATTTTCTTTCAAGTGTCCCTACGAGAAAAATCCAAAGGACTAGGGTCCGGGTAACGAGGGGGCCAAACATTGTCAATCCTGAAGGACATGAAGTTTTCAAAAAAGTTTCATGAAGCCACGACAATACTGAATGTGCTGTATGGGGTACTGCTCCATCTTGTTAGAACCTAATATCTTTAATCTCCTTTTCTCCGTAAAGCTGGCAAAAAGTTGTATTATAGCAATGTCGGGTAACGTTCACCGAATGCTGTCTGCGTCTTTCCATTGTTAAAAAAAGAATGGTCCAATCACACCACTGTAACTTAACGCCACCCATACGGTAACTTTTTCATCATGTAGAGGATTTCATAATCAATGTGAAGCAGCATCCCATACAGCTCATTCAGTATTGTCGTGGCTTCATGAAACTTTCGGGAAAACTTCATCTCCTTCAGGACTGACAAGGTTTGCCCCCCTCATTCCACGGACCATAGTTCTTTGAACTTTTTCTTGTGGGGAAACTTAAAAGAAAATGTATGTTCACCAACCAAACACTTTGGAGAGTTGAGACAAGCTATTCGTCGAGAGATTAGAAAAATAACTCAAGAAATATGTTTATCAGTGATAGCAAACTTCAAAAGAGGCTTGAGGTCTCAATAGCCCAGAATGGACGTCATAAAGAGCATATAATTTAAATGTTGTGAAAAGTATGACCTATTTCATTTAACATGTAAATATCTTAAGTACATAACATTGTATATCAAATAAAACTGTAATTATTGTAGAGTATTGTGATATAAATTGTACCAAGGTATGTACTGGCAGAAAAGAAATATTACAGATTTAAACTGTATCAGATATTTTGAATCACCCTGTAGGTGTCCTTTGAGACGGCATATATCTCTAGCCCATGTGTAGGTACAATAAAGATGACAAAAACGTAGAAAAGTGGTAGTCGTCATTTAATATTTTACCAAACAGTCCCGTGTTTCAACGACCCCGAGTATGAAGCAGTTCAAAAGCAGGAAAATGTATCCAGCATTTTCTGCCTTATCAGCAATGCTTTGTCTCTTGTAAGACAGAAAACATTATTTGACTCACATGAATATTTGGTCTGTAAATGCTTTCAAGTCTGTTTTTTGTCATCAAATAAAGACTAGACCAAAAATGCTGAAAACTTTCAAACACTAAGCAACCATTAATAGGGTACCCATGATTAGAAATGGTCCAAATAACTGTACATGTAAAATTTGTAAAATTGTCCTATGACATAATTACCGTAATGCCAAATCGTGATTAAAAAAAACCATTTGTAAACATTGCGACAAAGGAGGTCATCTACAGGACGAGAAACGTTGAATGCTGAAGGTTACCGATTAAGTCAAAAACTATCTTTTCTTTCTTTGCAGAGATGCCATCATTTTCGCATTGACAAACAGTGGAACCAGTATCTTTGCTGGCTTCATCATTTTTTCCATTCTTGGACATATGGCGCACATTCAGTCAAAGGACATTGGTGATGTTGCCGAAGCAGGTATGTATTACTACAAGAATTCTACCCCAGTAAAACCCTTAACCTGCTAAATAAGTTAAATGAAACTTTCAAGATGATAGTAAAAACCCGAATGTTGCTATTTCAAACTAAAATAAACGATTTTAATTCGCTCTTGTACTTTGGTTGCGTTTCCTCAGTGCTTCTGCTATGCTCATGGCGACTGAGCTAGACCCATGATTTTTTTTTACTCCACGATCTTGCAGATCAGCGTATAACACTTTCACCGTTATCTTCACTATTTTCTTGCACTTAAAAAAATCAACATCGACGGTTTAAAATGCCACCCCATCAGATAAGATAGACAAAAGGAAGGCCTGCATTCTCTCATGAGTTGGTCATATACTTTGTATTGTATTGGGGCCTTCGCCCTACAGACAACCATGGACGGACTTAGAACCTTTTGCACCCCCTTCCCCTCCTTTTTTGTTTAGCTTGTCTCTCAACACTAAATCTTATCAATCTATTGTTCATAATCGCAAGCCGAAAACACAGCTACTAGATTAATTCGATCCGTTTTCTTTGACTGCTGATGATCAACTGCTGCCAGAGCCGATTTTATATAGAAACGCTCCAAAAGCGTAACAGAAGGGCACCTCCTGCGCATAAAATGTTGCAAGGGCGCAGCAGCAACGTAGTAAACATAGGTTAAATTAAGCGTAGCCTGAAATCCCATGCCGTAGTAGAAGTGTAGATGAAGCGTGTTGGAGAGACCTCAAGTGCCGTAGAGGTGCAACAACAGCGCGACAGGATTGTGACCAGCGCAGCAAGATCGTTATTAAAGCATAACATAAGCATACTGGAAACGTTCAAGTCCCAAAATTTTTCACACGTCGGCGCTTCTGCGGCAGTTCGGAAGATTTTGGAGAAGAACCATGTTTGCCATGAGTGCAGTGGAATCGCCATCCAGTGGAATTGGGACATATCTCCTATTCAAAGGTTTCCTTTCAGAAAATCTATATCCCATTCTATATTCAGATCGCAAGTTCTGTGCAGTCTGATCTTGGTCTAAACTGTCAGCAAAAAGTCATTAAACCATGCAGCCTAAGGGTTAAAAACCGTATTAAAAAGTGTTTTTCTTTTTAAGTCACATGTAATCTGTCCTCTGTAAAACGTTTTAAATGTATACCAAAGTTTCTGTGTGGTAAAGAGGTAATACGCCATCACCATATGAATTTATTTTACAGGTCCCGGTTTAGCTTTTATCGCGTATCCAAAAGCGCTGACCTTACTACCTGGAGCACCGTTTTGGTCCATCATGTTTTTCTTGATGGTTATTTTACTCGGATTGGACAGCCAGGTATAATAGACTTGACCACGGGTACCATTATTTTTATATAACTGAACAAACTTAACCCTTAAACGGCTTGATGAAAATGTTCGGCCAATAGAAGAATCAAAATCTACAGGGTAGACCCAAGATCAAATTGCATATTCTATGCAGTGTAACCTAGGTCTACGCAGTCCGAAAAAAAAAACGCATTTGTGTACTTAAACTATCCATTTTGTTGTGAGATGATTAAAAGCCCCATCTTGTGCTTAGAAGTCACGTGATTTATGCAATCACTCGAAGCAGAATGTTACACTCTCTCTTTCTGTCTCTCTATCTCTCTCTGTCTCTATGCCTCTCTGTTTATTTCTCTGGCTTTGTGCTTCTGTTTATATGTGTCTGTCTCACTATCTCTCCCACTCTCTCTCTCTCTCTCTCTCTCTCTCTCTCTCTCTCTCTCTCTCTCTCTCTCTCTCTCTGTGTGTACGTGTCTCTGTCTCTCTCGCTCTCTGTCGCGCTATCTAATCCTGCTAATTAAGTGAAATAAAACTTTCAAACCGATGGTAAAACCCTGCATTTTGCTATTTCAAAGTTATTTATGGATAAAGATATCTCCTTATCGAACAGTGTAGATCAAAGATCAGACTGCACGTTCTGTGCAGTCTGATCTTGATCTACGCTGTCCGCAAAAGGTCCTTGAGTCGCGCTTAGCAGCCTAAGATTTAAAAGGCAAGGCTTTTCTGCTAATATTTTTTTTTTTTTTAAATATTTTAATTTAACATATTTCTCACAGTTTGTCGGGGTGGAAGGTGTGGTAACAGCCATCGTAGACCAGTTTCCAGGTTTCCTCAGACGGGGCAATCGACGTGAGATATTTATAGGTTGTGTGTGTATACTTCAGTTCCTTGTGGGAATTCCAATGGTTTGTCCAGTAAGTAAAATATATATATATATCTTTCAAACGAATTAACAGCTGGTGTTAAAATAGCATTTTACAAGATATACAGTATTTGACTATAAGTTTACAATTACTACTTTGTTATTTCTGATCAAAGTTTGATCTTCATATATTTCTTTTATTACGTACTGTATACATGGATATATATGCTTGTCGAAAAATTTACGAATTACCAAATACGGACTTTTTGCGTACGGAAATTTTTGCGATTTCAAGACACTCGTTATTTGTTGGTATACTTGTGGTAAAATATGCGAACCGAAAAGTTTGCGAATTTTTCAAATTTGCGAAATCGCAAAAAAAAAAAATCCACGTCGCAAAAATTTCCACTTATACAGTATTAACAAAACTCAACAATACAGTATTGCAATTTTCGACAACATTTATTTGAAAACGATAAGAATTCAAGACGTGATAACTTCTTTTTATACATAGCGGATGAATATCATAACGTAACATTTGATAAATCCAATCTGAAATCAAGACGAAAGTAGTCCGCGCGTGTGCTACATCATCATACCAAAATTGATACCGTATTTCAACATTTTTCCGGTGGCTTTTCAACTTCATCCGCGTGTGATGCGTGTACTCGTATTTTTGTTGGAAATTTTACTTGCGTAAAATCAGACAACCGAAACGTGCAGTGTGATCTCGGATCAACATCGTCTGCTCCTGCACTCTGATAATGCCTTAAAAAGTACATTTACCTTAAGTTGACCCAGAATTGAAATTGAAGACTATTTATGGTATATCAGTCGTTGAAAGAGTTAAAAAAGAAATCGCAATATGTGGCCTGCAACACCCGAAAAGGGGCATTCGGACATTTGCGTAAAGTGTTCTCTCGGATCAGCCTGCGCAATCGGCGCAAGCTGATCCGGGAACATCACTTTCCGTTTTTATGTAATTTTCTGTTTTGTGCAAGTCTACTCTAGCACAAAATCTAATGTAGTCGTAAAGTGTCGTCTCGGATCAGCCTGCGCGGACTGCGCAGGCTGATCCGAGACGACAGTTTACGCAAATGTCCGAATGCCCCTTTTTCGCGTGTTGCAATCCAGTTATACTTTTTCCGTGTAGAAAGGATTTAGTATTAAAGCAAAGTGAAGGGCAATTTAGCTAAAAACCTTGCAAACTACGAGTATTATAAAAGCACTAAAATGTATTTTCGTCTCTATTCATAGGGCGGAATGTACGTGTTTCAACTGTTTGATTACTACTCTGGAAGCAGAATTATTCTGTTTGTTGCTGCCTTTATGTGTGTAGCAGTGGCCTGGTGTTACGGTAAGCAGTAATTCTTGTTTTTGTTGTAATCATGTTGTTGTATTTATTGCGAGAATATTTTCGGTAGTTGTGATGAATACAGGGCAGGAATAACAGGGTATGGCCATTAACGATGATTTTTTGTGTGTGTTGCATTTCTTCTTTGCTCTTCACAATGTGGAAAACACAAACCACTTATTTGCTCTTAACTTGATTAAGACTCGTATCAGCACTTAATTAATTAATTAATTCATTCATTCATTCATTCATTCATTCATTCATTCATTCATTCACAGGGGTACAGCGATTCTACGACAACTTGGAGATGATGTATGGATTTAGGATCAACCCTTACATGATGGTAGGCTGGATGGTGATGTCTCCAATATTCTGCATGGTACGTTACATTTTGTCAAGTCCGAAAGCTCAATCAGTAACGTACATGGCATATATCTAGCCGGTCTCTGGTTGGAATCCACAGATCTGTCAATGTCTTACCGAGGATTGATTATAATCATTGCGACTGCATTTAATTCTCACTAACCACAAGCCATTGCTTCGACGATGGAAATGTCGGGAAGGGCTTTGATAGAATTTTCTGCAAAGTACTGATAAAAAAAACTCAGCAAAGTATGGATAGGTGCATTGGCCCCCGCAATAAAGCTGAAATAATGTTGAAAACGGCTGTAAACGGCAAACAAACAAACGTAACATTTAACTCTCTTCAGCACAGCTTTTATGCCCTTGTACTATAACTTCAGTCTACACTTTTCAATACACTAATTAATCCTTTCCCAAACAGTTACATGTTTTAACGACCCTGGGGAAGTGGGCTTTTATAAACAATATGCGAAAAGAAAAAAATAACTGTAACCAGCATTTTCTTCGTTTGCCATAATGTTTCTTCTCTTCCCATCATTTGATCCGCATTTGATTTGTTATCTGCCAATGCTTTTAATATAGACGTGTCTTCGTGTAGAGAATATTTAGAATAACTTTTAGCTTTTCTATAACGATTTTATATCACAAAACGATACACATGTCAAAGAGAATGGTTTGGGAGTATTCAGTGTTTGTAAATCTCGACCACCATAGACCACTGTGATTTGACTGATGCCGAACGGAGCAATTTAAAATCAGAATGCACAGAAGGTAAAATCTGACGTCCTGTGCCGTCTGATCTTTGATTTCTCCAGCATTCCGTATAATGTTCTAATCAGCAAAAGCTATGACAATACAAAATAACGAATGGTATTTACCAAACACTCTGACTAACGTTATTGCTTCTAAATTTAAAGGGTAGCCATAATATTGGCTGAGACAGAGCACTTCTAGCCAGTCAGAAGACTAGCCTTGGAATTCTGAAAAAAGAGGTAGATTTAATGTGCTTATTGAATCCCCCTCTCTATCTTTTTCATGGCCTGAAAAAGTGCGTTCAAGTATCATTTATTATGAGCGGCACTTTGGCGAAAGCTGGTTTATTGCATCTCCGAGATACATTATACGAAGCAAGTTATCCTATAACTATGGGTCAGTAAGATCCATTTCGTCTATCAACCGACTGAATCATGACGTAGACTGGTCTTATGACACGCAGAAAATATACCGATGGCAAAAAGTTTCGACTGACCTGGGTTGTTACTTTTTGCAGATGCATTAAACACCGTTTTTACAAAGTATTGCTCAATTGTTTCTGAAAGTTTACCTGCTTTTTACTTTCCAGACTATATTCATACTAAGCACCATTGACTATTCGGAGCTAGATTATAAACGACCAAAAGGTCTTTACATCTATCCAAAGTGGGCCGTGGGCGTAGGTTGGTCGATGGCCGCGTTTGCCGCCATGTGGATCCCCGTAGGATGGATTTACCATATCGTCAGATATGGCCAGAGCTGGTCGGTATGTTATCTTGTTTTAGTTATTATTATTATATTTGTTATAGTCTCATTCATATACAAAGCAAAGTTAAACACATGCAAGAATTATTCCAGTAAAAGTATACGACCACTCTACAGAATAATTATTAGAGACTTGTATCAAAATATTATATAAATAGTAAGAAACAGTAAGAAACAGTATTTACGCTAAAAACGTTCCCGTAAAAAAAAATGTTTATAAAAAAAAATAATAATAAAGATCACTTGTGCAAATAAGAAGTCCGTCGTTTTAAGATATCATGACAGGTTTTGGCACATGCCCGAATCAAAATAACATTGGTGAAAAGGAAAACTAGCTTGTCGTTGGTTGACATATTTAAAAAATCGGCATTGGCTTTAGTAGCAGCTTCAAATAATGTAAGCCTTAAGTCATCATACATGTAGCATTCTAAGATTGCATGTCGCTCATCTTCAATAGTACCACAAAAAGGACATTTTCGACTTTCAATGGGCAAACATTCATATCATCCAGTTTCTAACCTTAGAGGAGCAACGCAGCATCTAAATTTACTAAACGCGCTTCTATATCTTGGCGGAAGAATTAATTTGCAATGATTTTCTTTTAGTTTGAACATACTTATTATTCATCTATTGTGAAACAAAGTTCTATAAATCACGACACCAGTTAACAAGATTTGTCACTGTTAATCGATACCCATCGGCGCTTATTCAGTCCTAGCAAAAGGATGGGATATGATATGGCTTGCAACACGCGAAAAGGGGCATTCGGACATTTGCGTGAAGTATCGTCTCGTATCACCCTGCGCAGTCCGCGCAGGATAAGCCGAGACGGCACTTTACGTCTACATTAGATTTTGTGCTACAGTAGACTTGCGCAAAACAGATAATTACATAAAAACGGAAAGTGTCGTTTCGGATTAGCCTGCGCGGACTGCGCAGGCTGATCCGAAACGGTACTTTACGCAAATGTCTGAATGTCCCTTTTCGCGTGTTGCAGCCATATTATCCTTTTCTTGTTCTAATTGGTAATGTTATATCTTTGTTTGTGCATTACCCTTTAATTGTGCAGTGTAATCTTGATCTACGTTGTCTGCATTGATCTACAAAAGCCCAAGTAGAAGTACATAGAGGATATTTGGGGTTTTTTCATCGGTGAAATATCGAAATTCATTTCATCGAGTGAACATCAACGGTTATGTTTTCACGCGTAGCGCAGCCATAATCTTGCGCACTTCTGTAGATTCCTGTTCCACGAGTTTTTTTGATAAATTCTACCTGTTTCTGCAGTGTTTCTTAGACTGCAGGAATTTGGAGTAACAGAGAAATCTTCAGAAAGTACTTTTAGCTAAATTTTGTACCTGAGAGTGTCTAAGGTTTGTCCAGGACATCATCCTGACTAATTATTCATAATCACATCATATGACCCAAATCCCGATGAGGCTGGCTGTAACACTTTTTATCTGTCAATTAAACGAGTAAGTCATGTCTCATCACAAAGACACATCAATTAAACACATATTTTACAACTTTATAAGATATTAAGAAACAGATTTAACATTATTTTCTTTATTTAAATTCAACCTTTATCAGACGACAAATTCATTTCGCATTTGCCGCCATTTTGTCAAAATTCTGAATCAAAGGCCCGAGACGAGCTTAACTATTTCTTTTCTACAATTATTCTTTGTATGGGCCGAAAATACTTTAGAAATGTGCAAAATCATCGGACAGTTGTATGCCGGAAAGAACATCATGGTTACTCTTTACTTCTTGAATGTTTGTGTTGTTCTTGGAATCTTCTTATAACTATCTTGAGTCACAGCCTAGATGAATTATTTCTATAAATAGATAAATAGCTTTGAGGATCTGGCAATTCATTTTAGTGTCATAATTTAACAGTCGTTTGCTTAGGTGCGCAAAAGTACAGGACAGCATCGTAATGATGTCATACATGTAGTTATTCAATAAAATGTGATTGTTAAAAAAATGTTTGTTTTTTTTCAAAAACAGATAACAATTAACAAATGTGATGTATTCGTTGCCATTTTCGTTTTTTTTTTTTGTGTGTGTGTGTGTTCATTTTGTGGGTGTAACATACACACAGGCAGACATTATAGCTCAAGACTTCCCAGAAGGTGCAGTATGATCTTCAGTGAATATCGTCCGTAATTCATTCGGCATACCTCGGGAGATAGGAGCCATCAAATCCCTCGGCTGTATCTGGTAGCTTGATAGGCACCTACAGGGTACATTTCATCACCGGAAATACACCGGTTTACCGTTCTGAAAATTGTAAGGCTCTTCCTAAAAAAGAAAACTTGAGCCTCAATTTTCTATCGAAATCTTTCTAAATATATTTCAGTTGACAAACAGTTCGTACATTCATTTTTTAACATGGTTTATCAATTCCGATCGAAGTTTTCACGGACAAATAGTTAGATGTGAATAACTTCGTCGAGGTTGTTCATGCCGTTGCTAAACTACTTACAGTTACACCGCCATGTATAAGATCACGTGATTGGCAGTTCAAATGGAAACGACCGTTATACAGACGGGGTTAGATGTAGGTACGGGATCGGCCGAGTTGTGACGAGTGGTCCGCCATTATGAGAGATTCTTTGGTTAAAAGATCCTCACATTGGCTTCAACTGGATTTTATCAACTCAGAATACGATTCAATCTGTTAACACTGTAACAGTCAAAAGGTTGTTTTAATGTTGTTGTTTTTTATTTCTCAGACATTCAAGCTTTGTTTCCGACCATTAGGATTGAAAGAACATCAGTTACGACCACAAGATCGGGGTGAGAAGACACTGGCTAGTTTGGACGAGCCTCCACAGCGCTATATAATACCGGAAGTTGATTCTGGTATACGTCAGAGGAAAGATGTACCCCCGCCTGCCTACTCGGTACGTTTTAATTTGATTAATCGTTTACACAACAAGCCCATGTGTTAACTCTTTAACAAACGACGCAACTTTGGACCTGACCAAATTGAAAGCGTTTCCAGAAGACAAATTAAATGCTGGTAGAATACATTGTGGGAAAAGGAGAAAATGCTGGTTACCAGCATTTTCTCCTTTTCCCACAATGTTTTCAAAAGGCCTCTAACTCAGGGTCGTTAAAACTCGGGATTGTGTATTAAAGTGTAAACAAACGACACAATTTGGACTACTCCAAATTGAAATCATTTACATAATATTATGACAAATTAAAAAAGACTCAAATGTTGAGATTGTCTTGATTGCGGTACCAAAGATATAGGGACAAGGAGAAAATGCTGGTTTCCAACATTTTCTCCTTTTTCAACAATGTTTTCTACAGCCTTCTTCCTCAGGGTCGTTAAACTAAGGGTTAAGGACCCTGACTGAGAAGTCTTCTGAAAGCATTATGGGAAAACGGGGATTTCTCTTGTAACCAGCATGTTTTTCTTTTCCCACCGTTTCCTGCCCTTTAGTCAAATTCCATCATGCTACAAATGTTTTCAATTTCGACAAGTCTTTAATTTTGTCATTTGGTAAAGTGTTAACCTCTACTCAAGCTATCAGCTTCTCTGGTGACGTTTGTGCGGAGCTCAGTTGCCACTGCAGTCTGATCATTGTGTGTACTCTTCATTAACCAGAGGGAACCTAAAACCCTTTAACAAAAGACAAAATTTTGGACTCAACCAAATTGAAAGCATTTGTAGACGACAAAATATGAAGTTGAAATGATGATTTCTGTTTTTGAAAGGTAAGGAAACATTGTGGGAAAAGGAGAAAATGCTGGTTACCAGCATTTTCTCCTTTTCCCACAGTGTTTTCAAAAGCTTTCTTTCTCATGGTCGTTAAAAGACGGGATAGTGTAGTAAAAGGTTAAACCTTAACCTTACAACTTCGAGTTTTAACGTATGTGAGGACAAAAGCTTTTGAAAATATTCTGTTAAAGTAGATAATGCTGGTTATCAGCATTTTTCCGTCTATGTTTTCTTTTTTAATCGTTATAGGCAAAATGTAATCATTGGAGTTACATTTCATTTCTCATGTGAAAATGATCTAAATATTGACAGGCATAATATTTTGTTGTCTGGTAAAGAGTTAATTGTCCAAACATGCAGTTCCTCGAATATATACGCAGATAAAAATCACTTGAGTCATGCTGTATGAAAAGGGGGTATATTATATTCCATGTGTCTATTTTTAGAAATGTTATGGGTAAAGAAATGTCGTAATTTAAGCTGGGGGGAATTATTTCCCCGTCACAGTGAATATTTTCCTCCTGCCGAAAATCTGGAACTACTTTTTTAAGTTTTTTAAGTTTTTAAGTTTTAAAAGTGGTATTAGTTGACAAAATAATCAGAGGAAATATATAATTTATTTCATCAGCTTGTGGTTAATATGGGGAAATATTTGCCTCAAAAGGGAAAGGTCCGCGAAAATAACTCGTGCCTTACGGCGCTCGTTATTTTCGCATACCTTTCCCTTTTTCGGCAAATATTTCTCCATATTAACCACAAGCTGATGAAATAAACTCTATTTAATGCATCTGTTCAAAGTATCTATCCAGGTAAGCCTGCGTTTTGCAGTTTAAAATATAATAACTCGACCTCTTTTGTTAGCTTAAACTATCATTCACTAAAACTTTAAAAAAGAATCTTTATCTCTTAGGCTTGATTAAATAGGCTGACAGGCTAACCATATAGATTAAAGATCAGACTGCACGTTTTGTGCAGTCTGATCTCGATCCGAGTCGTGTGAAAAAGCACCTTTTTTTCGCCTATGTCCCTAATGGTTAATCTTATTCAACATTTCAGGTCTCGCAAGCATACGTCAATCCAGGGATGAAATCAACTAATCCGGACAGCACACGACTTTAACCCTTAACCTACTAAGCCCGACTCAGTTACCTTTTGCGGACTGTGTATATCAAGATCAGACTGCACAGAACGTGCAGTCTGATCTTGGATCTACACTGTCCGATGAGGAGATATTTTTTTTCCAAAAAATAAGTTTAAAAAAGTTTCATTTTAGTTATTTAGCAGGATCAGGGTAAAGGGGATAGCCGCCAAGTGGATACATAGGTCTACAGATCAGCATGCAGCGACGTATTTAATCCTTACACCGCTCAGTGTACGATACGGCTAGATTTTTGCAGCTGAAAGAAACCTAGAAATCGCAAAACATGCCTTTTTCTGTCTTTTTCTTTTCATTGATTTCATATTGTATGGATATTTTTCATGTTACTTGTTTAGCAGTTTATTGGTTTAGAAATTTGTTGATGGCATAGGGATGGGTGAGTGATTTAAAACATTACTACAAATGGAGAATTTTTTTTTTTTTGCCAAAGGTCAGAATCAAAAAGAGGACGGTGTAGGTCCATGGTCAAACGATACGTTCAGTGCACTCTGATCAAGTCTGTGTCGTCCACAAAAAAGAAACATGGCGCAAGTTCGGATAAAAATGTAAATGCAATCGTTTGAGCTTATTAGTTATATATACTCGTACCAGCCATTACTTGTTCTGTGTAAATAGCTTAGGCTTTTCGTCGATCTATTGGCAATCGTTACATCGTTGTTGGTCCGTAAAAATGTACATTACTAGCTATCAGGGCTAATTGTCAAAATCATGGGATTTTTGTTTCTTTATTGATTCCCGTATCAAATTATATGATAAAAGTATTTAATAAAAGTGAAAAGAAAAAGAAAAGTAAAAAAAAAGCATTAACTGTTGTTAACACTGATGCTTAGCGCGACTCAATGACCTTTTGCGGACAGTGTGGATCAAGATCAGACTGCACACTGGACGTGCAGTCTGATCTTGGATCTACACTGTCCGATAAGGAGATGTTTTCCTCCAACATTTAACTCTGACATAGCAATATTTGGATTTTTATTATCTGCTTGAAAGTTTTATCTAATTTATTTAGCAGAATAAAGGTTAAAGCCTTTTATAAACAAAGATGGTCCGCTGCAAGACCAAAAAACGGGTTGTCTTTAGAATGTACTTACAATGAGTTCGATACATGATAGATTTTCGCATTTAGATATGGCGTGTAACATGCGAAAAGGGGCATTCGGACATTTGCGTAAAGTGTCGTCCCGGATCAGCCTGCGCGGACGTCCGCGCAGGCTTATCCGAGACGGCACTTTACGACTACATTAGATTTTGTGCTACAGCAGACTTGTGCAAAACAGAAAATTACATAAAAACGGAAAGTGTCGTTTAAGATTAGCATGCGCGGACTGCGCAGGCTGATCCGAAACGACACTTTACGCAAATGTCCGAATGCCCCTTTTCACGTGTTGAAGACCATATTGGACAATGAAAAGAGCATTATATTCTTAACTGTTTACCAAACAATCTCTTATATCAACGACCTTAAAAAAGGCTTTTGAACATATTGCTGGGAAAGTGAGACAATGGTGGTTACCTCCTCTTTTCTCCTTTTCACACAATGTTTTCTACCCATTTCTGATTCAAAATCCACCATTGAAGCCACATATTTTTTTTTTAATCTGCAAAAGCGTTCAATTTTTCATTTTCCCATAACGTGTATTACCCATTTCAAAGTAAAGGTCCATCATTTAAACCACAATATTACTTTTCTTTGATCATGGTGTGAAGAGTAAAAGGAGGAAAACAAAAGGTGTTAGACAATGACATGCCTCTAGAGGAAGAATGTTGGTCGCAAAGTAGTCTAAGTTTTTTTCCGTTTTTGCCTTACTCTGTGTGTGTTCTGGCGCCCATTGCGGTTTGAGCCTCTTTTGCATTGTTACATTGTAAAGAAATATCAAAATATACAGATACAGCCTGATCTACATTGTCAAATGATTGTAATTGCTAAAATGTAATTCATTTATAGCATAAGAGTATGTTTAGACGCTGATAAAATCCATTGTATGCATTTCTTGGAAAAGAAGTTGAAAGAGATAGTCTTTCACATTAATGAGGCATGCTCTGGCAAAAGGCGGTTTAATACATTTCCGTGATCCGTGGTAACAAGCAAACTATCACATAATTATGAAACCAAAATATCCACTTTTTTTAAAGACAAACTTAATCGTTAGGTAGACTGGTCCTTGGACATACACAAAATTGACCAAAAGCGAAAAGTTTCGGCCCAGATCAGCCTGCGCGGAATGCGCAGGATGACCTGGTTTGATACTTTTCGCGAATGCTTTGAGCCATCTTTTTCACGGACCATAGGTCATTTATGTTTGTGTTATCATTTTACTTATATGAGATGAAATCAATATCCATTTTTCAGTTAACTTTTTAATTGAAACTGAAAGCAATAGCAGAAAATGTATCAAATGTGGCTTAAGTGACGGAGTTTGTCGGTGAAAGGTAGAAAACATTGTGGGAAAAGGTGAAAATGTTTCTGCTCTTCCAAGAATATTTTCAAAAAGCTTTCTTTAGTTGGGTCCTAAAGGCCCGGAATTGTTTGAAACGGCAAACATTCCACTAAATTTGTGTTATACCATGGGATGCACCATCAACAAGTTCATAGCTTTTTTATGTGTTTTTCTATTGATTTGGTATCGGGTATTATGTTATTGTGTTGTGAAACAGAATATGTATATAGATTCTATTTTTCTATACACAGAATGAAAAAAAAAACTTACTCACTTTAACTTTTTTTATACATAGTTAAAAGTTTATGTTGTACACATACAAATATATCAGTATGCAATAAAAATGTAAGAAAAAATATTTTGTTAGTTCATATTTAAGTTTGTGACTCTTCTTCATAGATGCCAAGTTACAATTTCAGTCTTAGCGGTCAATACTTGTTTAAAAGGCCTGAAGCCAGCAAGAGCTTTTCTTAGTTTTACACTTTTTCCAATGGTAGAACTTAGGTTTTTAGACATATAAGAAACTATTGTTGGATGCTTTTCTTTTTTCCTTTCTTGTGGAGACCATTGGACTTATATTTGATGGAATCTAATAGCAAAGTTTTTGGTTTGCTAAATTTCAGAGCAGCAGAGCTTTTGAATCTTTCACTGCTGAATTTATAAATTTGACTTCTTTTGGCGGCTGAGAATACAATCCACTCATACTTAGAAAGACTGTTATCTTGTAAACTTGACTATACAAGCGGACGGCATAGATCTAAGATTAGACTACGCTTTCTTTGCAGTCTGATCTTGATCTATGCCATCCCCATAAACCGATTTTTTTTATTGCGCTTAAAGGCTTAAAAGAGTGATATTCACTTTATTTTCAAAATGGCCAAAAACAAGCACGTTATACTATCAGCAGATGTTAATGAAATAAATAACTTGGGCCATTTTGCAGATACATTGTATGATCAATGATCTACACCCATCCGAAATTGCTGGGTTTTACAGTGAAGAGGGAGCTTGAAATGTACAAAAAGAATGCAAATAAAGACAGTCTGGCCTCATCTATCATTTATTTTTGTTTTTTTTTTATCTTCGCACCTATTTTACATATAATAAAATGCCGTTCATAAAACACCATACAAAAAATATATCATATAAAATATTCTTTATACAAGTCTACAACCAGCCTTGGTTCCAGTCCGATCACTTGGGCTTTTATATATTCGGACTTTACTTTGTCAAAAATGGCAACAAATTCGGAAGTGATAAACAGTTTTGCCACAGATCTGTATAGACTGTGAAAGAAAACTGCAATAAGGAGTGATTAAAAGATTATCACCACCTGGACCAAAGCAAGTCTACAACCGACTGCTCTTGAAAATACGCATTATTATATCTTTTATTTTGCAAAATCGAATCTATAATTGCACAAAAGGCAGATGATGACGACATTGGCCTAATTTCCTTTGCTAAATATATACTTCAAATCTCATTCTGGGGATAACTTTGGTAACACCTTTGTAAAACAGGGAGAGTATACAGTATGTATGCGATAGCAATGGTTGGGTATGTTAAATCATCTATTGCATCAGAGTTTTCGGTCCTGCACTAAATCACCTCTTAAAGTATTGTTACAAAAGGAGAAACTGCTCCGACCGAGTAATTGTTTCTTTTTTGACAATATTTTCACTTACTTATTCTTGTATGGAACCCCACTTACTGTTAACTATCCCTGTTATACAAAGGTGCTACCAAAGTTATCGCCTGAAATTTTTTTTAGAAAATAATGGTTTAAGAGCTAAGACAAACAAAATGCTCAGAAATGGGAAAAAAAAAAAAAGGAATTCATGTATCGTAACACTTAACTAAACAATATGATCCGTGCTCTGTTAAAAGGGGGCTTAATGCATCTGCGAAAAGTATCGACCCAGGCCAGCCTGCGCAGTCCTCGCAGGCTGACCTGGGCCGAAACTTTTCGATATTGGTCAATTTTTTGTAAGTCAAAGGACCACTCTACCTCATGATCATGTTAGTTGATCAAAAAGTGACTATTATGGATCTATAATTATGTGATGACTTGGGCTGGTATCATGTATCGCGGAGATGCATTAAGCCCCCTTTTGCCAGAGCATGGCTCATATGTATTTTAACGTCCATTTAAGGAGGAAAGCTTAGAAAGCTTCAAACCTTTTGCAAAAAGGAGGAAATGGACGCATTAAATATTTTCTCTGTTAAAAACAACGTTTTTTTACCAAAGACAACTCCAATTAATTGAGCAAAATTTGATTCGTCGTCTGAAAATGTCCTCAATATGAACACGTCTAAAATTTTGTCCTCTGAGAAAGAAATAAAAACAAAAAAAAAAAAAACATGGCGTTCAATACTGTGTACTGTTTCGTGTAGGTACAAATGTATATATTTACAACTTTTCGAACTGTCCACCTCTCTGCTAAATGCTTATAACTCTCTGGTGACATTGTCGGAATTATTACACAATCTGAAATAATTTTAACGATAATTATGATAAGCTACCTGGATAGGTGCATAAGTTGAATGTAAACCTTATACATATCGAAACTTGGGTCCGTATATACTTACAACTCTTAAGAACATTCTCAATAATTTTCTAAATTTGAAAGTAAAACAAGTTCTGATTGGCTAAACCAAATGGTTTAGCCAATCAGAACCTGTGTTACTTTCTAAATCTAGAATAAGACAAAGAATATTCTAAAGAATGGTTGGTGAATACGGAACCTGAATCTATTCATATAAAACAAGAGAAAAAAAAAAAAGGAATGATGGACGTCTTTCGTAGCCATTTAGGCCCAAATGCGTTTTTATAACCCTTCACCTGCAATCTTTTAAAGACCCTGTGGGAAAAAAGGAGAAAATGCTGGTAACCAGCATTTTTCCTTTTTCCACAATGTTTTCCACCTTTTCAGTGACAAATCCTATTATCTTAAACACATTTATCTGGTCGTCTGCAAACTTTCAATTCTGACAAGTCTATGATTTTTTTCTGCAATCTGGTAAAGAGGAGTTACATCATAATTGAAATATTCCATGACACACTGTGCAGCATCAATTTTGCGAAGACGTTTTGCTGTTCCCTCTTTTATATCTGCCCGTACGTTTTCTACAATACAGGGAATTCCATACGAATGCTTAAGACTATTTATACTGAAATTAATTTTGATATTCAATCAAAGAAAGTGTAGAGGTCTTTTACTTCAGTTTATAATTTGTTCTGTTCATCAACTGTTAACTTCCATTTTTACTCTTATCCTGCTAAGGGTCTAAAATGAAATTTTCAATTCGATAGTAAAAATCCAAATATTACTATATCAAAGTTATGTTTTGTGGAATACTAACCCCTTATCGGACAGTGTAGATTCAAGATCAGACTGCACGTTCTGTGCAGTCTGATCTTGATCTACACTGTCCGCAGACGGTCTGTGAGTCGCGCTTAGCAGCCTAAGGGTAAAAAATGGCTACAGAGGAAAGGGGAAAAATAAAAGGGCTACTTCAAAGTACTTACTTTTGGACCACGATTCTTTTCACAAAACTCACATTCCTGTCCACATACATCACAAACATCGGAGTTCCGAACAGCTTTCGGAACATAAAATACCGTTACCTGATTGGCTGAAAATATAAAGAAATCGTTCGTGTTTATAACTGCTTTTAATTGTTTTAATTCAACAAAGTCAAAGTGCCTTTAATATGCTTATCAATTAATAAATCTGAACACTATCTTTTCATATTTATTCGGTCTTAACTCTTTACCAAACGACAGAATTTCAAACATGCCCAAATTGAAAGCATTTGCAGACGACAAACTAAATGTGGCTAAAATGATAAAATTTGTCCTATAATATATGGCCTGCAGCACGGGAAAAGGGACATTCGGACATTTGCGTAAAGTGTCTTCTCGGATCAGCCTGCGCAGTCTGCGCATACTAATCCGAAACGACACTTTCCGTTTTTATGTAATTTTCTGTTTTGCGCAAATCTAATGAAGAACAAAATCTAATTTAGTCGTAAAGTGCCGTCTCGGATTAGCCTGCGCGGACTGCGCAGGCTGATCCGAGACGACACTTTACGCAAATGTCCGAATGCCCCTTTTCGCGTGTTGCAAACCAAGGATAGAAAACATTGTGGAAACGGAGAATGCCGGTTTTCAGCATTTTCTTCTTTTCCCGGAAAGTTTTCAAAAGTATTCTTTCTCAGGGTCGTTAAAGCTCGGGATTGTGTGGTAATTGGTTAAGCCCAAACTAGATAATCTTTATTTTTTGAAGATGTTTTCAAACTCGTCTGCTGCAGATTTATTTTTGGAGGTAATAAAGTGACAAAAATACCTCTAGAAAGTCTGAACGATTTCTATGGTTGAGTAGTTGATAAAAAGACTGTCAACTACCGGCCGCTCGTCGGCTTACATAGTCGGAAATGCGTAACTCATATTTACTAACCTTACACATGATTACATTTTATTCAGCATAAAACAGCACTTGCATGTTTATAGCTTACAACATATCAAACAAATTTATACCCACATGCGCAGAAAACAAAGACATAAATAGAATGCTATTATCTGAGAAGTATGAAATAGTTTACAGCGCCATTTTTAAAGATTTTCCATAATACATCTGTTTGTTTGTTCAAGATCAGACCACTCCCCAAGAGTAGTCTGATCCCGAACAAAACTCCCTATAAGAATGTCAAATTGATTGATTGGCGTTAAAGGACTGTATTGGTAATGATACATCATTTTGTTTTGTTCAAGATCAGACCACTCGTAAAGAGTAGTCTGATCTCGAGCAAAACTCTCTGTAAGAATGCCAAATTGCTTGATTGGCGCTAATGGCTTGCATTGTTAATGATTGCACAATTTCTTATGAAATATATTTTTGAAACTATATTAAATAAAAGCGATTTTCGTTATAGTTTAGAACTCTGTATTTTGTCTTGTTGCAGCAAAAATAAAACGAGCGACGTTATTTATTGTTTTTGTCGACTTTGAACTCATTAAGGATTCAAATTTATTAATAGTTGGCCATTGATAATAATATTTTTTCAGATATTGTTTACGGAGTTCATAATATTTTGTGCAGGTGAGAAGGAAATGGTATTCATTTTCAACCATATTTTGATTACAGTGCGGACAAAGTCTATTTTCTCTTGGGATGTTTAGGTGTCTACCTAATTCTATAGCCAAATGATGTGAAGATAATCTGAATTTGGACAGGGCTATTCTAAATTTGTCATTAGTTATACATTCCAGATATTTTTCTCTTTCAAAATTATGTTTATAGATACTGTATGATTCCAATCTAGCTGAATTATTTATGTTTGAATACCATTTTTGCTTAAACATATCAATTATTCGTTGCTCAATGTATTTAGCAAGGAAATTATTTCCATTTTGACTAAGCCACAGATTTGTCATGCCAATTTGATTGAGTGTTTGTTTTACATGATAAGCCCAATTTAGATTGTTATAATTGTTATCGGCATCTGCATCTCTTTTTAACATAAGATAAATCTTTTTTACCATTGAGCTTTCTGGTTTTTTCATGATTTTAATCCAAAATTTCATGATAAGTAATTTTCTGTTTATTTCCATAGGATATCTTCCTAACTCTCCATAAAGACCATCCAGGTTAGTTGACTTTTTAACCCCAAGAATTTTTCTCATAAATTTACAATGAATTAATTCAATATTTTTACACGGATGATTTCCCCATATACTTGCACTGTAATTTAGTACTGAGCCGACTAAACTGTCAAAGAGATTGCATTTGTCATCGATATTTAAGGAAAGTTGGTTGAAAACAATAAACAAGTTATGTAGTGCTGATTGGGAGTGTTTTGCGATATATTTTTGCGTTCTAGACCAACTCACATTTTTGAAAAAGTATATTCCCAAATATTTAAAATTATCAACGACGTCCAAAACTGTGTCATTATAAACAAATTCAAAGGTAGAATGTTTTCCTCTCTCAAATATCATTATTTTAGTTTTGTTAGTATTGACTGTTAGATTCCAAGTCGTACAGTATATATGTAAATCGTCAAGTAATGATTGTAATGCTTGTGGTGAATGTGCAAACAGTGCAGCATCATCAGCAAATAATAACAGAAATACCTTTAGATCATCAATGGTAAAAAGATCATCAATATCACTTTTCATATTTAAAAATATATCGTTCACAAAGAAAAGAAACAGTAAACTAGAACTAGGATCACCTTGTTGTACACCTATATTGGATTTAATAAAGGGAGATAATTCATTATTGATTCTGACACAAGATTTTATAGTGGTATACATGTTTCTCATTGCGTTTACATATTTTGAACTTACATTTTCTTTCAACAGTTTTTGAAAAAGATAAGATCGATCAATTTTATCAAAACATTTTTCAAAATCTATAAATGCGCAATAAAGTTTTTTGTTAACACTTAATGTTTTTGCTATTATAGCGTGTAAAATGAATATACAATCAGTCGTGGATTTTCCTTTTTGAAATCCGAATTGATTTTCAATAATTTTAGATTGTTTTTCTGTCCATTTTGTTAAACGATTTAGGAGTAACTGTGAATAAATTTTTGAGATACTGTTTATTAATGTTATACCTCTATAATTCTCTGGGTTGCCTGTCTCGCCCCCTTTAAAAATTGGAAATATTATCCCATTCCCCCATGACTTTGGGTATTCACCATTCAAAAATAGCCTATTAAATAAAGAAAGAATAAAAGGGGCTGTAACTTCGAAAGAGTGTTTGTATACTTCGGCCGCAATATTATCTATCCCACAACTTTTGTTATCGTTTTGCTTGAATGTGGCTGTTCGTAACTCTTCCATAGTGATTTCACTGTCTAATTCCTCATCAAATTGAAGTTCGTATGTTGTATCAGAATTTTCATTATTTACTGTATCGGCTTGATACAAGTAGTTGAAATGATTATACAGTTCCTCAATATTGATATCTGTATTTTCAGATTTTGGCTTTTTGTACTGCTCTCTTACTTTTTTCCAGAACTCTCTTGGTTTAGTCTTACCAAGTGTTGCCATTTTCTTTCTTTCCGTTTTAGCATAACCTTGTTTGCACTTTTTCTTTATTTTGTTATATTCCGATTTTGCTTCGATGAGAGCATTTTTATTTAACTGTGATTTATCTTTCATATATTTATTTCTAGTCTTATTAAATAGCTTTCTTGCAATGTAGCATTCATGATTGAACCAAGGTTTATTATTTCTTTTTTTGCCTGGAATTGATTTTGAACTTGGTAAATTTTTAGAAAATACTTCTTTGATACAATCTTGTATAACTTTTGTAAATGTATCTGTAATGTCTTCTATATTTTCATGTGTTAATACGCGATCTTTTAAATCATATATTTCAGTATTTCTGTTTTGCACTGTTTGTTTAAACTCTGAAACTTTTTTATCACTCCAATCATATACTACACGACTTTTGATATTATTTTGTTGCTCTGTACTCATAGAACAATATTTACTATGAAAGCTAAAATGTACCGGTGAATGATCAGAAAATTCCGTTGGTGGTAAAACATTAAAAAAGGAGATGCAATTGAAGTCATTGCTACTAAGTAAAAAATAGTCTACAACGCTTGCTCCGTTGCTTGAATGAAAGGTGTATTGGCCAATACCTAAATCATTATGCAGACGACCGTTACCTATAATAAACGACGTAGATAAACATAGTTCAATCAGCCGTCTACCATAGATATCGGTCACGTTAGAATGTTTTGCACATTCAAACAGGGGAAGACTAGTGAAGGTGATAAATTTAAGTTCTACAGTTTGCCTTTCACGGTGTTCACACCATTTTATATAATTGCTTGTAAAAGCATAAAAATGTATCTTTAGCATTACTCAAGTAACAACTGACAATACTACTGGGCACGACCTTTGTAATCATACATAACGAGTCTGGGTCTGTTTTTCACCAAGCACTCTTATGAACATTCTTAGTCTTATTCTCAAGATTTATTTATTTTTTTTTTAATTTGAAAATTGTAAATCGCGCAAGGTTTGTTAAATTAGCCCTAAGTTATTCACGTACTTGGTTCATAGTAATCGTAGACTTTAACTGGTACAGGTTGCGCTCCAGCCACTAACTCTGTCCTCTGCATGTCAACTTTATAGCACTGCTCAGCTTTACCAACCTGCAATATAATGGCAGTAAACTTTATCAACATAGTAAACTGGAACCGATGTCGGTGAAGAAGAGCAGATGATAGTGGCATGTTCATTAACTTGTATACAACCTCGTTTCTTTTTCCTAAATTTTGACACCAAAATAATATCGATCGCAAAGAGTACCATGGTCTTAGTTTATTTGGGCCATGCTCTGTGAAAAGGGGTTCAGCGTATTTACAAAAACCATCGACCCAGGTCTGCCTGCTCAGTCCACGTAGGCTGACCTGCTTCGAAACTTTTTGCTTTTGGTAACTCTGCTGGATGTCAAAAGACCATTCAACCGCTGTACTTTGCCGGTTGTTAGACAAAATAGGTTTCATGGAGCCGTGATTATGGCGCATCACGTGACAATGCTGGTGGCCAACAAATATTTAGATAATTCACTGAAGTCTGTGTACCTCATCAAGATATAATATTAGTTTTTTGTTTCCTTCTTCCACTCTTTTAAGTGTTCCTTCCATCTTCACGCTTTGTTTATCAGCTGCAAATCCTGACGGCGCTCCGACCTCAATGACTGCCATTCCACTGGCGCCTTCCTTCAACCATCTGAAAGATACAAATATACCTTCAAAGCGGCTTACAAAATACTTCACTCGTACATATACAAAAACGTCCACTTGATGTATAACGAATTCAAATTCAAAAGAAACAAGTTTCTCAATAGTGTTTACATTTATGAAAACAAATAGATTGATTGAATGGTGTTTTGTGCCGCTTTCAACATTATTTTCGGCAACGGATCACATATTCATGTATGTCCTAGTTTCATTACTGTAAAGGTTTCAATAATAAGCTGGGGCTCTGCTGTGTTTTGCCCATGGACAATCCCATGAAAGGCTAATTTCTTCCAGTGAAGCTCGAACCTGGCTCTAAATTATGAGTCCTACACTTTACTTTTGAGCCACGCAGGACCTCAAAATTAAACAGATGAATGAACGTTTAATAATCAGACTGATACGACCATATAATTTCAAAAGCGTTTACAGAGATAACGAACAACTTAAAAGATACGACTGTATGATCATTTCCATATTAACTCTTAACTAAAACCGCAAAATTTTGGACTTGTCCGAGTCCAAAGTATTTGCAGATGACAAATCAGATGTAATTCAAATTGCTGGATTTGCCTTTTCTGGGGATAAAAATGCCGGTTATCATCATTTTCTTCTTTTCCAAAAAGTGCTTTCAAGAGTTTTATTCCTCATGGTCGTTAAAACTCGGGAGCACCAAGTTTTTCTCAAGGTTCCGGGGATTATTTCCTGTCATTCGCTTACAAAGGTACAAATTCAAAGATTTTTTCTGACATGTTTGACGATAAAAATAGGCAATATCTTATTTTCAAAAAAGCAAAGGAAGAAACGTACCGTGTGCATACTTCTACTTGGAATTCATTAAGTGATTCTTTTGGTAGTGCAACTTTCACATAAAAACTTGGTGTCATGTCGTCTTCCAAGACGTTGTAGAAAACCGCAACCTAGTTGAATAAAATGGCTTGCAACACACGAAAAGGGGCATTCGGGCATTTGCGTAAAGTGTCGTCTCGGATCAGCCTGCGCAGTCCGCGCAGGCTAATCCGAAATGACACTTTCCGTTTTTATGTAATTTTTTGTTTTTCGCAAGTATACTGAAGAACGAAATCTAATGTAGACGTAAAGTGCCATCTCGGATTAGCCTGCGCGGACTGCACAGGCTGATTCGAGACGACACTTTACGCAAATGTCCGAATGCCCCTTTTCGCGTGATGCGAGCTATAATAGAAACGTGAAACAACAGAAAAATGTGACATTGTTTTGGCTATGATACATTTGAATTAAAAACAGAAGAGAAACGAATACAGAGGTCTATGCAGAAGAAGAGAAGATGAATGTTAACAAAACCATCAAAGGGTACACTGGTATCAAAATTGGTCCACAAAAATGATATAATAATCTGTATTCGAATTTTCTGTGGTGTCAGTAGGAGGAGAGAAGAAGAAGAAGAAAAAGAAGAAGAGGAGGAGGAAATAGGGAGTATGAGTTGGAAAAGGAAGATGTAGAAGACATAAATAATAACAACAAAGTCTACCTCAACAAGACTCAGCCCGCGTCCAACGGCGTTAATGTTTACTTCCCCAATATTACTCGGTAACTGGAAAAGAGATTACAGACATTAAACTCATTGGGTCAAGTTTTGATTTCTTTATAGCCTCTAGGATTGATATAGGTTAATGCTGGGTATTGGTAAAAACTTTGAATGTATGAAAGGTAAGTAAACTAACTCGTCAAATATGTCTGCAACATTTCATCGTTTTGTACATTTCACCCGTTTTAGACTACACAATAGAATTTCAATTTTAAAATCCGAGAATGCTTTCAGTCATTAAATGGGAATCATCTTACCCTTAGAACTAAGAGATCTACTTCATAGCACAGAAAATGTCCAGATTCCAGTGGACCTCAGTCTCTGTCAGTGTATGCAATTGTCCGTTTTGTACACAATGCAGGTTTAACAAGTCAGTGCAGTTTTTAGTAGGATTAAAACTATGCAAACGTACTTAAAGTGTAACTGAAACATTATCTAAAACAACGTAAAACACAACCAAAATATGATTACTTAGTGTGTAAACACTGGAAGTAATCAATGAATGGGAAACAATGAAAACTTTTTAAAAATGTGTACATCTTGCTCTGTTCAAAAAAGATGAAACGGAGCAAGACAATTTTTTTTTTACGCTAGACGTGCGGGTTTTTAAAACCGGCATCTTTTGGTAAGACAAAATTACTTTTAACCCTTTACCACACGACAAAATTTTAGATCTGTCCAAATTGAAAGCATTTGTAGATGACAGTTTTAACGTGGCTCATATGAAATGATTTTTCTTTGATAGGGTAGAAAACATTGTGGGAAAAGGAGAAAATGCTGGTACCAGCATTTTCTCCTTTTCCCACAATGTTTTCAAAAGCCTTCTCTTTCAGAGGCTTTAAAAGTCGTCATTGTGTGGTAAAAGGTTAACAGATGCAATTACATGATTAAAACTAACCGGACAGTGTAGATGCATGATCAGACGGCACATTTCGTGTAGAGATTAAAGATATTACAGTGTAAAGATTCAAATGTTTATGGTCATCCAAAAAATGATACAAGATCTTACCTTTCTCGTTTGCAATGTTAAAGCGTTGTATGCATTGACAGAGAACGACTCGGAAATGGAGGAATCAACTGGTCCTTTTACCACAATGTTCATATCAAAAGTCTTCGAATACACCCTTGAGGCCATCTCTGCTAAAGCTTGCAATGCTACAATTGTGTCCTAAAATTTGAAAAAAAGTGAGTCATGCTCTGTGAAAAGGGGGCTTAATTACTTTGCAAAAAGTATCGACTCATGTCAGCCTATGCGGATTGCGCAGGCTGATATGAGTCGAAACCTTTTGTATTTTGTAAATTTTCTTCTTGTCCAAGGACCATTCTACCTCGTGATTAAGACATTTTTTTTAATAAATAGATTTTGTGAGTTCTTAGTTTGTGATGACTTGCTGGTATAATGCATGAAGGCAATACATTAAACCTCCTTATGCCATAGCACCGCTTAGATATACCCTGTAAAAAGGTTTAGCAACGCTTGCAGTTTACACCTAAATATTTAACAGTTTATGAAATATGGTTACAAAACATACTATCACATTAAACCCCCCTTTCTTCCGGTGCATGGCTAAATTACATAATTTTCTTGTCAACACATGTACCTGTGTAGAAGAATATCCACCGTCGGGATTTCTTTGAGATGTTAGCCATTTTAAAACCATGAGTCCCTCTTGCCTGTTATCATTTGCCGCCAATGTTAAAAGAACGTAGCCTGTCAGTTCTATATTGATAGCGTTTCCTTTACGCTTTTCCCAAGGAGTCATGTTCAAATCAGTGACAACCGACTTGGTCCAGTATTTCATACCATCTGTAAGATAAAAGATGTGTATAATTATCTGCGTATAATTATCATAAATCTGTGCAGCATCTATATATTATAGATATGAAAAAATATGATACAGCAACACAATAGTGAAAAGAGGAACTAAAAAAGGAAACGATGAAGATGAGAACTATTACGACCCGGAAAAATGACAAGAAGGAAGTCTGGATACAATCGATAGTATACTGTATGCCCCGTAATAACAACAGTAACTAATGGAAGTAAAAATGAATATTTCAATTGAATTATCACTGTTACAATCATTTATTAATTTAGTGAAATACATGTATGGTTTCAATAATAGTTTAGATGATGAAAGCTTTCGTAGATACAATCAAGGAGACTATAAGTTGGCTATTGATACTGGTTGCTACTTTTCACAAATCTTTCGTTGTCATACATATAAACTCGACCTCTTTCGACTTAGTAAAATACAGTCTACTGAGAATCAGGCAGATTGTTATCTTATAAACAGTCGGACCGTATAGATATAAGATCAGACTGCAGCTGAGATCAGACTGTGAAGCTGGTCTTGATCTATTGTGTCTGCAAAAAGCCCCTGTGTTCGCGTATGGCACTACAATGGGCAAAAACATTCGATTGTTATCCTATAGTTTTGAAATTTTTATTACCTTTAATGGTGGTTAGTTCCTGCAGTTTGTTCATAATGTCCACGGCCTTGCTGCTCCCGGCTAAAGTCAAAACGTACCCTGCAATTGCTAGCTCGTAGGGATCCGTCATGTTTGATATTTCGTTTTCTAAATACTGGACCGATTTAGTAACTGCACCAGCTATCTTTTCGTTTACCTGTACAATAAATTCAATAATAATCAGTCTATTTCTGTTATAATCAATCGCTCTGCTTCAAATTGTTTAGCAAAAATGTGCAAGCATGCTACTTAGCCGTTACAAGCAATCGCTCTACTTCAAATTGTTTTGCGAAAATGTGTAAGCACGCTATCTAGCTAACACCTACTGATTTTCTAGCAGCTTTTTATTGCGAATTTTAATTTTCAATCTTAAATAATGGTTTCCTCTCAAACGTCACGACGGATAGGCTAGAATGTTAGATCGGAGACCGAAGGGCAAGGCACGATCTCTGGCCGCAACATGAGGGAATTTTTAAAAGAAAAATTAAAGCAATGTCTCCCTTTCCTCAGAAACAAATGTAATATGCTCTTACAAAAGGAGGCTTACTGCATCTCCGTGATGTATTATACCAAGCAAACCTTTACATTATCATGGATCCCCAATAACCACCTCTTTGAAACTAACGTCTTTGTCATAAGACTGACTTGTCCTTGGACATACAGAAAATTGACCGATAGTGAAAAGTTTCGGCCCAGGTCAACCTGCACTGGCTGACCTGGATCAATACTTTTCGCAGATGCATTAACCCTTTACCACACAGTGACGCCTTTTAACGCCCCTGAAGAAGAGGCCTTTTGAAAACATTGTGGGAAAAGGAGAAAATGCTGGTAACCAGCATTTTCTCCTTTTCCCACAATGTTTTCTACTCTATCAAAGAAAAGTTGAGTCATTTGAGCCACTATGAAATTGTCGTCTGCAAATGCTTTCAATTTGGATAGGTCTTAAATTTTGCCGTGTGGTAAAGGGTTAAGTCCCCTTTTCACAGAGCATGGCTTAAATGAATTTTAACTGGTTCACAAGTGTAATAAAACACGTCTGGGTTCTTATTCATCAACGATTCTAAATTTTGACCAAAGTATTATTTCCGTGAAAAAGCCACCTAAACGGCTTGGACATGGTGTGAAGGCAAACTGAATGGCAGGTTTTTGAATTTAGATTTAGATTCGAATTGAGATGTTAAGTGAAACGATCCCTACTAAAAAGGTCCTTTTCGTCCATGAAGACCAAAATAGTGAATGTTCTCAACGTTGAATAACTCCAAAAGGTGTTAAAAATGTGAAAAATCGATGTTTAACCTCAAAACGAGGATCCTAAAAAAGCCTTTTCAACCAAAACTCAAGAAAAAAAGATAAAGATGATATACCCCTTCAACAGATCTGGCTTCCAGAAGAGCTGCCAATACAAACGATGTTAATGATCTCTCACCGGCTGTCGATCCGCCCTAGAGCAAACAGCAGAAATATGTGTAACTATTAGAAATTTGAAAGAGCATCGGAGAAATTAAGGTGGCCGGGAGACACTACAAGACGTATAGATCCAGCATTTAACTAAACAGGTAGTCTTGTCTTAAGCTGTTCCACTTTAACTTTTGTGACCAAACGTTAGTAGAACGATGGCCATGCGTTTGGCATCTTTAAGTTATGTATTCCAACTGTTTTCATGTGCATTTTTTTTTTAAATCTTTATCTGTTCAACTATACTGTAAATATGTAGTGACGGATGTTTTAAACATTCAAAACTGCGCTAAACTGTGTTGATACCAAGGTGTTATACCATGATGTGTCTGTGCAGTGCAAGTTCTGGTCGCACGATTGCCGTATTAAATTCATGCGACTGCCTCTCGGGTTCCATGCTGATACAATGCATATTTTTTTTCCCCTTTAATCTCAACGTGGTCCTCTTTGTCCAGGGCTAACCTTGATTTTCAAAGCCATTTATTAAATTCCTATATAACGGAAATTTGTACCTGCATTTCCTTGTGCAACACTTTTCCTGGTTCCTGGAACGTTCCATTGTCGTTTTGGTAGCTCAGAATCCAAGTTATAGTTTTATTTATGATGTCATCATCGACGAATATGTATGGTTTAGCCTGAACAAAGGACTTAAGGACAAACGCAGTCAACCTGTCGACAATAAAAATGCTGCTTTTATGTGGATTCTATACGATGTTTCGCCTTAAGCGTGTAGTATGAAATTAAGCTCGATCGCATCTTAGGTATAAATGATGGTTTAAATCCAGATATATCAAATATTTTGAGGATATTGAAGTTCTCATGAGTATATGAGTATGTCGTTTTAAAGAGCAAACACTATGAAAAAGGAAAAACGTTAACCCTTACGCAGCAAAGCGCCACTCAAAGACCTTTTGCGGGCAGTGTAGATGAAGATCAGCGTGCACAGAACGTGCAGTCTGATTTGGACCTACACTGTCCGATAAAGAGATATCTTTTCCCCAAAAATACCTTTGAAATAACAAAGGTTTGGTTTTTACTATCGGCTTAGTAGTTTCATTTCACTTATTTAGAAGGATAAGAGTTAAATAGTTCTTAAATGGTGTGGGCCTTCCGCCGGCTCTGTAACATTTATGTCTAACGGCTTCATACAATACCTATCTTTTAGCGTTTTTGTGGCGTTTGCAGCTACTTTTATGGCATTTCCACCATGTCACCATATTAACCCTTTTACCAAAAGACAGAATTTTAGACTTGTCCAAACTGAAAGCATCTGCAGACAACAAATTTAACGTGGCCAAAATGATGATTTCATTCTTTGATAGGGAAGAAAACAATGTTGGAAAAGGAGAAAGTGCTGGTTACCAGCATTTTCTCCTTTACCAAAAATGTTTTCGAAAGGCTTTTTCCTGAGGGTCATTAAAAACCCGGAATTGTGTGGTAAAGGGTTTAACACCAAACCTGTCTAGTCTTGGAATTGGGAATTTGAAAGCTTTGGTAAATACGACCCAATGCTTTACCAAACCAGTGTTACATATGATATTCTGTAAATGCCACTGACTGCCTTTTCAAATAAATGGCTTAAATAGAAATCGTATGCAAGGCTCATGATTCAATATCACGCTATCATGACGGTTCATAAGGGTCATAAACAAGAACAAAGACACACAGAAACAAGAAATATCTTTAAAAACGATACACGGCGTAACAGATACTAGAATATGAATATTGAAACTCTTTTGTGGCTCGTTGTGAAGTAAAATAATGAAAAGTAATCTGGCAAGCAATTGCCTCTTTTTCCTCACCGTTTTTCACTTTGTTAAAAAGTAGTATTTGGTTAATGGGTGACGCTTATGAAAACATTAAATTTCCATATAGAACAAGAAAAGCATCATTCTCTATTACACTAATTTGCTATGGTATGAATCAAGGCCCCGTGGTATCGATTAGCGGTCGCAAAGCTTGTAAATAGTGGTTTCATAGATGCGATAGCAAATATGACAGCAGGGGCCCAATAAACATGTGCACAATTTTCACCAATCGCAAATTACCATCTATTCATTCCATATCAGTACCAAGAAGAAGGTCAAAAGCAAGCGCATTCATTTGCGCCAAAAAAAAAAAAAACCACAAAAGCATAGACCATTGCCTGTCCTACTCACCACATACTTCCGGACGGGTCGCTGTTCCCAAAAGCACTGAAAGAACCGTCATCATGTTGATATGTCAATTCCTTTTGGTATCCTTAAAATAAAGAAACAACACCACGCTATTCACTGATCACACAATCAAAGAACTTTTGGTATTGTGAAATCCACTGCCTGTCTTATTTCAAGCGTTGAGGTTGAAATATACAAGCGATAATAGGTTAAGCAAACTTAGAGTTAAACATTGTTATTTGCTATGGGTACATAGAATTATTTTGATAGTAAGCTGACGAAACGTAGCTATCTCTAAGTATTTCATGCTTCTCAGTAGTTTGTCGAGAAATAACGTTCGTTGAAATATTGTTCGATATTTCATGGTTACGACCAGTGAAAAATACCGATTTTATTTTCCAACTAATGTATTGAAGGCGCAAACAGTAGTTCCCACGCACTAGTTACCTGGGTACACAGCACGTGCCATTCAACACAGATGGAAAGATGATGTAGTTTACCTTACATTTCTCGTGCTATATGTAATTGTAATGCGTTGTTATGCAGAGGGAGTACTCCACGGGAAATTACCGAAAACAACTGTACTGAATTTTGATATAACCCCCCCCCCACACACACACACACACTCACTCAAAAAAGGGGGTGTTAGAAGCATGAAATAAATAGAATATTTGTTTTCTTCGGCGAAAGATCGAAATTTATTTCATCGAGTCAACATCATCGGTAATATTTGTTGAAAGTCCACATTCTACAAGTATAGCTGCAAAGACGTCTGCTGCCAATCTAACTACAAGAGTAGGTAATAACTACGACAAAAGCTGAACTAAAAATACAAGTTTGTAATGCAGATTTTTTTACCTTTAACCATGTAACCCTTGGATTTCTGGAAAGTGGCATCGTCCAAGTTGTTGGTGGTTTCGAGATACTTCGTAATGAAGATGTTAGGTGCAAAGTTAAGCATGTTTTGTTCGCCGCATCCATATGGCATCTTTAACAAACTATCCAATCCATGTATACTAGGTCCCATCAAATCCCCTGAAAAAATATCATGGGAAAAGAATGAACTTCTCCTTTCATGGAACTTCTTCTTTTCCCACAATGTTATTTAAAGCTATCCCTTGCTGGGGCATGAAAAGTACTGACAAACTAATCCGTTCACAAAGAATCCCAACTTTAACAAACTCCAGTTAAGGGTGAAGAGCTTGTACAGGACGAAGCCAATTGTATGAAAAGCGCCATTTTCTCATTTCCATACAATTTGTTTGGTCCTTTCAAAGACAATTTCCAGTTTGGGCTATATTTTATCTGTCGGCTGCAAGTGTTTCAATACAGAAGCAATTAAAATGATGTTTGACAAACACTTTAAGCAATCATTGTTCTTCTCCAAGTAGAGTACAATACCTCAATATGATGCTGGACAACTTCTCAATGAAACCACACGTTATGTGTATTTTAATTGAATCATTTCTCGCTGCCAAACCTAACACAACACGACTTGGAAAAGCAGAGACTGGGATCAAATAAAGTTTCCAAACAATCTGTGGAAACTAATGTAGTAATGTAAAGGTCGATTTCACTCCCACCAAACTACAAATTAGGCCTACAGACTCTTCCACTTTGAAACATTCTGCAGACAACGAATTCAAAAGTGACTCAAGTGAACCAATTTTCTGACAGGGTAGAAAACATTATGGGAATAGGAGAAAATGCTGTAACCAGCATTTTCTCCTTTTCCCATAATGTTTTCAAAAGCCTCTACAGTCACGAGTTAAAACTCAGGATTGTGTGGTAAACGGTAATCTTTGTACGTTTTCCGAAAACCATAGTGTTACTTACCAATAACTGATACTGTCACCCGTTCGGAGCCCCTCACGGTACTTGGCGGGAAGGATATTGGCACTGTGGTACTGTACTCTGTCTGCTGACTCAGGTCTATCAACACAGGGAAGTTGTATTCTTGAGGGGTACCTTCGGGCTAGATAATGTTTTAACAAAGTTGTAATTATGTACAAGGATGCAACTATATCTTTTAAAATAGGATAAAGTAATAATTTAATATTTCCTTCTGGAATCTCTTTTTCTACACTATGAAAATATTAAATCTCATGGTAGGAGTTCTAACTTATGTCCAAACCACATTCTTTTTTTGTAATCAAATTTTGTGGGGGATCTTACAATAAAAAACAGGAAGAAAATATGCTAAGGCTTGCAGCGGTTAAAAAAACAGCAGAGTTGTCACCGGTAAAAAAAGGTTCATCTATATATACATTCCAACGGTGTCAAAGAAAACTGCAAGAGATCATCAATTTCCTTTATAGAAATGGTTCACTAATAACTTTGAAAGCCTATATTTAACATGATGTTCCTGGGTCCGTATTTACCAACCATTCTTAAGAACGTTCTACGTCTTTTTCTTCAAAATTTCGTCAATGTGAAAGTAACAGAACTTCTGACTGGCTAAACCAAATGGTTTAGCCAATCAGAGGTTCTGTTACTTTCACAGTCAGAAAATCTTGAAGAATTAGACTAAGAACGTTCTTAAGAATGGTTGGTGAAT
This sequence comes from Hippopus hippopus, assembly GCA_946811185.2. Lineage (NCBI taxonomy): Eukaryota > Metazoa > Mollusca > Bivalvia > Cardiida > Cardiidae > Hippopus > Hippopus hippopus. The sequence continues at coordinate 35,768,520 of OX328100.1, forward strand.
AAGGACCCTGCTGGTCACACACAACATGTATCCCATTCATAAATGAGACATGCTCTGTGAAAAGGGCACTTAATACACTTGCAAGAAGTATCGACCATGTCAGCCTGCGCAATCTGCTAAAGCTGTCATGGATCGAAACTTTCTCCTATTTGTAAATTTTCTGCATATCCAAGGACAATTATAAATCAGGATTCAGCAGGTTGTTAGAAAAAATGGCTTTTACTGATCCATATTTATGTGACAACTTGCTTGGCATAATTCACCATGGAGATTCATGTAATCCCTTTTTCCAAGAGCACGGATCAAATCGAGGTAGGCCTTTGTTAATGATTTGTTAATCAATGGCGGTTAGAGTGCTCCTGGTTATACACAGTGCAGTAAATTACTAAAAAGCATTGGTCATACTGGTCCCCGAATTCGAACCACTGTTTTAACTGTCTGGCATGATTTAACCATTGAATGCCTATTTGCTTAAACAAAGGGTGGGTTATGTTTGAAATAAAGTTGCAAACTGAAATCATTTTAATACAAGATGGCTTGCAACAACTGAAAGTATGACAAAAATTTGGTGCTGTCTTACCTCGACAATCAGCTGTCTCTTCATGGCATCTGCCGCAAATAAAGATTGGGCTTGGACATGTAGGTCTATCTTGCCGATACGCCTTGGAATAATGGGGAAATAGACGGCTGTTGCAGAATTGGGCTCGATCTGTAGAAAACACGAAGGAGAATCAGTCAGATGTGAGTACGTGTTTGAAATATCAACCCTTAATCAATTGTTGCAAGAATCCTCCTTTACTTTTGTTGCGCGAAAATATTTTTGTTTTTTGAAAATATTGTGGGGAAAAGCAGCACCCGCTTGTAACAAGCAACTGCTCCTTTTCTCGAAATATTTTCCACGAAATTTATAACATGCTGCGGGTTTTTTTTTCATGAGATGTTTATCCTATGTGTTACTTTGACTAATCTAAAGATGATTTAAACTAGCCTGTACAGTAATGTATTAAATGCTAAGCTTGACTTTAACCCTTTCCCACATGACACACTTTTAGACTTGTCAAATTTAACAGCACATGCAGACGACCAATTTGAATATGGTTCAAATGATGGAATTTTATTTTTTATACAACATGTTTTCAAAAGTATTCTTCCTGAAGCTCGTTAAATCTGGAGACTGTCTGCTAAAGGGTCCAATAGATGCTTAATGGACAGGATAGATCAACATTTGACAAATACGAGCAATTGTGAATGTACAAAGTCTGATATACTGCAGGATGTTCGGACAAACAGGTCCTATTTTTGAGGCGACTGTACCTAAGTCTTTCTCACTGACTAAATACTCTTCATCACTCTGAAGAGTGTTATAGTTAAAGCTCCAGATGCTTTTTGTTCACAAAAAAAAATGAAAATATTCTATTTTCTTAAAAAATTGAAATTCCAGTGATGGCAAGCATCTACTTGGTTCTGGCATTATGCCTTAACTCTTTATCAAACGATAAAATGTAGACTTGTCCAAATTGATTACATTTGCAGACGACAATTTAAACGTGGGTCAAATGATGGAATTTATCTTTGATGGGGTAAAAAACATTGTTGGAAAGGGAGAAAATGTCGGTTACCAGCATTGTCTCTTTTTCCCACAACATTTTAAAAAAAGGCTGAAATTAAAGGGGTTACTGAAAAAGATTCCAAAAGGATAACTGTTGGTCTCACATCATCGTATGATAGTGTTTGAGGTGCGCTCTGGGAAAAAGGAGGTTTTATGCATTTTAGCAATGCATTACACCACGCAAGTCATCACATAATCATGGATCAATAACATACATTTTGTCTTTCAATCTACTGAATCATGGGGTAGAATGGTCTTTGGACATGCAGAAATTACTATTAAGAAAAAAGTTTCGACCCAAGTCAGCCTGCGCGGACTACGCAGGTAGACTTGGATCGATACTTTTTGCAAATGCATTAAACCCCCTTTTCAGGGAGCGTGACAGTTTTAATTTTTACCTTAACAAATCTCGCGACGTCTGCCGAGTAGGCGCTTGTCCACCATGATGTGATGTGTATATTATCATAGTCCGGATTTGCCGCCAACAGTACATAAGCCTGCAATAACAAAATACCGTATAACAATTTTATCACAAAACTACATGTACACTCGTTTTAACTCTTATCCAGCTCAATAACTGCAATGACATTTTCAATTCATTAGTAAAAAATCCAAATATTGCTAGTTCAAAGTTATGTTTTGGGGAATAGTATCTCCTTAACGGACAGTGTGGATCCAAGATCAGACTGCACGTTCTGTGCAGTCTGATCTTGATCTACACTGTCCGCCAAAGGTCATTGAGTCGCGCTAGCAGCTTAAGAATTAAGTGTGATACAGTGATTTATTCTTTTTTCTCTCTTACACTCGTTTGAGACAAGAAAATAGTGCTGTATTTGATCAACGATCTGTACTCATACGCCTTATTTCTGACTCATTGCTGACCCAGATTTCTTTGCCAAGTTTACTGTCAATATTACTGATCGTGACAAATCTGCAGATTTTATCCTCTTCAGATTCAAAACAAAATCGTTATATGCAAGTTTCTTTGGAACTAGTTTTGTCCGTATTGCATCTGTCAAATAAGTGAATAGGCTTCATGTAAATAATGAAAAACATACATAGGCATGTGGACCTGTGTATTAACACATCATGAAGCATAATTCTTCATACACAATTATGTGATTAAAAGAATCTGAAATAAGTTGGCTTTTGAGGTAAAACTTAATAAATATATCTACGAAATATGTTATTAAGCTCGCCAAAGTCTTGCTAAATAACATTTTTTATAGACTCGTTTAAAAAGATTTTTTCTATCTCAAACGTCAACTAATGTGAGATTCTTTATATGTGCAATAAAGCATACTTGAAAATAAAGAATCTATTAATATTTTGAAAAAGCTTAGAATGAATGTTATCTTTCCTTTATATAATTTCAAAATTTATTTATTTACGTATTTATTTTTTTTATCTGTACTTTTTTTCGAAATATCTTTCCAAATTTGTATTCAGTAGTCCATATACCACTCATAAATCTTTTGTAAATATTCTGAGAATAAAATGGAATTGCGTAAGTCAGAATTTGGAAAAAAAATCTTCTCTCTGAACCTTTGTATAAAAGTGTTACAATAGTATAACAGTAAAAGTAAATTGATGCATCCCGCCCCGCCCCCCCCCCCCCCCCAAAAAAAAAAAACATACAAACGATGAACTTACATAAATGGGCTGTTGAAAATAGTTGAACACGTTCGCTTGAACTATAACTTTTTCCCCTCTAACGACAGAGTAAGGCAAATGTAGACGAACGAAAAACGGCATAAATGTCTTCAACTGTAATGCAATAAAAATCAGAACTATTGTTGATGCAAAAACAGATTCAGATGCCACCGTACGATAATATACCGAGTAATTTCAGAAATATAGCGCATAAAAAAACACACTCCTCAGAAACAAAAAAATCTAACTTTAACAATTTCGTAGATATCCAAGAAATGCAGGGTGTATCAGGCTTGCTCACAAATGTGAGGATATTACGAATATGGCTGTTATGTTACAGAAAATTCCCATGGCACTACGGTACACATTACCATAATAGGCACAAGTTTCTATGAGTCTACAACAGCCGATTTTTAAATAATATGCTCTTTTCCAATACATCTACATGTAGTGCTTTCTTTATCATTCATTGACGTCAGTTTCATTATACATTCATTCAGATATTAACTCTTGCTTGCCTTTTGATGTGTTTTCAATATTCAGAGCAGAAATGGAATTTACTGTTCTAAGAAACAACAGTGTATTGACTGTCATCAAAATATTGATATTAAAAGTCACTCAGGAAAACCCTTGCGATCCTGACATGGCTGGAAAATCTCACTAACAGTAAATAGTCAAACAAACATGAATAACTCACATTCGCCGAGTCAGACAACCCAAGTCCAGATTTCGGATGGACTGCAAAAGCTGTTGCTACCCATGATGTAATGGTATCAGGCACCTTGTCTTCAAAAACGACCGTTCCATTCATTCTAGATGGGTAATAGATAAATGCAGAATTAATTGGAAGGCACAAGTGTGAAAGCTAAAATCAAAATAACTGTTTACAGCCATTTGATTAATAAGTTACAATATGTTCACTTGTTTTTACGACCAAATGGAAAAATGCCTTGGAGAGAAAAATGAAAAAGAAAAAAAATCTGAAATTTTCTTTTTCTACTTTTTCGAAGAACAACCAAATCATTTGAACCACATCAATTGAAAATGCTTTCAGCAAGGACATTTCCAAAGTTTTAGCGCCCAGCTAATATCTAAATACCTTCATTTTTGCCCTAGTATATATAAAACAGTAAAGAAATATTTTCAGTGGGCAAAATGATATGAACCTTGCTATTTGAAAAGGGAGATTAATGCATCTGCACAAAGTACCAACCCAGGTCAGGCCGCCCAGTCCTCGCAGGCTGATCTGTGTCGAAACTTTTTTACTCTTGGTCGATTTTCTGCATGTCCAAGGACCATTCTACCTTATAGTTTGGTAGGTCGTTAGACAAAATGAATTTTAAGGATCCATTCTTATGAGATGACTTGTTTGGTATAATGCATGACAGAGATGCATTAAATCCCGTTTTACCAGAGCATGGCTCATAAAACTTTATGTAAAACGACTAAAACGCTGTCATAAACAAGTACAGCACTCAAGAATCAATTACAACAGTTTGGGTCCGTATTCGCAAACCTTTTTTTTAAAACATTCTTTGTCTTATTTCTTAAGAAAAGTAACACAATTTCTGATTGGCTTAATCAAATTGTTTAGCTAATCAGAGGTTGTGTTACTTTCTAAGTCTAGAATAAGACAAAGAATGAAACTAAGAATGGTTGGTAATACGGGCCCTGTTCTAATTCTCGAAAATTTGAATGGCTTTGAAGTTCAAAGTATAAGTTAGCTGTTTTCAATATTAAGATGAGCTTCTAAATCAGCCGTTGAAATCGTTAAACAGTATTAGATTTTACTTTCAATCCGTGGTCACTCACACGTTTTATGAATGGGTTTTTGTAGGTCAGTAGTAAAGGAGGAGAGCATGGGATCTACCCAGGCCGGGGGTAGATCCCATGCTCTCCTCCCTGAGCGCCCTATATCACCGTCCCTGACAAAAAATGTGTCCCTATATGCTGTCCCCGAAAGATTTTGTCCTTATGGTAACGTCCCTGAGAGGGATTTAGCATTCAAAATGGCGGCCGTGTGGATGGCACTCTGGGGACAAAAATGCCCCAGGCTCCCGTCCCTGAGCGGAATTTTTTGCAAAAAAGGGAAAAGGGGGGGAGTTTTTCCCAGGCTCTCTACCCTGAGAGGGAATTAGCATTCAAAGTGCAGATCTTATGACTGGTAGGTTGGGTAAAAAATGGTCAGATCACTGAGTTGGACTTAGTTTTTTCACCCTATGGATGATTTTTTTCTTTCTAATTGCCTGACCATTGAGTTGGACTTAGACTTTTTCTTATCTATGATTGATTTCTTCTCTCTAAATGTCTGAGCACTGAGTTGCACTTAGACTTTTTTTACCCTATGTATGATTTCTAAATGTCTAACCATTGAGTTGGACTTAGTCTTTTTTCAACTATGAATGAATTCTCTTTTTAATTGCCTAAGCATTGAGTTGGACTTAGACTTTTTTCCCCTATGAATGATTTTTCTCTTTCTAAAAGGAATTTGTCCCTATATCACTGAGTTGGACTTAGACTTTTTTTCTGCATCTCTATGAATGATTTCTAAATGTCTGAGCACTGGGTTGGACTTAGTCTTTCTGATTTTTTCTGCATCTATGAATGATTTTCTCTCTTTTTAAAAGGTTGACCATTGAGTTGGACTTAGTCTTTTTTCTACACCTATGTATGATTCTTACTCTTTGCAGTATAACTCTCTGGAGTGTATCTCTTCTAAAAGAAAGATAGAACTTTCGTGGTAGATGGTTAGTCCTGAAAAGGACTGTTGGGTTAGCTCTGAAAAGAGCTGTGACAATTTGAAGAAATGACAATTTGAAGATAGAACTTTCGTCTGACAGCTTGAAGATAGAACTTTCGTCTGACAGCTTGAAGATAGAACTTTCGTCTGACATCTTGAAGATAGATCTTTCGTGGTAGATGGTTAGTCCTGAAAAGGACTGTTGGGGTTAGCTCTGAAAAGAGCTGTGACAATTTGAAGAAATGACAATTTGAAGATAGAACTTTCGTCTAACAGCTTGAAGGTAGAACTTTCGTCTGACAATTTGAAGAAATGACAATTTGAAGAAAAGATAGAACTTACGTCTGACAATTTGAAGAAAGGTAGATCTTCCGTGGTAGATGGTTAGCCCTGAAAAGGGCTGTTTGGGGTGTCCCTAAAAGGGAGCTGGTTTTGGAGGTTGTGTTTTTAAGCACAACCTCCAACCTTTCTGCAGGCTGGACAGCTACTTGCTGCCCGCCTCTTTAGCCTCTTCAACTCCCGTTCATCCAGGTTGAAGTTTAGCGAGAACGCTGGCTTGTTGTCATCATCCCAGCACTCGGTCTGGGGTACGACGAACTCCTTCTTCTTGTCGTCCATCTTTTTTCTGGATGATAGCTGGGCAAGGTCCCAAAAATCCATATCTCTTAAACCACACTCCATGTTGTCTACAAGTCGAAGAGAATGAACGATGTGCGGGAAATGACACTGGGTTTTATAGGTTTTCAGACGGATTGAACTAGTTGACCCATGACGTCATTTTCTCCTATGTTTTTCCCGCGTCGGCGTTTCATGCTGTTTTGGCTCCAAATTAATGTTATCCAATCAGAATCAGCGTTTTATTTCTAATACTAAATGTTTTATTGTTGACCAATCCGTGGGTTTGTTACATTTTCTTGTTCGGGGATTTTATTGTTGACCAATCCGTGGGGTTGTTACATTTTCTTGATCGGGTTAGAAAAAACTAGAGTTTGGCTAATCTATGACTTTTTTTTGATTGTGAATCTTTGCAGTGTAACTCTTCTAAAAGAAAGAAGTTTGACAATTTGAAGAAATGACAATTTAAAGAAAGATAGAACTTTCGTGGTAGATGGGTAGCCCTGAAAAGGGCTGTTTTGTTTTGGAGGCTGTGTTTTTTCCAGTTCTAATGGCAACACCCGAAATTCGCTTGGCAAATGGGGCATGCTGTAATCTTCCTCCCGAACTCGATATCAACCAAAATGATATCCGGTGTTGTCTTTAATAATAGCTGAACTAATCTTTCGCCGAGATCTTTGTATGGCTGTGTTATACGTTGCAGTTGGTTTTGTTCCTCCTCTCCTACGAGACGAGTGGTTAGTTGCAATAACTGCTGCCCTGCATTTAGATACTCTCGGAGAGCCTCACGTAGTTGATGATTTACCTCCTCCATATTGATAATGTTTCCTAATATTGACACTGCTTTCGAAGTGATCGTTAGCTGAGAATCAAAGAAATGGTGAATGTATGAAAATAACGCTGGACTTTATACGTTTAAGGAGGATTGAAATTTTTAAAGAGCTCGGACCTGGCAGAAAGCACATACATTTTTTCCATGCTACGTTTCATGCTGTTTTGGTTCCAAATTAATGTTATCCAATCAGATTCACCGTTGTTTTTTCTAATACTAATTGTTTTATTGTTGACCAACCCGTGGGTTTGTTACATTTTCTTGTTCGGGGGGGGATTTTATTGTTACCCAATCCATAGGTTTGTTACATTTTCTTTTTTCGGGTAAGAAAAAACTAGAGTTTAACTAACAGTCATGAGACGTTGTATGGAAAAATGTAACCAGAACAAGTCTTTTGGGGAAAAAACAGAATGAAGAACTCTATTGTTTTTGAACTTTTATTTATTGAACTTTTATTTACTGAACAGAACTAAACATTGAAACATTTTTTTGCAATGCATCATAAAAAATTTCTTGACAATGAAAAAAATTTCTTGACAATGAAAAAATCACAAGCAAACATTTTTTGCAATGCATCATAAAAAAATTTCTTGACAATGAAAAAAATTTCTTAACAACTAAAAAATCACAAGCAAACATTTTTGCAATGCATCATAAAAAAATTTCTTGACAATGAAAAAACATTTTCTTAACAATGAAAAAATCGCACTGAAATATTTTTTTCACAATGAATTATTCACAACGATTTGATCACGATGAAAAAACACACTGAATTATTTTTTCGTAATGAATTATTTACAACGATTTGATCACGATGAAAAAAAACACACTGAATTATTTTTTTCGCAACGAATTATTTACATTGAATTAATCGCAAAAACAGTATATAACAAATTTTTATAATGTAAATTCGCAAACACCACGAGTTTCATATTTGTTTTCATATTCCTACCGTTTTGTTGTTTTTTCTTGGTTGTTTTCGTTCTGTCTTTGGTTTTTTCGGTATCTTGAAATCAACGTGATTGTCAATGTTTTTCCCGTATTTACCCTGTCCTGTCAATATTGGTATAGTTGGTTTTTGATCAATTCGCTGCTTCTTGTGGATATGGTTACCATCTTCCTCAGATTTCCGCTTTGTTGTTTTTCTTGGTTGTTTTTCCTTTGGCTGATTTTTCTTTGGTTGATTTTTCTTCACAACACTTACGATAGAGTCCACTAAGTTGTGAAGATTGGATTTATCAAACTCGAACTCCACAGGAATCTTCACAGGAGGGGTTGAAATGAGCTGATCCTGTTGACGTAGAACCTCGATATTTCTACTGAGCTGATCAGTACTTGAGGTTAAAGTTTTAATTTCCTCCAAATGTCTGTTTAAAGTCTCCAACTGATCTATGATTCGGATCATCATGCTATCTTGTTTCAAATTTAGCTGCTTTACCTCTTCATAAATGTTGTCAAACACTGTCGGTGGAATGATGGTTGTCGAATTTAACTCCGGTGGTGGATTGATAATTGTCGAATTCATAACTGATGAAAGAACGTCTCCATTGTTTTCCACTGATGGAAAATCGCTCAAGTTGATTTCATCTAAGTTGTGCTTCATATTGTAACTGTCTCTGAATATTGATACTGCTTCCGAAGTGATCGTTAGCTGAGAATCAAAGAAATGGTGAATGTATGAAAATAACACCGAGCTTTATACGTTTACAGAGGATTGAAATTTTTAAAGAGGGCGGACCTGGCGGAAAGCACCGGTATTGTACTGTGTGACACCGAATTAGGAGTGGTAAAAAACACCAATATAACCGTCGATTTGATTGCACAATGTTAATGAAACGCCGACGCGGGAAAAACATAGGAGAAAATGACGTCATAGGTCAGTTAGTTCAATCCTCCTGTAAAGCTATAAAGCCCAGTGATATTTTACATAAAATCATATTTGTTCCAGAATGGTTCGAATTCTTGTATGTCCTCACTGTGCAAACAGATGTCTGATAGAGTGTGGGAAATGTTTTTCCATACTCGAGTATCTTGGGCAGAAGCATAACTGTCCAGATACAGATGAAGGATTTTATGATGACGATGAAGGTTCGACGATTTGCTGCGAACACTGTGGATGTGAAATCATCCCAGTGGGTCGGGCGGAAGAATCGTAGAGCTGGATGTCAATGTGAGATCCTTCAAAAAAGCCCTTTTCAGGGCTAACCATTTAGCACGAAAGATCTTTCTTCTCAAATTGTCAAAAGTAAAAAAAGACTTACAGTCATAACTAGAAAAAGTCAAAAGTAAGAAGTAATTATTTTTATATTTTTTATTTCAAAAAGAACTTATGTACAATGAAAAAATCAAAATCATGAACTGTAAAGACAAAAATGAATAAACTGTAAAAGACAAAAAATGAATGAAAAAATCAAGTCAGTCTTTTTTGTTTATAATCAATATTGTATTGAAATCTTTTTTCACTCAGTATGTTTTTTCTTTTTCTTTGAGATGTCAGATTCACATTTGTTTTTACGTTTTCTTTTCCTATCGTTGGTTTTTAATTCCACATCTGGACAGATTTTGTCCTCATGTTTTGTTGATTTGTAAAAGAAATAGTTCTTTGTTACTCGTTTTTTCTTCTTTTCGATGTTTTGCTGTTTTTCCTTTCCGTACGAACAACCCGGCTCTGCAGAAAATTCGTTTTTTAGATCCAAAGTTTGTTGTTTTCTTAGATTATCGTTTGTAGATATTTTTTTCTCTGTCTGTTCTGTTATTTTGCAGATTTCTGAATCACTGTTACCCGCTGTATCGCTCTGCATGTCTACGATCTGAGTTTCATCCGATGAGGATGTAGCTTGTGGTGAACTTTTTTTCCATGTATTTTCACTACAGAATGAATTTAGTGTCCCGACGAATTTTATATCTTTGAGACCATCAACGTTGTAAAACGATGGTAAAATCTCAATGTCGTGACTGTGTGGATTCACGTAGACAAAAACAATTGTTCCTAGCTGATTTTCTTTTTCTGCACATTCTTTGGCCCAATGTCCTGCTTCGTTGCACGTAAAACAAATATTTGTTCTCACACCATTCGCACCATATCGTTTGTCAATCGTCGGTTGATCCAAAACTCTGTAGCTGGTAGTACGGTAAACATCTTTTTCTTCTAAATGTTGCTGGGATAAAAATGATCCCACATAGTTTCCGATATGTTTAACATTATACTTTGATGGTATATTGCTGATCTCATAATCGTGGGTGTATGGATTAACATACAGATACACCCTCTTACTAAGTGGTGATGTATTTTGCAGCTTTAACTCACTCATATTTTTTATCAGCTGTACTGACTGAGATCGAGTAGGAGAATGAATAATTTTCACAACTAACGGCTTATTTATACACTGTTATAACGGAGAGGGTATATAAATTGCTAGTTTTTTTCTCACTTCTACATTATTGTCTTTTCACTCAGAGCTAAAACGATGGGTAAAAGAAAAAGAATAATAACCTATTCAGACAGCGAAAGTGACGATGAGGTGTTTCCACCAATAAAAAAGAAAAAAACTAGACCTTTGAAAGAAGAAAGTGACGATGAGGTATTTCCATCAATAAAAAAGAAAAAAACTAAACCGTTGAAAGAAGAAAGTGACGATGAGGTGTTTCCACCAACAAAAAAGAAAAAAACTAAACCGTTGAAAGAAGAAAGTGACGATGAGGTGCTTTCACCAACAAAAAAGAAAAAAACTAAACCGTTGAAAGAAGAAAATGATAGCGACGATGAAAGTACCAACTCTAACTTAGACATGAAAAGTCTATATGATTTAACAGAAAAGGGTAATAAGAGGTCAAGAAAATTTAAAACAGAATCACATGTGCTGATGCTGAGTTTTAAGAAATTTGAAGAATTAACACCTCAGAGACTCCTTGGATTATTTGACGATGTTACCCGTGAAATCATTCGAAAGTTAAATGCCAACCCGACGGACATGATTAGAATTACCATCAATCATCCTTCGTTGGAAATGGGAATCCATATTCCTTTTTTAGCTGCAGACCAGTTACAAGGTGAAACTATGCTGAATGAAATTGAACGAGTTTTACAATCGAATACAGATTTCGTCTTGAACGATGGATTCATGACATTTGACATCACACATACAATACCACCAAGTGGTAGCGGAAAACCAAAATATAGATCGTCAGAATTAGATTCAAAGTTTTTTACCCAGAAGAAGCGATCTATTATTCAAATTGACAATCATGACCAACTATGTTTCGCAAGAGCTGTTGTTGTGGGAATTTGCTACAGTGAACGTGAAAACACCGAGGCATGGAATAGAAAATGGGATCGTATTCGTCATTCAAAATGTCCTCTTCAAAAGACTGAAGCTGAGAAATTGTTACATGAAGCTGGAGTTTCACCAACACAGTCTGTAGGAATTGATAAATACAAAAAAATTCAAACATTCTTGTATGAAAAAGGCTATGTCATTAAAGTTCACCAACAGCATTCAAAAGTGGAAAAAATATTTAAACATCCAGAAGTGAAAGCCAATAGTAAGATCATACATTTGTACTTTCATCAAAAACATTATGACTACATCAAATCTATCAAAGGTTTTCTTAGTTGTGGATATTATTGTGAGTTCTGTGATGTGGGTTACTCTAACCGGGAAAGTCATGCTTGTTCAAATATCTGTAAAGGTTGTTATCGCGAAGGAAAATGTCCATCAGAATCAAAAGAATATGTTTGCAGTGTTTGCAGTAGACGATTTTTTAGTGCTGAATGCTTTGAAAATCACAGAAATGTTCAAGGTAAAGAAAAGAAATCCATTTGTGAATTAGTGAAACTCTGTTCAAAATGCGGTGCACAATATCTTGTCAGAAAGAAAAATCATGTTTGCAATGGAAAGAAAAGGTGTCATATCTGTAAGAGAATTGTTAACTTTTCTCATCAATGCTATATTCAGCCTTACCAAAGTAAGTTGAACCATGACAGCGATGACGAGACGAGTTCTTCTGTAGTCAAAAAACCACAGTTTATTTTCTTTGATTTTGAATGCAAACAAGACACAGGTGTGCACATCCCGAATTATTGTATTGCACACAGAGCGTGTGATGAATGTATCGATAAATCACTTGATTTTCATTGTTCTACATGCAGTGAATTTGAAGAGGGTAGGGAAGTTATTTTTCAAGGTGAAGAAACTTTGAGTCAATTTTGCAACTGGCTCTTTTCAAAACATCATAAAGGGGTTACGGCTATTGCCCATAATTTCAAAGGTTATGACGGTCAGTTCATTCTTGACTATATTGTCAAAGTTGGGTTAAAACTTCCAAAAGTGATCATGAATGGAAACAATATTATGAAGTTAGAACTGAACGGTGTACGTCTGATCGATTCTTTCAATTTCATGAGTTTTGGTTTGGCAAAATTTCCATCCACCTTTGGTCTTCAAGAAATGAAAAAAGGTTACTTTCCTCACTGGGCAAATACAGATGAATTTTGGAGTTACATCGGACCCTACTTGGATATGTCTTATTACAAACCCGACTCAATGTCTGAAGAGGCTAGGTCGAAATTTATAGTTTGGTATAATGACAAAGTTCGAAATGGTGAGGAATTCAATTTTCAGAAGGAGATGGAAATGTACTGTAGGTCAGATGTTGATATCCTCAGACGAGGATGTGCTGAATTCAGAAAGCTGTTTATCGAACAGGGCGGTATTTGTCCATTTTTAGAGGCGATTACCATCGCAGATGCCTGTAACAAGGTGTGGCGAAGCAAATATTTACCAGAAAATCAAATAGCTATCATTTCAAGTAAAGACTCATCCAGACGTCGCTTTTCTATGAAAGCGATACGATGGGTTCAAAGCGTTGCCCAGGAAAAAGGTATTAATATTCAGCATGCAAAAAATGGTGGTGAAGCTCAAATCGGGAAATATAGTGTAGATGGTTTTCACCATCAAACAAACACTGTTTATGAATTTCTTGGAGATTTTTATCATGGTTGTCCTGTATGCTATACAGATCGAAAACAGATCAATCCTATTAATGGAAAACCCATGTCTGAATTGTTCAAATGTACTTTTGAACGTATAGCAGATATCGAAGACATGGGATATAATGTAGTGTACATTTGGGAACACGAATTTGATGCTAAGATGAAGGATAAAGAGTACAAAAAACTCATTGAAAAGTTATATCCACATTGGGACCCTATCGATCCGAGGGATGGTTTGTCCGGAGGAAGATGTAATGCAATAAAAATTGGATATGATGTTGATGAAAAAACCAAAAAGGAAATCAAGTACATCGATATCTGTTCTCTATACCCTTATGTTTGTAAACACAAATCCTATCCTGTAGGTCATCCAGAAATTTTGTCTGCTGAGAATATTGATATGAACAATATTCGCCAATATGAGGGATTAATCAAATGCAAAGTTTTACCTCCAACTGATTTGTTTCACCCCGTTCTCCCAGTTCACTGTAACAACAAAATGATGTTTCCCCTCTGTATGAAATGTGCAGAAGAAAGTTCAAACATTTGTAGACATGGTAAAGAAGAGAGGGCTTTGGTCGGAACTTGGGTTACTTTTGAATTATTCAAGGCTCTTGACTGCGGTTATCGATTATTGCAAGTGTATGAAATTTGGCATTTCAACTCTGTGTCAGATCAGTTCTTTAAACATTATGTGGACAATTTCTTGAAAATTAAGCAAGAAGCCAGTGGTTATCCAGATAGCTGTCAATCAGACTCAGAAAAAGATCAGTTCGTTTGTGAATATGAGAAGGCAGAAGGTGTTCGTCTTGAACCAAGTTGTATTCAAAGAAATCCTGGGAGAAGATCATTTGCTAAGATTATGTTGAACTGCCTTTGGGGAAAATTAGCTCAGCGTGAAAAAATGACCCAGACGGAATACATCAGTGATCCGTCTAAATATTTCGAATTAGTCACCAATCCCAATTTCATTGTAAAGCATGTAGAAATCTTTGACGAGGACTGTTCATTCATCTTGGTTAACTATGAATCAAAGTTGGAACATATTGACACCCATGCTACAGCCAATGTGATAGTAGGTTCTTACGTAACAGCTTATGCAAGGTTGGAATTGTACAGTGTTCTTGAAAAGTTAAAAGATAGAGTTCTGTATTTCGATACAGATAGTTGTATGTACATTCACGACCCTGAATTATGGAATCCCCCTATTATTAACAGCCGGTTAGGAAAATGGAGTGATGAAGAGCCTGCTTGTAAAATTACTCAATTCAGAGGACTTGGACCTAAGAATTATGCTTACAAAATGAAAACAAAAGATGGAAAAGAGATAAGCAAATGTAAAGTAAAGGGGGTTACTCTGGATTACAATACAAAACAGGTGGTAAATTTCGATACATATTCGAAATGTGCTTTGGATCGTACAGTAGAAATCAAAATTCAGTATGATTGTAGAATTAAAAGACACAGAGATAGAACGGTTACCAGTGAGCCACAAACAAAAACGTTTCGTTCTGTATACACCAAGAGAGTCATTGTAAATGGTACTGATACTGTACCCTATGGTTATAAAAGCTTGAGAAAATAATTTCATATCACATTGTTGTGTACCAATCACTCAAAGTAAGTCGGGGAAAAATATTAGCCGCTGGTCAAAAAATAACAATCATGTTGCCGTTACCAATAGAACTACGTGAAAAAATTTATGGAGAATTTGTTCGACAGCATACGCTTGATGAACAAACACAGCTTAACATTAAATTTTTCTGTGTGAAAATTTGGATCAAAAAAATGTTTAAATGGGTTGCAAAAGGAGAAAAGTCCTACAAAGTGTATGCTATATTCAACTTTATGGCGATGATGGTGGACGATTCGGGGCTGGATCTCGTTCTCAAGACTTATTTAGCAGATAGCTGTATGAAAGGCAATGTTATTAGTAAACTGTTTCGATCCACAAGTCGATGGACATTTTTTATCATAGGAACACCAGAAGAAAGTTTTCTTAACGTTGTGAAAATGAAATCAGTTCTATTTGACTTTTACTTACGCTACAAAAAAGGATCTGTTCATGATTCCTACGGAGAAACAGTGGAAACCATGTCAGGGTATATTCTATTTGATAGAGATGTTACAGAAGAAGTAGTGAATTCAACTCTTTCAACAAAAGACGCTTATAGACATGTTGCTCCATTCATAGGACTACGAGATTTCGACGATATGGACAGTGAGTATACAATGTTTTTTGGGTATGAGCAATTGCATAAAGACATTACGGAATATGAAAACAAACGTGAAACTCGTGGTATTTGCGAATTTGCATTATAAAAATTTGTTATATACTGTTTTTGCGATTAATTCATTGTAAAATAATTCATTGCAAAAAATAATTCAGTGTGTTTTTTTCATCGTTATCAAATCGTTGTGAATAATTCATTGCGAAAAAATAATTCAGTGTGTTTTTTTCATCGTGATCAAATCGTTGTGAATAATTCATTGTGAAAAAAATATTTCAGTGCGATTTTTTCATTGTTAAGAAAATGTTTTTTCATTGTCAAGAAATTTTTTATGATGCATTGCAAAAAAATGTTTGCTTGTGATTTTTTTTTAGTTGTTAAGAAATTTTTTTCATTGTCAAGAAATTTTTTTATGATGCATTGCAAAAAATGTTTGCTTGTGATTTTTTTCATTGTCAAGAAATTTTTTTCATTGTCAAGAAATTTTTTATGATGCATTGCAAAAAAAATGTTTCAATGTTTAGTTCTGTTCAGTAAATAAAAGTTCAATAAATAAAAGTTCAAAAACAATAGAGTTCTTTATTCTGTTTTTCCCCAAAAGACTTGTTCTGGTTACATTTTTCCATACAACGTCTCATGACTGTTAGTTAAACTCTAGTTTTTTCTTACCCGAAAAAAGAAAATGTAACAAACCTATGGATTGGGTAACAATAAAATCCCCCCGAACAAGAAAATGTAACAAACCCACGGGTTGGTCAACAATAAAACAATTAGTATTAGAAAAAACAACGGTGAATCTGATTGGATAACATTAATTTGGAACCAAAACAGCATGAAACGTAGCATGGAAAAAATGTATGTGCTTTCTGCCAGGTCCGAGCTCTTTAAAAATTTCAATCCTCCTTAAACGTATAAAGTCCAGCGTTATTTTCATACATTCACCATTTCTTTGATTCTCAGCTAACGATCACTTCGAAAGCAGTGTCAATATTAGGAAACATTATCAATATGGAGGAGGTAAATCATCAACTACGTGAGGCTCTCCGAGAGTATCTAAATGCAGGGCAGCAGTTATTGCAACTAACCACTCGTCTCGTAGGAGAGGAGGAACAAAACCAACTGCAACGTATAACACAGCCATACAAAGATCTCGGCGAAAGATTAGTTCAGCTATTATTAAAGACAACACCGGATATCATTTTGGTTGATATCGAGTTCGGGAGGAAGATTACAGCATGCCCCATTTGCCAAGCGAATTTCGGGTGTTGCCATTAGAACTGGAAAAAACACAGCCTCCAAAACAAAACAGCCCTTTTCAGGGCTACCCATCTACCACGAAAGTTCTATCTTTCTTTAAATTGTCATTTCTTCAAATTGTCAAACTTCTTTCTTTTAGAAGAGTTACACTGCAAAGATTCACAATCAAAAAAAAGTCATAGATTAGCCAAACTCTAGTTTTTTCTAACCCGATCAAGAAAATGTAACAACCCCACGGATTGGTCAACAATAAAATCCCCGAACAAGAAAATGTAACAAACCCACGGGTTGGTCATCAATAAAACATTTAGTATTAGAAATAAAACGCTGAATCTGATTGGATAACATTAATTTTTGGAGCCAAAACAGCATGAAACGCCGACGCGGGAAAAACATAGGAGAAAATGACGTCATGGGTCAACTAGTTCAATCCGTCTGAAAAGCTATAAATCTCGGTGATTTATTTTCCAAGCATTTCATTTTTCACAATGGCTTCAAGACAATCACCAGTCGTCACTTGGATGGATACTGAGCGAAAGTTAATAAGAGCAAGGAGACAAATCGTCTTACTTAAACAACGCCTAGCTGCAGTGAGAAGACGATACGAGAGGGCTGAGCTTGCTAATAACAGGCTGTTCTGTTATAACCTTCGGATGAAGGAACTCATTATTGAGGGCATGCTTGAGATGTATTTTCAGTATGTTATTTTAAAAACTGAGCAGGTGACCCGTCTTTTCCGTGCGCAAATCGCCACTGAAAGGAGTGAGTCAGACAGTGAATCAACTGATGCTGATACTGAATAAACATTTTCATAAAATCAGCTCTTCTCAAAACAGCCCTTTTCAGGGCTAACCATCTACCACGAAAGTTCTATCTTTCTTCAAATTGTCATTTCTTCAAATTGTCAAACTTCTTTCTTTTAGAAGAGTTACACTGCAAAGACTCACACTCCAGAGAGTTACACTCCAAAGAGTAAAAAATCATTCATAGATGCAGAAAAAGACTAAGCCCAACTCAATGTCCAGACATTTAGAAAAGAAAATTCATTCATAGAATAAAAAAAGCTAAGTCCAACCCAGTGCTCAGTCTTTTAGAGAGAAAAAAATCATACATAGGTGAAGAAAAAACTAAGTCCAACTCAATGATCAGGCTTTTAGAAAGAGAAAAAAATCATTCATAGATGTAAAAAAGACTAAGTTCAACTCAATGGTCAGACATTTAGAAATCATACATAGGGTAAAAAAAGTCTAAGTGCAACTCAGTGCTCAGACATTTAGAAATCATTTATAGTGTAAAAAAATCTAAGTTCAACTCAGCGATATAGGGACAAATTCCATTTAGAGAGAAAAAATCATTCATAGGATGAAAAAACTAAAAAGTGATCCATTACACATATAAAACACTAAACTCTTGATTATTTTTTCTCATTCACCATTAACTTTTTGTAAAACCTGAGCCAGTATCGTACAATGTTTGGATTAACATTTTTTCTCTTATTGCTCTTCTGGTTAGAAGAAAGAGAACGTTTCAGATATATCAGACATGAAATTGAACATCTGATGCAAATGCTAGATAAAATGGAATCAATCAAAAGAAAGAGAGGGGTATAAAAAAGTGCATTCTGTACAAAAAGCAACTCTTTTCAGGGTTAGCTATCTTAAATAATCATCTTTCTTTTCATTTTATCAGAAGACTCATAATCAAAAAAGTCATAGGTTAGCCAAACTCTAGTTTTTTCTAACCCGATCAAGAAAATGTAACAACCCCACGGATTGGTCAACAATAAAATCCCCGAACAAGAAAATGTAACAAACCCACGGATTGGTCAACAATAAAACATTTAGTATTAGAAATAAAACGCTGATTCTGATTGGATAACATTAATTTGGAGCCAAAACAGCATGAAACGCCGACGCGGGAAAAACATAGGAGAAAATGACGTCATGGGTCAACTAGTTCAATCCGTCTGAAAACCTATAAAACCCAGTGTCATTTCCCGCACATCGTTCATTCTCTTCGACTTGTAGACAACATGGAGTGTGGTTTAAGAGATATGGATTTTTGGGACCTTGCCCAGCTATCATCCAGAAAAAAGATGGACGACAAGAAGAAGGAGTTCGTCGTACCCCAGACCGAGTGCTGGGATGATGACAACAAGCCAGCGTTCTCGCTAAACTTCAACCTGGATGAACGGGAGTTGAAGAGGCTAAAGAGGCGGGCAGCAAGTAGCTGTCCAGCCTGCAGAAAGGTTGGAGGTTGTGCTTAAAAACACAACCTCCAAAACCAGCTCCCTTTTAGGGACACCCCAAACAGCCCTTTTCAGGGCTAACCATCTACCACGGAAGATCTACCTTTCTTCAAATTGTCAGACGTAAGTTCTATCTTTTCTTCAAATTGTCATTTCTTCAAATTGTCAGACGAAAGTTCTACCTTCAAGCTGTTAGACGAAAGTTCTATCTTCAAATTGTCATTTCTTCAAATTGTCACAGCTCTTTTCAGAGCTAACCCCAACAGTCCTTTTCAGGACTAACCATCTACCACGAAAGATCTATCTTCAAGATGTCAGACGAAAGTTCTATCTTCAAGCTGTCAGACGAAAGTTCTATCTTCAAGCTGTCAGACGAAAGTTCTATCTTCAAATTGTCATTTCTTCAAATTGTCACAGCTCTTTTCAGAGCTAACCCAACAGTCCTTTTCAGGACTAACCATCTACCACGAAAGTTCTATCTTTCTTTTAGAAGAGATACACTCCAGAGAGTTATACTGCAAAGAGTAAGAATCATACATAGGTGTAGAAAAAAGACTAAGTCCAACTCAATGGTCAACCTTTTAAAAAGAGAGAAAATCATTCATAGATGCAGAAAAAATCAGAAAGACTAAGTCCAACCCAGTGCTCAGACATTTAGAAATCATTCATAGAGATGCAGAAAAAAGTCTAAGTCCAACTCAGTGATATAGGGACAAATTCCTTTTAGAAAGAGAAAAATCATTCATAGGGGAAAAAAGTCTAAGTCCAACTCAATGCTTAGGCAATTAAAAAGAGAATTCATTCATAGTTGAAAAAAGACTAAGTCCAACTCAATGGTTAGACATTTAGAAATCATACATAGGGTAAAAAAAGTCTAAGTGCAACTCAGTGCTCAGACATTTAGAGAGAAGAAATCAATCATAGATAAGAAAAAGTCTAAGTCCAACTCAATGGTCAGGCAATTAGAAAGAAAAAAATCATCCATAGGGTGAAAAAACTAAGTCCAACTCAGTGATCTGACCATTTTTTACCCAACCTACCAGTCATAAGATCTGCACTTTGAATGCTAATTCCCTCTCAGGGTAGACAGCCTGGGAAAAACTCCCCCCCCTTTTCCCTTTTTTGCAAAAAATTCCGCTCAGGGACGGGAGCCTGGGGCATTTTTGTCCCCAGAGTGCCATCCACACGGCCGCCATTTTGAATGCTAAATCCCTCTCAGGGACGTTACCATAAGGACAAAATCTTTCGGGGACAGCATATAGGGACACATTTTTTGTCAGGGACGGTGATATAGGGCGCTCAGGGAGGAGAGCATGGGATCTACCCCCGGCCTGGGTAGATCCCATGCTCTCCTCCTTTACTACTTAGGTCAATATTCCAAAGTTCCACATTCCCACAAAGATTTCTTCATACTACCTACATCAATTTGTATTCATATTACGACTTAACTCTTTCCTTACTGTTGACGACACCAAAAGCTTTTGTGGAGAGTGTAGATCAGGATCAGACTGCACAGAACGTGCAGTCTGATCTCTGATCTACACTGTCGACTACTTAGTTTTAGATTAAGGCAATATTGTCTCTTCATCTTGCAGTGGAACTACAGTATATTTATAGCCAATGAAAAAGTGTAAATCATTTACTTAGTAGTAACAGAGTTTAAGAGAAATAAGCCAATAAAAAACATGTTTTTTGATACACAGTTTTTACCCAAAGCGCGTTTTTTCTACTTAAGTCTTAAAACACGCAATTTCCGTTACATTTAAAATGTTTTTACTTTTATAAAAGATATGGTAACTGAGCTAAAAGTTCATAGAAAGAGACGACGTATAAAATGTCACAGGTACCCTAATTTTGATATGAAAACGGGAGGAGTCGACTAGAAGAGTAAAAAATGGTTGTGTTTAGGCTCCCCCCAATCCGGTTTGGTCATCCTTTTCGAAGGGACGATGATTCTAATTTAACATATATAACTACTCTCGTATCTAGAGAATCATAACAATACTAGCCTATGTTTTGAAAGCAATGCACGTACTGGCAGAGAGATAGTGAAATTATCACGACGACTAAATTCATTAAAAGACAGGTGAATAGTATATTAGACTTGATATGGATTGTGAAACATTTTTAAAACTGAGTTACAATTAATAACGATCATTTCTGCTGACTACATAATGCATAATTCGTAACAATACATAATTCACTGAAGCATTTTCAACCAAAGTCATATGAGCCATGTTCTGACAAAAGGGGTTTAATACATCTCTTTGATGCAACCTACTAAACAATTCATCATATAATTGTGGATGCATAGAATCCATTTTGTCGAACGACTGGTTAAATTTTGCCTAAAGTTTCGATCCAGGTCAACCTGTGTAGACTGCACGGGCTGACCTGGGTCGCCACTTTTTCGCAGGTGAATTAAACCCCACTTTCACAAAGCATGGCTCATATATACATCCATGAAACATTAATAATGCAATTGCAGTGTTCGATATATTTCTAGAACCATACTTTAATTGCATGCAATACCAACAAAAGTTACAACTCTTTTGTCAGCAACCAAGTGAAAGCTACATGTATGTAATGGACTACCATCTTTAAAACCTGCAGTTCATCAACTATCAACTAGCTATCATTGTTTCGCTTCTTTTTAAAAGTAATGCGAGTAAAAGTTTAAAAAACAAAGGTAACACCAATTACGGGAGCAAAATCAATAATGACTGAAACATTTAAATACACCTATGCCTAAATGTCTTTTTTCTCTATCTCTCTTTTAATAAGTGATTCGAAGCTCCTATGACAAGTGCACTTCGGTACATGTATATTTCACGGCTGCTTCACAGAAATTTTGTGTACAAAAACTATAAGGATCGTGAACTAAGGTTAACATACGTTGTGGCCGATTTCCAGAGCCAGGTTTCTGGAAATAATTTTCTAACCCTTTGAACAGGTTTCAATTCACTCTTACGAGCAGTAGCACCACCTTTTTCACGAAAGGCCATTGCGGCTGGGGCTGGGTCAGCCATAAATGCTACATCGTCCATAACCATGTCACCTCTCATTATCGGCATTGCAACAGGACCTCTCCAATCTGGTGTAGAGTAATTCAAAAACAAAAATCTGTCAAAATAGGGTCTTATACGGTTCAAGTCGAGTATTTAGACTTTTGCAACGATGCATTTACTTTGGTAAAGATTTCCGTAAGCCAAAAGATGGCACAATGAACAATAGATTTTTTACAAAACTCGAATACTGCAAAGATGGATTGGAATGGAAAACACGTTAACGTGTAGTCCTGATGATTTTTTTTTTCATAGATCTAGTTCGGAATCAAGTTGGGGATTTCGATCAGAATCCACGCCCTGCGCAACATGGCCTTAATTTAAGCTGTCCAAGAAAAAGCTACACACAAGTGTGTCGCTTACATTCTTTTTTTTTTTTTCTTTTTTCTTTTTTGCAATAAGATGGAAATAAAGATCAATATTAAGACAGTATACGTTTGTTCGGAAGTTACTAAATATATTTACTGGGAATATGACAAACTCATATTTTCTTTTTTTAAAGACAGATACTTAATATTTTATTCTAGAGAATCTAATATCTAGACAAACCTCAACCAGTTTTACTACCATAATAATGTCATATACTCGAGTTAGTACTCCAAGCATAAACATGTTGCACCAAGTCAAATGAAAGCGTGCACACTACTAATATTTGCAGATATATACTTGTATTAAGTACAGGCCATAACCTATAGTACATGTATGTCTGAATATTACGTGGTATCCGAGGTTTTCCACAGCCAGGTTTCGGGAAAATATTTTCTAATATGGCTTGGAGACTTCAGCTGAGATTTTCGTCGCCCCTTGTTAACTGCACCTTTGGTCTTTCTTACAGGACCTGACGCTGATCCGAAAGCAACCGTTTGAGACGCAAATAAACGTCTGCTGCGTCGTCGAACTTAAAAAACCAATATAACTACATGTATTTATTACATAACTCCCCTTGTTTTCAATGCAATACAGCCATCACGAATTTCCTTGTCTTACACACGTGTGAGATAAGAAAATAGAGCTATATTTGGTCAACACTGTAATTATACACCTCATTTGTAAAATATTGCTGACCTAGATTCCTGGGTGAAATTAGCGGTCAAAATTCGTAATCATGGTAAAAGTGTTAAATTAATCGCTTGTAGATTAAAAACAAAATCAATAATTATGTGCAAGTTTCTTTGGAACTATTTTTCGTTCGTCATGTACCTGTCAAAGAAGCGAACAGGCTTCATGTAAATTTCATTACACATTATACTTGTATGCAGGCCTATGTTTTAACACATTATGGACTATAATTCTTGTTATACGGTTATATGATAAAAAGAATCTGACATTCGTTGGCTTTTGAGGTAAAAATTTATTAAACTCGTCAACAAAAAAATGTTATTAAGCGAGCCTTTGGCGAGCTTAATAACATTTTTTGTAGACTCGTTTAATAAAATTTTATCTCAAACACCAACTCATGTCAGATCCTATATCAATAGCATGTCAAGATATTACTGTTAACATAATAACTCCCTTCTACTGATCAAATGTTATCGATTAGTCCTGAGAACCTTCCGTACAAAATACTATTGTATAGATAACTCGTGTCGAAAGCGATTTACATTCTTAAAATGATAGCTGATAATTCAGCTGATTCATTTTAACAAAGAAAGTGCAAGCCATACAAATTAAAAGGTAAACAAATATGGAATTATTGTGTTGACATAGAAATTTGAAGCACATTGTCATTTAATATCGTGTTGCCTTACCTTTTCCCAAATATAGCGACGTTTAAAGCGAGATATTTGTGATAACGAATTCGGTTTTCAAATATAGCATAAAATATTCGGTAGGCTGAACATGCGCGTCTGAAATGCGCTTTCTTTATAATTTTCATATGACCACTATGGCTTACTATTTCAAGTCACAGATTAAATTTGCTATCCTGTAGTAGCCTAGACATTATCGACACGGTGTGACAATCGGTATGGCCTCATGCAATTCTCATAAAATTCGCAAATTACTTGCTGGTGGGAACTTTGAATTATGACAGCCATGACCTACAATCTAGGCTAACTCTGTTGAAAACGTCAACTACAGTAATACTTACTTTCTCTGTGGTTGTATACAAGAGCATCCGTTAAATATGCAACTCCAGCATTCTGCAATAACAGAATGGCATGTTTTATATAAAGTTTAGAAAATCCAAAACAACGGACACATATAATTCATCTTAGATAGATATCTTTCTTAGTCTTGAACAGAGTGCATGTTTTCTTGAATTTGCATAGAAAAACGCCATATATATGACTTTACACAGATCAAAGTGCTGACAGTATGGAAAAATGAAACAGTTGTCAATGCGATGTTAACAATGTAGATAACTAGTGCTTAATCATAAATATCACAAACAAATTATATGAAAGTTGACCAGTGTAAAATTACAGTTCTAAGAAGTTGTTGCATTCGTTATAATTGCTGTTCTACCGTTTGTTTTGTTTAGCAAAAGAATCCTAGCTAGTATGGAATTATTCTTTAAAGGAAATCTGTCCTCTTCAGCTGAAAAATATTTTCAAAAGGCGAATATTTTTAGAAATCACGCATTGAACATGTAACGTACTTCTGGAAGTATCATTCTGTCAAATTTGTATAAAATATTCCAACAAAAAAAAAATAGATAAATGTTTCATTTATGACCCCAACGAGAGCGTTCTGCTCCTTTATAACATGGTTTTGGTTAAGCAATATACACGAGTACTTAAGACAGGAATATTGAAACAATTAAAGACACACAACCTCGAACACATCCTCTGCATCGACGCCACCTGTCGGCATGGGCCATCTCCAGCAGAACCAATCACATAAAAACGGCGAGCCACCTCTACTGTCGAAGGACTGAAGTTCGGAGCGCACCTACAACATTTGATTGACATTGTATAGTATACACGTTAGTAATGAATGCTTGAATCTAGAGAATTCAGTTGTCATGAGACCAGTATATTAATTTTGCAAAAATATCAACCCATTTCATGTGAATGAAACGAACTATGTATATGTAAGTAGACCTTCGTATTTTTCCAACCAAAACTTACATGTACATGTACAATATCTAATGCTAAATACCAAAGGTAAGCATAACGGGTTTACTTGATTTTTAGCACATATAGCACGTATCGACCTTTTGTCCTTAAACACAGTGTTGCAGCGATGAATTGTGTTTACTATCACTACTTTAATTGGTTCGATATAACATCGAGAATTACACATTGACATAATGATGTTAATGAATTTCATTCAGTAAAATAAATTCGTTAAAAAATGTTATCTTCAAAAATTTCTTTTCTAGACTTATTACGTTGTATAAACAAAAAATTACTTTCATTCGACGAATAAATATTCAGAAAGTTGATACCGAATGTTTCTTCATACATTGTTACGGCATGAAAAATTTTGGAGCAAAAATCAACAAATACCTGATCTTTTGTTATATCATTGCCAGACTTTAGCAGAAGAACGCTTTTGTCAACGGCCAGAATGTTGACTTTTGACCCTGGATCAGCCTTCACTGTTAGATTTATTTTCTTTGACGGCTCTGCCATTGATCTACTGAATTCTATGGACACCTGTAAATATTGGATGAGACCAAATATATATAAATAAGGCAGTCGTTTCTTATTCAACTTTACTTTTGCAACAATCTGTCATTACAGGCAACTCCTGTATAAATGCCGTATACATTTAAAACTCTCAACTCGCCAAACAAATTGTAACCAGCATTGTCTCCTAAGTCCACAATATAGTCTAGTCTTTCACGGACAAATTCCATCATTTGAGTACTATAAATTTTGTCCTCGGCAAATACTTTCAATATTGGTAAGTTATGTATTGTGTTGCTTGGTAACGCGTTAAGATTTTTTCGCAGACGGTATTGATCAAGGTTGGACTTCAGATATCAATCAGTCTTGTCCTGAATCTACACCGCCTGTGATTTCGTTTGAACTATCTCACTAACATGGGCCTAAAACTGCAATACATGGATAATTTCTGCCTTGTTCAAATTGCTGACCGTAACTGCCTGTAGATTGCATGTTACACAATAGACAAAAATAATATGCACGATGTTTCAAAAACATATTCTTATATCAATATATGCCCTGCAACACGCGAAAAGGGACATTCGGACATTTGCGTAAAGTATCGTCTCGGATCGACCTGCGCAGTCCGCGCAAACTAATCCGAAACGACACTTTCCGTTTTTATGTACTTTTCTGTTTTGGGCAAGTCTACTGTAGCACAAAATCTAATACAGTCATAAAGTGCCGTCTCGGATCAGCTTGCGCGGACTGTGCTTGCTGATCCGAGACGACACTTTACGCAAATGTCCGAATGCCCCTTTTCACGTGTTGCAAGCCAATTATCATATTCATAACACGTAGTATCTACCTGGTTGTCGAAAATGTCATCTATATTAAAGGATAAACCGTCGGCCACCACTTCGCCATCCTGGCGCACGTAATAAACCATGACCTTGGCCTTCGGCGCCATCTTGGACGTCACTGGAAAACGCAACATTCCACTAGCCATATCAAATTGGCCTGATTCTACTACAAACCCTTTTGACATCACCTGAAATAATACTATACATGTATACTTAAGTATAAGAATGCAGATAGAATATTTTATTTGAAATGATATAAAATTTGAAAGAGCACTTAATTGGAACCTACTGCTTGTTAAAAGGTAGGTCCACGTATACTTTGTGACTGAAATTTTTCGATGAATTAAGTGTCAAGTAAGAAAAATAACTGTCCTATGTAGCATACCGGGTTTGTTCTGTTATTGTAGTTGTATGACTGTTTGGTTAAATGAAAAAGTGCGAAATATGTTAAGTTTATGTCTACTGTTCGCTAAATAGAGTTTTATCTCTCTCTCTCTCTCTCTCTCATAAGAAATACTCGTTTGACATTGCACCTCCAATGTGACCAAAAAGTAATTGAACTCTTATCTTATCTTACCTGGAACAATGCCATTCCCGTCTTCTCCGTCGATCGAACTTCAATTTCCGCCATACTGCCAGTCTATAAACAAATTTTGAAAATAGCATTTAAGCGGTATGCAATACATGAAACATCAGCTACATAAAAGTAATGCTACCAACATCCCCTTTTCAATTCTCAGAAATCGGAGCTTCAACTAGACAGGCACTTTGTCAATATACTATTGAAAGTTTAACCATAATAGATTGCGAAACGACACGTTTTACCATTTTTTGTAACCTTTATAACGTGAACAGTGAGCAAACAGATTTGTGATTCTTTTTTGCGTAATGATTTCAGACATTTACAGTTACAAAGAACCAGAAAAAAGCAACATATACTTTACAACCTTTGGGATATCGGGTTTTATGTCGAATATCTTGCAGACAATCTTAACAGCGTAGCTCACAAAGCTAACTTTTCTTCCCGTTTTAAGTGAAAAAAAAACACTGAGTAGCACTGAGCACGCAGTCTCAAACTGAATTTACACCGTACGATATGTGGGGTTTTCTCCTTAGCTGAAAATGCTCATTATAGTTTCTTCAGCAGTATGAAAATTAAGCCTTTATCACACAACACCGTGTTCAAACGATCCTAAATAATCTTTTTGAAAACACCGTGGGAAAAAGAGACAATCCTGGTAACCAGCATTTTCCCCTTTTCCCAGAATGTTTTCTATCCCTTCCTTGCTCTGGTAAAGAGTTAACTAATCAAAATTTTGCCGCAGTATAAAACCTTTCAGAATTATTAAGGCTGTAAATGCCACTACAGTTCAAACGAAGAGCCATTTTGAAACATGATCGATTATAATAGTGGACGGTGTATATTAAAGATCAGATTGTACCTTCGGTGCAGTCTGATCTGCAAAAGAAATTTACGCTGCCCATGCCAATAAAAGCGTTGAAACGCCTAGAATATCTGTGAACAGAAAACAAAGATGAACGTTGTATAGAAAGACCAATATGTAAGCTTACCTTCGGTGTTTCTGTTAGCAATTTTAGTTGTATAAAATTGTTACTTGGTGATTGGGCCTTGGACAGAGACATGTAAGCGCTGCTTTTCTTGAACTCCGCCTAAAATATTCAACAGTCGAAATTAAACACGTAAAATGAATATTGAAATTAAAATGGAAAGTAATTTGTAATGACTATGATAATGATGATGATAATGAATATGCTAATGATGATGATGACCATCATTATTGTTATCATCGTAATCGCCATCATCATTATCAGCATTATCAATTGGAGAATAGCTGCATCATCATCATAATCATCATTATAATCATCTATTACAATAATACTACATCTTCAGTATCGTCAAGACCGTCATCTTCCGATGCTTCTATAGTTTAATTATATTTGTAATCATAAACGGTGCTAGTCAAGTTAAGGAATTACTGTGGTAAGGTCGCGGCTGAGTTCCGCGATCTGTACACGTTTTAGAGTGATGACATGCTTCGGCTTTATACAAAGCTTCTATAAAGATATGACACCATTACATTCTGTTTGCTCTAATGTTTTTGTAGTGTTCATATCAGCTTGTACATATGCGGTTCTGCATTCAACCCACATTTTAATTCTGGTCTGTGAATGGTTTCATTGTGAACGGGTCTGAAACTAATCAACAACATTTAGGCTCTGCAAAGTTGAAAGCATCAGTAGACGACAAAGTAATGTTGCATAAACAATATGAATATCTTTGAAACGAAGAAAACATGGTGGGAAAAGGAGAAAATGCTGGTCACCAGCATTTTCTCCTTTTCTCACCATGTTTTCAAAAGTTCCTTTTCCATGGTCGACAAAACAAAGAATTATGTGATAGAGTTAAGCGATAACTTACGTTTAAGGACACTCGCGTAATGTCTTCGGGTATGGTTAGAGGTATCTCAACTAAGCCATCAGGAGGTATACTAAAGCTTATTGGAGGTTGCTTGATTTCCTCGTCACGTGGCCACCACCATCCTGGTTCAACGATTCTGATTGGTTTAATTGGTTTTTCTATGGTTATCAGTTCTCCTGTAAAAAGAAAACAAAACATCTTAATTATACGAACAAAAACATAATATATGGATAAACATAATATATATTACATCAAATCATGCAAAAATTTTAAGCCTATAAATGAATCTGAGCATGCTTTCAATGCCAGACCAAGACCCTTCAACAATCTTCAAAAAACATACTAAGGAACCCATACGGCAAGGCGTAAATTTATAAAGAAGAAAAAAAAAACCTCCGCAAAAGATTCATATAAAGGCAGGTCACTTATTTACCAACCGTTTCTTCTACTTCATTTCTTAGCTAATACTCATGATTTTGTTTCTCAAACACAGACGACATGTTACATATCAGGCAGCACAGAACGTCCAGCCTAACTGTGTATCTATAGCTTCCGCTTGTATAGCCTATCCTATAAGATAACAATCTTTCTGAGTTGCATTGCATTGTAGTTTGAGCTGTCGAAAAAGGTTTAGTTTATACAAAATGTACATACATGTATGACGCCCTCAAAGAGCTTACATGTAATCTGTATTGATTGATGGATTAATTGAATGATGTAATGTACGCCACTTTCAACACTATTGCTGTCATATCACGGCGAAAGCTCTCATATTCATACGTTTCCTTGATTTCAGCAGTACTAGGCTAGGGCTCTGAAGTGTCTTGCCCAAGGACACTCCCACGAAAAACCAAGTGGATCCAGTGAGGCTCGAACCCGGAATCTCCAGGTCACGATTCCTACACTTTACCACGGAGCCACTCAGGACTCCTTTTGTTATCTACTTAATACCCATCAGGAAGCAATAACACTGTATGGTTTGTGTTGTTTAGATTTTCAGACAGTCTCGGCTTGTACATTTCACAGGTGTGCTATGAACATCAGATCGACCTTGCAGAACTCGTAGTCGAGTTCTATAGCTTTTGAATCTGTGATGATTAGAACAAAGTGGCATTTACATAGCCAAAACTGCATGGATCTTCTCGTCTAATCAAAATCTCTGATGTTTACCTCTTTATAGGCCAAAAATGTAAAACTTGCTCTTTTTCGACGGCTGAAAATAGAATCCGCTGAAACTCAGAAAGATTTTTATCTGCTAGAAATTTCTAAACAAGCAGATTGTATAGATCAAAGATCAGAAAGCATGTTCTGTTCATTCGGATATTGATCTATGCCTTCTACAACAATCCTAGCCTCTACAAATGGCGCTGAAATGTTAACCGAATACTCTAATGTATTGAGACAAACATGGCTAAATATAGGCTATATGAGCCATCCTCTGCGAAAAGGCGGTTTTATGCATTTGCAAAAAGTATCAACTCGGGTCAGCCAGTGCAGTCCGGGTAGGCTGACCTATATCGAAACGTTTGGCTTATAGTAAATTTTCTGGATGTCCAAGGACCAGTCTACCGCAGGATTTTGCTAGTTTTTAAACAAAAAGGATTTTATAGGTCCATAATTGTATTATGACTTGTTTGGTATACTGAACCAAGGAGTGCAATAAATAGAGGATCTTACATGAGTGTTTATGTATTATCATTTTTATCAAACGAGTTGACTAAAATTGTATGACGCGAGCCTTGGCGAGCGTCAAATACATTTTAGTCAACGAGTTTGATAAAAATGATAATACATAAACACGAATGTGAGATTCTATTTATCACATAAAACGAATGACAGACAGGAAAATATCCCGCATCATCACCTTTAGCCTCTATACCGTTCACGGGTCCATGTTTACAGTTGTAGTTTGGTTTCAAATGTGTACATACACAAGTAGATAGTTCTTTGACATTTACACCGAAAGAAGAGTGAAATAGTTTACAGAGAGGTTTAGTCCACCTATTTCCGCAATAATACTGATTTTAAGAGACTTTCGCTGCATTTCTTGGTTTTTATCAAACACGAAAATCAAAAACTTTCCACGCGTATACGTCTTAGCAACAGTGACGTCATTTTTCTCCGAAACGGCGTAACAGTACAAATTCCCGCACAAACTGTGGTTGGTTTCTCTGCTTTCACGCGCTCGTGACAGAAAACTGATCAGAACCGGGACGCAAAAAACGATAATACACCAGTGTGTTATCAAAAATATGTCATGGGTTTAATACACTGCCGGAGGAGGTTTTATGTGATAAAACATCTTTAGCCGAAGCATGGCTTACAAGATAATAATTATTTACCATCAATCATAATCTGTTGAGGGGTTGTCGACGGCGTTGTTGTTGTTGTGGTTGTTGTTCTTATCTCTGGCTTATAGAATGAAACGTTTACTGTGACCTCTCCGTATGGAATGTAGGCAGGAGTATCGTCTTGTTCTGCAACTTTCAGCTTTAAAAGTAATTAGTTCATTTTAAACATAACTATTTTAAATCGTCTGAGAAACAAGTTTTTACAACTTACACTAATCTCCCTCGATTCTCCCGATTAAAAGTAATTGCATTGCTTTTTTCGGCGTAGCTTTATCGGCTGGCTTTTGACCTACTTCTTGATATTAGTCTTCACTGAATAAATCACAACTGACGATTGGGTGAAAAAATTGCACAAATTTATTCTGCAGTTCTCTGCAGGACTTTTAGGCTTTACCCTACAACCCATTACTGTACCGTCCATGTGTAATTCAAGGCGTACCATTTTTATCAGAAACTGCCCCTCGTTTTCAAACGAGTGAGCTGGATTAATAATATGACCTTGAACACTTATCTATTCCAAATCTTCAGTCGTCAAAAATACACACACAAAAAGAGAAAATATAAATAAAATTGCTGGCGTGGTTAATATCTCTCTTTATTTTCCACTACAGAAAGGTTTTAGTATTCATATTCCAGCACCTGTTACGCCCTCTGTCCATATTAACCTGTACCACACCGAGTTTTAACGACCCTAAAAGAGAAGGCTTTTAAAAACATTGTGGGAAAAGGAGAAAATGCGTGTAACCTGCATTTTCTCCATTTCCAACAATGTTTTCTACAATATCAAAAACAGACATCATCATTTGAGCTATGATTGTCCTCTGCAAATGCTTTCAATGTGGTTGAGACCAAAGTATCGACTTTTGCTAAAGGGTTAACAAATATGTCTTGTTTTTAACGGTTATTATAATGATATTAAATGATGAATAAGATACATAAAGATGAATCACGACACAATTGAAGTAGACAGAGTTAGGGAGGTAATTGGTGGCATCGACCCACACAATAAGAAATGAGAGGCAGAAAGCACTGTTTTTCTTTTAATTCAAAGTTGAGATCTCCAACTTGTTTAACAGTATTTGAGGCACATCGCTGCAAAAGTACATTCATCGATATTTTTGTTTCGATTTTGGGCTTAACAATTATCATGCCGGCGGTGTAGTCTAAAAATTGTCTCTATGTTGACAATTTAATTCTTATAATGGCTAATAACTGCTAAGTAATTGTTATTGACCGTATGAAAACCCACTTACCACAGCAGTATAAGCCATGCCGGGTTTGAAATTTCTTGGCAAGGAATCGGGAAATTCCAGTTTTATTGGATTCTCAAAGAATTGCAACTCTTCACTGGCCGACATCACCGCACCTGTTAGGGTTTCTGTCACATTGGCTTCAAAAATGAGGAAAGATCTGTCGAGGTACTTTTGGACTTTGCGTAGTTGGTCCATGGAAACCGTGAACGATTCCGTTCCGTCAATCTAAAGGATAACAGAATTATAGAAGTATCAATTTACAAGAGTCATGCTCTGTGAAAAGGGGGTCTAATGTATCTGCAAAACGTATCGACCGTGTAAACCTGCGCAGTCTGCGCAGGCTGACCTTCGCCGAAACTTTTTGCCGTTGGTAAATTTTCTGTATGTCAAAGGATCTTTCTACCTACAGATTTAGTCGGTTGTTAGACTAAATGGATTTTATGCGTCCATTTTATGTTTTAACTTGCTTAGTATAATTCATAATGAAGATGCATTAAACCCCCTTTTTCCAAAGCATGACTCACTTATGCTGAACTTTCTGAGAACTCCTTGCCTTTTCCGTAAAATATTTCCATGGTTGGCTATTGTCGTTAGTATCTTGAACGACAAAAACTACAAGGAATCAAAACTGTTTCAATAAGGTTAACTAAGCACAGAGATTATATTATGCCAGAATAAAAAATAAGATGACTCTGTTATTAAGATCTAAACATCTAGATGACAATGTACCATTAGAATGAATCTTCAGATTGAGCAAGTCTTTACATAAACTATGCAATACTTTTACCTTACACACCACAAATATATCTGTTTTTTTTACGGTAAAAAAATAAAATCTATCATAAGAAATGCAGTACTTACCGGAAATTTCATTTCGACATCTTTGCTAACCTTAACTCGTGTACCATTAGACCAGCTGAAGTTAGGCCATTTGGCTCGGACTCTCATACTAACGACCCCCTTCACAGGTTTTCCGTATGTGTATCTGAAATTTGAGTCCGTTCTGCACTGTTCTATGTATACCCATTATTGAGCTTAAGTACACAATTATATACCAACTTTTACCCAAATACAAAGATCCTACGCAAACATTGGCTCTAGTTACCATTTCAACAGATTTGAGACTAGATTTGATACATTTTTATGGTAAACTTTACTTTAAAAGCAAGATACAGTTCAACAGTTGAACTTGATGCAAATCATTATCATCGTTATTCTATTGGCGGTTTTTTTTTCTTCAAATTTTTAATTCAAACGACAGGAATTAGGGTCCCTGAATATTTAACACTAGACTACCAGATCTCTGAAGATTATAATGATTGTATAAGCTATCATGTTTTTTTTTTTTCTTTTGAGAGCCGTTATTGATAAAAAGGCTAAGTACCAC
Organism: Hippopus hippopus; assembly: GCA_946811185.2. Classification (NCBI taxonomy): domain Eukaryota; kingdom Metazoa; phylum Mollusca; class Bivalvia; order Cardiida; family Cardiidae; genus Hippopus; species Hippopus hippopus. The sequence goes on from OX328100.1 coordinate 35,802,610, forward strand.
AGATGAAATAACCTCGATTGTTTATATGCATTTGCTTGCAACCGATAGTGCTTACCTTTTTTTCCACAATATCAAATTAGATACTAACAAGAGTGCCGCAAGAGCGTGCCTTCGCTCGGCTGCAAGTGCTTGATTTTCAGCGAGAATTTTAAGTCGAAAAAGGGCATAACTGTGTCAAAATTATTTTGATGGTTACCTGTCCATGTTGTACAGGTTCCTCTTTTGATAGTTCACAACTTGGCGAAGTTTGAAGTAGATATCGTCAGTAATAACAGAGATATTACAAAATGTCAAAGTTTTTGCACGACGATGACGCAAAGGACGACGAAGCCAGGGCTAAGACAATAACTCGACGTTTTCTTCGAAAACAGCCGAGTCAAAAATTCGAAACAATACACGTCTATCGAAATATGCTAATGAATAGAAACTTACTTTGCAGTCACTTTGCCGGTAAAATCTGTGTCCATTATACGACCAAAACTTGGCAAGTCAAATGAAACTTCAAACTTTGGTAATACTGAAACAAAAGTGTTAATCTAACTGATAAACTGAAAAACGGTGTTAGCCTTGATGTCTTTTGCAACTGATTCATTAATTGATTCCCAGATGCATTAAGCCCCTTTTTCACAGAGCATGATTCAGTTATAAGTTCTTTAATTTCTGTTGCATTTATAGTAATCGAATCTTTCAATAGGTTATTATTCCTGCGATTAATTTAAACATGGACACAATCAGGATCGACTCGAGCGTTACACATGCTCCGGTCACCATTGTTGATTCCGCTTCCCCTTTATCACACAATGCCGACTTTTAACGACCCTGAGGATGAAGTCTTTTGAAAACATTGTCGGAAACAGGAGAAAATGCTGGTTACCAGCATTTTCTCCTTTTCCAAAATGTTTTCTACCCTATCAAAGAAACGTCACAACAATTAAGCCACATTTAAATTGTTGACTGTAAAAGTTTTCAATTTGGATGGGTCTAAAATTGTGTCATAGGGTAAAGGGTTACAGCAGAGACTTACATCTTGTCTCTTATTGCAAATGTTTCTGGCAAAGATCCGCACCTACAGTATACTTAAGAGAAAAAATGAATAAGCGTGCATTGGGGAATTGTCTGTAGCTTTGGTTTTGGTGTAACCGTTCATAAAGATCTTCAATAAAGGATGACATTATACGAATACATACCATATTCGTCTATTGTGATTATCTTTTCTACCTTCTCTTTCTGAAAGAAATAGAAATGAAAGAAATTTGCTTTAATATACGACAAAGATTGAATGGGAAATAATGGAAAATTACATTAAAATCTTTATTCCGTGATTTTTAATGATTTTTTTTTTTTTCAAATTATACGAATAAGAATGTTTACCATCTACATTTTTTTTCGCTTTTCTGCAGACACAGCCTGCACTATGCAGTGGTATTGCATAAAATCATGACAAGTCTTCAACAGTTAATGTAAAAATCAAGTAACTAAACCTTTTGCATACTGACGTAGAAGCTTGGCAGTGTTTAATTATTTCCGTTTTAAACTTTCAAATTAAACTTTATCGTGAAACCTACCCCGACTGTTGCTTTAAACTTCCAGTCTCCGAGCACTGGTGATTCTGACATCAACATCTCACCCACGTACACTCCTGCAAGATCTGTCATGTCTTTTTTCGATATACGCCACTGATTTATCTTATTACCGTTCGGGTCCTAGAAAGAATGAGAAGTTACGCACAACTGTTCAAATGATGTCAATCAGAAGTCAAGTTCCGGTGCCCAAATTGCTTTATATTTATTTATTTATTTATTTATTTATTTATCTATTTATTTATTGCATTTTTTGCCGTAAGAGTATTTGCCACGGGTACCATAAACTCAAGACAGTTTTAAAATCCCTACAGTCTCACATCGATTAAGGTTTGCAGAGTTACCGAGATAAAAAGTAAAGTAAACTATATTCAAACGACACAGAAAAGTACATGACTTACTTTAAGAGTATCACTCTCGCAAACATAATGACTAATTATTAAACTGATTGCAAAATATTGAGCATGTCAAGTATACCATGAAAATTTAAAAAAAAAAAAAACGCTGAAAAATGATACCCTGAGCCTTGCCTTTTTATAAGATACAACACCATCAGACGCATTTCTACTGCAAAAGTGGTATCATTCAACTGTTACTTACGAAAAGATCTAAATCTAGCTTGTCAAACATTATTCTCAAGTCAGGAGTTGCTCCAAATACTCTAAAGTGCACTGAAATGAAGGTAAACACTACTGATGAATTTGAGACTTAAGTTACCACTCAAGCAATAAAATAAGATGTATCCAGCAAGCAGGTAATTACATGCCACAAGTAAATAATGAGCAGAGTTAGGCTTACTCTCTACGTTCCAGCGATATTCAAAATGCTCCTTTTTCTAATCCCTTTGACCCTTATCCTGCTAAGTAACTAAAATAAAAAATTCAATTCGATCGTAAAAAACCCAAATATTACTATTTAAAAGCTTTGTTTTAGGTGTAATATCTCCTTATCGGACAGTGTAGATCCAAGATCAGATTGCACGATCTGTGCAGTCTGATCTTGATCTACGCTGTCCGCAAAAGATCAGTTAGTCGTGCTTAGCTGCCTAAAGGTTAATAAAATGATAAACAGATACACTTTCATGCACTCGTGAAGTACACACCTTTTCAAAGGAACAGAGAAATACGCCATACTTTGTGAAAAAGGGTTTTAATGCATTTGCAAACAGTGTCGACGCAGGTCAGCCTGCACAGTCCGCTTTGGCCGATCTCTTTTGGGTATTGGTCAATTTCATGCTTGACAAAGGACCAGTTTACCTCATAATTCAGTCAGTTATTTGACAAAATTTATTTCATATATACAACACTATGTGATGATTTGCTCAATATTGTGCATCGAGGAGATGCATTAAACCCTCTTTTGCTATAGTGTGTCTCAAAATTTGGTTAAAAGCAAGTGGTCATCTTCCAGTAATGTTATTCGTGTCACTTAAAAAGTAATGTACTAATATTGCGTTGAACTATAGCCTGATGTATACTGGTGGTCAAGCTATCAGTTTGTAATCTGAAAATAACTTGATGAAATAAATTCTTTTATATGAGCTTGAATTGATCATTAAAATCTACCAATGATGGTTTTAATGAAAGGGGTACGATTTTCACACGAAAAGACATGGTGCACAGCTGACAGTTTACCGGTTTGTCCAGGTTTGTAGATAGCTTTGTCAGTCTGCACCACAACAAACGCTGTTTTACTCTCATACTGGAGAGTTGTAGTATTTTCAAAGGTCAAGCCACCTCTTCCTTTAATTCGTAACTGATAGTCTCCTTCGAGTAACGCTATGGGAATCTGAAAAAAAATACATAGAAAACAATTATTTTCAAAACCTAGCGCTTGTGCATGCAAGGATTGATCACATGCGATTTCAACAATTTCAGATCATTGAGTTAACTGGGCGTGAAAATGCCGACGAGCAAGGTACTGAAGTAGCATAAAAGCTATTTCAATGATCTTAATAATTAAATATCCTATTTGAAAAAAGAAAATCTGATTTTTTTTTTCTCTCTATAGAATTAAAGGTCGGCCAATGTTTGTACACAGACTGTTGTCGCTTTTGTATTTCAAATATTTCACTCCGGACTGCGCGTGAAATAGCGGATTAAAAATAAGAATTCAGGTTCAGTTACTGCCATGGGGAATACATTTCCTGAAAAAAAAAAAAATGACGCCGAAAACATACAAACGCCATATACTGAACATTTACTGTAGGAAAAGATTTCGCTACTGTAAATAACGTTAAATTTGTTTGGGCAAGCTTGACTTGAAAGATAAACACCTCTTACTCTCGTTTCCTTGAATTACGTGAGAAACAGGCTTACCTCTAGATAAAAAGTTTGCATAGTTTTGTCTGATATAGACAATTGTGATGTTGTAATTGGTTCTGGAGGGGTTGGAGTTGTAGTCGGAGCAGGTGTAGTAGTGGTAGTGGTGGTTGTTGTGGTCTGTTTAGTGGATAACGTTCCGTTGCTATCGATTGCTACTGGTATAACGTCGTCTACAACTGCAACAGGTTCTTGTATCATTGGTAAACGCGGGCCGAAATCCGGAAATCTCTGTTTACGTTCGGCTTTTTCAAGTGTTACTGTTACAAGAACAGGGGACGTCACATCCTTTAAGAGTGATCCCTGTATAGTCAAGGGTACGCCAGGTCGGATGACCTTCGGAGACACGAAAAGGTAGGAACTGAAATGTCAAACAATAGAAATAAATCATTCAATCGATTAAGTCTAATTCCAAAGGAAAGTCCAAAATGGGACATGGATACCTCTATTTCACTTGTATATATTATGACAAAATGCGTTTCAAATGAAAGATATTGCCAAGCAGGTCATTCCCGGCTCAACTCAACTAATCTTACAATATAAAATGATACAATACAATGTTCTTTATAAATTTAAAATAGGCCTCTGGCCCATAATACAAATATAACATTTTCATTTAGGTTTGAACAAATGCTATTGTGCCAATGTCACTTTTGTTAGCTAAAATACAGTTTGATCAGAGTAAGAGCATAGTCATTTATCGATCATCGATTAAGAAATAAGTTTTGCAAATTGAAAAAAAAAAGGTTCACTGGGAAATAATTATGAATTGTGAACCAGAAGTATGAACTTTGGAATGAGAAATTACTATTCGGCTTTCCCATAGTACTGCAGGATTTGGAATACATCGTTGACTTGTATGAGCTATTTTTGCCTTTATCAATTAAAAATATTCAACCGGGTGTCCAGGGTAATTACCAATTAACTTGTTCTTTACTTTCAATGGTGATGATGATGATATTCTTTATTCCTCCTTTTGTAGAAGATTTACAAAGAACATACAATACAAACAAAATAAACGCACATATAAACAATTACAAACAGATCACATGAAAATAATACATACATACAAAAGGAAAGAGAGAGAGAGAGAGAGAGAGAGAGAGAGACAAACAGAGAGAGAAAGAGAGAGAGACAATTTCAACATGTCATGTACCGGTACTTTAATGCATAATAAGTGACCTACTTGGGTTTCTTTGCATGTCTGAGTTCAGAGCATTTGCGCAAATATCCCAATTACCTTGTATAGAATAGTGATGCTGATTTCAGAAGCCACATATGTCGCTAATCCCGTGAGGCAATCCAAGATTTGGCCAAGTGGGTCTTTTTTTACAAAAGTAAAGAAAGTATCACTCTTGGCCAAATCAAGGATCATTGCCCATAAGTTCTTTCTGAGCGTATCGTTTGCCCTGCAGTAACATAACTTGTGCAGTACAATGTTTTCAGTAAGTTTGTAACATGTGTTCCATGGTTCTATGTATGATGCAGAAAACAATTTACCCAAGATATAAACAGCGTCATAGCAAGCTTTTTTCTTAGCAGGGTGGGTTCTAAGTATTCCCCAGATTAAACAAGGTTTGTCTGGCAAAAACAATGTGTTAAAATAATTGTCCGGAAGCTTTCGGATTAAATTAATTTTGCGAGAGGAATAATCAAATTGCCATACTTTAGTGCGAATGATCGTTTTCCATACAGATTTGGATGGGAAGCCATCACTGGTGAGAAAGGTTGAAATATATGCATACAAGTCGTACTTACGCAGTATTCTAATTATATCTGGGATGAAACCATGTTTATGTTTATCAGGATCATATCTGATAAGCCTATCGACAAAAATTTGCTTTGACAAATATTTTGTCGGGAGGCGACAAAGCTGACCGAGAAAGGTTAATTTTCGGCAATCAGTCTCTGCGTTAACGGATAATACCCCGGCCGCACTTTGAGTGACCGTATTGTTTGTTGCCATTGGTAATTTTTGTATTACTTTTAAACAAAAGGACTGGGCTCTCTGTAACTCAAGATAATTTGAAGGTGACAGAGTATCCCATAGTTCACAACCATAGAGTGAGGCTGGTAAGACAATACTTTTGTACAGTGACAGAAGCGTGTTGGGATTAAACTCTCCACTGCTACAGATACTTAGTACGGTGCTCCTAAACTTGTTATATGACTCACGGATATTTTCGTTTAAACTGAGATATTTATCAGTTATGATACCAAGATGTTTGTATTGAGTACATTCTGGAATCTTGTCCGTGCCAAGAAACCACTCTCTATCTTGCTTGGAAAAGTTTATTCTGCTCTCGTTATAAACTATTACCGCGCATTTTGATGCATTATAATCATATCTCCATTTACAGGAGTACTCATAACATATCTGGTGCATTTTATCAAGACCGCGCTTAGACAGACTGATGAGAACCATGTCGTCGGCAACTGTAGGGCTATTGAATGGCCTGTTATAAACACACATTCCACACATTCGAAAGTGTATTTCAATTTAATTGGCTGCTCTCCTAAAAAAAGACATATGATTCTCATTGTAAAGGGGAACACCACGGCAGAGAGATATTTTTTACCAGCAGGGGCCTTAGGGATTCTGTTTTTCTCAACCCAACAATTAAATAGTATGCGTGAAAGCGAATGAGCTCTCGTAGAACTATTGCATAATTTGGTACACACACAAAGAATTGGCAAAAATGAACGATTTATTCATTTACTTACTTCTCTGCAAGTGTGTAAGAAATCACAGATAACAAAGTGACACACAGTGTAGCCCCTTGTACCATCTTTGCTGCTTTTAACTCCTCTCTGTAAAAGAAATTTAACTTTTAATTTTATGTGGGTAACATTAGACTTTGTGCAGAGATCGTAAATTGAGATTCGGCTGCGAAAAAACAGTGTTTGGACATTCATTTTCTATTAAATCAAATGACTGCAAAATTAAGTCAGTCTTTGACTAATTATCATGCAGGCCACTATTAGATTAATCAAAATACTGCTCGGCAAACAAGAAACGATATTGAATTGCTTATGCTAGCGTTAATCAAGCCAACTACTGACGTTCATATAACGGAATAGCTTAACTCTTTGCAAAACGACAAAATTTTAGACTGGTCCAAATTGAAAGCATCTGCAGACGACAAAATAAATGTGACTCAGAAATTTAAACTTGACTTTAGAAGAGTAGAAATCATTGTGGGAAAAGGAGAAAATGTTGGTTAACAGCATTTTCTACTTTTCCCACAATGTTTTCAGAAGGCTTCTTCCTCTGGGTCGTAAAAACCAGGGATTGCTTAGTAAAGGGTTAAGATTTGTTACTGCAACGTGTTGGTCTTTTTCCACGAGCAGACACACGACAGAACGTGCAGTCTGATCTTTGATCTACACTGTCCGATAAGTAGATATTGTCTCCTAAATCATCACTTTCAAACAGCAATATTTGGTTATGAAAATCGAACTGAATACATATTATTAGTTATTTAGCAAGATAAGGATTAAAGATGAAATCATAGTCCTTGTTTTGAATCAACGACCGAGGGATGCGGAATGTGACACTGTTGATATGGTAGTAATTACCGCTTATTTTTTCAGAGGAAAAAAGCCTTATTATACTCATTTAAAGGTGCGGCCAACCATTTCAAAACATTAGGAATGATAAAGCAAATGATACTACAGGCAAATTTTAAACATTAACAGAAGATTAGCTTCTTTAGGAGGAAGTCAACGTAAAGTCATGGATTCTATTTTAAAAGCGTTTCTTAGAATATTTTGCATGTAGTTGCGAACTAGTATTATATTAGTGTTTACAAGAAAAGGCGATGACTTTAATAATTATCAGGTATTTGCTAGTTTTTATGTAACAATATTAACTGACTTTTAAAGCACAAAACAAGACTTTAATTGGTTTGCAGACGGTGTTTTGCAAACTGCAGTATTTGACTGATACTTTCCGATTTAATCAATTGAACTCTTGAAAAATTTCAATCATTCCTCTCTCTCTCTCGCTCGCTCGCTCGCTCGCTCTCTCTCTAGCATATGCCGGGTAATCAGTCTGTAAATTGTTTACCTGTCCTGACACACTAAAATGTACATGTACAAATGGAACAAGTGTAAGTCTGTTGCCATTGGGCTTAATTATGCTCAACTGTTCAAACCTTTCAACGCCTTATAGGGCATTTACGATTGAGCAATGCTCTGGTAAAGGGGCGTTTAATGCATCTCCATATTATATGGCTTGCATCACGCGAAAAGGGGCATTTGGACTTTTGCGTAAAGTGTCGTCTCGGGTCAGCCTATGCAGTCCGCTCAGACTAATCCGAAACGACACTTTCCGTTTCTATGTACTTTTCTGTTTTGCGCAAGTCTGCTGTAGCGCAAAATCTAATGTTGTCGTAAAGTGCCGTCTCGGATTAGCCTGCGCGGACTGCGCAGGCTGATCCGAGACGACACTTTACGCAAATGTCCGAATGTCCCTTTTCGCGTATCGCAAGCCATATTATATACAAAGCAAGATATAACATAATTAGGGATCCATAATATCCATTCAGTCTGATAATTTACTGAATCTGGAGGTAGAATGGGCCTTGGACATGCAAAGATTTAAAAATAGCTTAAAGCTTTGACCCATGTCAACTTCCGTCGACTTCGCAGGTTGAAATGTGTCGTTACAGTTCTGCTTTTTGACTTTTTGCTTTTTTGTAGATGCATTCGTCCCCCCTTTTTCACGGAGCAAGTCTCAATAATGAGTAGATTGCTGGTATCCCTTGAGTTTGAGTTAATTAAAAAAAGTTTGTATCGTGAGAAGATTTAGTACCTCTTACAGGCATCATACATCGAGATCGCACTGCATGTTGTGTGCAATCTGATCATAGATATATAGTCGGCTACTTCATTCCAAACCCTGAACATAAATTCTTTTTATTTTCAGTGGACATGTATAAATAGTTAAAAGTGGAAGTTCGAGCAGAGATTCTGAGTTTTGAAAAGACTATTGTCGTTTTAGACTTTAGCTTGATGAACAGCCTAAGGACTCTGAAAATGTAATAGATATAAAATGTGCAGTTAAAAGGAGTATTATGTAAAAGCCGTTATTGTAGAAGGGGAAAAAGGAGAGAAAAACCTACTGAAGATGGGTCTGAGAAAGGATTGAGTATCCACGATTATGTGTGTTTTAAAATTGCACTTTGTTAACTGGAGCTGAAATATTGAGAGAAAGTGACACTAACTTAATTTCCTCGCTTGTGGTTTATTAACAAGACAAACACGTTTTTTTTTTCTAGTTAGTATATCTTAGAATACTGCGACGAACGACCTGTGAGTCAGTTGGTATCACTCAATACCCTGTAAAGACATTAGGAAAAAAAAGTGTTTCTACTACAACAAGGAATGATTGTTGTTTGTTATTAAAAGGGCTACTGCCTAACGTGCGAGAACCCTAAATGCTGCCATGAGTTTCGAAAGTAATTTATCACGCCCTTCATTGGCACTGTTCATGTTTCCGGTTGTCGTATCCCTTGTAGTGTCAGTCTTAGATTTAGTTTCAATTGTAGTGTTATCTAAGTGTATCCAAATATCCAGCCAGTACAAGACATTGGCTTTTGTTTTGTGATTCACTGGTGCACTTTACAGCTTCAGCCAATAGCTTACATGTAATGATCAAAAACGGACCTTTTGGCCGAGGGATCATTTGGAATATAAAAATTCTGTTAATCGGTGGTGTCATGTTAATGTATTGTTCGCTTGTTCTATTCGCTGTATTCGAACGTTTAATAGCAGTAAGACTTCCTAATGCATATTACAATATATTGTCACCTTCAACTGTAAAACGTTCGGTAATTATCGTGTACCTCTCTGTCGCTGTGTACATTGCGGGCATTGTTGTATCTGTTGTGGTGGGTTGCTGGGGCAGGTTGGAGATATGCAGCACGGACATGGACACTATTTTTCGATACTCTAGCGCCATATCAATAATTCTCTTCGTTCTGGCTGATATTACCATGGCGTGTGTTTGTGTGTACGTTTTCAAAGTGTCAATAAGACATGCCTCTAGGTTACGTTCTCAATATCCATCTGCGAGGGTAAATACGAAAGTATCTGCTTTACGCATTATGCTTCATGTGACAGTATTTATCATGTTTTCTGCTACCTATTTATCCCTTCTTGTGACAGGTATACATGTAGGTAATCTTGACGTTGATATCAAACTTGAAATGTTTGCACGGGCATTACTGTTTTTCTTTAGGCTTGCTAACTCAGTGGTGGCGCTGTATTTTTATGTTTTTGCATTGCAAGAACCCAGACTTGTAAGTCAAAGGCTATGCTGTCGATGGAATAGCAGGATAACAGCTGGATATGAGCGCCGTCGCATTGAAATTTACAACATTCCCACTCGTGTCCTGTAAATGAGCCGTGTTCTGGCTGACAAGGGGGTTTAACCCTTTACCAAACGACAATATCAGTTTACACCCGTTTTGCAAACGTCAAATTAATGACGTATATCACAAATGTTTGCGACCATCCGTGTTGCACATTTGTTTTTGTCATGGATAGTGAATCAAAAGTGCACTTATGTATTTTTTGCACATATGGTAATACCATAGGTACACTGAAACAAGAAACACTTTCTCCGAGTAGTGTTAATAAAGTGAAAGAAATGAATCTGTCATTGTACATGTAATTAAAATTCTGTAAACACGGCGTTACACACCAAACGAGTAAATAAAAGCAGGAAATTTAAAGCTGTGGAAGTATAGCTCTTTCCACTTTGAAAATTAATATTTGGAATAGGAGAAATCTACGGTGGCACAAAAGTGACATGGAAGATATATTTTATACTACGTGCGCACACAGTAGCTAATACGTGCGCACGTATTAGTTATTACGTGCGCACGTATTAGCTACTGCGTGCGCACGTAATAACTAATACGTGCGCACGTATTAGCTACTGCGTGCGCACGTAGTATAAAATATATCTTCCATGTCACTTTTGTGCCACCGTAGAAATCGCTCCGAATGAGCAATTTCTCCTTTTCCCTCTACGTCTGCTAAACTTTCAACCTATTTTTCCTTGAAAAATAACTTCCACGGTGACCTTCTTCACTAACAAGTAAACACGGATAGGTACAATGTTTATTTTTTCTGATTGTTAAGAATTGTAAATACTATGAGTGTGGAAATTTTAAGAAAAATCTGTCAGAAAATTATGTATTTATTAAAAATTAGCCCTTAATTCAGTCAAGCTATCTCCCTTTTTATCTCTACATGGTTTATATGTAACATGCATATTTGTACATTTACTATTCTCACAGCAAGACTTTTATATATTTTTTGTGCAAAACTAAATGAATTTTCACTAAAATGATGTATACTTGTATATTCTTCCTGTAATTTTCCTGTTTAACTGACTTTCAAAGAAAAGCGTTCTAATTCCAATGCAAGCTGAATTTTGGAACTTTATATACTTTCTTCAAAAGTGAATTTCTTAGAAACGAGCACGGTGACCTATATCTTTTTTACTGTAATCTCCTAGCGACATTATGAGCTTTCTATGTGACAAATTTAAAAAAAAAAATCTGTCCGTTAGAAAAATTCGTGATATACGTCGTTAATATTAACTGACGCACACTTCCAACGCAAAATTAGGATTTTAAAATAGTTTTCATTTATTATTCCATCCAACATCACAAAATTTCAAAAATGACCCGAATGATCATTTTTGAAAAAGACAATACTACATCCCCACTTCAAGCTCGATAAGGCTGATCAGTCTTTGCCCCAGCGAGCTAGAGGGGTGTCTTCAAAAAACAAAATATTAGTACCAGTATTGGGTATTATTGCAGCCATGAATCTCCGACGCAAGAACCTTAGGTATCGGGGGATGACATTGTAGGGCACATTACTCCACTCATGGATCAGAGTCTGCTGAAGGGTGGTATTCATTGTCACTTCATTATCTAGATTTTGCCCTGGATCACATTTGATAGGCCTATGATATTGTTTATGTTCTGTCTCATAGGGAAAAACATTGTCAACGTGGGAACCAAAGTTGCATGCTTTATACCGTATTTTCAGTGACGCAAAGGTGGCTATTGCATGACTAAACACTAATACTGAAATATGTGAAAGCGGGGCGACTTGTATCCCGAAACCTTCTCAGCAAATTCTGTACTCGATATACAGAGGTGTTATTGATAAAATATGACAGGAGAGTAAAATGCCTCAACCCCTCTCACGTGCTTAAGGAAACACATCATTTCTGAGCAGATCCACTTGGGTTGGGGCAATTTTGATTGTTCAGCTTTATGTTCACAAGGAGAAAATCCTCTGGAAGGAGGAAAAACCACACCCATGGGCCCGTATTCATTAACCACTCTCGAGAATATTCTTTGTCTTTCTCTTCAAAATTTTCTAAATCTGAAAGTAACGCAACTTCTGATTGGCTAAACCAAATGGTTTAGCCATTCAGAAGTTGTGTAAGTTTCAAATTTAGAAAATTTTAGAGAATAAGACGGAGAATGTTTATAAGAATGGTTTGTGAATACGAACCCGAGTATAATGTAGGTCAAGTCAACACTATAGACTAGGAAGCTTTAATAAGCTTTTTAAAGATCTCTCACTGAAAAATACCATAGAAGAAATAAAAGTAGCCCTGAGTAAATATTAAAAAAAAAAAAATTTTAAAGACAGAAACATGTATGAATGGCCAAGTAATAATTTACAGTCACTTACAAAAGCCCCCGGGTGATAATTTGTCAAAGTAGAAGGAACCTTTAACACTTAATGCATAAGAATGTTTGTAAGTGTGTTTACAGTTAATATTTATGGCTGAGTTACAGCAATGTGACAGAGATAATGTGTTATTTCTAAATAAGGGACAAAATTAGTGAACTTCACCTCCATTTACAGTGGTTGAATTAGATGACAACAAAAAAGAAATGATAATGTGTCCTTTGAAAACCTAAATGATATTATTTGAAGCAAATGGAGATCCTTGACTATCTCCTTTCCTCTCTCACTGCCATTCATGACTTAAACATTTTCCGACAGCGTAGACCAAGATCAGACTACACAAATGTGGAAATGATTTCTATGCCTGCAAAGGCAAATCCTGTCATTTGAAGACTGGATATCTTGTCTGAAAATATTTTTAGTATCGAAAAGTTTAGGAATTGGTCGTCAGATAAAAAGTTAATTAACCAGTTTGCATCTATTAACATTAGTGTTGTTTATACTAAGATTCAGGTGATACATTACAGACACTGATTTCAACAGCATATTGATCAACATTTAGCTTGCCACTTTCTGACAAAGTACCTAAAACAGACAGCACAAAACCTCCAGTTTGTGTAAAGATGGTGTCTTTGACACGCATTATTTCGGTCGTTTTACGGAGAACGATTAATTATTTACCTCATTCCCAAACGACAAATTTTAGACTCTTCCAAATTCAAAACATCTGCAGACGACAAATTCAAAATTGGTACAAATGAGCTGAAGTTCTTTGATAGGATAGAATAAAAGTCGGGAAATGAGAAAATGCAGGAATATCTTTTCCAACAATGTTTTCAAAAGCCTTGTGTCTCAGAGTGGTTAAAACTTGGGATTGTTTGATAAAGGTTAATATGTTTCTGGGTTTCACCAGTGCAAGGCTCGGGTTTTTAATTGCCATTACCGAAGAACACTCCCACAGAAAACCAAGCACCTCAGGTTAGGATTGGACTTAGACATTCGAATTCGTAACCACTGAACCACATACTACCCTTATCCAGTTTGATCTCGTGCCTAAATGGCGGGCATTTTGAGAAACGTCTCAGTAAAGCAACCTTGGATTGATCAAAGTTTGGTTCCTGGTATTTTACAACATGAAAATATAAATGTCTCCGTTTGTTTAAGAATTACCACGAATAAAAGGCAATGATACAGTTCTAAACAGTTTTTTTTTTTTTTTTATGAAAATAAGAATAAAATTAAAACGCTGCAATGAGTGTTGGTTTCAACCAGACAATTATGTGGTTTTACGACCCTCAAGAAGAGAAACTTTTGTAAACAACGTTGGAAAAGAAGAAAATAAAGGCAACTACAGTATTCTCATTTCCAAATATGGTGTACTTTGCTATCAAAAACAAATCAAAAGAATGTTAAATACTGTAAACTTTTAACGGGCGTAGGTAATGCGAACACAGGTTAGCACTTAATCACCAAAATAGTAATAAATAGGTAAGACATATTCTAAGGCGTACGTAAATGTTACTTTACCTGTATTTTCCTTTTTTCGTTCAAGCAACATATATATTCATGGAAAGCTGTAATGTAACCTATGCTTCTCCAGAAAATACCTTTAAAGCACACGTCAGAGGAAATAAATAAATTAAACAAATATTAATGGACTATCAAGTTTGCAGTAAACGTTTCTCGCAAAAATATTAACAGCTAGATACTAAACTATGTCACATATTTACCGCTATATATAAGTAAAACTAAACGTCTGACAGATGACGAATGACCTTCCTTACGCCCTCTTGTGTCAAAAAAACAACAACAACAACGTTGGCTAGCCAATGACATTGCAGTAAATCAACGAACGTACGTAATTACGTTTGTTTAGCGCGTTTTTCCATAAATAGTCCGTTCCATTCGCCGAAAGGTACTGCGTGTGTGGTTGTCAACACTAGCCTGCGGTCACTTCTAATCTAAGGGTTTTGGGTTGATTTAAATCTTTCAGGACCAAAAATATAGACTTGACCTCTTTCGACGGCTGAAGATATAGAGGATATTTGTTTTTTACGGTGAAAGATCGAAATTTATTTCATCGAGTGAACATCATCGGTAATATTTTCACGAGTGGCGTTGCGCCACTCGTGAAAAATATTACCGATGATGTTCACTCAATGAAATAAATTTCGATCTTTCACCGAAAAAAAAAAAAATCTATTTATTTCATGCTTTTAACCCGGGGGGGGGGGGGAAACTTAATCAAAATCCAGTACAGTTCTTTTCGGTTATTCCCCGTGGCGTATCCCCTTCGTATAGCAAGGCATTACAATATTACGTCAAGCACGAGAAATGTAAGGTAAATTACGTTACATTTCCATCTGGTTGTTAGGCACGCACATTTTTTTCCAATGTAACTAGTGCGCGGGAACAACTCTTTCCGCCTTCAATTGAAGAGTTAGAATATAAAAATCGGTATTTTCACTGGTTGTAACCATGAATTATCGACAAATGTTTCACCGATATTTCTCGATAACCTACCGGAAAGCATGAAATAAAAATTCAAATTCCTATCTCACACGCTTCACTCAAAAAGAGAGTCGACAATATAACTATATTCTGTGAAGTCTAATCTTGATCTTTGCCGTCCACAAAGGCCGATGTTTCTTTCAACGGCGTTGAAAGGGTTACTTAAATACTTTTCATTGGTTAGCTTTGAGCGAGCTTAAAAGCTCACTAGCCTCGAAAAATATGCAGTTCGGGAGTCAAAATGCAGGTAAGACAGTTCATACCATTTAAAATTATGGATATGGGAGTCTGAAAGTGTGTTACAAAGCGACATGTCAAAGTTCCAGTAGCTGGAAGAAAATTGAATTATAAAACTAGAACTGAAGTTAGAGCAATATATTTTAATTTTACAATTTTACCATCAAATTAACCCCCGATTTTTTTTTTACCACTGGCTGGCCTTTGAAAAACAAGACCGCGTAAGAGCTACTTGGAAACGAATACTGAAACTCTTTTGTGGTTCTGTACTAAGAGGAATTATGCATTTATGATGTCAGAATTTGCCCTTTTCCCGTATGGTTTCCGTATTGTTGAAAAGTGGAATTTTCAATGAGACGTCAATATTTAAGGGTATTATGTTCATCCTACACCTCGTTGAAAATAGGAGTAGTTGCTGCTTAATATTTAATACTTGTTGACTGTACAGTGATGAGTTATATGGTAACACATACAAAATATGAACCCAACTCTGGCAAACAGAGGTTTAATGTATCTGTGTGATGCATTATACCAAGCAGGTCATCAAATAATTATGGATCCAAAAAATCCGTTTTGTCTAAACAACCAACTGAATGGTCATTGAACTTTTTCATTTTTTCCGAGCCTAATACCAAGAAGCAGATCTTGAAAGAGCCAGCTTATACAGCAAAGCCGAAAAAAGTCATACAGGAAATCTAGGTTGCATACAGGTACTGCCAGAAGAAACACCTACAAACACAGCAGATATCCCTGTTCTACATGTAACGTTTCTTTCAAGATGTTCATTGAAATGTCCAAAGTTACTTGATGAGATAACTCGTCGTTATATTTTAGCTTAGTTATCGCAGAGGGCTGGTTAAAGTTTGAACATTAATTAAATTTTGAAATGTGATGTGGCCGTGTGTTATCTCCTTCCCCGCCATCTTTCCCCCCTCCCCCCCAACAGCTTTACGTATAATACTTCTGTTATCATGACAAATATTTTTGCATCTGAAATATCTATTGTCAACTCTCTTGAAATTAAGTCAAAATCTAGAGTGGGCCGCGCTACTTCTCTCTTCTCTCTCTAGACTAGATCTACAAATTGAAACACGTTGATAAAAATGAAAGCTTGTGGTTACCATGAAGGAAATGCTCCTTTTCCTCACAAATGTTCCTGTAACATATAAGCCATGCTCTGGCAAAATGAGGCTTAATGCGTCTCTGTGTTGCATCATACCAAAAAAGTCAGTACATAATTTTGGATCCATTTGGTCTAACAATCCACTAGATCTGAATGGGCCTTTGCCATGCAGAAAATTTACCAATAGCAAAAAGTTTTGACACATATCAGCCTGCGCGGACTGAGCAGGCTGACATGGGATAATACTTTTCGCAGATGTATCAAGTCCCTTTTCATAGAGCACGGCTCATATATAAGAAACACTTTTTTTCCTTCAATGAAATCAGATGGCTTCCCTCTCCCGATTTAGTCTGTTGCTGTTGTTGTTGAAATAAGAGCAGTATGTGGTATTAACTTATGTTCATGATAAAGGACCTCACTACTTTTCAAACCTTGAAGTTTGTGCTGTCTTATATGGCTTGCAATACGCGAAAAGGGACATTCGGACATTTGCGTAAAGTGTCCTCTCGGATCAGCCTGCGCAAGTCTACTGTGGCACAAAATCTAATGTAGTCGTAAAGTGCCGTCTCGGATTAGCCTGCGCGGACTGCGCAGGCTGATCCTAGACGACACTTTACGCAAATGTCCGAATGCCCCTTTTCGCGTGTTGCAAGCCAATTATAAGAGACGCTCTGTGAAAATGGTGTATAAAAGCATCTCCGTGATGCTTGATACTAAGCAAGTCATCACATAATTATGGATCCATAAAATCCATTTTGTTTGATAACCGACTGAATCATGAGGCACACTGGGTCCTTTGATATACAGAAAATCGACCGACAGCAAGAAGTTTCGACCCTGGTCAGCCTGCGCGGATTGCGTCGGCTGATTTTGGTCGAAATTTTTTGCACATGCATTGAGCTGCCATGAAACAGAGTATAGGCTATAGTTTCACCAAGTTTCTTAATCTTTGAACACTCGTACTTCGACGATTACATAATTAATATACATGATGAATCGGATAAATAGGAAAATAATCAACTTTTATTTTCTTAAAACCTACTCCTTAGAATTTCTAGGCAAATCAATACCGCATTAATACCAATTGTAATAAACAATCCCTGCAAGTTTCAAAAATGTGGACTTAATCGCATGATTAACACACACACAAAAAAAAAAAATTAAACTTGCACAAGTCTTTATTTGTTGCATCAAGGGGTCGAGCCTGAGAATGAGAAAAACCCAATTATCCGTCAGAGAATATGGTGCCATTCAAGACGAGATTTTTTAGTTAGATATTGTGACCATGGCAACAATTACACTTCTTGTCGCAGTTTCTAGCTCTACTGGCCAGAAGAGCTTATGTCTTGCCACGGTTTCCGTCTGTCCTGGTATTTGTACTTGTTAACGCGATTAACTTAGCCTGGGTCCAGGCGATAATATTTAATCACTCAGTACCACGCTTTCCTAAATGGGGTTTGCTGTTGATTTTTGGTACTATTCGTTTATTGCCTCCGTTATCATTACCCTCCAATGTCCCCAAAAAATCTCGTCCTGAATGGCTCCATATTCTCTAACTGATAATTGGGTTCTTCTCGTTATCGGGTTCAACCCTTTGATGCTATAAATTAAGATTTATGCAAGTTTCAAAAGAAACTCTAAACATCTACTCTTCCCGAATTAAATTCCCTGCTTTCTTTAAATTCAGAAGGGTTTAAAATAAGCTATTGAAGTAATTCAAACTGTGCACACTAAATGCAAGTCCGACCACAACTGCATACTTAATCGTAGTCTGGGTTCCAGTCCGTTCATTTTTTTCCTTTTCTATCATTCGGACTTGACTTTACCCATTTTTGACAATAACACCAGTATTGTCTAAAAACCTTTCCTTCCTCAATAAAGTATAAAGCAAGAAAACTTTTATAATATGAACATTGCTTACTCCATTTTCACACAGAAAGCTGATAAATTTAGACATACTGAACATCATAATGAGATAAAACAAAGGTGAAAAATTCAAAGGAATTTTACCCTCTTGAATAATACATGAAACATAGAAGGTCATCAACAACTGCTTGATACAAGCAGTTGTTGATCCTCTAAAAGCAGCGATGAAGCCATCCTGGGTTCAATAAGCCATTTCCTTGTCCCACAACGTTTTCTAGCCTTTCAAAAAACAAATCAAATCTTTTGAGCCACATAAGCTTTGTGGTCTAGGTTGTTTGCAATTTGGACCAGTCTAAAATATTGTCACGGGTAAACAGTTAATTAAATGTATAATTTGCTACATCAATTTGTATGTAGCGAGAAAGACATGGTGAAAAATTGAGCAAATGCTAAAATTCAATCATTCAGCTAATTTCCTTCAGTTATATACTCACTTTATTTTGATTCTATCCATAACAGAATCTCTACAACAGCATGGTTGGGTTCAGGATAAATCAATATTAACACAAATCTTTTGTTATTATCTATGATTTATTTATCTTTTCAATAAAAAATGAAATGAAACGCCCCAGAGAATGGTTTCAGGACTATTAAGCATGAAAAACAGATTTTGAATTCCATATTCTTTTTTATTTCTTTTTACAACAAGACTTCTTTAAAAAAAAAAAAGCCCTAACAGCATAGGATCTGGAAAGGTGTTTGTTGGACTGTTCCATCTTCTTAGAAATTCTTGAATAACATCAGGATCTAAGGGCATCAACGATAAATGGCACTACAAAAAAAAAAACAATTATCTACGAGTTGACTTGACCTTAGTGAGAACCCATTTGAGAACCTTTGAAAGTAACAAATATGGACACATAGTGCCAAAAGCAAACATTACTCACATTACTCAAAACAGTACCTGACCGCCTATCGACAAGAATGAATGAATGAATGAATGAATGAATGAATTAATTAATTATTTGACAAACAGAGTTTTTCGTCATACAACATGACAAGCATTGTATTTGTACAAACTTTTTCCTTTTACTCAACATCATACCCTTGCATATCAGTTCATAATATAACTATTATTTAAGAAGTAGTTGCTCTCTAGTCTGGAATAAATTGTCCATTCTCCATCAAAATTTCACACATCTGTCAATAAAGACATCTCTCATTCAAATATCTTTCCTATTGTATCGCTATCACAGTCACGTCATCTATGTGACAATGCAGAAATAATAATTATAAAAAGAGAAAAGTTCTCGATGCGAGCAGAGTCAAACTTAGGGTTCGAATATTAATTATAAAAAGAGAAACGTTCTCGGAGCGAGCAGAGTCAAACTTAGGGTTCGAATATTACAAAGTACGAAAAGATGCGACGGGTTGCTTACGCGCTCGCAGTATTCCACATGTAATTACATATGCTGCAACAGTTTGTTTCACAAGTCGGCTAGCCATCGTCTTTTCTTCCTCAGCACTCGTATCATCTCTAGGAGGTAATCGCATCATTTTGAACTGTTTCTTTTATCACTTGTTCGGTTTGACCAGAACTGCAAGACGATAGTGCGAAGAGATTGCATGCGTTTCGGTGACTTTGACGAAAAGTGGCATACTTGATTTTAGTCGCAATATTTTTCACAACTGACTTGGGAATTCGAACAAACAACTGCTTGTTCTGTATAAAAGATTATCGATACGCTATTTCCTAAAAAGGTGTCAACGGATGACTTTCTGTCGCTTTCGTAAACTTCACCGTACAACTTACTGTGTCTCTGACGTTTTCATGCATTGCAGCATGCACTGCAGGATGCATTGCAGCACTGTCTATTTTTTTCTTCAACTGCACATTTTAGACCTGATCAAGTTGATAGCATTTGCAGACGTCCAAATAAATATTGGTAAAATGATGTGATTTTTATGTATTTTCTTGTTTAGAGTACAAAACATGTGGGGGACAGAAGAAAATTGGAAAAGTGCTGGAAACAAGCAAAACCCCCCCCCCCCCCCCACAGTATATCATTCAAACGCGAGGTTTCACAGTAGGCCCACAACCTTACCATTTCTCTTTCTGATGGAGTGGTACAAATAGACGATCGTGAAGCGTCAATACTCTCTCTCTCTCCATATTCATTGACACAAAATGACATATAATAAACATCATCGTCCAAGTCAATTGCGGCATGAAAGTTGGGATACCCCTTCACAGTGGACTAGTTTGAAGTACGTTTGCGTCTTAATGCCTGTGATTAAACCGGTACATGTAACTCTCGGGTTGTTGGTTGTCATGTATGCTGTGAGTGTGTGTGTGTGTGTGTGTGTGTGTGTGTGTATGTGTTTTCTGTTTTTTTTTTCACTATTTTTTTTCCCTTTATGCATTTCCAGGTTTATGTTTACTCACGTGTCTAAATTCATTATACGAGGGGTGATCATAAAGATCGTGGACCACCTCGTTATTTTGAACTATTACACGTAGGATTACAAAAAATTGCATAAATGAGCATTAATTATCTGGTTACTGACTCAAGCTTTCAAATGTCGTCATATTCAAGTAGGTAAAGTATGACGTCATTTTCATGACGTCATATACTGCATCAGTGGTCCAAAATGTCTGAAGACATTTTATTTAAGCCAAGAGTGATCGTAAAGTTTTACATCAAAGTCGGAAAGTATTTATTGGAAATCAAAACCGATTTAGTAACAGTTTAACGACGTTTATCACAAATGTTTGTGTGCATTCTACTGCGCGTATCTTTTTGTCATGGATAGTGAATCAAAGTGCACCTATGTATTTTTGCACATAGATCTATGGTAATACTACTGGTGCACTGAAACAAGTAGCACTCTCTTCCGCTAGTATTTGTAAAGAGAAAACAAGAGTGGCAAATTGTCGCAAGATACGCCCGTCCCACCACCAGTTGTCGAGGGGGGATAATAATCGTAAAGGGCAGGTAGAGGAAAATAGTAGTGCAGCAGAAATTATGTAAGTGATTGAAATAGGCATGAATGTCTCCTCTAATGTTAAGGAAACATGCATATAAAGTTTCAGGTCATTGCAACATGAAAAGACAAAGTTATATTGTAGAGAAGCATGAAAAGCTGTAAAAAAACCATAATTAATAGGGAATAATTCCAAAAGGGCATTAGGTATGGTTACAGCTCCAGTGCATTGCACTTTTTGTAACTGCAACAAAAATGTTTACCAAGTCTCAAGTCAATTTGACTTGAGATGATAAAGTTCCATTCCGAACTAGCAAGAAATACCTGTAAAAATGAAGATCAAAGTGGAATTACTCAAAATCGGCGCTAGGTAGAGTTATTGTTCTTGCGCACGGTATTCCGTAATATTGCAACAAACATGCATACCAAGTTTGAAGTCGTTCTGACTTCAGATGACAAAGTTATATTCCGGACAAGCACTAAATGCTGTAAAAATGATCAAAGGGTAATAACTCAAAGACAGCACAAGGTAGAGTTACAATTCTTGCGCACTGCATTTCCAAATATTGCAACAAATAAGCATACCATTTTTCAAGTCATTCCTACTTAAGATGAGAAAGTTATGCTATCGACAAGCAAGAAATGCTATAAAAATGAAGATCTAAGGGGGAATAACTCAAAATTCATGCTAGGAAGAGTTATGGTTCTTGTGTACTGCAGTCCATAATTTTTCAACAAACATGCATACCAAATTTGAAGTTGTTCAGACTAAAAATGACAAAGTTATATTCTGGACAAGCAGAAAATGCTGTAAAAATGACGATCAAAGGGAAATAACTCAATGACAGCACGAGGTAGAGTTATGGTTCTTTCGCACTGCACTCCATATTATTGCAACAAACACAAATGCCAAGTTTCAAGTCAGTCGGACTGGAGATGACAAAGTTATGCTCCGGACAAGCAAAAAATGCTGTAAAAATGATCAAAGGGAAATAACTCAAAGACAGCATGAGGTAGAGTTATGGTTCTTTCGCACTGTACTCTGTATTATTGCAACAAACACCAATGCCAAGTTTCAAGTCAGTCAGACTGGAGATGACAAAAGTTATGTTCCGGACAAGCAGAAAATGCTGTAAAAATGACGATCAAAGGGAAATAACTCAAAGACAGCACAAGGTAGAGTTATGGTTCTTTTGCACTGCACTCCGTATTATTGCAACAAACACAAATGCCAAGTTTCAAGTCAATCGGACAGGAGATGACAAAGTTATGCTCAGGACAAAGAACTGGACGCCGCCCACCCACCCGGACGCCCGTACGCCATGGGTGATCCCATAATACGTCCCGTCTTCAACGGGCGTATAAAAATGAATCTGTGAACTGTCATTGTGAAATAACTAAAATATTGTTGACATGGCCTTACACACCAAACAAGCAAACAAAAGCAAGAAATATCAAGCTGTATAAGTATCGCTGTTTCCACTTTGAAAATTATTGTGGAAAAAGGAGAAATCGCCCCTAATAAGCAATTTCTCCTTATCCCACTATGTGTGCTGAGCTTTTTTCCTATTTTTTCCTAGAAAAAAATTAACTTCCTCAGTGAACTTCATCCCTGTTTCCTGACGAAATCAGTACAGATAGGTGCCATTTTTATTTTTCTTACTGTTAAGAATTATAAATACTATAATTGTGGCAATTTCAAGAAAAATCTGTACGTTAGAAAGTATGTATTTATTAAAGATTAACCTTTATTTCGGTCAAATTATCTCCCTTTATAACTAAATGGTCTATATAACATCCAAATTTGTACATTTACCATGCTTAAAACCAGGCTTTTATATGTTTTTGTTTTTTTTTTGGCTAAACTAAACGAATATTCGTTGAAATGACGTATATTTGTATATTCTTCTGTAGACTGGTATCAGTCCGTTAAATAGAGTATTTTCAGTAAAAAAAAAAGACCATCAAATAAAACTGCAAAAAAATACACTAACATTATGGTCTGAATGTCTGATTTAACCTGTATTTCAGATGAAGGGCAAGTAACAACTCATATTTCTGTGAGTTTACTATAGTTGTGTACCTTGTTTATAAGAATGACTCAAATGCAGGGCCTGAATGCCAGGCTAATTCTTCTGGTAAGTTTCCTGACTATTAAAGAAAAGTGTGTTAAATCCAATATAAGCTGATCACAAAAGCTCACCTTGAGCACTATGTGCATTAAAAATTGTGGATAATGGAGAAAATACTGTTATTCAAGTTTTTCTCCAATCCCAAAATGTTTTTCTTACCTTTAAATACAAAGCTAATCATGTAAACCAGCGATAATATCTTATCAAAAATGCTTTCAAATTTCACAAGTAGAAAGATATTCATTTTCTTCTGGCGAAAGGTTCAAAACAACTTGAACATGTAAAATGTGGGTTTTCCAGGAAAAAGTTTCCAACACAGTGTTTGAAAATCATTTTTAATTACTGATCTCATGGATTTACAATCAAGTTTCCTTTTTGACCCTTTACCGCAAAATAAAATTTTAGAATTGTCTATATTGAAAGCATTTTCAAACGATAAAATGTTTCTCAAATGATGAGGTATGTCTTCAACAGGGTAGAAAACATTGTGGGAAAAGGAGAAAATGCTGGTTACCAGCATTTTCTCCTTTTCCCAAAATGTTTTCAAATACCTTCTCTCTCTCAGTCGTTAAAACTCAGAACTGTATGGTAAACGGTGAAATATATGTACCACTGCATAGGAAAAAAATATTTTCATGTATGTCATGGAACAGCACTACTTAAATTTAAGGCAGATTAGAAGTATTTTATAAGCCTTTACCAGACAATGTTCATAAATATTTCAGATTTAAAGTACCACACTTATTAACATTTGCTTTAGCTGAAAGTGCAGATCAAGATCAAAGTTCACTTAATGGGCACTCAGATCTTGGACCTGTACTGCTTATTATTTAGTTATTCAATATTCTGGCAGAAGCAGACTACTTAAACAGGCAATACATGAGCCATGCTCTGTGAAAAGGGGGCTTAATATAGAATGCATCTGCAAAATGTAGTGACCAAGGTCAGCCTGCGCAGGCTGCCCTGGATTGAAACCTTTTGCTTTTGATAAATATCTGCATGTCATTGATAAACATACCCCATGATTCAGTCAGTTGCTAGACAAAATGGATTTTATGGATCCATAATTGCATATTGATTTGCTTGGTATAATGCAAGGTGGAGATGAATTAACCCCCCCTCTTTCCCAGAGCATGGCTTCTGTACATGTGTTTATGTTTCTCTTTTTCTGATATATACATTGTATGATCTGACATGAGTTGGCATTTAAGATAAGATGTTACTGAACAAGTCTGGAAAATGTTATTGAGCAGCCTGTAGTGAGCTTTATAACATTTTTTCATGCAAGTTAGGGTTATGAATTTTATTTCAAAAGCCAAGAAATGTCGGATTCTTTTTATTCAATAACAATATGTCACAAATTAAAGGTCAGAATATGTAAAACCACTAATCCACATGCAGTTATTTTCATGAATAAAACCTGATCACTTATCTGAAAGAAGAATAAAATGGTGTCACATTTGACATCACAAAATGGTTATCTCAAACATTTATAAGATAGGACAATTAATAATGAGTATATAAGGCTGAAAACAAGGAAGGTTATGTGGTGGAGAAAATCTTTCATTTATTCGAAACTATAAGTTTTCAAATTAAATAGAAGTTATAAAGTTGAGACTACTGGCCATTATATCATCAAAACATGATTTTTTTTTGCTGGGGGGGGGGGGGGGGGGAAAGGGGGGTGTGCTGCTAGAACTGTTAACAAATGCTGTAAAGCAACAGGTCAAACACAGTTTCATTCATATTTTCAGACTTTCAAACAGACAAACACTACCTTTCCCAAAACATGATAAAAATATGCTTGAGGTTACAATAACCATTGATTCATCTATCATCATGCACTTCAGCTCTATTAATTTCTAAAACAACTGTTCTTGTAAAATTCTGTTATTTTCACCCTTGCAGTATTGAGCCCGCATTTATTTGTTTAGGTAGACAGTGTAGATCAAAATCAGACTGTATAGAATGTGCAGTCCGATCTTGAATCTTAACTGTCCTTTACTTTGCCAGGTATTCTAACAAAAACAGCTTCAAAATTGCAATGCATCTCTAGTATTTACTGTACTGCAAAGTCTGTTTCATTTAATTAGTACTGCAAGGGTTTAATAGAAATTGTGAGACAGACACTTTACAGGATTTATATACTACATATATAACACATTACAGCATGTTTACAAAAAATATTAAATTCATGGTTATTTCAATGAAATCAATCTCAATTTTACAAGTCATAAGGTGCACTTCTATATGAAATGACATTGAGACAGTAATTATTCTTACAGTAAATATTTACACTGGTTGCTCAGATCATCTAAATTTTTCTTACTTTATTATGGAGCTCTGACAGTTCTTATAGGTAAAACATGATAACAAATACAAATTACCATGTTTCATTTACAATGTTTCAACTAAAATATTGCTGCAGAAAAATAACTTTAGTGAAACATCTCATAAAACATCTTATTATGTAGATTCAAAATAAGATTGCTCTACCCTGCAGTCTGATCTTAATCTTACTTGTCTGCAATCGCTCCATGACACATTGACATCAGCAGACATTTTTCCTTCTTTTTGTATGCAGCAAACCACTTTTCAAAACACTCTGCAATAAACTCTTTACCAAACAACAGAATTCTTGGCTAAACCAATTTGATAGCGTAAGCTGACAACAAAATACATGTCACTCAAAATTGAAAATTAATTTGGCAAGGACAGAAAACATTGTGGGAAAAGGAGAAAATGCTGGTTTCCAGCATTTTCACCTTTCCCAGAATGTTTTCAAAAGCTTCATTTATCAGGGTCATGAAAAGTGTGGATTGTGCGGTAAAGAGTTAATTACAATTTTCTTACAACATGCCATTTCTACCTATACCTTAATTTTTGTACATTTTTTGTAACCAGCCACAACTCATAAAACCACATTTTTTTCTACACGTCTTCACCTTTTACCATACAATCTGGATTCTAAATTACCCAATGGTAGGTTTTGGAAAAAAATATTTGTGGGAAAATACTTAAAACTAAAATTTTCTCCTTTTCCCGTAATTTGTTCTCTCCAATCAAAGACAATTTCCACTATTAGAAGCACCTTCAATTTGTCGTCTGCAAATGTTTTGGCTTTGGAAAAGTCCAAAATGTTGCCAATTTTGAAATGACTAGCAATTTTTTTTTTATTTTGTGGGTTATCACTACAGCACAAGGACATTTCCAAAGTTAGATGCAGCATATTTGTGTCAGAAGTGAATGAATTCAATGATCCTGATTACCAACATAACTTTTATACTTGAGTTTATGACTGTGTACTGAGGCCGTAGAACAAACTCACATTCTAGTAACTAAGTCCAGTGGTACATAGCACCAAGTTTGATACATGACCCTGAATAGATAAAGGTCAGCAATATATAATATCAGCACTATAATTTGTCCAGACTAAACATTGAGTAGACGTCTCACATTGGCACATGACTAAAGAGATATGATACAGATTCCCCATTGTGTGTACGTCTGATGGCTTCTGCCATGATCATAGATATGTCCATACACTGCAATGAACAAGATAACACACATACATTATGAGTCATGCTCTGTGAAAAGGTGGTTTAACTCTTTACCACAGGAAGAAATCACAGACTTGTCCAACTTGAAAGCATTTGCAGATAACCATTTAAATGTGGCTGAAATGATGGAATTAGTCTTTAACTCATTACCAGACGACAAATTTTTGGCTTGTCCAAATCGAAAGCATTTGCAGACAACAAAATAAAAGTGACTCAAAATTTGAAAATTGTTTTGTGAAGGGTAGAAAACACTGTGGAAAAGGAGAAAATGCTGGTTACCAGCATTTTCTCCTTTTCCCACAATGTTTTCTAAAGGCTTCTTTCTCAGGGTTGTCAAAAGTAGGGATTGTGTGGTAATGGGTTAAGAGGCTTGAAAACATGGAGCGAAAGGGAGAAAATGCTGGTTAACAGCTTTTTTTGCTTGTTTTTGTTTTCCGCAATGCTTTCAAAAGGCTTCTTCCTCTCGGTTGTTTAAAGTTGGGACTATGTGGTGAAGGTTAAATCAAAAGCATCAATCCGTGTAAATCTTAAGTATGCTGACATAGGTCAAATTTTTTGAAAATGGCGAGTTTTCTGCATGTCAAAGGACCAGTCTACCACATGACTCAGCAGCTTCAAAATGGATCTATATAATGAGGCGACTTGCCGAATACAGTGCATTAAACCTTTACCACATAATCCCAAATTTTGACAACCCCAGAGAAAAGGTTTTTTGAACACATCGTTGGAAAAGGAGAAAATGCTGGTGACCAGCATTTTCTCCTTTTCCAACATTGTGTTCTACCCTTTCAAGGAAAAAAAATCTTGATTTATACAACAGTTAGCTTGTCGTCTGCAAACGCTTTCAATTTGGACCAGTTTAAATTTTTTCGTCTGGTAAAGAGTTAAAAAGATACACTAAACTCCCTTTTCCATGAGCACTACTACATACAATATACAGCCAATCCTGAATTCAGAGGCCAGTCAAGAGAAGTAATAAAGGTGGTCTCTCAGATCAGTCAGTCCTTTAATGCATTACACTAATTTCACTTTTTACCAGATGGAACAAATTCAGACTTGTTAAGTTGGAAACATTTGCAGATGAAATATCAAAAATGGTTCATAAAATGGGATAGGATCTGAAAGGGTAGAAACATTGTAAGAGAAGAGAATGAGCTGGTAAGTAGCTTTTTCTAATCATTTGGGTCAAATTTGACTGGTCATGCTTTTCATTTAGACAAGTCTAAAATGTCATCATCTGGTAAAGAGTAAAAAAAATTTTCTTCCCAAATTATCTGAAACAATTTCGGAACATACAGAAATAACTAAAATATAGAAAACAGGCTTTACAGTACATTTCGAAAAAAAATGATATTCAGCCATAAATGAAATCGAAGGTTATAGCATTGAGTTACATGTACCTGTATTTTTGGAGCATTTTTCATTCTCTCTTGCTGTGGAATGGTATTAGTGACCACAACTGCTTCAAAGGCAGAGTTATTGATGCGAGAGATTGCAGGACCAGACAGGATCCCATGTGTACAAATAGCATAGACTTTCACAGCCCCAGCTTCTAGCAATCTAGTAAAAGAAAGAGAGAGACAATGTAAGTGATTATTGTTGTCCAATACTTCATGTAACAAATGTTTCTCACAATCACTATCAACATTGTGCTGATTTTATATTGACATAAGCTATATTCCCGTTTAGTCTACTTTCCAAACCACTGCTAAAGAAATTTTTATCCTAATCTATCTTCTTCATCTAGAATTCTGTGTAATAAATCAAAATGGTGTGAAACTTGAACAATCCTTCACACAAAAAAAGCTTAATGAATAAAATAGCTATCTATTGCAAAATTTTAAACCATAAACTCAAAAGTAGCAATTGGTCAATTTCTGCTTAATTCTGCACAAATTCTGTGCACATAATCTCTGAAATTCAATACATGTACTATCTTTTTCTTTCCCTCAGTGGGGTCAGTTTAAATTTTATTTCCCCTTCTCAATTTTTTATGTTCATATCAGCACCAGGAACAAATCATTCAAAGTAAATGGATACTTTCTTAGAAAACAATTCATTGTTCATGATGTTTAAACAGAATTTAAGTCATATCAGAATTACAGTTCACCCATTGCATTCTTTTCCTTCACTATTACTCAGGCTCTGCAGTACCTTGTAAGATGATAATCCCTTGCAACCAGTGCTATCAGTAGTGATAAAACCAAGATTTCCTCATTACTTATCCTACACCTTAAGCACTGACCTATGGAGGGCCAAAACACCAAATCAACATAATGTTCAGTACTGATTTCTTTCTGAAAAATTTTCTATCAATCCTCAGCCACATTTTAAGATTCACCACACTTGCACTTCCTACTACATGTCTGTTTCAAAAGTTCAAAGCATAAAAAAAGATATCAACCAGCTAAATTTGTACATAGAGAGATATGTATCTATGTATGCAGCTTTCTACTCACTTGTCTGCAGCATGACAAACTGTACCACAAGTGTCCGCCATATCATCCACTAGGATTGCTACCTTATCTTTTACATCCCCTACCAGGACCATTGAAGACACTTCATTTGCCTTCTTACGTTCTTTGTGAATGAGAGCAAAATCTACATTCAGTCGATCAGCAATAGAAGTCACCCTAACAAGAAAGTAAAGGGTTAATCTGTAGAGTGCAAAATAAACCAACTGAGTCAAGCTGTTGACTAAGGGGTTTTTGTGCATCTCCATGATGCACATAATTATGGATCCATAAAAACAAATTTGTCCAATAACCAACGAACCATGAGTACTGTAAGAGTGATTCTTTGACATACAGAAAATTGACCAGTAGCAAAAATGTCCAACCAAGCTCAGCTTACTCTGACTGTGCAGGCTGGCCCAGGTCGATGCTTTTTGCATATGCATTAAACCCCCTTATCACATGGCATGGCCCAATTTATATTGTGTAAAAAGATCCATATACCGTCATTTCAAAAAGCCTTTTTGGCCAGAACAGCTTTCAACATTTCTGACAGTGTAAACAAAGATCACACTGTAAGTATAAAGTCTGACATGTTAACAATTGCCAAACAAACCCATAAACCAGAGAAAACAGATGAAGACCCATCACAATAGCTCATCATTGGGCAATCTGTGCTAAGGTGAGCTAAAATGAAGAAAATCAAGGCAATACTGTTTTAAATCTATACTTTACATTGCAGCGTTTTCACAACCCTGAAAGAGAAAGCTTTTGAAAACACTGAGAGAAAAAGGACAAAATGCTGGTAACCAGCATTTTCTCCTTTTTCAACAATGCATTCTACCCTATCAGAGAGTTTAAGCTCATTTGTAACAATTTTGAATTTGTCGTCTGCTGATGTTTTGAATTTGAAAGTCTAAAATTTGTTGTCTGGGAAAGAGTTAAAATTAAAGAGATGCACACTATTCCAAACTATTCACCACAACTTGCAAAACAAGGTTTTCTATACCTTTTGGCACCACCTGCATCAGGGGAGACAATACAAGAGTTTCTCCATTCCTGAATATTGTCTTTGATCCATTGCAATACTGCTGGTTCTGCATAGAGATTATCCACTGGTATATCAAAAAATCCCTGGAAAAGAAAATTGTTTGAATCTTTACTAGACAAAAACAACTCAGCCTTGTTAATATAAAAAGCATTAAATTCCAATGACAAAACGTTTCTCAAATGACGGGATTTGCACATATTATAATAATAATAATAATGATAATAATGCAATATAACTCAATGTGTCACATCACTTTCAACATTGTTTCGGTCATATCACGGCAACAGTACACTGGTTCAGGTGTGTCCTGAATTTCAACTGTGCTAGGCATGGGTAATCAGATGTCTTGCCTAAGGACACTTCCATGAATAACACAGGGACTTGAGTAAGGATTGGACCCAGGGCCTCTCAGGGTTTTGAATTGTACATCTTCACCAGAACAACACAGTGCCCTGTGTAACGGGGAAAAAAAGAGAACCAAGTGTGCATATACAAGATTCCAGCTAATTTATATAGTGATCATCACTATTATTTCAATTAAACTCATATTTTACTCTTCCCAAACAACAAATTTTAGATTCTTCCAAATTGAAAGCATCTGCAGACAACAAAAAGTGGTACATTTAAGCTGAATATCTTAGATAGGGTAGAAAACATTGTTGACAAAGTAGAAAATGCTTTTTACAAGAATTTTATACTTTTCCCCCAATATTTTCAAAGGGTCTCTACCTCAGGGTCATTAAAACTCAGGATTGTATGGTTCGTCCTATACCACACAATCCTGAATTTTAACGACCCTAAAGAAGATAGCCTTTGAAAACATTGTGGGGAAAGGAGAAAATGCTGGTAACCATCATTTTCTCCATTTCCCACAATTTTTTACTACTCTATCAAAGACAGAAGTTATCATTTGAGCAGCCTTAACTTTGTCGTCTGCAAATGCTTTCAATTTGGTTGAGTCCAAAACTGTGTTGTTTGGGAAAAAGTTAAGGGTTAAATCCTTTACTTTATACTGTACCTGAATCTGTGAAGCGTGCAGGTCCATGGTAATAATATGGTCCGCACCAGCTGTAGACAGCATGTTGGCTACCAGCTTGGCTGATATCGGTGCTCTGCTCTATAACAAGAAAAAAATCTCACATACAATTGTTGGAACATTCTTAATGCTTACCTTTAGCCAAAAGACAACATTATAAGCATTTGTAGACAATATAAATCAATCTGTGCAATATTGTCAGAGAAGGAGCAATTGCTTGCTACATGAAAGTACACCACAGCTCCCTCAAAACAATGTGTGCAAGCTGGCCACACTGGTAATCATGTATTTTCCACCTGCTTTAATAGGCCATTCCCCTGCAGAAATGATGGGTAGGCAATAAGAAAAGGCCTACATTTTCGCAACACAAATGACCAGACCTTCCAAAGTTTTGATGACTTGGTAAGACAACTCTTTACCATGCGTAGAAAAACACTTTGCAGATGACAATTTAAAGGTGTCTAGATGGTGGGGTTTGTTTCTTAAAGGGTAGAAAACTTGTGGGAAAACGGGAAAAATCTGGTGACCTGCATTTTCTCCTTTTCCAATACTGTTTCAGAAGTCTTCCACTCCAGCATTATTTAAGTACTAGATTTTTTAGTAAATGGTTCTATGTTACTACACCTTTTACACAAGAGCTCCCTAAAAACTATTTCTTTAAGGAGTCTACAGTATAGGCCTGGAGTCTCTGAAGTCTCCTTGGAAAGAAAATCGTAATGAGAGAAGTATGCAAAATTGAAAGAACCATTATTTTGTTAATCAGTAAATACGATTAAAAAAACAGAATATTTTACTTTGTCCTTTTTATCCTGTCTGGCGTAAGGAAAACAAGGTATGACTGCAGTTACACGACACGCTGATGCAATTTTGCATGCATTAATCATGATCAGTAGTTCCATGAGCATATCATTCACTTCAGAGCAGCCTGTCTGTACAATATAAACATCCTCTCCCCTCACTGACTCCCCTATCTCTACACTGAAAGTACAGAAGGTACAGAAATAATACACATCATAATTACAGGAGTGGTATCAACCAGCATCTGAAAATAGGTCCACCTGCTTCCTGAAACATTGTAGTAGACAGCACTGGAAAATACTTTGGGGAAAAAAGCAATAGCTTGTAACAAGATATTGCTCCTTCTTCCACAATGCTTTCCACGTAATTCTGAATGACAAAAACATCCTCTTGTCCTACAGACTTTCGTAACTGAATAAAACTAACTGACCTATGAAATTGGAAAATTAATTCCTGAAGTTTCCAAAATGATAATGAAAAGTTTCATTATGAGGTCTTATACCAAAGATACCGTTTGGTTTGGTACTATCCAGCACTAACAGAGATCTGAACTACAAGTTTGGTAAACTGGGTTTATATACTAAACCAATAGTGGTTTCTGCAACAAGGTTATTATGCAATACTCATGAACCTGAATTTGATTAGTTTCTTGATCTAAAGGGTAGCTCCAATTTTGTGATTGTTTCACAGCTACATAGACACAACCACAAAAATAACATATGAGAAGTCCTCCTAATCAGGAGTGAAATAAAACCAATTCTAAATAGTAGAATTAACTTTTACTAAAACTGTTTTTTACGATCAGAATTAAAGAGTGGTGTGATGATTTGTTTGTTAGATTATATTGTTGTTTAATGCCATTTTAACAGCTTAGGTTATTTCACTGCTGTCAGTGCATATTTTTCCTAGCTTTCTTACATCAGTACCAAGACAACTTTCTTTCCAAGTCACTAACTACTTTTATCACATGAATCAGCGGTGAGAGGTGAAAAATCCACTAAAAGAAAGTTTGCCTCAAACAGTTATCGAACCCACAAGTCATGTGAAGACAAATCCAAACTAGCTACAGTGTTTCTGGTAGCTCATGAGTTTTGGGGGTCATCTGTGACTCCATGTTTAGAATTTGGGAGTCATTCAGAAATGTTAAGGATCATGGTCTTTAACCAGTTAAATGTTGTTTCACATGTTGTTTCCCATTGTAAAAGTTGCAAAATGCTACAATTTTTATATGACAGTGGTTTTAAAAGAACAAGTTAAAGATAATGTCATCTGTCATCCTGATTACTCCATTCAGTCGGTGACCATGACCAAGCGTGTACAAACAACTTTAAAGTATGGATTTCATACAGTAATATTGGGGAGACAATCACAATGTCACACAGAATAATGTAACATTTTTTAACTACTACAGTGTAAACCAGTAAGAAATAATTCAGTGGTAAAAAGTGGGTTCAATATTATTCTGTGCATACAAAATAAACTTGACGATTTTTTAAGATATATTCATTATTGAATCAATCTGTTATATTACTTTTTAGTTCTGTTTTATGTTTTATCACGGAAGACACAAAGTGTAAATTTAGTTGCGTCAGCCTTTCATTTTCTTTGTAAATAATGCAGGAATGCAGACTCTCTGAGATACTGTAGGTACTGGGTGTAAAAAGTAACTTACACTCACATTAAGTTTTCACTAAACTTCTTATCAATTTATTATACACATCCAACTTACAAAACTTGTCTGGTACCAAACTAATGCAAATCACTGGTGTGTATGCCAATAAATGGAATTCCATAGCAATGTTTAATTTGTACTGCGCAAACTTCAGTTGGTCAACTGTAAAAATGGGCTTATGACTTCGTTCGTATATAGTAAGTAAACATAGGCTAGTTCGACCAAAATTTGAAAATTTACTCGATCTATGGGTCGCAGACAAGATGTTGACGAGGTATACGAGCTGTGAATCCCCCACCCATCACGACCAATCATGAGTGATCAATATATTCGATTGTCAATGCTTCCTTACCAGCATTCCCCGTTGCTGAATTTCTTCGTTGTTACTTTGCCTGGCTCAATTCCCAGCCGTTCACATATTTTATTGGCAAGATCTGTATGTGAGCTACCGCTGAAGACTTTGATATTTGGCATTTTGGCGTCCGTCCCGACTGTCGACCCAGATTTTTCGTCAGAGTTAGAGCCAAACATCAAACTGCACGAGGGTTGTTGTTGTTGTTGTTTTGTCTTCGGTAAAATTCGGATTTAATCTGAAAGACTCAGCAAAATATTCGATAATGTTCGTGATATTTTGGTCGCGGGCTTTCGTTTTTAAACAAGCGCGTCGTCCTACAAACAATGAGAATAAGGTTCAAGTTGTTTGACATACTTTTTTCCGAGCACCCGCCAATGAAAATCCAAGACGTAGTTATAACGATTAATACAAACCAGATATTTCTGCGAAGTGTGTCATAGTTTTCCCGTCAGTTATCAAATAATGCAAAAATGAAAGTTTCATATGAGGTATATTTTCAAAGGTTTATTATTCAGCCTCAAAGAACATGGCGTGTACAAGATGAGATGTAACAGACGTAGAATATTACAACTAAAAATCTAAAATCAACACCATCACTTATCTACACGCTACCTTAACAATAATCCCTTTTTTATCTACATGTATATGTTCTGCTTTGTAACTTACTCAGGTGCAGCTTACATCTTCTTACAGGAAGTTTACTGGTCAGATTCATTTAATTAAAGAAAGTTTAAACATGTATGCACCGAGAAATGGAACATCTGATCAGGGATCGTATATATAGAATCCCTGATCTGATCAAGGGTTAACCACCTGTTGTAGTGGACGTTGGGTGGACACATGACCATATGCCCGGCTAGCTCAATTAATAGAACTGCAGTACTAGTGTCCCGGAGGTCGTGGGTTCGAGCCCCACGTCGGGCACACTTTTCGCCCTTGATTTACTTCACTGG
The DNA here is from genome assembly GCA_946811185.2 of Hippopus hippopus. Taxonomy (NCBI): domain Eukaryota; kingdom Metazoa; phylum Mollusca; class Bivalvia; order Cardiida; family Cardiidae; genus Hippopus; species Hippopus hippopus. The sequence continues at coordinate 35,837,973 of OX328100.1, forward strand.
CGACGAGGTCAATTGGTGAGCGCGGGTAAGCGGCACCGGCGGTCCGTGGGGATTGAAGGGGGGGTTGGTTACTCCCAAAATATCAAGAGGGCTAGGAGTGTTGTAGTTGACGTTGGGTGGACACATGACCATATGCCTGGCTAGCTCAACTGGTAGAGCTGCAGTACTAGTGTCCCGGGGATCGTGAGTTCGAGCCCCATGTCGGGCACACTTTTCTCCCTTTATTTACTTCATTGGCGACGAGGTCAATTGGTGAGCGCGGGTAAGCGGCACCGGCGGTCCGTCGGGACTGAAGGGGGAGTTGGTTACTCCCAAAATATCAGGAGGGGGAGGAGTGTTGTAGTTGACGTTGGGTGGACTCACGACCAGATGCCCGGCTAGCTCAGTTGGTAGAGCTGCGGTACTAGTGTTCCGGTGGTCGTGGGTTCGAGTCCCACGTCGGGCACACTTTTCTCCCCTGATTTACTTTTCTCCTTTAAAAAAAATCGTTTTTTGAAGGCTTGGATATACAACTTTTAAAACACATAGAATGGACCGTTTGCCCGTACTTGAAAATCAAGCCAGGTGATGTGGATATACATGTTAGATGGAACTCCGTCTTGAAAACATGTGCGTCGCAACAGTTGTTTGTCGCAAATACCGTTGAAAGGGTTTTAATGTTAGTTTTTAGACCTATCTACAGTGCTGAACCCCAATTTAGTTGCTTTTGCGGCCAGTGTAGATGAAGACCAGATTGCATTGAACGTGCAGTCTAATTTCGGTTCTACGCTGTCTGAGTACATTGTCTCGTATTATTATGTAGCAAAAACAATCTTGAAATAGCAATACTTGGAGTATTTTACCCTCTAGAACAGATTTATTTCATAAATTCGCACGGTAAGGCTCAAACTTATTGGGAGGTCGTTTGACAATACAAAGGAACCATGCTAGATGCGAAAGGGGGGTTGAGTGTACATGTATTTGCAAAAAGTATCGATTCAGGTCAGCCTGCGCGCAGGCTGACATGAGAGGCAACTTTTTGTTATTAGTAAATTTATTTTCTGTATGTACACGGAACAGTCTACCGCCACATTGAGCTAGTTGTTAGAGAAGATGGAATTTATGAATCCATAATTACATGATGCATCACGAAGATTCATTAATCCCCTTTTATTCACAGAGCACGGCTCAAAATGATAATTCAAGAACTGTCTTCGAAAAGCTTAGATATCACTGTAGTTAGTTTCCAAGTTCGCTCAGTCGGTCAGAAATTTCATTTATTTTTAGCGCCATTGGTTTCATCTTTTCTGTTAAATCCTCCATCTCTTTCATGTTGTTTGCAAGTTTCTCTTTAGTCTGAGACATTTCCTTGTCTGACATTCTAATTTGATCCTTAATTGTATAACTCAGTGCGTTTCCTGCTTTCTGTTGTTGTCTTTGCAAGTTCTCGTTCTCTTCAGTTTTCGCCCGAAGATTACTTGTTAGTTTTAGCGTCTCTGCATTTTTCAACTTTATCAGCTTGTTGACACACTCTCTTTCTTCCAAAGCATTATCCAGTGCTTGCTTTAATTCCTGAATTTCCCGACTTCTAATTGTTGGTTCTATGTACTCGTCGTCAATGAAAGTAACTTGTTTTGGCTGTTTGATCGAACCAGTTTTGCTATCATTATCTTTCGCAACGTCGTGTTTTACGTCTGAATACTTGTTTAGGGACACAAGAAGCTGTTCACGCAATTGTTTTGTTTCGGCCTCGTTTGCCAATAACCTGTTTCCAAGATCAAGTTGCTCTTGTTTGGAACCATAAAGTTTTTTCTGTATCTCTATTTTTTCATCGTTTGATTTCTGTAACAGTTGGACCAAATTCTTATTTGAACTCTCCTTGTCCTCCAGTTGTTTCTTCAACCATTTTATTTCTTCACATTTAGCCTGTAATTGTGTTTTCAATTTGACTACTTCGTCACTTTTTGTCCTCACTAATTTCTTAAGACGTTCGTTACCCTCAGTTACCTTTTGTGACTCGCAACTTTGAGAAGTTGGAATGCTTTTACTTTTCTTTTTTAAATCTTTCTTTTTAACAACCATTGTGCCCATTTTGGTATCCATAGCCTCCATTCTTTGTCCCATTTCGTCAATGGACTGATTCATGCTACTGACTGTATCACCAATTTCTGTGTGGAAATCTTTAAGCTCCTTGCTTAGGCTTTGAAAGTGGTGATCTGTAGGCTTTTGTTTTAGTTCGTGTAGTCTTGATTCTGTGCTTGTGTTGAAGTCTTCTGAGCCTTTTTGAGAGAGACAAAGACAGATTTTAGTATAGGTCCCAAAATGAACTGATTATAATAAACTTCTCATTTTCTCATGTACACGTGTGGTTTGTATGGGTCAAATATCGTGTTATATCTGTAACCACTTTCGTGATATTTGATGTTAAATGATAGCAATGTCCCAATCGTGCTTTATATAGCAACAGCTTACTCTGCACCTGTATACAACTTCTATACACGAGATATTTTGAAATCGAAATGGGTTCCGATCTAGCATTCACTGGAATATATATGATATCAACTTTTAGATTCAGTTGATTAAAAAAAAAAAGAATACGATATAGGTCTCAGCCAACGCCAAATCATTCATATTCACGACCAAAACTTTCTAATATATCTATAAAGTTTTTAAATACTAATCAAATGGTAAAGCTTGGTAAAATCCTTATATAGGTAATGTCTCGTTTTTGTATTGAAAAATGTTGAGTGAAAAATACTCTAATGTTATTCTAGTATATTACCTGGAAGTATTTTTTGAAAGTAAGGTTTCGCGATTAAAACGTTAAAAATCATGAAATATAGGAGACAATAACATTACGATAATGACAATTATAGCAAACATGGCAAAAAATGTGAACACATTGTTTAACAGACAATCAAAATGATGAAATATAGAACACATACTTAGCTCTGATTTCCTGATAGCGATGCAGAGTTGTCTACGACCATATGCTTCAAGGTGGCGCAATAGCAGTGTACACTTCCGGGACTCGATAAGCCGAAAGAGCAAGAAATCGAATTGGTCGTTTCTGTTCTGTGATTTAATTTCTTTCATCTCGTCTACGGTCAGGGCCCGATCTTCCAGCAATTTGTCCATCAATTTCTCCCTTATGGTCTGGGTCTCACGTCTGATCCTGACCCAGTTTTTCTGCACTTTAAGGCTGAGTTCCTCTTCATTCATCTTTGAGAAGTTATCTGTAAAAATGGTTTGTTAATATGGCAAGCTAAATGTAAATTTGGTCTCGTACACTCTGAATAAGATTTGATGACGCAGGAAGTAGGCCTACTTCTTGTTTTCAATCGAATCTTTTTTGATACTGTAGAGATATTCTAGCACAAAAAGCTTTGGCTTTACAATTCTTCGTTGTCTGTCCAACTAACAGAAGAGTTTTATTTCTTTAATTTAGTACTTTAAGCGTCGAATTCATCTGCAATGTTCGTCCACGCATTACCTTATGGAGAGGAGATTCTGGGTTTTTTTTTTTTTTTTTTTTTTTTGTTGTTGTTGTTGTTTTTTTTTTTTTTTTTTCGTCTTGGAGCGAATTATGTTTGAAAAAAGTACGGGAAAAGGAGACATTGCTTTTAAAACCCAATATTTTTCATAATTTTTCAAATGTATTTTGGTATAAAACCCTAGTTAGTTTTGATTTTGGTATAAAACCCTATTTAGTTTTGATATTCTGTTTTTAAAAGGAAGTTTTTAGAGTCAACTGCTTTAGTTTAGAAAAAGAAAATCGAAATGAATGCAATGAAAGCCTAGCATCAGTCCCGACTCATGTGATTCTGATTACTATAATTATCACTGCTACGACTCAACTCATATTTTCAGGCATGCAAGATGATAATAATAATAATAATAATGATAATTATAATTATAATTACGACAACGAAGACGACGAAGAAGAAGATGGTGATGGAAAAAAAAAAGGAAAAAAAGAAGAAGAAGGTGATGATGATGATGATAATGATGATGATGATGATGATGATGATTGTGGATGAAAGAATACAATGTAGCCTACCGCATTCTTGCATATAAGTTCATGGTTTTGTATAATGTTTTCAAAATCTTCCTTAAAAATGTTACCAATCTTGAGGTCTACCTATTTATACACACACACAGAGCCCCCTCAAACTTTCATTGCATTGTTTTGCTTCTTTTATATAAGTTGTTTATAGAACCCGTGTGTGTGGGGGGGGGGGGTAGATATTAGAGCTAACTGCATGTTTTCATTTTCTCTATACATACCTGCCCTGATATAAGAGCCTGTTAGGTTTTTGTTGTTCTTTAAGGCAACATAATACAGGTTAACGCTTAACAATAAAGTTTGAAAAAAAGGAAATATCGCTTGAAAAATATTATTCAGACTTTACTATTTGTTATGGCTAACTAGACATACTACAAAACAAGAGGGCCATGATGGCCTTGAGGGCGCTCACCGGGGCCTTTTGACCAAACATAACCTAATCTGGATCTCTGACTAGTACACGTATTTCATTAGTTCTTATCCTGCAACTTGTCACCTTTGCGAGCAGTGAAATCCAAAACCAGTCTACACATCAGTATACTCGAATCTTCGTCTGCACTGTTCGCAAAGTCACAAATGGTAATAAATATACTACATTTGTATTCGCACTTGAAAATAATAATAATAATAATAACAAAAAAATATCAAATAGAGAGAAAGACTTTTAGACAGCAGGATAAGAACTCCATGAATGATGAAAATAACGGTTATTCCCCTATCCAATATACGTGGCTAATAAAGTTTTATAGAAAAAAAAAGTTCGAAAAAAGGAAAACTCGCTTGAAAAATATTATTCAGACTTTACTATTTGTTATAGCTAATTAGACATACTACAAAACAAGAGGGCCATGGTGGCCTTGAGGTCGCTAACCGGAGCCTTTTGACCAAACAAGACATTTTCAAGTCTCTCTCAAGATATTATCTGGACAAATATTCTAACAAACTTTCAGGAGTATTGCACTGAAAATGTGGACTCCAGAGTGTACAGAGTGTTTTAAGATGTATGTTACACTTTCAAATATGTCTTAAGTTTATTGTTTATAAAGGTAATACAATAAAATTCATACTATTTAATAAGTTCAAGAATAAAGTTATATGACAAGCACAGTATTTAAGGTTACATTGAATAATAAAGGCGACTAGCGCCTTCCAATACATCATCGATTTACATCAAATGCTCAAAATGACGGCCATTTTGACGTTGCTGGACATTCGGCTTCTTCATAAAATTCACTTTCATCGATCTGGGTTGTGATCACGCTCATCTCTGGAACTACTGATGCCTTAAGCTCATCTGTTGTCTGAGGGTGGACTTAATGCACATCGTCCTTGAGAAAACTTCGCAGGAAAAAAGGTCAAATGGGCTTATGTTGGGCAAATGAGGGGTCACGGTCGCTCTGTTTTCAAGATGACTCTCGATTTAAAATTTCTTTTCAACCATTCCAATACGCTATGTTCTGTGTAAGATGTACCATCTTGCTAAAACTGCATTTCCTCTTCTACAAAATACTTTACCACAAAACGTTTGCTTTAAGGGAAGAGCTGCAAATATATTGTTTTTCCTGTTGCAGGATCTTCATCACCGCCTTCAAAGAAGAAAGACCCAGTTACACCACTATACTCGAAGCACCCCATAATATGTGCAAAAAGCCCACCCTCAGACAACAGATGAACTTAAGGCATCAAAAGTTCCACAGACCCCTGTGAGCCTCATCATAACCCAGACCAATCAAAGCAAATTTCATAAATAGACCGAATGCCCTGCTACCTCAAAATGGACGTCATTTTAACATTAGGTGAAAATCAATGTATGTTTTAAAAGGCGCTAGATGTCGTTATTGTTCAATGTTACCTAACATACTGTGCATGTCATAAAATTCTATTCTCAATTAAACTTATTAGATGGTATAAATTTTATTTCATTACCTATATATACAACATACCGTAGGCATAGTTGAAAGTGTAACATATAATTATTATGAAACACGCTGTACACGAGTTTTTGTCACAGTGACCTACTTTTTAGCAAAACATGGCCCATTTTCAAACTCGCGTAGATATCATCAAAAGACAAATGTTCTGGCCAACTTTCATGAGTATTGAAAAGAAATGTGGTCTCAAGAGTGTAAACAAGGTTTTTATATTATTTGACCTGGTGACATAATATTCTACCTGAGATGACCAATTTCACGCTTGTCCCTGACATCATCAAGGCAAACATTTTGATTTGACTTGATGACCTAGTTTTTGACCCCACATGACCCATTTTCAAACTGATCCAAGATATGATCAAGACAAATAGTCTGACCAATTTTTACTGGAAACGAACTGAAAATGTGGCCTCTAGAGTGTACAGAAGGTTATCTCTAGGATTTGACCCGGTGACCTAGTTTTTGACCTGATGTGACCCCAATCGGTCTGAAATGTGGCGCACACAAGATATTCAAAATATTTGACCTTGTGACCTAGTTTTAAATCCAACATGATCAATTTTTGAAACTCTTCAGAGATATTATCAAGACAAATATTCTGACCAATTTTCATGTGGCCCCTGGGGTGTAAACAAGTTCTCTTTTTTAAGATTTGGCCTAGTGACCTCCTTTTTGACCTGGCATGACCAACTTTCAATTTATTCCAATATATCATCAATACAAACATTCTGACTATCTTTTATCAGAACTGGAGTAACATTTGGTCTTTAGAGCGTATTTAATTATCTTTTTTTTATTTGACCTGGTGATCTAGTTTTTGACCCAATGTGATACATTTTTAAAGTCATCCCAGATAACATCGAAAGAAAAAATACTGACCAACTTTCATGAGTACTGAACTGGAATTTTTGCCTCTAGAGAGAACACAAGCTTTTTCTAAGATTTGACCTGGTGGCCTACATTTTGACACCACGTGATTTTTTTTTCAAACCTGCCCAAAATATTCTGAAGACAAACATTCTGACCAATGTCATGAGATTTGGACCAAAATAAGTTGACTTTAGAATGCAACCAAGTATTTTCTTTTAAGTTTGACCTTGTGACCAAGTTTTTGACCTAAAATGACCCATTTTATACTTGCCCGAGATATCTTCAAGACAAACATTCTGACTAATTTTCATGAGCACTGGACTGAAAATCTGGCCTCTACAGCGTACACAAGCTTTTTATAAATATTACCTATTGACTTATTTTTTTAACCCCTTGTGACCCATTTTCAAACTCTTTCGAATATCATTCAAACCAACATTTTGACCAATTTTCATGAGTATCAGACGAAAAATGATGCCTCTAGAGTTGTCACAAGCTTTTTCTAAGATTTGACCTTTTGATCTATTTTGTTTTTACCGAAAGTAACCAATTTTAAACTCGTCTAAAATACAATCTAGACAAACATTCTGACCAATTTGCATGTGTATTGGACGAAAAATGTGGCCTCTAGAACGTGCAAAAGCTGTTTCTAAGATTTTACCTATTGCCCTAATTTTTAATTCCACATGACCCATTTTAAAGGTTTTCCAAGATATTATCAAGAAAAACATTCTGACCAAATTTCATGAGTAATTGACGCAGATTGTGACCTCTAGGGCGTACATAATGCTTTTTTCTAAGATCTGTCATATTTACCTAATTTTTAACCCCATGTGACCTATTTTCGATCTCTCCCAAGATACTATCAAGACAAATATTCTGGCAAATTCCACTAGTTTTGAACTGAAAATTGACATCCAGAGTGTACACAAGCTTTCTCTAATATTTTACTCAGTGACCTAGTTTTAACCCAACATGACTCACTTTTAAAATTCATCCGAGATATCGTCAAGACAAACATTCTGACCAATTTTATGAGTGTTGAATTGAAAATGTGAGCTCTAGGGTGTCCACAAGCTTTTTCTCAGATTTGATAGAGTGACCAAGTTTTTTACCCTACAAGACTGATTTTCAAATATGTTCTAGATCTTATTAAGATAAAACGTCTGACCAGGTTTTGAGAGCTTTGAACTGAAAATGTGGTCTCTAGAGCGTACACAAGCTTTTTTTAAAATCTGTTCTGTTGACCTAGTTTTGACACTAAGTGACCCATTTTTAAGCTCATGCTAGATATCATCGAGACAAACATTCTGACAAAGGTTTATGAGTTTCGGACTAAAAGTTGTGGTCTATAGAGCGTACACAAGGTAAAAGTTGACGTCGGATGACACATGACGGACGACGGACGCAGGTGATCTAAAACTTGAACCTACGACCCTCAATTTATGTACCGGCTCCATTGCGCTAGAGACATTCGCTAAAGAGTAGAAAGTCTAATTTTACCTTGTGAGGACCGGTTTAAGGAATGAGGCAGATGGTGTCAGACACGAAGCTTTGCTTTAAGAATAACTCCTTATAAAAAGGTGTGACCCTCGTGGTGGGGAGTGGCTATCTTTTTTTCCAGGTGCGTAAGATGAATACCTTTGATAAAGGACTACAAGATGATATTACATGATGAAATCAATCCTCATTCTAAGCCTTGTAGTTTTGGAAAAGCAAATTTCCTTTGGAAATTCTTTACATTATTAAAGAATTCAATGTAAAACTAGTGACCCCTTGAACAGAGATATTTTTAACCCTCAGAGTAAAACCAATGACCCGTTGAACAGGGATGTTTTAACCCTTAGAGTCATTATTTGAATAACTTTAATAAAGGATCCCTTAAATATGCTGCCATATCAACATAGGCCTTTCGGTTTGAGACAAAACATTTTTCTTCACTGTTTCAACAGAAAATACAGTGGCTCAAATTTCGAATTGCCCGAAAAGTCAACCTTCTCTAATCATTTAAACAAACTTCGTAGTGCTCCTGACGTTGATTGTCTGTTAGGTTTGTAAGATATGATTTTACAGGAATTTCATAAACGTAGTGCCTAAACATGAAAAGACTTCTTATATAATCATTGGCATGACACAAAGACCAGCTCTGTATTTCTAAAATTGGCCTGTACCTTTGGGAGAAATTTCTGTTGACTTCATTTTTTTCTGTACATAACTTTATGAAAAATATGAGACTCCTGAGACCCGATGGACTTAATTTGAACAGTTTTGATACAAGATGATGCTTCATAGAAAATAATAGTATTCAATGCCTTGTTGTTTTTGACAATAAGATTCTTGAAATTGTCCAAAAAGTGAGCTGTATAAAATGTTTGTGTCTTGGACTGCCTTTCACTAAACTGCGTGCGCACGAAATTTGCGTACGCAGCTTAGGTAAGTAAGCAGAAAGTCTGAAAACAAGACAAGTTTCTCTAGGCTGCATAAATTTACAATTTGAGTAAATATTTGCATACATTTACGCCAGCTCATACCTTTGGGTTAAGCTGGGATCGTTAATGTGTGTATACAATCCCAAATCATTAGCGTAAATCTTCACAGTTTAGTGAAACGCAGCCCTGGTGCACAAGTAGTAAAGGATAACTCGATGATGCTACACACAAAATATGTACACTCGCGGCCTTGCAGTTTCAAATAGCATTTCTTCAATTTATAGATAAATAGCATTGTCTGCGCATGTCATATTCTTCAAAGATTGATCTGTCTGCCATGACGCATCACTATCCTACACAGAATAAATATCAATTCGCGGTGTGTAAATTAAAAACTCTGCCACTAAAAAAGTAGCAATCGGGAAAATAGCTATAAACAATACTTATGTGGAAAAATCTAGCATGTTTTTCACTCCTTTTTTTTTTTTTTAAATAATTATTTCAAAAGAGAAAAATAATCTTAAAAAAAGGACCATTGTTTACTGCAAATCCTTGTATACGGATTCTAAATATAGATTTGAGAGAAAACAAGGATTTGTGCAGGTTTTTTTCACTTTATCAACAAAAATTGTCTCTGCTATGCTGGGCTTTTACAGGGGCTATTTCCCAAGCCTATATAGCGGCTGTGTTTACAAATGGCTGGAGCATAGACTATGTGCTAGCTAAACATGGCTGGATGAATTGCACTAGGTAACGTTGTTTTGATAAATGTATATTTTTTTGAAATTGATTGTGATTCTGAAAAGTAGTCCGATTCAGTACCCCGAAAATGCCAAATTCAGATAGGTATGTATTTGAAAAATGCCACCTAGCAGAAGATAATGAGGTAAATAGAACACTATATAAGTAGCTCAAAGTTCGACCTACCATAAATTACGTTAAAACTAAACAGTCAATCAAAGTTAATCATGTAAACAGCCCTTTTGGTATTCTTGATGCAGATTATATATCCAAAGTTTCAATGCCAACCGACTTCTTGTTCCAGAAAAGAAGAACTTTTCAGGATTCTATTGAACGGAGTAATGGTGGCCATCTTTGTCACATTGACCATGTTTTTTTCTAAAGTTTTCATTCGTATTACCAGGGAACCATTTCTGTAAAGTTTCTATGAAACTGGCACACTGACTGAGGAGAAGTTGGTGTTGACGTCGCCAGACCTTCGACGAACGACACACGACGGAGAACGAAGACGGACCAAATCTCACCCACCACAATAGTTCACCATGAGCGCAATCCAGACTGGTCTACTACTCTGAGTGTTTCATATTCCGCTTATTTTGTAGTAATGGTTCAAGATTGATAAAAAGATTTATAATGATAACGAATATGTATAGTATACAAAAACAAAATTAATATACTATCAAAGCTTTTAATATAGCTTCTGGCCTAGAATTGAAAGCTAATTAATCATCTTGTAGCGTTTAAACCCATTAAACTAACTCTAAACACTGAACAGGTAGGAGATAAAAAAAAAAATACGTAACTAACCTTTTTTCCATGCCTTCTTTTCCCAGAAGTTGTGAAAAATATCTAAAACGATTAAGCTGATGTGTTTTTTTTTTTTTTCTTTTTCTTTTCCAAAATTGTTTCAGTTAAAAAAGTTATCGATCCTTTGTAGACCGTGGACGAATAAATAGCTATGGTAGATGGCGTAGATCAAGATAAGACGGTACAGAACTTAGTGGTCTTATCTTCCATCTGCACATACGCGACTATGTCATGGATTATCTTTTTAGTGAATTTTTAACCCATTATAGTAATGATGTTTGACAAGAACTCTTTAGAAATATACTTGCGCAGCAAAAAGTAAATCAGTACAGTACGGACCTAAATTGTGAAATCAAACAATTCTACCTTAATTTGTTATCAAAAGGAGACGTGGAATAAATATCACCTGCCCAAAAATGCACGCCTTTTCTACTTGCTGCATCTTGAAATGGTTTGTAATTTTGTTCACTTTCCGTGCTCTTGTCGTACAGCAAGGCCTAAGATTGCTTGACTGTGCATCTATTGTTTCTAAGACGGCCTTCTAATTGGCTAGTCATTTTGTCTCCGTCAGTCCGGGTCCGTATTCAACAACTATTCGTATGAACGTTCTTCGTCTTATCCCCCAAGATTTTCTGAATTTGAATGCAACACAAAATCTGAAAGGCTAAATCAGATAGATTAGCCAAGGAATGTTACTTTCAAACTTAGAAAACTCTGAAGAATAAGACTAGGTACATTTTTAAGAATAGTTGGTGAATAAGGACCCGGCAGTTCATTGTTTTCAGCCCAGACTAAAGATACAGGAATTGTTGTCTTGTCCTTTGACTCTTTTGACTGATTTGATATATCAATATTCGTAACTCTGATAAAATTGGTAATTCCTATGGGCAACGTAGCCTCCCTTTTTTGCACATTTCCCTCTTGACGCAGCACGGTTTTGATTAAGAGATCACAAGGCTACGACACTGGAGGAAGATTACACTGGATTATAGGCCCATAAAATATCTTACCTCCGTTCATGTCGGCTAATCTGTCCTATGATATCGTTTGTATAAAGAAATAACGTACAGGTAAAATTGGTCTTGGTTTTAATTAACATTTGGCCAATCACCATTCATAAATTCAAGTAACGTTAATATGGTGTAAACTCAACCGTCCCTCGGCCGATATCCGAAAGTACATCTAATCTCGCCCCATTATCTTCCGATTGGCGACATTTTTCAAATACTGACCTACGAGTATCTGACTTTAGCATCCTGGGCACAAAACAGAATTACTTTTCTAGCGGTAATCGATGCAGCAAATTTCAAAACTTAATTATTTAAAACCACGCTTAATGGTACAATTCATTTAGCCATAATTAGCTAGCATATAACCTATTCACCAGTCCTTATATTACAATGCCCTGGCAGATTCTTCTTACGGCACCACAGCAACACATAGGGACTAACATAAAGGAACTGTATATAGCAACCTGCGTTCTTTGGACATACAGTCTTACCAATTCTAGCTCTTTACTTTTCGTCTTTGGTTGCGCGGTAACCCGTTGGGTAATGTGGAAGTCTGTTTCCAGACAAACGATGCTCAAAATTCAACAAGATGATTTGATGAGGCTTTGGAAAGTAGATCTGTGGGTGCGAGATGTGTACTTAGTGTAAAGATGAACATTCTGAGCAATTTCAACATTAAGATGAGTTAGAAGAGTTTTCTAAACACCCTGTAGTCCTTTTCTGAATGTAGGGGTAAAGTATAGGACTCGTAACTTAGAGGCCCCGGGTTCGAGCCTCACTGGAAGCACTGAGTTTTCCTGGGACTGTCCTGGTTAAGACATTTCAGTCCTAGCATAGAACTACTGAAACTAAGGACATATACGAATATGTGAGCTGTCGCCGTGATCTGACTGAAATAATGTTAAAAACAATTTAATCAATCCGTCAACTTTATACCAAATGTGTTTCGCCCCACTCTACGCTACCTGGGGTTGCTATAGCGACATGGGAATTCACATCGGTATTCTTTGGCCAAATCTACCTGTTACACTGTATGGTAAGCATATCAAGGTACATGTATCTTTGTTCTAGATTTTATGGAATATTCGTTTTATTTTACAGGATATGACAGTTTTCGGATCCATACTTTCAGAGAGTCCCTCGTGGTGCCTAACTCTTATCGTTGACTCCAACACATTACCTTTCTTGGCATTTGGTTGAGGTTCGATTTGAGCAGCGGTACATACGAGTGTGGTGGAAGACCCTAATCGTTGATTGAAAAAGTTTAAGAGCTATCAACGACGTATATCACAAATGTTCGCGCACATCCTACTGCGCATGTGGTTTTGTCATAGATAGTGAATCAAAAGTGCACCTATGTATTTTTTGCACATATGGTAATACTACTGGTGCACTGAGGACTTTCTTCGGGTAGCATTAGTAAAGAGAAAAAAAAAATGAATCTGTGAACTGTCACCGTGAAATGATTAAAATACTGTTGACACGGCGTTACACACCAGACAAGCAGACAAAGGCAGGGAATTTAAAGCTGTGAAGGTATAGCTGTTTCCACTTTGAAAATAATTGTTGGAAAAGAAGAAATCACTCCTAATGAACATTTTCTCCTTTTCCCACTATGTCTGCTGAGCTTTTATCCTATTTTTTCCTTGAAAAAATTAACTTCCACAGTGACCTTCATCCTTGTTTTCTGACGAAATAAGCACGGCTAGGTGCCATTTTTATTTATTTATTTATTTATTTATCTTTTATTGTTTAGAATTATAAATACTATAAGTGTAGGAATTTTAAGAAAAATATGTCCGTTAGAAAGTACAGTATATATTTATAAAAGATTAACCCTTAATTCGGTCAAATTATCTCCCTTTTTAACTCAATGGTCTATATATAAGATGCATATTTGTACATTTACCATGCTTAACACCAGGCTTTTATACATTTTTTGTGAAAAACTAAATGAATTTTCATTAAATTGATGTATATTTGTATATTCTTCCGGTAATTTTTCTGTTTAACTGACTATTAGAGAAAGGTGTATTAAATCCAGTATAACCTGAATTTTGGAATTGTATATACCTTTTTCAAAGGCAAATTTCTCAGTAACGAGCACGGTGACCCATACTTTTTTTAACGTAATCTCCTGGAGACATGATGAGCTTTGTATGTGCAAAGTTTTAAAAAAAGATTGTCCGTTAGAAAAATTTGTGATATTGTGATATACGTCGTTAAAATACATGTAGGTTTGAATTTTTCATTTATTTGAGGAAAATGGTGTAATAAATACAGTAAAGTTTCAACTCCTTCTTCATTGTTAAAAGAATTAAAGTGTAAAATTTCTCTCTTTCTCTCTCTCACTCTCTTTCTTTTACAATTTTTAATATTTCCTTTCTTTAAATCATGACAATTTACTAATAATTACCATACTCAGAAATCCGACTTCCAAGTTCAAAGATCATCACATTATAAAGCATGCCGTTGATTAATTTATTCTCGTTTATTTATCTGAGCAACCGGTTGTCCATATGGGCGACAGTTGTTATCTTACTGAGGACACTGTAAGATACACGACGAAACCCTTTCAAGGGCACACCTGGTTCTTTGACACGCTCGGTGTATAGGGACGTCACACGAGACTTCCGTTTAGCGTCTTCATTGAAAGATTTTTAGTAATTGTAGACGGCCAGCCGTTGGAATCGAACCTGCAACCACAAGTGGCCCTAGACTTGTTGTTCACAGTCTCCTTCTCTATCACTTGAGCTATTCCTGCTCTTCATAAAACATGCTTTTTGGATAACAATCCTTTTATACTGACATCTCGATGAATTTTGATATAACTGACATTTCTCTATGCAAGTACTTAAACCACGTCAAAAAACACATGACTAAATGCAAAGTATTACTCGAACAAATTGACCTGAAATTGACCTCTATGCAAAAATAATTGGAGAGTGAATATTTTAATCATCGTGTATAATCGGACGGTACGAAAATTTCTACCAACGGTAAATGTCGGGTCTGACCCTTACAGTGCCATAATCAAAATAAGAAGCTAAGAAGATCAGACTTCACAAGAAGCGCATCATAAATCAATGTCATCCACCACGTATTACCAAGTTAAAACTACAAAATCATGTCTATTTGAGGTATATTAAGTACTCTTTAAAGACACGACAAATCTATTAGTTGCATTAAGAGCTGAAATTCATTCACATAGTTCCGCATTTAGACGACAATATTCGAATCTAAGTTTGGACAGTAATTCAAACGTGTAATATATGGTAATAGAGGTCATTTATTACACGTCAATTTGTTCGAGTAATATTAGCGGATAACAAATTCATTTATCGCAAGTGTTGTGATTTGTCTGTGAAAAAGGTAGAAAGCGGTGTGGGAAAGGGAGAAAATGCTGTTTACCAGCATTTTCTCCTATTCCCGCAATGCTTTCAAAAGCCGTCTTCCTCGGATCATAAAAACGTGCAGTTGTTTGGTAAAGGTTGATATAGTGATAAAAGCCAGTTGCTGTAATGTCCACTCTCGAAAAATATCAGACTGCGTGATTTCACTGGACATAAGAACGCTATTCAAAAAAAAAAATGTTAACTAATGACCGAACGACAAAATTGTGTCCAAATTGAGACAATGTTCAGACGACAAATTGAAAGTGGTTCGAATGACGGGATCTGTCTTTGAGTTGGTAAGAAACATTATAGGAAAATGATAAAAATGATGATAACAAGTATTTTTACTCATTTTCACAAGGTTTTCTAAAGGCCACTTTCCTTCGGACTGTTAAAACCCGGGATTAATGTTGGTAAAGGGTTAATTTACGGAAAGAAAGGTTTATTATTTCCACGACCCATGCCTGTGTCTTTAGATTGACAGACCCTCTTTTTCTTTTCTCCTGCAAAACCTTTTTTACCTTTCTCTTTTTTTTCAAGTTCATTTTGAAGTTTCGATATAGTTTCACTATATTTCTTTAAGTTTGTCTCAAGCATCTCCATCTCTCTTTTGACTCTCTGTACTTCTTCTGTTTTTCTCCGGCATTCCTCTTCAAGAACCTTTATTCTAGATTGTTGCTCTTCTGTCAGATTTCTGACTTCATCAGAACCTAATGAAGCTTCTTGACACTGCTGTAATTCTTTCACAGTACATTTCAGTTTTTCAATCTCCTTCTTGTGTTCTTGGGTTTCACGATTCATTTCTTGTAACCGAATCGTCAAAGAGTTGTTTTTTTCGCGCGCCTTTGCATATGCAGCTTGTAAATGGCTGTACATTGCATCTTTATCCTCAAGTTTATCAGTTAAGGTTTCAAATTTATCATTCATTTGCTCCATAAATTCTTGTAGTTTCTTTACGATACCAACATTTTCAAGAGCTCTTTCCAGTGTGTGTATCATTGCAGTGTCCCCACTGGCTTCATGCTCTCTGAGAAAGGTCATATTTCCTGCCGGTTGTTCATCAGCGATTTCCTTGAGATCTACAAATAGAACAAGTGGCTTGCAACACGCTAAAAGAGACAATCGGACATTTGCGTAATGTGTCATCTCGGATCAGCCTGCGCAGTCCGCGGAGGCTAATCCGAGACGGCACTTCACGACTACATTCGATTTTGTTCTACAGTAGTCTTGCGCAAAACAGAAAATAACACAAGAACGGAAAGTGTCGTCTCGGACTAGCCTGCGCGGACTGCGTAGGCTGATCCGGGACGACGCTTTACGCAAATGTTCGATTGCCCCTTTTCGTGTGTTGCAGGCCAAGTAAGGATGTATAGAAACAGTGTCAGTTATCACAAAAGTAATAGGCAAAACACCGTTTTTGTTTTATGAATGGTTGCTCAATAACCTTTCATACAGATTTAAGATCTTGAAAGATACATAACTAGTATAAAATTATGATGACCTTTATACAAATACTACGCACGCATTTCTTTCAGTCCACTGCCTAAATTTTCTGGTAAAATGGGACAATGCAAAGCTCAGCGGTAAAAAACAACTTTGTTAAACTTTGTGTGAGGTAAGATTCGAGATAACAAACTCAGGTAATACCTATGAGCTTTCATTGCATGTTATTTTTGTTATTGTTGTTTTTCATACTTACATTGTACCATGATGAAACGAATGCAATTCTACTGGCTGCCTAAAACTCAGACAAACTGATGCATTAATGAAAGATATTTTCTCTCACGTCGTATCCTTAAGAATTATGGGCTCTATTTTCACCCTTTTAGGGCCAACTATATAAGCTCAACCTCTTCCGATACTACTACTTTGATACTACTACTACTACTAATAATAATAATAATGATAATAAAACGACCCACTTAAACTCCAAACAAAGCCCCTGTTTCTTTCTATCCAAAAGGGTTAAGTGCAGTTATAGGCAGTGTCAATGAAGACAAGATTGCACATCTTGGTCTACATTGTTAGATTCTGTGTAAGATTTTCTAGTAAAAGTAGTTCTCAAATTTACTGTCTGGAAAAAGCAGTTTATTTAACCCTTTATGTGACGACAAAAGTTTTGACTTGTGCATGCAATGTCCAGAAGGCAAAATAACTAGGGTTCAAATGATAAGGTTTGGCTTTGAAATGGTAGAAAGCATTGTGGGAAAAGGAGAAAATGCTGGTGAACAGGTAACGTTGGTAATTGCAAAAGCCCTATTCCCCAGAATTGTTGGGTAAATAGTTCATTAGCAGTTAGAAGGTTAAAACTGTTCCTATAATATATGAAGCTCTAAGAAAAGTCGAAAACACGTGAGCGACGCTCTGGCAAAAAAAGGGCTAAGTGCATCTCTGTGACGCATAATACTAAGCATGTCATCATGTTATTATCAACTCATGAAATCCCTCTGGTAAAATCATGCGGTAGACTGGTCCCTTGACATGCAGATTATTGACCAATATCAGAAAGTTTTAACCTAGGTCAGTCTGAGTGGATCGCGCAGGCTGACTTGGTCGATAGTTTTTGCAGACTCATTAAACTCCCTTTTTCACAGAGCATGGCTCACACAGAAAACATACCTGTTTCTGTTATTTTCTTGCAGATATCTGAATATCCAAGCCTCTGTAGAACTTTTACAAACTTTTGACAGTGGCCTGACTTGAATACAGTTTCCAACATAAAGTCCACTCTTTCGATATCATCAGATAAACTATTAACTTTATGAAAATCATCCTCTTTGATTATTTTGTTGTCCAGGAAAATTTTAGCTAACTCTTGCCATTTTTCTTTTAGTTTCGCTTTTACAAACGTTAAATTTGCAACCATTTTTCGCTGGAGTTCAAATTCTTTGTCGGGATTTGACATATTTCTGGTGTTAGGTATTCATCTGAAGCGTTAGTGTGAAACGTGAAAAGATTTACTATATTCGTTTCAGTTGTCATTTGCAAGAAATCGGGTCTGAGAACTAACAGCTGAATAACCCCTCTTTGAGATTCACCATATGTTTAAGTACCTTCATCATTAGCAATCACTGGCACAGTGTTTCTAGGAGAGTAGATAAAGGTTAGACAACACAGATGTGCAGACAGATCTTTACCAACTATTTTAGCTAAAAGAAGTGGGTGTCATAATTATATTGGTCAATAGTATTCTTAGCGAAATTCATGGGCTTTTTAAAAGCTCTATGAGTATACATTGGGTAAGCATTTTTCCAAAAATAAAAACTTATGACCTAGAAATAACTTGTAGAAACTGATAGACGGAGTAAATCTGCCGACAAACAGGCAGGAACCCTTAGAATAAACATGTCTACATTTTTGACCAAGCACAAAAGTCTATTTATTCATTTGTTATCAGTACCAAAAAGTAGGTCAAAAGCCAGTACATTTAGCTACGCCAAAATATAAGAACTTTACTGGAAAGAGACCTATCCTTTGGTATAATACAGATGACCCTAGTTCTGTATTACGAAAAAACCCAAAATCTTCCCTACAATATCCGTGCCAGATTTACACTATAAAAATCATACAACACCTCAATTTTATAAGCTGTGTACACTGAGAAATAGACACCAAATAAACGAATTCCCTTTTTTAACATACTTAACTATTGGCGTTATTCTATGGTATTTTATTTTCAAGTCTGGTACAGGGTGTCCGGAAAGTAAGGTAACACTTTTGTACATCTAGAATATAGCTTTTAATTTCAGATGAAGAGATAAAAATAAATCTACTTGTAGATAAAATATGTAAGTTTTTTTGTGTGATAGTTATATTCAATTTTCATTACATTACACATTTTTATACATATTTTAAACCAAAAGTACCTTTTTGTCATTGACGTCATTTTAATAATTCATGACGTTTTCAATATGACAGCCTCTTATACTCTTTTCATGCCAAACACGCACAAGGAAATTGTAAATCTTTGTAAGCACATATTCCTATATCAATCTTCATGATTTCATGTTTCATGTTCTTTAAAAAAAAAAGAACCATGTCTTTGCTGTCTGGCATGGGATTGCAGACTTTTGACTTTGAATAACCAGAAAGGAAGAAGTCGCATTGATTGAGGTCAGGATTGTGTGCAAGTCACAATATTCCTCAATATTTTATCTCCGAATATCGTTTTGATATTACCCTATCACTAAACATATTGTATAAAAAGTCTATCACAGTGTTAGATGTGTGTGTCGAAGCACCATCCTACATAAACCACGTCTTTTGCAATCTAGAGGGCTTTTTTTCAAGTGCATGAACAAACTTGTTTTTCAATAGCGATGAGTAGCATTGGGAATCAATTGTGTTCTTATAAAAATATGGTCCAATAACAACATGATATGACACTGCACACCATACAGGTAGCTTTTTCACTGTACAGCGGTGTCCCTGTGAAATGGTATGGTTTTATGTGCCAAAAAAAGCAATTTTTGTTTACAGACATGTCAAGGCAACAGGAAGTGAAAGAACGTCATTGCTTTCTGAAATGACGTGAATGACAAAAAGGTACTTCTGATCTAAAATCTGTATAAAATTGCGTAATGTAATGAAAAATAAACGAAACTTTCACACAAAAAAACTTACATATTTTACATGCATGTATGTATATTTTTAACTTTTTATCTGAAATTTAAATCCATATGATAAATGTACAAAAGTGTTACCTTACTTTACGGACACCCTGTATTTTAATTTCTTATGTCATTGATCAAAAAGAGACTAGCTATTTCACGGTGTTCAAGCGATTTAGGAATTTTACTTTTTGCTCTCAATGTCAATATGCTTCCTTCTTATTCTGATATTGTGTAATCTCAATACTTTTATCGTCACCTATATAAACTTAACTTCTTTTGACGGCTTAAAATACAATCGTTTCAAACCAAGAAAAAAATAATCTTTTAGGCTTGACTATGCATAGGCGGATGGAATAGATTCATTTTCAAATTAGATGCTCTGTGCCGTCATTTCTGCTGTAGCAAAAGCCCGTGTTTTCGCTCAAAAGGCTGAAAGAGATACAATCAGATCCTCACTGTGTTCTGATCTAAGAACATTAGGAGGTCAAAAGAAGTTGACCTTTCCAGTAGCCAATCATAAGATATGAAGTCAGAAGAAAAAATGCAGACAATTTAGTTCATCTCACAAGATATTGACAGATAAACCATAACATTCTTAAAACGACTTCTCTGGTTGATCTATGATTAATGACTTTCGAAATGCCAAGATATATCAGTAGAAATTGGCAGTTGTTGGATCTATCTATAAGGAATTCTGTGCTTAGACTGGATTACAAATTTTGATACCTTTGAGGCCTGGAATTCCTTTTGCCAGCACTTTGCACAACACTGTTTCCATGTTTCAAAGCCACTGCCTGGTTCCCCGTATAAACATGGTCGTATTAAATCTATAAGCGTTGAGACAGGAATAAAAACTGTAGCAGTAACCATCATCAGTCGTGTGAAAGAGTTTTGCCGAGTTGGCAATCGAACTCCCAACCCCTTGGCTCGTATTCATCACCTTTTTGGTAGTTGTACTCTCAGTAAAAATTTCAAAAACATTCTCTAAATATCAAAGTAACGCAATTTCCTACTGGCTAAACCATGCGTTTTAGCCAATCAGGAATTCTAAATCGAGAAATGAAATTTCAACGGTTAGTGCATATGGGACACGGTATCTGACAACCGGCCCTGGATAAATAGCATACGTTACAGGTTAAGCTACGAGACTCCGATTGTTGAAAAAACGGTTCAACAGAACACGAGCGAATGATTGATCGTCCTTATCCATCTGTATAATGCAGCATGATTTCTGGAACCTACTGGGTTCATAAAAATTTCAAAGTGTGTATATTTGTCTGGATTGTGTCTTATACCGCTTTCAACAGCTTTTCGATCATAACCACATGTACATACACACTTGTTTTTTAGACTGCAAAGGTTTTGTTTATTTGTATTGGCGTTTAACTCCGTTTGAACAGCGTAGGTCATAGGCCCTACTACAGTGGTCAGTGCACCTACGCATGTGTTTCCTGGCACTCTTACACCAGTACTGACACAACTTTCTTTCCAAACCACTGACTACTTTTCTCATATGCATTTGAGGTGACAGGCGAAAACCGCCGGAAGAAAGTTTGTCGCAACAATGTATCAAATCCGCAACCACCAGGTCACGAGTCACATACGTTAACCACCTGCCTTATTACTGAACAAGGCAGAGTTCTTGGTCCACTTTTGTCTAAATTCATAGCCTAAATTCTTTACAGGACCAGGAAGCGTCAGTATAGTATTTATTGTAATCAGAAAACAAATCAAATATAAATCAGATAAAGCGGTTTTTTTAAGAAACGATAATACATCGTGCGTAAAGAAAAAAAATGCTGCATTCCAGCTTTTTCTCCTTTCCCGACTTCATTTTCAAAGGATTTCTTTCATTGGGTCGCCAAAACATGGCACCACTTGTCAAAAGACCACTCGTTTAAGTTACATGTATCTCCATTGACATGATAACACCTTTCCACAAATCAAACAGTTTGAGGGGGAAGTGCAGACAGATCTCGGTCTACAAGTTTCGCCAGAGTTCATTTGGGAAAAGGAGAACTTGCTTCTTCTCTCATTTTCTCCTTTTCCAACACTGTGTTAAAATGCGTTCGTCATCATGGCTGTAAAAAGCGACATAGGTTGGTAAATGCTCAAGTCTTGGTCCAAAACATCCGTGAACAAGAGGGTCATGATGGCCCTGTATCGCTCCACTGATTAAAATGTACAAACCATGCATACCAAATAGTACAATTCTAGGCCAATTAGTTTCAAACAAGAATGCTTCTAAATAAAATTTTCTTTACAAAAACCCATGTGAAAGTTGTGACTCCAGGACAAAGCCATTTTTCGAATATAGAGCTATAATTACTTGAATCCTGGTAGAGGTCAACAAGATAAAGCCATATGCCAAGTAATACAGGTCATGGCCGTGTGGTTATAAACACAAAGACTTTCAAAGCTTCCTCAACATAAGCCCCTGTAAACTATTAGATTCCTGATACGTGGGTAATCGATCCCAGGGCTAATTTTTGAACAAATCCAAAAGTGATCCAAATTTGGTAGCTCTATGATTTACTGTTAAGAGCAAGAAAATTTGTAAACTTTTCACTCTGTAAGCACATGTTATCTTTATTACTAATGGGATGGAGCTATTTTTGACACTAGAGGTTTTAATTTGAACAGTTTTGGAAGAGACCTATTAGATGAAAACACTCACAAGATATTACAGCTGTATCTCATGAAGAAGAAGATCTTTAAAGTTTTCACTAAAGAAGCCCATGGGCTATAATTTGAACAAGCTTATAAGCGAGCATTTTCTTGCTTTCAAACAATGTCCTCTACTATTGTAGAAACGAATCTAATCAACTGAGCCACAGTTGATCTGTCGTCTGCAGACGCTTTCACTTTGGACAAGACCAAAATTTTCTCATGTGACAAGGCCTTAAACGTCTAGGTTTAAATAATAGTGAACTGTAATCTCCTGGTAAGGAAATGTCTTACAAAAATGTTTGTATCACTGGCCGGTGGCCTATATTTTCTATATTCTCTATATTGTCGAAAAGAAAAAATATACATATATATATATTGAATCGAATTGTAAGCATTAAGAGAATTGTGGGAAAAGAAGAAATTCTCTAAGCAAGCATGTTCTCCTTTTCAAATAAAGTCTTCTACTAATGGAGAAACAAATTCAACCCAACCGAGCCACAGTTGGTATGGCGACAGCAGAGGCTTTCGATTTGTACAAGGCCAAAATTTCCTCGTCTTGTCAAAGCGTTAAATGTTTCGGTTTAAATATTTGTAAACTTGTGACATATTGTAAGGGTATGTCTTGCATTTTTTCTTTTTCTTTTTTTTTTTTTTTTTTTTTTTTATGGGCCGATGGCCTATATTTCTGCAATAGATGATTGCCCATGGGCAACATGTCGAACCCGCCATGGAGGACTTTAAATGCCACATCTAATCATAAAGGAGAACAATTGTACCAAATTACATTCCAGTCTATCCAAAACATAGAATTTAAACATACTCGAACATGCTCTATTACTGACAACTTTATCATCTGACCTTTCAGTATGAACTTGACCTTTGACCTACCTGAACAAATTATTCTAATGGCACTTCGGCTAGTATAGGAGGGCGCTTGTGTAAAATTATTTTATAAATCCATAGATAGATGTAGAAGTTGTAGCTCGGACAATCTCTTTTTAACACATGTCTAGCATTTGACCTTTAAGTGTGCCCTTGACCTTGGACCTACATGAACAAATGATTCAAAATGATTCAAAAGGCACTTCAACTGGTAAAGGAGAACACTTGTGTAAAATTATTTCTTAAATCCATTGATAAATGTAGAAGTTGTGGCTCGGACAAGCTTTATTTACGACATTTCCAGCATTTGACCTTTAAGTGTGGCCTTGATCTTGGCTCTACCTGACCAAATGATTCAAATGGAACTTCTACTGGTAAAGGAGAACTCTTGTGTAAAATCATTTTGAAATCCATTTATAAATGTAGAAGTTGTAGCTCGGGCAAGCTCCATTCATGACAATTTTATTATTTGACCTTCAAGTGTGACCTTGACCTTGGACCTACCTGAACATATATTTCAAATGGCACTTCTACTTATAAATGAAAACAAATGTACTAAAATTATTCAGAAATCCATTCATACATGTAGAATTTCTGGTCCGGACAAATCCGGACGCACGCATGCACCCACGCACACACCCGTGCACGCACGCACGGACGCACATACACCGAAGCGACATTGTAATATCTATGTCTTGCTCACAGCAAGCGGGTTCGACAATAAAACGATTGAAGTGAATTACATCGGAAGAGGTCCATTAGATAAATATACATACAAAATTTTGAAGCCCTATGTCGTATGGTTAGGAACTGGACGATTTTTAAAGTTTTCTCTACGTAGTCCTATGCAAAACTTGTGACTGCCAGGGCTGGGACAAAATTAACCCTAAGGCCATAGTTTATGCCATCATGATAGAGGCCCACAAGATTAAAAAAAAACTACATGCAAAATTTAGCAGCCATAAGCCTTATGGTTGCGATCATGATGATTTTTTTAAATTTCACTACATAAGCCAATGTACAACTTGTAACCCCCCGGGGAGGGCCAAATTTCATTCACCCACGGGCTTTGATTCGCAGAATCTTAGTAGTAGTCCGATAGATGAAACCGAATTAAGTAGCCCTAAGCCTTACGGTTTAGAACCAGAAGATTTTCAAAGTTTTCACTATATAACTCAATGTAAAACTTGTGACCCCCGCAGCGAGACCAATGTTGACCCTAGGGCTATAATTTGAAAAAAAACTTGGTAGAGGTCTATTAGACGAAGCTACATGCCAAATTTAAGCTTTAGGTCTTAAGGTTTCGGACAAGAAGATTTCAAATATTACTCAGTTTTGTTGCCATGGCAACCAGATATTTTGAAAGAATCAAATTCTTTTAATTCTAGGGAGGACCATGACCGAATCATTTCTATGAAGTTTGGTCAAAATTGGACGGGTATTTTCAGAGAATATGTTTGAAATAAAAGTTAAGAAAGGAAAACCGGTGATTGATTCGAAGCCTCATCTAAAAAGTAATTATACGTTATGAAAAAAAGTACTAATCTTACGCTAGCTTCGAGTTAATTTCTACCTTTTTTTTTTCATCTGTTTCAAGTGTCTTTTTTGACTGATAAAAATCGGCGCCTTTGTAAATATTCACTACTTAAGATTTGACAACGACCCTTTTTATACATAGATGGAATTCAAAACTTCCTTGTTATTATAGATATTGCATTGATTTGCCCCGTGATCATGCAAAACCTTATTAATCCTCTGCAGTAGACAGACCGTTTGTGTTTAAGAGAGAGAGAGAGTCAAACACTTTTACCACTTCCGAAATGTTTGCCTTCAAACGATTTTTTTTCTTAGTAGACTTCATTGTTTGTCCTCTGTAGAGTTTGTGAAGTTTTGGTAGATTTAAAGTTAGTGACATTTAATAGCCTAAAACGGGCTATAACGTAAGTAGCCTTCATAGGTTTTAAAAACACAAAATCTCCTTTACAAAAAAAAAATGAAATGAAAAAAACTTCTTAATTTCACGCTTTTAGCACAACAGGAAAAAAGCTGGGGCCTTTGCGGATGACAGAGATCAAGATCAGACAGCAGAGAACTTGAAGTTTGATCTTGGATATATACCGTCTGCTTGATAAATCAAATCTGTAAGATAAAAAAAAAAGGTCTGCCTTTAAGTGGATGTATCTTTAGCTACTAAAAGAGTTCGAGTTTACAAAGTTTGTTGCTGGAAGAGTCGGTGTAGACATTATGGTATTAATATGTTTGAGAGTCGCTTTCGGGCATTAAGTCTTAACCTGCTAAACAAGTCACATGAAACTTTCAAGCCGATAGTAAGAACCCAAACATTGCTATTTCAAAGTTATACTTTGGTGGGAAATATTCTGTATCGGATAGTGTAGATCCAAGATCAGACTGAACTTTTTTGCAGTCTGATCTTGATCTAACATGTCCGTAAAAGGTCCTGGAGTCGCGCTTAGCAGCCTGAAGGCACAAGTGCATCTTCGTGATGCATCACACCAAGCTAGTCATCGCATTATATAGATCCATTCTGTCAAAAAATGGGCTGTATCATGGGGTAGAATCGTCCTGGAACATGCAAAAAAACTTACCTATAACAAAGAGTTTCGACTCAGGACAGCCTGCTTGAACTCCGCAGGTTGACCTAGGTTGATAGATTTTGCAGTTCCTTTAAAACCACTCCTGCCAAGCATGAATCGTATAGATCTAAAAAGAAATTAGCCATTGCAGTCCCAAAATAAGACATCTTGTTCGGTGCTGTCTTTTCGCAATTTAGAGGTACTGCAAATGACACCAAGTCGTCTTTATCATTCTAAGGGTATCACGACTGCATCAGATTTTCAAATATCAATAATAACGTTATCTACACGAACATGGATACCTCAGTCACCTTGTGGGTTGACCCATTACCAAACATTCCCTGGTTTTTACGACCCAGAGGAAGAAGCCTTCTGAAAACATTGTGGGAAAAGGAGAAAATGCAGGTAACCAGCATTTTCTCCTTTTCCAACAATGTTTTCTACTCTTCTAAAGTCAAGTTTCAATTTTTGAGTCATATTTATTTTATCGTCCGCAAATGCTTTCAATTTGGACAAGTCTAAAATTTTGTAGTTTGGTAAAGAGTTAAACGCGGATAAATTTTGTCAGAGTTTCAATTTCTCATTTCAATTGCTTAACCATTTCAGCTTTTACATGAAAAAAGACATTTAAGACTGTAAACACTGTTCGAGTATCAAAAATCGAAATACTTTGTTTATTTAATTAAATATCCAAAACTTTGGACAAAGTAAAAAAAAAAGAATCAGACTGCAGTCTAATCTTAATCCGTAACGTTTGCAAATGAGATAAAATGAGATAAAGTATTACTCAGCATTTTTTAGAATTCCTCAGCATTTCTGAGTGTTTCATGCCGTTTCTATTCTGAATTAGAATACTTATATTTGAACACGAGATACGCCAAGAAATACTAAAAAATGCTGAGGAATACTTACAAACACTTTTAAGCTTATTTGCGAAAGTTACAAATCAAGATTAGACTTTCAGAGCTAAAAATATAACTTCTCCTGACTGCTGATTACATAATCTACTGAAATGTAGAAAGATTTTTATTTTGACTTTAGTGAACAAGTGGACGCTCTAATCCAAGATCATAATGCATGTTCTATGCCATTTTTGACATGTGCACGTTTTGTGCAGTCTGCTCTTTATCTTGATCTATGCCGTTCCGCAAAGCCCCTGTTTTAGCCTATGTCGCTGATAGTGTTAATTCGATGTGATTCACGAACATAAATATTACAGGTCAAGATCAGACTGCACAAAACGTGCGGTCTGATTTTGGAACTATACCGTCCGTTTGTTTAGTCAAGCCCGAAGGATAATACAAAAAGAATCTTTCAGGTTGTCAGTGGGTTTTATTTTCAGCCGTCGAATGAAGTCGAGTTTTTATATTTGGCCGTGATAGAATTCAGGGTTTATATGGATAATGGCATAATTTTTACCTTACATTTTTTCTTTCACGTAAAATTTGATCAAAACATACTTGACATCTATTTCATGAAACACACTCCTGAGTCTAGATTTATATCTAATACCCGTGATCAAACATGCGGGCGGCATGGATCCAAGATCAGACTCCACGTCGAGTGCAGTCTGATCTTGATGTATGCCGTCTACAAAAACCCTGGCTTTCGCCTATAACACTGAAAAAGTTAAATAGACATTTGTGGCGAAAAAACAGAGTTCATTTTATACATGTATGCTGTCGCTCTGTTTCCACTCCTTCTTTCCTTGCCATTGAAAAGTTTTCTTCCTACAAATGGTAAACACCAAAAAGTTGTGTAATTTTGCGCTTGATTTAACTCGTTCTGAAAAATATCCTTTAAGTGATCTATCAAGGGTTTAATCAATCTAGTATAAAATTATATGAGCCACGCTCTGTGAAAAGGGATCTTCATGCATCGGCGAAAAGTATCGAATCAGGTCAGTCTACGCGGTCCGCGCAGGCTGGCCTGGGCCGAAACCTTTCGCTATTGGTCAATTTTCTGTATAGCCGAGGCCCAGTCTACCTCATAATTAAGTTGATTGTTAAAAAATGTGGCTATTATGGATGTATAAGTATGTGATTGATTGCTTTGGTATCATGCATCGCGGACATGCATTAAGACCCCTTTTGCCAGAGCACGGCTCATGTGTTTGAATTTCTTTAAAGCTCCCCCAAAAAAAGAAATCAGTTTGGAAGAAAAATTGACTTTCATACAGCAGTCGAGTATAAAACCTTCCGCCCCCTTATTTATTAAGTATTTGCTGTCAAAAAAGTAGGCTGTTCATCTATATAGACACCTTTTATGACCTGAAGTTTGGCAAAGTCGTCATCAAGCTGTCCACATTGAGAAGCCACAATGTATAGCAGCGCTTCTGAAAGTTGGGGATGCATTAAAGGACATGAGAGGGCTGTCAGCTACAAATAAAAAACGAGGGACATCAGCCCTACAGCGCTGTCATCTATGGTTAATAAAGTTGAAGAGATCCTGGTTTTAATAAAGTAAAACACATGTATGTAAGTGATCTACTTTTTGACCAACTTTACCTGGTTTTGAACTTGTCAGATAATGTATATCATCAAGACAAACATTCTGATAATGTTTCATGAGTATCAGACTTAAATTTGGTCTCTAGACTGCACACAAGTTTTTTCTAAGATTTGGCCAAGTGACCTACTTTATGACCCAACGTAACCCCCATTTCAAACTTGATCAAGATTTCATCAAGACAAATATTCTGAGTTTCATGAGTATCAGGCTGAAAAAGTAGCCTCTAGACTACACACAAGGTTTTTCTATGATTAGCCCAGTGACCTACTTTTTGACCCGACAGGACCCAATTTCATTTTTTTTTTTTTTTTGAGATATCACCAAGACAAATATTCTGACCAAGTTTAATGAATATCAGGCTCAAAATGTGGCCTCTAGGGGACACTCAAGGTTTTTCTAAGATTTGACCCTATGAACTACTTTTGACCCGACATGAACCAATTTTCGAACTTGTCTGAAATATTATTAGCCTTTTCTAATGTTTAGCCCTGTGACCTAATCTTTGACTCGATGTGACCAAATTTTGAACTTGTCAAACACATCATCAAGACAAACATTCTGACCAATTTTCAAGAGCATCAGGCCGAAAAAATGGCCTCTAGTCAGCACTCAAGGTTTTTCTAAGATTTAGCGCTGTGGCCTACTTTTTGACCTGAAGTAATCGAATTTCAAACTTGTCCGAGATATTATCAAGACAAATACTCTGACCAATTTTCAAGAGCATCAGGCTGAAAATGTGGCCTCTAGCTTGCACACAAGGTTTTTCTCAAATTTGGCCAAGTGACCTACTTTTTGACCCACATGACCCATTTCGATCCATGTCTGATATATCTTTAAAACAAACATCCTGATCAAGTTTCAATCGGACTTAAAATGTGGCCACTAGAGTGCTCACAAGGTTTTTCTGAGGTTTGGCCCGACGTGACCCAATTTCGAATCTGTCCGAGATAACATCAAGACAAACATTCTGACCAAGTTTCATGAGTAACTGACTGAAAATGTGGCCTTTAGAGTGCACACAAGGTAAATGTAAACGCCTGGATGACGTACAACGCACGACGGACGACAGACACAGCACGATCACAAACGCTCACCTTGAGCACTTCGTGCTCCGGTGATCTGAAAAAATCTTTAGGCTGTTAAAAACCATTGAAATCCAACTAGTATACCAAATAATAAGCAAAACTGAACAGGTGCTAATACATATGAGCCATGCTCTGGCAAAAGGGAGCTTAATGCATGTCCGTGGTGCATAATATCAAGCAAGTCATCACATGATCACTGATCAATAAAGTCCGTTTTGTCAAACAACAGACTGAATCATAAGGTAATATAGTTCTTGGACTTGATGAAAATTGACGAATAGCAAAAAGTTTCGGCCCAGGTCAGCCTGCGCGGACTGCGCAGGCTGACATGGGTTGATACTTTTTGTAGATGAATTAAGCCCCTTTTTCACAGAGCATGGCTCATATTAAAAGAATGTAAGCTTTACTTATAAATAAGAAGATTTACACATTGCATCTAAAATCCACTTGCTTGCTTGCCTGTGTTTTATAAAATCCATGATCGAGCATATGTCTGTTTAGGATATTACCGGTACATTTGAGCCATGCTCTGGCAAAAGGTATTTATTGCATCTCCATGCGACATTTTACCAAGCAAAGTACCACAGAATCATGGATCTATAAAATCCATTTTGTCTAACAAATGGCTGAATCCTGAGAAAGACTGGGGCTTGGACATGTAGAAAAATTACCAAAAGAAAAAAAAGTTTCGACACACGGACTGCCCAGGCTGATGTGAATCGATACCTTCTGCAGATGCATGAACCCCTTTTGCATAGAGCGAGCGTTGCTCATTTAAGAAATAATCTTCTTTTTATCGTGGTTTATCGTTCAATAAACCACAGTTGTGAGTTATGAGGCACAATAAATAATCCATGAGGGCGATAGCCCGAGTGGTTTATTCATTGCGCCTCATAACTCACAACGTGGTTTATTGAACGATAAACCACGATAGAAAGATTATTTCGATTCTAACATAACCAACTCTTAATCAAAGGAAAACAAGTTCATACTTAAAGTGAAAACGCGGATGCAGATTATATTCCATTGAATAACCTACTTACTTACTTTATACAGAATGACGTCACTCAATATAGATTGACGTCACTCTACATAGAATAACGTAGATTTTACCACGCTTTCGTTGCACTGTATTTATAGAGCCGAATTCACGTGTCATGTTAGAATTCTATTTTAACTCTGACTGATACAATATATTATAGTTTATCAATTTTTCTATTTGAATAACTAATTGTAAGACTAATTCTAAACTCTTGTCGCTTTGAAAGATCTCATGACAATTTTAATGCAAGTCATTTTTAACCATTTACCTAATACAGTCGAATTTTGACGCGTTTGCAGCAGAAACAACTTGAAAGCATTGTAGAAAATTATTCAAACTACGACAGATAATAGCGAAACGTTCAGTTAGGGTGGAAACATTGTTACCAAAGTAGAATATTCTTTTTGTCACTATGTTTTCAAAAGTTTCAAAAGTAATCTATTATATTAATGACGGATAAGGTTAAACAAATTCAGCGGAATCACAGCTGATCCCGGACGATACTTTACAAAAAGCTAGATCTAATTTAAAGCCTGGTGAATATTTTCACACCAACTTTACATACAAGTAAATGACCTTTACTAATTCTGGCCTATTTCGGTAATTTGAAGTGATTTATTCAAATGTAAAAAATTAAATTTACAAATCTTTTACACGTACATGTACTTGTTTGTAAAGCTGACTTTCATTTTCCCTTATTTTTAAGGTACTGCTACCTCATCAAGTGCCTTGTATACGGTAGACTAGAATCAACACGGGAACACGAAATGAATCTTTCACAGGAATTTGTTAACGGGTACCTTAACCTTTAGGCTGTTAAGCGCGACTGACTGACCTTTTGCGGCCACTGTAGATCAAGATCAGACTGCACAAAACGTGCAGTCTGATCTTGAATCTGCACTGTCCAATGAGGAGCTAATTTTCCCTCAAAAAGTAACTTTAAGATAACAACATTTTCCGTTTTACTATCGACTGGAAAATTTCATATAACTTATTTAGTGGGATAAGGGTTAATGGAAATGTTTTTGAAACTACATGTACGTCTGAAGTACGTGACGCATAGTAATGAAAGAGCCTTTCAACAAAGACTGAAGTCTCGTTCAATAAAGGGCACCATCGACATTGAACATGGTATATACAGACGTATATTTCAAACTGACCAGTGGACTTGGTATGAAAATTTCCTTGCCCTTTCGATTACAACCACGAATTAACTAGTCTACACAAAAACGAAACCATTTAAAGACAAGGTGGTTTCAAGTAATTAATCCAGAAGAGCAACTCGACATTTTGAGTGAAGTTGAACGGTTAGCTTTCGCCAAATGCCTTGCCAACTGTCACTCGGGACCATGTAACCAGAACCTCCAATGGAAATCAAACTCGTGAAATACTAATTTCAAACTTAAACCACCCAAATTATATTAAAGGGATGAGCTTTAAAAGTTGATGAAATCAGATTTACATATACGAGCACATGATTGGATTGATTAGTTTAACAGAGCTTTCAACACTTTTTATTGTCGGAATAGGATCACCTATTCATGCATTTCCTTGGTTTTTCCGGTACTAGGATGGGAACTGTAATTGCCTTGCCCTTCATAAACACTACGTGACAAATACCGCAGCGGTACTCGAACCCAGAAATCTGTTTTCACTGACCACTAACCACTGACCCATTCAAGGTACATGGCATATGTAGTCATGATATAAATCATTTACATTCAGATACTATTTGTTTTCAGCCTATAAATGTCTTCTGAAAAGGAGCTAAAGAGGGCTTTTGTTGTAAAAGAGAGAAGAATTACATGTATCCAATTACATCGAAGCTTGGAAGACTCTCTTTCATTTTGTCAGCCTCACCTTGTAATAGTAAATGGGTGCCTTGTCTTTAAAGATACTGGTCGCAGGATAAGGGTGAAAGTTATTTCTCTGCAGAGAATAGATTAAAACTTTTGAAAAACAAGAGGACCATGATGGCCCTGAAGTCGCTCACCTGAGCCATTTGACCAAGCATGACCCATTTCCAATCTCTTTCACGATATAATGACAAACATTCTGACAAACTTCATTAGTATTGGACATAATTGTTTTAAATAGGAACAGGATCTAAAAACAGTTGTGCGTGTTTTCCCATACAGAATGTTTCACGTACTTGACAATTATGAACGTCCCACTTCTGAATATTATCATTAGCGAGCAATCATCATTTCATGCTTACGCCAAAGCATGTTTTGCTTGAAATTGTTGTTCAAATCTACACTAATTACGATTTTTGTCGCTTTAATTGTATCCGTTTTCGTGTACTTTCTGGTATATTTGTTCGTGATGAAAAGATGTTAACGTTCTTGACTTGAATATTTGCGACAATGTTTAGATAGTTGTCCGTTGTTGGATTTCGGAATTAACATTTCGGTAAGTGATTTTCCAAGTCAAATATCATCTTAGCAATAAAATAATGACAAAGTTTAGGGTTACATGCCGAAATTATCTCACTCGAAATGGTCAGTTTTTTCCAGTCCACTTTGCGATAGGCAATTTTCGCTATTTTCTAGCGATCATCAGTATTTTGTGACCATCCAAGTCCATCTTCCCATTCAGATATTGGTCAAATCTAGTTCTCCATGATATAAGGCAAATTGGTAATGATTTAAATCATCGTGTTTTAGAGAGAAGACGAAGAAAAACAACTGCGACAGAAAAAAAATGAAAATGCCAAATTAACTGACTTTGAATGAATTAATTTTCGTAACTCTCCAATTGGAGGTACATAAATCAGACACTCTGATTTCTTGCTGGCGTCACTAGAAAGGAAATTTTATCTAAAGCTGAATACACAATGCTTGACAAGATTTGAGAATGGAATTAAATTATCTTATTTCAGTAATGATATAGATGCATGTATAGAAAAAACTGTTAAGAAAGCCCCTTTTCCCATCGCTAGCCTCGTCTATCACTTTTCGTCCGGGGACTGTTTGCTCTTTCAGGTAATGACATATAAATACAGAAGTCAAAAAGCTACCGTGAAATGAATATATTTATTTATGAATTTTGTTCAAAGAAAGTAAACACTGTTGCAAACGTGACAGCAATGTCCAAAAGATTAGAAACACAAGCGACTTAAAACATACCTAAATACGACACTGGTATGAAAATACAGCTTACGATACCATTAAAGATCAGCATGAAAACTGGCACCTCAACTACAAATTTATATTTTGATTTAGGTCCATCGACCAATTCCAAAACAGACAGTCACTGTTAATCTTTATTCCTTTACCACACAACCCCTACTTTTAAGGACCCTGAGGTAGAAGGCTTTTGAAAACAGTCTGAGAAAAGTAACAATTGATGGTAACCTACGTTTTCTACCTTTTCTACAATGTTTTCTATCTTGTCAAAGAAATGGATTAGAAGTAAGCGTTAATTTATAGAGTACTTCTCAAAATAATTATGTTCAAGTAACTGCGTGGCTTGGTAGTACAATGTAGAGCTCGTAGCTTGAATGTTTCGAGTTCATCGAAGCACATGGTCTTTCGAGGGAGTGTCCTTGGAGTGTCCTTGGGCAGGACGTTTCAGAGCCCAAACCTATCACTGGTGAAACCCAGGACATACATAGATATGATATGACTAAAATGATGTTGAAGCGCTGTAAATTACCGTTCAATCCATCAATCTAAATAAGTTCTATATAGGCTGTTGCTAGCGACATGTCTGTTAATATGTGAAGTTAATTCCAGAATAACAAATGACCATTTTTTGCATCGCTAATATTTTCATTAATCTAAGGCTTACTTGGTCCTGTCCAATTCATGATATAAAGGAAAACGGTATAGATCCAAAGTAAAACCATATTATTTGTTATCTTATAAAATAATATAATTATTGACCAGTAATTGTTCATCCAGGACGATCTTATTCAACCGAATTCTGTACTTCTCCAATCTGTATGTTTATTTCAATTGTTTCTCGCTAAATTATTCTAATTTGACCGAACCCCTCTGATATTGGCAACACTTACGCAAAAGTCACGGCAGGTTGTTATTTTATTGCTTAAAACCTGTCATTAAATAATTAATTGCCAGCTCACTTTTTTTTTCAGTACTGTCAGTACTTTGATTGAAGTAACCGGTCTAACGGTCATTACCATATGAATTTAGTGTTTGGGGGTATGGTAATAATTCAGTCTTTTATTTGTTTAATGTTCATTGGATAAAAAAGGGCCAGTGAAAGGTAACTTTTTCCAGATGCCCTTACTCTCTCCGGCACAAAGTATGCATGCTTCAGAATAAATGGTTAAAGAGGCAAGAAAAAAATAATTTCTCTTCACTTGTATATTCATGAAATATTTCTTCATTTACGGACGGCTAAATTTTACTTCAACGTGTCCACTATCTTGTGAGTCCACACTAGAATGCCGCCTCCCAGTCAAACTTTTGTCTTCGTTAGTGGTTGATAATACATCTAGATTGTCCTCAGATTCTTCAGCGATTCTCGTACTTATCAATCTCTTATTTTCCATCAGAATGTGGTATTCACGGTTTTGCTTCTGTGACCAAATTGTCGGAGAATAAACATTTTTGTAGCCATCTGTGTATGCATCCTTTAACATACTGTATTTGGCACCCTTTTCTTCAAGCTTAAAGTTCCGTGATTTTAGTTCATCTTGAACTTTTTTCATGAATTCTTCTAGTTTCTTGTCCATTCTTTCCTCAAAAATTATCCAAATACTTTCAACAGCCTGCTCTATGACTCTAGCTATTGACTTAGCTTCATCGGCTTTGTTTTCTCTGACAAAGGTCTTATCTCTCGTAGCTTTGTTTTCTGTACTTCCCTGAAAATCTGATAAAAAAAAGTAAATATAGGCTTCGAAGAAAACAACTGTTTTTATCATAGAATATACGTGCATAGATCTGTCCTAGCAAAGCTGTTCGTAAAAGATACATTTTTTAATCAAGTGTGTTTACTTGTCTTGGGTGATTTGCTGCGTATTTTTATCAATACTTCGCATTAAGCTTTTCGCAGACTGCTTTCAATCTTATGTATATAAAAAAGAAGATGAAACCTGTGAGATGAATTGATCTTATCCAATGAAATTCTTCGAACCTTATGAAGATCAATGATTTTTTTCTTGGCCCCCAAGATAACACATTGTGGACAGTATTAATCGACCATACTAAGTTTTGACTGTGTTCTTAGTTGACAGACAAGAAAACACTTGAAAAAAGAATGTCTCGTCCAATCAAGTAACTACTCTTGAAATTCAGAATTAAAACTATATTTGAGCCATGCTCTGGCAAACGGATGGGGGTGGGGGGTGGGTTTAATCAACCTCTGTGATGCATTAAACCAAACAGTCATAACATCATTGAGGATCCATAGAATCCATTGAATCCTGGGGAAGGATAGTCCTTGTATATGCATAAAAATGACGAAAAGCAAAAACGTTTTAACCCAGGACAGCCTTCTCCCGCCTTGCAGGCTGACATGGGTCGATACTTTTTGCAGATGCATTAAACCTCCTTTTCACAGAACCTGGCTCAATTGAAACCGTTCTCGAATGAATCCGACCTCTTGAACAGCTGAGAGAAAGTCCTCGTAGCGATTACGCATTACAATTATTGCATTTTATTGATACAATTCTATTGAATATATACTGAAATAAAGCCGTCTGGACAGCCTAGATAAATCAAAGCACTGAAAGTGATGCTGGAGCGGGGTGCTTTACCAACTTATAAGCATGTAGTGCTGTCAGAAAGAATTGTAAAAAAAAAAACTGACATTTAAAAAACCCAGGTGTATTTCTCCCATAAATCTCAGAGCAAACTGGCAATTTTCGAATTATATCTATCAACGTTTAGACATGCCAAAAAGAGACAAGACAAGGGGAAGAGTTTAAGGCAGTATTATAGTGTATTTGTTAATATATTTACACACCGGCTCTTTTGTTTGGACCAGAGGCCCGTTTTGCTTAGATTTGCGTAAGAATTTTCTTATCTTTTCACTTACGAAAAAGTTACGAAATTCTTTCGTGAGTTTCACAAAGCATATGTATTTTCGTAATATAATAATTTTCGTAACTCTCCAATTGGAGGTAAATGAGATACTGATATCTCGCTGACGTCGCTAGGAAGGGAATTTTATCTAAAGCTGAATACATCGTTCTTGACATGACGTATGGATTTAAATTATTTTTATTTCGGTTATGATATAGATGCAAGTATGGAAATACTTTAAAGAAAGCCCCTATTCCTCTCGCTTGCCTCGTCCTTCACTTTTCGTCCGGGGATTGTTCGCTGTTTTAGGTTTTGACATGTAAATACAGCAGTCAAAAAGCTAGAGCGTCTATCATCTAATGAATAATATATATACGAATTTTGTTCCAAGATAGTAAATAGGCCTACTGTTGCAAATGTGACCGCAATATATATGAAAATACATGATATGATACCATTAAAGATAAGTATGAAGACTGACACCTCAATTACAAATTTATATTTTGTTTTAGATCCATCGACCAAATTCAACCAGACACTCGGTCTTTATCTCTAAACCACACAACCCCGAGTTTTAATGACTGAGGTAGAAGCCGTTTGAAAAAAAATGTGCGAGAAGTAGAAAACGCTGGTAACCAACGTTTTCTACTTTTCCCACAATGTTTTCTATCCTGTCTAAGAAATGGATTAGAAAGTAAGTCTTAATTTACAGAGTACTTGTCCAAATATATTCTCCAAATATACTCAGGTTCCTGCGTGGCTTGGTGGCTTGGTGGTAGAACTCGTAACCTGGAAGTTCCGAGTTCAATCCTCACTCGAAGCACAGGGTCTTTTGAGGGAGGGTCCTTAGGAAAGACGTTTCAGAGCCTTACCCTAGTACTGGTGAAATCCAGGGCATACATGGGTTTGATATGACTGAAATGATGTTGAAGCGTTGTAAAACACCGTTCAACAAATCAATCTTAATATATTCTGTATACTTCTAGCAACATATCTATTAATACGTGAAGATAATTCAAGATTCTAAAATGACACGTGAATTCGGCTCTATAAGCACAAGTGCAACGAAAGCGTGGTAAAATCGACGTTATTCTACGAGTATATAAAATGTCGTCATTCTATGTAACATAAATTCTTCTGCATCGCTAGTCTTTTCTTTAATCCAAGGCGTTTGATCTTGCCTAATTCGTGATATAAACGAATAAGGGTATATATTTTACGTAAGAAAAATATTAATTGTTATCCTATAAAATGATATAATTCTTGACCAGTAACATCGGCAGCGTCGTCCAAGGCTAAGTGCTTATATATTGTTTGATTCCTTTCTAAATTGAGAATTTATGGGTTCGATCCCCAGTGGAACCACCGTTAACGTGAATATTTCTTTCGCTAGGCACTGTTGGGCTCTAGCTAAGTGCTGAAGAAAGACTTGAAATACCCGCAAAGTGTGCCGTGACCTTCATGCAACAGTGACAAAATAGTGTTCAAAAGCTGCATAAACGCCTAAACTTTTGAGTTAGATGTCATCCAGGACGATCTTATTCAACCGAATTCTGTACTTCGTCAATCCGTATTTTTAATTCAGTTGTTTCTCGCTTAATTATTCTAACTTGTTCGAAACCCTCTGGTATTGGCAACACTTAAGAAAAAGTTAGGGTAGTTACGCAAAAACTTACGCTCGAATCATTTACAATTTTTCCTTTTTTTTTTTTAGTAAAACGCACTTACGCATTTTCTGTAGAGTTGCGTAAAAACTTACACAAAAAAAAAAAATGAAATGCTTTGTCAGTGGCACCCTTTTTTCACAGGTAATGATTTTGTGATATTAGGTACTCCAGAATCAGATATTTTGGGTTTCAATTTCCCACATGGTAAATCGGAGTTGTGATGCTTCATACCCTGTATTACAAACCTTCTGAACAGGTGATTCGCGCTGATAATTAATAAAACTTGTTAAATATTTTATCAGACATTCAGGCTGAAATAGCAGAAGCATTGCTACAAATGGATATCTTTTACTAGACCTAAAGTACCTTATTCACCCATATGGCCTGCAACACGTGAAAAGGGGCATTCGGACATTTGCGTAAAATGTCGTCTCGGATCAGCCTGCGCAGTCCGCGCAGGCTAATCCGACACGGCATTTTTACGACCACATTAGATTTTGTGCTACAGTAGACTTGCGCAAAACAGAAAATTACATAAAAACGGAAAGTGTCGTTTCGGATCAGCCTGCGCGGAGTGCGCAGGCTGATCCGAGACGACACTTTACGCAAATGTCCGAATGCCCCTTTTTGCGTGTTGCAGGCCAATTATAGCAATCTGTACGATAAAACTTGTCCGTAATGTATATGAGCTACGCTCTGGCAAAATGGAGTTTAATGCATCTCCATGGTGTATTATACCAAGCAAGTCATCAAATTACTATGGAACCGTAAAAACAAAACAATTTTGTATAGGAACCGACTGAATATTCAGGTACAATGTGTTCCATTGACATGTAGAAAAAAAATCAAAAACAAAAACAAACAAAAAAACAAAAAAAGAATAAAATCGACCACGATCGGCCTGCGCAGAGTGCACAGGCTGATCTTGGGCACAACATTTTTTCAGATGCATTTAGCCCCTTTTTCACGGAGCATGGCTCAAATGCATATAGCTCTAGGAGAGATCTAGAAAGTACACATACAATACCTGTTTCTTTTATTTTCCCGCAGACATCTGAAAATCCATTCCTCTCCAGAACTTCTATGAACCTTTGACATTTTTTGGACCTAAATAACATTCTCAACATTAAGTCTACTTTTTCCCGATCAGAAGGTAGGGAAATCACATTTCGAAAATCCCTAGGCTTAATGATTTCATGTGGTAAAATTTCGGCAATCTTTTCCCATCTCCCTTTAAGTTTCTCCTTTAAAAGTCTTGAATTTAAATGGAGCTTACGTTGTAACTCGTCTTCCATGAGTTTTTGTTTCTTCTTTTGGAGGGTTAAAAATGTCACGATATGCTCCATACAAGTGTCACATCTAGAAGTCAGTCATGTTTATTGTGAATTATCACATGTATACAGGGTATGCCTGTCTTGAGCCTGTTCATTTGTAATGAAAAAAGAATACAAAAACTGGATTAGATCCACTCTATAGTCCTAATAGATACAGTGAACTTACACAAACAATTAAGTATTAAACATAGTCACTCGGTCCAAACTTTCAGTTTCACAACTTAAATTTAAACCATGCCGTATAAAAAGGGGGCTTAATACATCTTCAAAGGGTATCGACCTAGGTCAGCCTGCACAGTCCGCGCAGGCTGACCTGGGCTGAAACATTTTGCTATTGGTCAATTTTCCGCACCTCAAAGGACCAGTGTACCTCATAATTCAATCAGTTGTCAGACAAAATGGATTTTGTGCATCCATAATACTGTGATCACTTCCTTGGTATCGTCCATCACGAAGATGCATTAAGCCCCCTTTTGCCAGGGCATAGCTCATCTATTTCTGTACATTTCTTATATACAGAAATGACAGTAAGTTGTGAAATAAAAGTTTGAACCAAGTGCCTTTGTTATCAAATAGGCACGAACAAGCTAGCCGACAGTGGAATTCACTTTTTGCAAAGGAAATGAATGCGCCCTATCCGGCAATTTGAACTCGCCGACATCTTCGAAATTAGTGTGCTTAAAAGACTAATGGTTAACCAATTCAACGGTGCCTTGCACCAAAGTACACTTTAAGCAACCCGCCATACAAAGGAAACACGAATTCTAACAATGTTTTGTCGGTAAAAACATCACCATAAACCTTGTTTTGCTGCTTTGCATGTCTTTACATTCATAGAAAAAGATATTCGACTTTTGAATTAGGAATTATCATGGATATCTTTCTAGCCGGTCAGAATACTTGTGTGTTGCAACTGATTTTTGCAGTGATGTAATAACGTCAAATTAGAGGATTATGAAATAAGTATCCTTTAAACTTACGCTTGTTGTTGACAATAAATACTGATTCAAGCTTTACGTTTCTGTTTATATAAACACATTGCTCGGTTTTAAACTTGGCAAATGAATGTTGCGACTTCGATTTGTTCAAGAAGGTTCTCTTTCATTAGGACCTGACAGTTCACACTAAGCTGGGAGAAAATGCAAAATTAATTAAGCCATACTATGTGAAAAAAGGGCTTACTGCATCTGCAAAAAGTATCGAACCATGTCAACCTGTGCAGTCCATGCAGGATGACCCGTGCCGAAATTTTTTGCTATTGGTCAATTTTCCAATGCATATCCAAGGACCTGTGTACCTCATGATTCAGTCGGTTTTAAAATGGACTTTAAGAACCATAATCCTATGAAGCCTTGCTCGATACCATGCACCACAGAGATGCATTAAGCCCGCTTTTGCCAGTACATGGCTCATTTTTCTTCGCTGAGTTTCGAACCCACGACCTTCAAAACCTTAATTAAACGGCTGTACCAACTAAAATATGCAGGCTTCAAAATCAATATGTATTTATCCCGTGTTATGCAATCATGCAATCACGGCTTTCTAGTCTCAAACGGGATGGAAAATTTTACAGAAAAAGAAGCACGAAAAATTGTAATTGCTCAAGTTTTTGGAATGTATTCCTATCTTTCTCATTTTCATCCACAATACGTGCCTTAGCGAGAAAGTACAATTGTCTACAACATAAGCTATATGGATTGATTTTGCCACTGTGGAATATAAACTCATCAAATTTTAGAAAAAATGATAGTATAGAGGCTGAAAACGCTGTTTGAAGCACACTTCAGATAATCCAACGACCGAATCTTTCATTACAGTATTTACATTAGTTTATACATTTTTAATCAAATGTTTACCGTATGTTTACCAGTAATGGAGAAATCGAAAACACAAAATGCCCTGTCTTACGAAGTTAAATGTTATCTATATCCGATGGATTCTTCACGTTTAAATGGATAAAAATAGTTCGGAAGACAAAACCGCATGTTGTCCTGCCGATAAAGAAATTTAAACCTTTTTCTCACTATACCTACTTTTCCACCCTCCCACTGTTAAATTCTTGGCCCATATTTAATTTCACTCTTAGTCTTATTCTAAAGTTAGAAAGTAATGCAACCTCAGATATGCTGATACAGATCTTTCAGATTGTACCGTTTTTTTTCTTTTGCTTCATTGTAATATGAATATGGTGATATCTGCATACTCTCCAGAGCAATAAGTCGGATATAAGGGTTAATTTTTTGGAGTAACATTTGTTCCCCGTTGTGTGTGTGTGTGTGTGTGTGTGTGTGTGTGTGTGTGCAGCGCGGGGGGGGGGGGGTTTCATAACCGTCTGCCTCAGGGTGAACAAATCACTGGACCGTTATGTAAAGGGTTTAGCGCCGATTCAAAAATATCCTGGAAAAATAAATAAGTGAACTGGTCTCATTTAATGATAATCTGCAAAACAGTCGTTAGCAACACGGCTATAAGCTTAAGACAAATTTCTACACGTACCTCAATATATACTACTCAAAATTTGCTAGGGATCACCATATTAGACTCATCTGATAACGTAAAGGAACATTAACTCGTCAATTTTCGGTATAAATGAAGAGCTGGAAGAGAATCCTAGGGTCTTGTGGACTTCTATCGTGTCCCAAAATGTTTCTGAGCCCTTTGGACGTCTTTTAAGACCTTTCATACATTGATATAATGCTCAGAAGGGTGTTTAATAGTGCCCGAAAATCACCTGGTTGCGACTGCCGACTTACCGTTACTGGGAACGTTAACTCGTCACCACTAGTAATGTTAAGTCGTCATTTCAATATTTTCTTAAAATCTCACAAACTATTAGCTGAAAAAAATACAGTTTTTAGCTTTAGATAATGTCGCAGAACTGATTAGAACAATGATCACAAATGGTAAACAAGCAAATTCGATACATGTACAAGAGATGTATGGATGTAAATTGCGCCAAAAGATTTTTACAAGCTTATCCAATTGAATATTTTGATGATAAAATTGTATTGATTTCTAGGAAAATTAAACTTGACATTAACTATTATTTGACTTAGGTAAATATTTCGGCTTATAGTTTTTTTCAGTTTCATTGTTTAAAGATTAAAAATTGAATACTTGTTTCAAATATTCTTAAGGACATATTATATGTATTAGTACTCTGTCCGATGAGCAAAATGATAATATGCGAGTAAACCAAGGGTCACACAATAAAGTCATTCTTTAAACCTCTGAAGTCATTTAAAATAACCAAACAAGATTGCTTGACGCATATAAGTAACAAGAATATATACTACAAAATTAATAAATGGTTTATATTTGGTTCAACAATTATCTGTTAGATTATCAAAAAAAAAAAAACATGCTTAGAAGCACATTTTTAATTATCTAAATTTCTCTCCATCTTGTCACAAACTGCAAGCTGCACTTAGGATATAGATCTATTCAATATCAAATGATTTAATTTTTACGTTTTTTTTTGCCTCATTTTCATATGTTACCTTTTACACCTTAAGTCCTTTATTGGCTTAGTTTTAGTTCTCAGTGTCTTTTTTTACCATTTAGCTTTTCATTCCGTTTCATGTAGAGGATAATTATCTTCTCTTTACTTATCAGTAAAAGTAGGGTTTTCACAGATTCTTGTGTTTCTGTTAGAGTGTTATCCTTATTGTCTTCAATATCTTCTATTTGTGTAATTTACGTTTAGCTACTACTATTGGCCTTGTTTTACATTTGGTTCAGTGTTTATCTTCAGTTTCTCTTGCTATATCTTATTTTAGAGGTAATGATCCAGACTTAAGAGCCTTATACGCAGCAGACATGTTTTCTATCGACCATTTTCAAGCAGCATATTTTGGCTTTGCCAGATCCTCTTGGCTCGGTAGATCTTTTTTAGACATGGCTGCATTTTAAAACGAGGAATGAAATGAATATTTGACTGAATAGGCAGGTATGATAATTAAGAGCAGTAGTTCGAAATTTAGCATAGAAATATTTCTTCAACTATATAGATGAAAACTCTTTGAAACAAAACTTTGATGTAAAATCTGTAGCTTTTTGTTGAACACTCTAGCTCGAAGTTAGGTTCAATATACACAAAAATACTAAAATTGATATTCTAAATTATTATTTACTGTATCATAACTGTTATTTACACCATTTATCAATGAAATATGACACTATTTCAATAGATTGCAATATACTGAAAAAGGAAACTATTTCTAATTAAAATAAGCAAGGACGCAGGAGTCGTGCCAATGTGGCCTTGTGCTTACTAAAATATTTCTAAATAGACCTAACTGCTGTTAAGATATATATTTGGTTCACATTAGGCCAGGAAAATACGCTTATTAGGGTTTATTTCTATGCCAGTGGGTAAAATATCATTCGAAATATCTAACTGAAATAGTGGAACACTAAGGCGTCAATTGGGTTCTAACTCGTCAATTTTATTGCGCCTTTATTTCATTGCTTTCAAAGGTTATGTCTTGTCAAAGAGAGGTAAATCTTGTCAGAATAAATATTCTAGAACATCAACATGTGGTTCTGACATCACTCATGCGTCTGAAAACTTTACTGCGAGCGTTCGCCCGAGACAGCTGAAATAGGAACTTGTCGTCGCCCAAGTCGACCCAATGGTGTGAATTTTAGTGGGGTTTTCAGTGGCTAAGAAGTCTGACACAAAGCAGTGGATTTGCATGTTATCTAAGCCAGAAGAAAGAAAATTTGTGTACCTTTCAAAAGATGTGTGCCAGTAAACTTTTAGGTGACGTCATCGAAGGAGAGATAACAAAAACAAAAAGTGACGAGTTAATGTGCCTGCCTAGTTACTGTTCTTTTACGTTATAAAATATGCTTGGCATGTATCAGGTATGGTTTCTTAAAGTTACATAGAAAAACTGATGAAATAAACTACCTAAGAAAATGGATGGTTTTAATGTAAAACTGTACGATTGTAACATAGACTAGTATCGAAATATCTAAATGATCCCTATCAAAGTGTGAGTAGTATATAATCGGTAATTGAGTTGAAGAGTGTTATTGATTCCACGAAAGCATACGTGAGCACAAAGCAAACACCCGCTTTGATTTAACTTATCTTTCTTCGATTTCAAGTGTCAGTTTAACTGATAAGAAAATGATGCCCTCGTAACTATTCGCCATTTAAGATTTAGCAAAGTTTATTTTTTTTTTAAATAAGTAAATGAATCAAAGTGCTGTCAGCACTGTAATCGGTCGACACTGAATAACTACAACG
The DNA here is from genome assembly GCA_946811185.2 of Hippopus hippopus. Classification (NCBI taxonomy): domain Eukaryota; kingdom Metazoa; phylum Mollusca; class Bivalvia; order Cardiida; family Cardiidae; genus Hippopus; species Hippopus hippopus. The sequence goes on from OX328100.1 coordinate 35,882,849, forward strand.
GTTTGAAATCACAAATTAAATGATAGTTATTTGAACTACATGTACATGTATGTATGGGATAGAAATCCTACACCTTATAACTGAGCCACGTAGGAACTCCCTTTTTTAACTGTCCTTTACAAATTAGTAGTTTAATGGAATGCTAATGATATATGTTGGCCAGTCGACAGCAATAGAACGTAAAATATATTTGACAACTCTAATCAGTAGTACCCATTTTCAAGCTTTAGATATCACTCATCATGAATAACAGTACCTACCAACCTTTTTTAAAAGTTTAACAGAATACAAATATTCTTTTCTGTAACTTTTGCAACTTTGGGAACTATACTGTAACATATTGTCAGATATCATCAATAAAATCCATACTTTGAAATAGTTTAAATAAGTCGTATAGAATATGCCTGTGTTATGACTATCAAATGGTTTACTTTAAGCTGCTAGTGAGCCTTTTATTTTTTTCCGTTTTTAACAATCCATCGTGTTTATTTGGACAAATTGTCCTACCTAATGTTTTTTGACTGGCTAAATTGGGCAAAATCGTTCTGTCCAGAGGGCCTATGAAAACAATTTAACCATTAACCTGCTAATTAAGTGAAATGAAACTTTCAAGCCGACAGTAAAAACCCATTTTTTTTTTTGCTATTTCAAGGGTATTTTTTGGGGGAAAATATCTCCTTATCAGACAGTGTAGATCCAAAATCAGACTGCATATAGTGCGCAGTCTGATCCTGGTCTTCACTGTCCGCAAAAAATCATACAGTCGCGCTTAGCAGCCAAAGGGTTAATACACATCCTAAGCTGAAAGGTGCGTAATTAGATCTATGCTGGTCAGTAATGTGAATGGACAATCTGTTTACCAAGGTTCCAAGCGTGGGATAACTAGTCCATTCTGAAATGTTTACGTAATGGTCTCTCCACTAGGGTCATAACGCTTAAATAACTCTACATCCTTTGTCCCTCACTGCTTCACACGCTTCACCTCGCTAAAATTAAACGACCAACGGCCGATTACTATTTTAAACTTACGGCTGTTATCAGTTGCATGTACACCAGTTTGCTCTAAGGCAAAACAATCTTAATTTTCAAATTCTTTTAAAGCAATGTTTCCTTACAAACTCCGTTCCATTGCAATTTTATCCTTGCTCAAGGCCAAATGACCAATCATCTTTTCAACGCCTGCTACATATGCGGGCAGCACTCGTCAAAACTCGGCCGATCCCGTAATTACGTATACCTTGATCAACGGATCACTTGAAGTTTGCCGAATAATATGGACAGCAGACGACTACAAGATGCGTTTACATAACCCGATACCCTTGATTCGCTCTTGTTTCATTCATAAATTATTCTTATAACCGTGTTGAAAGTAAGCTGCTACAAAATTTCCAGTTTTGCTGGCCCGAAATTTTGATAATGCTTGTACTATAACATAATTCAACGCTAAACAAACTGTAACCGCCATTAATTACATAACTGAAAACTTAAGTATGGGATTACTTGAAAGCCTTTTTACTACTAATTAGTATTCTGGCGCTTATCTGGGTTAAAAGTAGTTTTTGGAATAAGGTCACGACAGCTGATATTAGTGTTATAAGGCTATAAGTAAAAGCCGTAACGAGTTGCAGTTACATCAGTTTGCCCTCAGCAAACGGGTTTCCGAAATTTGTAGTCTCTCTAATCGTCCAGCTCACGCCGACCGATTAAAAACAATAACGTGAAAGAACAGTAACTCGGCAGGCACATGAACTCGTCACTTTTTGTTTTTGTTATCTCTCCTTCGATGATGTCACCTGAAAGTTAACTGGCACACATTTTTGAAAGGTACATAAATTTTCCTTTATCTGGTTTAGATAACATACACGTCAATTGTTTTGTGTCAGACTTTTTAGCCACTGAAAAAACCACTAAAATTCAAACCATAGGGTCGACTTGGGCGACGACAAGTTTCTGTTTCAGCTGTCTCGGGCGAACGCTCACAGTAAAGTTTTCAGACGCACGAGTGATGTCAAAACCACTTGTTGATGTTCTAGAATATTTGTTTTGACAAGATTTACATCTCTTTCATAAGACAGAACCTTTGAAAGCAATGAAATAAAGGTGCAATAAAAATGACGAGTTAGAACCCAATTGACGCCTTAGTGTTCCCCTATTTTAGTTAGATATTTTGAATGATATTTTACCCGCTGACATAGAAATAAACCTTAATACGTGTATTTTCCTCAGCCAAATGTGAACTAAATATATATCTTTGCAGCAATTAAGTCTATTTAAAAGGATTTTAGAGAACACAAGGCCGAATTGGCAACGAATCCTGCGTTCTTGCTTATTTTAATCAGAAACAGTTTCCTTTTTCAGTATATTGTAATCTAGTGAAATAGTGTCATATTTTATTGATAAAATGGTGTAAATAACACTCATAATACACCAAATAATAATTTAGAATATCAATTTTAACATTTTTGTGCATATTGAACCTAACTTCGAGCTAGAGTGTTCAACAAAAAACTACAGATTTTACATCAAAGTTTCATTTCAGAGAGTTTCTTCTATATAGGTGAAGAAATATCTCTATGCTAAATTTCGATTAGTTTCCTTAATTGTCATACTTGCTTATTCAATCCAAATATTCATTTCATTTTTATTTCTCAAATGCACCCATGTCTAAACAAGATCTACCGAGCCAAGAGGATCTGCCAAAGCAAAAATATGCTGCTTGAAAATGGTCGATAGAAAACATGACTATTGCGTATAAGGCTCTTAAGTTTGGATCATTATCTCTAAGATAAGATTAAGCAAGAGAAACTGAAGGCAAAAGACTGGAAAAATGTAAAACAAGGCCAATAGTAGTAGCTAAAGGTAAATTCCACAAATAGGAGACATTGAAGACAATAAAAATGACACTCTAATAGAAGCACAAGAATTTGTGAAAACCCTACAAAAAAAAGAAGATAATTATGAAACAGAATGAAAAGCTAAAGGCTAAAAAAAGACAATGAGAACTAAAAATAAGACTAAAGGTGTAATCGGTAATATGTGAAAACGAAGTCAGAAAAAAAAGTAAAGATTAAATCATTTGATATTGAATATATCCTAAGTATAGCTTGCAGTTTGTGACAAGATGAAGAGAAATTCAAAGAATTAAAATGTGCTATTAAGCATATTTTTTTTTTTTTTTTTTTTTTTTTCTTTTTTTTTCAAATAGATAAATGTTGAACCAAATATAAACCATGTAATATTTTTGTAGTATATATTCTAGTTACTTATATGCGTCAGGCAATCTTGTTTGATTGTTTCAAATGACTTCAGAGGTTTAAAGAATGACTTTATTGTATGACCCTTGGTTTACTCGTATATTAATGCATTGCTCTTCGAACAAAGTACTAATACATAAAATACGTCCTTAAGAATATTTGAAACAAGTATTCAGTTTTCAATTTAAAAAAATGAAATTGCAAAAACTGTAATTCGAAATATTTACCTAATTTAAATAACAGTTAGACTAATGTAAAGTTTAATTTTTCTTGAAATATATATAATTTTTTCATCAAAATATTCAATTGGATAAGCTCATTTTACATCTATACATCTCTTGTATATGTATCAAATTTGCTTGTTTACAATTTGTGATCATTATTCTAATCAGTTCTGCGACATTAAAAGTTAAAAACTGTAATTTTTCATTTAATAGTTTGTTAGGTTTTAAGGAAATATTGAAATGACGAGTTAACGTTCCAAGTAACAGTAAGTCGGCAGTCGCAACCAGGCGATTTTCGGGCACTATTAAACACCCTTCTGAGTATTATATCAATGTATGAAAGGTCTTAAAAGACGTCCAAAGGGCTCAGGAACATTTTGGGACACGATAAAAATCCACAAGACGCTGTGATTCTCTTCCAGCTCTTCATTTATACCGAAAGTTGACGATTTAATGTTCCTTTACGTTACTTCCTTGTTCGTTTAGATATTTCTTTACCTAGCAATTCTATCAAAACAACGTGATATCTATTTTGTGAAACCACAGGCCTTTGAAGCTCTTTTGGTCTATCACGGAACGCTAAGATTTTCCTTGGTCGATCATCGAACACTTATAGCACATTGGTGCATTGCCTCTGTGTGTGTGTGTGTGTGTGTGTGTGTGTGTGTGTGTGTATAATAGTAACGTTATATATAAAATATGTATATTACTTAAAGTAACGGCGTCCGATAATGAAAATTTCGTTATCCCTTGAAAGACCAATGGAGTTTCAGAGGCCTATGGTAAAACAAACACTCTTGAGTTTTAAACACCATGAGGTTGGAAAATCTTTGAAAATTTTCAATGGAAAAGGGAGAAAATATTGGTCAACAGATTTTTTTTTTTTTTTTTTTTTTCAAAACTGTTTTCTACCCTTTTTCGGACAAATTTCATTGTTTGAGCTGATTTCATTTGTCGTCTGTTAATGCTTTCAATGTACATTTCCCTAGAATTTTCTTGTTTGGTAAAGAATAAGTCCATTTCAGTGCAGTAACGTTTTCATGTCCCTGTTTAAATGCTTCAACTCGTTCAGTGCCTGCCAAATATATCAACTCGACCTCTTTCGACGGCTAAAGATAAGTTCCACTGACACTTAGGAAGATTTTCATCTAATAGGCGTGACTAGATAAGTGGACGGCATGAATCCAAGATCAGACTATACTCTCTGTGCAGTCTGATCTTGATGTATGCCGTCCGCAATAACTCCAGCATTTGCCTATGTCACTTCAAAAGCTTAAAAGATGTTTAAAAAAGCATTTGTGAGAATAGCAGTACTTATTTGATATGTAACCAGTGTATTTTACTTTACCATTATGTAATCCGTGTGTTTTAATACCATTAGTGTCATTTTTATACATCTGCGTTCATCTTTCTTTACAGCCTAGAGAGAGATTAATTCATTTACCTAATCCTGCATGCCAATGTTGACTGTGCACTCTTTGTCTTTCACTCTAACTTGCACAAGGACAGACATATTTTTGGGCCCTGGAAACATAAGGCTACCCAGATGAACAAACTTGTTTACCTATTGCAATATTTGATTCTGGATTTTCTGTAACTAACAGCACAGTAAAAGAACTTAAACCTAGGGAAGGGTTGTTCTCCTTTTACCACTAGGTTACAGATACATGGACTCCTTATTCCATGTCATTGAACAGTTTTCTTTAGTCTAATAGTACATCATTGTGTCCTTTCGTGCTTTATTTAATTCGATCTTAAATTAACCTGTAAGCGATCTATCGTGGCAAATTAACCTTTACATGAAAGTCGAGTATCAAACCTCCTCCCCCCTCCCAATACTTATGACAAAAAGAAGAGATAGGGAAATAAAAAGGATTCTTTCCCCCCCACCCTCCAAAAAAAAAAAAGCGCTTTTTGGGACAGAGTATTTTATTTTTTACGTTAGAAAATTCTTCTTATTACGTAAACCTCACACGGCAGTGAGTGAATTTACTTGATAATTGGATAAACACATTAAACGTGTGTTTAGATTAACCAAACATAACAACATAATAAACAGAAACTGTTCTCCCAGTTTTATGCTATTCAATTTGAATATTGTAGTATCAGCTAAGAAAACATAGCAATCTTTCTACTACAAAACACTGTAAAAAGAGAAACAACTAAACGAAATAAAAAAAATGGGGAGTATAAACGAATTTAAAGGATTTCTATGCAAAATATAGTTCCGTTCGTGGTGTTCATTGACGTCGAGAAAAGAAAGTTCCCCTCTGTTTGAAGGGCGTCATGAACGCTCGTCCTGTAACTCCGGACGCCACGTCATGTTCTTGAATGAGCTTTTCCAGTCTATTCATGATAACACTGGCTCTGTCAGCGACCTCGTGGTCCTGCTGCTTTTGTAAGTTCTCCTTTTCAATGCGAAGCAATTCAAAATTCTCTTCAGCTTCATGTAGTTCTTTCTCTTTTGTTGTTATCAATGAGGTCTGCTCCCCCATAATCTTTTTCAGGCGTTCTATTTCTTCTAGTTTTTCGTTGTATGCAGCTTCAAGCTGACTTAAAAGCTCCTTTTGATTCTCTAGCGCTTCTTGGTCAATCTCAGCCTCCTCGTGTTCATGCTCGATCAATTCCAGTTCTTCGACTGTTTCTCTCAGTTTCTGTACTTGCTCTCTCAGTTTTGAATTTTCTAACGTTTTTTCCTGAGCTAGTATCGTCAGATCATTTATTTTCTCTCGGGCGCTCTGATGCGAAGACTGAAGCTAAATATACTTTTCTTCCCAATTCAGACACTTGTCGTACAGATCGATGGCCTTCTTGTTTTCAATGGCGACCGCATTCAATTTTTCGTCAATATACTGTCGAAATTCTTCGTGCAGCATTTCGTCTCTCTCTTTCAATTTGTTGTTTAGAGATGTATCTCTATCTTTCAGCTGTTCAGTTAACTTTTCGTCTCGTACATGCAGATCTTGTTTTAGATCTTCTACTGCTCGGTTCAGCACATTATCAAAAGCACTGTTTGGTGTTTTTGGGGAATCGTCTGAGCCTACAGAGCATCTGTCAGCTTCTTCCATGTTGATCACTGGAAAATGTAAAAGACGTTTGTTAATTGCACGTTTTTCAGGCGCTATACAATGACTCGCTGCACAACATTTTGTTGAAAATCATTCTTGTCAAGACGCTATCTTGCATAAGCGACGTTTCGCCTAAATTGATTAAAATTTAATCTTAATGTGAAATGTCTTTGTCAATCGACTTTTTCCCCTTATAACTTAAGCATTATCCATTATTTTTAACGTGATTTATCGTGTGCATTTATTTACGCGTCATCTGTCTGCAATAGAGTATTTGAAGGGGACTGCTCATAACATTTGCTACTAGATTGAAGAAAGAAAAAATGTGATGTTTCATGCAGAATACAGAATGAAAATATAGAATTAGCCCAAACTTTTTGTTGTTAAACAGTCTGTCGGCTGAATAGATTTGTAGCTTCATGAAATGCCTGGCTGAATATTGTTTTCTTTTGTATTGACCATATAAGTCGGACACAATCTCATCAAGTCTGGATAATCAGATCGAAGTAAAATGTTACAGTGCTGGATTTATGGTAATATTTTATTCAAGTGTTCTCGTCGTCTATCATAGGTATAGAGAGTTTGTTTTCGTCGAAATTTGCTACTATTTGACAAAGTTCGGCAAAGTGTCACTTCGACGAAACGTCTTATTCGGCGTGAATGTCATGAATTCACTGTGACATCTTCCATTATCTGTTTCCTAATCGGTGCTGTAAGAAATAGTATTTCAAAACAACATTTTCATCCATCCATCTATCCATCCAACCAACCAACCAACCAACCAACCAACCAATCAATCAGTCAATCAATCAATCCAATAAACTGACCAAATAGATTGTTTAAACCGATTTACTAATTGACCAAGCAACCAATTTAACGGTAGATGTGAGCTTACCAGTTTCTCTGATATGTTTGCAGAGTGCTGCAAATCCTTTGTCCTCCAACAGGTTGATGAATAGCTCACATTGACGGAGTCTGACAACTTTAAGCAAAATGACCTGTATCTTATCACTGTCAATCGGTAAAGCTCGAATGCCTTCCATGTCGTCAAAGCCGACGATTCCTTTCTCCAACGAAAGGTCTAATATCAGTGCCCATCTAACGGACAACTCTTCCTTCATTTTGGACCAATTTAGACGGAACTTCACCCGAAGTTGGTCTTCCATAATTCCTAAGAGTAAGGATATAGAAAAAGAAGAAATAATAACAAAAATTGTAGTAATCGTCAAACTAATTAGAGTTATATAATATAGCTAATAATAATGATAATTACGGGTACAATAATAATAATCAATCAATCAATGCTTTATAGGCATACATCAAGAAAATTTGTCTATGGTCATTTACAAAATGACAGAATATGGCAAAGAAAAATATATACAAATACAAAAGCAACATTATAAAAACATAGAAAAAATAAAAACTTGTTATAGGCTACTATAGAAATTGGTTTTAGGAATAGCAATAGTTATAATGACTTCGTCACGAATAGAATAACTTTCTGACAGATATTTGCAAATAGAAAACAAAGGTGTCTTTTTTGACGATGACATTAATTTAACGAAATAATCAGTATTTGGCTTTGATATATATCCAATTTGTTTTCGTCTTCAATGTTCACGGGTAGGAAACTTCATATTCGGAGCCAATGGCTCTGACGAGAAAATGTTGTGTTGGTCTTCCGTTTCTGAAAATGTCGGCTGAAAAACAATCAAAAAGCAGGTAAGCTTGTCATTATTTGTAATCATGTGTTCTTATGTCTTTGAAATTCCAAAAAAGGAGAATGTCATGCAATGCTCTGGTCTTTAAAAGTGTTCTCTACACTAAGGAAAGTTGTTACAAGTGTACGATGTTGTCTGAATCATTTGTGGCGTGGGTTGACCGTAGCCGAAATAATACGTCACGGACCTAAATTCAGTCTATTATTGCCATTTAATTGGCAAATAAGAGAGAGTCTTGCTGTCCCAAAAGCGTGAATTAATGTCTTGATATGTTACATTCACTGCTGGTAAAGAATTGAAAAGAAATAGCACAGAAAATGATAAAAATAATGAAGGGCTCCGATTATGCGGACCGGCTCTGTAAGTCGGCAGCGATTGATAAGGGCTTCGTTTCTAAATTTAGTTTTCTGTAGAAAATTACTTAGGAAGTAGGCTTTGTTTTTTCCGTTAATACCTTTTAGTCCAAAATGTAGTACATTTGTTGTATGGAACATGACCGAATTTATGAAAATACAAAGGACTAGTGATGTCACGATTGAAAAATGCTGTCGAACATTAGTCTATCTAAATTTTGAAAATACTTTTGTGTAGCTTTTGATTAACAGAATGGTTTATACATTTTTATTGCATTTGTCATGCTTTGGTCGTAAGTGCAGCCCACACATTAAAATTAATGGAAAACATTGGGCATCTTCGAAAGGCAATTTGGTTTTGAAACAGTCATTTAAAAGCTATATTGAAAAGGTACCAACCGTAGCAGAGATATTAAATAAAAAAAAAAAAAATCATTCACAAAGCATGGAAATACAATTGACCTATTCGGATTAGATGGATGTTTGTTTATCATCGGCTTAGAAAATAATTGTATGTGACATATTCTGATCTAATATGCGTCTGGTTAATTGAACTTTGAAATATCTGAGTAAATACAGTGAGAATCAGGGATCTATGAACATTTTTTGGTCTTCACTTGCTTGTGAAATTGATTCTTTTTCGCTGTTATAGACTTGTATATATCCCACCCACCTGACGTACTGTTGTGTCGTGTTAAGTGTTAAAAAGAGTTAAGAGTGTTCACACATATACCCTGAGGTTTGTCTTGCGAAAAGTTCTTTTTTTTCTCACGCTTTATTATTATTATTATTATTATTATTATTATTTTCTATTCAATATCTATGCTAAGGTCGGTACATTTTCCATTAAGCTTTTTAATGACTGTTTCAAGACCAAACAGCATTCCGAAGATGCCAATTATTTTTTATTATTTTTGCTTACGTGTGGGCTGCACTTACAACCAAAGCATGACAAATGCTATATAGATGTATAGACCATTCTGTGAATCAAAGCTACAAAAAAGGATTTTCAAAATTTAGACAGACTTATGTTCGACAGCGTTTTTCAATCGTGACAATACCAGTCCTTTATTTTTTCATAAATTCGGTCATGTTCCATCCAACAAATGTACTACATTTTGGACTGAAAAGTGTTAACGGAAAAACAGACCCTACTTCCTAAGTAATTTTCTACAGAAAACTAAATTTTTGAAATGAAGCCCTCAACAATCGCTGCCGACTTAAATATTGAAAGCCGGTCCACATAATCGGAGCTCTTCTTTTTTTTGTGTGTGTGTTATTTCTTTTCAATTCTTTACCAGCAGTGAATGTAACATTTCAAGACATTAATTCACGCTTTTGGGACAGCAAGACTCTCTCTTATTTGCCAATTAAATGGCAATAATAGACTGAATTTAGGTCCGTGACGTATTATTTCGGCTACGGTCAACCCACGTCACAAATGATTCAGACAACATCGTACAATTGTAACAACTTTCTTTAGTGTAGAAAACACGTTGAAAGACCAGAGCGTTGCATGACATTCTCCTTTTTTTGGAATTTCAAAGACATAAGAACACATGATTACAAATAATGACAAGCTTACCTGCTTTTTGATTGTTTTTCAGCCGACATTTTCAGAAACGGAAGACCAACACAACATTTTCTCGTCAGAGCCATTGGCTCCGAATATGAAGTTTCCTACCCGTGTGTTTGTATTTTGGACAGCAAAGCAAAAAGTTATTCATCTTTAACAACATGTGAAGAGCAAATTTTTTAATATCTATTATCTCTATGTGTACAATTAAATCGTCCGGTTTCAATTTCTAGTTTATGGGAACTAAGCCTATAACAATAATAATGATAATAATAATGATAATAATGTTATCAATTGTAATAATCGCGCAACTTTACTAAAGATTTATTTATTCTTATCGTAAACATTTCCAACAATTAACAAAAACCCTGATTATTTTATGTTGCCGAAATCATCTCGTAATTTTAAGCGTATACTAGACAGTCCCAACTCTGGATAACAAAGGTTTTGAAAACATTGGGGGAAAAGGAGAACAACCAGCACATCTTTCCTCTTCTCACAGGGCCTTTACCTTTTCACAGAAAACTTCCAACAGGTGAACGGGGTATACCTTCTCGTCCGCCACTGCTTTCAATTTGGACAAGCCTAAAGTCTTACAGACAGGCAAGGAGTAAACAAAGTAATGTACAGAGTACAGGTAAAATAAAACAGAGAGAACGGCGTGAGATTTGAATCATAAATTGATTGGATGGTTTTGCATTGCAAATTGCTGTAAGTATTTTTTAAAAAATAAAAACGTTGAAACATTTCATACGAGGCATGCGGCATGCTTTGTGAAAGAGGGGTTAATGCATCTGTGAATAGTATCGAACCAGGTCAGCCTGCGCATTCCGCGAAGGCTGACCTGGGTCGAAACATTTTGTAATAGGTAAATTTTCTGCATGACCACGGAAATTCTACCTCAGGATTCAGTTGGTTGACGAAACAGATTCAATGGATCCCTTATTATGTAATGTCTTGCTAGGTATAGTGAATCACTTTGATGCATTAAATTCTTTTTGCCAGCACATGGTTATATTCTTTTCCTACCTTTTCAAGAAAGAAAAAGCTTACTAGTTTTTTCCTCCTGGGTTTTATATATGAATACTTCCCAAGGAATTTAACGCCTTCTTTAAAACTAAGCGGCATTTAACATAACATTAAATATACTCCCTGTATAAAAACGGGGATTTTCACACTATCTGTATCATATTCTATATCTTTCAGAGTATTCATCTAAACTAGATCAAAAGTCGAAAGATCGACTTATTGGCACATGTTAAAGCGATTAATTACAGTGATAAATATAAAGCTTTTTGATTGGTTTTAGTGCCGATCTCATTCTTCCTGGTGTCTCTGGCCAACTTGATCCTTCACCTCCAAAATAATACTAGCAACCCTTTTCAAGGGCTGCAAAAAACGTGTAAAGGAAGTAGCCTATTTCCCAACATCGTTTTCAGAACTGCTTTCCTCAAAGACGTAAGGAAAGTTGTAGTTATCTGGTAACGGTTTTATCAAGCAGTCCCGAGTTTAAACGACCCAGAGAAAGAAGGCTTTGAAAACATTGTTGAAAAAATAGAAATAGAAAAAGCTGGTAACCAGAGCCTGCTGACCGACCTAGGTCTACAGCTTTCGTAGTTATTTAAGAAGTAATCTTCTTTCTATCGTGGTTTATCGTTCAATAAACCACAGTTGTGAGTTATGAGGCACAATAAATAATCCACTAGGGCGATAGCCCGAGTGGATTATTCATTGCGCCTCATAACTCACAACGTGTTTTATTGAACGATAACCCACGATAGAAAGAAGATTATTTCGATTCTAACATGACCAACTCTTAACGAAGGGAAAACAAGTTCATACTTAGAGTAAAAACGCGGATGCAGATTGTATTCCATTGAATAACTTACTTACTTTATACAGAATGACGTCATTCTACATAGAATAACGTAGATTTTACCACGCTTTAGTTCCACTGTGTTTATAGAGCCGAATTCACGTGTCATGTTAGAATTAAGTTTAGACATTCAGTATGCTTCTTGCAAATATATATATGCTCTGTAAAAAGTGGGTCTGATCCACCTGCAGAAAGTATCGACCAATGCCAGCGTGCGAAGTCCGCCCAGGCTTACCCTGTCGAAACTTTTTTACAATTGGTCAACCACCTGCCTGTCAAAGGACCATTCTATCTCAGTATTCAGCTTGTTATCAGACAAAACGGATTTTATGGATCAATAATGATGGCATGGCCTGCTTGGTATAATGGATCACGGAGAGGCAGTAAAGCCCCTTTTGTCAAAGCAAGGCTCATATACAAGTGAATTATTTAGGATGTATCGTTCTGTATAATAATTGGCCTGCAAAACGCTAAAATAGGCATTCGGACATTTGCGTAAAGTGTCGTCTCGGATCAGCCTGCGCAGTCCGCGCAGGCTGATCCGAGACGGCACTTTACGACTTGTGCAAAACAGAAAATTACATAAAAACGGATAGTGTCGTTTAGGATTAGTCTGGGCGGAGTGTGCAGGCTGATCCAGGACGACACTTTACGCAAATGTCTGAATGCCCCATTTCGCGTGTTGCAGGCCATATATACTCTTCCATAACATCTCATAATTTATCATACATTTGTAAGGTGATTGTATGGTGTTTAACGCCATTTTAAATATTATTTCTTATATATCACGGCTGCCAGTACACCTTTTTATGCTTTCCTTCAGTTTCTTTCACCAGAACTTGGCAGAAAATTCTTTCCAAGTCACTGAATGCCTTCTTCATAACTGTCTCCAAAACAGTAACAAACGGTTAGAGAGGAATGAGTCCTATCGAAATGACTACCATCAATCCTATGAAAGAAATAGGCCGAGCTTTGGATTCGAACCAGCAACCAGGTCCTACTTTAGGGCCTAGAGGGAATGTGATTTTTATCAGCTCTTTACCAAACGATAAAAGTGCAGACCAGTCATTGCTGAGAGGACATAAAAAGACAACGTAAATGTGTTTTGAATGATAGAATATGTACATGTATTTGAAAGGGAAGAAAGCATGATGGGGAAAGGAGAAAATTATGGCAGCCATTTTTTCATTTTTTCACAATGTTTTCAAATGCTTTGGGTCGTTATAACATTGAATTCAGTGGAAGGTTTTTAGTAACGAGTGAGTTAAATCGGCTGTGGGGTATCGGATTGTAAAAATTAATTAGGTCAATTCGCATAATACATGCAACGCATTAATCGCCCGAAATACTGTCGATAGCATTACGTCAATATTCAACGATAACATCAGCCAGAGTTCCCCAGTACTTAAACAATTCCCAAGGTGGTCTAAATATTGCCAAATTTCAGATATATTCGTCTGTTATTTTGCCACTGTCTTTGTACTGATGATTATTATCTAAAGGCCCTATAGCTGCCAATAAAAAAAATAAAAAAAGGGTGATAAAATGCATTTCAATCTATATCATACAATTCAAAATTATGGACATTATTGTAAGGATGACAACTGTTCCAGTATTTTCGGTTCAACTGTTAATCCCTGGCAGAAAAATGAATTTTCATATCAGGTAAAAAGTAAACAATAGATAGCGTGACCTGGCAACTTTTAACCTTGTTTTTTTTTTGTAATTTCATTTGTCTGCCAGCGACTAACACATGGACCGAACGTACATTAACGGGTTGTCATCTTCACAATAATTTACATTCTTTGAAACGGTATGATCTAAAATTAAATGCATCTTAACATCTGCTTTGTTCACCTTTGGCAAATATAGGGCCTTTTAGTAAATTATAGATAATTTGAATTTAGCATATGCATATGAGACGCGCTACATTACGGACATCATATCTGTTCTAATGATATGTCTCGCAAGACTTGTCCATTTTCTTACCACATAATAATGGCTTGCAACACGCGAAAAGGGGCATTGGGACATTTGCGTAAAGTGTCATCTCGGATCAGCCTGCGCAGTCCGCGCAGGCTAATCCGAATCGGCACCTTACGACTACATTAGATTTTGTGCTACAGTAGACTTGCGCAAAACAGAAAATGACATAAAAACGGAAAGTGTCGTTTCGGATTAGCCTGCGCGGACTGCGCAGGCTGATCCGAGACGACACTTTACGCAAATGTCCGAATGCCTCTTTTCGCTTGTTGCAGGCCATATGCAGAAGAGTGCTCAAAGAGAGATAACTCTATAGGACTGGCGGTAAATGGAGGATAATCAACAGGTTGTGTGTGATATTAAAAATCTGTCACTCGAGTGGGGTGTGATGCGATTAAAAAAACGAGTCCGAAGTACGAGTTTTTTAACTGCATCAAACCCGATTCTAGTGACAGATTTTTAATATCACACAAAAGCAGTTGATTATCCAATTTATTCTATTATATTCTTAATTCACCTTTTTTCCCCCGCGGAAGGCGGAGGAATATAGTTTTAGCGTTGTCCGTCCGTCCGTCCGTGTGTCCGTCCTTCCGTCCGTCCGTCCGTGTGTTCGTCCGGGAGAATATCTCCAATACTTTTGGACGGAATTTCGTGAAACTTTATACGTGTGTACAATAACCCATTCCGCCGATATACTTTTTTTTCCCCAATGCAAAATGGCCGACTGGGAGCGATTTTAAGTTACGCGGTCGGTTTTTCGGCGGAGGATATCATTTCAACGAAATCGCTTGTTTATGCTAATAATTATCAAGAATTGTACAATGTGAACAATGTAGGAAGAAAGTAGTTCTGGCAAACATTCTAAAACTATATCGTCACTAGTGATAATACCATATTTATCATCACTAGTAGTGCTATTTACTGTGACTCCCAGTAATTCACTGATAAGAATATAATAAGTATTGATACTCCCTATCCTTTTAACTCTTTCAGCGGTCGACCTCTTTCGAGGGCTAATATTACAATTCTCTGCAACTCAGAAGAATTTTTACCTTACAGGATTGACTAAACACGCGGACGGAATAGATCAAAGATCAGACTGCACGTTCTGTGCAGTCTGATCTTGATCTATGCCGTCCGCAAAAGTCCGTTTTCGCCTAGTGCGCTGAAAAGGTCAAGCTTAAGCTTTAGACTACACGTAGCTAGCCCTCTTTTCTATCTGGATCTCTATCTGGAATTAGATTTTGATGACTAACTAATTGTTTAGATCCAAGTTCAACAAAGATGTTTTGTTTAGTTTTATCTTGATCTATACTGTCAACCAGAAAAATCTTTCGTTACTTTTGGAATTTAAAAGAACGAAAAGTATATGTAGGCATATTCAAATCTTTGTAACTTTGGTTGGTTGGTTGTATTGGGATTTAACGCCACTTTAACAGCTAAGGTCACATCATGGCGGTCGGTGACGCACATGTGTTTCCTGGCTTTCTCACACCAGTACTAACACAACTTTCTTTCCAAAGCCACCGACTACTTTTCTCACATGCTTCAGCAGAGGTGAGAGGCGAAAATATGCCGGAAAGAAGGTTCGCCTCAACCGGGTATGGAACTCACAACCACCAGGTCATGAGTCCGACACGCTCACCACTGAGCCACCCGGGCGGGGCTTTGTAATTTTATCCAACTTCATAGTTAAGTCTTTACCAAAACAACCCCGTGTTTAAATAACCCTGAGGAGCCAAGTGTTTGAAAACATCGTTGAAAAAGGAGAAAATGCTGGTAACCAGCATTTTCTCCTTTTCCAACAATGTTTTTGATCCTTTCCAAAACAAATTCCGTCCTTTGTAACACATTGGATATGTCGTCTGCAAGTACTTTTCAGTTTGGACAAGTGTAAAATTTTGTCGTATGGTAGAGAGTTGAATGAAGGAAAAATGGAATAACTTTATCACCAGAACCTTTTTTCATTTACTTTTTTTTCTTTTTGGCACATGAGAAACACGTCTGCCTCATGATACAAGATTAACTAGAACACTGGAATCAATCCAAATATATAAAGAGATGTCTGAAGACCAATAGCTTTTTAATATTTTGATAGCTGCTAACATAAATAAAATCGAATCTGTATCAATTAAACCTAAATGTCGATACTATTATCACGGTATGAGAAATGGACAACTTGGTCCATCTCAATTATTTTTTGCAACTTTTACGCTTTTATAAAAGTGTCCACTTTGAAAGCATCTGAAGCGGTATGCACGGCATAATGTAAGTATCTTTAATCAAAAAGGACAAGGTAAGGTCATTACTTTACAGACTGTTTTAGATCGTTCAATACATTGTTCATGTGACGTAACAGAAAGCCAAATTGTCTTTTGTAGATGACATGGAAAACATTGTAGGAATAGGAACGATGCTACGAACAAAAAATAGTCCTTGTTTTACTTCTTTTTTTTTTTTCAATTGTTTTCTTCGGTGGGCGACAAAAGCATATTTGTGTGGATTAAGGTTAACATGGTATATCTAGGATATACTAACTCGCGTAAAATTTTGTTGAACTGAACTGCTCAGTGAATTCCAACATGGTGGTAAAATTTTGGCGTTTTTTAATGTTAAAGTCATACAGATTTAAGCCATGTTCTGTGAAAAGTGGGCTAAATGTTTCTGCAAAAAGTAGCGATCCAGATCAGACTGCGCAGGCTTATATGGATCGAAACTTTTTGCTATTCGCCAATTAATTGCGCGACAACGGAGCAGTCTACCTCATGACTGAGACAGTTGTTAGATATACTGAATTTAATGGATCCATAATTATGTAATGACTTGCTTGGAGAGAGATCAGAGAGATGCATTAAACCCCTTTTTGCAAGCGCACGGCTCATTTCCATATTTATGCCATTGTGTCACTGGTCGGCCGACTACACATTTATGGATTCATCGATATTGATTAATTTCATCAGTTTTTTCTAATTTTGCCATTTTGACCCGCATTTTGTTTGTTTCTATTCATTGACGTTTTTGGTCTGCTTTTCAAGGTACTTGAGGTACTTGGTCTACTAGATTCTGGAGTGGGAACTTCCTGAAGGTATACAGGATGGATGTAATCAAAATCTGCTGTAGAGAGGAGATCTGGCGTGTTGCCGCGATCTATCACAATATCTATTGGCGTAGAACTTTCGGAAGACCCGCTTATCAAATTCTCTTGAGCCTGTGGCTTTTTCTTCCTTCGCTTTTTCTGTCGTGGTTGCTCTTGCCGCCGTGGTGGCTGAGGTTTCAACTTCGGAAGTCTAACAGAACTTAGAGGTACATTTGCATTTGGATTGGCTGATCTTGTTGGAAGTTCAGGAGGCTTGTTTGCATTACCATTTCGTATCTTAATTTGTGTAGGTCTGTCCGAGTCGAATTTTACGTTGGGAACTTCATTCGGTGGCGTAGGTGTAAGGTTTCTTACGTCAAATGTTTGTTTTTTATCCGAGGGTTTTGTGATTAGAAACGTTTTACCCTCTTCCATGTCTTTTGAGATCTTATCTGATCCGAAACTTTTCTCACGCTCTGAAACAATAAAGGACAATAAAATGAGCCATGCTCTGGCAAAAGGGGGCTTGATGCATCTCCGCGATACATTGTATCAAGTAAGTCACATAGCAATGGATCCATAAAATTGATTTTGTCTTACAACCGTCTGAATCATGAAGTAGACTGTTTCTTTGACATGCAGAAAATTGACAAAAAGCAAAAAGTGTCGGCCCAGGTCAGCCTGCGCCAACTGCGCAGGCTGACCTGGGTCGATACTTTCTGCAGATGCATTAAGCCCCGTTTTCGCAGAGCATGGTTCATATATTAAGGCCAGAGGATAATAGATATATGAACAGCTTTAAAACACAATCGCTTGAAACCTTTATTCTTTCACCCTGTTGTCGTAGTCATTTTCAATGCCGGAATATATTGCCCGGCTTGGTGGCTCAGTTGTTAGCGTATCTGAATCAGGACCTGGAGGTTGCGGGTTCGATACCCAGTTGGGGCGAACCTTCTCTCTGGCGATTTTTTTGCCTCTCACCTCTGACGCATGTGAGAAAAGTAGTCAGTGGCTTTGGAAAGAAAGTTGTGTCAATACTGGTGTGAGAAAGCCAGGAAACACATGGGTGCGTCACTGACAACCATGATATGACCTAAGCTGTTAAAATCGCGTTAGACTCCAGTACAAACCCAAAACCAGAATGTATTGTTTGACCAAAGGCCGCTGCACGTAATATTAGATCAAAATCACACCAGAATGAAATTAATGTGATGCTGTAAATGATAATTACAAAGAAGTTGCGGAAGTTAGGCCGACTAAAGAAATATAAGTAAGCTCTTTACCAAACAACAAAATTTAGCCTTGTCCAAATCGGAAGCATTTGCAGACAAATTAAGTGTGGCCAACATGTTGTAATTTGTAAGTTAGAATAGAAAACATTGTGGGAAAAGGAGAAAATGCTGATTATCAGCATTTTCTCCTTTTCCTGTAATGTTTTCAAAGGACCTTGTACTTGGGGGTCGTTAAAACTCGAGCTAGTTTGGTGACGAGTTAACTCTTTTTCCTTTTTTTAGCGCCTTCAATATTTTCAAAAGATAATTCATAAAACATACCCTGTGCTGATATGACTTTGTTTTTATCATACGTTGTACCGATCTTTGATGGTGGTTTTTCTGCTTTGAATCTTCTGTAGGCACAAAACGCAACAAGACCAATCAAGAATGCCAATGCTATCATCAGGAAGATGAACAACCCTATATGTATAGGGAAGGTCGAACTGTCTTCGGTCGAGACGGCGGGGGCAGCAGCAATCAGCTCTGCATGTATATGAATGAAAAGAGTATCAATTGTTCTGAATAAAAGTTCAGCATTGAGTATAAAGACGAATAAATTATGAGCATGCTCTTCCAAGGGGGTTTGATGCATATCCGTGATGCATTTTAAAGAGGAAGTGATCACATGAAATTTTATAGATCCTTAAAATCCATTCGTCTAACTGTCGACTGAATCTGAAGGTAAACTGGTCCTTTAACATGCAGAAAATTTACAAATGGAAAAAAAAGTTTTTATTTATGTTAGCCTGCGCGGACTGCGCAGACTGACATGAGTTGATACTTTTTGCAGATGCATTAAGCTCCCCTTTTGAACAGACCTTTGTTCATATATTGAGATATTCTGACCGTATCAGCCTTGAATATATCTCTTTCGACAAAGCAAAAAATCAAAAATGTCCGTTTGAATTACTTAGCAGACTAAGGATAACCATTCGCATCTGATATGCTATGGTAAAACGTGCAAGATAACTAGTTGAATTAATCTGGCACTGGAAAAGGACTTTCTCTGTGCTTTCCAAACAACGACGTACCCCTACCGCAGTTTCTTAAGGTCTACATAAGGACGATTTTGGGAATGGAATGAACAGCCTTTCGGAAGTAGACTAACCATATATCACTACTACATGCAGATATCTGCAGAGACTGTATCTACTTGATGGCGTCATGTCACAAGTTCTAATAGTACAAGATCTTTTGATCCTTTAAGTGAAAAAAATGGTATTTGCGGACGTCATAAAGCGAGATCAGACTGCAACATACCTATATAGACTGATCTTTGATCTTTATCGTCCGACTGTTTACTCAATCTTCTACGATAAAAATCTTTTTCAGTTTCGTGGATTGTAATTTCAACTGACGAAAGATGTTGAGTTTATATATTTATAGGTAAAAGAGTCAAGAACCGACTAACCACAAGTAGGATCCGTTCCATTCCACCCTGATCCGTTATTCTGGCAAAATCTCTCTATTGTGCCAACCAGCATGTACTCCTTCGCACAACTATAATTCGCGTAACGTCCGTCACTAGACACACTGATGTCCCCATTAGATGGTGCGACTGGAGGATCACAAACTACAGAAAATATGATTGATTATAATGATAGAATAGATGACGAAGGCAACGATCATGACGATGATGATGATAACGCAGAAGGAAAATATAAAATATAAATAAATGATAAACTGATAAAATAAGTATGTAACATCAAAAATAGATGAATACTGGTGAAAAATCGTGTAAGTCGAGACTGATTTTAGTTTTTTATAATTCAGTCTTTGGAAGATGTTAAAATTGTTATGTATATGAGCAACTGCTTTCATATCATTCTGTAAAAACTATTCTTGCAGGATGTTAAACAGTCCAGCAGCTCAGAGCGAAGTAAGTTTAAATGTCGATAAATGAGGGCAAAGAATTAAATACAACAGTGTAAGAGACCGCAGGTCTTATTGTATTGAACAGCCTTTAACTTGACGCAATTTTCAACTCATTGTATACGACTGTGTCAACAACACTGCTATTAAAACATTTCGGATTTTTGCGATGTTAAGTAATTGTACTTACTGCAGACAGGATCTTCCTGGTTCCATGTACCGTTCGGGAGGCAGATAGCAGAGCTTGAAGAGTTAAGAGAATATCCCTGAACACACATAAAATTGGCTTGCGTTACGGAGCCATTGGAGGAAAAAGAGATAGATCCGCTCTCCAACGGAGATTTCGGATTACATGGTTCTACAATAAAGAAACAATACAGGATAAGATTGCTGGTTTAGTTCCACGTTCTGTTCTCCCCAAAAAGTGTTATATCGTAAGTTTTTGGAGCATGATAGAAAAACGAGATCGATGTAAAATTTAAAGTATTGGAAGAATTTTTGGGTAATCACGAAGCGCGTGAAAAAAACGTATCGTGGCCAGAAAATACAATGATATGCAACAGCAAACTGTGACTACATGTAAATATCTTTCCCGTTGTGTTTTTGTTTTTTCCCTGTATAAATCCCTAGCTGCAGAAAGGATTTCATCGTCTAACCATGAATTAACATACTAAAGAGACAGTTTGAGCATTAACTTATAAGAGGCATGTCAGTCAACCAGTACGGTTCCATCCGGATATTTGATCCTAGGTTTTCGAACGAATATCCTGTTTAAAATTACAGCATGGGAGAAACATTTGAATTGATAACTTAAACACTTACCACAAACAGGAGGGGAGCTCGTCCACGTTCCATTAGAATTACACGTTTGTGAAGAAATACCAACTAAGGTGTAATTCACAGCGCAAGAATACGTTAATGATGTCACAGTGCCGGAAGTTGAAATTGCCACACCAAGCGGTAATACAGGGTCAATCATGGAGCATTGGACTTGATTTTAAAAGGAAAAAAAACGAATAAAATGCTTTACAAACACAAGGACTTGTGTAATTACTGTGACAAATAAAGAATTGGATAATAAAAAAATACATAAGAAGTAATGTGCTGCCACGTACTTAGAAGAGAGTCAAAAAGAATACAATTCCTTCTGAGCTCTATTCAAACATTGGTACCGAAGTTTTACCTGCTGTAACTTTAGGGTTACTGTAAATACCAATTTGGCAATGTTACGAGTAAATAACCGATTATTTGCCCTTTTTCTGTTTCTATTGTCTTATGTAAATGATTGATCAATAGAACGTTATGAAATACATGCACATAATTGGAAAAAAAGTCGGACTAGACTAATATCGAAGAACATCAAAACAAACGTTCTTGATGGTCTGATCTTAATTTACTCTATTCTTGGGAGCGGGTAATGTTTGTCAAAAGGCTCGAATCTTTATTTGTTTTACGATCTTCTAGAATCAGATTTCTAGTCTAGAGGTTTACATTAAAATATCCTGTTCCTTTAAGTATTTCAAACTGGCAAATGAATAATTATTTGGTGGTAGGTCACCACTTACCACATATCGGCTCAGTCCCCGTCCAGCCTGTACCATCGTCCTGACACTCACGTGACGGAGAGCCAGACAAAGAGTAGTTAGCGTTACAAGTGTACTCGGCCACAGTGCCGGAAATTGTATCTTTAACAGAAACATCGCCATTGCTTGGACTTGCAGGGAAGTTACACTCTATAAAGATAAAAAAAAAAGAGAACGCAATAGAAATAGATAAACATAAACAAGTTGGCGCTTCTAATCTGTAAACTGAAAACGAAATATGGGAAAAAGAAAGCCTATGATGTTTTGAAAACATTCTTCTTTTGTCTTCAAAAACAACTATCACAAAAATTATATCAATATTAGAAATATCAAAATTAAGAAAATTGCATACATATTTTATACAGATCCAAAATTCAGTTATAGCCTTAAAATATTCAAATTAATGTTTTCGAAAGTAAACTCGAAATAAGTTCAAATCTTAGTAAAGTACAAAACTGATTTAAAAACAACAGAGTTGACTAAATGCTGAACGCTTTACCAAGCAATCCTGTGTTTTTAAGACCCTGAAAAAGAAGGGTTTTGAAGACAAAGTGGGTAACAGAAGGAAAATGCCGGCGACCAGCAATTTTCTCCTTTTCCTGCTATGTTTTCTATACTTTTGACGACAAATTCCATCATTTGATTTATTTTAATTTGTCGTTGGTTGTAAGACGAAATGGTTTAAATAGATCCATAATCATGCAACGACTTCCTTGATATAATGCATCACGGAGATGCATTTAACTCCCTTTGTCAAATCATGAGTCGAATTGGAGAAGCACTGAAAGATAATTTGATACATTACCACATGTTGGAGGGTTGCCATTCCACAGACCATTAGTTTGACAACTAATAGAGCTTTGCCCGCTTAAATAGTAACCAGTCACACATGTAAACGTAGCTGTGGTAATGTAACCGTTTGTTGATGTAGAAACAGTACCACTGGATGGATCAAATAACATGGGACATGCAACTGGAAAAATTATCAGAAGTCTGCACAATAGTTAAAAAGATATAATTCACATAGTCGGTTGTTTTGTTATGTGTGATTTCTCTGGAGTGACT
This sequence comes from Hippopus hippopus, assembly GCA_946811185.2. Classification (NCBI taxonomy): domain Eukaryota; kingdom Metazoa; phylum Mollusca; class Bivalvia; order Cardiida; family Cardiidae; genus Hippopus; species Hippopus hippopus. Next base: position 35,905,774 of record OX328100.1, read on the forward strand.
AATTACCCACCATGTCGCAGAGAAGATTGATTTTTTTTTGTTGTTTCGATGTCAGGAACTTTGGCACAGATGATAATGTAAAAGAATAAGAAATATATGGACATAAAAGAAATCTACATATCTGAGCCACAATCTGACAACAGTTGATTGACTGCTTCGTTATTTTAACAAAGAAATGAGTTATGCTCGGTGAAAAGGATGTTTAATGCATCTGGAAAAAGTATCGAGCCAGATCAGCCTGCGCAGTCCGCGCACGCTGACCTGCGTCAATACTTTTTGCTTTAGGTGAATTTTCTTCATGCTCGAGGGCGATTCTACAAGGTCGTACCTCATGCTTCAGATAGTTGTTAGACAAAATGGAATTTATATATCCATAATTATTTCATGGCTTGCTTGTTATAATGCATCGCAGAGATGTGTTAAATCCTTTCTCTCTGAGCATGGCTCAAATTCTACTTTCACTGAATTTTATGCTTAGATTACCAGAAAACAAAACAATTGTAATCATTAAGTAACTCTCAAATTTTGAAACTGGATAAGAGTTTTGATTGTAAAATAGGACAGAACTTTACCACAGGTAGGAAGAGTGTCGCTCCAAGTACCATCTGTTTGGCAAGTTTGTATAGATGTGCCGGACAAGGTGGAGCCCAAAGCGCAGGTATACATGACCACGGTGACTGTACCATTGGAGGAAAACACAGCTGTAGTATCAGACGGTATTGAAGTCAAATTGCAAGACACTGTGAACATAAAATATGTTTTTAAATCAAATGTCGTAGGACTAAATTGTGATTAAACGATTTTATAGCATATTTTTGTTTTGTGGTGTTATTTACCTTTAAATCTGTGGTGGAGTTATGTCATGGTATACTTGCACGTCTACGTTTTTCCTGGTGGAAACACGTATTACACATAAAATTCATGCTACTGAATCTCATCTTTGATGTTCAGTAAATAAAAAAGGACTGGTCTCTGTAACAATTTTAAATTCACACATTTATATAAATGATTATAATGGAGTGAAAAGCCAAAAGTTAAAAAATTGAATGTGCAACGGATATGAGAAATTGATCCGGTTGCCAAGCCACACTCTTGCTCTTGCAATGCCAAAGGCGACGGAAGTTTATTTTTGCCGACATTATTAATCAAGCCCCGCCCCAGACTGATATCGAACCAACACCGTGCGATATCGCGACAAAACATTTTTTTTATTTGGAAAACCTTGTGCATTTACTGATTCGGTATATATATATCTGTACTTTTCTGGCTCCATACAATTCATTAAACATATTCAGAGCAGTGTAGGTTTTTATATCGGCATCACATTCATGTATAGTGAAAGAAGCAAAAGGAAATACATGTACATGTTCTTCATAGAGAAACAAAAGGTTTCCGAAATTTCGGAACAATATTTTCACCATTTTTTAATAATGTTCATGAACGAGCAATAAAATAATCGAAATGGACTGTTTTATTTCGAATTTCGATATTCAAACATTAATATAATTTAATTTTATTCACAGGCCGTAGAAAAGTTTTAATAAAAAATAACCTACCACACGATGGTTCAGTGTCTGTCCAGCCTGATCCGTCATTCTGGCAGACCCGTGTTGAAGATCCAGATAGGGTATAGTTTGTCATACAGGTATATTCGGCCACTGTAACTTCATTAGTATCCTTTATAGACACTGCACCTTTCGCTGGGCTTAACGGGAAGTTGCATTCTTAAACGAAACAAACAGTATTTGGATTTGTAGAAAAAATGAAACACAATTTTACATTCATTTTGTACACAATTTATAAAATGTTTATGACACAGATTCTTCAAGTTTGATTTGTATGATTGAAAGTTTGAAGTAGCTGTATTCTGCAACAAAAGAAAAGAGAAAGCAATAAACTCCAACACATGATTGATTTTTTAGCTGGAAAAGGGAAGGCATCGCTTCAATATTTAACTTTTCATCATTTGAGTTGCAGTTATACAATCACAATAATTACCACAAGTTGGTGGGTCGCCATTCCATACACCAGTAGAAAGACAAGTCAATGAGCTTTGTCCACTCAAATAGTAGCCTGTTTGGCATGTAAACGTTGCCATGGTAACATAACCATCTGTTGATAATGACACGCTGCCACTATCTGGCTGAGACAGTGCTGGGCACAAAACTGAAAGTAAAAAGAGCTTCAGAAGTTTGTTATCTTGACATTAACTTGTTCATGTTCCTTTAACATGCTACTTGAGGCATTCCATACTAGGTATTAGAGTAAATTTATAATAGTCGAGACCACCATAATTAAATCATGCAGCGCTCTGGAAAATTGGGACTTAATGCTTCTTCTTAATGCATAACACCAAGCAAGTGGTCTCATAAAATAGATCCATTTTGTTTAAAAACCAACAGAATCATTACATAGAATCGTTCTTCGAAAAAAAAAAAAAATTACAAGTGGCAAAAAGTTTTCGTCCCAGGTCAGCTGACATGGGTCAATACCTTTGCAAATGCATCAAACCCCCTATTCACAAAGCATGCCTTTTCTAATTATCATTTTGTGACATGTATGTATATTTGATAACAAATTCACGCCAAGCGAGCGCTTTTCTTGGAAAATGGCTTACACAACTCATGTGACAAACATTAAGCCTATCAAATGCTATATAAAACCATTACACATGCATATACCGCCATCTTAGTTTTATGGACAACACAAAAAAATAACAAAAGTTAAAGTTGTTTGTTGCAAATCTTTAAAAAAAAAAACAGAGTGTAAGATAATCAAAAGAAGTCTTATTGTTCTTTTATTATCTTTCAATCTATATTTGGTCTTTGTCACAAATGTACATGACGCGGTACCATAAGGGTTTTTTTTTTTTTTCTTTTTTAAATCACAGGTCAACAGATATGAACAAATTCTTACCACAAGACGGCACACTCCCATTTAGGTTTCCGTTTAATGTACATGAGAGCTGTGCCGCACCACTCAGAGTATATCCTACATCGCATGTGTAGGAAATAGATGTCACTAACCCATCCGTTGCAATGGAAACACTACCGCCATCAGGAGGTACTACTGTCGGACACAGCACTGACAAGAAAATCAAGTCGAGCGTATATCAGGAGAAAAAAGAAAAAAAAATGTCTGGCTTAAATGCTGAAAGTTCGATTATTTGAAGTTATATAAAGCAACATCATTACGTGACGAAACCTACTGAAATGTGTTTTAATATTTAGACACTGGAATCTTATCTAATAATCATCAATGGTGGTTGGAAATGAGTTATTATGTACAAGAATAGACATACATGTATAAACAAGAATTCGTACCTAAACTTCGTTTACCAGGTATCAGAAATACTTAGGAGAGTATTATATTTCGACATCTCATCAATTACATGTTCAAAGATAAGACATGGAACATAAAATCTTACTACATGACGGTAATACATCACTCCAGGTGCCATCTGACTGACATGTCTGCACATAGATACCAGAAAGTGTATAATTCAAAGCGCATTTGTACGTTATGATCGTAACGATTCCGTTTGTTGATAGCTCGGCAGACATCTCAGGGGCAGTTGTAGATAATATGCAGGAAGCTGGAATAATAATAAATAAAGGCTGTCACCATTAACCTTTATCCTGCTAAATAAAAGAAATGAAACTTTCAAGCCGATAGTTAAAACCAAAATACAGCTGTTTGAAAGGTATTTTTTGGAGAAAGATATCTCATGTCGGACAGCATAGACCCATGGTCAGACCGCACGTTCTGTGCAGTCTGATCTTGATCTACGTTGTCCGCAAAAGATCAGTGAGTCGCGCTTAGCAGCCTAAGGGTTAATACCCGCCTTGCCATTTACGTTAGATTTCCTAGCAGTTATGTGTTTTTGAAAAATTTTGATTTAAAGAGATGAAATCTTTTGTTGCCATTGACAGTTAGATTCAAATTTACAGTAAGCCTGTTAAAACCAAAGTTGGGTGTTTCTAAAGAAACATAGATGTACTTACTGCAGGTCGGATCATTTCCTTCCCATCCGGTACCGTCTGATAAACATAGTCTCGAGGACAAACCAAACAGCGTATATCCGGTGTTACAAGTATAGTTGGCCCGCTGACCATGCACCGTGTCCGAAACGGACACAACACCGTCTGCCGGTTGTGAGGGTAGATTACACTCTATACAAATGAAACAAATACAGATGTCAGTCCTAGCATCACATGTGTGCAAACGCGGATCTTTAGGGTATGTGAAGTTGGCAGTAAGTTCGACATCGGAGTTCGATATTCAATGTCGAAATGAATATGATGATGAGTTGAATTTCATGCAGCAGTAAAATTTTTTTCAAAATCAATGGATTGTTACGAAAGTTAATGAATCCTGATTTAAATATCGAAATGAATTTCATGCTAGCAGCATGATTAGCGTGTTTTTACGTATGGCCATATGGATGGTGAATGAAATCGAATGTAGATTTGAATATCGAAATGAAATTCATGGTAAAAGCAGATTCGCAAAATTTCTGTACGGGCATGAAGATGATGTATGAAATCGAATGTAGATTTGAATATCGAACTGAATTTCACGCTAGCAGCATATTCGCCAAAACTTCTGTACTTGGATGTAGATGGTTTATTTAATCGAATGTACATTTGAAAAATCGAAATGAATTTCATCCTAACAGCAGAATCGCTAAAATTTCTTTACTAGCAATAGATGATGAAATCGAATGTAGATATGAATATCGAAATGAATTACATGCTAGCAGCAGATTTGCAAAATTTCTGTTGGGGCAAAAAGATGATGTATGAAATCGAGTGTAGATATGAATATCGAAATGAATTACATGCTATCAGCAGATTTGCTAAAATTTCTGTACGGGCATAAGACTGTGTATAAAATCGAATGTAGATTTGAATATCGAAATGAATTTCATGCTGGCAGCAGATTCGCAAAATTTCTGTAGGGGCATGAAGATGATGTATGAAAATGAATGTAGATATGAATATTGCACTGAATTTCATGCTAGCAGCAAATTCGCTAAAATTTCAGTACGGGCGTGACGATGATGCATGAAACGGAATGTAGACTTGAATGTCAAACTAACTTTCTTGCTAGCAGCAGATTCGCTAAAATTTCTGTACGGGGCATAAAGACTTTGTATGTAATCGAATGTAGAATGAGTATCGAAGTGAATTTCATACTAGCAGCAGATGTGCAAAATTTCTGTAGGGGCATGAAGATGATGTATGAAATTGAATGTAGATATAAATATCGAACTAATTTCATGCTAGCAGCAGATTCCCTAAAATTTCAGTACAGGCGTGAAGATGATGCATGAAACCGAGTGTAGATTTGAATATTGAAGTGAATTTCATTCTAGCAGCAGATTCGCTAGGACCTCTGTACGGGCATGAAGATTATGCAAAAAGTCTAATGTAGATTTGAATTTCGAACTGAATTTCATGCTAGCAGCAGATTCGCAAAATTTCTGTAGATACATAAAGATGAGTATGAAATCGAATGTAGATTTGAATATCGAGCTGAATTTCACGCTAGCAGCAGATTCGCTAAAATTTCTGCACGGGCGTGAAGATGATACATTAAATCGAATATAGATTTCGAACTGAATTTCATGCTAGCTGCAGATTCGCCAAAACTTCTGTACTGGCATGTAGATGGTTTATTTAATCGAATGTAGATTTGAATATCGATCTGAATTTCATGCTAGCATCAGATTCGCTAAATTTTCTTTACTAGCAACAGATGTTGCATGAAATCTAATGTAGATATGAATATCGAACTAAATTTCATGCTAGCAGCAGATTCGCTTAAGTTTCTGTTCGTGCATAGAGACTGCGTATGAAATCGAACGTAGATTTGATTATCGAAATGAATTTCATGCTAGCAGCAGATTCGCTAAATTTCTGTAGGGGCATGAAGATGACCTATGGAATCGAATGTAGATTTGAATCTCGAACTGAATTTCATGCTAGCAGCAGATTCGTAAAAACCTCTGTATGAGCATGAAGATGGTTTATTAAATCGAATGTAGATTTGAAAATGGAACTGAATTTCATTCTAGCAGCAGATACGTAAATACGTATGAACAAGTAAGTTAATTGTTTAGTAAATCGAATGTAAATTTCAATATCGAAATGAATTTCATGCCAGCAGCAGATTCGCAAATTTTCTGTACGGGCCTTTAGGTGGTGTATGAAATCGAATGAAGATTTGAATATCGAATTGAATTTAATGTTTGCAGCAGATTCGCTAAAAGTTATGTACATGCTTGAAGATGGTGTATCAAATCGAATGTAGATTTGAATATCGAACTGAATTTACTGCTAGCAGCAGATTCGCCAAAGTTTATGAAAGGGCCAAAAGATGGTGTATTAAAACGAATGTAGATTTGAATGTCGAACTGAATTTCATGCTAGCAGGAGATTCGCAAAATTTCTGTACGGTCATGATGATGATGTTTGAAATCGAATGTAGATTTGAATATTGAAATGAATTTCATGCTAGCAGCAGATTCGTAAAGATTCTGTACGGACAGATTGTGTATGAAATCGAATGTAGATTTAAATGTCGAACTGATTTTAATGTTAGCAGCAGATTCGCTGAAAGTTATGTACATGCTTGATGATGGTGTATCAAATCGAATGTAGATTTGAATATTGAACTGAATTTATTGCTAGCAGCAGATTAGCCAATATTTATGAAAGGGCCAAAAGATGGTGTATTAAAACGAATGTAGACTTGAATATCGAACTGAATTTCTTCATGGCTAGCAGCATATTCGCAAAATTTCATAACTGTTTTTATTTCCATTCACAATCTATACGTCTATCTTCAAAATTTTGTAAATCTGCTGTTAGCTTGAAATGCAGTTTGGTTTGCCAAGGTATATCTGATTTAATTAATCATCCATATGTCTACAAAGAAATTTTGGCGAATCTGATGCTAGCATTAAAATTTAGTTCGATATTCGAAAGTACATTCATTCTAATTCATCATCCATTCGGAATTTTAGCGAGTCTCCCTCTAGATTAATATGCAGTTTGATATTCAAATCAATAATTGATTTAATTTAAAATGTCAATGCTTATAAACACATTTTGAAGATTCTGCTCCTACTACGGAAAGCAAATGGATATTAAAATCTATATTCATTTTTATAAAACATCTTACCCCTAATATAGAATTTTTTGACGAATCTGCTGCTAGCAGGAAACTGCGTTTCGATATTTTAAAGTCAGTTTGATTTATTATGCACATGTCCATAGTGAAATTTTGGCGGATCTGCAGCTAGCATAAATTTTATTTCGATGCTCAAATCAATATTCTTTTTAATTGGCCAGAAACATGCCCATAAAGCAAATCAGCTGCTTGCATGAAATAAGGTTCAATATCCTAATCTATATTCGATTTAAACAAACTACTACATTCGATTTCATAAACAATATACATGCCATTATAGAAATTTTTGCGAATATGCTGCCCGCTTGATATTGACAACGATATTCAAATCTACATTCGATTGCATACAGTCTTTATGCCTGTACAAAAAAATTAGCGAATCTAGCATGAAATTCAGTTCTATATTCATATCCAAATTCGATTTCATACATTATCTTCATGCCCCTACAGAAATTTTGCGAATCTGCTGCTAGCATGAAGTTCAGTTCGATATTCATATCTACATTCGATTTCATACATCATCTTCATGCCCCTATAGAAAATTTGCGAATCTGCTGCTAGCATGAAATTCGGTTCGATTTTCAAATATACATTCGATTAAATGAACCATCTACATGCACGTAGAGAAGTTTTAACGAATTTGCTGCTAGCAAGAAACTCATTTCGATTTTCAAATCTACATTCGATTTCATGCACCATTTTTACGCCCGTACAAAAAGTTTAGCGAATCTGCTGCTAGCATGAAATTCAATTCGATATTCATATCTACATTTGATTTCATACACAGTCTTTATGCCTGTAGAGTAATTTTAGCGAATCTGCTGCTAGCATGGAATACAGTTCGATATTCATATCTACATTTGATTTCATGCAACATTTGTTGCTAGTAAAGAAAATTTAGCAAATCTGCTGCTAGAATGAAATTCAGATCGATATTCAAATCTACATTCGATTAAATAAACCATCTACATGCCAGTACAGAAGTTTTGGCGAATCTGCTGCTAGCATGAAATTCGGTTCGAAATCTATATTCTATTTAATGTATCATCTTCACGCCCGAGCAGAAATTTTAGCGAATCTGCTGCTAGCGTGAAATTCAGTTCGATATTCATATCTACATTCGATTTCATACTCATCTTCATGCATCTACAGAAATTTTGCGAGGCTGCTGCTAGCATGAATTTCAGTACGATATTGAAATCTACCATGGATTTCACACTCTATCTACATAACCATACAGAATTTTTTGCGAATCTGCTGCTAGCATGAAATTCAATTCGAAATTAAAATCTAAATTCATATTAATAAGCCATCTACATGCCTGTATAGAAATTTTAGCAAATCTGCTGCTAGCATGAAATTCAGTTCGAAATTAAAATCTAAATTCATATTAATAAGCCATCTACATGCCTGTATAGAAATTTTAGCGAATCTGCTTCTAGCATGAAATTCAGTTCGATTTTCAAATCTACAATCGATTTAATAAACCATCTATATGGCCATACAGAAGTTTTTACGACTCTGCTTCTAGCATGAAATTCAGCTTGATATTCAAATCTGCATTCGATTGTATACAGTCTTTATGCCCCTAAAGAAATTTTGCGAATCTGCTGCTAGCATGAAATTCAGTTCGATTTTAAAAAACTACATTCGAGAAAAAAAAAAATCTACATGCCCGCAGTGAAGTTTTTACGAATCTGCTGCTAACAAGAAATTCAGTTAAACATTCAAATCTACATTCGATTCATGCATCATCTTCAGGCCCATACAGATATTTTAGCGAATCTGCTGCTAGCATGAAATTCAGATCGATATTCATATCTACATCCGATTTTATACATCATCTTCATGCCCCTATAGAAATTTTGCGAATTTGCTGCTAGCATGAAATTCATTTCGATATTTAAATCTACATTAGATTTCATAAACAATCTAATACCAGAACAGAAATTTTTTGAATCTGCTGCTAGCATGAAGTTCAGTTCGATATTTAAACCTATATTCGATTGCATACACCATCTTCATGCCCGTACAGAAATTTCGCGAATGTGCTGCTAACATGAAATTCATTTCGATATTCAAATCTATATTTGATTTCATACACCATCTATATGCCTATATGTAAAAACACGCGAATCTGCTGCTGGCATGAAATTCATTACGATATTAAAATCAGGATTCGTTAATTTTCGTAACTATCCCTTGAGTTTGAAAAAATAACGAATTTACTGCTGCGTGAGATTCAACTCATCAGCATATTCATTTTGACACTGACTATCGAACTCCGATTGTCGAACTTACTGCCAACTTCACACACCCGGTTCCTTATCTGTTTCCAAATATTTATCAATTACCCCACAAGCTATCCCAAGCAACGGCAGGAAAGGACAAAAGAAATAATGAAAACATCCTTTTTTGCTCTTCTTTTTTTTGTGTGTGCTTATTTCATCTCAGGGCGACCATTGAGGATACTTTTTTAAGATTAATTTAAAGTGTTGCCCACCACACTCTTTGTAAGCCAATGAAACCTGTCATTATCACTTGCTTATGGACGTATCAAGCAATTAAAATACCTGACCTTTTGAACGTGAAATTCAATTCCAAACCGTCTGAACCAAGTATTATGATTCCACTTGTCAATTCTATCATTTTAAAGTTCGATTCGTATCTGAGGTTCTATATCAACTCAGCGAATGTTATCTCAAAATATTTACAGCTCTGAATAATTATACTAAACTAGCAACATGTTTCAGTTAAAAGACATTTAGTCCAAAAACCTGTAATGTATTGGAACGAATCAATGAAAAATTAGGTTGTAAGTTTACTATGTATTCCGATCTTTCGCTCATATAATTTGAAAAAATATCACAGTTAACCGTTTCTGCCAACATGTCAAAATATTTGTCTAATTCTAAACTGCACAACTAGTCTTAGCCAATCAATAAATAGTCTTGTGATTTAGAGTAAGAGTTCAATTTAGAACTGTCTGTAAATATAAGTCCTGAATGTGGCATCAGCATCTTAAAGATTAAATATTTACTCACTACAAGTTGGGCTACTTCTAGCCCACTGACCGGTAGCTAAACAATTGAATGTAGAAAACCCGTTCACGTAGTATCCGGTTGCACACATGAATATCGCTGATGATGTGTAACCGTCGGTTGTAATGGTGACACTTCCGCTGTCCGGATCAGAAAGAGTTGGGCATAACACTAAAGTTAAAATTAAAAAGAGAACAATCTTTTATTTGAAACAGAAGAAAAAAATAATTGACATTTTCATAGTAATCGCAATGTGTAAATATTTAGATGTAAGTAACTTGTTTCATCACTTACATCAACTTAAACTTTCAACTCTCTATAGGGACAAGTCTACCTAAAGTCGATTCACAAAACATTGTCACGAACATTTTGCATAGACTCTTTGAAATCGCTGACAATCTTCATCATCCAAATAATGTAAGGCAATTGTTTAATTATTTCAGCACTTTGGATAACAGCGCAGAGCTTTGTTCTCGTATGTCATTACAAACGTTTTAGCACCAAACGAAATTATGCATTGAAAACTGCGTTAGCTATTTTGCCTCAAAGTGCACAGAGATACTCACCACATTCAGGCTCTGTGTCATTCCAAAGACCGTTTGGGAAACAAGTCATTATCTTTGTACCGTTTAACGTGTATCCAACGTTACAAGTATATGACACTGTCGACTGCAAACCATTCGTCGTAAGTTCAAAACTTCCCCCCTCTATGGTTGACAAATTGACACACTTTGCTTCAAACATAGAGAGTGTATATCAGTCAATAAGCACACGTGATAAAGATCACTGCATACGTTAAATTCAAATAATGAGTAAAGTCTATTAATTTCAAATCTGTAGGGTAATATATAAACACAGCCATTTTATTACTTATCTATTTTAGTAAGAGTTTGACTTTTGCAAAAATACAATATACAGTGTCCAAACTCGAATAGACTAAGACCGAAAAGTTACTCGTATTTCTATTATCTAGGCCTGGCGGTAAGAAAATTAAATCGACGTTTATTGTCTTTTCCAGTCTCATAGTCTCTCTCCTTATGAATTCACAATATAAAGTATCAGCCTTTTTTGCAAGAAACTTATCCGTGAATAGGTGGGTTGTTGCCGTGATTTGAACAAAAAGCTTATGAGAGCATTGGGAAAAACCATTTCAGAAAAAAGTCGAATAAATCATCTGTATCGCTACCGTCCTTACCATTTTTTTAGACTTTTATCATTGATGGAATATAATATTTTTCCTTACTACAATTAGGGTCAGTTCCGTTCCACCCAGTTCGATCAGAAGCACATGTCCTGACTGACTGCCCATCCAGTGTGTAGCCAGTATTACATGAGTATGTAGCCGTCTGTCCGTCAGCAAACACTTGACCGTTGGCAGGCTGACTCGGATCTTGACAAGCTGTAATGCACACATGATTTATGTCATCTCAAGGGCACTTCTTTGATGATTTGTAATATTTCCTTTTCTTTTTGCTACACCAGTACCGGTTTAGACAGAGGTTATGAAGAAACGGATTTCCTTTGGAAAAAAATCATGAGGTGAGCTCGTTTTTGACTGCGTATATTACCAGCATGTGACATTATACAGTCCTGTATCTAGGTGCAGAATATCGAAGAAAAGTCTAAAAAAAAGACTCATATTTTAACAACACTTATATTGATTATTGAGTCCTGTGAACTGCCCCCTCTTTTTTAGACATACTTCTTTTAAAAGGTAAAAACTAAGTCAAATGACAGGGTTCACTAAGTTAAAAAAAAAAACTTTTAGAGATATCTATTAACACTAGAATGTTATCCACACACGAAAGGTAATTCACGATTGCATATTTATCTATTTTTTTCCTCCTGCAATAAGATATGCATGTTCTAAATTCCAGTTCGAATGTCATACAAAAGGCTTTTGGAGAGTAAGAAAAACAAAACCTACTACAGGTAGGAGCGGTTCCATTCCATACACCATCGCTAAAACACGTTCTCATGGAGACTCCATTGATGTCATAGCCTGCTGCACATGTGTAAGTTACCATAGAGACAGTGCCAGATGTTGTGATGGACAGATCAGCATTATTTGGAACCTGTATCTCCTGACACTCAGCTGTGAATGAATCAATGAATAAATATTTTATTTCATTCAGGCTTTGCGGTAGTTTATCGAGAAATTATGGTGGATTATGGTTTGATATTTCATGGTCACGACCATTGAAAAATACGGATTTCATATTTTCTAACTCTTCAATTGAAGGCGGAAAAAGTAGTTCCCACACAAAGTAAGAAACATGTAGGAAAACAGCGCGTACCATTCAACAGAAATATGACGTAATTTCTCGCGTTCTACGTGATACTGTAATGCGTTCTTATGTGGAGGAGGTACCCCACGGGAAATTACCGAAAACAACTGTACTAGGTTTTGACGAAATTCCCAACAAAAAGGGGTTAGAAGCACGAAATTATGATCTTTCACCGAGAATATATATATATATCCTCCCTCCCTCCCTCCCTCCCTCTCTCTCTCTCTCTCTCTCTCTCTCTCTCTCTCTCTCAAAACAGTTAACTTTCCAACTGATATGATAGGCACCAAAGATTAGAATAATGGGCCTCAAGAAGTAAAATAGTAACATGAATACTATGAGGAAAATGCAGGTCTTTGTCCATAAAACATGTGATACCCGTAAACACATTACTGAACCAGAGATATTTAACAATACTCTTGTTCAATTCTTCATCTACAATACTAAAGTGGTTGCCTGACAGATCGGACATAGAAATAAGAAATGGAATATTTACTGCAATTCGGTATTGCTTCCCACGTTCCATTAGACTGACAGGAAATGGTGCTGTGACCGGATAACGTATGTCCGCTCTCACATGTGAAGCTCGCTGACGTCATCGTTCCAGAAGTAGTCAAGGTGAAAGATCCTCCGACAGGATTGGCCAATATTGTACACTGAACTAAAAATGTAGGAAGTTTATGTTGAAAGGTAAGCAATTATCTTTCATGAAATACGTACAGGTTTGCCTTTAAAATAAAGTATATTCACATATCATGAAGTATAAAACATTATATCAAGTATAAGGTAAAAGAAAGACATTGAACATGCAATAGTGATGATGGTTACGATTTAGTTATTTTACTACAAGTCAACATTGTTTCACCTGCGCCATGTCAAAAGCATCATATATTCGCTATACCCTCAAAAGTTACGAGCCAGTTATGACAGTCTAATCATGATACTAGTGTTCTACCCTAGATGCTATCGAACCAGCTATAGTACAGAATTACGAAGAGAGGCAATACCAAAATGTTTTCTGATCTAAACGTAGGGCTGGGACTTGAATCCGTGGTCACGACAAGGGCTCTGACTATATGTTATGGAGATGAAAGATGAAGAAATATCATATATAAAGAAAAAAGTGCAGCACCGATTAAAAATTTACGGTTATTTTTACCACAAGAAGGGTCTGTGTCGCTCCACCCAGAGCCATCAGTTAAACATGTCCGGGTTTGTGACCCTGACAAAGTAAAACCTTGGCTACAAGTATAACTGGCTGTGTGTCCATCTGCTATTACAACGCCATTTTGTATAAATGAGGGATTATTGCATTCTGAAAAATATGATTTTGGAAATTAAGAGAATACAGTGGTTGAAATAGAATGCAATAAATGCAATAAACGACCTGTCATTCAATAAAGAGAAAGGACTATTCTGCATTTTATAAAAGAGACTGAGATTGGTCCTCATCAAACATAAATGTCGTTATATCTTTAGCTAAAAATACGAACAGAATTCCAGCACAAAACCTAGCCTAAATAAGATCAGGCAGTATGAGATGATGTGAGTGGAAAAAGTAAATGTACGTCTATCAAACGATCCTCGTCGGAAGACAACGAAAAGTCACGCATTTATGTTGTTGTGCTGCAATGACTCTAAGAAAGTAACAGGTTTGATAAAGTTGAACGACTGATACACAAAAGAGGAAAAAAATAAATGTAGGCAATAGACAACAAACACACCTACATGTACATGTATGTATTACCAACAGAAACGCTGTTTAGAGAAGAAAAAATTGGTATCGAAACCCAATAGAGAATAACAGAGTCAATGGGTATATTTTGATCAGTCCTTAAGAAACAAAGTGTACTTTTTCCGAGAACAAACCTGTAAGGTTTCATACTTAGCAGGAGAGAGTAATGATACTATAGTATCGATAAAAGGACACATAATCTGAAAACAAGGCTTCACAAGCATCACGTAAGTTGTTTCAATGCTCATTGAAAAACAGTGCCACGGAGCAAACATGTTAGCATGATAATGAAAAATACTCAGAAAACGTAGCGTCTTCTGCAGGCTTCTAAAAGATACTCTTAAATGCTCACGATAGCTCTGTCTTATGCTTTCATGCTTTCAAAGTAGCCAAGTTGTTACCTTTTGTCCTGGCTTGCTCGATCAAACTAACGGTTGATAAAAGGCCCCGTAATTGTGAAAAATACTTACTACACTCAGGAGATGACGAATTCCAAGATCCGTCCGAAAGACACGTGCTAGAATCGGAACCAACCAAGGTATAACCGACCACACACGAAAATGAGGCTGTGGTAACGTGACCATCCGTCCTTGTTGAAACGATGGTGCTTAAAGGAGTGTCCAGTGATTCGCACTGCACTGAAAGACAGAAGTAAAATGAAAGAATACACGCTAAGCAATTTTATCTTCATTTCAAGAAAATATACTTGTATATGTTACAGATTTTCTTTTTTTGGTGAAGAAACAGACAGTGCAATAAATTGTAAATTTGGGCAAAGTCCGATTAGTTTTAGCAATGAAATGCAGGTGTTCTAAATCAACACTGTTCCAGGACAGGTCTTTTAATCTGTCAATTAACAACACAGGTCTCTTTAATAGTGCTTTTCTTGGTCGGTAAAAGATCAATACATTGGAATAACATTTTAATGTAGAGACAGTGAACAAAACATCGGGAAAAGGAGATCATACTTTTAGGATTCAATCTGTCACTTCTAAGAAATGTCTGATACATTACATGTATCAGCTGGTGAAGTAAAGAACCTGTCCGATTTTGTATACGTTGCGACTGACATAATTTTAAATGTTTTTAAAACACCATTTTTTCACACATCTTTTTTGGGGGATTTCTTTTTTCAGATCGCTTGATTGATATGCAATGGATGGATTTTGACCCTTTCTCTAGTATCTTAAAAGGGTTGTTATTGTCGGTCCCGACACTTGATTCTACTTACCACATGCTGGTATCGCAAAATCCCATATCTGATCCTTTTGACACGTTAAGAAGCTTTCCCCAGACAGTGAATAACCAGAACTGCATGTATAATTTGCTGTTGTCGTCTCTCCGTCCGATATGAAGGTGATAAAACCGCCAGCCGGATTTTGCAATGTCGGGCACTCCTCTGTTTATTGGAAAAGAAAATTACAACCTATCAATACATTCGAGGAGAAAAGTTTAATAAGCCACCATCTTCAATAAACGTTTTTGGCATAAAAAATATCAAGTGTCTTCAAATGAGAATTCATGGTCTGAATACTTCGAAAACAAAGTGCAGTATCTCATCAACTGGCGTTTTCGCACCTTTTAGCACATAGTAATTGAATATATTTTTTGCAAATACCCTTTACATTAATATTATTTGTACAAAGTAGTGCTCCTCGAAACTTTATTCATTTTCTACATTTTACACCCGAATCATATTTTTGAAGGCTATCTATACTTCAGTAGGGATGGGCTAATTTGAGTGTTTTCAGTCATACCCAATTCATCAACAATTTCAGGTGATGATCTTTTAAATCTAAACAGCAGAGATAAGACTAAAAAAATCAAGACATTTCAAGAGAAATACGCACCTTAGACTAAGGAGTACAAAGGCTCAAGTTTGCATGTTCAAATAAGTAGCTATTGTGACCTTTATTAATAGCATTTTGTTGACTGTCTTAAACTATGAGAGAGAGGGAGAGAGAGAGAGAGAGATAGACAGACAGACAGACGGACGGATGGACGGCCAGACTAAGAGATGCGCCGAATTTGGTAAGGCCATGAACATGGTTCGGACAATAAAGTGATTTGTATTGGATTTTGCAGTATCAGTAATTCAACACTGTAAAAAGATTCCCTTTTTTCTAATCCGTTTTTCTTTTAAAATAGTGACGTACGCTAAAGGCCCTATTCACGAACAATCGTTCCATTCTGAATTTCAAGACCAGCTGTCTGATTGCCCGAGATGAAAAGTCTCAGAAAAGAACATGGATTAAATAAGCTTTCAATCAAAAGCAAATTTCGAATTCAGGAAATCTTAACTCGTGACAGATAAATACGTTGCATCATACTGGTATGCCTGTGGAGAAAACACTTGATTAAGTATTGTTGACTGTAGAATTTGAAGAGAAAATAAAGAAATACAACAAAACTAGCACTTTATTACACAAGTGAAACAATTTTAACTCAGTCATTAATTTAGTTGTAATAAATACTCTCTCTCTCTCTCTCTCTCTCTCTCTCTCTGCCTGTCTGTCTGTCTTTCTCTCTCTCTGTAATAAAATTCAATAACACAATATAAAATTACTTGAAAATAGATGATTACTTTTCTAATGAATTTCGGTACAATCATGCAAATATTGATCATGCACTTTGCGATAAAATACCTAGCACTCTGTAAAATATCCCTATAGATCTCTGTCTTTCAACAAATATATACAAGCAAAAATGCAGTAAACCGACAGAAAACTTGAAGCGGGATAACGAAATAATACTCATTATGAGTTCCTTCTGTAATAATACATGCATCATTGCAACTCCACGTATTTGCAGAATACTAAAAATGAAAAGATTTTATAATCTGAGAAAATGAATCCTATCTTATTTGCTCTGAGTAAAGCTTGTATTTCTGCTGTTTGTATTTCTACTATTTCCAATGTCAGGTAATGGTGTTTCAGCTTCATAGCAAAACACCGGCCTGATATATTCAAAAGGAGCACTGGACAGTAAATCAGGTGTTTTCACGCGATCTACACCTACATCAGACATTCTTTGTTCAATCGGCGTCATTGGACGACCTCTCTTCTTTCTCTTAGGTGATGGCAAATGTTTAAGGGGACTGTTCTTTTTATTAGGGTTATTTTTGAGGGCATTATTTTTTTGGCCAGATTTAGATTTGAACTGGTGTCCAGTTGGTGGCAAGGGAGTCAGGTGTCCTGCTACCCCGTTTGAAGTTGTTGCTTTCGAAGGTGATGGTTTAATTCCGTTTACTATCAGTACGTCTGACGCTGATGCTTTTGACTCGGGTCTAAATTCGGCATTGTCCTCCTTGGTTCCATCAGCAAATCGTATTGATTTACTGGTTCCAGGTCTTGATACGACAGTAGGTTCTCGTGAAATACTCTTAGGGTCTTTTTCTGTTAATGAAAGCAATTAAATCGTTCAATTGTTGCATTTAAAAGACATCAGTAGATGATTCCGATTTCACAGATAATGTGTGATATTATTCTAAACAAAGCATTGATCGTGTGACAATTTTGTCTTTATATACGAGATTGTCATCCATTTTACTTATTTACACTTAGCAGTCTAGAAATGTTGGGCGGGAGAGAACTCAAGTATTGCAATTTCGAAGTTTATACCACCGGGAAAAATAACGTGTCAGACAGTGTAGAACCAAGATCAGACTGCATGTCTACATTGTACGCAAAAGCAGCCCCTGTGGCGCCTAGTAGTCTAAGGGCTAACGTTTTATCATTCTCTTTAAAATATTATTATCTCTAACATGATTTTCAATATCACTTCAAATGATTGAATTTTTTTTTCTGGCATTTAAGTTTTTTCTCTTTACTATTACAGTTGCAAAATGTGGTTACAGTAGATTTCTGGTACAAATGTGTGTAGAAATTATTGTTCAGCAAGCAAACTGTTTCATTTCCTGCCGCTCCAAATGCTGACTCTCTATAAAAATGTATTCCTTACTTTCAAAATATTGCATCTGAGTATTCATCACTTTTAAATTGGTAATTCTAAGAAATTATCGTTAACAGAAGTCCCTATCCAGGCATAGGATTCCGTTTGAAATCTTCGCCAAAACTCTAGATCGATAATTTTGTAAAGATCTTGCCAAAGTTGATTATGATTCTTCGCTTACCTCTGGCTTACCGCCGTAACTTATGTTTTTTTTTTCCACAGAATCAATCTTTTGAAGATACATGAGAGATTCTGACAGACACTGATCTGATAAAAGAATACAAACTTAACTGAACTGATTGCGGTTAACAACCATATAATTTTAACACCAACACACAAACGAATTATATGAGCAATGCTCTGTGAAAGGAGGTCCAATGTCTCTGCAAAACTATCGACCAGGGTCAGCCTGAGCAGTCCGCGCAGACTAACCTGGGTCGAAACCTTTTGCTTTTATAAAATTTTCTATATGTCAAAAGGATGTCAGCCGGTTTTCGACAAAATGGATTTTATGGGTCCATAATTATGGTATGACTAACCTGGTATAATGCATCACGGAGATGTATTAAAACCTTCTTTTGCTTAATCATGGCTCATATACAATCACACAAACCTGCAGACTTAGAAGATATCTTGACTTCTTTTCGCAGTGAGAAATATTTAATCATCACTCCAATAAACAACGCTAGCACCAACAAAACAAACACAATCAATGATATCAGAATTGCAACGTGTAGAGACAAGGTTTCCTTGTCTTCTTCCGTGCTTGGTGCTGCAGTCACCGTAGCATCTACAAGATACATACAAGGATTGGTTAGTGTATGATCACAGCATCGTGTACCATATCAGTTCTATTATACAACACAACTTAACTTGTTTTATTTTGTGGTTGTTGTTTTGGTAAACTTGTTTTCGTAATGATAATGTAGCAAATTTGAAAAAAGAAGATGGATGGGTTAACAGTTTCCTATGATGTAACTAGAAATCATTAATATTCATGACTTTTCTACCAGCATTCAACAGTTCATTTTAATTCTGTGATGGAGAAAATGCGATTTAAGAAATAAAGTAAATGTGCATGCCAACCTAACCAGCGCAAAATCATGCATAAAAAATCAAAACAAATTTAAAGCAGTATTTATATTTGTCGAATTCGAATGAGTAACATTTTGCGCTAATTAGGTTTCGGCACACAAGTCTTTGAAAAAAGTCTATACCTTATAAAAATATGGACATCTTCTTCTTTCTTCTATCAGGGTTAAAATTTCCAGTGCAAATTCCGATGCCAAAAACTTATAAGTTCACAGCAAACTTGAAAACCTAATTAGCGCAAATATGTACTATATTTTTACAGAAAACTAGTCTAACTTAACAGTAAGACATTCTTCATAAATTTGCAAAGTAAATGAGATGCGATAATTGAATTTTATGGTGACTAGGATATGAGCCACATTGATATAATCTTTGATAAGAGGCATCTGCAAAGAGTATCTACTCAGGTCAGCCTGCGGAATTCACGCAGCCTGACATGGGTTGATATTATTGCTATTGGTCATTTTTTCTGAAGTTCAAGGGAGCAGTCAGCCTCATCATTCAGTCCTTTGTTATGCAGAATGGATTTTATCAATCCATGATTATCTGATGACTTGCTTGGTATAATGCGACACAGAGGTGCATTAAACGCCCTTTTGCCAGAGCGCCGCTCATATCTATTGTGACTTTGAAACAGAACAATTGAATCTACTACAAAAAAACAATTTGTTGAATATATTTGTGGATTCATGATTCGTAGTACACCACATCTTAAATAGTCAAATAAGCGTCAGTTAGGAACAATTTAGCTTCGTCGTTGTTCAATTATTATACAGTATCTAATTACTTCCTGTACGAATTTATTGCAAGTGATCATGAAATCGTCCATGTAAAATTGACTTATATTGTAAAAACAGTCTGTCTACTCTTGCGTGTTTGTTTTTTCACCTGTTTAAAATCAAAGGATTTTTATATCTGAATTGCGTAAGAAGAAAACAAATTAAGACCCAGCGGAAGAAAGCAGCTTTAAAAATGCCCACATCTACTTACCGCATGTTGGCTGCGTTCCATTCCAACCGGTGCCGTCGTTCTGACAGTATCGGACTGACGACCCTACCAAAACGTATCCGGTGTCACACGTGTAGGTAGCTTCGCTGAAATCCGAGGAAGTGTTCACTTGTCCGTTTTGTACCATTGGAGCTGTAGTACAAACTGAATCAAAAGAAATTATAACAAAATATTTATTTCTTGTTGCTTAGCAGAATACTGGTCACAGGTAATTTATTGATAGATCCCAAGTCAAACTAGGTTTTAACAAAACCAAAGTAGACAATGAAATATCTAATCGCAAAATTCGGAGGTTCGACAAAGATGGCCGAACCACTGTCAGTGGAAAGGAACTAGGGAAGTGTTGAAATAAAGGGTTCTCAAAGGTTCGTACTCATGATTTTACGTCGCTCTTCAAATATCAACTCTATAATTCAAAGAACTTCATCTGTGAAAAAATTACGATGTTTGGCTTGAGACATGAATTATAACTATTAGAATAAATCAACATTACTTCCATTGCCTGGCAGAAGCCTGTGCAGTTACAAAATTCTCTGGTAATTACCTAATGACATTGTCAATGACAATGATGTCATAATATTGCAGAAAAAAAAATACCGATAGGAAGAATTTTAAGAAAGAATCCGAATTCAGACAATGATTGTAACCCAATATAATGCGTTGAGACCTTTTATGTCTTTATAAAGGAAGACTCAGGTCAAGTTGCAAACCATCACACTTAAGAACTGCAGAATAAAGGTTTATTACCACACGTAGGTGGGGTGTTATCCCACGTTCCATCTGTTTGACACTGTAAAGTTCCATCGGATGTTAACGAGTAGCCGGAAGCGCATGTGTACGTTGCTGTGGTTACAAGTCCCGTAGTTGATAGTGACACTGTACCACTGTCAGGATTCGAAAGATTTGGACAAGTAACTGTAGAATAAGAATGATTGAACTCAAAATCTTCTCGTTTATTGCGTTTTTTTTTTTATATTATTTTCTGTGAAAAGAATTGCATAGATGGATATGTCAACACAGAGCAAGAAAAATCAATGAAGAGGTAGGCCTACATAGTTAAGTATTGCTGTTGTTATTGTTGTTGTTGTAAAATGTATCAACATTATGGCACTTGTATACCAACGTCAATTTACACATCATTTTCGGATCAGTGCCCAGTCACCTACACTACCATGAATTAAGTAATACTGTACCACCGTACCTGTATAAAGTATATTGTGCTTTGAAGACGTAACTAAAGTTCCTCTCTGCAGTTTTAAATCATCCTCCTGTGAATTCAACCGACTAGGTTTCACTTGAACCTGACTAATTTTTATTTTAGATGCTAATTTGAAGCTCTCTTACCGCAAGTTGGTTCAGGGTTGTCCCAAGTTCCATCCTCCATACAGGCTGCCTCGCTCTGTCCATTTATGGTTGTTCCTACATTACACTGGAAGGTAACTCTTGTGTGTGTGTTATTACTAGTCAGTGTAAATGATCCAAATGTCACTATCCCAACAGCCTGACAAACCTCTGAAATTTAGAGAGTTGACACAACGCTTCACTATAACAATACTGACTCAATCAAATTGATCAGCTACCGGTGGAAAATCGCAACCTTTTCAATTAAAAGATTGGTTTTGTCAACATATTAATAAGAGTATAGCACAAGATATCGCTCCATTTTTCCTGTGCTGTCTAAGCTTAATCTACACTGTCCCCAAGATACATTTCGGTCGTGGTCAGCACCGAAAGGGTTGTCGAGGATTTTTTTTTAAGTAACCTAACGTCGAATTAATGCTAGGATTCGATAGGTAAACACAGCAAATGTATCAGTGGCATTTGTTCCGATAAACATTTTGTTTTAACTGACTATACATGGATTTATCATTTTAGAAAACTCACATAGTCGTATTAATTCAAAATAATTAATACTCCTTCCTTCCAAAGCATACATGTATTCATGTCCTAAATCCTTTCAGCACTGAAAAAAATGGGAATAAAAAAAAACGAAAGCATTTTTTTTTTCTTTTACACGTATGTTTATCAAGGTTGATGCCTACCGCACGTAGGGTCGGATCCTTCCCATCCTGTGCCGTCAGTCAGACACTGTCGAGTAGACAGACCGCTTAAAGTGTAGCCCTCGGAACAGGTATAGGTTGCTAAAGTCCCGGATGAACCATCGGACACAGATACACCACCGTTCGATGGAGTGGGCGGAAAATTACACTCTGTGAGGGGCAAAAGCAATTGATAAATGTAAAGTAAAACATAAGATAGTCAGCAAGTAGCCCTGTGAGTAGGATGTACGGAGTTGCTCAATCTAAGAGAAATGCCCCTGTTCCATAATAAGGCTATTTTTTTCTTCTAGAATCAGACAACATATGGATAAGTTTCCTCATGAATCATTTGTTTTGCAAATTATTCAACAGTTAAAGTTGTAATTAGGATCGATATTCAACACCCATAAGAACATTAGGGTAGTCTTATTCTTCAAGAATTGTCAATTTGAATGCAAAACAACTTCTAACTGGCTGAACTAACGGTTTAGCAAATCAGAACTTATGTTACTTTCAAAGTTAGAAGATCTTGAAGAATAGAACTAAGAATGTTCTTAAGAATGGTTGATGGACCCAGATCTCATAAATAACTACAGGAAAACATAAACATAGGAAAGTATATTACAACCTTTATCTTGAATTTCAAATAAGAAAAGCAGTAACCTGTTGCACAGTCGGTAACATCCAGGGCCAGTAGTGCGGAGTCAAGCAATTGAAACTAAGCTATCTCAAATCTTGTACAGAATGACTCCAGGTCAGTTACAACTACAGGACTTTTACCTCTCCTGCCTCTGAAAATTGTTTCACCATTGTTTATGCGAAAAGGCAGTATGTAAATCTGAAAGAAAGTTGTGCGAAGTACTGACCAAAGAAACTCAGGGTATTGATAAGTGCATTGTCCTGTTTGACACGACAGATTGTGTTTAAAATGCCGTTTTTTCTCCTGTAAACACCAAAAAACAAACAAACGTCTCAACCGGGGTTAAGCTGTTTTACATAATTAAAAAAAAAAAAAAACGGTGGTGCACGTACTACACATTGGATCCGTTGAGCTCCACGTGGCGTCGGACTGACATGTTAGCTGAAAGTCTCCACTCAAATAATATCCGGATGCACACGTGAACGTCGCAACTGTTGTAATGTCATTTACTGTTGACAGGGAAACACTTCCACTCGACGGATTTGACAAATCTGGACAGTTTGCTGGGATATACAAGCAGTAAAATCACAGTTATTATAGATTTCTCCAACAAATCACTCTGACTGGATATTAGAGATGGTACATTTGCAGTTTTAAGTTGCTAGAATAAAACAAAGTTCTATTAGTTCTGCTTACTTAACGAGGATACGGATTTAGCTAAATGAACAAACTGAAACTGTTTTAATACGAGCGTAGCGATTTTCCATTCAGAATTTCATATCATAATATATAATATCGATATTATGTTGTTAACATCTTGAGTTTTATCTTTGCATGTTGTTTATTGAATGTATATAATTTTTAATGTTTGCGCAAGCCTCTTACAACTCCTACAATCGGTACATGGTATTCATTTACCAATGCTTTTTTGTATATAATGATTCTGGCTGTCTGATCTTATAATCCCTAAAATCTTAGAATTTGTGTTGTGAATTCTCTTTTATTTCATTTTCTAACCTTTTTGCCTCTAAAGGTGAAGCCGTTCGTCATATGTACAAAGAATCAATTATCTTACCACATATCGGTTGGGTAGATTCCCATGTTCCGTCGCTTTGACAAGTGATCGGTGTTGTACCATTTAAAGTATAACCAACTCCGCAGGTAAATGTTGCCACTGTATTGTAATTGTCTGTTGAGAAGTCTATTGTTCCTCCGGTTGGAGCGTGTATCGATTCACATAGTTCTATCAATAAAACGAAGGGAGCATTATTTGGTAGCCTTTTAAGTTACGGAATGCATAGAAGCATCATTTGCTTTTGCTTGGACCTAGGTTTAATTTAATTATAACGGAACTTAAATATAATCTACACTATCAGATCCATAGCTTTTGAGCGGTTTTTGTCAAAGCAGTATACGAATTGCAACAACTCAGCTGTTTCTAACACCTGAAAATGAGTATTTCGTTTTTAGAATTTTTTAAAAATTCAGAATTAAGCGGCCATTTCTGATATTCTGCGTACAGAATGTGAACGTAAAGTTTCTTTCAAAAAAGAAGTTGTATTTGTGTAGATAACATAATTACATGTATGCGAACAAATTGAATTATACATTTGAGCTATGCTCTGTGCAAAGCTGGTTTAACGCATCTGTAAAAAAAGTTCGATCATTGTTGGCCTGCGCTGTCTAGGGAAGCTAACCTTGGTCGAAACTTCTTGGGGTTTTTTTTGTCAAGTTCTGCATAAGCAAGGACCAATCTACCTCAGGATTCAGTCAGTCAGGGATTTTTATGATTGGATGATGACTTGCTTGGTATAATGCAGCAAGAAGATGCATTAAACTCCCTTTTGTCAGAGAGCAGCAATTTTTTTCTTATTTTTCAAAAGAGAGTCTCAACTTTTTGCAAGGGTTTCCCATTACAGACTGGGTAAGGAAAACATTACCACAAATGGGGTCACTATCCGTCCATCCACTTCCGTCTGTATTACAGGTACGTGTCCTGACACCGTTCAATGAATAACGAAGGTTGCAGGTGTAAGTGGCAGTTTGACCGTCAGTTATCGTAAGGCCGTTTGTTATTTGGGGCGGGGATTGGCAAGCTGTAAATATGTAATAAGAATGATCTATGAACAATCTGGTTAACTTCAAAATATACGGCTAATCCATCACAAGTATTTTTCTAATCATTCAAGTTCTTCGATCAGCTGAGACAATCCATCTTTTAGTAAAAGCGCGTTAACTTCAAAGTTAATGATGCATCTCCGACTTTTCTACATGATCGTTTTGAAACGAACTTTCCAACCCGTATGTGTTTTCACACTCTTTGTTTTTTGTAAAGTTTTGAGAAAGTGGATCTACGTTGTTGATAATGCAGGCCATTTGGAAACAGCGCTTAGCAGCCATCGGTAAATCTACTCAGAAACTGTGACACAGATAAAGTTCGAGCGCGATCCTACAGTCTTTTAAAGGTATTTTTTTCTTTTTCTTTTAGCTCTTTTTGCACACTTTCTTAATCTATGGACTTGTCACTGTAATTCCGTTTGGAAACATGTGTTACGACATTTTGTCTTCAACGAAGCTCGATCATGAATCAGCTTCAATACTTATATTTTATACGTTACAAAAACATGTGTAATGTGTATGGAGCTACATAGATAATTCTGATACGACTGAATATAATTGAAAATTGCCATAAAAGAGACAATGTCTTTGGCTAATATACATATTCACCAAGATGATGAAAAAAAAAGCCAGCAATTGAGCCTATTGTTAAAAAAGTCTATACTTTTTCCTTTCTTTTTTTCAAAGTAAGTACAGACTACAACCCTCAAAAAGTAAAACACATTGGGGTTTTACATTTATATTTCAGTTATATACGACTGTTTCCTACTTACTACAAGTTGGTTCAGTCAAACTCCAGTCGCCATTTGAATCACAAAGTCTTATTGTAAATCCGTTAAGATTGTAGCCTGATGCGCATGCGTAAGTAGCTGATGTTGATGTACCAGAAGTGGATATTGTAACTGTCCCACTTGCTGGATCGGTGAGAGTAGGACACTGAGCTGTTTTAATAGAATTTACACAAGGTTGATTGATTGGTAGATAGAATACAGAAAGATACGAAATTTCATACAAATTGATTAATATTGGAGTTACGTCCCATTATATCTATAAGAGCCTAATTTGATTTGATCAACCCACTCTGAAAAAAATAATTAGCCGTCTTATCAAGGAGAAGATTCGTCTTTGTGTCACTGACTTTCCTCTGAACTGTCTAAATGCACAATGTTTGAAGTGGGCTCGCTTAAACAGTAACATAATCTAATAGCTGGGAGGGTTTGTTATTTGCATTTCCATTTACATTTTACACTTGAAGTGTCTTTACTAAATTACTCACTTCGTTGAACTCAGAGTGATTGCTCTTGACGCTTTCAACAAAAGATCCTCTGGTATCGTTGTGATACTTTTTGTCTGGATGATTATTTGTGCGAACTTCTTATTTTGGTAAACGAATGCAGTCCGCTATTTTGCACGTTTAAAAAAAGCATCTTTTATGGGCAGCACGCTTATATGAGTAATTATTCAATTAAAGCAAAAATCCGCAAAAAAAAAATCATTTTCGGTCACTGTTTCTTAAACGTAGAAAAATATATACCACATTGCGGTTCTGTGAAATCCCAAGATCCAGTTGATTGACAAGTAATGGTACTAGAGCCGTCCAGTGAATAACCGAGGTCGCATGTATATCTCGCGGTTGTCACTGTGCCGGAAGTTGAGAGCGTAACAGTTCCGCCCGTCACAGTTGATATTGATGAACAAGCCACTGAAAAAGTAAACATTTACCTTCTTATCATTTAGATGGTAACTTTCGCAGATCCTTAAAAAACAAACAAGCAAAGAAACAAACAAAACTGCATAATCGTAAAGAACTAAATTCTATTTTCAACTCAAGGACTTTTTTTTCCTCACTTGTAAATGGCTATCTGTATTATTTGGTTGTTCTTGTTACATTGAGACTTTAATACGAGATACACCGTTTGTCTCAAAATATATTTTTGACCAATGCAGCATGCCATTAAATTTCATCCATGCATTACTTCGTAATGCTGACACTTTTTTTAAGTATTGAAATTTCTGAAAGTTTATGACGCCATGAAGCAAGTTTCTGGAATAAAAGCCACCGAAATACATAGGTTGACGGAACAAGGAGGACGATCATGTACATCCATGCCCTTACCACATGTAGGGTCAGATCCGCTCCATCCACTTCCATCAGCCCCACAGGACCTCGTAGAATCTCCATTCAGTGTGTGATTAAGGGAGCACGTGTAGGTTGCTGTTACGCCGTCAGAAACAACATTACCATTTGTAGGGCTAGATGGCGTATTACACTCTGAAATCATACAGGAACTTGTTTAAAGCTTTCATGTGACATAGAGTATAAAGAGCTGTGTTTTAAATTATCAATAAGCACATGTGATATAAAACCGAGTTTACAAGATTATTGAGGTTTTCATATGTTGTGTTAATGGTATCTCACATTTATCCACGTCTTGCATATTCTCACCTCCTTGTTTTTCCTTTGCGAATAGAATATAGATCAGACTGAAAATCCGAAGGGTATGAGCTTGGCCTGGGCTCTTCAATACGAAATTAACTTTGAATTTTAACTCCTTACCACACAATCCCTAGTTTTAATGACCCTGACAAGAAGGCTTTAGAAAACATTGCAGAAAAGGAGAAAATACTGGTTACCAGCATTTTCTCCTTGTTCCACAATGTTTTCTTATCTTCATTAGCATATCCCATCGTTTAAATTACATTTAAATTGTCGTCTGCATATACTTTCACACTGAACCAGTCTAAAAGTTTGTTGTTTGATAAAGAGTGAATACTCGCTTGTAACTTCTTACCAAATGACACAATTTTAGACTTGTTCAAATGAAAACATTTGCAGACGAAAATTGACATTGTGTTCAAGAAGCGAAATTTTCTTTGAAAGTCTAAAACACAATATGGGAAAAGGAGAAAATGCTGGTTTACATGACTTTCTACCTTTTCTACAATGTTTTCAAAATCCTTCTTCTTTATGGGCGTTAACACTGATTTTTCTTTTGTAAAGTGTTAATTAAAACCAATACCTGGGCCCCCACATGATGTTTGGTTCTGTTTATGATTTCAATACCTTCATGTCGCTCTTGACAACAACTCAATGCTCAAATACAAGTATTTAACTTACGACAGGTGGGTTGAGATCCATTCCAGGTGCCATCCGTCTGGCACGTCCTTGTTTGATCCCCTATCAAAGAGTACCCTACTGAGCACGTATAAGCAGCTAACGAGATGCTGTTAGTAGAAGAGATAACAACAAAACCACTTTGTGGATTGGTAAGAACCTCGCAAGCAGCTGAAGGGAAGAAAAGAAAATATAATTGAAGATTGAAAGAGTAGATCTGGTTTCTTTTTTCCAGGAAGGCGAACCCGTTTTTTAGAAAGCTGTATTTTCCATACTATTTGAATTCCTCTCTGTTAGCTACATGTAACAGTTTTGTGGCTAAAAGTCGGTTGAACAACAAGAACATTAAGTGAGATATTACTAAAACATCTAGCTTAAATAGCATGACACTTGACACATTCTTTTTTACTAAGCACCGGAGGTCCTGCGTGGCTCAGTGGTAGGTAAGGGAATCGTTACCTGGAGGTCCCAGGTTCGAGCCCCTCTGGAAGCACTTGGGTTTTGTGGGGGTGTACTTGAGCAAGACACTTCAGAGCTCTAGCCTAGTACTGGTAAAAGCCCAGGACATACATGAATAGTGTGAGCGCCGTTATATGATTGAATTAATGTTGAAAGGGGCGTGAAACACCGTTCAACTTAGCGCCATCGACATGAGTGGTTTCAAGCTGAGAGATTGAGGACAAAATCATCATCGTCAAGATTGTTGACAACAATGTTAATAAACTTACCACAGAGCGGTAAACTGTCACTCCACGTTCCATCAGACTGACAGGTAAGGGAAGAAGTACCGCTGATTGTATATCCAGAAAGACATGTAAAGGTTGCCACGGTTACTGTACTTGATGATGTCCTAGACAAAGTGTAAGACCTCCCTGATAAATTCGGTATCGCTTCACACTGAACTGTAAAGCAAAAAATGAAATTTAAACCCGAATCAAGTAGTGTCAGTTCTTTCCGAGAAATATACATAGCAAAGCTAAGAATCGGAATGTAAAACTGTCTACTATTTCTTTCTACACAGTGACAAAATTCTTCTTCGTTTGCACTGCAGTCATTCTCTTTTTGGAGCAGCTGAATGTGCTGGCTTTTTACTTTTTGATATCGATAACAGATGAATTGTTAGAAAGGTGTGATTGGTCAAAAATGTAGACATATTTCCTTGTAAGGGCCTGCCTATTTGCTGGCAAATTTACGCCGTCTATCTTTTCTAAACATATTTCTTGTAACGTTTTATCAGTATAGTTGGCTACACTATGTCAACACCTCTATACGCGGCTCAGACACAAGCGCTATACAAAGTTACAGATCATACTAAAGCAGGCATTAACATCATTTCATGACTTGTATATATTCTATAACTAGGAATATATAAAAGCCAGGAGAAATTTACTCGAGGTAAAGGCTGTCTACGTTACAGATGTCTTGAAATTACGCTTAAAATATTATTCGGCAGATTTTATCATACTTCTTTTCCGATACTCGTAATCACCAGTTTCAGTTAGATGAGAAACTTCGAGCCATGCTATGTGAAAAAAAGGATTTAATGCATCTGGAAAAAGTATCGACGCAGGCCAGCCTGCACAGTCCTGACGCGGGTCGAAACTTTTTGCTATTGGTCAATTTAATGTTTCTGCGTGTCAGACAACCATTCTACCTCAAGACAGAGTCGGTTGTTAGACAAAAATGGATTTTATGGATGGTTATACGATGACTTGCTTAGTATTATGCACCATGGAAATAAATTTAAACCCATTTTGCTAGAGTATCATCTATCGATAAGCAGAGGAAGCTTTTTCATAATTATCACAAGAAAAGTGATCCTCGAGAAACTAAGATAAATAAGGGAGCTTCGAAGTACCACATGTTGGATCAGTTCCTTCCCAAGTGGCTGTCGAAATCAAGCAGTTTCTAGTAGATAAACCATCGATGGTATAGCCCATGTCACATGTATAGGTTGCTATGGTTCCATCGCTATTTATAGACAAAGCACCGTTACTGGGTGAGGGAGGACTTGCACATCCTATGTAATAAATAACAAACATGTTATTCTTTAAGTAAAAAACTTAACGACTCATGCTCTGTGAAAAGGGGGTTTAATTCAGCTTCAGAAAGTATCGAACAGGGTCAGCCTGTGCAGTCCGCCCTGGCTGACAGGGGTCGAACCTTTTGCTATCGGTCAATTTTCTGCATGTCAAAGAACCATTCTACCCCTCGATGCTGGATGTTAACCCTTTACCACACCATCCCAACTTTGAACTTCCCATGAAAAAAGCCTCTTGAAAACATTGCGGGAAAAGGAGAAAATGCTGGTCACCAGCATTTTCTCCTTTTCCCAAAATTTTTTCAATCCTTCCCAAAACAAATTTCAATTTTCAAGCCAAACCTAATTTGTCATTTGTAAATGCTTTCAATTTGAACAAGTCAAAATTTTGTTGTTTGGTAAAGGGTTAAACAAAATGGATTATATAGATCCATAATTTTGTGATGTCTCGCTTAGTTTAAACCTCCTTTTACGATCTTAAATTGGAGAATTGCATCTGTAAAGTGAATAATGTGAAAGCTAAAGACGGGCTTTGCGTTAAGCAAAATAGTCGAAGTCTTTGTTGTGACTTCATCAATTGATGGTCGTCCTAGTAACGAAAAGAAACCGTTTATACATACATGGTTTAATTTTAGGAAGTAATGAATAACTCAAGTTTTTTTTTTTTTGCCTGCCGTAGAAAAACGATAAAACTTTAAAGAACTGGATCAAATTGGGGCTAACATATTTGAAATTTGGCAGAAAAGTCTGCCGATGAAGCATTAATACTGCAAGAAGTGTTTTTCTACGAACTGTACATACCGCAATAGGGCTCTGATCCCGTCCAAGTGTCGTTTGCTTGGCACGTCCGTAATGAAACACCAACTAAACTGTACGGGCTATCACATGTGTATGTTGCTGTTGTACTTGTATCAATCGTTTCAATGGCAACATTGCCTCGATTTGGGTCGGCAAGCTCTGGACATGTTGCTGTAATCAATCGCAGAATGTACGAGGGTTTTTTTTCCCCTCGTTGTGGTTTAACAAGGTACGACTTATATTGTGTTAAAAATATGTATTTGTAGATGACCGAAGAAAAAATTAGTTGAATCATTATTTAAAGTAAACAACTTTTTGTGTCTTGTAGCAGACCGCTTTGAAAAAAATTAAATCAAGGAATTACAAGCAGTTTGGATTTTCGCCTTTTTTTTTCTATTGAGTTAATTTATTAAAACTTTCTTCATGATGTTTATTCAAACTGTTCGATGTTTTAAATCTCTTCAGCTGCCAATTTTGTCAGCAGGGAATGTGTAAGTGAATAAATAATGACCATAATGACCCTTTACCACACAACCCCCTGTTTTATCGACCAGGACGAATGAAAAAAAGTTGGGTGAGGAGGAAATGTTGGTTACCCACATTTTCTTTTTTTCCCACAATGCTTTCAAAAGCCTTCTTCTTCAGGGCCGTTTGCACTTATGATTGTGTCAAATGTGTGTTCGCAGCATTACATTTAAGAATTATCGTCTTTATTCCGGTAAATACTTCCAAAATCTTACAGAAAATTATTGAATATTGAAATTAGTGTAGTAACGGAAATACTCACGACAAGTTTCTGAAATGGAAATAAAAAGAAATTTGGGGTCAATATTAAACACATTTACAAACATTCACACATATCCTTCTTCTTGTGCCTTTAATGCCCTTGCCGAAGTGTGTAGAACGATACTCGTACAAAAAAACATCTAATCTTGGTCGACTCTCTCCGTGACCAAGTCAATCTTTGACTCTTTCAACGCCAAATACGTTAAGGCAACCATTGTCGACGATTGCAAATGCAATCCATTTAAAGATTTAGAAGGATTTCTATCTTATAGGCTTGACTAAACACGCGGAAAAAACCATACGGATTCGGCTAAGACTCCGGCAATCCGTAATCGATCGGCCGACAGACGCTGCTTCCGTGCATCGCTGCGGCACCCGTCACAACACGGCCGATTCCGTACCTACATCTAACCTCGTCTGCATAACGGTCGTTTCCATTTGAACTGCCAATTACGTGATCTTATACATGGCGGCGCCACTGTAAGTCGTTTAGCAACGACATAAACAACCTCGATGAAGTTATTCATATCTATCTATCTGTCGGTGAAAACTTCAATCGGAATTGATAAACCACGTTAAAAACTGAATATATGAACTGTTTGTCAACAGAAATATAGTTAGAAAGATTTCGATAGAAAATTGAGACTCAAGTTTTCTTTTTTAAGAGGAGCCTTAAAATTTTCAGAACAGTAAACCGGCGTATTTCCGTGGATGAAATGTACCGTGTAGGTGCATATCAAGCTACCAGATACAGCCGAGGGATTTGATGGCTCCCATCCACTCGTCACAACTCGGCCGATTCCGTACCTACATCTAACCTCGTCCGTATAACGGTCGTTTCCAGTTAAAGTGCGAACCACGTGATCTTATACATGGCGCGCCTCTGTCAGTCGTTTAGCAACGACATAAACAACCTCGATGAAGTTATTCACATCTGTTTATCTGTCGGTGAAAACTTCAATCGGAATTGATAAACTACGTTAAATAATGAATGTACGAACTGTTTTCCAACTCAACTGAAATAGAGTTAGAAAGATTTCGATAGAAAATTGAAACTCAGGTTTTCTTTTTTAAGAGGAGCCTTACAATTTCCAGAACGGTAAACCGGCGTATTTCCGGGTATGTACCGATCTGGTGCATATCAATCCACCAGATACAGCCGAGGGATTTGATGGCTCCCATCACCCGAGGTATGCCGAATGATCGCTACGCCGAATGATAGCTACGGATTACCTGAGTCTTAGCCGAATCCGTACGATTTTGGCGATGAAAGGCGATGTTACACCAGTCCCATTAGGGTGCCCTATCCTTAAAGATAAGACTATACGGTTTGTGCAGTCTGTTCTTGCTCTCTACCGTCCGCAAAAGTTACCGTTTTCGCCTATCTCACTAAAAGGTTTAATCGTTCTACTTCATGTATCTGTAATCAAGAAAATGATTGTAAAACTTGTTTGGTTCTTTTATTTCAGTTCAGTTGAATAAATTATGTTAACATAAATTATTGTAGATGATTCAATACATGCTCTCTTTAAATTTCGCTTTTTTCCCTTTTTAATTTTCTTTTCTTTGTTTTGTGCCTGCACTTCTTTTTTCTTCCTATTGTCCTTTCTTCTTTTCGGAGATTCTAAAAATTTGAGCCACCCTCTGGCAAAGGGAGTTTAATACATCTTCGTGATGCATTATACTAAGCAAGTCATCATATAATCATGGATCCATAAAATCCATATTGTTTAAATCCTGAAGTAGAACGGTCTTTGGAAAAGCAGGGGATTTACCAAAAGCAAAAAGGATCGCCATGGGTCAGACTGCGCGGACTTTTCAGGCTGACCAGGGTCGATACTTTTGCAGATGCATTAAATCCCCTTTTCACAGGGAACGACTCATTTGTAAGCCGTTTGATGCACTGACGTACAACGATATGCAAGTAATGCAGATATCATATATACAATCCTTATTTCTCAAGTTGAATTGGCTCCAGTGATAATCATCATTGTCGATGGGTTGGGCATAATTAAGCAGAAAGAGCAAATAAGATATCCATGAAAATAACACGCGCAAAAAATAAATATTGCATGTAAATGAAGAATCTATACCTATGGCAGATGAAAACTGTAACAAGGCTCCAATTTCGGCGTCTGAATTCGTAATAGGAATATGATTTGGAGTCTGATCCCTTTGGCAGTGTCTCGGTGAGACTGAAGCCTGTGATGCGTTGTCAAATATTGCCTACGTAGGAGAGAAAACAACTGGTTACTTGAATTTTGATTATTTGTCATAGATCTTTTTTACTTCCTTCAAACTATTCAAGTATTGCTGCGCTTATATGCATTCTGAACACTCTATTTGACATGGGTTTTCACAAGGTTTAACCTCTTGTTGTTAAGCCATTCCAATGGGAAGAAAACAAGCTTAAAGGCCTACCAGTAATTCGGGAGTCAAATTGCAGACAAATTCAATTCATACCGTTCAAAGGTATGGATATCGTGATGATTCTACAAATGTACACTAAACAAAACTTCTAAACAGCCACCTTTAAGCTAGAATTTCCCGTAGAAGTTTTCTGGCATCCGCTGCCAAGAAAAGAGACAATTCATTTGGTTTGATTTTTTGGAAAATAATTGACCAGTGTAAAAGCATACCTCAGCATAAGTCTGAAAAGAAGTTTTTTGACTTGTTCTTTTGAAAGGAACTTCTCTGACATTCATTCACTTAACATTGGAAAAATGAAAAATTATTTTTTTGATAACTTCATGCTCCTTCTCTCGGTTTTCATTTTTGTGCAGAAAGTGGTTTTCATGTTTTTTTATTATTGCTGAAAAAATGTCAGTAATTTATGCTTCTTTTTTTAACATATTTTGACCGATAGACACCACGCATGTGCAAACCATGTGTTTTCCCTTTTTTTAGAAAAGAGATGC
Source organism: Hippopus hippopus (assembly GCA_946811185.2). Taxonomy (NCBI): domain Eukaryota; kingdom Metazoa; phylum Mollusca; class Bivalvia; order Cardiida; family Cardiidae; genus Hippopus; species Hippopus hippopus. Next base: position 35,940,541 of record OX328100.1, read on the forward strand.
CTTCTGTTGGCAAAATCGAGAATCCTTTCATTACAGTGCTATGGCTAACGTCCATATATACATGTATATTATGGTTTTCATTTACCTATCTATGACATGTTCAAATTTATAGGGGAAACAAAAGTTGCCGGTTAGAAGTTTTGCTGAGTGTATTGTAGAACTATAACAAAAGTTAGCAACTTTTGTTCTAGTTTTACCATACATTTTTTTTTTTTCTGCCGACGTCTTGGCCTTTGACATTTGACAGATTGCACTGTAACACATTATCAAACTCCTAATAATATTCATACTTTTGAATGGTATGAAACAAAATTGTCTGCATTTTTACTACCTAATTGTTTAGTTTTGGCAGCCATTATGCCTTTAGATACCATTTATTGAATGCACTGCCGCTTTTTTATTGGCCTGCTACTGGGAGATAGCACTTTGATTTGAAATTTTATGGCTACTTTTCTTAGGTATTTGACATTTGGTTAGATGAATGACACGATAAATACTATGACAATCTGCTATTAGCGGAGAAGAATAAATCATTTGGGTTACTGTTAAAAAAACTTTGTGTAAACAAACTTACGAAACAAGTAAATCTGTATGTATTTATATCGTCGATATCACTATCTGCGTCGTTTCCGTTATACACTGTGACGTAGTTATTTCCTGACTCAGCAACATTCGCCACACACCACACAGTATCCGAATCTAAAATCAGAAACAATGTATTTCTAACGCCGTCCATTTTTTTTACCAAGATATTTCATGTTTCTGCATCAGCTGTCTTTCAAATATTCTGAACCAAACTTAGCAAAAGGTCATTTGCAAAATATTTATGATCATGTCCCTTATGTAGAGAATCAAGGAAGCCTTGTAACAAAGAAAGACAAAAAGAAAGTTAAATATTATCTTTTTTGAAGTAAAATATGATCAGCGCTGTAAGAAGGCTTTATCTAGCCCAATTTGAACTACACCAGAAAGTTCGACCCCAAATAGCTCTTATGGTTGGGACAGATAAAAGAAGCCGACAAGGAGAGACAGAGAGATCTACTTACTCGAATAAGCTACTTTTGTTGCACACGCTGTATAGTCAAACTGCATTTCCATTGTATTGGAGCACGTGCTCACCTCTGATGTAGTTATGTCACATGATTGCACGTTATCATAGGTTGTGTGCTCGTAGCGATAACGACCGAGGAATGACCATGGGCAATCTATCTTTGCAAGAGATTCGCTGTCTATGTAAAGAAGTACATATATACATATTAGTTGCACTAAAATTTATCTGAAAAGAAGCGTCCTTGGAAACATTTGCCGAAACAAAACAGAATATGGCGGGCGACCTAAAGTATAAATACGAGAGAAATCCTGAAGAAATCCTGAAAAACAATGCCTTGGTTCAGAACAAGTAATTTAACAGCCATTGTTCATTGTTGTAATTTCTTCTGGCTTAAAAGGAAAGTCTAGCTGCATTCGAGGACAGTGTAAATCAGCATCAGACTGCATGGAACGTGCAGTCTGATCCTTTATCTACAGAATCTGGTACTCTGGGAGACATTTTCATCACACATCCAACAAAACATTTATGTCCTATCCATTTAGGCGACAAACAAATGATTTATTTATTTATTTGGGGTCAACGCTTCAAACGATAAAATAAATAGATAGAACTGCAACATCAAGTAATGGTCCACTAATTTAAAAGCAAATCAGCTCTTAGCCTCTTTCAAAAAAGATAGCGGGTTCAAATCCCGTTTTGAAAGGGGGGGGGGGGGGGCAACCTTTGGAATTACTCACAACACGGCGCGAGCACTAGTTGAGGTTGCCAAAAAGCAATCATCAAGAGTGATTCATTATAGTTGTCAGAACTTATTTTACAGTCAATGGCAAAGAAATATGTTTAATTTAGGCGAGATTTAGGCATAAAGAAATGAGTCATGCTCCGTGAATGAGGGATTTAATGTATCTCTGTGATAAATTATACCAAGCAAGTCATCACCTGATTAAGTATCCATAAAATCAGAAACGTCCAACAACATGCTGAAATAAAATGACATGGGAGAAGTAGAAAATTTACAAATTGCAAAATGTTTCGACCCATGTCAGCCTGCGCGGACTGCGCAGGCTGACATGGGTCGATACTTTTTGCAGATGCATTAAAACCCCTTTTCACAAAGCAGGGCTCAAATACGTACTTCCTTTTACCCAGACCTGATACTCGGAGCCCATCGCACCACTTGCATCTGAACATATTGTACCCACATCGGAAAGTGTGTTGACCGTGTAGATAAATAATCTCTGGTCGTGAAATACTGATATTATATCTGAAAGGTTAAACATACGGGCTGCTTAACACGATTTCAGGCGGTTTCACGAAGATCGTCAGACTGTACAGTCTGATAAAGTGAGATTCTTCGGAGAAAAAAGATTATGAACTTGCACAATTTTGGGGTTTTTATATGGACTGGAGTTAATCATTTAATCAATTTAATAATTTTCGGATTTAATGAAACTAAGTTATCGATCCTATGAAGGTCTCTGACCCAAAAAATAAGATAACTAGCATGTGAAATTTATAACGATAGATGTATCCAGAAAGCAGCCGAATGCTTAAAACGTAAGCTATTTGAATTATTTTACATCTATTAATAGTTGGTTTTTTTTTTTTCATCATGATATTCTTGTTCTCTCGTCTCTCGGGAGAGAGAGAGAGAGAGAGAGAGAGAGAGAGAGAGGACAGTGGGGGACATGCGTTGGGCGGAGGAAGAGGGATAGAGAGAGCTTAATTTCTAGAAAGTGCTAAGTAAATATATAAAAATATAAATATGTCACATACCGTGATTAATGTAGTATCTATAGGAGTAATCTGTGATTTTGGTCAAAGTTATACATAAATATGCGTAATAATTGGTATTCCCAAATAGTTGAAACGATGACGCTGTACTGAAAACAAAACAAAAGGATAGTTATTATATTTTTCTTTATATCGTTGGCAACTTGGTATGCTCATTGCGCAAGCCTCTTCCAACATCAAACTAAACAAAACGAGCATTTTGATCTTATCTTATTCTTTAACAACAGCCACAAAACCATTTAACATATTTTAGATCTTATGACCAAAACTTTAAAACAACCAAAGTTTGCCAACAGTTATCACATTATAACAGTCTGAATACTTCAATACACAAGTAAGTCATGCTCAGTAAGAAAAAAACTTAATGCATATCGGTGATGCATAATACCAAGCAAGTCATCACATAATTATGGGTCCATATAGCCCATTTTTTCTAACAACTGACTAGATCTTGAGGTAGAATAGTCCTTTGACATGTAGAAAATTGACCAACGGCAATAGGTTTTGACCCATGTCAGCCTGCACTGACTGCTCATGCTGACCTGGGTCGAAACTTTTTGCAGATGAAGCCTCCTTTTCACAGAGCATGGTTCAAGTATTTTTGTATGGGAAATTTGTTTGACGAAAATTTGTTTTATGTAGTAAAAAGTGGAGATACAGTGGTGGCCTCGCACATAAAAGATTCCGGGTACCAATCCCGTAATGAACAAGGTCAACCATTCGAAATATCCACATCAGGGCTCTCATACTGGTTAAGATGTCAAGGTGGTAGTCGTTGACAGTAATTAACCCTTAGACTGCTAAGCGCGACTCACTGACCTTTTGCGGACAGTGTAGATCAAGATCAGACTGCACAGAACGTGCAGTCTGATCTTTGATCTACACTGTCCGATAAGGACATATTGTCCCCCAAAAGATACCCTTGAAATAGTAAGATTTGAGTTTTTACTATCGGCTCAAAAATTTCATTTCTCTCATTTAGCAGGATAAGGGTTGATAAAAGTTTCAAGAACTTGTTTTACAACCTATCTACAACAATATGTTAAAACTTTTAAGTTAAAAGTTAAAGTTCCAATAAGTGCCAAAAGTAAACAATGCAGTAGTTAAAATGCATTTAAAATTCAAATCATACCATCTTAATGTATGGAAACGATTGTGAAGGTGACAATCAGTTATTGTTCGGTTGGTCCAAGTGTTAGTCAGAAAAAAATGAATTTCAAAAGTAGGTCACAAGTTTCCAGGTCACTCTGTCTTTTGTTTGCTTTTTACCTGGTTTTTGAAATTCATTTTTTCTGTCAGCGAGTAAAGCTTGGACCTTCTTTACCATAACAGATTGTTAAAACTAATTGTCATCTTCACAATAATTTCAATCCTTTTAAAATGTATGGATTAAATTCAAATGCATTTTTACACCCGCTCTGTTTACTTTTAAGCTATTAGGGCAGCTATCAGGTCTTTAAATACTTTTGTACCCACATCATTATCAATCGACCATCCGTATCGAATGTACTCGCAGATAAACACTCCCATTCTTGGACTGTTGTTGACGTGTCCACGGTGAAAATCGACCAGCCCGTCATTGATGAGATGTCAAAGAAAAGGTCTCCTTTTCCGCTGTCTCTCCAGGCCGACGACTGGAAGACTGCCGGCCAAGCGCATGCGCCTTCCACTGAAACCATAAAAAAAAAAAAAAAAATTTGAGCCATGCTCTGTGAAAAGGGGGCTAAATGCATCTGCAAAAACTGTCGACCCAGATCAGCCTGCACTGCCCACGCAGGCTGACCTGGGTCAGGACATTTTGCTTTCGGTAAATCTTCTGCATGTCAAAGGACCATTCTAGCTCCACATCCAGTTGAGTGTTTGATTATTTCATGGATCCATAGTTATATGATGACCTGTTTGGTATAATGCATCTTGGAGATGCATTAAGCTCCCTATTGTCAGAATATGGTTCATTTGTAAATATCACCTTTTTTCAAACCACAAATGTAATAAAGCTGGTAGGCCTAAGTTATGTTCAAGGGTAAAATAATCTGAGATTTAATGAGTTGATTTTATATTGGAAACTATTTAAGTTTGGGTTGATGTATTTCATTTATTTATTACCTTTCAATAAATGAACGGCTCTCTGGCAAAAGGGGGCTTAATGCATCTCCGTGATACATTTTATCGAGCAGGTCATCATACAGTAATGGATCTATGAAATTCATTTTGTCCAACAATTGGCTGGATCATGAGGTAGCCTTGTCCTTTAACACGGAGAAAATTGACCAATAGCAAAAAGTTCCGGCCCAGGTCAGCCTGCGCGGAATGCGCAGGCTGACCTGGGTCGATACTTTTTGCAGATGCATCAAACCCCCTTTTCACTGAGCATGGCTTAAATACATGGCTATTCCTTGTAACCGGGCCTGTAACTCGGCCTTATTTGTAAAGCTACGGTGCGAAGAATCAACGGCTTGTAAACTTGAATCTAGGCTGTGTCAAATCTCTTTAGGAGCGCTGATGATAATTTTTTGCGACATGATTTCGTTTGGACTTTTAATTGATAGTGAACAGACAGAGCAGAAGTTTGGATTTAGTATTGTGCGTATCACCCTTTAGAAAAGTCCAAGGAAGCAATGATGCACTAGCCGCCGTAATTCAACAGAAAAAACTTTTGATAACCGTGACAAATACTAAACAAAACAATATCCCTGGCAGCATATACAATTCAACATTTACCAGGGACCCTGCAATGTATAAACAACCCAAGTTCATATCTTTGATCCCTTTCAAGCACATGTATGCCAAATATGAGAAAGTTTTCGTCAGGAGAGTCATAAGCCAAGGAAGCAAAGACCACGTCAGTGAATAAAATGGAAAATGTCCATCCAATAGCGAAAACACGAATATTTAAGGCTTAAAGTTCTGTTTGCGGGACTAAAATCTCCCTGATCGGACAATGTAGACCCAAGACAAGACCACGCTGTGCAGTCTTGCTCTACACTGTCCACTGTGATCTTTGACGCCCTCGCCGTTAAAAAGGTGAGCAACTGTTTGCTTTTTCCTACGAGTAGTCATTTAAATTAACCCTTATACAGCTAAGCGAAACTTTGAGGCCGATAATTAAACCTGAATGCTGCCATTTCAAACTTTTCCAGACAAAAAAATCTCCTTATCGGACAGTGTAGATCCAAGATCAGACTGTACGTTCTGTGCAGTCTGATCTTGATCAACACCATCCGAAAAAGAGTTGCGCCTGGCAGCGTAAGTGTTAACTGCTGTTGTAAAAGAAGTTTAGAACACCCCCACAAAGCCAACAATACTTTGAATTTAGGGAGTATTTACACTTTCCCTGTCATGGACGGTATTAAGTACCTTATGCGTACGGTGTATATCGGGATTAGATTGCAGAAAAAGCGCTGTCCGACCCTACATCCGAATAGCTGTAACGTCCGCTTCCTTCTATTGAACTGTGGCCAAAATTTTATTTTCTTGAAAGATCGTTTCCCTGCACTCTAGAAAATTTATTTCATCTCGTTTATGTTAAGAAATATTTACTTATGCCGTTAACTACTCGTAGATTTGAGAGGATTAAACGATAAACTTAACACTAAAAATGCTATTCATGTACTCTAATAAATATGTAGCAAAAGTAACCAAAAGCAGAAATAATATTGCACACGAATGGAAGAAAAAATAATTTTTGATGCTAAGAAAAATTATTCATTCGCTTGTTAAAATAAGTAGTTCATTTCTAACTATGCTTTCAAAGACAGTGTCCTGTTTGTGCAAAAAGATTGTAGGTGTATTTTTATTGTACGCGTATTTTAGCCCCTACGATGCAAAGCCAAACTCGTTCAATTTTTGTGAACAGTGTAGATCAAGATCAGACTGCACGTAACGTTCAGTCTGATTTAGATCTAAATTGTCCGGTACGGTATTTTTTTTCCATGGCGAAAGGAATTATGAAATTGCTTAATTTGTATAAGCCATGTTCTGTGAAAAGGGGGCTTAATGCATCTGCGAAAAGTATCGACCCAGGTCAGCCTGTGCAGTCCGCACAGGCTGACCGGGGCCGACACTTTTCGCTATTTGTAAATTTTCTGTATGCCCAAGGACCACTTTATTTCATGATTAAGTTGGTTATTAAAAAAAGTCGACATGATGGACCCCTAAGTACGTGATGGCTTGCTTGCTACCATGGATCATGGAGATGCATTAAGCCCCCTTTTTTCAAAGAATGGCTCTTATGTTTGTTGTTGATTTTTTTTTCCCCCTATAGACTGATAAAACTGAATTTAGTTCTTTTAGCAGTTTAAGGGTTAAAAAATACCGTAATAGGATAAAGCATTAGTATTACTTAATTGCGGCCATTGATTTATGCTTTATACTTCATGGTTTATGAAAACGTTTGTATTATTACTTTAGTTTGAAAATCTGAAGCTTTGAAAATTTACTCTTTCTCTTTTCGTCCTTAAACCTTTCGATGCATGCTGACTAAATAGATTTCATTTTTTTCGAGTTCTTAAAGTAGATTTTCACTGCAGCTTAAGATTATTTTGATTAAGAAAATGTTGTCATAGCGTAGCGGGCAGTGTAATCAAACATCTAATTGAATGTTCTGTACGGTCTGATCTTAATCTACACAACTGACAGTCGCGTCGAGTCGACCATGATTATGTAATCGTTAATGTTCGGTTGTCAAAAAGCATTAACGTTTGGATTTCGTGTAAATGTAAAAAGATTGAAGCAAATTTATAAATGGCTCGTCACGAGAAATCCCTCCCCCACTTTTTCACACATTATTTTCAAGATAGTCTATTACAGAACGCGAAGAAAAAAGAATGCAGGAGAAAGCCATTACCGAATGACTCTTCAACTGCTGAGTGAATTAGCTCCTTGCCAAAACAATCCCGAGTCTTAAAGATCCCGAGGAACAGAGGAACAAAGCCTTTTGAAAACAGTGTTACAAAAAAGGAGAAAATGCTGGTAACCAGCATTTTCTCCTTTTCCTACAATGTTTTCCGCCATATCAAAGACAAATTCCATCATTTGATGCGCATTCAGATTGTTGTCTACAAGTGCTTTCAAATTGGACCAGTCTACTTTTCTTTTATATTTGGTAGAAAATCAAACTGCTGAATGAATTACATGGAAACGTACTGTCAATTAAAAAAACCCGTAAACAATGCGATTAAAAAAAAATTGGTACCTGGAAAAATCTAACCTTGTCGGGTAATGTAGATCCAAGATTAGTCTGCACGTTTTGTGTAGTCTGACCTTGATCTACCTCGCCCGTGAAAGCCCATTGAGTCTCGCTTCTCTTAGGTAAATTAGGATATTGACCCTTAGGCTGCTAAGCGTGACTGAAAGACCTTTTGCAGACAGCGTATATTAAGATCAGATTGCACAGAATACGCAGTCTGAGCTTTGATCCACACTGTCCGATAAGGAGATATTTTCTCCAAAAAATAAATTTGAAATGGCAAAATGGCATTTTACTATCGGCCTCAAAGCTGCATTTTAATTATTTACCTGGTTAAGGATTAACCTGGATAAGACTGATTGATATGTTTGAATAGGGTCTTATGCCGCTTTACACAGTTTTTTTGGTCATATCACGGCAACAGTTCATTTTTTCATGTGCGTCCTAGGTTTCGCTTAAATCAGGAAAAGGGCTCTGAGGTGTATTGCCAACAGACAACCGCCGAAAACAAAAAGATTCACCTCGTTCAGCCAGTTGATCGAAAATGAAGTAAACTAAACTTTTTAAAGTACAGGCAGCGTTTCTTGGTCAAAGGGGAAAGATAAACGTAGACTAAACCACCAATCAAAGAGAGAGACAGAGAGACAGAATGATAGAGAGAGAGAGAGAGAGAGAGAGAGAGAGAGAGAGAGAGAGAGAAGAAGAAGAAGAAGGAGAAGAAGAAGGGGGGGGAAATAAGCTTATAGTGATGAGAAAGTAATAAAGAAGACCATGATCTTGTAAGTGTGACGTGATATATCATTAAGTTTAATCAAATAAAAAAGAAGCTATATGGATCCAAAGATTAACGTATACTGAAAACTCTAAACAATGGAACAAAATCACTTACCATCTTTAAATGATAATAATCCAAATGCAGAAATCAAACATATTTTCACCAGACTAACCGTGTTTTTTCTTTTCATTTCCACGGATTATGTTATATCAAGATAAATAATTAAAAAAAGATTTATAAAAAAAAAGTCTTTGACTCCGCCATTTTGCCAATACTTCCGATTAGTTTAAGCACGATTTTAAAACGTCATTCCACTTATTGTTTTATTCATTATCCTGACAAAACAAATGAATGACAAAGCGTGAAACAGTTTTATTGTTTTTGTAGTACGAAAGGAACCTCATTGTACTTTGAAAATGAAAAGCTGATCGATAAACAGTTGAAATATATAAACCTACTGAATTAAGTTTCTCCCTTAACTTTCGAACCGTCCAAATCTTTTGTCACCGGGTTTAGATAAACTCGCTCGTTTTTCTTTCTGAAAGATTTTCTATCATTTTTGTACTCAAAGCAAGTTCTAAATTAATTTGCCCCGTTTTAAGAGGTCCGTTGAAACATTCTTATTTGTGACTCTAAGATTACAGCTTCTATCCATGTCCATACTGGACTCTAGCGGACGGTATCTCGATCAGTCTCAAGCTTACATAACTTGCAGTCTGGGTCCGTATTCATCAACATTCTTACTTTCATTCTTAGTCTTGTTCTAGATTTAGAAAGTAACACAACTTCTGACAGGTTAAACCATTTGGGTTTGCCAATCAGAAGTCATGTTACTTTCAAATTTAGAAAATTCCTGAGCATAAGACTAAGACTATTTTTATGACTGGTTGGTGAATACGTACCCAGGATCTTGAATCTAAAATGTTTAATACTGGTAATGACTAGAATTATCAATTTCGTTTATTCCGGTGTTAATGATCAAGACATTTGTCGATTGTTGACACAATATGGCCTGCAACACGCGAAAAGTCGCATTCTGACATTTGCGTAAAGTGTCGTCCCGAATCAGCCTGCGCAGTTCGCGCAGGCTGATTCGAGACGACACTTTCCGATCGTGTGTGATTTTCTGTTTCACGCAAGTCAACTGCAGGACAAAATCTAATATTGACGTAAAGTGCCGTCTCGGATTAGCCTGCGCGGACTGCGCAGGCTGATCCGAGACGACACTTTACGCAAATGTCTGAAAGCCCCTTTTCGCATGTTGCAGACCGTATCATCACGCCATTAGTCAGAGACATCACCTAGAGTAAAATGGTTAAAGTTCTGGACATGAGAGTCTAAAAGTAACATCCAAAAAAGACATGAGTCGTATCACCAACCATTATTTAATCATTTCTATCTCTAAATCCAAAGACTAGTCATTTGATTTACCGAGACGTTTTATCTTGGCCAACCAGATGGCAGGTCATGGTGTTTACAATTGGAGAGCTATTTAGAATAGTTGAAGAATATGGTGCCTGACTAATTCTGTCTGTCGCTTGTGATCAAATGTAAAGCTGGTGGTAATTTCTTCCTTAGTTTGATCGGAAAGCTCATGTAATTGGGTCAGCTAGAAAAACGGTAAATCCATTTCCCTTCTGCATCTAAATCAGTCTTCAGGTAGGTAAATGGATAGGTTAAAAGCGACAAAAGTCGACTGGTCAAAGGAGATCTCCTGTTGGAAGGTCGGCATGCTTTTACTAATAGGTGATGTTTATTGGAGAGGTCATCAGACCTCTCCAATAGTGGTGAGTTTAAAAGGCAGACTGCCACAGAATTTGCTGTCTAAATCCATTTTGCTCGCGAAATTGTTCTGATACACAGTCTGTTTCGTGATGGTTTTGTAAATAAAGCGAAATCAAAAAACCGAAACAGGAAATAGACGTGGTTTATTTTTATATGACGAATTTCAGAAAAGATTTGATATATTAATTTGCCATGGCTGCAAATGACCTCTCAAAGAATTGTAATTTTTCATTGAGCAAATAAATCTAAGCAGAAGAAAAAATAAGAAGAATTTCGTTAAAAAAGAGAAAGAAGACCGCTTGACAAGATCATGCCACTTGAAAACGCGGCAAGAAGGTCAAATGACCGTCATGTAAAGCATAATTATGAGGTTTCTATGCGGTGGTTTTTTTTTTTTCTTGTTTGTTTAAATGTACCAAAATATATTGAAATTAAAAGTCAATAAACTATTTGAAAACACTGATGCTGACCTCTCCTGGCTTCTTTTGTATAGAAGCCAACTTGTTTTCAGCTAAACTGAAGATGATTCATTTATCGTGGCTATTGCTACAACTTTATTCTGAAACCATTTGTTCATTACAAACACTCGTATTCTTTGTTCTTCATATGAATTATTTTGATGAGAAAACTCAGAGAACTGTCCACAACACGGATTTGTAAAGGTGGTGGGGAGCAGAAATTACATTGCCTATTTAATTTAAACAACACGCTCATTATACTGATTTATGTTTAAATACAGTTCGTTACATATTCGATCGATTAATATGTACTGATTTCTTTATTTCTTAAGTCTTTAATCCTGATTAAGCCATGAGAAAGGTTACACTCCTTACTGACTATCACCTTTACGTATCGGGGTTTGGCTGTACTATTTCTATTGAGAGACTATCAAATGACAAGACAAAAGTTGTGATCAAATATAAAGGAACTTCTAACTTATATTTTTAGATATCACAAACAGTTTACTTGGTGAAAACTCCTGTATTGTACTTCTGGGGGTTTTAGAATTGAAGAGGGTATTGATAGATCTTAGAGAATGATTTAGTGAAAAATTGGAAAAATGACAATTACTTGAAAAGACCCATAACCAATACGACAAAAAGGTTATCGGCCGATATAAATAAAACAACCACTCGGAGACAGTTCATTAGGAGCTACGCTATTATTTCTGCTAAGCTAGTTCTACATGGGGTGCTCATACTGATATCTTTTTCACCAAATTTCAATACAAACGTAAATAAAGTGTGATTTTGAAATGACGGCCATTGACTTGTTAATAGTGAATTGTTATTTCAACACGATTTTAGATCGGTTAAAACACCTATTGCACGTAAATGTGCGTTCTATACGTTTCTTTTTTCCACTTAGCGCGATACTTTTACAAATACACTAGCTGCTCTCCACATAAACATGACTATGCGAGTAATCGTTGCACAGGAGTGATACAGTTTCAGTGAATTTCTTCATACTCCCCTTTTCACAGAGCATGGCTCAAACATATGGTCTGCAACATGCGAAATGGGTCTTTCGGACATTTGCGTAAAGTGTCATCCCGGATCAGCCTGCGCACTCCACGCAGGCTATCCGAGACAACACTTTCCGTTTTTATGTAATGTTCTGTTTTGCGCATGTCTACTGAAGGACAAAATCTAATGTAGTCGTAAAGTACCGTCTCGGACTAGCCTGCGCGGACTGCGCAGGCTGATCCGAGACGACGCTTTACGCAAATGTCCGAATGCCCTTTTTCGCGTGTTGCAAGCCATATTAAGTTGACGAGAATGCGTATGTCATAAATTCAGTAAACCTTGTATGCCAGACGGTTTTGTTGAAATTTTCAAAAATGTTTACACGGTCACAAACAATCTTAACTTTTGAAACACAAAAGCAGAAACAACTCAATAAACATGTACTTCGAATGTTCGATGCATTATAATTTAGTTATACACCATAAAAGTATGGTACAGCGGCTCAGAACGGAGAAATTAACCTTTTACCAAATACCCCCGTATTTTAACGACCTGAAAAAAAAAAAATAATAATCGAAAACATTGTAGGAAAAGAAGTAAATGCTGTTTACTATTTATCCAGTATCATGATGTAATCTTCCCTTTCAAATCTCATCGTTTGCACCACGTTCAGTTTTCGTCTGTATGTGCTTTGAACTTGGACCAGTCTAAACTATTGTCGCATTGTGAAAAGTTACCCCACTGGATCGCTTCGACGTCAGCAAATCTACACATTTAAGTATTTATTTCTTAATTTGGGCAATACTCTGGCAAAAGGGGCTTCATTGCATGTCCACCGTACAAAGCAAGTCATCATGTAATCATGGGTCCATAAAAATCCATTTTGTCTAACAACCTACTGAATCATGAGGTAGACTGGCCCTTTGAAATGCAGAAAATTGACCGAGAGCGAAGATTTTCGGTCCAACTCGGCCTGTGCTGTGATTGGTCCAATGCATCACGGAGATACATTAAACCCCCCCCCCCCTTTTGTCAGTGCAACGCTCAATAAAAATAGAGATTCTGTCTCTACACGGGTCGATAGTTTCTCTTTTAGGTGCATTAAACACGCTTTTCGCAGGGCATTACTTCGCTTATTTAAGGGTAGCCAGTTTATATTCTGGTATAGCCAAAAAACTTGGTTGACTAGTCACGGCAACAAGACTTATTTCCTCATAGTGAAACAAAGAATTGAAAAAAAGAAAAATGAAAAAGCAGCCGGGTTGCGATGTATACTTGTTAAGGGAACACCATTGAATGAATGAATGAATGAATGAATGAATGAATGAATGAACGAACGAACGAACAAACCAACCAACCAACCAACCAACCAACCAACCAACGAATGAATGAATGAATAGGGACGTGGTATGAATTAGTATTGAATTTCATATTGAAACAACGTAAAATATCATACCAACAAACACAACATTATACATGAAATTGTGTACAGAAGGATACCGATTGTCATGCTTCCTTATTACATTGTCCTTTCTGCAAAAGAACAATACTTAGACACACGTTAACTGTAAACTGATATTCTACACACTTGAAAATAGAAAAAGATTAGAGAGTAACTTCAAAAATGAATAATTGAAACCATAGTAAATGTTTCTATAAATTTTAAATGTCTAGAGATTTGTTTCAATAATTATGTCAGTTTGGCTATTCTTGTTGCTATTCGGGAGCAGTATTTCTTTCTCAGGTTTGGTTTTAATGTTAATATGTCCTTTTCAACTTTATTAGAGTCCATTATGGTGGCTTCAGACAGATCGGCTTCAGACTGCAATTTCTCAGACTGCACAGAAAGTGTAGTCAGACAGAATAGATCTTCCTCAAACTGAACAGAAAGTGAAGCAAGATCTTGGATCGACATAGTATATGTAATAAGACTATGTAATAAGATGTTTTTTTTTTCAGACTGAAAACTATTCATTATATGAGCTGAGCTCTGTGAAAATGGTACTTCATACATCTGCAGACGACACCGACCCAGGTCAGCCTGCGCATTCCGCGCAGGTCAGTTTTCTGCATACCAAATGATTAATTTACCTCATGATTCAGGTGATTGTTGGAAAAATCATTTTATGGATCCATAATTATGCGATGATTTATGTATGATACACCGCAGAGATGCATTAAACCCTCTTTTAATAGAGCATGGCTCAGTGATAGCGATCGAACAATCGTTATCGTCATCAACATGAACCCCCTCTACTGTCATAGGACAGATAAATTGCTTTTGTCGACTGCTTAGATCAACATTAGACTAGGCTTGGCGTTGAGTCTGGTCTTGAATATACATTGCCAAATAATTTCTCAACACACAAAAAAAAGAAAGAAAAAAATGACATGTGATATGTCTTTTATTCTGATTAAAAGTACCAATTCGGTTATTTAGCTCTATAGATGGTTCCTAATCAATAAGTATTTATCAATATATACTCGCCTTTCTAAAATCACTTTTTAACCTTGCCTAACTCTAGCAAGATGACAAAACGTTAGACTTTTGACTTGCCGGATTGGAAGCATTTGCAGACGTGAAAGCTAATGTGGCCAGTATTCATCTTTGAAAAGATAAAAAATATTACAAGCTTTTTTTTTCTATCCCTACATCTTCAAAAAAAAAACATATTCTTCAGAGTAATTACTTGCGGTATCATTTGGTAAAAGGTAGAGATACTGAACAAAAGGTTTCACAAAAGATTCTGATTACAGCTTGCCAGTGTACGTGGCCCTCCGACTTTCAGAGCAGCACATGGCGGGACAGCGACAAAGGGGATATGATATTTGGGACCTCTACCATGACTGGATGGGAGTTTAATGTTCAAGTCCAAGCTGGAGCCAGTCTGCAGACACTCAATACATGGGAATGTGTCACATATAATGAAACATATCTAGTCATGAAGTAAATGAGCCAAGGTCTGTGAGAAGGGGGCTAAATGCATATGCAGAAGGTATCAACCATGTCGGCCTGCGCAGTCCACGCAGGCTGACATGGGTCGAAACTTTTCGTCATTGGTCAACCTTCTGCATGGAAAAAGACCATTTTACCTCCAGATCCAGTTGATCGTGTAACAAAATGGATTACATGGATTCAAAATTATCTGATGACTTTTTTAAAGTGATGCATGACGGCGATGCAATTAGCCCACTTTTGCCAGAGCATGGCTCAAATGTATTTGTCAGTCTGTCTCTTTGTCAGTGTTTCCCATTATGTATTACCTAAAACAGGATGATAAATGCATTCCTTTCTCCCCTCTCTCTTCCTCCTCTCTCTCTCTCATTCTCTCACTCTCTCACTCTCTCTCTCTCTCTCTCTCTCTCTCTCTCTCTGCACATTAGTTTCTATCGAAATGTCCTCTAGATGAATCCAGTTCGAGTTATACCGTTTTTCTTTAAAATGTAAATCGTCAAGATGCTAATATAGGAAAAAGAGTTTTTTTATTGCCGGAAATTTACATAGTATTCTGTTACTATCCAGTTCGCTAACAAGATACTCTTTTTTTACAGAACGACCGAGACATTTGTTCAGTTTGTTACCAATATTTACACAGGCTATCGTTGTTTAAGCCTCACAAAGCTAACGGAATCTTCCTACAGATACTACGAAATCACGCGTAAGTATGATAGTACTAGGTATACCTATCTCTATGTATGATTTCCATGGATTAATTAGTTGATACTTATTTATTGAAGTTGATATCATCATAAATTGTATTATATGAACCATGCTGTGGCAAAAAGGGGCTTAATGCATCTCCGTAATGCATTATACCAAGCAAGTCATCCCCATAATAATGGGTCCATAAATTCCACTTTGTCTAATATTTGACTGAATTATGAGGTAGACTGGCCCTTGGACATATAGAAAATTGACCACTAGCGAAAAGTATCGGCCCAGGTCAGCCTATGCGGACTGCGCAGGCTGACCTGGGTCGAAACTTTTCGGAGATGCATTAAGCCCCTTTTCACAGAGCATGTCTCATATCAATTCTATCATGAATATCTAACCCAAAGGAATTTCAATTCTTCGTAACTCGTAAATATCGAATGAATATAAAATCATGACTTTCATTATGTCATACAGGTTTTGTAAAGCAATCATTTTCTTAACCTTACCGGTTTTTCTACAACACATTCTATCTTTTACACAAAAGTTTTTCAATGAACGTCGACATATTTTTTAGAGATACTCCCATATAAAGGGATGTGACGCATCTCTGCAATGCATTATACCATACAAGTCATCTCAGAACTCTGAACCCGTAAAATCCGTTTTGTCTGACAACCTACTCAGTCATACCTTTGGCATGCAGAAAAAAATAACAAAGGCAAAAACTTTTGACTTAGGTAAGCCTTTGCGAACTGCACGGGCTGTCCTGGGTCTATACGTTTCGTATTTTATGCATCAAACTTCTTTTTTACAGGACATAAATCAATTGTATTGGACCTTCTGACAGCAAATCATACAAATTTCAAACTCGTATCGCACTTAAACTTAGAGAGACCTCATTAACTTTTGACTTCACCCTTGATAATTTCTTTATTCAGCTCTTCACACCAATCTGGGTGGTGTTAGATTGTTCATCAACGAGAACTCCAATTTGAACAGTATATCAGATGTGTGTTTTGGACAGTTTCGAGCCAGTGGCTCGGAGTTTAAGGTCATGATAAAAGCAGGTAACGTCTAATTCAATAAGGACAGCTTGCAACACGCGAAAAAGGGCATTCGGACATTTGCGTAAAGTGTCGTCTCGGATCAGTCTGCGCAGTCCGCTCAGGCTAATCCGAGACGGTACTTTACGACTACATTAGATTTTGTGCTGCAGTAGACTTGCTCAAAACAGAAAATTACATAAAAACGGAAAGTGTCGTTTCGGATTAGCCTGCGCGGACTGCGCAGGCTGATCCGAGACGATACTTTACGCATATGTCCGAATGTCCCTTTTCGCCTGTTGCAGGCTTTATATAACAAGCCTGCCTTTAGCTCTGACACCCTTCTGTAAAGAGTGCTTGTGCAACTGATGTTGATCGGCTCTCTCTAAATCCTTTTGTTTGTTAAGCCCGTTTACACCCACGCGAATTTGAACACTGCGTACAAAGCACATGTGTCTTGGTACTCGTAATTTTCAGATATTTACTCAGACCTTCGGTTATTATAGATATTTATTTATCAGTATTTGCTAGGGCCCAAGACCTGGATCAGTTGCTACCAACTGCCATGCATTGTACTGCTTTTGAATTTTTAGGCTTTGAGTCCGCAGCAAAAGTCCTCTGTCCATACAGTTTCCTTGCTAATCACACGTTCAGCTATGCCGACTCCAGCACAGCCAACACTTGCGATCCGGTCACAGACACTGGTACCATTGACCTCTGTTCGGACAACACGGAACTTGCTTACAAAGCGCCATCATGTGTGACTACGTCATTCTATTCTGGTTTGTCCATTTGCTTGTTTGTTATTTACTTCATACTGCTCAGGTCAAGTTTTTCGACAGAATTGTTTTATGAATTACGCCGTTTTCATTAGTATATCAGCAACGCACATTATCACGTCGGTCATTGAACTTTTCGATGCATTCCGTCTTGTTCGAAAGATAAACTGTCAAATGTGTATGAGCCATGCTCTTGCAAAAGGGGGTTTAATACATCTACGTGATGCATGATACTAAGCAACTCATCAGATAATTACAGGTCCATAAAATCACTAGATACACTGGTCCTTTGACATACAGAAAATTGACCCGCGCAGGCTTAACTGGGTTAATACTTTCTGCAGATGCCTTTTACCCCATTTTACCGGAGCATTTCTCATATTGTTTTTATATGAGTGGTATGAGAGGTACTACAAATAAGGGAATTTTAATGTTAAACATGTTATCAAAAAGGTCTTTTGAAACGTAATTATGCTTCTAAACGTTAGTTCGTACATAAATAGGTCTTTTTCCCTCAACATACAAGATACAGATAAATAAATAGTTTTCCCTTCAAATTGCTATGTAAAGTGTCCTGTATGTATTTCAGACGCCAATGCAGTATGGTGTATAGACGTTGTGCCAGTTGATACAGATATATTTGTGTCTCTCTATAACGGCCAACAAGATGCCAGCTCTATGGATGGCACGACCTATACCTCATTTTCTTGCATTGTAAGAAAATAAAACTTTAATATGTTGAATATATATATTTTTTTTTAATCAAAGCGTTTACCTTTCATGGCATAGGCTTATTGACTGTAATGGCTACTAAACCACCAAGATACGTGTATAATAGAGAACAAAAATGATACACTTTCACATTTAAGCGAATCTATATGGACATTATTTTGCACCTGAGTACAGATGTATGATTACAGTTAATTAATTTAGGCGAAACTTTTATTTTCATTCAGTGCGTCAAGCACGTTTGTGACAAAACTTGAGTTCTGCTTTCAATGGATTAAGGTTCGTTCACACTAGCAAACATTTATCGGCAAACACTACCAAACATGGTGTTTGACGTCATTTGCAGACAAAAGTTTGCCAGCGTATACCAGTCAGCAAACACAAGTAAACATCACCAAACAATGTTTGGTGATGTATGGACATATTCATTTTGATTTGCTCTATTTGCTGGTGTGTTGTGGTTTTTAAATATACTGCCCAGTCAGGGCTGTCTTTGCATCACGTGATGGATGCATCACTTGATCTTCAAACACGACCAAAATGTGTTTGCCATTGTTTGTTGAAGTGTAGACATCATACGGAAAAAGATGATCAAACATCACCAAACAAAAGTTTGGTGGTGACTGCATACAAATGTTTGCTATGTAGACGGGCCTTAAGTCTTGCTTCTCTTTTACAATTCAAGGGTATAAATGGAGACAAAACTGCTCTCTCCGTGACTCCAAACAGTTGTAAAGCGGATCAGACCGCTACCGCTGTGCCTGTTGATGTTCTTGGAAATAGTGACGGAGCTGTTTTGACAGTCATTAATACAGATAGTAAGTTATTTATTCACTTCCAATTTATCGTACACTTATTTGTAAAAACAGTATATCTTTCAATCATGATACTGGTGCTTAACAGAAAAGGAAGACAAAATATATCTATCAACTTATTTCTATCACGTTCCAGCCTTTCGAGGGCATCTAATAATAAATGCGTGACTTGTCCAAATCCAGAGACTACTTTCTGAGAGAGTATTTTTACACCTTCCGAAAGCCATACAGCCTCTGCAACATCTTTATAAACTGTTCACAAGTACAACCTCTGTTTAATCATATGAAAACAGTAACATGTAAGGAACTGGTGTAATTTGTATAACACCATGGAACTAAAATGCGCTTTATGCTAGCATATGAATTACTTGATTTGAAATGTAATACATTTGTCCCTTTTCTATTTCAGCTGCCTGTCGTGAGTTACACCTTCTCTTTATCACCCTCGATTGACTACAAATGAATCATTTTCAAATTTTCTTCAAATGTACATACATGTATACTTTTAATTAAACTTAAATATCACCCCGCTATTTTCTAGCAATATCCAGAGTATCTTGCTTTACATTCCGTACATTGCCATTTGCTGACCACTCGACATTTTAGACATTTAGCACTAATTTCCTTGTTTTCAAGTATTTTTCCGGCTGATAAATAGCAAAGCTATGTTGTGTAATATTTGTTCAAGGCATTGTGTTGTATCCAAAAACACCAAGCGATCATTTCATAGATTGCTGTATGTCAGTCTGGATTTGAGTATTGGTGGAATAAGTGTACCTCGCCAGCACTTCTTGTAAACATTCTTCAAAAACAGTTCAGAAAATAAGTGAAGATTTTGACAATAGATGTATAGGCCTATATGTTTTGTCATGTAGGCTTCGTGGGCAATATAGAAATACGGGTGCGTAAAGTACGGACAGACTTATAGCCAATTTTTCTTCATTATCTCTTGTCAGTCGCAAAGGGCAAATATAAGTTAGCGTATTCCTTTAACTCACAGTGATGCTTTTTTCGACCATAATTGGCATTAACCGCTAGTGTATATTTTGGAAACATTGATCGAACGGAAATCCCTACGAAAAACCACGCTGTCTAATCCATCAGGTAATAGTAGATAGCTATGTTTTTTTTTTTTTTGAAGAATGGATGACGACATACAGTTAGTAAACCAGTAAAACGACTTTGCCACGCCCAGTCATATGTCTGTACAACTACTCATATCACATGTTTGCAAGACAAGCCTATTATTTAATTTGACGGAATTACATAAACATCTGTGGTGACATTTTGATAACCTTAATAATATTATACTCTATTTTAAAAGCACCGTGTCCTGTTTTGGCTGATCCATTTAGAGGAAACTTCACCATAGCAACGTCTGGCGCTATTACTACGGCTACTTATATATGTGAATCAACTTACACTCTCTCGGGAGAAAGTACACGAATCTGTCAGGATAATGGAACATGGTCTGGATCGACACCATCATGTAGTAAGTGTCAACTGTTGACCTTTGTAAGGATACAATTGAAGTTCAAAACAAAGATAAAAATGGTTTCTCAGTTACGTCGATGGTACTCTTCAGAGATTCATTATCTAAGGGCTTGTAAGGAAACGATTTTCATTTCTCCCCTCCCCCATCAAACTTTAATGTTTAGTAAGAAAGCATTGCTAGATATTGAGGATACATGCATGCTTTCAACTGCAGACTCGTAGAAGGGTGCTCTAAAAACGAAATGCGTTCCTCGGCCAATAAATTTGTGGTAAAGTTTGTAACAGTTTAATGGACAACTTAATAATAAAACTCTAAACGATAGTCTAAAAGATAGTATCCTCTTTCATCATGCTTAATATAAAGGATTTTTTACCTGTTAGCGCACGAATAAACAACAGTGATATTCGGTGTAGGAATAGGACCGAAAACATTGCAATTTCATCGTTACCTTTGTCTGTAGTGTTCAAGCTAGGCGGACAGAATAAATCAAAACTGAGACTGCATTTTGTGCTGCCTGATCTTAATCTACTCTGACAGCAAAACAACTATAGTTGTGAAAGGCACTTTAAGGCTTAAGCTTGGTACCCATTGTTACAGGGGTATGAATGGAAACGGCCATCGTGACTTTCAGACAAATAATGGTGTCAAAGAATAAACAGACTGAGTTGATGTGTTTTTCTTTGACGACCTTGGGGTTGTCGTGAAAATAATACCAATACCACTGATCGAAATAAGAAATGAATGTAGATGCATCTTCGGTAAGAATTTAACTTATTATATAAAGACATATGATAAAGAACATTGATAAAGAAGTCTAGCTAAGGCGCTGCTCAAGCATACTTGAAGCCCGTCGTGGTTGAGTGATTGAGTTAGAGGTTTCTAAGCAAAAGTTCTAGGTTCAATTCCCCGCGGCGTTAGTCTCCAATGAGTGACCTAAGGAAAGCCACGGGTCTAGCCTCGAAGTGTTGAAAACTAGTGACATATATTTTGTGTGTAATCATGCAAATGTGATTTCATATTTGATTTCAGCATGCCCAATTTTATCTGACCCGATAAATGGGACTGTCAACACAAGTTCAGATGGTCTAACAGCAACATACAGCTGTAACGTTGGCACTGTACTAGTGGGCTCAGTTATATTGACTTGCAACGTTGATACTAATACTTGGGATTCATCTCCCCCTACATGCGGTAAGAAAACCAAACATATGATTCAACTAATGAAGTCCACTTACATTCCGCATCAGCTGTAGTTAAAAGAAAAATATGGTGGGCGTAAACATTATTTTTTTCAGTCTTTCAAATACATCTCTTTCAGTGCCAAATATATAACCCACTCTTTTTCGACAGCTGAAAATACAATCCTCTAAAATTCAAAAAGGTTTTTATCTTAATTGGCCTGCAACACGCGAAAAAGGGCATTCGGACATTTGCGTAAAGTGTCGTTTCGGATCAGCCTGCGCAGTCCGCGCAGGCTAATCCGAGACGGCACTTTCCGACTACAATAGATTTTGTGCTACAGTAGACTTTCGCAAAACAGAAAATTACATAAGAACGGAAAGTGTCGTCTCGGATTAGCATGCGCGGAATGCGCGGGCTGATCCGGGACAACGCTTTACGCAAATGTCCGAATGCCCTTTTTCGCGTGTTGCAGGCCTTATAGGCTTGACTATACAGGCGAGTAGAATATGACAAATATCGGACTACATGTTCAGTGTAGTCTGATATTGATCTATGCCGTCCACAAAAGTCTCTGGTATCGAACGTGAAATATGAAATGTCTGACCATTCCGATAAACCAAATTTGGATAGAGTAACGTGCCAAATAATACTTTTTGTTTTATTCAATGAAAAGCTGAATGTGACACTCATCTTTTTTTCATTGTTTTATATGCCCTTAAAACACAATACTTTTTCAGATGAAGTTTTATAGTTTTTGCCTAGTATGAATAAGGAAAAATCACCTCAAGTCGAGATTTGAAAAACAAGCATGTGTTATTTTATAAGCAATAATGGGCGCCCTGAGAAAGCGCGGTCCTTTGCCAGCAAATTGTGAATGTTGCATACATACACTATGGAAAAGTGGGCGATATCTTTACCGTTTGTGTTTTTCTTGACAATTAAAGATTTTGCACTGATTATAAGGTATACTTTGATAAAAACTTTCAGACAATTGTCAGACATTGAGCACTCCGGAGAACGGAAGTTACACTCTAACAAGTGACGGTTTCACCTCCTTTGTCGCCTATACATGTAACGTAGGAACAACGCTAAATGGACAACAGACAGCCACATGTCAA
This sequence comes from Hippopus hippopus, assembly GCA_946811185.2. Classification (NCBI taxonomy): domain Eukaryota; kingdom Metazoa; phylum Mollusca; class Bivalvia; order Cardiida; family Cardiidae; genus Hippopus; species Hippopus hippopus. Next base: position 35,963,416 of record OX328100.1, read on the forward strand.
ACAAATGGTGTTTGGAATAGTACGGGCCCAGTCTGCAGTGAGTAGAGGTTTCTAGAAAGATCAATTTCATATTTTTTTTATTTGCTCACAGGATCATTACCGAATAAAGTTATTCAAATGTGCAAGTCAATTCCATTGTGATAACATGACTTATGAAGGTAAGGCTATAATGCATACAGCAACAAAGCGGTTAGTCGTGCGATTTACTAAAATGTAAAAAATACAAGTAACCCCACATTTACAGGTTGGAAAGATGTTTAAAAATGGGAAAATCCAATTCTACTCTTTACCTGGTCTTTCTTAGCTAATATCGATCGAGGACCTTTCGGATAAGAACACCATTGGTCTGTGTTCGAGGATCTCATTCTAATTCCAATAGTAGTTGAATTGCCATCAATTAAAATTGCACGGATGCCTGTCTTATCATAATGTCTGTCATAAAGATAGAGGGTAAAACGTGATTTTTTTTTTTCTTTCATAAATACGGTCTCTTCAAGGTCTGAAAATGATAACTTACTTTACAGCTTTCTGTGCAACTCTCACCAACCCAAGCAGTGGAAATGTAACCATTACGAGCAATGGCTCCTATTCAATAGCAACCTTTGTCTGTGTAAATGGATACTCACTACAAGGACCCAACATTTCACTCTGTGACACTACTGGAACATGGGACACATCATCCCCAACATGTCGTAAGATAATAATATTTTATAGAGAGTTTTTTGGAGCTTTGGTTGATAGTGATTTTTAAAGGGGCTGGGGATTTTTACAAAAAAAGCAAGGCTAATCAACTGGTCAAATTATAACCTATTTGATGCAATCTTATTAGTTTCTTAGAAAAGAACAACTGATTGCAACTGGTGCCTAGCGATATGACCGTGCCGAAATAGCCTTTAAAATTCCAATGAATTAATTTTTGCTATACAGTGACAATTATATATAATCTACTTAGCCGACAGGGACAGGTGACTTTTTGGAAAGTGAGAATCTTTCTGTTACAAAAAGTTTACAACCCTTTAGATTATCATAATATTATCAGACCCCTTAATGTTAAATTGTTCATGCATTTTACTTTGATCCGAGATAAGATTCCATGAAGTTATCAATTATGATTGTATGTGTTTGAAAAGATACATGTAATATCCTACTACTCTAAAAGTCTAGACCAATGATCCTCAAACAACAGGTAGAAATAGTTGTACTTTCTTCAGCTCTGAGGTTATACACTAACCTCTCTTTTTTCGAGATTTGAGAATCAAAATGGGAATATATCAACATTTACTTTACAGACTGCGATTCTCCCGTGGAACCGTTAAATGGAACTCTTGTGATATCAAACGATTATGTTACCGCTACTTACACATGTGATATTGGTACAAGTTTAAATGGATCATCTGTTAGAACTTGTCAGACAGATGGATCGGGGTGGTCCTCATCGGACCCCGTCTGTGGTAAGTTATACTTGATTTACTCCCATCATACAGATTGTTCGTAGGACAATGTAGAATAAGAGCTGACATCACAGATCATGCTGTGAGAGAACTGATCTTCAATTTCCAATACTTTGATTGCCATTCCGACCAAAACTGCATTGAGCTTGGTGAACATTGGTTTTGTCAATTGCCTGAAATTATATGAACCATGCTCTGTGAAACGGGATTTTAGCTCATTTGCTAAAAGTATTGACGCTGGTCAGCCTGCATAGTCGGCCCAGACTAACATGGATCGTTTTTTTTTTTCTGCGCGTCAAATGATTATTCTATCTCATGATAAGGCCAGTTGTTAGACAAAATGGTTGAGATGACCTGTTTCGTATAATGCATGGAGATACACTACACCCTCCCCCCTCTTTTTTGCCAGAGCGCTAGACGTATCATTATTTACATTGCGGTTAAGAAACAAAAATGGTCTAAAAGTGTAAAAAAAAGTTTACTTCTGCGCCCAGTCCATAACCTGTTATTTTGTTTATAATATAACATTTTAAATGTCAGTATGATTTCGAGATAACCACATATACGTAGCTATCTATCGGTAGTAATGAAGCTTATTATAGCTGCCAGATTAAATGCCATCTCAGCCTTTTCCGAAAGTTGATAAAACTCTTGTCGGTATAAATCAATCATTGTGTTCTTGTTCAAAAACCTCAAAATAGAGGGCAAAAGAAAATTAATATTCAAATTAACCTCTGGTTGGGCTGACACAATATTCATCGTCGATAAAGAACACCTCAGAGACAGCCAAGATAGACAAGATGGAAAAGTTCTACTTCTAAATCAAATTTTTATTATTTATAGCGCCCAAAAAGCAGCAATAATCCAAAGTTTCAGACCAAAAGCGTCAAGTTTCAGACATCCTCTTAGTTCATCACGGTTGGTCCCATTATAATAGAATCAAAGCATGTCAATCACAGTACTTCTTGATGTTTGTTTTCAATTTCAATTGGTTATATCAATGTGTGATACTGGTATTTATTTCAGTTGCCTGTCCTCAAATAACAGTTTCAGATAATGGTACAGTTTCTTTGACGTCAAATGGTACAGTTACCCTTGCTTCATTCAGCTGTGACGTTGGAACGTCTTTGACAGGGAGTTCCATGGTCTATTGTTCAAATGATGGGACTTGGTCATCTAGCAGTCCTAATTGTAGTAAGTTTATTCAGATAATGTTCTAATCGCTTGGATTTTTTTCTACGCTTTTAAATGCACTCTGGAGACGTTTTCTTTTTCGGCTTCTTCTTTAAATATCTTAACCCTTATCTTGCTAAATAAGTTAAATCAAACCTTCATGCCGATAGTAAAAACCCGAATAATGCTATTTCAAACTTAATAGTTGGAGAAAAAAATATCTCCTTATCGGACAGTTTAGATCTAAGATCAGACTGCACGTTCTGTCTGATCTTGATCTATACTGTCCGCAAAAGGTCAGGGATTTGCGCTTAGCAGCCTAAGGGTTAAACTTTTTTATCATTTCTTAGGGTCTTACAATGTATAAATTAATAAGTGATTCATACTGAAATAATGACACAATGTTCCGACACAATGTTCCAGCACAATGTCAGATGATCGAGGAGCCATCTTCTGGAAACTATACATTTACTACTAACGGTATGACAACTACAGCCAGTGTTACATGTGACATAGGAACAACGCTATCTGGTGACATCACACTATCTTGCCTTGAGAATGGGACATGGTCGTCATCTAGTACAAACGTGACTTGTGGTAGGTCGTTTAAAGTAACAATAAAGGCCAAAAGTAAACAAAGCGGGTGTTTAACTGCATTTGAATTGATATCATACCATTTAGAAATATGGAAGTTAGTTTGAAGATGACAAATAGTCATTTTACGGTCGGTCCAAGTGTCAGTCGCTGACAGAGAAATTAATTTCAAAACAAGGTTAAAACCTGCCAGGTAGCTGTGTCTTTTCTTTACTTTTTGCCTAATTTTAAAAATTCTTTTTTTCTGCCAACGACTAACACATGGCCAGACATCACAATAACAGACTGTCATCTCCACAATATTTTCCATACTTTTAAATGGTTTGACTTAAATTTAAATGTATTATGACACTTGCTTTGATATTTTGGCCTTTACTGGGCCTTTAACCCTCATTGATCTGGTAGTTGAGGTCTCAGTATATGTATGAAATTGAAGAACTATTGTGAGTATTAAGACATGTGTTTTGATCAACTTTAAACTCTACAATTATATGAGCGTTGCTCTGTTGAAAAGCGGTTTTAATGTATCTCTTGATCCATGATATCAAGTACGTCACAACATAATTCTTACCCATAAAATCAATTTTATCTTACAACCAACTTAATTATGAAGTAGACGTGCAAGAAGTTTACCCAGTAACAAAAGTCTCGAACCAGGTCAGCCTACACAGACTGCGCAAACTGACATATTTCGATATTTTTACGAATGCTTTAAACCCCCCTTTTCAAAGAGCACGACTCATATATGGCAGATAATGTATTCAACTTTATTTTGGGTATTAATGGGTAGCATAATTACCTCCCTGTAATTAATGCTAATGAGATAAGCAGTGCAACGTATTGTAGGTATATCAATTGAGGCTGAAGTGTTTCCATGCAAATGACGAATCCCTTAGTCTTTTTATTTTTATTAGGTGCCCAAGTTGTATGTAGTCGCTTTCGTTGTATTTATACAGGTATTCTTTTTCTCGGCTTACTGATTGTAACAATGAACCCCATCCCTCAGTCATGATCCACAGTCGTGTTTATCAACATACCACTGAACTAAATAACATTTATTTAAGTGTAAAAATGAGGTCTATCCTTTTAAGTCATGTACTGTCAATCAACTTTACTGTAGTTGCATAGGGACACCTTTAATCTTAAAAATAGCTTAATTAACGTTTGTCACGTGACCGGTAGAATTTGGACAATAAATCTTTCCGAGTTAAATAGAGGTTATCATCATGAAAACCTTTATATTACAGGTTCAGATCAGAACATCGGAAGGAAAAGAGCTGCACTAAACTACTTTAAAGATACATCTATATTGGTTTTCTTCCACATTTTAACCGATTTCATCTGTCTGTTATCAAACTTTTTTATCATTCCTGTATCTTCATGCCAAATGTTGACTATGAAAGTTGCAAGGTTGTAAAGATTACGACCGATAGAAAATGCATTTCATTTTTTCGAGGCCATCAAACACATCACTGTTGTGACGTTTCCGGTTTTAAATCAGAGATCTCCGATATATGTATTTATCCCTTACATCATATTATATTAGTGGTTTATCTATGTTTAGTTTAAACGTATTTATTGTACATCGATTGAGAAACATTATCTATGTTTACACAGCCGACTAAATTCCGAACAATTTTACAGTCTACCAAATTTTAACAGCGGTTTTCCTCTCTGGCTGTAAGGACGTATCTTCTTTTTTCCATGAATTTATATATTTATATACATAAAAATGGAAAATCTTGTCCTTTTTCTTTCAGTATCGTGTCCCACATTGACTTCCATATCAGCTGGATTAAGTACTCTTGCATCAAACGGTTCATCAACGACTGCCCAGTTTCAGTGTGCCCAGGGTTATGGTATTGTGGGTGACTCTACTTCTACGTGTCAGCCGGACGGAACCTGGTCGAGCGCAACACCTACTTGTGGTATAAAAATGAGCCATGCTCTGTGAAAAGGGGGCTTAATGCATCTGTAAAAAGTACCGACCGAGGTCAGCCTGCGCAGTCCGCGCAGGCTGACATATGTCGAAACTTTTTGCTTTTGGGTCAATTTTCTCCCAGTCTACCCCATAAATAAGTCGGTTGTTAGACTAAAATGATTTTATGGATCCATAATTAAATGATGACTTGGTTGGTACGATGAATCAAAGAGATGCACTAAACCCCTTTTAGCAGATCATGGGCCATTTCTTTTTTCATTTGAATGACCAAGAACTTACTTACATTTAAATATGAAACTTTATGATAATTTTCTTGACCTTCCCTCTTTGTCTACTCGTACGAAGCACAAAATAAAAAAAAAAAAACATATGAAACGTGCATTATCGAAATTTTGATATCAACAGGGATATTCTTACGCAACAAGAGCAGCCCTTTTTTAGTTTACGAAAACAAAGTTTTCTTTATCATTTCTACTTCATTTGTTCACAGTATCTACACTCACCTCAGAATCAACATCTGAAGCCAACAGTTTACTACCAGCTCTTATCGTATTGGCTGTTTTGACTACTGGTTTCGCCGTTGCTTTTGGCATTTTCCTGTATCTGTACTGCAAATCTAAAAGAGAGAATGATTCTAAGTCCGCCGGTAAGTTTGTTTCATATACAAGTAGCTCATTTAATTGGCTTGCAACACGCGAAAAGGGTCATTCGGACATTTGCGTAAAGTGTCGTCCGCGCAGGCTGATCCGAGACGACACTTTACGATTACAATAGATTTTGTGCTACAGTAGACTTGCACAAAACAATAAAAATTATATAAAAACGGAAAGTATCGTTTCGGATTAGCCTGTGCGGACTGCGCAGGCTGATCCGAGACGACACTTTACGCAAATGTCCGAATTCCCCTTTTCGCGTGTTGCAGGCCATATTCGGTGTATCTAAGATGTTTCTTCTTTGAAGATTTGCGTCATATTAATAGTAAGAGCCATGCTTTGTGAAAAGGTCAGCCTGCGCAATCCGCTCTTTAACTGCATTCTTACTGATTAGCGATAGAGAACGTATGATATTGCTATTGATTTATATTTCTACCAGGTTTCGCAAATTATGCCCAACACTATGACGTAATAAACAGCGATCTAAAACAGATAAAGACTTCTAAAAGGATTCCATCTTCACATCCTCCTATGGACCACCAGAAACATGTTTTGTCATCAGATCGCTTGACTGGATCACGTGCTCCGACTAGTTTCGGATTCAAAGACTCTTTTAGGTATTTTCATTTATTCATTCATTCATTCATTCATTCATTCATTCATTCATTCATTCATTCATCCATCCATCCTTCCATCCATCCATCCATCCAGCCAGCCAGCCAGCCAGCCAACCAGCAAATTGCTTTATCATTTCATACTAAGCGACCCTGTGAGTGTAATTGATCATTATGGAGCGCTCATATTCACATCAAACGACCGCTTATATTTCAGGTTTTATATGCGATTTCCTTCATTTTATAAAAGCCTAGGGATTTATTAAGGTATAACTAAACATTTTGAAAGTACCTTGTAGGGTCATCTAAATGTAGATTTCTCTCTCGCCTGACTTAAATCTTTGCATTTTTTCCTTTTTTTTTTTTTAAATTATTTATTATTTTTTATAGGAAGTTTTTATTTTTCATACGGCCTTGAGACTATTGCATGCAACCTAGGATGAGATCAGCTGCTTAACAGCTGATAGGTAATACTATTTAGAATAATGTTCAACGATTATATTTGCCAGTTTAACTCGTGGAGTACTCCTTTTTAAACTTTCCTATCTTTCAGTGGCTCAGGCTCAATCACTTCACGATCTGCAGTATCTTCTGTGACACTCCCTCTTCACCTAGTTAGAGAAGCAACCACAAGTTCTATTAATGAACAGCCACCAGCGCCATGGAGACACAGTGACACAGTAGTTTCAACTCCAAGAAAATCTCCCGATTCTGTTTCAAATCCAAGAACACCTAGGAAGCCTAAAAGTTCGCCGAGAAAACCACAGAACAGCAATACAGCAACAACCTTACACTCGCTTGAAGAGTCTTCCGACGGGAAAGCAGAGCCAAATAAAACTATGCAACCTTATGATGATAATAACAACAAAGCTGATAGCAAAAGAAGGAAAAAGAAGAAAAGTATTTTAGTCAAAGCAAACTCCTTTAAGGATAAAATGAATGACAGAAACATGGAGAACGACGATACTGATGTTCCTTCTATCGATATCAAAGATGAGCTTAACTCATCTAGACGTCTCTATGAATCGGTATACGAGCTGTTGCAAAAGCAAGAGGACACCTTATACAGTGTTCTACAAAAAGATTCAGTCGGGAGAGACAGAGGAAGAAACAGCAAAGACACGGAGATTACTGAACGACACAGACGAACTAAAATGCATAGCTCATCCCCAAACTCTAGAGCGTCAACGCCCGTAAAACACTCATTACAGGTCAATGATCCACAGAATTGTATAACACCTCGATCAAATACTATTTCAACAGTTCAGTAAATTTTATACTGTGTGGTGCTTGAACAAGGCTCCTGCTTGATTTTACAATGAACTACATGTATATCAGATTAGTTTGGTTGTCCTACTACTTAATATAGTTCTAGTTTGGTTGTTCTACTAATTTAATTAATTGGATAAACAAAAAATTGTTGTATAAAATCTACTCAAGCAGTAAAATGACAATACATTGTGCTTTAGTTGAAGATTAAAATCTCTTGATATGCTGAAAAGTTCTTACGAACTTATGTAAGAGCTGGGTCCGTATTCACCAACCATTCTTAAGAACCGTCTTAGTCTTATTCTCCAGACTTTTCCAACTTTGAAAGTAACACAACTTCTGATCGGCTAAACCATTTCGTTTAGCCAATCAGAAGTTGTTTTACTTTCAAAGTTGGAAAAATCAGGAGAATAACACTATGAACGTTCTTAAGAATGATTGGTGCATACAGACCCTGATGTATTTTAAGTAACTATCACATATTAATTTGATTGTGTTGCATAAATGTTAGATCTTTTTACTTTCATTTCTCGTCTTTCTACAGATTAATATTTCTTTAACATGTATTACATTAAAACAGAAATGGCATCACATCGTTTTGTTCTTTGGCCATCTATTTCATATCTATCTTTAAGTCCCAGTAACGGCCAAAAGTAAACAGTTGGTTAAAATGCATCTAAATTTAAATGATACCATTTGTAGTATTAAAATTATTGTAAAGATGACAATTTGTTACTTCTATGGTCGGTCCAAATGTTATTCATCGGCAGAAAAATGAATAATGAATATTTAAACCAGGCAAAAACTAAACAAAAGATATACCGACACTGGCAGCTTTTGACCTAGTTTTAAAATTCATGTTCCTGCCAGTGATTAACACTTGGACCGATCGCACAATGATAGATTGTCATCTTCATAATAATTTCAATACTTTTTAATGATACGATTTAAATCTAAATGTAATTTACCACCCCGTTTGTTTACTTTTTGTCGCTATTGGGCCTGTCATCAAGCCGCACATCTTTTTATTAATTTTCGTATAATAACTCACCATTCTCTTTTTTCCCTATCCCACAGTGACCTTAACTACATTTTCTATTCTATTTTTTCCTATGGTACCTAAAATACATCTTCTTTTTCAAAAGTTGACTGAACGATGTTGCCTTTTTCTATCAAAAAGATGAGAAACAGTGTATCACAAAGGAAGAGTTTGCACCAAATAACCATATCAAGCAGCTGAGAGCGTTATGGCTGTTCAGAAAACATGATATCCTCTTCTTGAGAAATGTAAATTTTGATTATAATAATCCACATGAGCTTTCGGCGGTACAACCGCCTTCCTCAAGTGTGATCCTGTGGTATCACAGGATCACACTTTAGGAAGGCGGTTGTACCGCCGAAAGCTCGTGCTGTTCAGAAAGTGAAAAAAATAACAGTCTTCTTTGTGATCTCAAATCTCTTACCAAAACAGTATTCCTCAATTCTATTGCTACATATATTCGAAACCTTGGGCTCTTTTGGTCTCCCGGTAGCTCTGTGATAAAGTGCAGTGCTTGTAGTCGAAGGGTTGGGAAATAGAGCCACGACCATTCCGGTATCCTTTCTTATTAATCTTTTCCCAGCGACATCATTCAATTATTTCTCACCACCTATTAACATATGGATGAAAAGAAAATGTTCTTAATTTAACCTTTAATCGTATTTACAGAAAAACTGTTTTAAACCAAATTAGCTATTGATCAATTACTTTAGAACAAGGAATCATTTCAGTTCAATCTTACTTAAAGCCATTGTTTTGTTTCATAGAGATATGTAAACCGTATGCGATCCGGTTGCTGTATAACTTTAGACATATGATAGACAGCAAAATAAAATCAATTTTATCTAGCAACCAACTGAATCCTGTGATATTAAGAAGGGTCCTTGGACATGCAGAAAATTGACAAATAGCAAAAAGTATCCACCCAGGTCAGCCTGCGCGAACTGCACAGGCTGACATGGGTAAATACTTTTTTGCAGATACATGTACATTAAGCCCCCTTTTCACAGAGCATGGCTCAATATTATGCTTGCGGGTGACTAAAACAATCAGAGGCTCGTATTACCAAGGGGCAATCCCCTCGTTTAATCTAATCACGTCATTTAACTGTTATGAAGAACTGGCATATCAACCCATGATTGTACTGATTTCCTATTTACGGTCAAAGTACGAAGCATGAGAAAGCAAATTTCTGTATAAGAAAGCAAACTTCTGTTCTTAGAAATACGTGAATTTCTACCCTTTCAAAGACAAATTTCATTATTTAAGCCATATATAAATTGTTGTCTACATTCTTGTCGTGTACCAAAGAGTTGACTAGTTCATCCAGTTTGTTTGATATATGACTCTTTACGCTACAACACTATATGGTTTTTGAAAACATTGTGAGAAAATGAGCACTATGTCCTAACGAGCAATTACTCCATTTCCAATCATGTTTTCCATGTCGTTAACTGCTACTGTACAGATTATTCTACTCCTGTCGAAGCCCCTGAAAAATACACAAATGACAATTTTTTCAGGTAAACGACTATACAAGTTAGTAAACAATATGAAAATATTGCAGAAAAAAGAAGAAACGACTTGTTACAAGGAAATGGTCCTTTCTGAACAGTCTTTTCCGAAACGTTCAGCTGCTTGGCGTAAACAGCTGTATTTACACAGTATTTAGTTAGACTGAGGCATTTTACTATTTTTTTCCTCCTTGTTTGCTTCTCATACATATACCCATGCTTTCTTGGAGTTTCTTATTGTTTGTATTAGAGTTAAAGGCCGGTTTAACAGCTTATATCACGGCGGTCGGTGCACCTACGCACGTGTTTACTGGCTTTCTCACACCAGTACTGACACAACTTTCTTTCCAAGTCACTGACTTCTTTTCTCACATGCATCAGAGCTTAAAGGCGAAAAATCTACGGAAAGAAAGCTTGCCTCAATTGGGTATCGAACCGGCAACCACCAGGTCACCAGTCGGATACGCTAACTACTGAGCTACCTGAAGTTTCTATTACTAGTACTTCGCACAATATTCTTCCGAAGCCATTGGCTGATTTCCCACGTAACCAGCGGTGAGAGAGAGAGAGAGAAAGAGAGAGAGAGAGGAAGGAAGAGGAGTGAATCATGTCACATTGACTAACATCAACCTTGGATGGCGAGCTAAGGATTCGGAGTTAGATCTCCGTGTTCTTACTGACCAAGTTACCGGACTAGGCAGTACATGTAGCTAAATGATTATTGTTTAAACACAGAACAACACACAATCAAGTCGTACTCGGACTGGTATTGCACCCCTTCACCAAATTACCGAACAATTCAGAGTTTTGACGATCCCGAGGAAAGTTACCATTGAAAACATCGTGAGAAAAGGAGAAAATGCTGTAACCAGCATTTTTTTTCCTTTTCACACAATGTTTTCTACCCTTTCTTCAACAAATTTTATTATCTTAGCCACATTTGACTTGTCAATTAAACATGATGCTAAACTGAAGCAGCATAAACTGTCGTCGCCTGTTGAAAGGTAAATTAGTTAACCCTAACCTTGCTGAATAAGTTGAAAGAAACTTAGTAAGTTTGTAGTTAAAAGCCCAAGTATTGCGATTTTAAAGGTATATAATGAGGGGAAAAAAAAACTTGAGTTATGCTTAGTAGCCAAAGGGTTAGAAAAGAACAAGCCGTAAATGAAAACAAAAAAAAAAAAGATCTCTATCGATCACATATTTCACAGCTACGCGATTCCTTTCAAAAAGAAGAAATTTGACCCTTCCGTTACTATTTTTATGACTGACTGACAAACGGTCATCAAATCTACAATATTTCACGTATTCTTTACATAGGGAAAAGTATCAAAAACATTTTTTTCCTGCTCGAATATTTTAAGCTAATTGTATGACTGTTCTATGCCATCTCATATCAAGTACTGTATTATGTTGAGTCGGAGAAACCTCAACAGCTGGCAGGATTATCAATGTTTTACCAGACGACAAAATTTTAGAGTTGTCCAAATCCAAAGCATTTGCAGACGACAAATGTAGATTTTTAGGATTTCTCTTTAAAAGCAAAATAAAACATTGAGGGAAAAGGAAAGAAATCGTTGTGGGAACGGAAAAAAACATTGTGGGAAAAGGAAAGAATGTTGGTTACCAGCATTTCTACTTTTCCCACGATGTTTTTCGAAAGTTTTTTTTTTTTCATACAAGGTCGTTGAATCTCGGGAGTTTGTGGTGAAAAAAAAAAAAGATAAACATTAAAATATTTTTACTTCAATTAGTGTTTGTAATTGAAAGAAAATGGATTGCCTATGGGGAAAACGAAACGGAATTGCATTTTTTATTACCTTATGCATATTGAGGGTTCCAATAATACAAGGTATGTATTGCGTTTAAATTGCTTTTAACCCATTAACTCTAGAACTTTATCTTGAAGTTGGAGAATTTGAAAACATCCCATTTAAATAGGGGTAATAAAAATATTAACAGAAGTATAATACATGTACAATGTACAAAATGTGTTATAGGCAGAAATTCGAGGCTGCAACTCATGTTACGTACATGTATGCTCGATGGGACTGGGGTCAGGGGATCGGTATGGCTAGGCCAGACGTGCAATACCCTGCCTTTTAAGATACTAATGAACTGCATGAGCTGTGAAGTGACCTTATGAACAAGTATAAATTCTCATCTGGGTATCCAAAACTTCATTTCGTTATCAGTGTGAGATTAGGGTACCCCGGTCAGTAAAAAGTGGGTCTGTACGTCCATGATTTCCTCTCAAACAATAATGCGTCGTTTCCATAACGATTATGATCAGCAACGTTGGATACATTGAACTTCTTCCCTGACCTTTACAATATCCAAGCAAGCCCTTCTATGTAGTCAAGGCCGTTGTTTTTTACTAATCTATTCAGAGAGCATGTCGTTAGTCATTCCTGGTCCAACCAGCGTACTCCATGACCAAAGCATATTACCCATGCTCTGGCAAATGTGGGTTTATGCATCTCCTGGAAGCATGGTACCAAGCAAGACATCACTTGGATCCATTTTGTCTAACAACTGATTGAATCATGAATGGTCCTAGGCCATGCAAAAGATGTAAAATTAAAAAAAAGGTTCGACCCAAGTCAGCCTTCGCAGACAGCACAACTGACTTTGGTCGATTTTTTTTTTTTTTTTTTTTGCAGATGCCGCTTTAAAAACCCCTTTTTACAAAGCACGGTTCATGTGCATAGCCGCCAGTATTTCCTAGAAAATCGAACGTGTACATATGGTCCTTCGTGCGACCTTGTGCGGATGATATGTATAAATGCACCTATTCAAAATTAAATTTGAAGGTAACTGGGTTGCTGTTTCCCAAAACGGCTAGTTTCTGAGAGCCTGCTGATCACAAAACAGTATTTAGCTGAAATTGCTTTGCAAAATATTATATGCTTAGAAAAATATGAGTAGTATAAATTTCATTCAGTTGATTTATCTTTATATGAGAAAACTATTCTAAATTGCAAGTATTATCTGAAATGTATCTGGCTTCGGACTAATTTTCAGCGTCTTGCACATGGCCTGACTATTTCGTTGATACCCAATGGGAAGACAACAGCAAAGGACACGTGACCTTCACAACCGATGAGATGACAGGATGGAGTTTTCAAGTTCAATCCGGCCCAACATTAGATACTTGGCGATGTCATTCGACAGACTGGCTAGAATCAGATGGCTATCTCATCTTGATGTAACATCTTTTGACTTCAGTATTTTCTAAATTGTCTGACATATTTTTGTTCTGTTCATATTACACTTAAAATGGACTAAGAACGTTTGGTCGAAAAGAACCTCAGAAATGCAAAAGTATAGGCTTATTTTCTTCAATCGAAAAAAGTAATAGAGTGTTTCTTTTTTCGGTTCAGTCACTCGTTACAATATTACCGATAATGTTCACGAGATGAAATAAATTTCGATCTTTCACCGAAAAAAAATATTCTATTTATATCATGCCTCTAACCCCTTTTTTGGGGGGACTTACATCAAAATCCAGTACAGTTGTTTTCGGTAATTTCCCGTGGCATACCCCCTCCGCATAACAACATATTACAATATTACGTAAAGCGCGAGAAATGTAGGGTAAATTACGTCATATTTCCATCTGGTTTAATGGCACGCGCTGTTTACCTGGGTGCTCGGGATCTACTGTTTCCGCCTTCAATCGAAGAGTTAAAAAATAAAATCGGTATTTTTCACTGGTCATAACCATGAAATATCAAACATTATTTCATGCCTTCCGGTAGGTTATCGAGAAATAACGGTGAAATATGTTTCGATATTTCATGGTAACAATCAATGGAAAATACCGATTTTTATATTCTAACTCTTCAATCGAAGGCGGAAACAGTTGTTCCCGCGCACTAGTTACCTAGGTAAAATGCGCATGCCTCTCAATCAGATGGAAATACGACGTAATTTACCCTACATTTCTCACGCTTGACGTAATATTGTAATGCGATGCTACGCGGAGGGGGTACGCCACGGGGAATAACCGAAAAGACTGTACTGGATTTTGATGTAAGTTCCCCGAAAATAGGGTTAAGAGCATGAAATAAATAGATTATTTGTTTTTTTCGGTAAAAGATCGAATTTTTTTTTCATCGAGTGAACATCATCGGTAATATTTTCACGAGGGGCGCAGCCCGAGCACCCAGGTAAACAGCGCGTGCCATTAAACCAGATGGAAATATGACATAATTTACCCTACATTTCTCGCGCAGCCACTCGTGAAAATATTACCGATGATGTTCACGAGATGAAATAAATTTCGATCTTTCACCGTAAAAAAACAAACATCCTTTATATGGTCCACCTTTATTTCTCGATAAACTACCGAAAAGCACAATATAATGATTATTGCCCTTCTCCAATGTTTTTATTTTCCTGACCTGTATTGGTTTGTATTGGAGTTTAACACTGTTTTAACAGCTTAGATCATATCATGGCGGTCAGTGACGCACCCATGTGTTTCCCGGCTTTCTTACACCAATACTGACACAACTTTCATTCCATAACCACTGACTACTTTTCTCACATGCATCAGAGGTGAGAGGCGAAAAGACGCCGAAAAGACTACAACCGGGTACCGAACCCACAACCTCCATGTCACGAGTCAGATACACTAACCACTTAGCTACCCGGCCGGGCCATTTTCATATCTAGGATAGTGTCTACAACGAACAGTCTCGTATCCATATAATGCTTCTCTCATCAAAAATAGCCTAAATGTAATTAGTACTATTTAAAAGTGCGTTACCTAGAGATACTATTCAGTACCTAAACGCAACCACCATATATTGCCTTTTGTACCTTTTCCAGAACAACAGATGTTTTCGACCCTTTTGATACAGATTTCTATGGTTACTTATGTTTAAAGCTGATAAAAATCACGGACCAATCCTACAGATATTACCAATACAACCGTGAGTAAATATATTTCAATAATGGCGATGTTACTGGTTTCTGACGATATTGTCTGTATCATTGGACATATATATCTACATACATACTTATTAAGGAAGAATTCAATGGTATTAAACATATTCTGGGTGCACTAACTTTGGTGCCCAGTGGATAGATGATATAAGGCATGCTCTGTGAAAAGGTGGTTAATAAATCTGCAAAAAATATCGACTCAGGTCAGCCTGCGCAGTCCGCGCAGGCTGACCTGAGCCAATACCTTTTTGCTGTTGCTCAATTTTATGCATTTCCAAAGATAAATCTACCTCATGATTCGGTCGGTTAAACAAAATGAAACTCATGGATGCATAATTATATGACGACTTGCTTGGTATAATGCATCACGGAGATACATTAAACCCGCTTTTGTGTTTTAGTTCAGCTATATCCGTTTTACATCAAACAAGAAATACCATTAAAAAGGAAAATTGCCAGCAAGTAGGCAGGGGCTCTTAGAATACTGAACACGTCTACATTTCTGACCTCAGGGCCCTTAGAATAAACATGCCTACATTTTTTACCAATCACAAATTTATATTTATTCATTTGCTATCAGTACCAAAAGGTAGGTCAAAAGCCAGCACAATTCAGCTACACCGAAAAAGGTTTCGAAATTGATATCTGGATATGCGCTCGTAGGTGTTAGACTAGGATAATTCGATTGAATGATACAAGTGAAAAACCTATCACCTGTACAGTCCATATTAATGTAAGTGAATAGAAAATAAAATGCACTAGGTCTATCAATCTCAGATAATCTTTTCGAGAACTACCAGATCAGTTATTACTGATTTCTGTTCCCGCTACAATAAATCTGGCCTTTGTAAAGCTTGACAATAAATAGTACGTTCAACAATTGTCCTAAAACTATTTTATGCGTGACGTCAAATGACAAACATTGTGCTTTTACAGCTGAACAATCTGCACTCCACAATGAACGAGTTTACATGTCATCTAGTAGCACCCTTCTTGATAAGGACTTGCTCTGTTTAGAATCATTGACGGCTTTTCGACCGAGTGATTCGGAGTATAAAGTATTGATACGCTCAGGTAAGGTTTTTTCTTCATTTAACCCAGACCCATCCACCTTTTGCGATCCTAAATCCAATCTCTTTTGTTTGTTTGCGGTCTGATCGGTCTCAGCTAACTTAGACATCAAATTACTTGCCTATGTAGCCAAAGATACCCATTTAAAATTAAACTACGGGTAGCAAATAAAGTTCTTCTTCGGGATAAAGCATAAGCCTTCTCTAGCTGAAAATCAGTCTAGGAAATTGTAAAAATATGTATAGTCCCTACCAATCCAATTATAAAATTTAGAAGCGCTGCGTTCAAAGTATATGCATGTGCACATGTCAGGCTTCCTTCGTTCACGAAGAAGCTATGTTCAAATATTCTTGCTATACAAGATATGTATATGTGACTAATCGTATTTACAATATTTTTTCCAGGAGAGGCTTCGTCCGCTAAAGTCCAGTGTCCATATGTATTTCTTGGACAATACGACTATACCCACACCGATTCAACTGGCACAGTCTCCTGCGACACATCAAATGACCTTGCCGATGTGTGCAGTGATAACACACAAATTACATTTAACTATACATCATGTTCAACAAGGATAGCTTATTCAGGTGAACCCGATTTTTACGAGGTTTCAACCCTTATCCTACTAAATAACTAAAATGAAATTTCATTCCGAAAACCCAAATACTGCTATTTCAAAGTAATGTTTTGGGGAATAATATCTCCTTATCGGACAGTGTAGATCCAAGATCAGACTGCACATTCTGTGCAGTCTGATCTTGAATCTACACTGTCCGTAATAGGTCAGTGAGCCGCGCTTTGCAGCCTAAGGGTTAAAAGGCTTTATTTCTTTGGTTTTGGTCTTTCCTAAATCCAGAAAAACGTGACGAAGATACTTTAACTATCATTTATACCTGAGCCATGCTCTGTGAAAAGGGGATTAATGGATCTTCCAAAAAAAAGTCTCGACCCATGTTGGCCTGCGCGGACTAGGCTGACATTGGCCAAGCTTTTTTGTTATCTTTAAATTTTCTGCATGTCAAAGGACCAGTGCACCTCGTGATTCAGTCGGTTGCTAAACAAACTGGATTTTAGGGGGTCCATAATTGTGTGATGTCTTGCTTGGTATGATGCATCACGGAGATGCACTAAGCTCCCTTTTGCAAGAGCGTGACACTTTTTTTCTTTTTCCTTGTACCTTGGATTAATAACTGTTTTACTTGTCTTCCAGGTGCGTGTTTTCAACATTTAGGTTGAGCTGTTTCTACCACAATCGATTAAAAAGTAAAACTTCGAATGTCAGATCGACTTTTCCGTCACATATCCTCGGATGCCCAAACTGCGCCCCTCTAAGCTTTATCTGGGAACAGAGCTATAAATAGATTATATACAAAAACAAAGATAAATGCACAAGTCAAATATCTTCTATTTCCATCAATCTCTATCAAAATTCATGTGTACATTAGTATTAAACTTCCAAAACTTGATAAAAATTAACTGCATGTCAACAAACAACCGCCATGCTTTGTGTGCCTAACTACGCCCCCCGGAGTGACGTAACAAATTCTCCCAAGGCTCGAAATATAAGACAAACGTATTAATGTTATTGCTCTTTTAACAAATGTAACTTCAACAATGAGCTGTTTTAAAATAAATAACTGCAAGAGTTTGCCATTGTTTTTATGTGATCCACTAGTTTCAGTAATGTCAATAAAAGCGATTTACAACCGGTTACAGAATAAGGATGCACCTTTACTAGTACTTGTACCTGGAAGTGGTGCGAAGTACATTAAATATTTAGCAGTCCTTTTTATTGGCATTTTCTTCTCTACAATTTCTTGGTAAGCCTATGAAGTCCATCATTGGAATATTGTTTATTGGTTCTACTCTTCTTTCATGAGTTGGGCTTAAATTAAAATGGAGAAAACAAATATCAGTTAACGACCGTGGGACCAAAACCTATCTATAAAGGTATACTTGGCCTTAGAAAAATTTGTTTTTTCACGTGACTTTTATTCATCAAATTCAAACATTTGCAGACGAAGCGTTTTAGATGTGTTAAGGTTCGTATTTTATGACTTGAGAGGTGATTTTTAAGGAAAACAACATGCATGGCGAGAATACACAGAAAAGCAGTAAGTAGAGATAAAAATTGAGGCAAATATCTGCTTGTATCTCATTTCGCTTGAAAATCATTGGAGTTTATTTACTATAATGTAGTAAAAACTTTTCTCACTTTCAATCTCGCGCACGCTGAAACATCGCGAGATTGTGATGAAAACAAGAAAGGTGGCGGAGTTAGAACAAGGGTGCAGTTAGGGCTTCCGACGATAATTTATCTAGGTAGATTCTAATGAATGCAAACCCAGCATATATGGTCAAAACTATCGTGCTTTGTCATGCTATCCTGCTGCCATTGTTGACATAATACTTTTTCATAGTTCATAAGATTTTTTCTATTTTGACCTCTCTTTGTTGACATGAAGCAATCATCTATTTCACTGCCTGACACAGACAAGGTAAAAAATCTTTTTACAGCATCGGATACGGTCTGGTGTGTCGACAGCTTGGAACACGACAACAGCAATTACGTCACGTTGTACAACGGAAATGATGCTGACCCTTTAATTGACGACGTAACAGTTTATAGGTTCTCTTGCATGGTAAAATCATAAAATAATTTCATGTGCGTGCGGGCGTGCGGGCGTGTGTGTCTGTGTGCTTTGTATAGATCTAATGTATGTAATTTACGTTATCTTTCATTATTATGTATATCTGTACTCTTCAATGAAATTGGAGGAATTAAAGATGATAAAGATGATATATATGTTTGGCTTTACCCTTTATTGCACTTTGCAAACTTACCGACGAACCCTAGCTATTATCACCGGGATCTATTAAAGCAGTGGTAGACGTAGAAATAGTAGACTTTGAAAAAAGTCAAGCGCTAATTGGAAAAATATTAGGTGGTTTTGAAAACAGTGTAGATTAAAATCTTACTGTTCATGATGTCGCTCTGGTCTTTAATCTAAATAGTTTCTTTAAATAAATCAGACATAAAGTGCTTTGTATCACATGTATTTTAATCTGTCACAAAGTGTCACTTTCGTTTTTGCTCGCTCTAAAGGCTTGTAAAAATTAAACAAATAAATGATAGAGTTATATACACTAATGAATTACTGAACTAAACGAAATCAGTTAGGCAACTATTTTCTCTTAATTTTTTATTTCCTAGGCAATATCGGGTGACGGAACTCTTGCCTCTATTACCCCAAACAGCTGCAAGAGAGATCAAGTTCCAAGTGCTATACCTACAAATGTTCAAACAAATAATGCTGATGGAGCTTTGTTACAGCTAGCCATACTCGGTAAATAGATATATAAGTAAACAATTGCTAAGCACAAAGTACTTCACATAGCATAAAACGTGGCAAGTATTTCTGTTTCTGTCGCTCTCCTTGTTTTCACTGAGAGAAAAAATATATTTTATTTATTCGGCTATCGAAGAGTTGATTACGCAAAGAATAATGCGCAAGTCGTCTCAAAGAATGACGTAGCGTCAATGATTAACTTACAGCCTCTTAAACAATGGCTTTCCAATCCTTAATACGTAATATTGTACATTCTGGAAAAAGACTACAGTAGAAATTATCAAACACTAACAAGTTTGCATAGAGAAGCATGTTTAGCTACCGAGAACTTCTGTCGAAAAACATTTCGCGTTCGAAAGATTTGGACTGAAAAACTCTCAACAATTGACTAGATCATCCTTATGAAATTATTTCACCCATGCATTACGTTTAACAAAACTCCTCTTCTTAATGTTGCATTTATGATTATATTTTAATGGTTGTATTCTATTAATTTTGCAGAAACATGTGGTATGTATACTTAATTCTATGTGTCATGTCCTTTGGAACCAGACGGTTTAAAAAGGGAGCGGTTGCCTTTCATACCAATACATCGGGGTCTTATTCTGTGATGAGCTGGGTCAACCTTCAGAATTATACAATCATGTCTCGAGTGTAAAGTTTTCAAAAAAAAAACAATGCAGAAATTGTAAGACAAAAGAGCTGACTATAACGGTTTTTCCAAGACACTTTGATTTAACTTTTGAACGGCAG
The DNA here is from genome assembly GCA_946811185.2 of Hippopus hippopus. Lineage (NCBI taxonomy): Eukaryota > Metazoa > Mollusca > Bivalvia > Cardiida > Cardiidae > Hippopus > Hippopus hippopus. The sequence continues at coordinate 35,983,792 of OX328100.1, forward strand.
TCCTTACAAGCTAAGACCTTCTATCAAACTTTTGATGTGAATAGAATCAAACTCATTCTCATGCATTTGGCGATCAGGAAGAATCACTAGAAACTTAGTTATCATGTTTTTTAAGGATTGTTATGTGTTCAATAAAGTTTCAAGGTAGGTGAAAGCACCCCTTGTTTGTTACAGTCATTTTAAGTGCTAACATTAGTTCAAAGCCTTTACAAATTAAAGCTCAAGTTTTCAGGAAGACATAAATTGGCAACCTATGTTGAACTTTTACCAAATAATTCCGTATTTTACGACATTGAGGAATGTCTTTGAAAACATTATTCGCAAGAAGAGAAATTACTGGAAAAGTTTCCTACTCCTTCAAAACAAATCTCATTACTGAAAGCACATAACATTTGTCGTCTGCAGATGCTCTGTGTTTGGAAGAGTCTCAAATCTTATTTTTTTAGTGTCATGTGTTATCGTTTATAGTTTCATGCCCTGTACTGTCTGCGCCACAAAGCGGGTCACTAACCTATTCAACCAACGGTGCTGTTACAGCAGCTAACTACGAGTGTGATGCACAGTATTCACTTGCTGGCGATGCAACTCGGACCTGTCAAAGCAATATGACATGGTCATCAACACCTCCAACATGTAGTAAGTTTATCCACAGGCCTTTGAAGCTCTATTGGTCTATCACGGAACACTAAAATTGTCCTTGGTCGATCATCGAACACTTATAGCACATTGGTGCTTCGCCTGTATACCATGGAATATATATTCAAATTTTCATCAACACTGAATCTATAAATAGCACATTGGTGACTCCCTCTATATCGTATATAGTAAGACAAGGTGTGCAACGAAATAGAAGAAAATTTGACCCCCGTCCCCTTTCAGAGATAACATTTAACAGAAAATGGAAAAATAAACCTAGTTACCGGTGCAGATGGGTTCACAAATGATTTTTCTTCTGAACCCTGACCCTCGAAAGTTCAAAACGGCTCTTGCCATCAAGCGATAGCTCTCATCTCAAAAAAATTAAAAAGCTTCCAGATTTTCCGGATCGCCATGCGCTGACGTCACACAATTCTTTATGACGCAGCGAATTATAACTCACGTGAATTTGCTATCAAAAGACGCGCCAAAGCTTTTGACCAATGAACGGTAAAAACGCATTTGAAAATATGCCAAATGAGAGATGAAAATCGTGAAACTGGATTAGATGAAAAGATAAATTATATCAGACGAAATGTTAATTGAATAATTTCATCAATACACAAACAAAAAAATTTTCGATCTATGTTTGAAAAAAAGAATTTAATTCTTATTGCTGCAGGATTACAAATCGTGTGACGTCAGCGCATGGCGATCCGGAAAATATGGAAGCTTTTTATTTTTTTTTGAGATGAAAGCTATTGCTTGATGGCAAGAGCCATTTGGAACTTTCGAAGGTCAGGGTACAGAAGAAAAATCATTAAGGAATCCATCTGCAACGGTAACTAGGTTCATTTATCCGTTTTCGTTTAAATATAATCTCTGAAAGGGGAAGGGGGTCAAGTTTTCTTCGATTTCGTTGCACACCTTTTTCTACTATATACGATACAGAGGGAATCCCCAATGTGCTTTTTATAGTAACAGTGTCCGATAATGAAAATTTCGTTATCCCTTGACAGACCAATGGAGTTTCAGAGGCCTATGGTTTATCAAAATAAATTAACCTTGTTTGATGTACTTTGAAAAACTTTTGACATTTTCAATATCGTGCATGAGAGGCTTAATAATAAAGTGTGTCTCCTATAATCTTTGACTATCTAATACATAGGCTGGCGTATTCAAATTTCAAATCAGACGATGACAGTGCTGGCTTTGAGTTGTTTGAATTTTGCCAAAATAGGGAATAAATTTAAGATTTGGCTTCACGCCAACAGCATTTTTAGGCTAAATGCTAGAGTATCAAAACAAAGATTCTTGTTCATTATTTGCATTTTAAAGTACATGTATTTCATAAACACACAAACGTGAAAAATTTTCTAGTTTGCATTTTAAAGTATTTTATAAACAAACAAACGTAAATTATTTCCTAATATATATAATGGTCTACTAATTTTTTAACAATGTTACTGTAAGTAAAATTTGAAGGGAAACTTCCGTAACGAAGCAAAGTTGTTTATGTGATTGCTAGTCTAGAAAAAGCCAGGCTTTGGTTTTAGGCTTATTTTTAACCCTTATATTGCTGAAATGAAATTTTCAATTCGATAGAAAAAACTTGAATAGTGCTATTTCAAAGTTATGTTTGGAGAATACTATCTCCTTATCGGACAGTGTAGATCATAGATCAGACTGCACGTTCTGTGCAGTCTGATCTTAATCTACACTGTTCGCAAAAGGTCAGTGAGTCGCGCTTAGCAGTCTAAGGGTTAAAGATATGATATATTTTGACTTTTGAAGATAGAGTTACCAAAACAGTCCAAAAATTGAATATCTTGTAAATATTGCATTCAGATAAAAATATTACCATGAAAGGTTATGCTGTTAGAAATTAAAAAGGAGGTATACTCTACGTACAAGCTTATAGATTTCAGCTGTCCTCTGACAAAAAAGGGATTAATGTGCCTGCGTAATGCACTTTACCATGTAAGTCATCTCTTCATTTGGATCAATTTTGTCTAAATTTCCGCCTGAATTATAGGGTCGTAATTTCCTTTGAAATGCAGAAGATTTACCATTAACAAATAGATTCGACCCATGTCTGTCTGCGCTGACTGCGCAGACTGACATGGGCCGATACTTTTGCAGATGCTTTAAACCTTCGGAGCATGACTCATTTTTCCCCCGCAAGCTTTCTCCATTGATACCTCTATACAGCCGCTACATCATCCCTATTTTAGCCTGTATTTTACCAAGTCCTCCTGACAACGGCAGTGTGAACGTTACCAGTAACGGAATATCATTAATCTACACATGTGATGTAGGTTTCGTTCTAGATGGTGACGCAAACAGAACTTGTCAAACAGGTTCGAACAGCTGGACCGGAAATGATCCTACATGTGGTATGTTCAGGAGTTATGTTCTACATTAATTCGCAGTTTATGGATCAAGAAAGAGAACTTGTCAAACAGGTTCGAACATCTGGACCAGAAGTGATGCTATGTGTGATATGTTCGGGATTTATTTCTATATCAGTTCTTCATAAATCCGTGATTGGCTTAAGAAATTTGTTTTATTATCTTTACCTTAGCTCATTTTAAGCAGCTCTGCGAACAAATAAGCATAAATATTTCAGTAAGATCACAAATTTTGACCAGGTGATATCTTTTATTTTTCCTGTGAAAAGAAACTGCTGGTTGCTGAACTCGGATTACTATTATTATTATTATTATTATTATTATGTCTCTTTGATTTTTTTTTTTTTTCAACCGAAATGATCGATTTCATTAATTCGTCAATAAGTGGGTAGGAATAATTCGTTTAATTTTCTTAAGTAGAGCTCACGTGTATGTTAACGAAGTAAGATTAACTTGACTACCTCAGATTGTTTAAAATCGGTTGAAATATCGTTTCGTTTCGTGTCAATCGAATTATATGTAAATCTAGCACTGAAAACGTTTACACTTTTGTATTTGTATGTTTTTGTTAAGATTTATTACAGAACGTTTGTACAAATATTGTAGTACCATGTGATACCTTTAGTCCTGGTATTGGGCTGAATTGGACATTAGCCGTAGAAGGAACAACAACTAGAGTAGACTTTATGTGCCATACAAACTATACGCTCACTGGTTCCCTTGATAGTAAATGCTTAACAAACGGAACTTGGAACAATGCTCTACCTACTTGTGGTAAGTTAAAAGGCTCTGGAAATAATGACGTTCATGAGTAACTGAAGGAAAGCAAGTTAAATAGAGTTTATTTCATCAGCTTGTGGTTAATATGGGGAAATATTTGCCGAAAAAGGGAAAGGTATGCGAAAATAACAAGTGCCGTAAGGCACGAGTTATTTTCGCGGACCTTTCCCTTTTGAGGCAAATATTTCCCCATATTAACCACAAGCTGATGAAATAAATTATATATTATATTTCTTCTGATTATTTTGTCAACGAATGCCACTTTTAAAACTTAAAAACTTAAAAAACTTAAAAAAGTAGTTCCAGATTTTCGGCAGGAGGAAAATATTCACTGTGACGGGGAAATAATTCCCCCCCAGCTTAAATTACGACATTTCTTTACCCATAACATTTCTAAAAATAGACACATGAAATATAATATTAATGCTTATGGCCTAAAAAGAACTATCAAAAACAAATGGGTCAAAGTTTTGCCTAAGTCAAACAAAATCTTGTATGATATCAAATAATAAAATCAAACTTCCACACGTAAGACCCTTGTAGCGTTAAAATGAAAATAAAAACATGCGCTGCAAAGGACATTCCAACCGTGTATAGAAATCAGGAGATTTGTGTCTGTATTTTTTCCAAGTGTAAATCCAGTGTGTTGTACAAAGTTTGACTTGCCTCCCGCGTTAAAACGGAGAGAAATGTACTGTTCTTGACAGTGACAGTGAATAACAACCACTGAATCTATTTTCAGTGTTTAACAAATAATTTTTAAGCCACAGTTGTTGTCTTTTTTCTTGTAGCGGCTCAGGGGTAGCAACCGCCATTTTTAAATGCATACTGATCTATGCAGACTTACCGTTATCTATGTACATGTATATTCATCCGCCATTCATAAATATCGTACATATATGTACAATGAAATGAAGTTCTCTGAATTTTTGGTTATTTTTATTGATTTTGTGATGTTTTTCTATAGTTATTGTGGTTAGGTATATAATAAAAGGAATATTACAACAGTCTGCATTTCTGCGAGGTCGGATCATGTCTCGTTGCGTGTGTAAAGAGGTGAATTTCGGATTCGACCTTCGGTCTCATCCGATATGCTCCTCTTTACACACGCAACTCGACATGATCCGACCACGCAGAAATGCAGACTGTTGTAATATTCCATATGTATATGAGCCATGCTCTGGTAAAAGGGGGTTTAATGCATCTCCGTAATCCATGATATCAAGCAAGTCATCACATAATCATGGATCCATAAAATCCATTTTGTCTAACAACTGACTGAATCATGAGGTACACTGGTCCATGGATATGCAGAAAATTGACCAATAGCGAAAAGTTTCGGCCCAGGTCAGCCTGCGCGCACTGCGCAGGCTGACCTGGGTCGATGCTTTTCGCAGATGCATTTAGCCCCCTTTTCACAGAGCATGGCTCATATATATCGGACCATAATATGTACTTTTCTAGTATTTCATTACGAGCTGGCATATCTTGATCCGTTTTACTACCCGTCCGTAAGTATGCTCTCAGTCTTATTCTCTAGAGTTTTCTGAATTTGAAATTGACACAACTCTTGATGAGCTAAACCATTTAAATTGGTCAAACAGGGGTAGCGTTACTTTCAAATTTAGAAAAACTTAGAGAATAAGACTGAGAACATTCCTGGGCATGGTTAATGAATACGAGCCTTGGTTCTTTCTACCTTTATGTTTTTAGCTTGTAAAAATGTTAATTTCATTGATTGCCTTTATCACTTTCAGTACAATGTGATGTAATCGCTGTTCCAGGTAGTGGGACAGCTACATTTTCAACAGACGGTTCCTTTACAACTGTTGGTTTTCAGTGTGCAAGTGGGTACTATCTAGTTGGGCCAGACAGTTTGACATGCGATGCATTAGGTGTCTGGAATGGGTCGATTCCAGTTTGTTGTTAGTTATCATTTTTGTTTCACTTCATTTATATATATTTATATCTATTTTTATCATTTAGGCGAATAATTTTTTTTTTTTTTTCGTCTAAAATGTTTCAAGATACCATACCGCCACTCTGTAAAAGTCTACTAAGTCATATTAATAACATCAGAAAACACTTATTAGATAATGTTCCGTCGTGCAACAATAAACATCAGCGAAGTGTAGCGTTGCAGAGACTTTTTCAGAATCTCGACAAATCACATCGGCTATGTGGTGTATTTCTTTGCACATGTTAACCAGATGTTTTTATCAAGTTTAGGATACGAATGCACGTTATAGGTTGGGAATTTTTACTTGCAGACAAATATATGAGCTCACTTTTGCTAATCAACTATAAAATTATGTAAGATAAAGTTGTCATGACAAAGTAGTATTTTGCCTAACTTTATTTCAAGTTTTTTTTTTTTTCTTTTCTTTTTCAATAAGATAAAAAGTGGTCATAGAACTGGGACGGGTAATGTCATAACCGGCTAAACAAAGTCGGCTGAATACATTAGAATATCCAAGTCGGTCCTAAGGCTTTCAGTGCAACTTGAACTTCGATAAGTCCAACGGCAAAAGTCATTTTTCTCATTGGTCAATTGTTGTGATTTGCTCTTTTGAGAAGGATAAAACTCAAAGTGTTCCTTGACTTGTCGGCAGAACACTGAGAAATTAAAGAAAGTGAAAGAGGAAAACTTTCACAAACTGTTAAAATACAAACACGTTATTCTTTTCAAGTCTGTGATGACCCCGCTACGCCTCAAAATGGATCTTTAGTTGCAAACGGAAGTACTGTGATGTATACATGCGACACAGGCTTCACACTGACTGGTAGCAGTGAGCAAACATGTACAACCGACGGCACTGGATGGACCGGAACAACACCATCATGCGGTATTGTGTTATTAGTATTTCTTTTGAACTTTCTTTTTATGTCATTTGGTGGAGACATCATCCCTCTTTTACTATGAACTTAATTACGCACTTTCTTCTTTTGCGTATTGTACAAACATGACTCGAAGAACAAAATTGCAAATTATCAACAGATTTCGGAACAACATAATTTTTCTTTTATATATAAAATGCTTACATATACTATCGAGTGTTGATGTTGTTATTTTCTTAACAAACATGTTCAGCAAGCATCTTGGGAGGGCTTCTTGAATTTTTTGTTACAGATAAAGATTATCTAATTAATATGCGATGGAGTTTCAAAACTGCACTGCTTTGATTCAACAAATATAAAATCAATTTTACAGACGACTCACTTACTTTGTAAGATTTTATTCCTTAGATTAATGATAAAATGTCGTCTTTAAGTACAACAAAAAAGGTCACCTGTAATTCTGACAAAAAAATAAACCTCCCTATATACTGCGATGCTTTTGTCTGTTTTCTTGATTTAGAAAGTCCATTTCATTCATTTTGCGCTTTACCCTCTACCGAACAATCCCAGGTTTTAACAACCTTGTGAAAATTGGCTTTTGCAGACATTGTCGGAAAGGAAGAAAAGTGCTGGTAACCATCATTTTCTCTCTTTTCCTCAATGTCTTCAGCCTTTAGAAACAGAAATCACATCATTTGATAATATTTGAATTGTCGGCTCCAAATTCTTTGAATTTGGACAGATCTAAACTTTTGACATTTGGTAAAAAGGTAAAGGGTTAAAACATTACAGTTGCCTGTCAACCTCTGACTGATCCTGTCGGTGGCAATGTCAATATATCAACAGACGGTTTTGTCAGCGTAGCAACCTATTCATGTTCGGCCGGCTATTCTCTTGACGGCGGTCGTACATCATACTGCCAAGCGGATGGTTCGTGGAATACATCGGCTCTAAGCTGTGGTAACGTTATTTATTCCTACATTAGAATTACTCAAAGTTTCTAAGCAATATGATAAAATATAACTTGCCGAGGAAATTTCATAAGTTTGTAGTCTGTGCATAAGTTAAAAAGCTAACACCACCATAAGCTAAAAAAAAAAAGATGTTGATCGATTAGCCAACTTTTGCCCGATCGAAAATTGAACTTCTTTAAACAGAATCTTATTGGTCAGGTGACTGGACGTTCGGTAAGCTTAAACGTCGTACACCACACTGAAACAATTAATTGGACAGTCTCATTGCTGCTCAGCTGGTCGGACAAACAATCAGTCTGTCAAACCAACATTATGTCGATTAATAGTTTTTTTCTTCAGGCGGGTAAGCTGACAAACAAGTCACTCAAGAAGCTATAAAGGCAAGTAAGCATCCAGCTGAGTGGTGAAGTGCAATATTCTCTTTTTATACAGTTATTTGTTCAGCTATTGAAGTACCATCCAGTGGAAATGTCTCTATAACAAGTAATGGTGTAACAAGTCAGACAGTTTATACATGTGCCCTCAACTACACACTTGTTGGTGAAAACACAAGTACCTGTGACTCAACCGGCACTTGGTCAGCTGCAACACCTACTTGTCGTAAGTACCGATAAGTGTGAGAAGGAAGGCAGGACTCTTTACTAACTTTCTATCAACACTCACCTGAATCACATTTATCTTTGCTTATTTCCTTTCTGTGTCTTTTTTCGATTTCATGACTGTTATCATCTGTGCATCATTAATCACAAAAAAAATCAAACAAATGAAAATGACGAAAATAGGGGTCGTGCATTATGAGAACAAGAGTAGTTTAGATACGATCGAGGCAAGTTTTGAGGTGGCGAATAGTCCAAGAGTATAACAGTCATTTTTATTTTCCAACGTAATTCAGCTAATTTAATACCTTCAGAGTTTTGTAAACCGTGAAATGACAGAAAACCCTTGTTACAAATATCGTTAAAATGTATTTGTATCCCAATTTACAGTTTGCGATCACGTGACAGTTCTGTCCAATGGGAATGTGATTTACGATTCTGGAAACACCACAGCGTACTATTCTTGTTCCCTCGGATACTCTTTGAGCGGGTCCTCGGTACGAATTTGTGAGACCGACGGATCAGGGTGGTCTGGAGTCGAAAGATCTTGTGGTAAAAATATGACTTTTGTACCCAGCCTTAACCTTATTGCATTAACGAGTATATAAGCAATCATATGCAAGAAACAAAAAGGATAGACAGGGAGTGGAAAAACTAACAGACAGACAGACAAGACCTTTTGTTAAAAGAGAACATGAGCATAAAAATAAAAACAGTAAAAAAATGTATATAATCGCTCCAAAGAGAGATATAACAACATTGATTTACACAGTTATAGATTATAAAACAGATATTTAACAGATGTTCTTTGAAGAAAATAGGTAAATAACAGGAATTAGCAATATTTTTTAAGAATAGAAAACTTCACGGCACAGATAATTATCAGAATATCAGTATAATAGTATTTCATATTCAACTGCAGAAACCTGTGCCGTATTAAACATCGTAACAGGAGGCAACTATAGTCTTTCTACAAACACTGTTAACACCATGGCCGACTTTACATGTGATATTGGATACACGATCAATGGAACAACAAGACTGACTTGCCAGTCTGACGGATCGTGGGATTTTACACAGCCAACCTGCAGTAAGTAATTTATAGTCAATAATTCTGTTATAAACAAAAACAACCAATTTCGTTCCGGCTAAGGCGTAAAACTTAATAGACCGTTTTCAGCACACAGTCTAATCTTGATACATTTATAAATTCTCTCCAGTGTAATTGTTTTACGATTTGATTTGTGCAATTTTGTTGTTCATTAAGTCACTACAGTTTAATTTTTATCCGTTACCAAACAATCCCGAGTTTTAATGACCCTGAGAAAGAAGCCTTTTGAAAACATGGAGAAAAGAGAATTTGCTGGTTATCATCATTTGCTCCTTTTCCCATATTATTTTCTACCCCATCAAAGACAAATTCCATCATTTGAGTCACATTTAAGTTGTCGATCATTGGTGCTGTATGAATCACTGCTTATTGCATATACACTGGAGATGAGAAAGGTCAAAGATACTTGTAGTAACCAGCATATGATGCCATACATAGCTCGCCAGTATTTTTCGGACATTATTTATGCACCTAAAAAACTTTCACTGTGAAACCTTACTTAATTATCATTTCCTGAATTTCCTTTGTCATACAGCAATATGCGCCAATCTGTCTACACCGACAGGGGGAAATGTAACACAGTCAACATCAGGAACTGTGACACAGGCCCTGTTTACGTGTGAAGCTGGGTATACAATTAGTGGAACATCGTTGCTTACATGTGATGAGAATGGAGACTGGGACTTCATTGCGCCGACTTGTGGTCTGTATTGAAAGTTCAAGGGTAAAAGCGTGCTTGTCGGCTCTTTTTTATTTTCGTTTTTCCCTATGTTTAATACCATTTGCAAACTATACACGAACCGTATTAAAGGATAAGATGCATCAACACATGCATTTTTGATGTTGTTATTCCAGCATTTGCATCTGAAAAACCGATATGACGCTTTTCGGGACAAGGTTCAAGAGGTTTGTCTATTTTTATGTGTTTAATACGGTTTTCAACATTGTTTTAGCTAAATCGTTGTGACCAGTACACCGTCACATGCTTTTCTGGAGTTTCATTTCTAACAGGTCTAATTCATTACTTAGACACAGTGCATTTTTACTACAGCTATGCAATTTTCAGAAGAATTAATCAGTAAATTCAGCTGGGAAAAATGTAGGCGGCTTGTTTCACAAGAGGCAATATTGAACATCTCATGTTTCCAAGGCCACGTATAGTGCTTTAGAGACCCTCTATAAGTACATATATCTCAGATAAGCTAGAATTGTAACATTTTGGGTTACCAACAGAGTTTCCTATCAACTTTGTTATCCTTTCACAGTCGAGTGCCCTAATAGGCAAGCTCCATTAAGCGGTTTTATCAACATGTCGACTGACGGAAAGGTTACTGTTGCATCATACACGTGTGCATCAGGTTATACTTTAAGAGGACAGACAGCCGTGACTTGTCTTCCAGACGGGAACTGGAACCTTCCGGAACCTACTTGTGGTAAATATGCCCCAGCTTATACAAATGAGCTTAAAGCACCTGCAAAAAGTATCGAACCGTGTCAGCCTGCGCAGTCCGCACAGGTTGACATGGGTCAATAATCTTTGCTATGAGTAAATTTTCTGTGCGCCAATGGACCATTCTACTTCATATTATAGATGGTTTGAAGACAAACTGGTTTCGTATTATACGACAACAGGCTTGGTATGACTCATTCCGAAAATACATTGAAGTTCTTTTTCTTAGAACACTGTTCATACTTTTTTCCATCTATAACTATGCATTTGTATTTAAAGCTCTCAAATATATCTAGGTTTTGTATTTCTGTGTTTTATATTGTATTTTTATGGTAATAAATTTGCCGTCTTCGAAAATTATCTAGTGTACCTTTTTCGTTTAAATAGTTTGTCTGGTTTCATCTTAGACTTTCCTCTGTACCCCCGTACTACTCAAAGATTGCTATCAAATATATGTCTTGAAATGAAATGATACTGAACCTTACAGCAGATGATGATTGGATTTATTGGTAACAGTCGTGATGGGTTTTATCAACGGTATCAGCAATTTATCATTTGAAACGTTCTTGAACAGATTGTGATTCACCGGCAGCACCAGTTAATGGTGATATCCAAGTATCTGGCAATGAAGTCACTTTCAGCTGCGATGTGAACTTCACTATTTCTGGTTCTGCAACCGGGATGTGCCAGACAGATGGGTCAGGTTGGAGTATTCCAACTCCAATATGCGGTAAGTATTACATCGTCATTTAGTAAAAATGCATCTATAATTTAACTCTTAGGCTGCTAAGCGCGACTCACTGGCCTATTGCGGAAAGAGTGGATCAAGATCAGACTGCACAGAACGTGCAGTCTGATCTTGGATCTACACTGTCCGTTAAGGGGATATTTTCCCCAAAAAAAGACTTTGGAATAACCAAATTCAGGTTGTTAATATCGGCTGGAAAGTTTCTTTTGAGATATTTAGCAGGATAAGGGTTAATATATTTGATAACCTCAAAACAAAGAGGACAATAATTGAATTCGTACTGAGTTAGAGTGTGCAAAATCTTTGGATGAAAGAGTTTGTCTCATTAAATGTACATCAAAGTCATCAATGCTTAAACATTTTACCACACAATAAAGTTTTTAACGACCCTGCAGAAGAAGGCAAAACATGAGTGGAAAAGGAGAAAATGTTTGTAAATAGCATTTTCTCTTTTTTCAGCAATGTGTTCTACCCTTTAACAGACAAATCCAATCATTTGCGTCAAATTTAACATGGCGCCCGAAAATGCTCCAAAAATGAAAAAGATTTTGTCCTGTGGTATGTGTTAAACAGCAACATTTTCATCCTTTTAACTTACTTATTTTGGACAGAAATTTACACTATTATTCTTCGTTAAAAACGATTCATAGAGAAAATCTATGATTAACAGTTACCGAAAAATATGTTTATTTTCTCAATGCTTTTCGTGTGTGCGTGTGTGTGAATGATTCTGTATCATTCACAGTATCCTGCGATTCGCTACCAAATAGTTCTGGCGGAAACCTCACATTAGTCACAGATGGAATAACTACACAAGCTGTCTATACATGCCCTCTCGGTTCAAGTCTGAATGGAACACAAACTGTCATGTGTAACTCAGATGGTGCGTGGTCAGAGTTCCAGCCGAAGTGCGGTAAGATCCAGTGTTAGAGTATTAGTTAATTGCTTAAATAGTTAAAGATGAAAAGACAAAAAATGCATTCATTATGATAAGATATAGTACATTTTACAAAGTTACATGAAACATTAAATTATTAATATTGTTATCATAATCATTATTATTATTATATAAATAATTCACTGCATTTTCACATTCTATTAGCTTCAGAGGTTATTGTTATCATTATAAAATGTTTTGTGTTATTTGATTTTTTCACAAGATCTGCAAATTCATCGAAAAAGTGCGTTTGAGATATTTTCCTTTGGAAAAAAAAAACTGATGCTTTACATTAATAAGTTTTTTGATATAAATTAGTGCAATATTCAAAAATAATGGCTGCTACTTTAGAGTTTGTTGTTGTCTCAGCTATTGTTCTTGTAGACTTGTTTCTTCTTTAGTTACCTGCCCGACATTGTCAATATCAGTGGACAGTGGAAATGTTAACATAACAACTAATGGATCCATTACCATAGCAACATATACATGTGCCAATGGGTATTATGTAAATGGTGTCTCTATTTTGACCTGTACTGTAAACGGAGTATGGGACGAAACCGAGCCAGTGTGTTGTAAGTTACATTTCTTAATTGTTTTATTCCGATGAACCTTGTCTGAGCAACCTTCATGTTTTGCGACTTTTTTCGTGCTGTATTTCTGACCTCTAGAATAACAGAAATGGAATTCATCGTTATTTTCCCCAAAAACATCATTTTAAGCAACGAATGTATTGTTAAGCTTGATTTGAAATTATTCTAATAAAAAAAAAAATTAACAAAAGCTTGCATACCAATTGTTTTAAATTCATAAATCTTGATTTACAAAAGTTGAATTTTCTCTTTAGCCCTTACACTAGACTAACAAAAACCTACCTAACCTTGTTTCGTTGTAGGAAAGATTGTTTATTGACATGAATATTTGGAAACAGTTGAGTTTTTTAATCATATTACGATTTAGTGCATTTTGTCGTCAAAACATATTTGCATGTTCTGTTCTTTTAAGCTCTTTATGAAAACGGCACACAAAGGCAACTAGATTCGTGCTCGGTTTTCTGAGGCTAACTATTTTTTCATACAGCTTGTGACCCATTGTCAGCCCCATCTGGCGGGTCCGTCAATATATCAGACGATGGAATGAGTGCAAGCTTTGGTTGTGACACAGGCTACACGATAAACGGTGATGTAAACATTTCGTGTGCAAGTAATGGAAGTGGATGGACTGTGGCAGAGCCTAGCTGCGGTGAGTAAAAAAATAAAACCCAAGGTTTTACGAAAAATGAATGATTATCATTCTTACTTGGGCCATAAGGCAAAGAACCTGCTGACAGATCTTACTACACCATTACTTTATGAAAAATAAAATTCTGTAAGAACTTAGAATCGGCGAAATATTTGTACTCTGATGAGACTACGATAGAAATTAAAGAAAAAAAGATATGTCGGCACGATAACGAAAACGCAAATGTTCATTTGGTTTATATAAACTGGAAATGTTTTATCTCAGGTTTCATAGGTTGATCGAGTTATCTTTATAGGCGTAGAATTTTATTTCTCCTATAAATGAGTGGCGCTCTGTGATAAGGGCGTTTAATGCATCTCTGTGATGCTTTTTACCAAGCAAGTCATCACATAATTCTGGATCCATAAAATCCATTTTGTCAAACAACCGGCGGAACCATGCAATAGAAGTCTTGGACATGCAGAAAATTTGCAAATATATTTAGCAAAAAATTTCGACCAATGTCAGCCTGCGCTCTCCGCGTGACATGATACTTTCTGCAATGCCTTTAAGTCCCATCCATCAGAGTATAACCCCTGTAGAAGTAATGGGTAGTCGCAGCAACAAACACAAAGATTGAGTTTTATAGAAAAAGAACTAATAAACACTCTAAAACAATGATTGTAATTGATGAGGAGTCAAGTGGTTACACTTGAAAGCCCTTTATTTAATGTAAGAAATTTTATAAAATCATTTAAACAAAGACCCCGTTTTCTTCTTTATTCATTTATGTTTTCAAAAACGTTATGAAGCGTAATGACATAAATAGCAAAAAATGAAGTCCACACAGCAAAGAGGTACCAACGAAAAATAAAGACTTGAACAGGAGGCAATAATGGTGATTAAAAAAAGCTACTACATGAACAATTTTGCATGTAAAACTTTCCTGCACCTGCTGTCGTTAGTGTTGTTTCCAACTGAAATTGGTGCTTCCCCGTTGCTAGTTTTATTTCAGAGTGACTTGTTAAAGTGACTGGCTAGAGAAAAACGTGCTAAAATCAGTGCGAGAAATAGGTATACCAACTTTCGCTTAAGAACCGAATATTGTATCTTCTAATATCTTTCAGTCAAATGTGACAACCTGACAAATCCTAGTGGGGGACAAATATCATTTGTATCGACTGGTATTCAAACAGTTGCTGTATATAACTGCAGTATTGGATCCACTTTATCGGGACCAGTCCGGCAACCAAGCTGTCAATCTGATGGAACATGGGATTATATCAATTCAACATGTGGTATGCTTTGTTAAAATAACTATTTTACCGATGACTTGCTGATAGAACTAAAATATACGTCGTTTTTAAGCCGAGAAAACCTATTACAAATTTCGCAAAGAACAGACATTTGAGAAAAAGGCATTTAAAGGAAATGTAGCAAGCAATTGCTCCTTTAGCTACAAAGTTGACCTTAACCAGAGTCCACGTGGCGTTGAAGGTCGTATTTTTTGTAGCTATGAAATAATCTGAAATAAATAACTTATATGAGGCAATGCAAACAATATATTTAAAAAAATGATGCATTTTTTCCATATTTTGGTGGGCCAATAAAGTTGAAAACAACATCTTTTCGCATATTACAAGGTGCATTTCCATTACTTCTTTATATTTCTTTCAATAGAAGTACACAAATTTTGTCTTTCCATGCCAACTTGCTACTTTCCAACATGATCTATTCAATATTCAGCGACACAAGAGAAGTAAAAGAGAAAGAACTTGTCGCCATTTTTTTTTTATATATGCACCCCCACTGCCATAGAAATTACATATCAAAAACAACTAGCTATTCGTAAGCGGAGGTTTTCGATGTTTGGTGAAAAATACATTTGAGTCGTACTCAAGGACAGGAATTTAAATAATGTATCTCCATTATGCATTATACAGAGTACAACGGGATCACATACTTGTGGATCCATAAGATACATTTTGTCTAACAGCCGACTGAAGGTAGACAGGTCCTTTGACCGAAAGCAAAAAAGTTTAGACCAATGTCAGCCTCCGCGGGCTGCGCAGGTTAACATCGGCCAACACTTTTTGCCGATGGTTTAAACCCCCTTTTTACAGAGCATTGCTCATTTTATCAAAAAAAAAAAAATAGCTTATCAATATAAAACTCAAATGACTACGTAGGATAACACAGCTCTTCGAGAAACGAGACCATCTTTCAAAGAATATTATTGAAAATTAAGTCTTTACTACATTAAGGAAGTAATCAGTGTGTTTTCCTCAATTTTACAGTGGAATGTCCGTCTGACGTTTTGAGTTTGACAAATGGTGATGCTCTACGGTCTTCTGATGGCCATAGAACAGTCGTCACGTACAGTTGTCGTGCTGGGTACGATCTTGATGGGGCCGTCAATTTAACTTGTCTGTCGACAGGTGTTTATGATAACAACATACCAGTCTGCTGTAAGTGCTAAAAGCCGTATCATCGAAATATATTAAATACACCCGAGTGCAAAATTTATTTCTGTTATAACAATTTTAAGTTTTGGAATCGAAATAACCTTACTTTTTTACTGAAAAGCATTACAACTTCATGCCGAAATCTGCATATAAGAAAAGTGACCTCTACAACTTCCAGAAGTTAATCTTTACATGCAATTTATTTTTTTCCTAATAAGTGGTTTGTTGTAATTTTGCTGTTGTTGCTCCTTGTTGTCGGTTTAATCGATTTCAAACCAACTTTGAATTAACTGATGACCTAAATTCTCTGGAAAATTGAAGCTGTTGTGTTTTGATTATCTTTAAATTTGTTGACTATTTTTCACACAAAAGATTCTAAATCCTGAGCTTTACAAAGCATTGATTTTTTTTGTATAGACTGTCACAAGTAATGACTTAAAAAAGAAAAAACGATATTTCAAATACCTTGTCTAACTTTTTATTTTCAGTCGTTTGTAAATGACATTGCTAATGACGATGAGGACAATGACTGTGTTCTTTCTTTTATTCGTTTTTGGTTTAGCTTTTATCTAAACTTTCTTTTCTGTTTATTAGTAGCTATCTCATAATTTCTTCTCTTCATTTTGTTGTTTTATTCCATTTTTATGTATTGGATAATTACAGAGTCATCTTCAGTAACAGGCAAGCTATTTTCAATTATCATTCCGTGCATGATAACTAATTTGGTCTTTATAAATTATTATCGTAAATATCTTTCGAAATATAATGTTTTCATCGAAGTATAAAGTTTTCATCATATTCATTTATGACTGTATTCATTTCCTAACCAGATTGCAGCGTTCCATCCTCCCCACCAAACGGTATGGTGACTGTGTCGGCAGACAGATCTGTGGCCACTTACAGCTGTGACTCTGGGTACATATTGAAGGGCGTGGTTAATCGAACCTGCCAAAATGATAGCACCGGATGGAGTGATTCTGCTCCGTCATGTAGTAAGAATACATTTTTTCCACGAGATACGAATGGCTTAACAGTCAGAGAAACTATTTCAACTGAAATTAAAGGTCGAAAGAAATGCCCTCTATTGCAATTGGAATAATATACCTAACAGTTCATGCTCAGGTACTGTATGAAGATGTCTCGAATTACCTCATGTGAGGAACGCATGTTTGTAGCACACTATTTGTATATACCTACGGGATGCAAAAATTATTTGAAGGATGCAATGGTTGCCATCAAATAGTCTTATAATTTTTGCTGTACATTTACAAGGACTATCATGCACTTAACAAAACAGTCATAGAACTTGAAATTACCAATTAGTTCTCCTACTTTTTATGAAGGTCATTTAAAAAAAAAAAAAAGCATATTTTTCTCTTTATTGTGTTAAATTCATTTATAAATAATCCTATTTTATGAGGTATTAGCCTACTCAGTGATTTTATGGTTTTACAGCATGCCACAATTAAACTTATATACTTATGTCGAGAAATTTAACTTTTTTCCACCATTTTTAGATTCTTGCGACAGTTTAACTGCGCCATCTGGCGGAACCTATACTTTGACGACAAATGGTGCGGTCACAACAGCACAGTTTTCGTGTTCACTGGGGCACACACTGAATGGTACCGTGGAGCTCAATTGCCTTGATGACGGCACATGGTCACAAAGCCCTCCATTATGTGGTATGTCCTCATTTACATATAGTTTTGAAAAATAAAAAAACATGCCTTGCCACTTTTGATTCTATCGTAGAAAAAAAATATTCAAGCGCTTATTCTTGGTATGTTTAGAGCATGGGTGTATATATATGGTTTATTATCGTATAATATTTCTGAGTCCATTCCATCAAAGCTTACAAATATGAAAAATGAATATGCTTTATTCAAGGTTTTATTTGGATAAAAAATGGAAAACCAACAAGGCAATAGGACCGTATACTGGTTCACTGTAAAAAAAAAAATATCTTGAAAAATAATTAAGCCACCTTGCCACATTGTAGATGTACATAAAAGTGTTAGGGATGACTTTTAATCCAACACAGGATTGTTTGGTAATCGATTAATCGAAGACTAATTATGAAAGAAAAGGCCTCAATATGTATTGTATTAGTTAAATTCTCATGTGAAATGGGTGTGTTTTTCTTTTTGTTTGCTATTGGTCAATTCTCTTTTCTTTTTCGGTTAATAATTCAGTCTTGAAGACTGTGTTGTAAATCCATCCTCCCCTCCCCACCGTTGGAGCTAATGTATCTCTTTAAAGAAATTACAATTAAAGTAAATGCTTTAAAGTGGCATAAGTTTAAGTACAGACAAAAGATAAAAGATTACCTCTATCTTTGATTTCAAGAATATTTTTAACTTTTATCATAATGTTTATAATAGCCAAGTTAAGAGAATGAAATTGCTTACCTCTAACATGTTGTTTTGTTTCTAGCGAAATGCTTAGAGGTTACATCCCCAAATAGCGGCAATGTAACACTGACCACAGACGGATTAAATACACGTGCGCAATACACTTGTAGTGATGACTATAACCTTGTTGGTGCAGAGAATCAGACTTGCAACCCTCTCGGATATTGGAGCGATGTTCAACCTCTATGTGGTAACGCTGTAACTTTACAATACTGTTTATCAAAGTAAAGAGCACAGGCTCTGTATTTCTGGATTATGTTTCAGTTTTTTTTCTTGTATGGGTCCAAAATAATTTGGATCGGAATTGCCACTGATGGTGTGCGTTATTGAATCATATTCTGAAGCTCTAGTCCTCTGTAAGACAGAAATTCTCCAAATATTTTATGTAGAGCTATGTTGTGGTCACGCTGTCACCTCCCTTTAATGCATGGTCTATAATATGTAAATTAGTTATGGTAGTAAGATGTTTGAGTAAGTCTATATGTAACTATTAGGGGAGGCAGAAAAAATTCTGTAGAAATGTCGGATGCATTTGAGTGCATTTGTTGCCAGTGTCGTCGTTACATTGCTGGTTTCTTTAGACATGTATTTCTTGCCTTTTGTATACTTTAAACATACACACGAAGATTGTGTCACATATAAAGGAATAATATTTTACAGTTTGCAGTACCCCATACAATCCAGACAATGGGCAAGTAAATATATCGGTAGACTTTATGACTACAAGTTTTTCCTGTAATCTTGGATATTCCATTAGTGGAGTGTCAACAATCACATGTGGAGCAGATGGAACGGGATGGTCCGATATTAGCCCAACATGTGGTATGAACAGTTCATCTTACCGCTTTGTACACACATTATTCTCTTTATATACATGTATTTTGAATATCTGCCGGATCTGCGATTAAGTTTTTAGCTTAATTGTGAATCAAAATATGAACAAGACGTGTCATTGAGAAGTGGCTTATGCCCCCATAGATAGTAGCCTTTTCCTGTGAGCTGTGAACATGAACATTGACTATCGACACAACACTAAGGAACACTTCTAATTTTCTATTGACCTTGACTTTTGACCTACATATAAAACTCCTTGACATTTAATATGTGGGCATGAATTGTGCAAGACTTATTGTATTGATGTGGTTAACATTTGTGCAAAGTTATCTTGATATAGGTTACAGGGAAAAGCTTTGTGGCGCGGACACGAAAACGAATAATTGACCTTGCCGTGACCTTGACCTTTGATCTACGGATATGTTGCTTGTGCACAACATATTGCCTTTATGTGGTTGACCATTCTGCACAGTTGCATTCAAAATTCATTCATAATTAAAAAAAAAAAAGGGAGACAGGCTGGACACAAACATAACCCCCCTAAATTGCCTTTGTAATGATACCTGTGACTTTGACCTTTGATCGAATGATTTTGTCTTTGGGCACACAATATTGTTCATATGTGGTTGACAATTCTACAGTTACTCTGAAATTCATACATAAAAAGTTAAAAGGTTAGAGGCTGGACACAAACATTACCCCAAAAATATTCTCTTTCTGATAATATTTTATCTTAACGTGACCTTGGCATTTGACCTATTGACATGAATCTTAGATACGACAATTTTTTATATGTGGTTGACAACTACATAAAATTTCACTGAAACTCATTCATTTTTATAAACAATACCTCCCCCTTCCAAACACACACACACACACACACACACACACACACACACACACACACACACATATTTGACATTGCTGTGACCTTGACCTTCAACCAACAGATATGACTCGTGCTCATGACACACTATCTGGATGAGGTTAACATTTATGGAAATTTATTCTGAATTGAGTAAAAGGAAAAAAAGTTATGGCGCAGATATAAAAACAGACAAACGAATTTTTTTTTTTTTAAAGCATAAAAAAAGGCACACACGACACTATTATCTGTAATCGTTTTTCTGATTTTCATCTGTATACTCAAATAAAATTGCAATTAATACATATTTTGATATCGCATCAAAAGTTTATACCGGCGTTGAGTTTACAGAAACTGCATGAAAAAAAGAGCAAAAGAAACTGTTGAAGTATTTGGTTTGCACTTGGCGACTTAAAAACACATCAATATGTTGCGCATTCATTTGACCTTGTTGTGACCTTGACCTTTGATTTATGGACATGATTCTTTCGCGCGACTTATTGTCTCTATATGGATGGCAATTATACACAGTTGTACTTGTTGTATTTAGATTTATTCATGATTAATAAAGTAAAAGGTAAAAGGCTGGACATGAACATAAAATCCAATTTTTTTCTTTTTAACGATATTTGATCTTACCGTGACCTTGACCTTTTACCCATCAATATGTGGTTCACAATTCTGCAACATTATACTGAAATTCATTCATAACATAAAAGGTTACAGGCCGGACATGAAAACCAGCTTCCTCCCCTCCACCAACACATTTGACCTCGCTGAGACCCTGACCTTTAATCTGTTGGCATGACTTTTGCTCATGACAAATCGTCTCGATGCGGTTAACATTTGTGCAAAGTTGTTTTGAAATTAAAAACTAAAGAAAAACGTTATGGTCCGGACACAAAAACGGACGGACAGAGAGACAGACGGACAGACCAAATAAAAACTATATGCCCCCGAAAATTTTGTTTCTGGGGCATTAAAAAAAACACACACACGTCATTATCTATAATTGTTATTATTATAAGTAAGAACATTTTTATCTCAATGTGTAATCTTTAGGAACGTTTATTATGCACATTTCTCATGTATACTATCAGCATCATTTCATTTGTTTTGCAATGATTTCAAGATTATGTCCTTATTACCAATAGTGGCATGTCCGAATGTAACCGCCGTTGCCAACGGTCTTTCTCAACCAGTAACAAACGGTACAGTCTCTACTATTGAATACACGTGCAACGCCGGCTCTTCACTGAATGGATCTTCCACGATAGTCTGTCTAAGTGATGGAACTTGGAGCACTTCTGAGTCAGCATGTGGTAAAAACATTGTACTTACTTCTACCCTTCACCACACACTCCCGATTTTTAAAGACCTCGAAGAAGACAGCTTCTGAAATGGCTATTGGAAAAGCTTTCGAAAACATTGTGGGAAAAGGAGAAAAATGCTGGTAACCGGCATTTTCTCCTTTTCCCACAATGTATTCTATCTGTCACAAAAACTATTTTCAATTTCTGAGTCGAATTCATTTCGTCGCCTTCAAATGCTTTCTATTTGGACAAGTCTAAAATTCTTGTCGTTTGATACAGGGTCAATATAAAAATAATAATAATAATAGTGCGTCCTGTAGACTATTTTCTGTCTTACAGACGACCATTTTCTTTCACATTATGACACTAAGACAGACCTTTTTACACGAAGGTTTTACTTGTCTGCATTTGGAAAACTCTACCTCGTGCTGATAATCCCATTTTTACATTTTTTTTTTTTCAGATAATCTTTTGTAGCAGGCATTGATTTGAATCAGAGTTCTTTACTGGAAAGCACTATGGGTATTTCAATCTGAGCGAGTAGAAACTAGAATAATACTTGATATTTTTTGTAGCCTTGTTTTACACTGTCGTCATGCATGCAAGTCGTTATAGTACTCTATTTACATTTTCCTCTTAGTCATCCATTAACTGTTTACCAGACGACAAAAAACAAGACCTTTCCAATTTGAAAGCGTTTGCAGAAGGCAGATGAGATGAAGCTCAAATGATATAGAGTATTATGGCTTTTGAAAGCGTTGGAAACATCATGGTAAAAGGAAAAATGCAGGTTACTATGGAAGCAAAATGCAAAGACAAGTGTTATATGTTGTAACATTTAAATTCTGATAATTTGCTAGCCCAAAAGGTACCCTGTTACCCTTCAGATATGAATGTTTTTATGGAGGCATTCTATTCCTGAAAATTAAAAAGAAAATTAGACTTTACCATTTTCCCCTCCTTTTTTATTGGTTCTGTATGACTTTTTCTTAAATACAGTCGAGTGTCCATTGCTTGATGAAATCGCCAGCGGTAATTTGACAATAACAACTAATGGAAAATTAACCACTGCAAATTACACTTGTTTCCATGGCTACAGTTTAGTCGGACAAACGTCCCGTTCGTGTCAGACTGACGGAAATTGGTCCGGGTTTACACCTTATTGCAGTATGTATATCCATTACCACACAAATAGTTTATATGCACTGTGGTGTCAGTTTAAAACACAGAAGAAAAAAATCTTAAATTGCAAATTGTTCCTTTCTCGCACAAAGTTTTCCGATCATTTGAAACATATTGTTTTTCTTTTCTGTTTAATTTTTTCTCTATCGCAACACTTAGTAAAAGTTCTCCTATGTCCTAAAGTAATCTGCCTTTGTGCGTTTGAGGCCAAAATCACTGAGTATTTCATTTCAGACGTTTGTCCCTGACATTAATGTCGAATAACTTTTAAGACTGAAAAGCATGTAAAAATACAAAAAAAAGGAGAAAATTATGAACGCACCAGAAAAACCAAAGTATCATGCTCGAACAGAGACGAAAGGGTGCAAAAACGTAACTGCAACATTTTTTAAACACTAGCAAAAAGCTCATAATGGTTCGATGAGAGTTACGCCATAAAGTATTGGTCTCTGAGAAGGCATTGATAGCTGCACTTGTCACCCTGATAAGTGAAAATGAGATACTTTTGTTAAGATATTTGACGCCAAAGAAGCAGTATCTCCTTAATTAAAGTTGTTACTATTAAATAATTGTTCAACATATACATGTATACCATCTCTGTATTAGAAAGAAATAAGTGTTTTTTTAATAATTTAGTTTGTGACTCTCCACAAAACATAAGTCACGGGCAAGTGACTTTGAGCGCCAACAATACGCTGGTGACGTACACTTGTGATGCGTACTACACGTTGTCGGGTTCACAACATAGGTCCTGTATGCAGGATGGAACTGGGTGGAATGGCACAGAACCCGTCTGCGGTTTGTACCTTGGTTCTACATAACCCTGATCAAGTAGTCATTTATCAGAAAAAATGAAAAAAATTCTTGTTTATTTCGAATTCAACTTCAATTGTGAGCAGTTAAATGAGAAATTTTTATTTGGTTTTCAGTCATATTAATAGGTAGGGAATTAATCGCAAAAAGACCTCCTTTGTTAATCATAATCCCTTTATCTTTTAAACTGAAATTGTTTTCTACTGTATGTAAAAATATCCATTAAAGTATCAGTTGATGGTGTTCAACAATATTTATGATTTCAGTTGGTTGTCCCGTGCTCGTTCCTCCACTGAATGGTACTGTCAATATTACATCCGATGGAATACAATCAAGTGCATTATTCAAATGTGACATTGGAACATCACTGCAAGGTCAAAGCATAAGTATATGCGGTGCAGATGGTCAATGGAATAATGCAGTGCCAGAATGTAGTAAGTGAGCATGTGTTGTCTTTTTATGTAGGATAGTACTTAGGGTTGTAAACTAACACTAGTTCAGATGCAGAGATGCCAAGCATACTAACATGGTAAGTTAGTATGTCGTTTCATGTTGCGGCAGTCCTAAAGAACATTCACGGAAGCAGAAGGTCGATTGTTTTCGAAATTAGAATTTGTTAAAAAAAAAGAGAGTATAGCATTTTTTTTTTTCTTCTTCTTCTTCTTCTTCTTAAACATACCTGGTCCGTATACTATTTTTAAGAGCATTCGTAGTGTTATTCTCTATAATTTTCTAAATTTGAAAGTAACGCAACTTCTGATTGGCTTAACCAACTGGTTTAGCCAATCAGAAGTCGCGTTACTTTCTAAATCTACAATGAGACTTAGAATGAAATTAAGGACGGTTGGTAAATACGGACCCAGGACAAACTACTTATTCGACATTGATGACACATGTTTACTTTTTTCCCAGGGCAAGTACATGCATAAAATCTTGAAACAAAAAAATTATCTGAATGTTTGATGTTATTAAAAAAATATTTAAAAAAATAAAATCGCTGGATAGTGGAAATGGATGACTGTTTCGGTTTCTGATTTCAAAGGAGCACGTAAGTCGAAGTTACATACGGGAAGAATTTCAAATTACGGTGTTGTGGTTATAGTTACAGCAGTCTTGTTAGTCCAGTTTTCTAAAATAAAAATGTATGCGAGCATACGGTATAAACGGAGTCATTAAAGTAAAGTAAAAGCTCATGAAAATTCTGACTTATTATAAGTAGGTACCATGGTATTAGTGACAACCCAACTATTTGCACTTTTTTCTTTAAGTACCGTGTTCGCCACCTGTAGATATCGACAATGGAAACTTTACTTTGTCTACAAATGGATTAAATACCGTGGTTACTTACTTATGTGCAACCAATTATCTATTGTCCGGAATTGCCAACATCACGTGTCTGTCAGACTCATCGTGGGACGCCGCATTTTCTATATGCTGTAAGTCTGGTTTTCAATTCGTTCTTATCTGCCTCTGAATTTGAAGTATGTTTCTAGGTAATATAGTGTAAAGCTTAATTATTCCTTTGCCACAAAATACCAAGTTTTAACAACCCTGAAGAAGGAGCATTTTGAAAACATTTTGGAAAAGGAGAAAATGCTTGTGACCAGCATTTTCTCCTTTTTCCACAATCGTTTCTGCTCAATAAAGGCAAATTCTATCATTTGAGTCAAATTTAATTAATATAATTTGTAGTTTGCAAATGCTTCCAATGTGGACTAGTATAGTTTTTTCTCGTGCTGTAAAGAGCTGTACAATTAATACGATGACCAGCTATAGCATAGAAAAAATAGGTATGTTTCCATCAATATTTATGTTCCACCATGGTCCGAACTAATCATATTGACATATGATATAAATGCGACTATTTATTTTACATCGAGGATCGCAAAGCAAGAAAACATCCATTGAAGAGATAGCAGGCTGCTCTTGGTCACAAAGAGAATACCAGAGGACGTAAAACGGGAAATGTGAGTTGAATAAGACAAAAAAAAACTAGTAAATGCTTTATTGTCGTCCATTTATTTATCTTTGCATGTTTTTATTATTATAATTATTATGATTATAATTATTATTATTATCACTATTATTATTATTATTATAATTATTATTATAGTGTGTGGAGATCCAGATATACCAACAAATGGGTCAATTTCCTCAGATGGCATCACAGTTTCGTACAGCTGTGATGTAGGATATTCTATAATAGGAAACCGATTGCGGTCATGTGGAAACGATGGTAGTGGATGGGCGGGCACGGACCCAACTTGTAGTAATTTACTTTGATATGTTACCTGTAGTTGATAAACACCTTGTAGCAGTAGACATTTTCTTTATCGACTATTTTCCCGTAAAATTTATATATAGGAAAACAATACTACTGACCTGTCTTTCACTAAAACTGAGTACTCATGAAATCTGCGTACTCAGTTTAGGGAAGCAAGCATCAACTCTGAAAACAAGTATCACTATACTGCATTACTTAACGATTTGAGTAAATAGTTCTATGTTTTTGGGCCATCTCACACCTCTGAGTAAAGCAGGGATCGTATGTGTGTATATACAATCCCAAATAATTTGCGTAAATCTACGCAGTTTATTGAAACGCACCCCAGATCATTATATTATTCTTTAGTATTGTTACAATTATACACCTTCTAATTTGTGAAACACCTTTTTTTCACGTGTTATATGTCCAGAAAACTTATGATGCAGCTAGCTTTTTTAAAGACAGCAAAGTTTAAATTTAAATTTAAGCTTATGCTGACGACAAATAATATGTGCCGCTTTCAACATTATTTCAGTCGTATCACGGTGACAGCTCACGGATTCATTATGTCCTGGATTTCATCAGTACTAGGCTCTAAAATAAGTCGCCCTAGGACACTCCGACCAAATACTAGCTGCTTCTAGTAAGGCTCGAACCCCAGGGCCTGCACTTTACCATTGAGCCACACAAGACCAGTAGGGTCGTTAAAACACGGGATTGTTTGGTAAAAAGCTAAAGCACATAAGTAAATCCTTTAAATACAAAGTCTACAGTCTTTTTTAAACATATTTGTATATATGGCTCCTGTGTTAATTTATTGCCTACTTTTTTCTCATAGCACAGTGTCAGGGACTGAATAGTCCCCAGAACGGAAGCTATGTCATAAGCACCAATGGTACCACTTCTATCTCAACATTTCGATGTGACACAGGAACAAGTTTAAACGGAACTGACACATTATTATGTTTTCCTGATGGGTCATGGGACGGAACAAGCCCATACTGTGGTAATTATTTTCGTATTTCTATGTCCCGAGTACTAAATGATTTAACTTCCGTTTGATACATACAAGGCGTCGAATGAAAGAGTAGAATAGAATATATATGAAAAACAATAGATCCCAAGCCTAAGTAAATTGGTGCGGAAAGCCAGAGAGTGCTTACGCGAATGATGTGAAAAGTTATAAAACTTTACCAAAATGGCAACCCTAATACAACAAATACTAAATATATCAACCTGATATCGAGTCAGTGTGATCTTGGACTGACGTCGTTGATGTTTAAGTAACTTTTCAGCTATATGCAAACATCCCTGATGGTTAGACGGAAAGATATTCAGTTTCAATTTTATGCACAGTATAAATATCCATCTAATACTCATAATGTCACAAAGGCCGGGATTTGTATGCTAATAAGATCACGACACGTATGGCGATTTGAAAAGATCTGCACCTTCATTTCCAAAAAAAGAAACAAGAGAATTTTTTGTGTAATTTTAGTAACATGCGAGCCTTTGTCCCAGCCAGCCAATGGGGAATATACCTACACAACAGACGGTCTTACAACTTTCGTTGATCTTCAGTGCAATGCCGGATATGACGCCACAGGAACGACGTCAGTAATGTGTCAGAATGATGGCACCTGGAATATTCAAGGAACGTTGACATGTGGTAAGTGGAAGCATGTTTTTAGAAATCTTTATTAGCAAGAATTTTTTTATCCCTGTAAAAATGCAAATTTTATTGTACATAAATTCATGGCTGGTTGTCTCTTTTCTAAGGTCTTCCGAGTCATTCTAGATAGCTTTCATGTAATCAAATCCAGTCAAATGCTTGAAATAACCAACAACAAGCAACATAACTATTTTTGCTAGATCTACTCTTATAAAAGAACAAGTAGATCTAATGATTGTTCAATTCAAAGCGGTAGTTAGTGCATTATAGCTTTTGTCTCGTGGACTAATTGCACTACAAATAATAGAAAAGAATTCGAACATTGCAAATCAAAGTTTTGACATGAAGTCCTTTAACATCTCTCTTTAAGAAAAAAATTGTTAAAATTAAACAAAAAAAGGAAGAAATTAAGCTGTAACTTTGGTATCTTAACGTTTTTTTTTTTTTTACGAAATATGATGTCAGTAATCGTGGCTCTGCAAGTATTTGATGTTCTTAGAAGAAACCGAAACTTTCATTTTCGTTGATATCCTAACTTTCTCTTTTTACTAGAAAGAACAACAGTTCCTATAGCTAACAAAGATTCTCTCCTGCCAGTTTTGATTGGCGTCAGTATAGCCTCCGTGTTGATTATTACAGTGTTGGCCATTCTGCTGGCTAGGTTTGTGTACCTGTACTTCCGAGGAACCAATAGGCATGTCTATACACCGCGTTCGTCTTTGACAGGTATAGCAACCATTGTGTTCAATCAGACAAAAGCTGAAATGAAAAACATTCCACTCTAACAAATGACATGAAATCCCAAGTTTATTATGCAGACCAGTTTCCACAAGTCATTACAATAACCAATTAATCCTTTATCACACTATCCCGAGTTTTAACGAACCTGAGGTAACCAGCATTTTCTCCTTTTCCAACAATAATTCTAATCCAACCAAAAACAAATTTCAATGTTTCAGTCACATTTATTTTGTCTTACGAGGGATCACTCATTCCTTACTGCATAGCTTCATCCCGTATAAAATCAATACCTAACAACTGTGTTTGAGAGAATGCTCTTTAGCTCAGAGGTTAAAGTGTTGGTCTTTCAAACCTCGGAAAACGAGGATCTTTTCCGCACGGGTTCGAATCCTTCCAGGTGCGGTTTATATTTCAGCTATGCATTTGTTGTGAACTTTCATGTTCCTAGGATGGGGGCTTGTCTGGGATTGGCCATTGAGCCATTTGTTGTCTAAATAAAAAAGAACTACTGCCTAAGATAGCTTTCTGTCATCAAAATGATGACATTTAAGAGGGGGTGTGTTACGAGAGATCACTCCTTCCTTACTGCATAGCTTCATCCCGTATAAAATCAATATCTAACCATTGCGTTATAGAGAATTCTCCTTAGCTCAGTGGTTAAGGTGTTGATCTTTTAAACCTCGAAAAAGAGGATTTTTTCCGCACGGATTCGAATCCCGCCAGGTGCGGTTTTTTTATTTCAGCTATGGATTTGTTGCGAACCTTCATGTTCGTTAGACTTTGTCGTCTTCAAATGCTTTCAATTTTGACAAATCTGAAATTTTTTCGTTTCGTAAAGAATTAAAACCAATTAAGATCAGGCATCTGTGAAAAATGCTTTGTTCGCTTGTGATCATGTCAGATAGTAGCAAGTGAACAGCAGAGAGTGTTTGCTTTAGTGTGTCGATATTTGCTCCAATCGGCTTAGGATAATAATTGAAATACTATTGAACACTAAACTCATCAAAATTAAATTACTTTTGTATAGTTCATAATATAGTATACGAATAAAGAGTGGAGACATATGTAACAGACGATGCTAAATGTTCTGCATTTGCAGGTATTGTCAATTATTTCCAACGTGTGGACTGCTCTTTAGTACACCTTCGCTTTATCTACTTTTAATGTGCTCAACCAAAAAAATATAGGAACTGGATTTCCGATACTTAAATCCAAAATATGTATTTTTTTACAGAATCAAAAGACTCCTCAAAGAGCAGCAAAATCAGTCATTCTGATGAAACTTATGGCAACGAACAATACAAAATTCCACTAGTGAAACTAACCCCAGCGGCGGCCCCTGTTAGTCACCAACATCACGTGTTAGACAAGGGACCACTATCGTCATCTCCTGCTCCAGTAGAACACGGAAATTCGATACTTGATAATGGCGTCATCTCAAGGTCTCCATCTCCCATATTTTCGGGACAAACACCTCGAAGTATCACAAGCGTGTCAACTATAAGCCTAAGTCAACTGAAAACAAACATGCTTCCACCAATAAGAACTAGACACAAAAAGCCTTCGTTTGTCGTCGAAGATACAGATACCTTGTCGATGTCAAACTCAAAGACACCGTTACCGAAGGTCTTCAGTGTGCCAAAAAGACAACTTACACCTAACCGTTCACCTATGATACCTAGACCCTCGACACCAGTAAACCAGCCGTTAAGTATTGTCGAGCCGAATGATACCCCAAGAGAAAACGGTATTCGGCGATCGCAAACACCAGTCTGTGACTGAGACAGTCTGTATCCAAATGACCTTGTAAACGACAGGTCATCGTGATCGAGCCTTCTACCTTCTATACATTTTTACGCTTTTGAGAGTTAATTACAACCAAATCTTGAAATTAAAAAAAACTTATACAGATTTTTTTTCTTGACTACATGTTTAAATTAGAATTGTTTTGTTGTAATTGCATGTATACCTTTTATATCATCCTCAATGAATTACAGTCGATACAAACCTGTTATTATCTCTCAGTTGTTGAAACATTTGTGTACATGTAAAAGAGGTTCACGAGCATAAAATGAGCCACGCTTTGTCGAAAGATGGTCAAGTGCATCTGCAAATAGTAGCGATTCAGGTCAGCCTGCGCAGTCCGCAAAGCTGACCTGTGTCGAAACTTTTTGCTACCAGTCATTCTTTTTTTTTCATGTCAAAGGACCACGCAACCTCAAAATTTAGTGATGCATTAACCCCTCCTCTTTTGCCAAACCATGGCTCAAATATATGGAATACGTTTGGTTGAGTAACTGATAGAATGAAATGAAAAAAAAAAACGTTAATGTACATTGGATTTAGGTTTGTATGTAAAGCCAAAAGCATGCGTAAAAGGTTACATGGGGATAATTTCAGTTGATATTACCAGACTAAGAGAATGTCAACAAGACCTTTGGTATTTAAATAAGACTTCGAGGTCCGGTTCACACACACAAAAAAAAAACCTTAAGTCTCTTAATGCACTCAAATCCGCCAAGAGACCCATTTTTCGACATTAGTTAAGCTGTGTTAACTCGGTGAAATATCTTCAGCTAAAATAAAAAGTGCACATTTATCAACGTCTTACGTCATAGCTTCATATTTATCATCTTTCTTCACAAACTATATATGAAAAAAGCTAGAATTCGCCGTCCATGAGGTTTTCACTCAACTTTTATTACCTTGAAGTTTAGTATGCCGTGAGTATCATCAAATACTGAAATCAAAAATGTCATTAATTGTGCGAAATTTTAGAAGTGGACAATATCCGTAGCTATATATGAACTACCTATACGAGTGTTGTCCCGAGTGCCCCTACCAAGACCATTTTACTTATAAAATGTAAATGATTTCGATGGATTTACTTCTTGTTTACTGCCAAACATTTGTGTTGACTTTGACATTAGTTATAGCCGAAAGGACGTCTTCCAAGGGATGACTGAAACAAGGTTTTGTTTGTTCAAAGGTCAGGACATGGAATCGTGACCCGGCTGTTCCCAAGTCGA
Source organism: Hippopus hippopus (assembly GCA_946811185.2). NCBI lineage: Eukaryota > Metazoa > Mollusca > Bivalvia > Cardiida > Cardiidae > Hippopus > Hippopus hippopus. The sequence continues at coordinate 36,015,085 of OX328100.1, forward strand.
TTCGCACTCGAAACTGTCATAGTTATGTGCCCAGCCAGTTGGGAAAAAATCAAATATATGAATAAAGATTAAATTATATAAATTCCAAATATATAAATCAGAATTACATTCTTAATTCCAATAAAGCCTTTGTCAATTCGATAGCCCTAGTGTTTGACTTTACAATGTTTTGAATGGTTAGTAAGGATCGTATCAAACAGTTGCTTCTTTTTCTCATTCTTCTCTTTTCATTATTATTATTATCATTATTATCATTATTATTTTAAAGAGTAATTGCTACTGTCACCAAACAGCTCATATTTCAAATAACCTGTCACTTTCTGAAGACAGGCCATTTTATTTTGGAACATGGCATCTTCCGACTTGAAATTTGCACAGCTTATAGAAATATGCCAATCATGTTCCACTCATGGTAAACTATGGAGACGATGCTAATACTTCGAAAATACCATATGAACTGACAGACCGGCATCGAGTAATTGGCGACACTGGCTAAAATGTACATATATATAACTGGTTTTCTGAAGTACAGTTTTAGGCAATTAGCTTCTGCTCTGCATAATTCCAAGGGGAACTTTCTTGCACACCAGAACACTAGATATTGGTCAATAATGGGCAATGACTGACAGCTTGAAAATTGAAACATAAATAAATAATGATCCGTAAAAGCCTTGTTATAATAACTAATTGTGTTTTAGCTCTCACCTGTAACAATCAGTATCTAAGCGCAAGAAGAAGCAATAAGAGTTGTTCTGTTGTTAGAGACGCTGGTCTTTGAATATTGGTATATTGCTGCATATCTGTGCAAGATATACATTCATGTGCGAAACCGATTCATTCATCGAATAAAAATGTACCAAAGCAAGTTCATATGTATCGTCTTCATATTGTTGTATGGATTCATACCACCAATATATATGAGCGACAGCATTTGTGGGGTTGACGTAGATAGCATGGTTTCAAAAGGAGTCGCGCTTCAACATCATCAGTTTTGGAGCGCTAAAACTGCTGACGTCGTAGAATGTGCGAGGATTTGTATAAAACGCAAACTCTGTCAATCATTCAATTTTGATACAAACACACGACAATGCGAGCTGAACAATGAATTCTACGACAGTGGAAAAGAGGTCAGATCGAGCGAAAATCTTGTCTACTCAAACATCGCTCAGTGGCCAGCGCAGGTAAGAATGTAAAAGATCTTAATGAAATGAGAAATCTAAGTAAGCCTCATTCCGATATTCTCTTCCATATTTTTTTGCGGTAGGCTTAACTCTATACCAGAGGACGAAATTTCAGACTAGTCAATATAGAACTCTTTTGCAGAGTACCAATTAAATTTGCTCTAAATGATGCGAGTTGTTCTTGAAAACGTAGAAATCGTTGTAATAAAAGGAGAAAATGCTTGTCACAGGCATTTTCTCCTCTTTCGTAAGTTTATTCAATAGCCGTGTTCCTCGAGTCTTGAAAACCCTGGGCAGATATTTTTGCTGAATGTTTAAGCTAAATACATGAGTTAGTAATTATGCCCTTTCCCCTTAGATCGTAGAATTAAAAAAAAAAGAAGGGTTTTTTTCCGGACGGCATGAAATCAAGATCAGTCTGTACAGTCTGATATTGGTCAAGCAAGTTAGATAAGTAAAAAAAAATCCATGACTTTCATAGTACCAGTGCTAATTCACATCTCGGAAAAAGAATAATTATCAAAGGAATAATCCTCTTCTTGGCCTCTTTGGTAATTTGATATTTCTATGTGTTGCCCTATAACCCATTACTATACTTTTAGACACTACATTCTTAGCAGCAATTGCTCCTTTTCATCAGATGAGTTGGATTGATATCTGATCCTAAAAAATATTTCTTACTAGAAATCTAAAAGGAAAAGCAATTGATGGTGTAGTTACTTTTCATTATTTCTCTTAATATTCATCCACAAAAGAGATTCAATTTCATATTCAGTACCGCTTATGTTTTATATAATTTTAGCCATACTACGTGAAAAGGGGGTTTATTGCATCTGCAAACTGTAGAGACCCTAGTGAGCCTGTCCAGTCTGCACAGGCTGACAGAAACATTTTGCTTCACTAAATTTTCTGTATGGCCAAGGAACATTCTACCTCATAGTTCTGTTGGTTGTTGGACATAAGGGATTTTATGGACCACAATTATATAATGGCTTGCTTGGTATAATGTATCAAGGAAATGCGTTAAACCCCATTTTGTAAGAGCACCGCTCAATTATATAGTCATTTTATAGATTGAACCCAACTGTTTTGCAAGACCATGTGACATCGATGAAATCTGTATACCTGGACATTTATTGGGGAACACTGACTGTTCATATACATGCTTGAAAATGGGTAGGTACCACTAAGCAAAATATAAATTGGTCTCCGATGTACATACATATAATATATATACAACTGGTACAGGCTATTGTGACAATTGTTTTCATTTTATAAGATAGATAAGTTGAATTAGCGAATCGGAGGGTCTTTTATTAATCACATCAGGCCTCAGTAGATTTGTTACCGCAAATTGATGCAGCTAATCGATTATTGGAAGCCGCTCGAAAGCGGCTTCCAGTAGGAATGTACCTAAACTATTTACCATGTAGATGATCAGTAATTATTCGATTGGTCATTATTTTTGTAAAATTTCTAATAATGTTGTGTTGTTGTGACGGAATTACTCCCCATGGCTCTTTCTTAAATATTCCAACAGACCTACATGAAATTCAAGCCTGGTTTTCTTGCAATATATAGTTCATTCCCAAATAACAATAAAAAATACAGAAAGATAAACATCCTTTAATTGGACAGTCACCCGAAGTTTTCAAACATATAGGATTCCTTCTATTTTCCCAAACGAAGTTGTTATGCTTTCCGTATATCACAAGCTTTCCCACCTCTCAATGGTTTTTGCATTTGTCTACTTTTTTACAAAACAAAATAATGATGATTATGATATAGAGAGCATCTTAGAATATGATAATCAAAAACAATTTTATGTACAATTTTTTTCGTCCAAATTTTAATCTGTAAAGGATAAATCGGCGGTTAACCTTTGATCAAGGTATAGACTGGTTAACCTCCCTACACAAGAGGCGTCTACGTCAGCTATTTATAGAATACTTGCGGAAAGATAACACTTTATTTTCCCCTTCGTCGACACTTTAGCCGAATGGATTTTTGTTACACGGAATATCTACCTTATGCGACCTGTGAAATTTAGCATTTACTGTATTGTGTGTCGAAGCTGTTATTATCAGACTGTACGTGCTGTACGGTATGGTCCTGATCTACAAAACCCTTTAAACATGACGTATGGATCGTGATGTCCATTGACTACAGTAATTATCATGGTGGTGCCTGGTGCTCTAAGGGTTGAAGCTGCTCGAAAACGACGGAAATAGATGAAGATCAGACAGCACATAGCCCGTGTAATATTTTTTTAATATTCTATAAGATATTTCGTAAACATAAAAAAATCTTGTTTGTTTTCGTTATTCAGTGTATCTATTTCGTTATGTAGTCGAAGGGTTAAAGTTATTACAAAACCTATTACTGTGAATATATAACTTTTTACGTCGCTGCTGGTCAAAGGTTTAGAATAGCACTTGAAATTTACATTAGAAGTTTTACACTAGGTTTGTACAAGTCCTATGCAAAAAATGGTTCAAACTACTGTTTAGTAAACGAAATATGTATAGTAATAGTTATTATGTTGTGGTTGAATAGATTCAGATCTTTAAAGACTTAAAAAATGTTGTTGTTTTTGTGTGTGTGTGCGTGTGGCTGCCATTCAGGAATAATAGAAACGTGGTTTGTGCCAACTGTACAGACTATGATCAGAATAATTTTGGAGATGCCATGCAAAAGTTTTTTGTTTCTACAGTAGAAACGTAAAAATTCACTGTGTTACAACAGGGATCGTATATACAAATATATAAGATCCCTGGTTACAAGCATGCTAAGATACTTTTTGACAAGCAAGAAGATCATCTTTTAGAAAAAGTTAAGTTTTTTTTTGAAAAATGAAACACAAAGAAGAGATCACTGATAAATATTGTAAATACATGTAAACATCATATGTGAATAACAATCTTAATATCACTTTGAATAATTGGTAACTTAAATAATGCCGTAGTATTGCCTTTAATGCCGCTACAGAAGTTTCCTTTCTAAAATCATCTGATAAATGGAAAATGGTGTATTTGAATGCGCAATTTCTCCATTTTCAAATTTCGAGTAGAAACTTAAAATTTCCGATGCTTTTACGTTTTTTTTTTTTTAATATAGTAACAAGATTATTTAAGATTCCTCTCTAAACTTCTTTTTTTTTTATATAGAATTAGAATACATGTACATATTTATTTTCTTTTTCTTTTTTTCTTGCATTTTAGTACCATTTGTCATGATTTTCCATTGGTGGGGGTAAAAACAGATACAAAAAATGTAATCACAATTTCTCAAGAGAGTCAATATTTCTGAAATTGTCCACCAAAAGATTGCGGCTTCTTTGATGCTATGCATCATAAATTTGTCTTGTTATGAGTATAGAACAGGGACCAGCTCAAGTCTCCGCTAGTGAAAGACGACGCGGTTTGGTGCATTTCTCTCCATGCAAATCTGTGTAAAAGGCCACTAGAAACGAGAGTGACCTCCCATTATAAAAAAAAAACGTGCAGAACTCTGCCCGTTTTCAGTTGTCTGTACCGATCTCTCTATACACTTTTTGTACCAGGGGAGGTAAGCTATCTAAGCAGATCTATATTTCTTACACAAGGGCCTGTGCATGTAAGATTTTTTACGCTTCATTTTTAACCGAGTTCTTGCCCAAAGTTTAAGTTTGAATCATTCCAGTTTTCCGATATCAACTATGTTTGATATTATCCTTTCCCTTTTGTTGACAGAGTACATCAAGATTAGGCTGCACAGAAAGTGCAGTATGATCTTGGATCTATACTCTCCAGAACGGTGAGATGTTTCTGGCTTTGACATGACAAACTTGTGTATATTACTATCGGGTTAAATTATTAATCAAGTCTTTTTGGCCAGTAAGGAATTTAAAAAAAATGAATTAATGATGAATGCCAAATGAATGACACATGCTCCAGCAGAAGGGAATTTCATACATGACTCTGATACATTATACTGAGCAACTCATCACATAATTATGGATCCATTAGATCCATAAGATTAATTTTGTCCGACAACCACCTAATTTATGAGATAAGATGGTCCTTGGACACACAAAATTTACAAATAACAAAAAGTTTCGACCCATGTCGGCCTGTGCGGACTTGGCAGGCTGATCTGTATCGATACCTTTTGCTGATGCATTAAATGCCCTTTTCACAAAGCATGACTCATACTTCCTAAGCAAATGAGGATAATTCTTGTCATAGTTTAGCAACAGATAGCGGGCAGTGAAGATACAAGATCAATCTGTACATTCTATACAGTCTGATCTCGACTAACACAGTCCCTGAAAAGCTTTTAAAGTCGCCATTGGCAGTGAAAGAGCTCAGAGGTATTGATCTCTTGTTACGCAACTAAATGGCTACCCAGAGACAAAACGAGATAGGAAATTTTACAAAAAAAAAAAAAGGAAATTGAGGGACTTTCGTCATGTTTTCGACATGTACTTCCGTCTGTATCTTAAATTATGTGCTATCGTTGCACTTGTATAAGTCTTTTTTTCCATTAACATATTTCTCGAAAACCTGTGAAAAGAAATCTTTAAACATACATGTACATAAAAATGTATTAACCTGTATATTATGTTCAGCCTTTTCGATACCAATACCTACTGGATTGCCAGCAGCACCAACCAGCGAAGTTTCTACCACAGCCCCTGTGACAATATCAGATCCAGCACCATCTGTAACAACACCGATCCCTTTTTCGTCAGCACAATATTCGCCTTCTACAACAGTGGGTACAGTGATTCCTGTCAGTACTGAAGAGTCCAAAGCTGTCTCAGCTACAACCACCACGCCGACTCACACTACAGATTCACAGAGTAAGGGGATTACAACTTTCCCAGGACCACTCGGTAAAGTAAATTATCCATTAGGCTGTGTGGCGAGACTCGGTGCTCTTGGGCAGATAGTGTTGATCAAAATCAGACTGCACAGACATGCAGACCGATTTTGGACCCAACTTTTTCTGTACTTTCAAACACAAATCCCCACATTTGAACCACATGTAATCCAATCAAATTGAAGTATTTTGGGTTATCCATTAGACTGTTTCTGTTCTTTTTACTTCCTGCACAATTTGTCAAGACAAATCTAGGACCCAGTCGTGGTCAAAAAGCTACATGAGACTAAATGAATGTCTCATCGGGGAAATATGGCTTTACCAAGATATTCCTTTTTCGTATCCAAACCTTTAAATTACGCACCAAAGCTCATTCAAAATTCTGGACATACCAGAATAAATGCATGGCAAGATAATTATCCTAAATGCAGAATACCGAGTTTGCAGAGTTAAAAAGTATCATGTTATCTGTTAAGAGCACAGTCGAAGTCGATAGCGTCAAACTGAGGACAAATAAGTTTGCAGAGTCCGTTAATGACATAAGAAATTCCAATGGGGTACTAGTCGAGAGTAATAAACAATTGGAACAAAAAGTAACAGATCTTACCGATAAAGTAGCGAAATAGGAAAAGAACTGAAATCAAGTGAAGAGAAAAGAGAAAGCCCAAATGCACAGTCCCGACGGGAAAATTTGAAGTTTTATGGTCTAAAGGAAACAAAAAATGAAACGTGGAAGGAAACCTAGTCTTAGGTCAGAGAGTGTATGAAGAGTGAATTACAGGCAGATAGTGAGATAGCATAGAAAGGGCACACAGGTTACGAAGCATAGAAACTCTTTGTCTAGTTATATAGTCAAATTCTCCTTTTACAAAGAGTGATAAGGTTATCAAGGCATTCAAAAAAAAAAAAAAGAAAAGAGAATGCAGAAATGATCAGAAACAATTTGGGGCATATTGGAAAGAGTCAATCAGAGTCAGCGAGGACTTTCCAGTCAAAGTAATCAATGAACGTAGAAGATTTATAAACAAAGCTTTGGATTACGGGAAACATGCATTCTCTAGATATGACAAAGTAACTATTGAGCGTCCAGCTTATGGATATGACGTAGAAAAGGGTGACGTTGTGAAAGAAAGTGCCACAGATTAGGAAAATGGCTGAGGCTCGACACAATGCCGTCAAAAGGTCAAGAATTTGAAAATCTGTTGTTGGAACATTAAGGGACTTGCTAAACATTTAAACTAACCACATATTTTTGAACATGTTAAATGAGTTTGATGTTACTGTTTTATTGAAGCTTGGGGTATGAGTATTCCCAAATTCGATGATGTGCTAACAGGTTTTAGTACGATCTCAAATATTACAAGAAAAGTTTTTAAAGTAGATAGGCACACAAGGAAATTATGCGCCTTGTCAAAAGCATTTTATATGAAAATGCTTTCATTACAAGAATAGCATCTCATATTACAGACAGTGTTGTGTTACTTCTATGAAACGACATGCTTAATATAGAGTATGATATTTTACATATATCTCACCGGAGGGCTCGCCAAGTTATGATGTTAACACAGGGTTAAATGGGCTAGAACTCTTTGAAGAAAAATTATTAGTAGTCGTCACAGATAATCCAAAGGCTCACATAATGATAATGGGCGATCTGAATGCCCGTTGTGGAGAACTGCAAGATTATTCTATACATAATACTTAAGATTTTATTATTATTATTATTTTTTTTTTTTTTATTATACTAATTACGAACATGAGTAGTATAGGGAGGTAGCGTAGGGACACGGCCGATCCGCCGTGTCCCTACGCTACCTACCCTGTAGAGCCCCAGGCTACCTACCCTACAGAGCCAAGGTTGCCTACCCTGAGGGGAATTTGTCCCTATATCAGTGAGTTGGACTTAGTTTTTTTTCTGCATCTATGGATGATTTCTCTCTCTAAAAGCCTGAGCACTGAGTTGGACTTATTTTTTTTACCTTATGAATGATTTTTTCTCTCTAAAAGCCTGACCATTGAGTTGGACTTAGTTTTTTTACCCTATGAATGATTTTTTCTCTCTAAAAGCCTGACCATTGAGTTGGACTTAGTTTTTTTTTCACCTATGGATGATTTTTTCTCTCTAAAAGCCTGAGCAGTGAGTTGGACTTAGTTTTTTCTTCACCTATGGATGATTTTTCTATCTAAAAGCCTAAGCACTGAGTTGGACTTAGACTTTTTTCTGAGATTTTTTTTTACTCTCTGGAGTGTAACTCTTCGGAGTGTAACTCTTCTAAAAGAAAGAAGAAGATTGACAATTTGAAAAAAGATAGAACTTTCGTGCTAAAAGGTTAGTCCTGAAAAGGACTGTTGGGTTAGCCCTGAAAAGGCCTGTTAGGTTAGCCCTGAAAAGGGCTGTTTTGGAGGCTGTGTTTTTTCTCTACCGACAGCTTTTCTTTGGCTTTTTCGGGATCTTGAAATCATCGTGATTATCAATGTTTTTCCCGTATTTGCCCTGGCCTGTCATTATCGGTGTAGATCTCTTTTGATCAACTTGTTGTTTCTTGTGGAGATGGCTATCGTCTTCCTCAGATTTCCGTTTTGTTGTTCTTGGTTGTTTTTCCTTTGGCTGATTTTTCTTCACAACAGTTACGATAGAGTCCACTAGCTTGTGAAGATTGGTTTTATCAAAGTCAAACTCCACAGGGATCTTCACAGGAACTGATGAAATGCGCTGACTCTGTTGCCGTACTATCTCGATTTTTCTACTGAGCTGTTCGGTGTTTGTGTTTAAAGTTTTAATCTCCTCCAAATGTCTGTTTAAAGTCTCCAGTTGTTCTAAGATCCGAGTCATCTTGCCATCTTGTTTTGAATTTAACTGTTTCATCTCTTCATAAATGTTGTCCAACACCGTCGACGGATTGATGATTGTCGAATTTATAACTGATGAAAGAACGTCTCCATTGTTTTCCACTGGTAGGAAATTGTGCAAGTTGATTTCGTCTAAGTTGTGCTCCATATTGAAACTGCTTCCGAATATTGATACTGCTTCGGAATATTGATACTGCTTTCGAAGTGATCGTTAGCTGAGAGTCAAAGAAATGGTGAATGTATGAAAATAACGCTGGGTTTTATACGTTTACAGAGGATTGAAAATTTTTAAAGAGCGCGGACCTGACGGGAAACACCAGGATTGTACTGTGTGACACTGAATTAGGAGTGGTGAAAAAACAGCATGAAACGCCGACGCGGGAAAAACATAGGAGAAAATGACGTCGTGAGTCAAGTAGGTCAATCCTTCTGTAAAGCTATAAAAAAGACAATCTTTTTACATAAAAATCATATTTGCTCCAGGATGGTTCGAATTCTTGTCTGCCCTCACTGCGCAAGCAGATTCCAGATAGAGTGTGGGAAATGTTTTGCCATACTTGAGTATCTTGGACAGAAACATAACTGTCCAGATCCTGATGAAGGATATTATGATGATGATGAAGGTTCATCGACTTGTTGTGAACACTGTGGGTGTGAAATCACCCCAGTGGATCGGCTAGAAGAGTCATAGAACTCGATGTTGTCGTGAAATCCTTCAAAAAAAGCCCTTTTTAGGGCTAACCATTTAGTACGAAAGATATTTCTTTCTCAAAATTGTCAAAAGTAAAAAAAAGTTAAAAACTAGAAAAAAGTCAAAAGTCTCTCTTATATAGGTCTAGATCTACATGCAGGGAGGAAATATTCCCGTAAAATGGTCTTTACAAGTGTATGAACCAATAATTATTCCAAGTTATTTTTCTGGACATAAATTAACGAAAGTGTCAAGGAACTGTCTTTCTTTTGTTAAGGAAATCAGGGATATTCACCCTATTTCACATGTACAAATCTACGAAAGAAAAATGCTTTCTACTTTCGACAACGCTCAAAATTCGAACTCACACCCTTTGATTTCAAGATCTAGAATCTAGCTCGTCATTCGAATTAATACATCTATATATGTTCCACAAATAATTCACGTCGCTCGTATTGAGGCTTTGCCTTTTTCATATTACTTAAGCGTATAGAGGTATTTATAAAAAAAGCTTTACTAGACGCTGACGTAGTGTACCTCTGCCCAATGGTCTATTTATAGCAACAGACGCTAGCTAGTGTGATCTAACCCCCTGTCACACTAAACGGCGTTTCCACTGAGTTGGCACGGTGTTGTTCAAGTTCCCAGAGTGCCAAGAGATCGCAGGAAAAATGCGAAGCTCCGTGGCCTATTATCGCGTTCCTGATGTTGATGAAAAAAGCAAGAAGGAAATCAAGTACATCGATATCTGTTCTCTGTACCCTTATGTTTGTAAACACAAATCCTATCCTGTAGGTCAGCCAGAAATTTTATCTGCTGAGAATATTGACATGAACAATATTCGACAATATGAGGGCTTAATCAAATGCAAAGTTTTGACTCCAACTGATTTGTTTCACCCCGTTCTCCCAGTTCACTGTAACAACAAAATGATGTTTCCACTCTGTATGAAATGTGCAGAAGAAAGTTCAAGCATTTGTAGCCATGGTGAAGAAGAGAGGGCTTTGGTCGGAACTTGGGTTACTTTTGAATTATTCAAGCCTCTTGACTGCGGTTATCGATTATTGCAAGTGTATGAAATTTGGCATTTCAATTCTGTGTCAGATCAGTTCTTTAAACGTTATGTGGACAATTTCTTGAAAATTAAGCAAGAAGTCAGTGGTTATCCAGATTGGTGTCAATCAGACTCAGAAAAAGATCACTTCGTTTGTGAATATGAGAAGACGGAAGGTGTTCGTCTTGATCCAAGTTGTATTCAAAAAAAATCCTGGGAGAAGGTCATTTGCTAAGATTATGTTGAACTGTCTTTGGGGAAAATTAGCTCAGCGTGAAAAAATGTCCCAGACGGAATACATCAGTGATCCGTCTAAATATTTTGAATTAGTCACCAATCCCAATTTCATTGTAAAGCATGTAGAAATCTTTGACGGACTTATTTTTTATGCTGTATTGTAAAAATTCATTGTGAATAATTCATTGTGAAAAAATATTTCAGTGTGATTTTTTTCATTGTCAAGAAAAATGTTTTTTATGCTGTATTGTAAAAAATGTTTCATTGTGAATTTTTTTCATTGTCAAGAAAATTTTTTTATGGTGCATTGCAAAAAAAAATGTTTCATTGTTTAGTTCTGTTCAATAAAAATGCTTTCATTTTCAATGATGTTATCATTTTATCATTAGCCTTTAAAGAGTAAAGTAAAAAAATATGGATGTACAATCCATATTATTTCAGCATCCTTGTAATATTTTCATCACAGGGCCGAGCGGTTGTGGAAAAACAGAGTTCGTTCATAAATTAATTGAGTATCGAGAAGACTTGTTCAACATCGTTCCTGAAAGAGTTGTTTGGTGTTACAAAGAATGGCAACATGCCTACAGTGTTATGCAGGAAAAGTTTAATTCACAATTTGAATTGATAAAATTCGTGGAGGGAATTCCTGACGATGAAAACGAAATTGTCAGTGATGTATCCATTCCACATTTAATCGTCTTTGATGACATGTTGGGCGAAAAAGATGAGGAAAAAATTAAACTTTGGTTTACAAGAAAAGGTCATCATCGTAATGCAAGTGTGATTTACATCACGCAAAATATGTTTCAGCAATCGAAATCGAGTCGAACCATCAGCCTTAATTCTAGATATATGATTTTATTTCGAAATGAACGAGATAAGAATCAGATTAAAACATTAGCTCGACAAATGCAAGCCCCACATTTGGTACCTGCTTATGAAGATGCTACATTGTCGGATCATGGATATCTAGTCGTAGATTTTCATTCACAAACAAACAAAGAATTAAGACTCCGAACAGATATATTGTACCGTTGGTATACACAAGGTAATGAAAGAGGACCTGTTATTTATTCTTCTGCTTAAAAAAAGTTTCTTTAAGAAAAGTTTTTTTATGCAAAAGTTCTTGCTTTAAAAGAGAATTACATTTTTGAATATAAATCATTTTTTATGATACCCATCCGTGAGTAAACATGGACTTACCACCTACACCAAGTTCGGTTTTAGCTGCCTTGCGAAATTTAAGTCAACAAACCGATAAGCATGAAAGAGAAGTTGTGTTAAAAGCAGGATTAAAAGAAATTTTAAAATGGTTTACATTGGCTGCGCAAAACATCATCGAAAATAAAATCAAATTACCAAAACAAACCATAACGTACATGACAAAACATAGAGCAGATATTGAACAGCTAGCAGATCCGTCCATAGATGAGGAAAGTAAACGCAAAATCATTTTAAAACCTGGAGGGGGTGGATTTCTAGGTGGTGTGATTATCAGAAGTTTGCTGAGATGGGATGGAACAAAAACCATCAGAAAATTTGGAGCTGAAAGACAAACTCGAAAACGTGTTCCACAAAAGCGTGCTCCGCAAAAGAAGAAGTCTCCGCAAAAGAAAAAATCTCCAACAAAGAAGAAATCTCCGAAAAAGCGTACTCCAAGAAAGCGTGCTCCAGCAAAGAAAAAATCTTCAAAGAAGAAGAATTCACCACCAAAGAACCATCCCCCAATTACGATTGATGAAAGATTTGTTACTACCCGAAAACGAAGACCTGTAGGAAGTAACATTTCAGAACATCAACAGTATCCGAAATCCAGAGAGGAAAGAATGAGAAAAAAACTGCAGGATTACGAAAGAAAGTATTCAAGATTCATATTACCAGGCAAAAAATTATCGTTTCAAGAAACCCCCTCCAGCGAGTGGTCTCCAAAGACATTAGCTAAGCATAAAAAAGGGTTAAAAAAATATAAACGAATGTTTTATGATATGGTGAAACACAACCTTGATACGGGGAGATATAATCTTGACGACAAAAATGAGGTGCTCCACCTTGGAAAAGGAAGATCTGTTCCCGTGGATTCATCTTTATCTACAGCCACTACATTAGCCAACGATCTCTATTCACAGTTTCTTAAGAAATTTTAACAACAAATTTTGCCTACAAAAAATTACATTAGTTATAAATGTTAGTGACATGAAACTTTTATTATCATTTAAGCCGAAATCGAGATCAAGTCAACATGAAGAAGAAAACACCTCTGATAAAAAAAACATGGTTCAATGGTTATGGCTATGATACAGGCTAAACCAAAAGCACGTAAAAAACTTGTAAAAGATTCATCGCCCGAAGTGATAAAATGCATATCGGAATGCTGTCATAATGTTTTAAAAGGCAATGCACATTTATCGCCACCTCAGAAGAAGAAATTGTATTCAAGTAGGCAGCATCTCAGACGTTTAGCTTCGAAATCAGTCTCAGTAAAAAATAAAAAACAAATATTAAATCAAAAAGGTGGATTTCTTCATTTGCTTGGTCCTGCATTATTACCATTGTTAGGAAAAGCCGTTATCGGAGGAATAGGAGGAGCTCTTAAGGCCTTGTAATTTTATAATTTTTAATTTTTTTAAAAAATTCGAATTATGTCTGTTAAAAAAATGATTATTGTGCCTTACCAAACCTTACAAAATATGAAACGTTGGAAAGTCGAACAAGCTCAAAAGCCTCGTTTACCACCCAATCCACAAGTTGTAGATGTAGTACATCTTCAACAGGACATGGGCCATATTTTACAAAACACCAATTTATCAGAATCGGAAAAAGCTCAAAAGTATGGTGAAACTTTGTTTAAGTTACAAAATTCTCTTCAAAAAGCAAGACCGACTTTGAACAATTTACTTTCAACGACAAAAAGTGATGATAGTGTACAGAAATCAGCATCTGTTACCTTGCATGATCAAATTTTGCAAAGTGTACCAAAAACCATGAAAAGAAAAGCCGAGTTACTTTTGAATATGATAAAAGATAACAATAATTTAACTTGGGATGAACAAGGAGTTGTGTCATATAAAGGCGGACGCATTCATGGTTCCAATATCATCGATCTTATCAATGATGCAATACGTCAAAGAAAAGGTGTTGAACCCAAAGGTTGGAAAACCTTTTCAAAGGCATTACATGAAAGTAATATTCCGCAAGAAGTCATTGGCAATCCAAGCAGATGGAGGTGGATGCATAAAACTTATGATAAAGCTTATGATAAGTCACTGAGCGACGATGAAGAATCCCATGGTGAGTCCGATTACTTATTTCACACACCAAAAAGTGTACAAAAAACTGCAAGAAAATCGGGTGCAAAAAGTGTTAAAAATCTACGATGAAAACTCCATACATGAAACCTGAAGAAAAAGAAAGACTGAAACAATTCTATACTAAAGAGTTGTTAACTCCACCAGAATCTATAAAAAAGATCCCTACTCGTAAAACGCTTCAGTCATGGGAGCCCTGGTAAAGCCTAAAGTTGATTACGTGTTAAGAAAGTTATTTTATGATCCCAAAAGCACTGTCGCATTTACTGGAATAAACCAATTGTATCACGCTGCAAAATCTGTTTTGAAAGGAATAAGATACAAAGATGTTCAAGAGTGGTTACGAGGTGAATCCACCTATACCTTACACAAACCAATCCGTCGACGTTTCAAAAGACGAAAAACTATTGTAAGTGGTATAGATTATCAATGGCAAGCTGATTTGGCCAATATGCAACATTTAGCAAAACAAAATGATAACAAGAAATATTTACTTTGTGTAATCGATGTGTTTTCAAGATTTTCATGGGTTGTCCCTATTCCAAATAAAATGGGAAAAACTTTGATTCGAGCATTTCAATCTATTGTTCAGAAATCAAAACGAAAACCTTTGGCACTTCAAACAGATAAAGGTTCGGAATTCAAAAACAAACTGTTTCAACAATACTTGAAAAAGAGTCAGATTCATTTTTTCACCACCGAAAATCCAGAGACAAAAGCAAGCCTTGTTGAAAGATTTCAACGAACTTTAAAAACGAGAATGTGGAAATACTTTACGTACAAGAAAACATGACGTTACATTGACGTATTGAATTCTTTAGTTCAGAATTACAACCATACTTTTCACAGAAGTATTAAAACATCTCCTGCAATGGTGACAAAATCAAATGAGGCAGAGGTTTCGAAAAATCTGTATCTTCGACTATCGACAATCGCAATGACGAAAAAGCCAAAATTCAAAATTGGAGATCGTGTTCGGATCAATAAAACAAAACGTACATTTGATAAGGGCTATTTACCAAATTGGACGCAAGAAATATTTGTAATCATTCATGTTAACAAGACATTTTCACCTATCACCTATAAAATTAAAGATTTACAGGGTGAACAAATTTTGGGAACTTATTATGAATACGAACTTCAATTAATAAAAGATGATGAAGTCTATGAAATTGATTCAGTTCTTGATAGACGTACAAGGCGTGAGGGCAAAAAATTAATCAAAGAAATAAAAGTCAATTGGAAAGGCTATCCAAAAAAATTTCAAAGTTGGATACCAGAATCCCATTTGGTGTCTTTGAAGGGAAAAAAATCTTATAGATAAAAAATCTTATAGATAAAAAATCTTATAGATAAAAAAATCTTATAATAAAAAATCTTATAAAAAAAGACAGCACAATTATGATGAATTCACAGTCAAACATTGAGTGCGCGACAGAAAGTATCGATAGTGTTGGTACTAAAAATTACAGCTGCTGTGGAAATCGTGTTCCAAAGAATCAGTTTACATATATTTCACAGATAATAGTCATTTACTCAATTATTGCAACCTCCATAGTACATTTAAGTATTCAAAGTCAGGATCGTGAATTGTGGTTGATACTGTTAAGTAGTTCACTCGGATATATTCTCCCATCTCCGGGGTTAAAATTCACAAAGACAGAACAAAAACAACCAGGACTTGATTTCATTGACAGTAAAAAATAAAATATTAAAAAAATGAATTCGTTTTATGTTACTCTACCTAGCGATAGTTCCATAAACCTTTATCCGAACAACACACAGTACTGTTTTAAAGTTCATTTACCAAAGACAGTTCATATTGATAGGGAAAATTGGGAAGTTGCATTAGTTCAACTTATTACCCCCTCTCAGTTTTTAAACGTAAGTGAACAAGAAACAAAGTTCGAAATTATAACTGCAGATAACGGTTTATACAATGCAGTAGCAGCGGTAGATAAAAAAAAGAGATAATATGGAGATAACTGTATTAAGGCGAGACGATAAAGGTAGAGCAGAAAAATGGTCAATTCTATTTACCTTTCCACCGGGTAGTGACACTTCACCAAAGCATATTATAGAGGTGATCGATGAATTGGTTCAAAATAACCTATCGGGCATCCTTCAAAAGAATTCAATGCTACTGTCTATTAGCTATTCAACCTCATCCAAACGTCCGAAACTTGCAATCAGAAATATTACAAAAACCGGACTCAAATTCCACTCATCGCTGTTTTTAAAACTGGGAGGATCGCCAGAATTTCAACAGGAGGTGATTTATCCGGGTAGAAGATTTTTAAATGCATTTAAATACAGTCCTAACATTGATGCTGGTTACAACCATCTGTTTGTTTATTCAGATATTGCTGAACACACTATAGTGGGTGATACATTTGCTCCCATACTTCGTGTTTTACCGTTCAAACCAACCGAATTAGTTGAAAATAATTATGAAGCCCAACATATCAACCATGATATTACATTACCGCATTATATCCCCGTTTCGAAATCTGATTTCGATACTATTCACATTCAAATAACAGGGGATTCTGGCATATCGTTTCATTTCATTACTGGTAAGACAATCGTCAAGTTACATTTCAGACAGAAAAAATAAAAAAATATTTGATATTTTGAAATAATTAAACTGATACATTGACAAAAAAATGCTGCCAGTTTATCGTGGCGTAAAACATCAGTATGGGTATGGACTAGGTTCCCTATTTAGACCAGCACTTAAAACAGTGACTCCATTGCTTAAACCCTTGATCAAATCTGGTTTTAATGCTATAAAAAAAGAAGGAATCAAACAAGGAATACGTGCAGCAGAAGATATCTTTTTACGTGGTAAAAACCCCAAAAAAGTTGCAGTCTCGCGGGGAAAACAATCTGTTCATAATTTAGCGCAACAGTTAATACCTGGGATAAATAAACGAAAATCACAAAAGACACGCCATTTATCTTCTCGATCTCACAGGGGTAAGATTATTAATAAAAGACAAAGAAATCATTACACTAGACCGAGGCCGCTTGATATATTTGATTGAGAAAAAATCTTTTGAAAAAATCTTTTTTTGAAAAAATCTTTTTTGAAAATGATGCAAAGCGGATCTTGCGAATGCAGTAAATCAGAACTCGATGTTCTTTCTGTACCACCCACATTGACAACGATGCAAGAAAGTCAATGGGTTGAACATTTTCCAATATCATCTTTGACAAACAATTCACCGATAGAATTCATCATACCACCTCAAACCGAACATTGGACAGATTTATCACAATCGTATTTGTATATCAAATTCAAAATCGTTAAAGCAGATGGCAGCAATTTAGATGCCGGCTCAAATGTAGCCCCTGTAAACAATTTCATGCACAGTATGTTTAGCAGTATCGATTTGTATCTAAATAATAAACTAATCAACAGTAATTCAGACACCTATCCATACAGAGCATATATCGAAAATCTTCTGTCATATAATGCCGATTGCAAGAGTACGTTTCTGAAAGCTGGTGTACTTTGGATCGAAGACACCAGTGGGCAATTCGGAGCACTCAACCATGATGGGAATAATGAAGGATTACGAGGGAGAATCGGTGTAATTACACTAAGCAGAACTGCAGAGCTTTTCGGACGATTGCATCTTGATCTATTTCAGCAAGAAAAATATTTACCTAACGGTATTGAAATCAGACTTAGATTAAACAGAGCTTCACTAAACTTTTGTCTTACGGGAGGTACTGGTGCACCAGCTGCAAAAATTGTATTGGAATCAGTCAGTCTACATATGCGAAATGTCGAATTGTTGCCTGTTATTGCGAATGATCTAAATCAAATTATTTCTCAGCAAAACATGAAAATTCCTATCCGCAGAGTAGAAGTAAAGACTTTTACCATTGGTAATGGACTTCAGTCTAAAGTTGAAGATCATTTGTTTCAAGGACAGCTTCCGAAACGTGTTTTCATTGCAATGGTAACAAATGCTAGTTATAATGGAGGTTATGATACCAATCCATTTTTCTTTCAACATTTCAATCTGTCAAAAATAGATGTATCATGTAATGGTCACAGTATTCATAACAGACCCTTTGAGCCTGACTTTGAAAATGGCTTGTATTTGAAATCATATTTGTCAATGTATCAGGCTGTCTCAGCCTTTGGACTCAATAAATCATTTGATATTGCCAAAGAAGATTATGCTGGTGGATACTGTTTGTGGGGGTACGATTTGACAGCTGATCAAGGCAGTGAAGAAGGTCAACTTCACCCTATAAAAACTGGAAGTCTTCGAATTGAGCTTCAATTCGCCCAAGCCTTGGCAGCAGTGGTCAACGTTATTGTTTTTGCTGAATTTGACAATCAGATCGAAATCAACAGTTTGAGAGAAATCATCACAGATTACTAACTTCGGAAAAAAATCACATCAGAAAAAACAGTCCTTTTCAGGACTAAAGAGCATATATAGAAAAAAACGATGCTGGGACTCAGATTTGCTATATCACTGAGAGAAGAAGCAGAAAAAGTGAAATATTCTACTTCAAAGTGCATCTCTACTCGGAAAAATGACATTCACAATAGCTTCGAAAAACATATGATTGAAGAATTACAAAATCTTATTGCCAGTGAAGTTCGCAACCAGTGTTACGGATGTCAAGTGGACCACCCCAGTCAAATACAGCACGATCTGTGTTTATTCAAGAACAGACAAGAACATACGGATATGTTCATAGAAAAAGCTATGATGGAATTAAATCCATACAAAATCATGGAAAAATGGTATCCTGAATTAATGGAAATGAAACTCGATGGCAGTGACTATGTGGAAACCTACAGATTGTGGAAGGATATAAAACAAAACATTTTATCTGAATTTGTGGATTCGTCTTGGTTACATAACTGGTGTAACAAAGTAAAACAATCCTGGGAAGAAAGTGATTAAGAAGAAAAAAACGTGATGCATACTTATGAAATTCAATACATATTGGATCACGGTATCTGGATAAAAAATCTACAGGCGAAAGTCTGTGCAAAAGATCAGTTACCTCGACAGAAACCAAATCATGTTAAAGCTTACATTGTGAATACAAAGAGATCAAATAAACCAGGAGAACACTGGGTGGCAGTGATATTCAACAATAATGACAATGTGCTATACTTTGATTCGTATGGACTACCACCACTTGAGCCAGAAATCATTAACTTTTTAGACAATCATTCTTCAACATGGAGATACAATCGACAAACTCTTCAGAGTCTACAGGGTAAAGTTTGCGGACTTTACTGTATCTTTGTATTGGATGCTGCTGCTAGAGGATACAATATACAGAAATATCTTCAACAGAAATTCCTCTCAACGAAACACCATCGAAACGATCGAGATGTATCATTGTGGTTTAATCAACACTACGGAATTCTATACAAGAAATTTCAGAGACTCAAACCCACAAACAGTGAAAAATGATCTTCTTTTTTTTTTGCTATCAATTCATTGTGAATATTTCATTTTTTGTCTTTTTTTACAGGTCATTGTAAAATATGTTCATTGTAAATATGTTCATTGTTCAGTTCTGTTCAATAAATAAAAGTTCAAAAAAACAATAGAGTTCTTCATTCTGTTTTTCCCCAAGACTTGTCCTACCTACATTTTTTCCCATACATCGGGTCATAACTTTTTTGCTATATTAGCATGAAACGTAGGATGGGAAAAAATGTATGTGCTTTCTGCCAGGTCCGAGCTCTTTAAAAGTTTTCAATCCTCCTTAAACGTATAAAACCCAGCGATATTTTCATACATTCACCATTTCTTTGACTCTCAGCTAACGATCGCTTCGAAAGCAGTGTCAATATTCGGAAGCAGTATCAATATTCGGAAGCAGTATCAATATGGAGGAGATAAATCATCAACTACGTGAGGCTCTCCAAGACTATTTGAATGCCGGTCAGCAGTTATTGCAACTAAACACTCATTTCGTAGGAGAGGAGGAACAAAACCAACTACAACGTATAACACAGCCATACAAAGATCTCGGCGAAAGATTAGTTCAACTATTTTTAAAGACAACGCCGGATGTCATCTTGGTTGATGTCAAATTTGGGAGGAAGATTACTTTCGATAATGGAGCAATGGTAATCAGAAAAAGAGTTGAAGCATGCCCTATTTGTCAGGCGAATTTCGGATGTTGTCATTAGAAGTGGAAAAAAACAACGTGAGATGAAAAAACACAACCTCCAAAACAAAACAGTCCTTTTCAGGACTAACCATTTAGCACGAAAGTTCTATCTTTTCTTCAAAATTGTCAAAACTCAAAAAAGACTTACAATCAAAACTAAAAAAAGTCATAGAATAGTCAAACTCTAGTTTTTTCTGACCCGAACAAGAAAAAATGTAACAAAACTACGGGTTGGTCAACAATAAACATTTGTTATTAGAAATAAAACGGTAATTCTGATTGGACAACATTAATTCAGAACCAAAACGGTATGAAACGCCGACGCGGGAAAAACATAGGAGAAAATGACGTTATGAGTCAAGTAGGTCAATCCGTCTGAAAAGCTATAAATCTCTGCGATATATTTTCCATACATTTCATTTTTCGCAATGGCTTCAAGACCAACACTCGACAGACGTTTCACTTGGATGGATGCCGAGCGAAAGTTAAGAAGAGCGAAGAGACAGATCATTTTGCTTAATCAACGCTTAGTTGAAGTAAAAAAGCGTTACGAGAGGGCTGAACTTGCAAATAACAGGGTGTTCTGTTATAACCTTCGGATGAAGGAATTGATCATTGAAGGCACGCTTGAAATGTATTTTCAGTATGTTATTTCAAAAACTGAGCAGGTAGACCGTCTTTTCCGCGAGCAAATCGCCGCTGAAAGGACTGAGTCAGACAGCGAATCGACTGATACTGAATAAACATTTTCAAGTTGATTCCTTCTCTCTAAAAACAGCCCTTCTCTAAAAACAGCCCTTTTCAGGGCTAACCATCTTCAAGAAAAGATCTTTCTTTCTTCAAAAATTGTCAAAACTCAAAAGACTTACAATCAAAAGCCTAAAAAAGTGTCCCATTGCACATAAACATATAAACACTAAACTCCGATTAATTTTTCTCATTCACCATTAACTATCGTAAAGCTGAGTCAGTATCCCACAATGTTTGGATTGACATTTTTCCTCTCATTGCTCTTCTGGTTAGAAGAAAGAGAACGTTTCAGATATATCAGATATGAAATTGAGCATCTGCTACAAATGCTAGATACAATGGAAACAATCGAAAGAAAGAGAGGAGGATAAAAAAGTGTATTCTGCACAAAAACAGCCCTTTTCAGGGCTAACCATCTTCAATGAAACATCTTTCTTTTCAAATTGTCAGAAGACTCACAATCAAAAAAAGTCATAGGATAGTCAAACTCTAGTTTTTCTGATCAGAACAAGAAAAAAATGTAACAAAACTAAGGATTGGTCAACAATAAAACATTTACAATTACAAATAAAACGATAATTCTGATTGGATAACATTAATTTGGAGCCAAAACAGTATGAAACGCCGACGCGGGAAAAACATAGGAGAAAATGACGTCATGGGTCAACTAGTTCAATCCTCCTGTAAAGCTATAAAACCCAGCGTTATTTCCATACATTCATCATTTTCTACGACTCGCTATAAGATGGAAACAACACTTAGAGATATGGACTTTTGGGAGCTCGCTCAATTGCCAAGGAGGAAGAAGGAGGTTGTCGTACCGAAAACTGAAACCTGGGATGATGATAACGAGCCAGCGTTTTCGCTGCGGTTCAACCTAAGCGAGCAGGAGTTAAAAAGGTTGAAGAGGCGGGCAGCGAGTAGCTGCCCAGCCTGCAGAAAAGTTGGAGGTTGTGCTTAAAAACACAACCTCCAAACCAGGTCCTTTTTAGGACACCCCAACAGCCCTTTTCAGGGCTAACCATCTACCATGAAAGATCTATCTTTCTTCAAATTGTCAGACGAAAGTTCTATCTTTTCTTCAAATTGTCATTTCTTCAAATTGTCAGACGAAAGTTCTATCTTCAAATTGTCAGACGAAAGTTCTATCTTCAAATTGTCACAGCTCTTTTCAGAGCTAACCCAACAGTCCTTTTCAGGGCTAACCCAACAGTCCTTTTCAGGACTAACCATTTAGCACGAAAGTTCTATCTTTTTTCAAATTGTCAATCTTCTTCTTTCTTTTAGAAGAGTTACACTCCGAAGAGTTACACTCCAGAGAGTAAAAAAAAAAACTCAGAAAAAAGTCTAAGTCCAACTCAGTGCTTAGGCTTTTAGAGAGAAAAAAATCATCCATAGGTGAAAAAAAAACTAAGTCCAACTCAATGGTCAGGCTTATAGAGAGAATAAATCATTCATAGGGTAAAAAAACTAAGTCCAACTCAATGGTCAGGCTTTTAGAGAGAAAAAATCATTCATAGGGTAAAAAAACTAAGTCCAACTCAGTGCTCAGGCTTTTAGAGAGAGAAATCATCCATAGATGCAGAAAAAAACTAAGTCCAACTCACTGATATAGGGACAAATTCCCCTCAGGGTAGGCAACCTTGGCTCTGTAGGGTAGGTAGCCTGGGGCTCTACAGGGTAGGTAGCGTAGGGACACGGCGGATCGGCCGTGTCCCTACGCTACCTCCCTATACTACTAACATGATCATTTCAATCTCCTAGGAAAACTGAAAGATAAAAAGGCGAACTCTTATAGGTTGACTTTATAAGAAATTTCTGTCACTCTCTATCAAAAGTGGGCCTAAAGCATATGCAAAAAGTATCGACCCAGGTCAGCCCCAGTCTGCGCGGGCTGACCTAGGGCGGAACCTTTTGCTATCGGTAAATTTTCTGCATATCCAAGGACCATTCTGTCGCAGAATATAACCGTTTGTTTCACAAATGGGCTTAAATGGTCCACAATTTTTTATATCTTACTTGGTATATTGGATCATGGAGATGCATTAAACCCCCTTTTGCCAGAAAATGGCTCATTTTCAACCGTGTCCAACCAATGTCATTCTACTTATACCATTTCAGCGTGTGGTGACCCACCAAATGTGTTACACGGAGCATTTGTAGACAAGTACAGTGACGCTGGACACTTCCAACTCGTTTGTAACGAAGGATTTTACCCGCAAGAAGGAAAAGTGTATATCAGCTGCTTACCAACTGGACAATGGACTTCTACAGCCGCTGTGTGCAGAACCATACGTAAATAGATATAAGCAGTGCTCTGGGAAATAGGTTTTCCAAATGCATAAAATCACACAAGTCGTGGCATAGTCCATTATGTCTTAAATATGACTGAATTATAAGGTAGCACGGTACTTTGAAACGTAGAAAGTTTAACGAAAGCAAAACATTTCGATCCAAGTTAGTCTGCACTGACTGCGCAGTCTGACATGGGTCAATACTTTTGCAAATGTATTAAACGGTCTATTCACGGAGCCTGACAGATATAGAATCTTCATGTCTATCTCATAATAGCCCATTCGGCAAACCTCAGGTGATCAGTTGATCAAACCCCTCTGCTGTATTACGATGGGTGATATGTACCTACACAGCCGAAAAAAGGCCGGTTTACCGTTCTTATAATTGTAAGACTCTAGTTTAAAAAAAAGATACGTGTCTAAAGTTTTCTGTCAAAATCTTTCTGAGTATGTATCCGTTGAGATACAGTTAGTACATTCAATTTTTAACGTGGCGTATCAATTCCGTTGGCAGTTTTCACCGACAGGTTGATAGATGTGAATATTTTGGCCGCTATTATTGATGCCGCTACTAATCGATTTTCATGCGCTGCCAAGTTTAAGATCATGTGACTGACAGTACTTCCAAATGAATCTTTGATACAGACGAGATTACATGTATTTACGGTATAGGCCTAGTTGTGATGATTTTTTATTGCCCTGTTGAGCACGGTACCTCAGTCGGTAAGGTATATGTTTTGAAACCAGTGCGTCGCTGGCTAAAACCCCCAGCTAGGCCTGAGTTTTTCCGAGAATTGGTGATCGTCATTGCGACAGGTTTCATTCTTCTTTCACCGCTGATCATTGTTTCGAAAAGTGGGAAAGTAGCCATTGGCTTGTGATGAATATTGTGCGATATACTGGTAAAAAAAAAAAACTCGAGGAGAGCATGAATTGGTGCACTGGCCGCCACGAAATAACTGAAATGATGTTGAAAACGATATTAAACACAATATATAGAGGATATTTGTTTTTTTCGGTGAAAGATCGAAATTTATTTCATCGAGTGAACACCATCGGTAATATTTTCACGAGTGGCTGGCTGCGCCACTCGTGAAAATATTACCGATGGTGTTCACTCGATGAAATAAATTTCGATCTTTCACTGAAAAAAAACAAATATTCTATTTATTTCATGCTTTTAACCCTTTCTGGGAGGAGCTTTATCAAAATCCAGTACAGTTCTTTTCCGTTATTCCCCGTGGCGTACCCCTCCCGCATAGCAACGCATTACAATATTACGTCAAGCGCGAGAAATGTAAGGTAAATGATGTCATATTTCCATCTGGTTGTGAGGCACGCGCAATTTACCTAGGCAACAAGAACATGAAAATCGGTATTTTCACTGGTCGTACCCGTGTAATATCGAAAAATATTTTCACTGCTATTTCTCGATATCCTACCGGAAAGCATGAAATAAAAACTAAGCTTGTTGCCCTATCCTTAGGCTGCTAGTTTAATTCTGTACGAGTCTAGAAAGTTTTAGACTTTTCCATGTCGCAAGCCTTTTCAAATTTTAAGCGCCAAATATATTGAGCCATGCTCTGTAAAAGAAAGGAGTTAAATGCATCTGCAAAAAGTATCGACCGCACAGTCTGACTTGGGTCGATACCTTTTGCTATCGGTCAATTTTCTGCAAGTCAAAGGATCAGTATACCTTACGATTTGGACCGTAGGCAAACTTGATTTTATGGACACATAATTATGTGATGATTTAATTTGTATAATGGATCACAGAAATGCATTAAACCCCCTTTTGCCAAAGCATGCCTATCATAAACCTAGCACATTTCAATTCCTGCAAAAAATAGCATTAATTTAAACTCAGACAGTTTTTATCTCATAGGCTTCACTGAACAAGCGATGCAAGATTAGACTGCACATTCTTAGCAGTCTGATCTTGATGTACATCGTCCGCAAAGCTCAATCGGTAAAGTACAGGACTGAGTACAGGGGGGTCGCAGGTTCGAATCCCCAGCTCGACTCGTTCCTTTTCCTGGACTGCTGATAGTCATTGCCACAGGATTCATTCGTCTCTCAAGATGATCATTTTTTTCCACAATAGTTATGTGGGAAAGCAGCCAGTTGCTAGAGAAGATCATTGTGCAAAGTAACAGTAAAAGAAAATCTTGGAGAGCATGATTAGATGCACTGGCCGCCGCCATAAATATGTAACTAACAGACAATTCAAAACGGCGAAAAAGACCATTCAAATAAACATTTTTTTTTTTTTCATTTTAAAGCTATGACTGGACATACGTTCTACACAACATTTCCAAAAGTGGGAACAGATGAAGGAAATGACGAAAAAGAAGTCTTTCGCCAAATTTTCATCACATCGCCGAACCCAGTGAATGTACATTTTAGATCCCGAATACAGTCAGCCCACCGTGACGTACAATCAGATGCTCTGATTGTGCAGAACTTTTCAACAGAATTTAAACACACATTGAGCGATGAAATAGAGGGTAAAGTTATAAAGATAACATCTGATCAGTCCATCAACGTTCACACAATGATCATAAAGCAATCAACGACGGAAATAGCATGTGACTCTTTCTCCGTACTACCAGAGGACAGACTTGCACGCGAGTACATTCTTGTCACCACTGAAATGACCCCCCAGTTTTTTGTGATCGGAACCGAAAATGAAACAACTGTGGAAATCAACCTCGTGAATCAGGACATGCCTTTAAACATTTCTATCGCCGAATATGAAGTATTTACCCTTTTCAGAGGTGACAAGAACAATGCCGTAAACCAAGATTTGACCGGAAGTATCATCACCTCTGATAAAGATGTGGCTGTTATTTCAGGAGGTTTCTTTGCCTCTATTCCGAGTTCTACTGGTATGAGAAATCGCGACACGAGTGTTGAACAGATGATTGGCGTTACCGATTGGTTAAGAACATGTGTCCTAGCTCCCTTCCAACCGCGGGATGAATTCGAGTTCAAAATTATTGTCAGTGAAAATGACACAGAAATTGATATCATTACAATTGATTCAACCACTACTGTTTCGTTGAATCGTTCAGAAAAATTTGATACAGTTCAGAACGACGGAAGCCCTGTATTCGTCCAGGCTACAAAACCAATGATGGCGGTGATGTTTCCTATAAGCAGTACAGAAGACAGTAACTATATGGGTGATTCATCAATGGTACAGTGCCAATACCCAGAGCGTTATTTGAACTTCTATACTTTCTTTGTACCGGCTGAGTTTCACAGCTATGTCCGTATCGTAATTCAAAACGAGTATACAGCCGATCTGCGTCTAAATTCCGTGGCGTTAAAACCAAACGAAACGCTACATATTACAACTCCAGGAGGCACTATTTATGCAATTATCTACTGTTCCGTAAAGGCAAATACAGACAACACATTAGAAACTACAAGCGGAGTGAGATTTGGAGCAGATCTTCATGGTTATCAGATAGGAGCCCAATACAGCCACAAGATAGGGGAATTTTACGGTTGACTTTGTTAATTTCATTCTTTTTCTGGATGAATGGAATATTCGCTCCGTGTGTGTGTTAGAGAGGGGTGTGTATGATATACAGAAAAAAAGAAAAACCAACATTCCGCTTGACAGATTCAACAAAACATATTCACCTCAGTATAGGCTTCGGACCCACTTAGTAATGCACAACGCTGACTTCAGTGACGGATAAGTTTGTTTTCTATAATAGCCACGCTCTGGCAAAAGCGGGCTTGATGCATCTCCGTGATTCATGATACCAAGCAAGTCATCACATACTTATGGATCCATAATGTCAACTTAATCATGAGGTAGACTGGTCCTTGGACATACCGAAAATTGACCGATAGCGAAAAGTCTCGGCCCAGGTCAGCCTGCGAGGACTGACTAGGGTCGATACTTTTCGCAGATGCATTAAGCCCCTTTTCACAGATCATGACTCATATTTATTATATTTTAGTTGCGTTCCCGGAAATAGGGGGTTTGTTTATTTATCAAACAATCCTGTCTTTCATCGAATCTGAGAAAAGAAGGCATCTGAGAACAATTTGGGTAAAGGAGAAAATGCCGGTAACCAGCATTTTCTCCTTTTCCCGCAATATTTTCTATCCTTCCAAAGAACAATTTAATCATTTGAGTAAAATTAATTTTACCGTATGAAAATGAGCCGTGCTCTGACAAAAGGGGGCTTAATGCATCTCCGTCATGTATCCGATTCTAAACAAGACATCACATGATTAGGGATCCATAAAAATTCATCTTGTCTAACAACCGACCGTATCATAAGGCGGATTGATCCTTTGACATTCAGAAAATTGACCGATAGCGAAAAGTTTCGGCCCAGGTCAGCATGCGCGGACTGTGCAGGCTGACCTGGGTCGATACTTTTCGCAGATGCATTAAGCCCCCTTTTCACAGAGTATGGCTCAAATACTTTTAATTTGAAAAGATACTAACACTTTGCCGTTTGGTAAAGAGTTACTACGTATTCGTGTTCCATTATACAAAGCAAGTCGTCACATAACTTGTATCCACTTAACCCACCGAATTATGAGAGACTGGCATGCTGAAAATTCACCGATAGCAAAATGTTTCGAATCAGTTCCGCACACGCTGACACGAGTCATTCAACCACCTTTTCACAGGGCATCATTCAGATTGTACTTGATCAGAGATAATATTTTTGTAATGGTATACTTAAACCGCAAACACTGGACACACCTGCATGCTGAAGAGGTAGGACAGCTCCTTGTTGAAGTACCTATACATAGTCCGCCCAGGCTGACCTATGACGAAACCTTTTGCTATTGGTCAGTTTTCTGCATGTCCAAGCACCATGCTACTCCATAATTCAGTCGGTTGTAAGACAAAACTGATTTTTATGGATCCCTGAGTATGTGATGACTTGCTTGGTATCGTGTATCATAGAGACGCATTTTGCCGGAGCATGGCTAATATATAACAGTTTAAAATGCACAATTAGCTAATACATGCTGAAGTTCTGAAGGGGAGGAGAAGTCATGTTCATTAGCAAATGGGTTATTTGAGCGCAGATTAAGAGAGACAGATTAAAAGTAAAAGATTCTCGACTCCTCTATACATGTGAGCTATGTTCTGGCAAAAGGCGGCTTAATGCATCTTCGTGACCTATGAATGAAAGCAAGTCATCACATAATTATAGTCCCATTAAATCCATTTTGTCTAACAATGGTCTGAAGCATGAGGTACATGTAGAACGGTCCTTTCAAATGCAAAAAATTGACCAATAGCAAAAGGTTTCGACCCAAGTCAGCCTGCGCGGACTATGCAGGCTGACCAGGTCGATATTTTTTGCCGATACATTTAGCCCACTTTCACAGATCATGACTCATATTTTGAACGCTGTTGCAAAAAATGTGGTTCAAATCATGATACTTGCCATAAAAAGAATAGGAAATACTGCGGGAGACAGAGAATGTTGATTACCTTCATTTTTTCCATTTCTCACAATGTTTACAACAGTCGTCTTTCTCAGGGCTGGTAGAATACAGGACTGTTATGAAAGGGTTAAAGTAACCCAAAGAATTAACGAAACATATACCTAGAACACATACATTTGAGCCGTGCTCTGTGAAAAGGGGGCTTAATGCATTTGCGAAAAGTATCGACCCAGGTCAGCCTGCGCAGTCCGCGCAGGCTGACCTGGGCCGACACTTTTCGCAATTGATCAATTTTCTGTATGTCCAAGGACCAGTCTACCTCATGATTTAGTCGATTATTAAAAAAGGTGGCTGTTATGGATCCATAAGTATGTAATGGTTTGCTCGGTGTGATGGATTACGGAGATGCATTAAGCCCCCTTTTGCCAGAGCATGGCTCATTTCTTTTTTCTTTTTATAATTCATTTAGATCTTTATACTGTTGTTTGCTTAGGCATACCTCGAAGATAATCTTTCAAGTTTCAGGTTTAGTGATTGTACGAGTCTGGTATTTTCACCAGTTTTCTAATTGAGTTTTACTTACTATCGTCGACACCGGTTCCCCATATTGGCGACGCCCCAAGTGGGCTGATAGTTACTAGTATGTTATGGGAGATGGTTAAAGCTACCGGACGAAACCCGTACTAATTTACACCTTGCTCTTTAACTTGCTCGATATTATAGCACCGTCACGCAGGGCCTATGTCAACGTCTCATCCGAAAGACTGTTTTTCTTTTTTTTAAGTTGGCAAGCCGTCAGAATCGAACCCACAGAGGCAAGTGTCTCGGTTTTTATCACTTACAAGTCTCACGCCTTACCACTTGAGCCATTCCAGCCGACATATTGTATATTTGGCGCTGAAAGACGGTTAACGACTGGCCCGACAAGGCTTGGTTTAAACTGTGTGATTCCTTGAAGATCAACTCTAATAATTATTATTATACTTTCTAGACCAATTTTTTTTTGTTTGTTTTTCTTTTAAGTGATCCTCTTACAAGTTCTGACAATTGGGGTATTTTATTGTTTACAAAACGCTAATACCTCAGACTCTTTCATATATAGGCAAAAGATTCTGCAGAAGACAAATGTAGCTAAAATAATGGAAGCTGCCCTAGAAAAGACAACAAAGCATTGTGAGACGGAGCACATGATGGTTACCAGAATTTCAACCCTTCAGCTGCTGAGCGCGACTGCTGGGGCGCCTTTGCGGAAAGTGCAGATCAAGATCAGACTGCACAAAACGTGCAGTCTGATCTTGGATCTACACTGTCCGATACGGTATTTTTTCCCGGTGAAAACAAACCTGAAATTGCAATATTTTGGTTTTTTACTATAGAATGAACATTTTCGTTTCATTTATTCCGCAGCTTAAGGGTTAACAATTTCTCACGATGTTTTCAAAAGCTTTCTATCTCAAGGTCGTTAAATTCGGGATTGTGTGCTAAAGGGTCAATTCCTAATTTCTCACTGGAACCCAAGTATTATTCACGAGAACCGTCTCGTTGAGATAGTTCCAGTAAGTAACAACAACATACATGTAGATTTCAGCTATGCTTTCAATGGGGACAAGTCATTATTTAGTTGTTTGGTAGAGAGTTAAAACAAATTAGATCCCTGAAATGAAATCGGTATGATAATGTAATCGCTGCTCATAATAAGCAATTACTGCATTTGTCACACTGTTTACTTCTACCAGCATCATAATAACTACTCTAATCAAAGTAATCATTTTTTTCTCTCAAATCTATTATACAACATAATGATTTAATGGTTAGCTAAACCATTATTTTTTTTACTGAATAAAGTTGAATGGAATTTAAATCTAGCCTTTTTTCCAATTTTTATATTTTAAACAGATGCTTTTTACTAGTAGTGTATCATCACAACTATATCCTAAATAGACCCCCCTAATCCCCAATTCACATCCCAAGTTGTTTTCTAAAAGTAGGCGTTCGCGGAATAAACCCCTAAGATATCTGTCGATTAAAGGTACACGCTTCGTCGCGTTTTCTTATCACGGGTCTTGTAAATCCAATCTCCTTGACAACAAAGTACGTGTAAAACGGGTATTTTGTACTCATATTGTGCTAATTAGAAGCACGGAGAAATTTAGTTAGTAATAATACTGTCATAAATGTCTTTTGTGATGACCAAGTACAACGGATATCAATAGAACTTCCAAGTTCCTGACTTGTATACTATAAAAATTTGTGCAAAATTTCTTCACCAAAATCACTTTTTCTGGGGTCTTGAAATACTTATCATATCACAATGTAATTCTGATTTTCATTTCTAAGTGTGTGTTTGAAAACGCGCTGTTCTAAATGCTTTTCAAGATATTATCCGGCATAGGCAAAAAAACACGAAAACCCATGACAAATCTGACTACAAGTATCAAATTGACATCGTCCGATCATAACCCCTTCAAACTGACTTTTTTTAACCTTCATAACCTTTTTAAATAGCTGACTTGTATAAACGCTATATAAGTCATAATGTGGAAGCTGGAATATCAGTAACTACGAAAAAGGTCAGATGAATTCTTATGAAATAAACATAACGTAAATTGAAAAGGGGGTCTTCACTTGTCGGCGTGAGTGCTCCAAAATTTGTGTTAAAGATAGGGAAAATAACTGAATGGGTACAACTTCAGTAATTATTTTCAAGTGGCATAAGAATTGGCACCGACAATACAATGACAAATTGTTATTTTTACAGTTAATTCCATACTTTTGGATGGTATGAATTAAATTCAAATACGGTTTTAACATCCATTGTTTACTTTTGGCTGCTATTGCACCTTTAATTTTCATCTTATGGTAAACACTGTTACAACATTATGATTATAAATTAGGGTATTCAAAAAGAGAAAAATAAATAGAATAATTTGATATACATGTAATTGGTTATTCATATAATTACTACAACTCATGAATAGTCCTCGTATCTCACAAAACAAAATTAGTATTTTCAATAGAAAAAAAAATAGTTCCAATTTACAACAATCATATCATAGTTCCAATTTACAACAATCATATCTGATTTAATTGTAAATTCCTTGATTAGCCATCTGATTGGCTGGGACATTCTGTCTGAGACACTGTCTCAGCCATTCAGATAGCTAGATGTGGAATTCAGAATTAGAATTTCAGGAAAAAGGTGGGCTACATTTCAATAAACCGCATAGATTTATGCAAGTTATTTGGGGTTGTATATACACACATAGGATCCCTGTTTTATGCAAATGTATGAAATGGCGTATAGTTATGCATATATTTACTCAAATCGTAAAGTTATGGAGTTTAGAGAAACTTGTTTTCAGACTTGATGCTTGCTTACCTAAAATGTGTATGCAAATTTTGTGCTTATTATTTCATTAGTGAAAAGCAGCCCTAGTGAGTACAAACGCAGGTATAGTAATGCCCAAGCTGCTTTGTTAGAATCTTTCGAAACTTGTCAGAATCTGTAAATCCAAGATCAGATTGCACTTTTTGTGATATTTATCTACAGTCTGCAAAGATCATTAAACTTTGAATAGTACTATAGGAACTTTGAGTCACTAACCCTCATTAAATAAGAATATACTGAATTCTTTCATTGATGCAAAAAACATTGCACCAGAGAACTATGATCTCTCTTCTCCATATTTGGTACTCTTACTATTCTATACTGTACATTTAATCCAAAAAGACAACAAAACTATACTTATGATAGCAGTTACATCTATAAAGGGGTGGATAAGTACTTGTGCTGCAACAAAGAAAAATTATTTGGTGTGAGCAGTATGTCTATTTTCCACAATGTCAGTCTGTAGAATTCAGGAGCAATACAGCATTTAAAAACACCTCATAAAAATAAATTCATATAAAAATAAAATAAGCTAGAAATACATACACAGTAGAAAAAAATTGTTCTAAGTATTTTGTTCAGTGTATTTTATCACAGTTTCTTAAAAAACAATATTTACCAATTTACCTATTACTACACCTGCTAGTTTCAGACTTGAAAAACTAAGGCAAGTAACACTTAGAATAAAATGTTTGACGGAAAGGAAAAAAAAATGGACAAACATTGTAAGCAAAGGAGAAATTGTTTAACACAAGCAATTCTTTCAACAACTATAAAAAGAAGGGTCTAAAAACTCATGAAAAAAAATGTTTTCCTTCTTTCACACATATTTTTCCTTTGTATCACATGTATGAGAGTTTTCGTAAATCTGAAAATATCCTGTACAGATTTAGGTTAATATTCTAAATAGATAAAACAGAATTATAGATAAATTAACAAAAGGTTACACAAACATCACAATCTTTTGAGGGTTAATTTCTCTTATCTGGAATGTCAGTCGAAAATCAGAGTGTATGACAAGTTGATAACATAACCCTGTACCAATTATCCTTGTTCTTACAGCCCTCAGGTTTAAATCTTTTCAAAACATTGTAGCAAAAGAAGAAAATGCTGGTAACCAGCATTTTCTCCTTTTTCTCCAATGTTTGATATGCTGTCACTTGGAGATCCCACTATTTCAGCCAAATTTAACTTGTAATCTGCAAATACTTTTAATTTGGGTAAGTCTAAAATTTTATTGTCTGCTAAAGGGTTAGGTTTTCTAATATATGTAGATCTATATGGGCTATGCTCTATGAAACAAGGGTTTAATGCATTTGCAAATGGCATTAACCCATGTCAGCTTCCACAGTCCATGCAGGCTGACATGAGTCAAAACTTTTTGCTTTCTGTAAATTTTCTGCATGTGAAAGGACCATTCTAACTCATGATTCAGTCGTTACCAGTATTAGACAAAATGGATATTATTGATCCCTGATTATGTGATGACTTGCTTGGCATCATGCCCCATGGAGATGCATTAAACCCTTTTTTTGTCAGAGCTTGACTCATACCTTTTTACCAAGCTGCAAAAAACTGCTTAAATTTATTGAAATGAAAAGACCATTTCATCATGACAAACACTTGCACCATTTCCCCGAAAAGCTTTCCATCCATGATAAATAAATGTTTTCTATGATAAGGATGTTTGCAACTGTTTGCCTGTTTGTTGCTTACAATAAACTGGAAGTGAAATGTACAATTACAGAATTTTCTTACGCAGCAAGAATCACAAAAGCACCAGGAAAACCACTACAGCATATTTCTTTTATTATACACCTACACGTTTTCAACGACAAAATATTGCAAGTAATTGAAATTTTATTCGAAAACAATAAACAAAACAAATAACGGTGTAGTAGCCAGTTTCTTCGTCTTTATGGCAGATGAATATCACAGCATGAAATTTTGACCAATCAAATTGCAAATGAGTACATACACATACCATGTGCGAGTTACATCATTATTACGTCATCATGCCATATTTGGAACCGTATTTCACAGTGTGTAGATACTGATTTTTTTTTCTGTTGTGTGCGATATTTTATCCATGTGCGACGCATATATTTGAGCCCCAAAATTTTTAAGTATATAACAAACCTATTAAGTTAACATCAATTGTGAAACAAAATAATTCTTACAACCTATGCCAATCACTCTGGCTTATTACTACCTTGAAACCTTAACCCTTTCCCAAATGACAAAATTTAGATTCTTTCAAGTTCAAAACATTGGCAGACTACAAATTCAATATTGGTACAAATGAGCTCAAGCTCTCTGATAGAGTAGAAAACATTGTGAGAAAAGGAGAAAATGCTGGTTACCAGCATTATCTCCTTTTCCCATAATGTTTTCAAAAGTCTCTCTCTCACTGTCGTGAAAACGCGGGATTGTTTGGTAAAGGGTTAAGCAGTATTTGCGCCATGATGTTGGTATTTCAAAAGGTTAGTGTTTATCAATATGCAGATATAGCATTGTACTCTGACTTGACCTATTTAGTTCACCATCAACATATAAAAGGTTAACAAACATTACAGTACAAGCACAGTACAAGTGAGGACCTACTCTTATTATGTAACAAATTTTTAGACTTTTCCACATTGACAGCAACTGCAGACAAAATTGATTATGTCTCAACTAATGGTATTTTTTGAGAATGAGACGAAAACATTAAATCAATAGGAGAAAACCCTGGTTAGGAGCACTTTCTGCTTTTCTCACAATGCTTTCTACAGGCTTCCTTTTCAATCAGTTGCTTAATTTAACACCCAGTATCCCACCTTTTCCATCTCTCATATACACATACAAGCCAGCCTTTGAACCATGTTCTGTATTTAGATCGCTGTTGTCATGGAGATATGCTACATGAAATGACCTTGGCCCCTTTGCTAGAAAAGGTAAAACTCCCTTCAGTTGTCCCATATTGTCAAAGTAGAATACATGTTCATGATAGTTCCTCTGCTCTTCATTGAAGCACATAGTGAGAGAAACAAGGAGTCCCACTGAAAAGTAATATAAAAACTAGAACTTGTTTTTCTACAAAAAAACAGATGTCTCCCCATTTTTTGGTGTCAGAAGGACTGATATGTGACCAAGGCAATTTCTAACTGAAATAATGGTCATTTATCTCTAACGGTTTTCGAGTTATAGAGCCGACATGAAATTGTATGTAAAATGAGTAAGGAAAATAATCAGGGGGAAATAACTCAAAAAATATACAAGCCAGAGTTATGGATCTTGTGCATGGCATTTCGTCTCATGGTGCTTTACAAGTGTGTGAAGTGCTATCAAAATATCTTAAAAGGTTTTCGAGTTATAGAGGGGACAAGGTTTGTGACGGAAAATAATCAAAAGGAAATTACTCAAAAAACATACAAGCCAGAGTTATGGTTCTTGTGCATGACATTTCGTCTCATACTGCTTTACAAATGTGTGAAGTTTTATCAAAATATCTGAAAAGGTTTCCGAGTTATTGAGCGGACACGATTTGTGACGGAAAATAATCGAAGGGAAACTACTCGAAAAATAGACAAGCCAGAGTTATGGTTCTTGTGCATGACACTTCATCTCATTGAGCTTTACAAATGTGTGAAGTTTTATCAAAATATCTTAAAAGGTTTTCGAGTTAAAGAGTGGACACAATTTGTGACGGAAAATAATCAAAGGGAAATAACTCGAAAAATATACAAGTCAGAGTTATGGTTCTTGTGCATGACTCTTCGTCTCATGGTGCTTTATAATTGTGTGGAGTTTTATCAAAATATCTTAAAAGGTTTTCCATTTATACATGGGACACGATTTGTGACGGACAGACAGACAGATGGACAGACGGACGCACGGGGAAAAACAATACGTCTCACGACCCTGACGGGGGGGGAGATAAAATAACATGTGTTACTTTGTATTGTGTATGTCTGCTATCATTTGTGTCCACTTCTGTGACACGTTTGCTTTGACATGTTTGGGCTAATTTATCACTTGAAATATCTTAATTCAAATTTAGGAGACAAAAATAATGAATAAAAGATGTTTTAAAGGGGCCTATTTAGATTTCTTAGCTATAACTCAAAGTTTCTCATAAAACACTGATAGATACTGTAACATATTTATTTCTCAAAAGTTTGAAAAAAAATATGAAGTTATATTTAATTAAAAAAGGCAATATTTGCATTATAATAACGAGATGGTTGTGATGCAGTCAGTTACTCCATCTATTGCTCTAAGACCAGATATGACGTCATCATACTTATTTCAATATGATCCCGCATGACAGACAGTTACCATGACAGGCTGGTTACCAGCAATTTCTCTTTCTCCCAGAGTATTTTCAACCTTTTCAAAGACAGCTTTCCACCATTTAAGCCACATTTCATTTGTCGTCTGGAATTGCTTTGGATTTGACAGAGTCCAAAATTTTCTTTTCTGAAAGGGTAGAGACAAGAATGTCCAAAGTAATTATTACCTTCTTTGCTGACAAAGCAAGCCTCTTTTGCAATTCCAGGCATGCTGACTTTATACACAAGGTTAACAGACGCCACCTCCTTGTTTGGCTCACGAATCAAATCCATAACAAGGACAGTGTTTCTTATAGCCAAAGCCGACCTACACACTTTGCAACCGTCTCTCTCAAACAGATTTTCTGTCAGGATTTCAACATTATGAAACTGACCAATCAGTATCTTCCTATCATCTGTATACTTTTCTTCAGTAAGGCTGCAAAAAGGAAAGCAAACAGACTCATTATTTAATCTTGTTTTTAAGTCTTGAACACATAATTCCGAGCTTTATTCTGGTTCACTCTGGTGAAATAGCCTGTTGAAAACATTTTGGACAAAGGAGAAAATGCTACTATCTAGCATTTCCTCCTTTTCCCATTATGTTTTATAACCCGTCACATACAAATACCATTATTTTAGCAACATTTATTATATTGTCTGCAAATGCTTTCAATTTGGACAAGTTTAAAATTTAGCTCTGTGGTAAAGAGTTAAACAACTAAGAGAAAAGTAACACACTCAAGTTTGTATGCATAAATTAATCGTTTAACACTTTACCAAACGTCAAATTTTTTAACTCGACCAAATTGAAAGCATTTACAGACGACAAATTAAATGTTACCAAAATGATGATTTTTCTCTTTGACAGGGTGGAAAATATTGTGGAAAAAGAAGAAAATGCTGGTAACCAGCATTTTCTCCTTTTCCCACAATGTTTTCAAGAGGCTTCTCTGTCAAAGTTGTAAAAACAACTTTGGTAAAGGGTTTTAAACACACTACAAAAATTAAGACTGAAATTGAAAGTACTTGCAGGTGTCAAATAAGAAACTGCTCATATGATGGAGTTTGAGGATATGTGACATTGTATGTAAAGGAGAAATGCTAGTTGCCATCATTTTCTCCTTGTCCCACCATGTTTTCAAATCCCTCTTTCTTCAAAGTCACTAAAATATGAAATTTTCTGGTAAAGGGTACAACAGAAAAAAAGTGACAAGCTTTAGCTTTGTGGTAACAGATTTATCCTTTGCCACAAAATCCCTAGTTTAACAACCTAGAGGAAGAAGGCTTTTGAAAACATTGTGGGAAAATGAGAAAATGCTGGTAACAGGCATTTTTTTTCTCCCCATACTGTTTTCTACAAGTTCAAAGGCAAATTCCATAATTTGAGAAAGCTCTGATATTTGTAGTCTGCTGTTACTCTTAATTTGGACAAGTCAAAGTTTTGCTGTGTGGTAAAGAGGTAAGTCGTTACCTCTTTTAGAATTGTTCGCTACCCATAATACATGTACTTTGATTATTGTCAACTACATCATGTATGATGGGGTTTTTTGGCTGACAAATCTCATTCTAATGAAGAAAAAAGACACTTTTTTCATTGGTCCCCCAATGATACTTAAAGGAACTTTTAATCAATCAACTGACATATTATAAACAACAATTCACTTGTATGATAGGATATTTTACAGACAGACTTACAGGCATTCACTTAGCCTTTAATCAAACAACCCTGAGGAATTATGCATTTTAAAAATATTGTGGGAAAGGAGAAAATGCTGGTAATCAGCAATTTCTCCTTTTTCCACATTATTTTCTTCCCTTTTATAGAAAAAATTCCATAATTTGAAAGACAGTAAACTATTGTTCATAGATGCTTCCAGAGTGGATAAATCCGACGCTCTGTCATTTATTTAAGACTAAATTGGTGTTCCAGGGATTGAAATAAAGAAATTGTACTCACTTCTCTGACTGTTCAATGGTAACAAATTCCATGGACAAAGGATCCATGAAACCTAGGCCAATGGATAAATGAAGTAGTAAGAGTTTACCAGTGGCCGCTCGGCCAACTGTTTTCAAATGCAAAACTTCATTTTTGTCCTCTGGTTTACCAAGCAGTGACCAGTACTGGACAATGGACCATGTGACCCCTTCGTCTAAATCTTCCCTTCCTCGCTCCATGCCAATCATGTGTTTCCATACACTATTGTATTAAAAGAAAAAAAAAACCACTGCATGCTGGAACCAATGCTCTGCTACAGGTGCTTATATATATATGGACAAAATTGTACGTCAAAAAAGTGGCAGAACTGTATCAAGCAAGGGCACTGCATGCGGGTGCCAATGCTCAGCTGCAAGTGCTTGATTTTAAGTGAAAATTCTAAGTTGAAAAAGGGGAATAATTGTGTCAAAAGTATTTTGATGGTTACCTGCCCTTGTTGTAAAGGTTCCCTTTTTGATAGTTAACAACTTGTCCAATGTTGAAGTACATGTAAATAATTTTGGTAATAATAGAAATATTACAAAATGTCAAATTTTTTACACGACGCTACTGCTGTTGCCGACGACGACGCCAGTGCTATGATAATAACTTGTCGTTTTCTTCGAAAACAGCCAAGCTAAAAATGTTGACAGTTACCTGACAGATTGGTATGAGTTCCCCTTTTGGTTCTTCACAACTAGGCCAAGTTTAAAGTGCATCTATATCTAAACTCTGTACCACATAATCCCGAGTTTTAATGACCATGAAAGAGAATGCTTTTGGAAATATTGTGGGAAATGCAGAAAATACTGGTAGCTAGAATTTTCTCCTTTCCCACCACCTTTTCTATCCATCAATCATTTGTGCAACATGTAATTAGTCATCTGCAACTGTTTCAATTTGGTCAAGTCCAAAAATTTGTTGTTTGGTGAAGAGTTAAGTGTTAAGAAAGATATGAAAAATATGTGAAAGTTTTCACATGACACAGATGACACCCAGCTATGACAATACCTCCATGTTTCTTTGAAAACAGCTGGGCTAATGATAATTTTAGTCCAGTCCAAATCCTAGCATGTAGCTATCATAATATTGAAACCAAGGTTATAAAGATGATGACTGTTGTGTTCTGCAGTAAGATAATTTTTTCATTTAATGAGCAAATCATTGAACTCTGTATCACATTCCCATGTCAAACTATCCTAGAAGAAAAAGCTTCTGAAACCATTTTGAGAAAAGGAGAAAATTCTGGTAACAAGCATTTTCTCCATTTCTCACAATGCTTTCTACCTTTGAAAGACAAATCCCATCATAGGAACCAGTTCTAATTTGTTGTCCCAATATGCTATTGATTTGTACAAGTCTAAACTTCTGTCGTTTGGTAAAGAATTAATGAGGAAAACATTTAAATCCAAATTGAAAGCAATTTCAGACGAAAAATTAAGTGAAGCTCAAAAAATGATTTCTGTCTTTGAAATACAAATCTCATCACAGGAGCCTCATTTGATTTGCAGTTTGCAAAATGCTTCTGAAATGGACGTCTAAACTTTTGCCATGTGGTAAAGAATTAAAGAGCAGTCAAAACCAAAACAATTTTCATTTTTGGGGCCATAATGATTTTTTTTGCATTGTCGCTACAACAAACCTGGTCCTATCACTATTTATTCCAAAGGCATAAGGTCCCACCATATGCAAATCACAATCCTCATGTTTATGATCTCCTGTGTTCCAATCATGAACATCAATTTGTTCCACTACAGTTCCAAACTCATTGAAAAATCTGAACCTGTAAAAGAAAGGTTAAAATTTACATAATATATCAATATTCTGAAATTAAGATGACATCAAAATAACTATAGGCATTGTATGAATGAAAACTTACTAGAAACTATCTATGGACAGAAGGTTTTTGTAAGATTTGACCTCATGACCTAGTTTTTGATCCAACATGACCCACTTTCAATCTCGTTCAAAATATCATCAAGTCAAACATTCTGACCAACTTTCACAAGTATTGGGCTGAAAATATGGCCTCAAAAGTGTAAACAAGATTTTTTCAAGATTTCACCTGGTGACCAAGTTTTTGACCCGACATGTCCCATTTTCAAACTTCTGAGATATCATCAAGACAAAAGTTCTAACCAGCTTTCATGAGTATTTGACCTAAAATGTAACTCATAGAGTGTACAAAAAGTTTTTTCCAGTGTTTGACGTGGTTACCTGGTATTTGATCCCATGTGGCCCATTTTTTTGTACTTGTCCAAGATTTCATCCTAACAAACATTCTGACCAACTTTCATGAGGATTTGACAGACATGTGGCTTCTTGAGTGCACATTAGTTTTTTGACCGTGTGACCTAGTTTTTGACCCCACATGACCCATTTTTTATCTTGTCCATCTTGTCCAAGATATTATCGAGACAAAGATTCTGACTAAGTTTCAAAATATTGGACTGAAAATAAGACATCTAAAGTGCAGACAAGGTTTAAGTCAGACCTGACTAAGTGATCTACTCATTAACTGAACATGATCCATTTTTAAAATAGCCCAAGTATCATCAAGACAAACATTCTGACCAACTTTCATGAGTACTGGACTGAATATGTGCCCACTACAGCATACACAAGGTTTTTCAAAGATTTGACCAGAGACCTAGCTTTTGATCCAACAGTGTTGCATCCAGGATTTCTGCCAAGAGAGGGAGCTCCCCCATGGAATTAGCAAAAGGGGGGGGAAGGGTTGAGGGGGGAGGGATGACAAAACTGTAATCGATCTCATTCGGAAAAAAAAAAAAATGCTTTAGTTTTATGCACTGGTGTGATACCGAAAAAGACGCCATTCCTTTTTTCCTTTCCAAACTAGATCTATAACACAAGTTTCATAATCAAACAATGATGATGATAGTCCCTCAATTTGAACGATTATTAACTGAATCGCCCTTACTTGACTGAGGTGGTTCCCAAATGACCTTCAGTTTGTTTTTCGCAGTTTTCACTCGATCTATCAAAACTAGGGGTTGTGTCGTTTTTAAATCAAACAAATCCCTTAAAAAAGTTCAAAATTCGTTTCAATGGCATATTTAATCCTGCTTTAACACACCAGTCATAATGTTTAACATGCTTAAAAGTAGCTGTGCGAATACACTGTATTGTTTTTTTATCCGGAAACACGTGTAATTATACATTCACTGTGCATGGGTAGAGATTAGTGGTTCCCTGCTTATTACATAAACTTCAATATCGAGATTGGACAGCATCTGGAATTACTGTTCTCGAATAGTCTAAAAATAGCTATGAGTGTAATATCGATTGATGTAAGGAAGCTGCGTCACACTTTCCTGTTGTCTCAATAGATTGACTACGGCCCGACTCTATTTTTTGCGCGCAGTTGTTTCTTGTTTCTGGGCGAGTTGCAAGGTCTTTGTGCAATTTCTCCCCATCAAGTCCATGAACTTGAGCGACAGAATAAAAAAAAGGGAGATTCCCGCAATCGTGGGCCTGGATGCAACACTGTCCCATGTGACCCACTGTCTATCTAGTCCAAGATATCATCAAGAAAAAACATTGTAAACATCTTTCATGAGTACTGCACTGGAAACATGACCTCTAGATTGCACACAAGGTTTTTTTTAATTTGTACAAGAAATTATCAAGACAAACATTCAGACACTTTCATGAGTATTGGACAGAAAATTTCACCTCTAGATTGTATATCAAGGTAAAAGTTAACAGCACAATCACAAAAGCTCACCTTCAGCGTTTCATTGTCCGGTTAGCTACGAAGCATCATATGTTGTATTTGAGCTTTAAAGATTCAAAACATGTCTCCTAACAAACCAGACCATGGGATACAAAACAAAGAAATTTGATAGAAAAGAAACAATGGTACTACTCTATATGATAAAAAATCACGATGGGAAAAGGAGCTATTGCTTGTCTACATTAACATTTAGGCTGCTAACTGCAACTCACTGACCTTTTGTAGACAGTGTAGATTAAGATCAGACCGCACAGAATGTGAAGTCTGATCATAGATCTACACTGTCTGATAAGGAGATATCTGTCCCCTGAATACCTTTGAAATAGCAAAACTTGGGTTTATGCTGTCAGCTTGAAAGTTTCATTTGAAGTTATTTAGCAAGATAAGGGTCAAAGAATTAGATGTTGATCTGTACAGTAATACTAAACTCTTTACCAAACAACAAAACTGTAGGCTTTTCCAATAGATTGTATCTACAGATGATAAATAAAATATGAAATGATTGATGAAAAGGGTAGAAAACATTGTGGGAAAGGGAGAAAATGCTGATTCTCAACATTTTCTTTACAAGGTTTTTTAAGCAACATTTCTCAGAGTTGTGAAAATATGGGTTTGTTTGATAAAAAGATGAGAGCATGTTTCCCTACCCTGAATTTGGACTATACACACATAGAAACTCCTCATCTTTGCCAAAAGATTGTTTCATAATAGTAGAGTTGTGAGGAATGTCTAAAATCTTGATGTTCTGGAACTCAGCTTTGCATGAAAGTCTGATAAACTGAAAATACAATAAGGTCCTGTATATTTCAATATCAGATAACTGTGCTTTTCATGATATGGAAAACATTGTGGTAAAAG
The DNA here is from genome assembly GCA_946811185.2 of Hippopus hippopus. Taxonomy (NCBI): domain Eukaryota; kingdom Metazoa; phylum Mollusca; class Bivalvia; order Cardiida; family Cardiidae; genus Hippopus; species Hippopus hippopus. The sequence continues at coordinate 36,058,208 of OX328100.1, forward strand.
GAGCAAATTCTTGTCAAATGAAATCACAGGATGTTTTCAGTATACATGTAGGTAAAGTTCAGGTAGTGGAGAGTTTTGTTCAAACAGTACTAGGTTGATTTGAGTTTTTGTTAACATACATAGCATTTGTAATATTAAGCAGCAGCGGTTCTCAACACTTCCGCACATTTCTTAGAAAAACTCTTGCAAATCATCAGACTGTAGAGATACATGATCAGTTTGCATTCTGTGTACAGTCTGATCTTGATCCTAACTGTTGACAATCACAACACAAGTTATCAAAGCATTCACACTATTTAGAACTCATATCAAATTAACTCTTTTGCTGCAGGACACAATTTTGGACTTGACATTGGAACTGAAAGCAACTGTAAACAACAAATTAATGTAGCTAAAATGATTATTTCTTTCTTGGTATAAAACATTTTGAAAAAAGAAAATGTTGGTTCTCTTTTTTCCATAATGTTTTCAAAAGGCTTCTCTTTCAGCATTTTTAAAATTCTGATTATGTGATTAATTGGTAAATATGACTGTAATTTTCTTCCCTACAGAGACCTTGCTAACCTTGATATTGGGGTCTGCAATCACTTAGAATTCTTAATGACATTCTCAAGAATTCTCTAAACTTCAAAGTAACACAATGTCTGACTGGCTAAACCATTTGGTTTAGCCAGTCAGAAATGGTTTAGCCAATCAGAAACTGTGTTACTTCCTTAATCTAGAGTAGCAATTTAAGAGTCGTCTATGACTATGGGGGCATGATAATATGTGAAACATGTAGAATGTCCATTTCATATCCTTACCAGAAGCAGTGTCTGGTTTCCTCCATTATGAACTCGAATGTGAAGAACAACAGACTGACCAAAATTTACTTGAGGTCCTTCTAAAGTAAAGTTAAGCCCCCACTGATGTATATATGGTTTCTTTTTCTTGTCAATTTTTTTCATTTTCTTCTGTGCATCAGTCTTTTTGCTACTCTGCTCATGTCTGTATCTCTGTTCAGCAGTGAATACTATAGTCTACAAACAAGAAACAAGAAGGCCATGATGGCACTGAAGTTGCTGACCTGAGCCTTTTGACCGAACATGACCCATTTCCAATCTCTCCCGAGATGTTATGACAAACATTCAAAAAGCTTTCCTAAGTACTGGACTGTAAGTTTGGCCCCTAGCATGTACCAAAGTTTTTTCTAGAATGTGTCTCAGTGACCTACTTTTTAGCCCAACATAGCCCATTATACACCTTGTAAATATTATCAAAACAAAGCTTCTGACCACCTTCCATGAATTTTGGACAGAAAATGTGGCCTGTAGAGTGTACACAAAGTTTTTCCAAGATGTGACCTGGCGACCTAGTTTTTGACCCAATGTGACCCATTTTCAATCTCATCTTATCAATATACATTCTGAATAATTTTCATAAGTATTGGACAGAAAATGTTGCCTCTAGAGCGTACACATGCTATTTTACATGTTTCACCTTGTGACCTAGTTTTTGACTTGATGCCTCTCATTTTATATTTCATATGGATCATCAAGACAAACATTCTGATCAACTTTCATGGATATTGGAATAAAAATGTGGCCTCTACAGTGAACAAGAGGTATTTCTAAGATTTGACCTAGTGGCCTAGGTTTTTGACCCAATGTGACCTCTTTTCAAACTCGTGTGAGATACAATTAAGACATACTTTCTGACCAAATTTCATGAGCATAGGACTGAAAATATGGCCTCTAGGGCATACACAAGGTTTTTCAAAAATTTGACCCAGTAACTTAGTTTTTGACCCCATGTTACCCATTTTCATACTTGTTCAAGATACCATCAAGGCAAATATACTGACCACCTTTCAAGAGATTTGGACTAACAATGTAGCCTCTAGAGTGAACTCAAAGTTTTATTTCCAAAATTTGACCTTGATTTTGACCTGCTTGAATCTTTTTCACACTGGTAAAAGATGTCATCAAGACAAACATTCTGACCAATTTTCATGAGCATAGTACTGAAATATGGCCTCTAGAGCATACACAAGGTTTTCCAAAGATTTGACCCAGTAACCTAGTTTTTGACCCAATGTTATCCATTTAAACATACTAAAATATTCACAAGTTTTTCTAAGATTTGACCCAGTGACCGAGTTTTTGATCCGATGTTACCCATTTTCAAACTGTCCAAGATATCAAGACAAACATTCTGACCATTTTCCAAGAGTTTTTGACTCAAAATGTGGCCTCTAGAGTGTACACAAGGTTTTTCTAAGATTTTTCCCGGTGACCTAGTTTTTGAACCAACATGAACCACTTTTAAACTAGTCCCAGATATCATCAAGACAAACATTTTGACCAAGTTGCATGGAATGAAAATGTGGCCTCAAGGGCATACACAATCTAAAATTTAACAAGGCACAAATAGCCTAGAACCCAATTTGCTCTATCTGCCAAAAAAATGGTCGGAGGTGACACCCTCTGCTAAAGTACATCACATGACATATGACGGACACAGCCTGATTACAAGAGCCTACCTTGAGCACTTCTTGCTCAGGTGGTCTAAAAAGTTTTTTTGTTAAGAATATACTCAATTATAAATTCAGTATTGCATCTAGACAGAGGAATTGGCATAACTGGCAAATATTTAGTAATTAGCACAGAACATGGCCCCATCAAAACCATTAAATAGAAATTACCAACATAACAGTAGAATTTATTCATTACCTTTCCATCATTCAGGAAAGTCAGTTTCTTTTTTGGTGTTTCAAACTATTTTAACAGCTTAAGTCAAATCACAGTGGCCAGTGAACCAACGCATGTGTCTCCTGCTCTCCTGGTCATCAGTGCTGACACAACTTTCTCTTCCAGCCACTGACTACTTTCTCACATGCATCAGAAGTGACAGGAGAAAAAATTGCCGAAATGAAAGATTGCCTCACCTGGGTATCAAACTCGTAACCACAAGGTCACAAGACAGATATGCTAACCACTTAGCTACCCAGTAGGGCTCAGGAAAGTCTGATGAATTTTGATACTTCATAATTATTTTGTATAAAAATCAACTCGTTTCCATCTTGATAAAGCCTTCTTAAAAAGCTAGAAAGTTCAATAACGGTGATAAAAAAATACTTTCCATAAATATGATAACTATATTTCAAGGTAGACAATTATTTAATTCAAACCCGAGATAAACATGGCATGTTATGTTGTAGTAACTTTTCTTGTGCTTGTATTTGCTTTGAGCTGCTTGAAAAAATTTGATATCTCAGGAGAACAAAGGCAAGAAGCAAATACAAGCACCAGTAAAGTTACTACCGCATAATGTTTCTTTTATTAATATCCTTACAAATTTCAGCTACGAAGCATTGCAATTATTGACACTTTTATTTGAGAACAGTAAAAAACATGACAAAAATACTTGTTTACAAGGTAAAAATTTGGTTTTTATAAATGGTGGATGAATACTACAGAGTAACATTTTGACCAATCCGATCACAAACTAATCTGAATGTATTAAGCATGCAGTTTACATCATCAAACCGTATTTGAAACTGTATTTGATATTCTGTACATATGGATTTCCTTTGATTAAAAAAGCAGTTAAGGGTAAAACCCGACATAGGTAACTTGTCTGGTTGGTGTTTAAGCTTCCAATTTTCTTTCTATTACATTGTGGCAGCCTGTGCCCCTATCAATACCAGAGTTTCTTTTAACAGTACTTTGCACAATACGCTTTCCAAGCCACTGTCTGCTTTTCCCACATGAACATTTTCAAAACATTGTTAAGCTGTGACACAAGAATAAATCATTACTCAATAACTGCCATTACTCCACAAATATAATTTGGCAGGGCTGGATTCAAGCCAGTGACAACAACCCCTCCCCGTTTCAACTCTGCAGATCACCATCTGAGCTTCAGGGCTTGGTACAAAATTAACTCACATTATAATCTAATCTTAGATTCTGGTTATATGCCTCTACTAGTATTTTAAGCACCATATCATAAATGTTAGACTTGGTTCCACCTCGAATGCCATAATTTTTCAGTGTCTCAATTCTCTGTTGGATTTGATTTTCTGTTTCCTGTAAATAGTAGAAAAAATATATATTCTTACATTTTAATCTTTAACACAGGATAAAATTCTAGACTTGTCAAATTTGAAAGCATTTGTATCCTGCATAATAACAGTGTCTAAACTGATGGGATTTGTCTTTGAATGGGTAGAAAACATTATGCAATAAGAAGAAATTATTACTTACCAGTCTTTCCTCCTTTGTTCCACAATGTTTTCAATAGCCTTCTTCTTCAAGGTTGTTATAAGTCTGGATTGCATAGTTACATATTACATCATTTAACAGAATTATCCTCAACAACTTTAAAAACAACCAGGTAAAACCCAGGTAGATAATATATTTATCTATTCAAAGCAGATCCCAGTTAGGTTTGTTTTAGTTAGGACAGTTTTGGACTTTAAGTTTTAGCTTCAAAGGGAGGAAATCCTCTGAGAAGAGGAGTGCCAATTGATCCTAATCCAAACTTTTGTACCATACTGCAACAAATTTCCTGTGAACTAAGAGAACAGTATGTTCCATACATATATTGCTGTACACTGGCAAAATGCACCTCTCTTTCGGGGGGACCTATTACCTAACTTTTATTCTTCATCACAAAATCCAACATGGTGTCAATGATTGATACAGGTCTCTCACAAGACAAATACAACATTATTATCACTAGTTTTCCTTGATAGCTTTTATTAATCGATTATTTTTTTAAATAAATGAATATGGTAAAATATATTAATGCTGTAGTCATTCTAAAAGAGAAGTGTCAAAGGCCATACAGTGTTACCTTAAAAAAACTTGGTAATGGTCATTTGAAGCAAGTAATGGTCTGAAATTGTTTACCTGTGCCAACAAATCATAAAATGAATATTTACTTACCTTAAAGTTGCTTAAATTCATGTTTAAATAAATGCACCTAACCTTATGTTTAACAAGGTTTCAGTGATGCCAGTTTTTAGAGACGTAAGTTTTCAGTGTGTTGGGGCACTCCAAAGGGAAATTCAATTTTTTCAGCATACACAATTCATGAGACCATAAAACAAGGAAATTTCACTGAATACACTTCAGAATGGTAAAACTTTGCAGTATAATGAATTTGCTGTACGGTAAGGTGGCAGGGGACTTTGAAACTTGTTCATAGCTGTGGTGAATCATGTTGCCCCTTGCCAAATGTCTCCTTCGGCTCAGGGCGACATGACTTGCTACAGCTGTTGACTGGTTTCCAAGTCCCCTGCCACCTGACTGTACAACTAATAATGTACCATACAAGCATCTTTACTCACCTTGAGTATTATACATGTATTAGGTGTAGGGTCAGATGGCAGGGGACTTGGAAACTTGTTCACAGCAGTGGGAAATCATATCTCCCTGAGCTGAAGACAAATCATGTTGCCCTGAGCCAAAAGGCTAGTGGCGACATAATTCCCCACAGCAGTGAACAATTTTCAAAGTTCCCTGCTACCTGACGGTACAATTGATTTATTACACTGCAAAGAGCCTGTCTCTGAAAGGGTCTGAAAACATTTTGGGAAAAGCACAAAAATGCTGGTTACCAGAATTTTCTCCCTTTCCCACAATATTTTTCAAAAGGCTGCTTTACCAGGGATTATTAAATCATGGGACTGTTTGATAAAAAGTCTTGCTTTGTACTAGGCTACGGATCTGCAGTGCCTCTATCCATAAGACTTCCACCTGGAGAACAAGCAACGATTTCCTGAATGCAAATCCAACAGCTTAACCACTACTTTTCATGCAAGTGTCCTTAGGCAAGACACCTCAGAGCCGTAGCCTAGTATTGGTGACATCCAGAACATAAATGAATATGTGAATTGACATTGTGATTATATTATTGTGATATAACTTAAATTATGTTGAAAGTGGCAAAAAACACCATTCAATCAATCAATCAACTTAATCACTGACTCACACAGGACCCTTTTTCAAATGCAAGTGACATATTCCTAAGACATTTTTATTGGCTCCACCCTTCCCATTACAGTCCTTACCTTACGGACATAATCTTTCAGTTCATTGACAAGGTTCAGTTTTGCCACCTGGCCTGTAGGCCCCGTCCAATACAACAGCATGGTGACACACTTCCTGGTCTGTGCTTGAATAGGTTCTAATGCTGTATGACCACAGAGCAGTAGGTGAAGTGTGGTACCATTATCAAGCGTGGCCAGCAAAGTTGGTGTTGGCAACAACATTGAATCTGAAAAGATGCATATTTAATGGCATACATCAAAAGGTTTTATTTGTTGTTATTGTGCAATCATTGTCAGTGATGATGATGATGATGAAATCGATGTAAAGGAACCAAGATCTTAGTATGACAATTTGAAGAAGAATAATATTGTGTTCAGTTAGTGCAGTGTATAGTGTTGTAACATAAACATTTCATAAAACATCTTGCTACTGCAGTTTTCACACTCTCTGATTTTGATTTTTCAGGTGTTTTTCACTGACACTTCTATAAGCAATTCTAGTTCTATATTCATAATACAAAGACTAAGCCAGGTAGCTCAGTTGGTAACAAACAGCACTTGAAAACACGGCCTCGCTGATTTAAATCCCCCGTTGACCTTTTTTTTCCCAAGGAGTGACAATAGCCATTGAAATAGAATTCAACTCTCCCTTACTGCTGCTCATTGTCTTTAACCTTTTACCAAACAATCCCTGGTTTTTACGACCTAGAGAAAGAAGCCTTCTGAAAACATTATGGGAAAAGGAGAAAATGCTGGTAACCAGCAGCATTTTCTCCTTTTCGCACAGTGTTTTCTACTCTTCTAAAGTCATGTTTCAATTTCTGAGTCACATTTATTTTGTCGTCTGCAAATGCTTTCAATTTGAACAAGTCTAAAATTTTGTCGTTTGGTAAAGAGTTAAGTGATTATATAGGAAAGCAGCCACAGGCTTAAGAAAACTTGGTGCAGTTTACTGGTATAAGAAACTCCATGAAAGCATGGATAGGTGCACAGACTACCACAATTTAACTGTGAAAAATGCTGAAAATGGCTTTAAAAACAATTCAAACAAACAAGTCGGATTATGAAAATACTAGCAACAGACGACATTGTGGGAGATGGAGAAAATGCATGTCCCCCTTTTCTCACAATGTTTTGTACCCTTTATTGACAAACTTCTGTCATTTTAGCTAAATTGCTTTGTCTTGTGAAAATTTAAGCAAATTTTTTCACCTGGCATAAGGTTAAAAGTGAAATAAAATTCTGTTGGGATTTAATTTCGACACATTTAAATCTGTATATGTTCTGGTGCCAATGCTCAGATGGTGTTGCTTTATTTTCAGCGAATATTCTAAGTTGAAAAATGGGCATAAATGTGTCAAAAATACTTTGATGGTTACGTACCCATGTTGCATAGGTTCCTCTTTTGATTGTTAATACTTTGTCCAAGTTTGAAGCAAATGTTTTTCCTCTTTTGATTGTTAACACTTTGTCCAAGTTTGAAGCAAATGTCTTTCCTCTTTTGATTGTTAACACTTTGTCCAAATTTGAAACAAATGTCTTCAGTAATAATAGAAATATTCTAAAAAGTCAAAATTTCAGCACAATGATATAGACAATGCAGATGACAACATCAAGGCTACTTAAATACCTCTAAGTTTTTTTTCAAAAACAGCTCTGCTTAAAATGAAACTTACCATAGTAAAAGTAATTGGGATCCAAATAAGCTGTTTGCCATTCCCCTATAAAGCTAGGGTAGTTACTGATAACTAGGGACCTGTAACAAAGGTAACACATATCTTTAAACCAGCCCTCTCTCTCATGATTGTAACTTTCACATGATATCGCAGGAGACACTTGAAAACACTGAGACATTTGCAGACATCGCTTTAAAGAGCAATTTCTCTGATTGTTACTAAATTAGACAATCTAAATGAGTACTAACAGCACGGGTTTTGGTGAAATTCAAATGTGATACTACTCTTCCACTTTCAAATATTCCCCCAACTCCACCTGTGACCTTGGTCAAAGCACAGCAACATTTGAAACTGATGGGGTCATTACACCAAATACAATTTAGAATGCAAGTGACCACGCACAACTATGGTTGCAGCTTGGTTTCCTCAAAGTAGTAGAGACATTCTGTGAGATATACTCCATCATTTTCTATGTATGCTCTATTTTCAACGTTTTCTTGTATGACCTTGGATGTGTACGCTCTTTATAAGTTCTATAGATGCTGTACATACAATCTATCTGCGTCTTGTCACTTGATTTGACACGACCAAGACTCGTTCTGTTTGACCAATCTGCTACATGGCATCAATCTCTCTGTGATCTATCCTTGCAAGCATGAAACCTCAGCCAACTAAGACTGGATGGCATGTCAAGGACAGGTCAAACAGTATGACCATGCAAGAAATTGGTTCTCGCTCTAGAAGACTGAGCCTAATTCATCCTTGACCTAGTCTCGGTTGTCCCTTTACAAATGGGTCCTTTCTTCCACCTTGCTTCCTCTTTTGATGCTCTCTGTTCACTCTTTAGGTCGAGACTTAATTTTTCGACATGTCAAACAAGAGGGCCACAATGGTCCTGTATTGCTCCACTGGCTAATAAGTACGAATCATAAACACTAAACATTACAATTTTTGGCCAAATAGTTTGGAACAAGAAGGCTTATAAAGGTTTTCTGCATAAAAACACATGTACAAATTGTAACCTGCATGTAGCCTGGGTCTAGGTGGTAATAATTTCTTAGTTACCCCACATAACACTCTTTTAATCGCGATCTGGTATAGATCTTTGGCAGCTATATATCTGTTTAATGCTTCTGTTATAATTACCACCTGGGGACATTCGAGGGTCTCCCCATGACAATAAACAGGCCAGATAATTTAATAATAAGCTTGTTTATTGCATGATGTCACAGTGTTAAAAACAATAGATTTGCTTATTTTTAGAACTTTCAAAGATGGCTCACAAACAGAGAGTGATCAAACTGAAGCTATTGGAATTTCTGTATCTATTTTTAGTCATTTACATTCAAGTTTACCCCACTGTGAGAAAGAATAATTGGTTTTTGAATGTCCCCAGGCCATCATTTTCATTAAGGTAACGTACGAATGATAGACAAGGAAAAAAATGAATGGACTGGAACCCAGGCTAGTTGCAATGTAACCCTGCGCCAAGGCCATTTTAGACCATAGGGCTAGAATTACTTGAATCCTAGCAAAAGTCAACATGACACAGCCATGCACCAAAAGATACAAGTATATGCTGTATGGTTATATATAAACAAGAAGTTTCCTCAATAACATGAGAGGCAGGCCATATTTTGATTCAAGGGCCAAATTTCGAACAAATTCAGATGAGATCCATTAGTTGAAGCTATGTGCCAAATTTTGAAGCCCTAGACCTTACAGATAGGAACCAAAATATTTTTTAAAGTTTTCATTATAAAAGCCCATGTGAAACTTGTGACCCCTGTAATAGGGCCAATTTTGACCCCAGGGCTACACTTTGAAGAATCTTAATAGAGATCCATTTGGTGAAGCTACTTGCCAAATTTTGTAGCCCTAGGCCATATGGTTTAACCCATTACCACACAGCAAAATTTTAGACCTATCCAAATTGAAAGCATTTGCAGACGACAATTTCAAAGTGGCTCAAATGGTGCAATTTTGCTTTGATTGGGTAGAAAACTTTGTGGGAAAAGGAGAAAATGCTGGTTACCAGCATTTTCTCCTTTTCCCACAATGTTTTCAAAAGGCTTCTTCCTCAGGGGTGTTAAGTCGTCACTGTGTGGTAAAGAGTTAAGAAGCAGAAGATTCTTTTAAGTTTTCACCACTTATGTCCATGTAAAACTTTTGACCCCCAGGGTGGGGCCAATTTTGGTCTTAAGGCTTTAATATGAAGACCCTTAAAAGAGGTCCATTAGGTGAAGCTACATGCCGATTTTGGTAGCCCTTGACCATATGGTTAAGAACCAGATGCTTTTTAAAGTTTTCATTGTAAAAGCCCACACAAAACTTGTGACCTTATGGGTGGAACATATTTTGACCCCAGAGCTGCAATTTGAAGAAATAAAATAGAGATAAATTAGATGAAGCCACAAGGCAAATTTGGTAGTCCTAGGCCTTATGGTTTCAGACAAGAAGATTTTCAATATCTTTTCATTTTATTGGCAACCAGAATTTTGATAGGAATCAAGTTCTTTCAAGAAATTCATCAGAAGACCATGGCAGGATTATTTCTGTGATGTTTGAGAAGACGATGTTTGAACTAAAATTCAATGCATGCACCCAAGACAGACAGATACACAACAGACATAGGACCATGACATACTCCTAAAAACTGAGTTATGATCTTTTTTTTGGGTAGGGTGGCGGGATTCATTCCTCAGCTATGTGTAACCACGGGAGACCAAGGCCTGACCAACCCTCAGTTAACCGTCTACAAAGTACAACTTGTTGTGACCAAACTACTGTCTTATATTGCAGCCCAGTCTTCTGGGAAGATTTTTTGGTGAAATGACCATTTGAACAAAACAGATTCCAACATCAAAGCATTCAGAAGTTATTTAGATTTATATGTAAAATATATATGTATATTCAAATCATTTAACACAGAAAAACCTTTTATGTTCATTAGTTGATAAATGCAATTAACATTACTTTAAATTGCAAGTAGCATAAATACCTATGTCTGTCAGTAATTATAGAAAAAAAAAATTAGCAAATCAGAAGAAGTATCTGCCAGCCATTCTAAGTTTGCTTGTAATTCTAGGTTTAAAAACTAGCCATCTTATTGGCATAGACACCATATCTCAGCCAGTTTGATACCTTGTCTTTGGATTTAGAACCAAAACAATATACAATATGAAAATGGCCCTAGGAAAATGTGACATGTTCCAAGCAGAAGCATGAGTTCATGGATTACAGAAAATACCAAGTAGACTTACCCTGTAAATGGATCCAGTGTTAAATCCCTTTGTGGAGGCAATAACATTTGCATATCTCCAGTTAAATGACCTGTATCACTTATTCGAAGATTTAAGTCTTGACTGTTAAAATGAGCTTCCATTGGTCTGGAAAATAACGTTACAAATCTGTTTGCCTAAAATTTTATTTTGCTTCATGTCAAAAGGCCTAGATTTCAAATTTTGTTAACTCTGATATTATAATTCCCACTAGAAAATCACGAATGTTTTCAAAACCTCACTGAGATGGAGGAGAATATATGAGGCCCTTTCTAGCAAATGGGGATTCAATGCATCTCTGTAATGCCTTATACCAAGCAAGCCATTACATACTTATGGATTCATAATAACCACTTCTTTTAACAACCATGAGGAAGACTGGTCCTTGGCCATACAGAAAATTGGCCACTAGTGAAAAGTGTTGGCCGGGGTCAGCCTGTCCCGACTGTGCAGGCCGACCTGGGTCAATTTTTTTTGCAGATGTTTTAAGCCCCCTTTTCAAAGAGCATGGCTTATACATATTTGTTGGCCACAAATGTTTTTGAAAATGCAAATATGGTGTTTCAAAAATCCCTTGCCATTCCCAAAATATTAACCATAAAATGCCAAATACAACCAAGCAAACTATTTTACTTTAGTGATTACACAAAAATAACAGATTTTTAGGTTGCATTTGTCCACAATGTGTAAGAAAAGCAGACAGTGCAGACTCAAGAACAGACTGCACATTTTGTGCAGTCTAATCTTGATCTACATGGGTAACAAAGGCAACTATAGTTGTGAAAGGCACTTTAACCCTTTACCACATGGCAAAATTTAAGACCTATCCAAATTGAAAGCATTTGCAGACGACAATTTCATAGTGGCTCAAATGACGCAACTTTTCTTTGATAGGGTAGAAAACTTTGTGGGAAAAGAAGAAAATGCTGGTTACCAGCATTTTCTCCTTTTCCCACAATGTTTTCAAACAGCCTCTTCTTCAGGGGCGTTAAAAGGCGTCATTGTGTGTTAAAAGGTTAAGGGTCAAAACTGATTTCAAAATTAACAAACTCAGAATGTTCTATCTGTCCCTTCAACTGCTTAGTTCAATATGATCCATCATTCAAAACTCTGTAGATTCCTGTAAGAAGTAAAACCTATAAAATCCTCCAAGCTTTAAAAACACTGATTACCAAACATACATGTATGAAAAACTAGACATCATACTGGATTTGGTTCTCTTTGCCTATTGCTAACTACCAAACTAAACATATGGACTCAATAGGATTTTACATAGCTTTTGAAAAGTGGTGGTCCACTGGATAAGACCTTGAACAAATCAGGGGTCCAAGCCCTAATTTTATGGTCCCATGTGGCACTGTCAGATTGGATTGTTCAGACATGACTTTTTGGTGTCTGCTAACAATTTTTTGTTTACTTGTAAGAAACACACAAAAAATGCCTTATATGTGTTCTTGGAAATTGTGACTGACTTTAAATGGTTATAATAGATCTTCAGTGAAATGTCCAACAGAAAAGTCAAACATAAATTTCACATCAAATAGTCACAAAAACCTAATAATTTGGTTATCAGTTAAATGAACTCATTCAACTATATACCCTTCCCTCAGAGAAGAAATCAAAACATTGAGAGGAAAGGAGAGATTGTTTAAACAAATTAGTAATTCTATGAGTCATGATGTTACGGTGAAAAAATACCTGTGATTTGTAAGAGATGGAGGTAAGAATTGAGTTCTCCACACAACATCTAATGGTTTTATAGGGAACATTTTCTGAGTTTTGATAATCTCTAACAAAGGTTTCCAGGGATTTTTTTCACGAGCTCCAAGGTATTCCAACAGTAGGTCCCCAGTTTGATCATGCTCTCTGAAGAAAGGAAAGTAAAGTCAAAGTATGTTACGCTCTTAAACCCTTTACTAAACAATCCTGGGTTTTGATGACCCTTACAGAAAAGGCTTTAGAAAACACTACGGGAAAAGGAGAAAACGCTGGTAACCAGCATTTTCTCCTTTTCCCACATTTTTTTCTACCCATTCACAACCAACATAAATAATTCAAGCCACAACCATTTTTTTATTTAACTGCAAGTGCTTTCAACACAAACAAGTCTACAATTTTGCCATCTGGTAAAGGATAACACACCAAATTATCCTGTTTTTATCATCCTGAGGAAAAAGCCTTTTGAAAATGTAATCTACCCTACTATAGACAAATCTCACACATTTCAGCCAGATTTCACTGCAAAAACTTAGAAGACTGACAAGATTAGGTTCTGTTGGTAACTGAAACATCATTGTAATTGGACCAATTGAAAACGCTCAAGTAAATACATGCACATATATAAAAATTATGATTCATTAAAAGTAAGAAATCATTGTGGTGAAAAGTGAAACTGCACAGGTTAAGTAATTTCAGCTTTTTTCAAAATGTTTCCATGGCAAAACCATCTGTAAACATATACATTTATTTCTAGACTAGATGACCAATTTCTAGAAGTCCAAATTGAACGTGACTCTATTATGTAATATATCTTTGAATGGGTAGTAAGCATTGTTGGAAAAGTAGAAAGTGCTGGTTTCCAAGCCGTTTATATACTGAACCAAAAAAGAAACTTCCCCTGTGTTTAAGTGCAAATGCAATGTTATTAAAAAAAATCAAAATGTCAGATGACCTACATATATTCGGGCGAACGATTATGTGTCCGATAAAACAAATTTTAACTCAATTGAAAGCATTTTGCAGAAGAAACCCACTGAAAGTGATTTTCACGTGCATGCACGGACCAGTATAATTCGTGTATATTTTTTGAAACCTTTCAGTCTAATTTTATAGACTTTCATGTCAATAAGAAAAAGACATTGAAAAAAATTAAATTCTTTTTAGTTTTCTTTATTTTTGATATGCCTAGAATTCCGCAAAATTTACGCGAACGTGCCATTGGCATGCTTAATGCTGGTATGACGATGAATGCTGTTGCTATAAATATTGGATGTTCTACTCGTGCTATTCGACACCTTGGGCAACGTTTTCAAGCAACAGGGCGTACAGAAGATCGACCACGTAGTGGACATCCTCGCGTCACGACGTGCGGCCAAGACCGCTATTTTCGGAACACCCACCTGCGCAATCGCTTCCAAACTGCCTCAGCCACTGCTGTTAACACCCCTGGTACACATAACAACCGTATATCTGCCCAAACTGTGCGCAATCGCTTGCGCAAGGGTGGGCTACGTGCACGTCGTCCATACGTTGGTTGTGTTTTGACGCGACGTCACCACGTAAATCGTGTTAATTGGGCACGTATACACCAACGCTGGCTTAGACAACAATGGAACAGCGTTCTTTTCTCTGACGAGTCCAGGTTTTCCATTCATCGAGGTGATGGCAGGGTTCAAGTATACCGTAGGAGAAATGAACGTTATGCCGACTGTTGCGTACTTGAACGAGATCGTTTTGGGGCTGGGGGCTCTGTCTTGGTCTGGGCGGGCATTGCACATGGCTTTCGCACTAATCTCGTCGTTATCGAAGGGAATTTGAATGCCCAACGCTACCGAGATGAAATTTTTGCAAGGCATGTTATCCCACTGTTTCAAAATAATGCCAATATCACTCTTTTTCAGCATGATAATGCCACAAGCCATACAGCTAGGGACAATGTGAATTTCCTCAGGGCGAATAACATTGCATTTATTAATGACTGGCCTGCCAAAAGCCCTGATCTGAATCCCATTGAACACCTTTGGGATAATTTGGACCAGCGTGTTAGACGTCGCCCTATTCCACCGTCAAACGTCATTCAGCTAAGACAAGCCTTAATTCAGGAATGGAACAACATTCCACAAGCCGAAACCAATACACTTATCCGTTCTATACGCCAACGATGCCAGGCAGTCCTTCATGCTGAAGGTGGTCATACCCGGTATTAATTTGTGATTTTGGTGAGCGACCCCTTCTGCATTTTAACTACCATTTCACTACTTTTGGATAAACCCTCAGCAATAATTTTTTTCACACAAAGTCGCAATAAAATACTCTTTCAATGCATATAAATCTAGTTTAATCCTGATTTTCATATTTGTGTATATCTGCACTTAAACACAGGGGGAGTTTCTTTTTTGGTTCAGTATAGGTACAATGAAAAAGAAATCAAGAGAGTATAGCACAAACATTGTGTCAAATGGATTAATGGCTTGTTTGAAGCAATATTGACTTTTTCACCGTTATCTCTTGAAAAGCAATTGTAGATGCATAAAAAGGTGGGCATGCTTAGCAATAAGTCACTTCTGTATCACAAAATCAATTTTAAATTTTTTCAAACTGAAAGAATTTATGGAGGGCAAATTGATGTTCAAAGGAATGGCCTGTCTTTTACCTTTTACAACACAATCTCATGTTCTAACAACCTGAGGAAGAAGCCTTTTCATAACATTTTGGGAACAGGAGAAAATGCTTGTAAACAGCTCTTCTTCCTTTCCAACAAAGTTTTGTATCCTTCCAATGACAACTTTCAATTTTTGCGTTACATTTAACTTGTCATCTGCAAGTGCCTTGAATTTGGACAAGTCCAAAATTTCATTGCTTGGCACAGAGTTAAAGGAGGGAATAGCACCATGGTTAAAGGATTTAACCCTTTACCGCACGAAAAATTTTTAGACCTGTCCGAATTGAAAGCATTTGTAGATGACAGTTTCAATGTGGCTCATATGAAATGACTTTTCTTTGATAGGGTAGAAAACATTGTGGGAAAAGGAGAAAATGCTGGTAACCAGCATTTTCTCCTTTTCCCACAATGTTTACAAAAGCCTTCTCTTTCAGGGGTGTTAAAAGTCATCATTGTGTGGTCAAGGGTTAATGCTGGATATCAGCACATTCTCCTCTTCCAACAGTTCTTCCTTGAGGCCTTAAAAAATCTGGAATAGAATTGAATAACAGTTTGTTCAACAAAATCCTCACCTAAATCTAAACTCCCTAAACTTCAGTCTAGACTCATTTTCATTACCCATCAATGCATAAATCATAGACTGGTGAAGGAGGAGATATGGGCACTTTTCAACATACTGTTCAATTTTACTCTGTGCTGTAAGAAGCCAATCTAAGCAAAACAACAAAAGAGTACAAATTAAATATATAATCCAATCTGAGACGAAAAAATAAATGACAAACCAGTCTGGAGTGAACAAGAGCACCCCATGCAGGTGCAAACACTTGGATGAAGTTGCTCTCAGAAACAGACTGATTTTCAGGGAAAAAGATTTTCTAATTTGAAAAGTGGGCATAACTGTATCAAAAACATTTTGATGGTTTCCCCATTCGATAAGTAACAACCAGTCCCAGTTTGAAGTAAGTACCTTCAGTAATGACAGAGATGTTATAAAATGTAGAAAAATTTTGCATGACGACAACAACGCAGAAACGACAGGGCTATAACAATACATGGACATCTTAAAAATCAGCCAAGTTAAAATTTACAGAAAAATGCCATCATAGTCAATCCTTTCCCAACTCTTTACCTTTATGTGGGAAAGCAGCCAGTGGCTTGGAAAGAGTATTATGTGGAGAACTGGTAAAAGAGAAACTCCAGGAAAGCCCAATTAGGTGCACTGGCTGCTGCGTAATAAACGAAACAATGTTGTTTAACATCATACAATCCATCAATCAATCAATCCAACTCATTACAAAAGAAAAAAAAAGAAACTTTTAGCCTTGTCTAAATTCAAAGCTTTTCCACACAACATACTTATATTGCTCAAATACTACAGCTTGTACAAAACAGTATGGGGAAAGGAACAAATTATGATAACTTTTCAAACACTTGTCTTTACAGGTCTACAATCTTTTAAGATCTATACGTATCAAAGAAGTCCCCAGGTAAATGGACCCTGAGAAAAAAGGTTTCTGAAAACATTGTGGTAAAAGAAGACAATACTAGATGTCAGCATATCTCCTGCAGTCACTTTTACAATACATTCTTTTCATAAGAAGCAAATCCTTCTTTAACCCTTTACCTCACAATCCTGAGTTTTGACAACCCTACAAGAGAAGGCTTTTGAAAACATAGTGGGAAAAGGAGAAAATGCTAGTAACCACCATTTTCTCCTTTTCCTACAATGTGTTCTACCCCCTGGAAGAGGATCTCCATCATTTCAGCAAGATTTAAGTTGTCATCTGCAAATGCTTTCAATTTTGGATGAGTCAACATTTTTTTTTGTTTGGTAAAGACTTAACCAAGCAAGGTTTTCTTACATATCAAACCTAGATTCATACTCAGTTTCTCTACCTGACAATTGTGTTTTCAATGTCATCTGTTGCAATCTTAGAGACATAAGCACATCTTTCATTGCTTTTGTGGACAGAGTAGATCACAATCAGACTACATGCAATGTGCAGTCTGATCTTGGCTCTTCACTGTCGGTTACTTGGTGACTATTCTGTCTAAAACAACCTCTTAATTGAAATATTTTAGCTGTTGGTCCTGAATGGAAAGGCCCATTTCATTAAACCTTTACCAAAAAATCCTGTGTTTTGACAACCCTTTGATAAAAGCTTTCTGAAAGCATTGTGGGAAAAGGAGAAAATCCAGGTAACTTTTTTTTTCATTTTCCAATTATGTTTTCTACCCTTTCAAAGACAAATCTAATCATTTTAACCATTTACCACACCATTCCAAGTTATAATAACCCGGAGAAAGAAACCTTTTGAAAGCACTGAGGGAAAAGGAAAAAAAATGCTTGTAACCAGCATTTCTCACCTTCCAACCATGGTTTCTACCCATATAAAAACAAATTCCATCATTCTAATTACAATTAATCTGTAGTCTGCAAATGATTTCAATTTATACAAGTCAAAAACTTTGTCCTCTGGTAAAAATTTAACAGTTTACTACACAATCCTATATTTCAATACCTTTAGCCGAGAAGGCTTTGGAAAACATTGTGAGAAAAGGAGAAAATGCTGGTAACCGTTTTCTTCTTCTCTCCTTTCCAAGAATCTTTTCTTCCCTTTTTCATACAAATTTGCCCATTTGAGCCACATTTAACCCTTTACCACACAACGACTTTCAGACTTGTCCAAACTGAAAGCATCTGGAGATCACCATTTTGAAAGTGGAACAAATAAACTGAAGTTCTTTGACAGTGTTGAAAACATTGTGGGCAAAGGAGAAAATGCTGGTTACCAGCATTTTCTCCTTTGCCCACAATGTTTTCAACAGTCTAGTTTATCAGGGTTGTTAAAGTCGGGATTGTGTGGTAAAGATTTAAGTTGTGATCTTTAAATCTGGACGAGTCTAAAACTTTGCCATGTGGTCGAGAGTTAATTCAGCTCTCTGAGGGTTAACAAGGAACTCATACATACATGTCAGACAGAAAACATACAAGTCTTACCTTCACAATGTGCACTATGGTAACAGAGAAATGATTCCACTCCAGCAATAACTGTGGCTTCTTTCCTTTGTGGCATCTTACTAGCACAACTCCAGTGAGTAACAGAACCGCTGCATTTTCTGTCATCTAATACCCTGTTATGAGAAACTGCAGTAACTGCACTTTTCAAATGGAAACAGATGCATACATGTTATATGGTTCATAAAAAAAAATATTACGAAAAATACACCATCTTGTGTGAAAGAAAATCCCCACCCAATGTGGTAAAATAAATGGTTACACTACAAAACATCATTTATTACTCATGTACAAAAACAGAATTTGGTAGGTTGATTGATTGATATTATGGTGTTTAAAGCTGTTTTCAACATTATTTCAGTTATATCGCATTTGCAAGTGCACCTATCCATGCTTTCGTAGGTTTCTTTTACCAGTACTCCGCAATAATTTTTTTCTTTCCAAACCACTGGCTGCTTTCCCATATAACCATTGTCGAAACAATGATCAGCAGTGAGAGAGTAATGAATCCTGTTGCAATGGCTATCATCAATCCTCTGATAGATATTGGCCAAGCCAGTGATCAAACCAGCAACCTCCTGTTCTCAAGTCCTATATGCTACAGATTAAGCTACTGGGGCTCAGCAGAATTTGGTAGGTTTATGCAAACTAACCTGTACAGTCTGTGCAGAGAGGGGCTTAGTTACCGTAAATACTCGACTATAAGACGCATTTTTTTCCCTAGAATTTTGAGCTTGAAGTAGGGGGAGCGTCTTATAGGTGAATAATAAAAGGACTTTGTGAAATTCCATCTGGAGAACTTACTTACCTGTCGATCAACACAAAGAGATACAACCACCTCCCGAACTAGTCACGCTGATGTAAAGCACCCTTTGTGTGAAGAAATAAAAGTTTAGAACACACAGTTTTCGTGTTTTAGGAGTTAGTTGTGCTCAAAATTTATTCCAGACCGAGCTTTTACTCCTCTTATTTTTGTTTCAGTCAGTTTATTATTACTACCCACAAGATGACTGTACATGTAGTACATATCAAAGTATGGTCTATTGATTGACCCTTTCGACAATTCTAAAATTCAAAGATGAATCAACAGTTTTTACAAAATCAAATTCTTTCTGATTGATAGTTTTTGGCATTGTGATGGCTTAGAATGATGTAATGAGACAAGTAACCTAACTGATGTAAATATTTCCAAACTGATTTTCAGATCTAAACAGAAATTTTGTTGCGTATATCAGTTGATCATCCAGGTAAGGAGGTAAAGGGTTGTGACTGCAGTCCGTGTTTTACAACACAGTAAACACCTGTTTTTTAGGATATTTACAGCTAGATGTCAAACTTTTACAGCTTGAACTGGCCAGGCCACCGATCGATATTAGTGCAGATTACACCAGACTTTAGTTAACTCTTTACCAAACAACAAAATTTTAGACTGGTCCAAATTGAAAGCATTTGCAGACGACAAAATTTATGTGACTCAAAAATTAAAACTTGTTCTGGTAGGGTAGTAAAAATTGTAGGAAAAGGGGGAAATGCTGGTTACCATCATTTTCTCCTTTTCCCGCAATGTTTTCAAAAGGCTTCTTTCTCACAGTCATGAAAACCCGGGATTGTTTGGTAAAGATTTAACACAGCTTTAAGTTAGGAAGAGGATTGCCGATTATTAATTTAGATTGAAATTAGCAAGCATTAATTCTCTATTGTGATAACATTATTTATGGCCAAAAAGTATCCTCGCCATATAGATATTTAACTCTTTACCAAATAATTTGTGGTGTTAACAACCTGAAAGAAAAAGACTTTTAAAAACATTGTGATTAACGGCAAAAATGCTGGTGAAACAAATTTCACTTTTTGAGTCTGGTACTTTTTTAATTTTCAAATCCTTTCAATTTGGACAATTCCAATTTTTTTTCGTTTGGTAAAGAGTTAAATTACATTGTACTGAGCGAAAGATAATTGAGTACTTTAATCCTTTGATTAACTCTTCCTGTCGGCGAGGTAAACTTTGTATACCCATTGATAACTAACAGTATGAGCAAATCGTCGAAAGCCTGATTTCCCTGATAGGATTATTTTAACAAAAAATGTGAGTGGTTTGGTCTATGCCTTACACTTTTCAAGTTGCTTTTTTCCATTTTAAAAAGAAATTAGACTTGAATCAAGGTATGATCAGCTAAGATACAGGAGATTCATTTTTGGAATGATGCAACTTTGATACTGGGGGATAGATCGTAATGTCTGCTTGGCATATTTCCAGCTGTATAATCACAATTTTAGCATTTTTATAGTCAGTGTGAAGTCTACATGCGTCTTATAGGAGGTCATCAATGAAATCCCTGATTTGGAATCACAAAGTTGGGGGAGCGTCTTATAAGCGAAGGCGTCTTATAATCGAGCATATACGGTAATAAAAAAGCACATTGTTATCACTTATTCTCTCACCCTGTATCACACACATTAGCCAAGAGAACCTGACTCTGCTCTGTAACTTCATATATTCCTTGGTCATTGACCTTACTGTCTGTCATAGCAACTTCCGCAGCCATTTTGTAAAAGCTACAAGCACCCTCTTCATCCCCGAATTGTTGCAGCATTCTGGCTATTTCACTGAGGTACATAGCTTTCGTTCTACCTGTGATAAAATAATATCATTAAAATAGCCCTCAGAGTTCCATTCACAACTGTTCTTGGCTGTACAGCTAGTGTAGATCAAGATCAGACTGCACAAAACATGCACCATTTGCTTTGCTAAGCCATACTTGACAAAAAAAACCTTGATTTTGCAAAAATTTGGGCTTTATTTCTGGATTGAAAGTAACCACTTGGATTTATTTGGCGCTCTTTGGATTAAAGAAAACTTCAGTGGTTCCTAAAATCTTGAACAATTCTGTAAAAATAACATCTAATCCTTTACGAACCACCCTGCGTAAAAGGGCTTTTCAAAGACTTTGTGGGAAAAGAAAACAATGCTGGTAAACAATATTTTCTCTTTTTCTCACAAAGTCTTCTACCACTTCAAGAATAACCTCCATTATTAATGACACATTTTCTTTCTTGTCATCTGCAAATGCTTTAAATTCTAATAAGTCTCAAATTTTGTTGTGTAGAAAAGTTAAATGTTTCATGTTTTCTTCTATTTCATTACAGTGTTGCTATAATGTATCACATGAATCATATTTCAGTGTTAGTTCAAGGATGTTTTTAATCTTAACGCTTACTGCACAATGCCGACTTTTAATGACCCTGGGAGAGAAGCCTTTTGAAAACATTGTGGGAAAAGGAGAAAATGCTGGTGACCAGCATTTTCTCCTTTTCCCTCAGTGTTTTTAATCCTATCAGAAAAAAAATTGCACCATTTGAACCACACTGAAATTGTCTTCTGCAAATGCTTTTAATTTGGACAAGGTTAAAATTTTATCGTCTGGTAAAGGGTTAAGCTGAAAATTGTTGTATTGGGCTAACAAATAAACATGTCAACTCTTAACTTCATAATTAATCCTTTACATGATAACAACTTTCTCAACTTGCTGAAACTGAAAACATTTGCACTGAGCAATTTCAAAGTGGTTTAAATGTTGGAATGTGTCTTAGAAGGGTACAAATATTTGGGGAAAAGGAGAAATACTGGTCTTCAGCATTTTCTTTTTTTTTTTTCCAAAATAATTGAAAAGAACGTATAGAAGGTCTAAAAAGTCCTCATTCAGACTCCCAATTTTTTTTATTAAGGTCATCATTCACTAAACTTACAATTCTCTTCATTTTTTATCAAATGATGAAACATATCTGTTGCCATAGTAACATTTCCTCTAGCCCACATCACATAAGGGATAACTAGGTCAAAATAACCATTTACGAGGAGGGGGTACCTTCAAAAGAGAAAACCAAGTTATTGTTCAATGCAAATATATAAGGAACAACAATCAAAGTAGCAATTCACATAAGTTGGTACTTTCAATGGATCACAGGCAAAATGATAACTAAAACAGCCATTTTTTTTTCTTTTTGGTATTGTATTTAATACAGTTTTCAACATCATTTCAGTTACACTGCAATAGCTAGTGCACATATCTATGCTCTCCTGGAGTTTCTTTTCCCAGTACTTTGCACACTATTCTTCCTAAGCCACTGCCAGCTTTCCCACATAAGACACACAATCAGCAGTGAGAGAGAAATGAATCCTGCCACAATCATTATCATTAATTCTCAGAGGGTAATTAGCCAAGGTGGGGATTCAAACAAGCAACCCTCTGGTTTAAAGTCCTCTATCTTACCAACAGAACCATTGGGCTCTGCAAAAGAGGCTGTAAACCAGGAGGAGAAAACATCAAAAACACAGAAAAAATAATCTGAGAGCTTTCATTATCGACCAGTCAAAAACTTAGTTGTATGGTAAAGTGTCAGTGAGTAACACTTTTGCAATACTAGTATTTTTAGACATTATGCTCATGAATACTAATACAAAACATTTTACAGCACGAAAAATGATAATAAAGAGCAAAAAAGAAGTAACCCCTTTTAAAAAGCTGTTGTCCCCATTTGTCCATTATTTAAGATTGTTTTTATAAACTGTCTATTGCTAGTTTGTAAAAAGTACAGAAGTAGGTTTACAAGATGGTTCAACCCTTACCAAGCAATCCTGTGTTTTAACTAACATGGGGAAGGAGGCTTTTAAAAAGATTGTGGGAAAAGGAGAAAATGCTGATGACCAACATTTTCTCCTTTTCCAACAATGTTTCCACCTTTTCAAAGAAAAATTCCATCTTTTTAGCAATGTTGAATTTGTTGTCCGCACATATTGACAATTTTTACAAGTCTAAAATTTGCAATGTGGTAAAGGGTTAATTTTTTACCTTTCCCTTAAAGCTATCTTAACTCTGATAAGCATTGTCTGGAATGACTTAGACAACATTTCTCCTTCATCAGCACCTTTTGAGCTGTGGGGTGATTCTTTCATTGTCCCAGGCAACATCAAATCTATTGTTACTGCTAAGGCTATGAAAAAATATCAGAATGATTTTTCTATGAACTTTACCATTAACAAAATATATGTTTTTTCTATGAACTTACCATTAATACAATATGATACTTAGCTTGTTTGAACATGGGACAATTCAAATGCATTGTATATCATTTATTTTTGTACCAGATGACAAGATTTTAGATTTGTCCAAATAAAAAGCATTTGCAGATGACAAATTAATTGCAGCTCAAATAATAAGATTTGTCTCTGAATTGCTAGAAAACCATGTGGGAAAGGGAGAAAATGCTGACACACAGGAAATACCTTTTCATAATTGTGTAAAAACACGTAGTGAGCTATTCCTTGTTACATCCAATGGCTTTCTCTTCTACAATGTATTCAAAACCTTTCTGTCAATGGGTTAAAAAGTTTTTATCAAACAACCAAAACACATGACACTTACCTGTTAAAGCACATGGGGATTTTGCAATATAATCCCTATAGAAATTATTGTATCTGTCGTCTACCAGCTCTGCAATTCTATGCATTGTTGGTGTGTACAAAAAAGTTGGTGTCTTTGTTGATTGAATCATGGATTCTGGACAGGAACTGAGGTCTTCTGGTGACAGAGGATACGAGAGGCAAGTCCAGATACTTCTTGATGGAAATTCTAATTTTGGGTCTTTATTATATTCTGTCCACCTAATACATGTGTCAATGCTAAGCTGACTTGAAATTCTTGGTAGAATATGGTTCTGTAAGTAAGATAACTGCTTTGCGAGTATCCTTTGATCATGCCTGAGAACTGTTAAAAGTCGCTTAATGCCATAAGGTAACTGGTGAGAGACACTGCTTGAGCTGCCTCTAGAAGAGTGTCTCTTTTTCTGTCTGGTTGCCTTCATACAGAGCTCAACAAGACTTGGAACTCTCCTCTTCACTGCAATGGGTCCTGGATTTTCTTTTGTTTCCTCAAACACACTGTCAAGCTCATCCTCTGCATCAAACACATTCATCAAATTTGAAAACTCATTTGCAAACAAAAGTCTGGTTATCTTAGCTCTCTTTCTCTTCTGTCGCTTACTTCTCCTCCTCCTTCTTTCCCCCCTATTACTTAACATAGTGTCACAAACTATCTCTGTATCAATGTCGTCATCTTCATCATTATCATCCTCTGACTCAGAAAAGTCACATGATTCATCTCCAATGTCCACATGAGTTTCTGTAGACTTACTCAAGACACTTGTAAATGTATCGGTAGTAGACACGGAGTCACCTAATCTTTCACTCAAGTGTATGAGGTCATTGTCTTCTGGAGCAGTGTCATATTCACTTTCAACAGAAGACTCTGCTTCTTTACCCTCTACATCTTCTATAGCCTCAACTGCATCAGCTTGAGCAGCATCTGCATATAATTCCTCACCTACTCCATCCACCTTTATGCCCTGTTTCTGGTAACATAAAAAAAAAAGAAGGCCCTTATGGCCCTAAAGTCGCTCACCTGTGTCTTTTGACCAAACATGACCCATTTTCAATCTCTTTTGAGATATCATGACAAACAATCTACTAAGCTTTCATAATTATTGGACTGAAAATGCCTCTAGCATGTACACAAGCTTTTTTTAGAATTTCTCTCAGTGACCTACTTTTTAGCCAACCATAGCCAATTTTCCCATTGTAGATATTATCAAAACAAGACTGAAATTGTGGCCTCTAGTGTGTACACAAGGTTTTTCTAAGATTTGACCTAGTGACCTAGTTTTTGACCCAACATGACCCATTTTTAACTCGACCGAGATATTAAGACAAACATTCTGACCAACTTTCAAGAGTTTTGGACTTAAAATTTGGCCTCTAGAGCATACATAAGGTTTTTCTAAGATTTGACCTAGTGACCTAGTTTTTGACCAGACATGACCCATTTTCAAACTTGTCCAAGATATCATCAAGACAAACATTCTGACCAAGTTTCATGAGTATCTGACCAAAAATGTGGCCTCTAGAGCTTACACAAGGTTTTTCTAAGATTTGACCTAGTGACCTAGTTTTTGACCCAAAATGACCAATTTTCTGAACCATCCAAGATTTTATCAAGACAAACATTCTGACCAACTTTCAAGAGTTTTGGACTGAAAATGTGGCCTCTAGAGCATACACAAGGTTTTTCTAAGATTTGACCTAGTGACCTTGTTTTTTACCAGACATGACCCATTTTTGAACCTGTCCAAGATATCATCAAGACAAACATTCTGACCAAGTTTTATGAGTATCTGACTGAAAATGTGGCCTCTAGAGCGTACACAAAGTTTTTCTAAGATTTGACCTAGTGACCTAGTTTTTTACCCAAAATGACTCATTTTCCGAATCATCAAAGACTTTATCAAGACAAACATTCTGACCAACTTTCAAGAGTTTTGGACTTAAAATGTGAGTTATTGCTCTGACAAGCTCCATTTACAAACATTTTATCATTTGACCTTCAAGTGCTACCTTTGTCTAGCAACTACTGAACAAATGTTTCAAATGGCACTTCTACTCATGAAGGAGTACACTTGTGCCAAATTATTTTGAAATCCATCCATGAATGTATTTTATCATTTGACCTTTAAGTGTGGCCTTGACCTTGAACCTACCTCAACAAATGATTCAGTTGGTACTTCTGCAGATAAAGAGAACACTTCTGTAAAACTATTTTAAATTCATCAATACATGAAGAAGTTGTTGCTCCGACAAGCTCCATTTACGAACATTTTATCATTTGACCTTCAAGTGCTACCTTTGTCTTGCAACTACCGAACAAATGTTTCAAATGGCACTTCTACTCATGAAGGAGTACACTTGTGCCAAATTATTTTGAAATCCATCCAGGAATGTAGAAGTTCTGGTATGGACAAATTTAAACGGACACATGGACAACACAACTCATAGCAATCGGGCTGAAAAAGAAAAATGAAGATAATTTTGTAGCTCTTGTAGTGTTTTACACTTTATTGAACATTCCATGGTATTAACACCCCTGAAGGAGACGGCTCCTGAAAACACTATGAAAAAAGAAGGAAATGCAGGTAACCAGTATTTTCTCCATTTCCAAAATATTTTTACCATTTAACTCTTTACTACATGGCAAAACTTTAGACTGATCCAAATTGACAGCAATTAAAGGAAACTAAATGAATGTGGCTCAAAGGGCAGATTTTGCTTTACAAAATGGAGAAAAAAAAGAATGTTGGAAAAGGAGAAGAAAATGTCGGATACCAGGTTTTTCTCCTTTTTCCCCATTTTTTTCAGAAGGCCTGTTTATCACAGAAAATAAATCTTGGGATTGTGTCGTAAAGGGTCAAGAAACAATACCCATAATTCGAGTCGAATTCAATGTATCATCTGCAGGAGTTTTCATGTGTTATGTGTAAAAGGGTTAAGCATGTGCACCCATAACATTGGAAAAAACAACTTTAGGAATCTAGCATTTCATTCTTGTCATGGGTTTCCCTTTTTAAAAACTGGATCTCTAGTTTTAGGGTCTCAAAAACAATTGGAAGGAAAACAGGAAAACAAACAAACCTTGACTTTCTTTTTAACCTTTTTTGTGTCTCCATCATCTGAAACTTTGCTAAACTCCCAAGATATCATTCTGGCAAAGGAAGGTCTTGTCTGTCTCAATTTAATGAGTGCCTTTACATCTTTAGATTTTCCTTCCATGACTAGAAGTACAAAAGATAAATTCATATTTTTCACTATAATTCAGGAGTTGAGAATAACAGTGGCCAGAAATCCTGGGGGCAAGATTCTGTAATTTCCACTTTACGACTGGATTTTACATCTACCTCACACAGACCGAAATTCACAAAAAAATTTAGTAATAAATTTTGGTCTCAAACTATATTTTTATGAAATGCATAACTTCATGCTAACTTTAGGACAAAAATCTTTCTGTCACAGTAATTTGTCAGGGGATTCATTTATTACAACCATATTTCACCCTATGTGACTCTGTTGGATGTCAGTTGCAATATCATGAAATTTATACACCAAATTTCACTTGCAAGGCTTATACGAGGAGTGATCAGAAAGAACATGGACCAGCGCCTGTATTGGAATATTGTTATAAAAAACAACTTGGAATGTTTACTGTTTTTGAAAGTAACCTCCTTTGAATTCTATACACTTATTCACTCTTGATTTCCACGAGCGAAACACGTGCGCGAGCGCGTCACGTGACATTACTCTCAATGACCCGGTCATAGCGAAGGTTAGCTCCTTTGCGCTATCGTAGTGTGTGTCACGTAGAGAATCTTTCAAAATAAGAACTAGTAAGAGGTCTCAAGGGGTCAGGACTGAATTATAAGGAGGGTTGGCTAATGTTTCTATGTGTAGTTTTTGCAAAAGTTTCCGTACATGTGTGGCTTTGTGAGCTAGGGCGTTATCTTGGTGTAAAGTGACGTCACTCTGCATAACTTCTGGCTGTTTTTGTATAATGGTGTTTGTGAAATTTACTTGAATGATATGGGCATAAAACTCAGTATTGACCTGACTATGCATAGATACAACTTGATTTAGAGGAAAAAAGGAGAATAGAAACATATGATGCACATAACTTTAACTTCTGACTTAGAAAGTTTGGCTTTAACAGCCGAAGGTGATGTTGGGTGTCTCTATACACTACTTTGTTGCTTAGATTCAGTTTCATTAAAGTGTACCTATGTTTTACGGTATGTTTCAATACGATCAGCTAAGTTTGAACTCTCTACCCTGATGCGTTCTAAAATTTCTTAACATATTTCGACCCTAACCCCCATTTGCTCGGACGTCAATAGTCGAGGTACCCACCTTGTTCAAACATGCGACGTTCTAAGATTATCAGTCAAAATCTCCTGGGCACTTCCATATGAAATGCTAAATCTGTCAGCTGTTTCCCTGACAGTATCGCGGCGATCTTGTTTTGCATGCTGCTCTACACCCGTGATGATTTTGTCTATGACTGATGTTGATGAACTACCAGATTTAGGGTCATCTTTAATAGTATCGCACCCGTCTCTAAATCAGTCTGATCCATTTAAGACTATCACAAGTGTAGAGTCCCCTAAAACTTTTTCTGAATCGGTTTTGATTTCCGATAAATACTTTTCGAGTTTGACGTAAATCTTTATGATTACTCTCAGCTTAAATAAAAGGTCGTCTGACATTTTGGACCGCTAATGGAGTATATGACATCATTAAAATGACGTCACACTTTACCTGCTTGAATATGACGACATTTGAAAGCTAGAGTCAGTTGCCAGATAATCAATGCTCATCTATGCAACTTTTTGTAATCCTATGTGAGGTAGTTTTCAAAATAACGAGGTGGTCCACGTTCTTTCTGATCACCCCTCGTACATGTTCGTTTTGCACCTTTTACTCAAGAAATAAAGAAGCAGATTTCTAAATATAATGATTAAATATTAAATAAATTTCTGTAACAGGATTTTCATCTTTCTCAATAAAGTGACATGTTAAGTATTGTGTTAAATAAGGGTTAAAAATCAAACATAAATCTCGCAAGTGAAATTCAATGGGTAAATTTCATGGTATTGTAACTCCTACAGAGTCATCTCCAGTGTAATATGGTTCTTATCAATGAAATTCAGGCAAATTACTATTACAAAAGACTTTAATTCAGAAAATAAGCATGATATTTTGCTATTCAGAAATATTTTATAATTTCAGGGCAAAAGTTAATACTACAGCATTTGAATTTGTCATTTTGAGGTGAAATTCTGAATGTTTCAGGTGAAATACAGTGAAATTCATTACTATAGCCCATAGACCCATGCAAGCCCGTAGACCTATGCATTCATTACTCTAACATTGTATTTTTGCACATACGTGTTACGGCTTGGTAGATGATTTTATAAGACTCTGGAAAAATAAGACACTGAACATATTTATAGATCATTCACACTTAAAAACCTGGTCAAAACAACATAATAACTACTTAAAGTTTGTTAATTGCTTGTTTATGTTTTGATCTGAATCACTTGTGCGCAAGACCCATACATTAGTTCCCTGTCATTGGTCAGTCTACAACACCAAATTGACATTACTTCCCCAGTGTTACTTTCAATATACAGTTAGGTACATCAAATGTCTTCCACTTTATCTAACTGGAAAAGTGACAGCAATCTCGGTACAGTATTATTTATACTGTTTTTCCAAAGCAGGTAAGAAAAGTAAGCAAGCTAGATAAGATAAAATTTTAATGGTGACTAAATATACAGATCTATATCAATTCCCATAATATGAAACATCAATCAGCCATACACTCGCCAAATTGAATGCGTCATGGTGGATTCAAACTGGTGAACTTAACTGTATTTTTTTTTTTTCAGTATATGTTTATTTAGCCTGTGTACAAAATAACAATGACAAAAGCCACTGAAATGACTGTGTCATAGTTTCGTCTTAGCAAATGAGCCATTTAAACATAAAATAGTGTGTTTTTATATTAAACAAGGAAATCTGGACACAAGGTAAGACTTTACAACCACATTTTACCTGTTTTTTATGCATTTTTTTGCATTTTTCTTCCGTATGAATACAGATTTCATCGACACGAAAAAATGTTACCGATTCTCAGATGGAATGTATGTTGGGCGCATGAGAAAACTCCATAAACTAGAGCTGTCACTGAATGTGACTTAATACCCCCGCCAGTGCTTTGACAGAAACAGGCAATTATTTGTACACAGACGGACACACAGACGGACACATGGACGGACACACAGGCTGATTCCAGTATACCCCCGAAAACATTCGTTTTGCGGGGTTATAATAAATGACGTAACGAATGTATGGGCTCAACAAATGTATCAGTTTTACAGTCTTAGGCATACTTCAAGTACAACATTGCTCAAAGGTATAAAGCTGAAAATTTCATTAATTTTTTATCTTTCACACATAAACCCATGCCACATTACCATATATGCATAGAATTGTATAGTGGTAGGGTTTGCTGGTATTTTGTAATACTTTCAATTCAGACAAGTCTCTTGAGAGAGAGAGAGAGAGAGAGAGAGAGAGAGAGAGAGCTGTCAGCCTGTTTTCTGTAACTTCTTCTTTACATTACTTAGTAAAAAAGAAAATGAGGAAAGTTAAATTCAAGCAAATAGTCATAATCAATGGGAAAAAAAGCAATATCATAACAAAATTATACAATTTTCTACTTGGCATATGATGAACAAAGAAGTTTAGGCTGCAAATATTGTCCCTACGAAAGTTATTGGGGACGAACATCTTAGTTTACTCTAACAACCGCTGAAATACAGGTGCTCTTAATCAATTGATACATGAACAAATTTTTACCGTATTGATTTGTATTTCGCTGGCGTAAGTGGAACAAAAATAAATCTTGAATCTTAAAAATTAACGTTTTAAAAGAGATATCAGTCTCACTTTCACTTGCACAATCTAAGCGAAAATGGATGACCATAAATTCACACCTATACAGGATGCCCACTTCTTAAAAGTTGGGCGGTGCTCTGGCGCAAGTAAACCGTTGTACCTCACGTAATCGTGCGATAGATAGACGAAGATGATAACAGGCTGCCAATCATGCACGCATAAAATCTATTTTGTCATACAAACGACTGAGTCATAAGGTACAATGGTCCTTAGACACACAGAAAATTTACAAGTAACAAAAAGTTTCGAACGACCCGTCAGCCTGCGCAGACTGGTATGGGCCGATAGTCGTTGTAGAAGCATTTCTGCATTTTCACAGAGCATTCACTCAATTATACTCGCCCCGCTTTTCATACCCTTTTTTTCCAGGAAAATATGTTCCGTCGGCTGTTTCTTATTTGTAACAAAAGTTCAAAGAATTTCCGAGTAACGTACATGTATGTGCGCCGACTGAGTTCTTCAGATTAAACTAGACATTTTACATTACCAACAAGTACATGTATAATTTATACCATCTCATACTAACTTTTTAATCTCTGGGATGCGAAGCGCGACTCGATGACCTCAGTGTAGATCAAGATCAGACTTCACAGAACGTAATCTCTCCAGTAGGCCTACACTGTCTGATGCGGAGATATCATTTCTATAACAATGCATTTGAAATAACAAAATAACAAAATGTTGGAAATTTCTATCGGCTTAAAAGTTTCATTTCATTTATATAGCAGGATAAGGATTGAAAGAGTTGTACAACACTTGCCCCATTAAGTGCATGCATACACGTACGTGCGAGATTTTAAGTCGCTAAAGTTGACAACATGGAAAACAATGGAAATTTGAGTTGTAAATGGTACTGAAAAATTACTCTTTTCCCCCAATGGTTTCCCTATCACAGAATTTGTATGTTTTCATACATTTTTTATTTTTTGAATGACCGAATCTAAGTTGGGAGAACTTGTGACCAGGCCGTTTTGCCTGGTCATTTGATTACTATTTACATGTATATTGTACAGTTTTGTAAATTTTGTTATAAACTTATTTGGCAATAAAATATGTTTAACCCTTATCCTGCTGAATAAGTGAAATGAAAATTGCAAGCCGATAGTAAAAACCCAAAATTCTCCTATTTCAAATGTATTTTTGGAGAAAAGATATCGCCTTATCGGACAGTGTAGATCTAAGATCAGACTGCACGTTCTGTGCAGTCTGATCTTGATCTATGCTGTCCGCAAAAGGTCAGTGAGTCGCTCTTAGCAGCCAAAGGGTTAAATGAATCTATTCAAAGACAAATCCCATCATCCGTAACTCACATTTGATTTGTCATCTGTTAATGCTCTTTCAGTGTGGAGTTTTTTTTTTTTTTCGTCTGATAACGAGCTAAATTAATGAAATTGACAGCACAGGTGTTTTGATCGGTAATTATGAAAGGTTGTTCAGCTGCACCATCAGGTTTATGTTTTGCATTAAAACTTTATGGCTATAATACGAGCGTATTTCTCTTTAATATCATAGGACAAAACTTTAGACTCTTATATAATTTAAAATATTGCGACAACAAATGGGATGCGCTCCGGCAGAAAGGATTTAATGAACCTCCATGAGGTATTAAACCAAGTAAGTCATCACATTATTATGGGTCCATAAAATCCCTTTTGTGTAACAACCGACAAAATCATGAGGTAGGATGGACCTAGGATATGCAAAAAACTTATCATTAGCAAAAAGTTTTGGCCCATGTTAACCTGTGCGGACTGCGCAGACTGACATTTGAGGATACTTCAAGTATTGCAGGCTGAGTAAACCCCTCTTTTCACGTCTGGCTCAAATTTAATGTTGCGCAAGTGAGTTTTGTATAAGGTTTTTCTGCAATGGGGTCAGCTGGTGTTAACTGATCGAGATCAGTTGACGATGATGGCTGAAATGAAAAAAAAATCTAACTAGATCTAATATCCACGAAATCTTCTTATCGCCATAAACGGCTTGTTTCAAAGTTGGAAAACCTGAAATCTATGGTGGCATATTTCTGCCGCGAGATACGAGATAGCTATCATGATAAGTTTACAAAAATATCGTGATAAAACAAAGTTTCCTGGAAATATTATCTAGATAATAAAAATTTTCACGGTAAAAATATCGCGATAATTCTACCTGTTATCATGATTTTTTTTTTTATGCTTTCGTGCCCTTAACTGACATTCACGGTATCTATAATTAGATACGGTTTCCGAACATCTTCGTCTACAACCTTATGAATTCTCCTTTTCCCTGAATAGTTTTAAAGTGTTCGTAGGAGGCATTTCGAGTCGTCTTTGTGATTTTACAGACTTCTATTCATTTCGAGTCTTGTCAAAATTTACCAATTAAGCTACAATTATTAATTATTCGAACTTTTACTTACTGCAATCTTATGAAGTCAAAAACTACCGAGTTCATCCAAATGATAAATTTTCTATTTATAGATATCGAGAAACAGTTAGAACTATCACGATAATTTTATCTTGCATGTCAGCTTCGTGCACGACTGAGAAATTTTGCGTTAAAATATTAAGTTTATCGTGATATTTTTTTCAGGAAACTTTTCACTATCTCGATAAAATTTCTAGGAAACTTTAATTTATCGCGATAGTATGGTGGCATATTTCTGCCACGAGATACGAGATAGCTTTCATGATAATTTTACAAAACTATCGCGATACGTGATGTGATAAAGTTTGTTTGCTGATGATCATAACGACATTCACAATATGTTAGTCCTTTAATTCATAATGAGAAAAATATGGGGTGATATATACACCCCATATCATTTTATTGCCTATGTGTAATCATATACATGTAAAACTAGAGCTGTCACTGAATGTGACTTAATACCCCCGCCAGCGCTTTGACAGAAACAGGCAACAATTATTTGTACATAGACGGACACACGGACGGACACACGGACGGACAAACGGACGGACACACGGACAGACAGGCTGATTCCAGTATACCCCCGAAAACATTCGTTTTGCGGGGGTATAAAAAAAACATTGCAATGACTGACGTTATTGTAAGCGCAAACGAGAATCAAATCAGGAACATCCGATCTTAAATACCAGACACTATCCACTTGGTCATTGAGTTTTACCAGATTTTGGACTGAAAATCATTCCGGAAAATAACCAGATAATATCATATGTGTCAATGCTTTCAAAACGCTCACTTTCAATAAAAGTCGTGTATGAGAAACAATATTTTTTCATAACATTGCTTTTGTAGACGCGTAATGACTGGATCGGCGGTAAATATGTGTTACAGCTTTAAAGCAACATGTGTTACATATATAATATATATAGCACCACAATACATATTACCCACATCTTGGTATTA
Source organism: Hippopus hippopus (assembly GCA_946811185.2). Classification (NCBI taxonomy): domain Eukaryota; kingdom Metazoa; phylum Mollusca; class Bivalvia; order Cardiida; family Cardiidae; genus Hippopus; species Hippopus hippopus. Next base: position 36,092,365 of record OX328100.1, read on the forward strand.
TTTACAGTCAAGTCAGATACCGGACTACTCTTAAAATAAATAATCCTTTAAGATATTCTACCATAAGAAATTTTCAAAAGATCCTGGCTTTTCACATATTCCCCATTTGACATTAACATATCTTTTAGATTATATCTTATAGATAAATATCTTACAAATATATAATATATCATTAATAGATGAAACAAGATAAGGTCAAACTTAAGAATTAACTTTTAATTACATAATACTTAAGCGGGTTTTTTTTTTAAAGAAGTTTTGTCCAATGGTTTTGTCTAAGGCTTTTCTAGCACGAAGATTTTGTCCTGAAGTTCTTCCATAAATATATATGAATACTATTTCTCGTACATTCAGAACATCCAACATTTTTTTATTTCTTTTTTTTCCTCAAAGTAAAACAGAAATAATGTATAGAAATTATCTCTGGTGTGCACTGTATATCCCCGATAATTTTGTTGTCTATGAATGCATCATGAATTCAGAATAACTAAAGTATGCATTCTTTAATCAATGCTGAGATAATATGGGGTGATATATACACCCCACATTTTTCACCGATTGTATAACTATTTCCATGTGTAGAAAAAACACCAAAGATTTGCACTGTAAATTCCTTAGAATTTTGTATTGTAAGAAAGCACTATGAATTCAACATAACTATTATTATGTATGTCTTATGATTAATTATGTAAAAAAAAAGATGGGGTAATATATACATTATTTTATTCATAATTGTGTAAAAATCACATCTACAGAAAAACGCCCCAGATTTGAAATGTGCATTCTGTAGAATTTCGTTTTACATGTTCACACCATAAATTCGGAACATTTATATGTTAGTCATTTCATTAATGATGAGAAAATATGGGGTGATATATATACACCCCATATCATTTTATTGCCTATGTGTAATCATAAACATGTATAAAAAACACTGCAGTGACTGACCTTATTGTAAGCACACGCGAGAATCAAACCAGGAATATCCTATCTTAAATACCAGACGCTATCCACTTGGCCATTGCGTTTTACCAGAAACTGGACTGAAAATCATTCCGGAAAACAACCAAAACAACAGTGTTTCACAACATTGCTTTTGTAGAAGCGTAATGACTGGGTCGGCGGTATACTTGAAAACATATGTGTTGCAAGTTTCAAACCAACATGTGTGTCATTTATAATATACTGAGAATTATAATCTATATGACCCACATCTCGGTATAATTTACAGTTTAGCCTGATACCTGACTTGTCTTAAAAGGAAAATTCTTTAAAGATGTTCTGCCACGAGAAAATTTATATAAATCATGGCTATTCACATATTCCCCATTTGACATAAACATATCTGTCAGATCATATCTTAAAGATAAAAATATATAACAAAAAAATAAAATATCATTAATAGATGAAACAACACAAGGTCAAACTTAAGAATTAACTTTTAATTACATAATACCTAAACAGTATTTCAAAAAGAAGTTTGTTCCAATGGTTTTGTCTGTAGGGCTTTTTTAGAACGGGGATTTTGTGATAAAGTCCATTCATACACTGAACTTAATTTGAAGCCAGATCAAAACAATTATACGAAACGTATTTTTTTTTTTTTTTTTTTTTTAAATATATAAAATAACTATATTTCGTACATAGACACATGATGAAAGAGTGTGCTGTACATTTTCCATAATTCTGTATTAAATGAACGTCTCAGGATTTGATACAATAAATATGTATGTCCAATGATTATTGGTAAGATAATACGAGACATTTTATACACTATATATTTCCTCTACACCCAACACAATTTTATTCCTCAAAGGAAAACAGAAATAATGTATAGTATTTATCATTGGTGTGCATTATATATTCCCGATAATTCTGTATTCTTTGAATGCATCATGAATTCAGAATCACTAAAGTTTATATCCTTTAGTCAATGTTGAGAAATATATACACCCCACATTTTATTACCGGTTGTATACTATTTACATGTATAGAAAAACACCAAAGATTTGCACTGTAAATTCCTTAGAATTTTGTATCGTAAGAAAGCACTGTGAATTCAGCATAGCTATTGTCATGTGCGTCTTATAATAATTATGTGAAAAGATGGGGCGATATATACACCCCACATTATTTCATTCGCGATTGTATAAAAATCACATTTACAGAAAAACGCCCCAGATTTGCATGGTGCATTCTGTAGATTATCGTTTTACATTTACTCACTCTAAATTTCGGAACATTTATATGTAAGTCCTTTATATAATGATGAGAAAATATGGGGTGATAAATACACTCAATATCTTTTCATTGCCTATGTGTAATTATATACATGTATATGTTTGGTGCAAAGAAAGAATCCGGGTACAATTCCGAAATTGTCCTGCGCAAAGTAGGAATTCCTACTTTGTCCGCCGATTCCGGAATTGTACTTGACAGTTCTAGAATTGCACAAGGCAGATATATCGCATTACGGTCAGATATGGTCTGTGCGCAAATAGGAATAGGCTTGGACAAAGGAAGAATTCAAAGGGTAGAGCAAAGTGAGAATAGACGGACAAGGTAAGAATATCCAAAGGGATTTCTTTACAAAAAATGTAAAGAAACAGAAAACATGATGGATTGTCTTGCAACTGAAGATATTTCTCCATTCCCACATGAAGCAATTAAGGTCAAGCGACGACGAAGGTGTAGATCAATGCTTTCATGCTAAACTATAAAAACATCGTGAGAAAAAGAGAAAATCCTGGTAACCAGCAATTTATTATTTTCCCATTATGTTTTCTTCTCGTTCAAAGACAAATTCCGTCGTTTAAGCAACATCTAACTTGTAGTCTGCAAATGCTTTCATTTTGAACTAGTTAAAATTAGGTTAAGTGGTAAAGGGTAAAACTACCAAAATAGTGCAGTATCAAAGTTGTTTTCACCAGGGATAATCTCAAAGTATCAAACAGTGTAGATCCAAGATTAGACTACATATCTTGTGCAGCTTGATTTTGATCTACATTCTCTGCAAAACCCATCTAGTTCGTGCTCAGCAGCTAAACGGTTAATCCTGAGATATCTTTGTGCAATCGTAAGACTGATGCCTAAATAGATTTACTGCCCAAGTGACAAATTTTTAGATACAACCAAATTCAAAAGTATTTGCTGACGACAAATTAAAGTCTTCGGTCCCAACTCTCATATCATAAGACGGAAGCTTCCATAATTGACTGAATAGCCTTTACGAAAATGTCGATGTTACACGGTATAAACCGATGAGTTAGCGAGTCTACGGCTTCTAACTCTCATACTAAAAGACGGAAGCTGCCGAGATTGGCCGAATAGCCTTTACGAAAACGTCTATGCTTACCGGTGAGTTAGGGGCCGTAGACCTTAAATGTAGCTCAAGTGAAAACATTATGGAAAAAGGAGAAAATTCTAGTTGTCAGCATTTTCTAGTTTTTGCTCAATGTTTTCAGTAGCCTTCTTCTTAAGGGTCATTAAAACTTTGGATTGCGTGGTATTTTACAGATATTGTTTTCCTTTTCCAACAATGCTCATGCTGCAACACATGCCACTTATTTCTCATTACGTAATTCTTTTACCTTTGTTTAATATTTAATATTAGTATGGTATTTTGGTTATCATGTTAAACAATAAAACACATGCTACCTTATTTATTATTTATCATTATCCTGTCGACCTAAACTTGAAAAACATGATGCTAAGCACATGGTTTAGTGACAAAGCCGCATTTATTCCGATTTTTACATGTATTGTGCCTTTCAATGCTATTTTAGTTAGAACTAAATTCAAGACAGTTTTTACCATGAGTATCAATCACTCTCAGCCAATAGTATCGCTGTACTAATAAACAAACATCAATAATAATGACCAGAAAATGATGAAAGTATGAAAATGAACGTGAGAAAATAAATATTCTTACACTGCCCTCGATTACTACTTTGCACAGGCGAGATAACTGATTCTCATTTTGTTCCGTAATTGAATCGCGCCAGGCAGGAATTCTTACTTCGCCCGGCAAAATGAGAATTCCTACTTTGCGCAGAACATGTATACAAAACATTGCTGTGACTGACGTTATTGTAAGCGCAAGCGAGAATCAAACCAGGAACATCCCATCTTAAATCCTAGACCCTATCCACTTGGCCATTGAATTTTACCAGAAATTGGACTGAAAATCACTCCGTAAAACAACCAGATGATATCGTATGTGTCAATGCTTTCAAAGCGTGCACAGTTTAAATAAAAGTCGGATATGAGATACAACAGTGTTTCACAACATGTTATTGCTTTTGTAGAAGCGTAATGACTGGGTCGGCGGTATACCTACATATGTGTTGCAGCTTTCAAACCAACATGTGTGGCATATAAAATATTCACAGAATCATAGTATTAATGATCCACATCTTGGTTATTCGCAGTTTAGCCTGATACCGGACTTCTCTTCAAAGGAATTATCTTTAAAGATGTTCTGCCACGAGAAAATTCATATATGGCTGTTCACATATTACCAATCTGACATTGACATATCTGTTAGATCATATCTTATAGATAAATATCTTACAAATAAATGATATATCATTAATAGATGAAACAACATGAGATCAAACTTAATAATGAACTTTTACTGACATAATACTTAAGCAGTATTTAAAAAGTAGTTTTGTCGTGTGGTTTTGTCTGTAGGGCTTTTTTAGCACGGGGATTTCGTCCTAAAGTCCATTCATACACTAAACTTAATTTGAAGCCCAATAATAACATTTATACAAAACGTTAATTGTTTTCAAACATATTAAAAAATTCTCGCACACACAGAAACACGCTGAAAGAGTGTGCTGTATATTTCCTGTCATTTTGTATCAAATGGACGTCTCAGAATTCGGTATGGTAAATATGTACATGTATGTCCAATGATTATTGATAAGATAATATGAGACATTTTGTGCACCAAACCCTATTTTATTCTTCTACAACCAACACAGTTTTATTCCGCAAAGTAAAACAGAAATGATATATATAAATTATCTCTAGTGTGTACTGTATATTCCCGATAATTTTGTTTTCTATGAAGGTCTTAAAATTCGGTGTGATAAATATGTATGTCCTATTATTTTGTATAAAAATTACACGTGCAAAAACGCCCGAGATTTGCACTGTACATACTATAGAATTTCGTATTGTATAAGAAGGAAGTTTAAATTGCATAATTATATTTAAGCAGTATTTAAAAAGTAGTTTTGTCCTATGGTTGAGTCTGTGGGGCTTTTTTAGCATGGGATTTCCTACAGTCGATTCATACATCCAACTTAATTTGATGCCCAATATTAAGATATTGAAAAATACAGAAACACGCTCAAAGGGTCATAATGAAAGATGATTTATGATTATTGATGAGATAATATGGGACGTTTTATTCATCCAACGTTATTTCATTCCTCAGAGTGAAAAAGAAACATGAATTGAAAACATCTCAGGTGTGCACCGTATATTCCCTACAATTTTACACTGAATGAATGCATCATGAATTCGGAATAATTGAAGTATGTATATCCTATAATCAATGATGAGAAAATATAGGGTGATATAAACACACCACACATCATTTTATTCCACATTGTATAAAGATTACATTTATAAAAAAAAATCCCAGATGAGTACTGCATAAGTGAGTGAGTGAGTGAGTGAGTGAGCGGCCGGACGGGCGGGCGGGCGAGCCAATGATCGATTGAGCGAGTGTTATTATAGTGACACGTGCATATACAAAACATTAAGCAACAACATTTGTTCAGCAAAGGTATACGCCCTGCCCCAAGGCCTATATGTTATCTTATAAGTAAAGTATAGTGGAAAAAGGTACTTAATAACATGCGCCATCAACAAGGATTTATATGTTCAAATCAGTATCAAGACGTCATATGTGGTGTAATAAAAATAAACAGAGTGACCTATTGCTAAAGTAGCCTACAATTCCATTATCAAACGCCCAAAATCGCATCATTTTACTGAATTTAACCATACACTTTATATGAAAAGAAATACATATCTGGTAGTATTTATTGGCCTTTTACGAAATAATTTGATTTGTGGCAAAAAATTAAATAGCTTGCTGTTTAGAGTATAAACAAACAATTCAATAGATATGGAGCCCTCAGATTATGTGGTTTGTATTTGTAAAGGGCAGAAAAAAATTCTGGAAGAAAAAAAGAAAAGAAATATTGATGTCTTGTTTTCCAACACTGTTTTCATAAGCCCTATTACACATGACTCATAAAACATAGCATTTATTGTGTGTTAAAGGGCTAAAAAAAGAAAAATCCTCAAAAATTCTCCCAATTTAACTTTGCATGACATAAAATTCAAGGGTCAAATATAGGCCATGTTTGGACAAACCGTAAGGTGTTCTGAATACTGATTACCTGTATCTGTAACAGTTCTGTTAAATAGCCCCCAAGGCTGGTATTGAACCTAGAACCTTCAGGTCCAAACTCCGTAGGCAAACGCTCTACCACATTGCTACAAAAGCTAGCTCTATAGCAAGACAGATAAGTGTACCCTTATACAAACACAAGCTATACATTTATATCAATCTGTGGGACAGACCAGTATACAACATAATTATGGATCCATGTCAGGTTTCCTTGGCATCTGACATCTGGATCTGGAGAAAATTTTGATTGGGGTTTATTTTAACACTTTACTGAACACTCATGTTAACCCTTAGGCTGCTAAGCGCGACTCACTGACCTTTTGCGGACAGTGTATATCAAGATCAGACTGCACAGAACTGTCCGATAAGGACATATTTATCATCCTCAAAATTACCTTGAAACAGCAACCTTTGGGATTTTACTATCGACTTGAAGGTATCATTTGAGTTATTCAGCAGGACAAGGGTTAATAACCCTGAAGGAAATAGGCAATTGAAAGCATCATGGGACAAGGACAAAATTCTGGTGGACAGTATTTTCTCCTGTTCCAAGATTGTTTTCAATCATAAGAGTGAACTTCAGCTCATTTGTATCAGTTTCCAAATTGTTGTCTGCAGCTACATTTAAAGAGCCTAAACCTTGTCATATGGGGAAGGAATGAATAATGAAATAGCATCCATTTAATTACCATTTTTGATTAAAGAACAAAAAGTAATTTATGCATTGATGGTGGAAAGACTAATCTCAACAATCTTACAAAAATTCGGTCCAGTATGGGGGAGGGGGTATCTCGGAAAAGCTGAGCAGCGAAGGGAACTTCTTTCGCGAAAGAAGGGTCACATCCACGAAAGGAAGATTGTTTGCTATGAAATATGGGTTGAATTAATTAAAGAGAGATTTCTTTGTCACACTTAATATTTCTTTGATTTTGATGAAATTTGCAAATTGAATTTAAGAACTTTTGATCGAAAAATCTTGTGATTTAGTATCGCTGTACAATATCGTTCCTATTCGTGATTTTCGTTATCCAGGTAACTTTTCAAAACCGCAACCCGCAATATCTCGCGTTGTCTGCAGATGTCATATTCTTCGGAGATTTGACCCGTCTACTACGAGAGGGAGTCAGACTATATACATGTATTGTATTATTGTTTTTCAATATAGTCCCCATTTACTTCGATGCACTTAGCCCACTTTTCATTCAGACTGTCTATACCCTTGAAATAGAAGTCTTCGGTATGGTCCTCAAACCATGCCTCTGTGGCAGCCTTGAGTTCATCGTCATCACGAAATCTGGTTACCCGCAAATGGGATTTCAAATTTCTAAATAGGTAATAATCACTGGGGGCCAGATCTGGACTGTAGGGTGGGTGATTCAGTTGTTCAAACTTACATTCGCGAATAGCAGATTGTGCAATCCTTGACTTGTGCCCTAAACTCAACATTTTGATTTTCCATCATTGCTTGACGGTCAGTAACTTGCAATACCTCCGAGAATCACACAAATATGTTGTGACAAGTGAACTTGATATGTTCAAAGTGGTGATATGTTGTGTTGTCAAAATACGGAAAGAAATGCTGTGTTACGCTTGACCCAATATGCTGTCCTATGAACTTTCTGACCCTCCCTCGTGACGCATCACTATCCTAAACAGGATAAATATTACTACGCTGTCCGTAAACAGAACCACTCTGACACTAAAAAAGTAGCAGGTGAAAAATGGCTTTTAACAAAAAATATGTGGTAAAATCAAGCCTAGTTATCGCTCCAAATTTCCTAGAAATTCGATACTTTTACACGGAAAAAAACTAATTTCAAAAAAAAACCTCTGTTTACCGAAAATCTTTGCATACAGTTCTAAACATAGACATAGAAAAAACCGCGATTTACGTTTACAGAGTCTGACAACAAAAATAACGTCCCGAATATGCTGGGCTCATACTGGGGCTGTGTCTCGAGCTTATAGGGGTGTGTTTATAAATGACTGGTGCATAGGTTACATGCTAGCCAACCATCGCCAGTGGCGTAGCTGCCATGTACGCACATACGCACGTGCGTACACATTGGAGCCGCAAGTATGAGTCTAAATACTTAAAAACGGCTTCGGAGAGCTCATTTTTTCACCTCTGTATTGCCTTATTTTCGTTTTCGTCCGGAGGGCTTCGCCCCCCTGGTCCCCCCATAAGGGGCTCTGCCCCCTTAACCCCCGTTGGGAGAGGACCCCCAAACCACCCTTCCAATGTGCGCACTGTCATTTAGGCTCCAGCTACGCCACTGATCGCTAGATAAATCGTACCAATTAGCGTTTTGTTGAGAAATCGTTATTATTATTTTGAAATTCGAAGTAACGGTCGCCGTTTTGAAAGGTAGTCTGGTCCTGTACCCAGAATGCGAAAATCAGATAGGTTTGTATTTGAACAAGAGGGCCATGATGGCCCTGTATCGCTCCACTGGCTAATACGTAAAATCCCTACAAGCCAAACATTACAATACTTGGCCAATTGGTTTTGAACATAAGACCCCTGAGACAGGAATAAAATTGGTAGCCCTAGTTTTTATGGTTAGTAACAATAAGATTTCTAAAGATTTCACTATATAAGCCCATGTAAAACTTCTGACCCCTGGGGATGAATCAAATTTTACCCTAGGGCTATAATTTACGCACTCTTGGTGAAGGCCCACTAGATAAAGCTACATGCGAAATTTGGCAGCCCTACGCTTTATGATTAAGTACAGGGAGATTTCTTAAGTTTTCTCTCTATAAGCCCATGTAAAACTTGTGACCCCCCCCACCAGGGCAGGGCCAATTTTGACCCCAGAGCTATAATTTGGGCACTCTTGGTAGAGGCCCACTAGATAAAGCCACGTGCAAAATTTGGTAGCCCTAGGCCTTATGGCTAGGTACAAGGAGATTTCTAAAGTTTTCCCTATATAAGCCCATGTAAAACTTTTGACTCAAAATTTGACTCAAAATTTGACCCAAGGGCTATAATTTGGGCACTGTTGGTAGAAGCCCACTATATAAAGCCACATGCAAAATTTTGTAACCCTAGGCTTCATGGCTAGGTACAGGAAAATTTCTAAAGTTTTCTCTATATAAGCCCATGTAAAACTTGTGACCCCCGGGGCGGGGTCAAATTTGACCCCAGGGCTATAATTTGAAGAAACTTGATAGAGGCCCACTAGATAAAGCTACATGCCAAATTTGGTAGCCCTAGGCCTTATGGTTTCAGACAAGAAGATTTTCAAAGATTTCCAATATTTTTAAGTTTTGTTGCCATGGCAACCAGAGTTTTTAAAGGAATCAAATTCTTTCAAGAAATTCTGAAGAGGACTATGGCAGGATCATTTCTGTAAAGTTTCATCAAAATTGGATGGATAGTTTCAGAGAAGAAAATGTTTGAAATAAAAGTTAACGCACGGACGGACGGACGCACGGACGGACGGACGCACGGACGCACGACGTACAACGGGCCATGACATAAGCCCGCTGGAGCTAAAAATGCCACCTAGCGCCAGATAATTCAAAATCTCGCTCAAAGAAATTATTTCTCGGTGTCAACAAAGGTAACCTCAACAAGTCTGACCTGCTCTTTATCGGACGCTGTTATCGAACGTTAGATTTGTTCAGGGAATAGTGTGTTGGATTTCTCGGGCACTTGCAAAAAAGATGCCTAAACTTGTTGCAATTATGAATTAAATAACCACATCATGATAACGCCATAATTATGCAAATATATCTGCAGTGCCAGTAGTTGCATCAACTATCATTTTCGAAGAGACAAAATAAAAACGTGAATATGCAGTTATTTTAAAACAGGGATCTATAATATTGCATTTAAAAACAAAATGTGTGCGGACAGAATAAATGCATCACTTGGCTTCGAATTTAGAATGGACTTACCCTCTGTGACAGATTTTATTAATTCCAAATCCTATATGTGCAAATGATCAACATAAGATGGAAAAGGAGAGACTTTATTATGACACGTCTGTGTTAACTAATCTGCGTCTAGCATGTACATAGTGCAGCGCTTTTGCAAGTAATCCACTTTGGACGTGAAACACCGAGATCAAAGGAACACCCAGCCACATGTACGAGTATGTACTATCCATTTCTCTTTTTAGATTACAAAATATTATCACTTTGGTAATTTTATATAAATATGTACATCGAACAAACGTTTCCAGCGTTTCAAGCCCTGGGCCCCGTTTCACGAAAAAAAATTAAGTTTCTTATTTTACTCACATCAGCAAACAGACTTACTTTCTGACTTAAGTTGAGTTTTTTTTTGTTTTTTGTTTTTTATGGACTTAAGTCTGTTAATTTTACTTAAGTCCATTTATACTGCTTGGTTGAGCCTGAAACATTGTGTCACCCTAGGATTTGAGAACCTTACTACAGTCTGTTAATGTTACTGAAATACATCTCAAATAACGAACACTACTTAAGTCAGAACCCGGGACCTTTTTTGGATTTGCGTAAAATAAGGGACATAAGTTTTTTCGTGAACCCAGGCCCTGTACGTTACCAGCTTAGCTACCGGGTTCGGCAAACATGAACTGAACAATCAGATACATGATAAAATAGGGAAAAAAACACTATGGCACTTCTACTATTCTTTTCTTCATCTCTCCTTTTTTTCCCTGATTTACGATAGTGAATCTTTTAAAGAAGTGAGTGAAATCTTATTCTATTAAAACCTTTTACCAAACGCAAAACTTAGCACTTGTCCAAATCCAAAGCATTTGAAGCCGACAGATTAAACGTGGATCAAACAGTTGAAATTGTCTTTAAAAAGTAGATAATATTTAGGGAAAAGTAGAAAATGCGGGTCACGAGCGTTTCCTCCTTTTTCAATATTTTTCAAGACTCCTTCGTTCCCAGGTCGTTAAAACTCGGGATTATTCAGTAAAGGGTCAGAATCCGTTCCGAGTGTCTCTACGAGGGACATTTAAAAAGTATTAATCAGTGTTGCGCTGTAGTTGTTGTCGGAATATTTCTGTGTAAATGGTTAGTACAACCCTTGAAAGTATACCTCCTTTACTCATGTGCACATTTTGAGACACCATATCCACTCGGAAAATGCATTGCAGAGGGCATCTTTGAGTATGGTGTTGAGGCACTGGAAAAGCGCTCTGCCGACGCCATGACGAGATTCAGAGTGGCGACCTTTCATGTAGTTTTTTAACGTATGGATTGATACAAAACTGACATGAAACGAGATCAAGGCTAGATGAAAGATGTGGTAAACTTACAATACTTTTGTCGCTAAGGTAAGAAAGGACCACGGCTGATTTGTGAGTCGGTGCATTCTCACGGATGAGCTTGATTCCGCGCACGCTGGTACTTTGACGGGCTGAAGCATAGTGCTCAACACTGAACTACCGAAAGAACAGAATCTCAGCAAAAGGCTCCTGTGACACTCCTTCCTTCTGGTACATGGACTGTAGCTACAATTCCCTTGCAATAAAACATATGATTCCCTGGCATTAAAAAAATATTGCATACATGGTGGGGCGTGGTGCGAGCTCTACGCGCAACTTGGGGTCTTTCGTCATTTTCACAGATCCACACTTGTTTTTTCCTTGCCCCCTGGCTCATAAAAATTATTACATGTTTCATCACCAGTCACAATTTCATTCATGCGTTTTTGGTCAGCATTATCGTACAGTCGTTTAGGCAGTAACGGATCGCTAACGAAATTATCGCTGCGTACGTTTTTAATCCATCATATATGGGATGATAAATGATACCATTCGACAGCAAAATATGTGATCTTTCAAAAGCAGTCCACATTTTTAGCTGAAAAATCGTTTTACGATAAAAAATACCTTCTTTTTCAAAGACGCTAATTAGGTCAATAGCGGATAGCTTTGGGTAGTAACGGATAGTATAGACTAATGTAGTTGAGGGGTCATCTCAAATCAGTCTGAAAGCTGTCAAGTGCCGTAAATCTACAATTAAATCGTTGGTGGTGCACTTTTGATATATTTACATGGATCCAGAGTTTGATTCACAGACAGGCCAAGATTGTTTTTAACATTTAACAATTTTAGTCGTAGTCTCAGCACTACCTACCTTCAGTCTGAAGGCTTGCTCTGATGTTATTTTTGTGATTGGGTCTCCGGAGTGGAGAAACAATCAAAAAATAACATCGGAGCTCCCCTTCGGATTGAAGGTAAGCACTACCCAGCCAATCCAGTTGCAAGGGAGTTTTTTTTTGTGTGCCGTAATTGTAATTGAAAAGGCCACGAAATAGACTGTAAGGTTAATTGGCTTCAGTAAAATGGTTGAAAGTAGAAAACAGCATCCTTTTTAAATGGTATTTGAAAGGGGGGGGGCAATTTCAAGGCATAAGTCAGAGATAAAGAGTGGTAAACTACATCAGTTCACTGTTTAATGATATCGAATGTTGCACTCAAGTGGAATTTTAAAACAGTATAAACTAGTCAAACCGGTATACTGACACATTCATGAATCAGTAACCCATGGTTGTGTCAGTAACTATATTAATTTCTGTCTCCCATTATATGATATTCTTTTTAGGTGAAATTTGAAAAAAAAAAAGTTTTGACTATAAGTGAGAATTCCTCATGATCAGCATTTTCACCATTTTTTGCTTCATTGTTTTCACTGAAAGCTCATAAAAAACAAACATGCTCTCTAGAAAGACTCCAGCCAATAGTTTGACATCATTAACGTACAACACAGTTTGTTCCCAAATATTTTGTTAGTACAGGACATATCATCTTTCTTCATCAATATGAAATAAACAGGTTTGTATTGCATGGAAATCAGTGTTGCACAACTTGATCATAATGAGCACTTTCATCAATTGTCAATTTTTTTTCGAACCAAACATGTACATGTATGTTAAAATCTGTCTTAAATTATATCTGAGGATGGCTGTTTATTCTTTTGTAAGGAATATCAATAAAACAATCCACAACCATACAAGGAAGATGAAACCAATTAAAGAAGGCACAGCAAGTTAGTTGTTGCAGATATACTAGTTAGGACAACAGTTTTTCCTATTGATACAGAATACAGGGGGGTGCAAAAGTAGGTATACAGTGTATAATATGTCACTAATTATACACTGTATACCTACTTTTGCACCCCCTGTATATTGAGTAAAGTGTGCCATACAAAGAATATCTGTCTGATGGGAGGGGGGGTGGTTACAACATATTTTGGCAAGTTATTTGCTTCAAAAGAGGAGGGTTTTCAGTTATATAATGCAGTTACAGCTAATTGTATGCTGCTTTATACTAAAAGCTCCATGGTAAGATGTAAAAAGCTTTGACTGTCTGATGAAATCCCAGATACAGTTCTTAGAATAAATAATCAGTAACCTGAATATTCATTACACTGCCTTTTGGCATTGAAGACATCGTTTTATTTAGCTCTTTAAGCATACAACAATGTTTTAGACTGCTCCAAAATGAAAGCATTTGCAGCTCTAGGACAAATTATAATTATATGGCTCAAATTACTGTTTCTAAAAAGTTTGCTATACCTTGAGGGAAGTAAAAGGAGAAAATGATGGTTACAAGCATTTTCTCCTCTTATCACGATGTTTTCAAGACTCTAGTTGCTTGGGCATATAATTATATCTGCTACAGTCCGCAATAAATCATAAAAACAACTTGTCAATGATCCAAGTCTTAGTGGCAGATGACCTATAGTTAAACCTGCTATATCAGATATTATATGATTTCTTTGTTAAACTGTGACCATTTTATGTAGAGTTGTATCAAATATCAATAAATCTGGAATCCACAGTAGACAAGCATTTTTGTCATTCATATTGGAGTATTCTCTATTGACCAATAACTTTGTTTTTGTTTCAGCTTGTGGTGGCTTTATTTCAAAGGCACAATAGCCTTGAATTACTGAGTTTTCTGTCAAAACAGTTGCAATGCCACTGCATGCAGAACTGAGGGTTGATTTTTCTTTGTTGAAGAAGACAGTTATCAGATGGTTCAGTCATGAGTACCTGAAACAAGACAAAGCTTCATATAATTAATGCACAAATTCACAGGTCTATTTATCAGTTGATATAAGTGCTAGTGGCACTAAATTTCCACCATGCATTGGTCACAATGACCATAATTATTACAATTTATGCAAGATATAAACTAGTCTACGAACACTTTGATCAGAGATGAAGATCAACACACCCTAAGGTGCAGTTTTGACAAGATACCTGGTTTTAACCATTACCAGATATACATAAACCCCTTTATCACAAAGTACAGTTCCTGATTTTTCAGTGACCTATATTTAATATTTTCTAGACCTTCATCCTCATTTTAAAAAGTTACAGATTAAGTTCAATTCACATTTTACATTGGTTTGACAGTCAACATTGATTTTGGGAAGGCCCCTCTGAAGTTCTGCATATAAACATTACCTCGCAAGGCTGATCCGCTACTGACCAAATCGGGTGTGGTATCTTTAGGTCAATATTCAATGTCACGCGTTTATACATGGAGCTGGTATTCTTTGTGGTAAAAGAAGACATATTTATATACCATTTCATACCAAAAACTCGTGATTTAAACTTTACATACCTGAAAATTTGATTGAAGGTTTCGTCTGCTGTATTTTTTCCTGCATTAAAAAAATTGAACTTCCGGTTGCCCCATTTTGGTTTTTGAGAGATTAGAATACCGTCACAAATGCATATTGTGAAAAAAACATCATCAATCTATCGTGGAAATATCATTCTTTTCAATGGTACATGGATTTGTTCTATTACATGCCGACAGAAGATTTTCTCTGTAAAACATTAACGACCTATCCGCTATACCCCAAGATCCGCTACTGCCTAATCGACTGTACCTATCTATAAAGCAGATGTGTTGCAGTTAACACGCACCACTCTTTTAGTCATTAGAAAGAAGGTGGGGTATCCACCGGGCGCAAACCTTATGTAGGTTAAAAGGATCAGTCAGAATATGAAAAACAGGTGACGAATTAATGCTATATAATTGACAGATCTCCTCCATTATGTATCGGACATCTTCCTCTACAGCTGCTTAAATCGCTGCCTAATCGACTGTACCTATCTATAAAGCAGATGTGTTGCAGTTAACACGCACCACTCTTTTAGTCATTAGAAAGAAGGTGGGGTATCCACCGGGCGCAAACCTTATGTAGGTTAAAAGGATCAGTCAGAATATGAAAAACAGGTGACGAATTAATGCTATATAATTGACAGATCTCCTCCATTATGTATCGGACATCTTCCTCTACAGCTGCTTAAATCGCTGCAGCAACATCACTACCAGGTGTTGCTGTTGCGGTACGGCCAAATAGAGGCTCATCTTTGATATCTGTTCTAGAATCGGATTTAAACAACCGGCCCCATCTTCCAACTGTGGCATATGATAGTGCACTATATCCATAAACTTTGTCTAATATCAGGCGCAGAAAAACCAAGCAATCATGCGCGAAATTGGCAGTACGCTCTTTGATCTTCCTGAAAATTGAACATTATATCTGCCATTTTGAATCGCAGTGTCCATAATAAAAGTACTTTCAAGTGAAAGTTTAATTCTCTGTGTAAGCTTACCCCAAGTTCTTCATGCATGTATGTGTAGAGGAGATTCCACTCTTTCTATGTAGGCCCCTGTAACACTTGCCCAAAAGGCGTCGAATAATGATATTTTAAAAAAAATTGACTGATTATTACTTTATCAATGCCCCACGTAAGGAGGCAGCGAAAGTCAATTTACTGAAATCATGCGCAAACCCGATCTCAAAAGAATCATCGAACCTTCCGTTTGTTGCACTTTTATTCATTCCCCTTCAAACGGATATTATAACTGTAACGTTAAATTATGTCAGAGTTTAGATCATGAAAATAAGGAACGTAGCTTCAGTTCAAATTTTAAGCCTTTCATTCTCCCTTCACAAAATACTTATATTCCATTATCTTTTAAGTTATAAAGAGAAACAGGTGTCATATTATTCTTTACGATGATGGGCTAACTCGATGTTCCTTTGACCTCGATATTGCACTGCCGGGTGGGCGGCTGAATAGACATTATCCTCGATCCTATCGCGAAAGGAAGTTCCTTTCGCTGTTAGATGGTTACCATCATTTTCTTAGGCCCTTTTCCCCTCGGGCTGTGAAACCACGAGGTTGTTTGGTACAGGCTTTATTTGTCGTCTGCAAATGCTTTGAATAAGGACACGAGAAATATTTTCTCATGTTTTAAATGATATTTTAACCACCTTTAGATCCCCCCATTCCCCCCCCCCCTCGTTTTACCTCCATCCCCCAGTTTCTGATTAGATAAAGCATGTCAATTTATAGAAATTTAATCTGTATACGAGTAGATGAACATATAAAGCATGTCAGTATAATATTGAAATGCAAACTGTAAACAAGATGTAGGCCTATTTACGGAATTAGCCGAGTTTTGACGAGTGCCAAATGGGGGTAGCCTTTGACAGGGAAAGGAAATGTCAGAAATAAGATCAATCTAAAGCATCGGAACCTTAATTGTATTTCAATATCAAATTTGTTTTGGTGAAAATTTTCATTGCTTTTCAGTGCATTTTCTAATTAACCAATCAAAACCGGTCACGTGACACTGCGTCGAGGTTGTTGTGCAAGGCCAGGGATCGTTGATCCCTGGCCAGGACAAAGAAATCACATTTCATTTTGGGAAAACAAAGTAAGTTTGTCATTCGTTCTATATCTGATGTAGATGTTTATGATTGGTAATACATTTAGTAGCGTGGTGAATTGATCTTGCTTTGGTTTCCTTCGATATCTAGCCTTTTCTGATCCGAGCGTGTTCATGCTTTTGAATGTTGTCTTTCCCGCCCTCGGATTTTCAATCAAATTCTACACGTGTAGATTTATCATAGTTTTCCCCCTATCTATTCAGCGATATTGTTATTTTCATTGAAAAAAAAAATGCTCAATTTCGAATATCCTTTGCAAAAAACCCTGCTGTGAGATCTGCTTGAACAAAGAATGAAAGATCAGTAAAAATCTCGTGCATGACCCAGTTACGATAAATATTCCATTTACCTGTGTGAATAGCTCTAGTTAATGCCCCAGTCAAAAATAACGAACTGCCGCCAGACAGTGAATTTTTCAGGAGATTTTGACACAATCATCCGGGGACCGCACAGCGATCGTGCGGTGGCAGCTGAATTTGAACGGCGGCAGTTCAATTTTGAGACGCCATCCGGCGCCTGTTCGAGGTTTAGAAAGAAGTTATAAATGAACGGCGACCAGACGATTTTTGGGCCATCAGGGAGCCCGTAAACTCATTGTCCGGGCGCTGTCCGGTGACCAGACGATGCCTTCAGAAATTGGACGGCGCCCAGACGATTTTTATGAAAAGGTTTATCTCAAAATCGTCCGGTGACCGGACTGCCTCCGTCCAGGTGCAGGACGGAGCCCGGACGGGCACCGCCCGATTATAATTAATCGTCCGATGACCGTCAGATCGCCAGGCGGCATTGATTTTGTGATTTTTTTCTGGACGGCGACCGTACGGCAAACAAACTTTGGCGACATGATCACTATATTATACAAATGTATATTGATATCTAACCGCATCAGTTCATCAATTCTAAAGTGAAGATGGCACTTATACCGCCACAAAATCTGTTGAATCTTCTCCTTCATCAAGAGAGATTGCAAGCTGCTCGCCGACAGCAGAGAGCTTTAATAGCAGCTGCTGCTGTTTACGATCAGGAGAGTGCTGGGAGAGGCCGCATAGTGAGGACAGGCATTATTCAATATTCTCAGTGATACAATTTAAATGTCTGTTTCTAACAAATGGTTGACCGCAAATGATAGCATAAATCGTACAACGACCTCTAGGTGACCGGACAGTAGCCGGACAGCGGCCCGAAGTCCAAAAGATGTCAGTACAGGTGCCGTCTTGTCCCTGCCCGATGTCCGTCCGGTGGCCGCCCGTTGCCTTTCTGAACTGAAAAGCGCACGCACGGCATTTCCGAAGAAACTGCCATCGGGTGCCCGTTTGATTTGTGACTGCTTGAGCAAAATGTCTTAAAATCGTACGGCGCCCAGACGATGTCTCAAATCTTTGAATCGGCAAAGTTGGAAGAAATCGTCCGGCGCCCATTTTATTTGTGACCTAGGCATAACTCTGTGGTAAAAAGTTTGTTTGCAGTGCTCGTTGAAATTTACTTCATTGATACAACTTTGATCTCATCACAGAGATAATGTTTCAGGAAAAACAAGAGCACAGTGTGTCTGGCTCAGTACGGGTAAAACCCAGGAAATCACATGAATAATGGACTGCCACTGTGACATGACCAAAGTAGTGTTGAAAGCATTATAGAACACCACAAAATTTACCTTTTACCATTTCGTCCCAAGTTTTAGAAACCCTGAGAAAGAAGCTTTTTTAAAACATTGTGGGAAAAGGAGAAATTGCTGGTGACCAGCATTTTCTCTTTTTCCCAGAATGTTTTCTGTCCTATCACAGACAAATCTTACCATCTGATCAATACTGAATTCGTGTTTTACAAACGCTTTCGTTTTTAGATAGTTTGCAATTTTGTCATTTGGTAATGATCAGTTATTTAAATCTCTGAATATTTATAATATGAGCCATGCTCTGGCAAAAGGGAGCTCAATGCATCTCAGTGATATATTATATCAAGCATGTCATGTCATAATTGTGGTTCCATAAAATCCATTTAGTCAAACAATTGACCATATCTGGAGGAAGTGTAGCCCTTGGATATGCAGTTCATTTCCAAGTACGGAAAAATTTCCATCCATGTCAGCTTGTGCAGATTGTGCAGACTGACATGGGTCGATACTTTTTGCAGAAGCATTAAGCCCCCATTTCACAGAGCATGGCTCAATTATGCTTTTGCCCTTGTTCCCTCACAGACTGAGAAGCCAGCTAGATCCCATCAAACAAGATTACCAACAAAAACTTCAGTCCCGCACACTCAATGTGATACCGAAGGTGGAATATGCTACTGGTATTTTCACTCAGGTAGGAATGGCTTATCAGCAATTTCCTTTTCTTGGTACATGTAGAATAACCCACTATCTTTTGTATGAGATTTGACATAAAATGGCTTGGGTCTGATCCCTGTCTTCGTGAACCTGAGCAAACCTCATCAGACAATTGGTCTATAATGTATGTTGCTAGATCATCTTCAGGCTGCTCAATTATATTTTAATGTTCCTGCAGTGATTAATCTTATAAAAAAAGAATTTAGGATAGGGCATGTAAACTGCAATGGTTGATTTTTGCTCGTATTCTGCTATACCCTAAATTCCAGTTTACATGCACTGACCATTTAGTATTTTAGGGTCCTTGTATAAGTCATGTGGCTCAGTAGAAAGGTGTAGGGTTGAAAAGATGAAACAGGAATATTGTAGATGCTGATCAGACTTCAAAAACAGTCAAACAAAACTGACAGTATGTACAAGGTGGTTCATGATCTGTTTCACTGACGTCTTGCAAGAAAGATGCAACAATGTATATCTTCCTTTGTTTCTCTTTCAGATTGTGTACTGCAGTTTGAGAACTTAGAAAAATTTGGTCAGAAATCCAGCTATACCAATTTTACAGGTAAGATGCATAATTATTATATTGTTACAATAAATTAGTTAAATCCTGGCAGCTAGTGCAACTATTTATGCCTTCCTGCAGTTTGAACACAGTATTCTTACGAAGTCATTGACTGCTTTCTCACATCACCAACGTGGTAACAATCATCAGAGGTGAGAGAAAACTGTATCTTATTGCAATACCTATAATAGTATCCGTGAAAAGACAATGGCAAAACTAAGCGGGATCCAAATCAGTTTCAAATCCTATTATGTTACCGAGCTATGGACCTCTGTTACCGAAGCATGATAAATGAATACGAGGGCTGTTCGATATGTAATGTGTATTGTACCACAGCGCGATAACGCTTTGCACGATTTCGTGGATGATGATACGCTTGAATAGCTCTATTCAATACCTTTCCATCGGTATAAACACGAGCCTTCAGCTCCACATAGTTTTAAACTTACAGTCATTTCAATAGAGCTAGTCGTTGACCACTGTTGTAAAAATGGTTGGGAAACGGATTAAGAATATTGAAGAAATTAGAGCTTATATAAAAGTTCGCACAAAACTCGGTCATTCGGTAATGCAGATTTTTACTGAATTGGGGGAAGTTTATGGGTCTGATAAGGTATCTTATGAGACAGTTCGTAGGTAGAGAAGGAAATTTCTGACTGGCACAGAGTCCGTCAAATATGCAGCAAGATCTGGCCGACCTGTGACTTTAACAGGCAAGGCAAATGTCTCAAAAGTCAGGGAAATAATTGAAAGTGATGGCAGATACACGATTCGTGATACTGCCAACGCTGTTGGTATATCGCTATCGCAGGTGCATTTCATTTTGAAGGGTATTTTGAAAGTAGGAAAGATTTCTGCCAGATGGATACCTCATATATTGACAGATGACCAAAAACGGGTACGAGTACAAACCGCTAAGCAGTTGCTCAAAATGTTTCCCAAATTCAATCAAAGACAATTTGCAAACATTGTTACTGGTGACAAAACATGGGTTCACTATTTCGAACCAGTAAGAAAAATTGGAAACAAAATATGGCTAACTAAACACGGTAGAAGGCCTGTAGTTGCCAAAAGAAGCACAAGCACAAAGAAGGTTCTTTATTGCATATTCTTCTCATGTGATGGTATAGCCGTACAAATTCCGGTGCCGAAGGGCAAAAGTGTTACAGGTCGGTATTACCAAGATGTTATACTAAAAAAGGTCAAGAAATATTATCTTAAACGACGCCCTGTGTCAGGATTTAGGCATGTTCATTTACTTCATGATAATCAGGGTCCAAAAATTTCCAGAAAAGCCACTCGTCCTGTAGGACAAGTGACTTTGAAAAAACACTTGCCCTGCTTTGATCCTTGCTCGTCCGACGAGAAAAACCCTTCCAATATACTGGTGTAATCGAATTTTGCCAACGCAAGAGAAACTGCTCTTGTGGATTGCACAAAACAATAGTTATTTTCTAGACGTTTTTTTTTTTTCAGACGAAACGGAAACTTTACAACGAACCTTAAATACCGGGTTTTAAAAACCGGTACCAGTTATCCGGTCAAGTTACAGAAATTAATAAAGCCAAAACAACACAGTTTTTTGAACTGGTTTCGGGAAAGTATTTGCGTTAATGTTAATATCGTTCGTTTTAATAATTAGCAAAGTCGCTCATATTGAATTAGGTCTACCTGAAGCATATTATAAGATTTTTGTGTGCAATAAAAGGTCCCAGGTTCTATCATTAGGCTGACTTGAAACCGGTCTTTATTTGGAGCGGGGACGAGCATGTTTTATGTTCTGTTTCAAAATTTGATTTCCTGAATACCCTTAATTCGCTTATTCAATAATGGAATGGCCGTTTTGTCTCCTGTAAGTTAAATATTCATCTGAAAAACTTGTTTTACTATCTTCTATTCACCACGCGTCCTGCCGGACGAGCATGACAGATATTTCACTCGTCCTCATCCATTTCTTACTCGTAAATACGAGCGGACGAGTGGATTTTTTGGACCCTGATAATGCTCCATCACATACATCTGAGCTTGTGAAGCAATTTTTGAAGTCGGAGAAGTTACCGTCTTGCCACACCCACCATACTGTCCAGATCAAGCCCCATGCGACTTTTTCCTTTTTCCAAAACTTAAAAAGTTCTTAACTGGTCGTCGTTACAAGTCCCGACAAGCCGTTGGCTCAGCCATCAGTCAGTGCCTCAGAGGTCTACCTAAATCAGCGTACCGTGACGCATTTCAGAAATGGATTCAGAGATTGAAATTATGTATTTCAAACCGCGGAGAATACTTTGAAGGGATGTAATATTCATTTCACTATTTGAGTCGAATGCTTTTGAGATATCGTACAATACACATTACATATCGAACAACCCTCGTACATTTTAACAATTTTATTGTCTGAATTTAATCCTATTGTTCCTTTAGGCCATGTGACTAGTTGAAAGAATTTGCAGACAAACAATTAAATGTGCCTCATATAATGGAGTGTGTCTTTGAAAGGGAAGAAAACACTGGGAAAAGGAGAAAATGTTGGCTACCAGCATTTTCTCCTTTACCCACAATGTTTTCAAAAGTCCTTTTCCTTTGGGTTGTTGAAATTCTGGATTGTGTGGTAAAGGGTTTTACCTTTCATGATATGTCACTAACAACTGTTGTTTCATCTAGGTGTTGACTATGGTTATATTTGGTTTTGTTGTTGGTGCCATCTACTGGCAGATTGATGACTGGTGTACCTCAGGACTTCAGAACAGGTCAGTACATGTATTTGTAGGCTTCTTATCAGCCTTGATAATATTGCCACAATCAAGTTGGGTATTACCACTGTTTATGCCTAGAGTATGTTACTTCATTTACAATATCTTCAGTTATTGAATTTTTCACTGAAGTCTTTACAGAACGACAAAATTTTAGACCTGTGTCAATTGAAAGCCTTTGCAGATAACAATTTAAATGTGGCCCAAATTGTAGAGTTTTTATGTGAAAGAGTAGAGAACACAGTAGGAGAAAATGCTGGTGAACAGCATTTTTTCCTTTTCCCACAATCTTTTTCAGTACCTTCTTATTTCAGGGACGTTAAAACATGAGATTGTAAGGTAAAGGGTTAAAGAACCCAGAACAGATTTTCACAAAATAAGTTGGATGAGAGAAAGATTTGTAAAATACACAAACATATTATGTGCTGAGGGGCAGAGAGGAGGGTCCTCTGTGGCTTAGTTGTAAGTTGCAGGATTATCAATCTGTAACCTTACTTGAAGCTATGGGTTTTTCATGGGAAAAACTGTCTAGAGCCATAGTCTTGTACTGGTGGAACCCAGGACATACATGAATAAGTGAGCTGTTACAGAAATTGTGTTGAAAGTGGTGAGAAATACCATTCAATCAATCAAGAAACTTCTTGATTTCAGGGTTGGAGCTTTCTTCTTCATCATTATGAACATGGTATTTGGCAATTTGTCAGCTGTGGAAGCGTTTATAAAGAACAGAGCAATTTTCTTGTAAGTACAGTGTCTTCCTAGTCAAGAAATGCATTGCCTTTCTCTTGCTTCATTGCATTCTTTAAAGATTATTAATCGTTAGAGCGCCATACTTTTAAAGATTAATCCTTAGCGTGCAAAATGAATCTAACAGACTTATTAACCTTAGAGCGCCGAATAAACCCATTAGACCTTTTCATCTAAGAAACACAACCCAAATAATAGCAGTTTCATGGTTGCTTTTTTCTATACAGCTTCACCACAGCAGATGTTTTGTGCAACCTGATCTTGATCTACACTGGCTGCAAAGGCAACTATAGTTGTTAAAGGCTCTAAGGGTTAAGTGTACAAATAAGAGCAAAATAGTTACAAAATCATGATTGCTTTTGTCTTTAGTGTTTCAGGAAAGCAGACTGTGTAGATCAAAGATCAGACTGCACATTTTGTGCAGTATGATCTAGATCTTCACTGGCTGCAAAGGCAACTATATTTGTTAAAG
Organism: Hippopus hippopus; assembly: GCA_946811185.2. Lineage (NCBI taxonomy): Eukaryota > Metazoa > Mollusca > Bivalvia > Cardiida > Cardiidae > Hippopus > Hippopus hippopus. The sequence goes on from OX328100.1 coordinate 36,116,368, forward strand.
GCTCTAAGGGTTAAGTTGACAAATAAACGCAAAATAGTAATGAAATCATGATTGCTTTTTGTCTAAAGTGTTTCAGGAAAGCAGACAGTGTAGATCAAAGATCAGACTGCACATTTTGTGCAGTCTGATCTTGATCTACACTGGCTGCTAAGACAGATATAGTCATAAAAGCGTGTTCAGCGAAAATAAAAAATAAAAAAAGGATGAACATTAGCATGACTGTGTGCTCTTTTTCAGACATGAGAATGCGAGTGGTTTCTACAGAGTGTCCTCCTATTTCATCTCCATTGTGGTCTATGACATTATACCAATGAGATTTCTACCTACTCTCTGCTTCTCAGCTGTGACCTACTTTATGTTGGGTAAGATTACACTTAATACCATAACTTTTAGAGTATGGTAGCTCATGACATAATATTATGTTGAGTTGCCTTTTCAGACAAGGGATATCAAGATCAGACTGCACAAAATAAACAGCCTGAATTGATTTGTTTCGGATTAATGGATGTGATATCTAGGGAAAAAATCAAGACATATGGTAGTATTAGCATATGAATACAATAAGATTACTACAAGGTACCTGAAATGGTGTCTCTGAGACCTACTTCACTTTTTCCATGGTTCATAGATCACTAGTGTTGTCTCTATAACTTGATACCACCTGAAACAAATTTGTAGTATACAGTTCTAAAAACGGTCTTGTAAACTATGAATAAGCAACATGAATGTGAATACTTACCTTGTATACATGATACTTAATTATGTGAAAACACTATTTTAAGCAATATCCCCTTTTATTATATAGATCTACTAGTAAATTTTTCCGATCAAATACGTGTGTTGAATCGGGTGAAATGACACACACGACAGAAAAAACTTCTGTATCTACACTCAGTGAAATACGGTCCCAAATATGGTATGCTGACGTGTCTTGCGCACGGACTAAGCATGCATTGATTTGCGATTGGATTGGTCAAAATGTTATGCTGTAATATTAATCCGCCATTCATGAAAACAGAGTTACTACCATCCACACTATTAATTGTCTCTTTTTGTTTGCGGTTTTCAAATAAAATGTCAACAATTGCAAAATGTTGTTGTTGAAAGTTGTAGGTATATAATAAAAGGAATATTATGTTGTAGTAACTTTCCTGGCGCTTGTATTTACTTCTCGCTGCGTAAGAAAATTTTGATGTCGCGCGAGACCGAAGTTCTCGCGTGATATCAAATTTTCTCACTCTGCTCGAAGTAAATACAAGCACCAGGAAAGTTACTACAACATAATATTCCGTATTTATCACATAAAACCTCCTATGGCAGTGTTTTAAACCCATGACTTATTTTTGATAATACACTAGTGTATTATCGTTTTTTGGGTCCCGGTACTAGTCAATTTTCAGTCATGAGCGCATGAAGCCAGAGAAACCAACCACAGCATGCGTGGGAATTTGTACAGCTACGCCATTTCATGAAAAAAAGAAAAGTGATTGTTGCTAAGACGCATACGCGTGGAAAGTTTTTGATTTTCATGCTTGATAAAAACCAAGAAATGCAGGGAAAGTCTCTTAAAATCACTATTATTGCAGAAATAAGACGACTTAACCCCTCTATAAACTATTTCATTCTACTTTCGGTGTAAATATCAAAGAACTGTCTACTTGCGTATGTACACATTTGAAACCAAACTACAGCTGTAAACATGGACTGGTGAATGGTATAGAGGCTAAGGGTGATGATGTGGGATATTTTTCTTTCTGTCATTCGTTTTATGTGATAAATAGAATCATTTGTATTTATGTATTATCATTTTTATCAAACTTGTTGACTAAAATGTATTTGACGCTCGTCAAGGCTTGAGTCATACAATTTTAGTCAACTCGTTTGATAAAAATGATAATACATAAACACTCATGTAAGATCCTTTACTAAGCACATAATTTGAATATGAGCTTTTACAATTTGCAAATTGACTTATTTAAACCTCATTTTCCTGCGATTGTTGCAGACGATAATGATGATGGGTTTGTAAAACCTTTTGGGAAAATGAGAAAATGATGATTTCCAGTATTTCCTCCTTTTCCCACAATATTTCCTACCCTGTGAAGGAAAAATCTCAACATTTGATTTGTCATCAGCAAACACTTTCAATTTGGACAAGTCCAAAATTTTGTTGTCTGTTAAAGAGCGGAAAGTGTCCTTGAAGTATATAGATAATCAATGTGTATCAAGATTAACTCTAAACAAGATAACATAATTTTTAGACAAATTTATCTTGGAAATTTTACAGGCAACAAGTTAATGTGGCTCAAAAAGCTAGGGTAAAAATTTTTTGAAAAAAAAAGATGGGAAATGCCAGATTCAAGCATATTCTCCTATATACACCATTTTACAGATGCCTTTTTTCTCAGGGTCTTTAAAAAAGATGAATACCGGTAATCTAGTAGAAAATGAAATCTGTTTACAGGGTACAGATCTGAGTTTAACAGATTCCTGCTATTTCCTGTCCCTTTTCCTGGTGTCCCTATATGCTTCGGCTCTTTCATTCCTGCTGAGTACCATCATCAGAATATTTGCTGTTGCCAACCTGCTTATTACCATGTGCTATATGTCATCATGATGGTGAGTGAGAGGTTTATCTTTTCTATTTTTTATATTCTAGAGCATATGACTGTATATTTTTCCTAAAAATTCAGTAAAACCTTAGAGCACCAAATAAACCCAATAGACATTTTCAGTCGAAAATAAAACCCAGATAATTGTAATTTCAGTGTTTTTCTGTCCCAGACTGTCTCTGCATAGCAGACAGGGTAGATAAAAGATCGGACTGCATTGTTTGTGTAGCTGATCTTGATCCATACTTAATACAAAAGTAACTATAGTTGTGAAAGGTGCTTTAAGAATTAACCTCGTAATACATTTCCTCCTGAAACAAGCCTAATGCAGGCAAGATTAAGAACATCCTTATAGTAAATGGATTTTTTGATGTTTGGTAAAAATGTAAAGAAAAAAACACCATTGTGAGATAGCTATATAAATTCTGTTGAAATGACTGAGGATCATAGTGATAAAATGATGGCTAGTACATACATCTTCCAACTATATACTTACTTGAAATAGTTACCTAGGCCGGTAAGTGGGACTGAATACTCATTTGCAGACGGTGTATATCAAAATCTTGCTGCACAGAATGTGCAGTCTGATCTTTGATCTTGGCATCCATTCTGAAATGGCAGGATTTTTCAGCACCAAACTTGGTCAAAATATATATGACCATAAGATCTCGGATGAGTTCGATAATGGGTCTAATCGGACCAGAATGACTGGAGTTATTTGCCCTTGAATTAGAAAAATTGCTATATTTGACTGTTTACACTCTAGCATCTACAATTTTTCACCAATCAGCACCAAACTTGGTCAAAATATATTTGACCATAAGATCACGGATGAGTTTGATTATGGGTCTAATCGGACAGGAACGACTGGAGTTATTTGCCCTTGAATTTGAAAAATTGCTATATTTGACTTTGTTTACACTCTAGCATCTACAAATATCAACCAATCAGCACCAAACTTGGTAAAAATATATATGACCATAAGATCTCGGATGAGTGTGATTATGGGTCTAATCGGACCAGAACAACTGGAGTTATTTGCCCTTGAATAAGAAAAATTGCTATATTTGCCTTTGTTTACACTCTAGCATCTACAATTTTTAACCAATCAGCTACAAACTTAGTCAAAATACTTATGACCATAAGATCTCGGATGAGTTTGATTATGGGTCTAATCGGACCAGAATGACTGGAGTTATTTGCCCTTGAATTAGAAAGTTCTATAGAATAGTTCTTTGTCCGGAGCATAACCTTGTCATCTCCAGTCCAATTGACTTGAAACTTGGCATTTGTGTTTGTTGCAATAATACGGAGTGCAGTGTGAAAGAACCATAACTCTTACTGTCTATGAGTTACTTTCCTTTGATCGTCATTTTTACAGCATTTTCTGCTTGTCCGGAATATAACTTTGTCATCTCTAGCCTGAACATCTTCAAATTTGGTATGCATGATTGTTGATAAACTACGGAGTGCAGTGCATAAGAACCATAACTCTTCCTAGCACTAATTTTGAGTTATTCCCCCTTTGACCTTCATTTTTATAGCATTTCTTGCTTGTCAGGAGCAAAACTTTGTCATCTTAAGTAGGAATGACTTGAAATATGGTATGCTTATTTGTTTCAATATTTGGAAGTGCAGTGCACAAGAATTGTAACTCTACCTCGTGCTGTCTTTGAGTTATTTCCCTTTGATCGTCATTTTCACAGATTTAGTGCTTGTCCGGAATATAACTTTGTCATCTCAAGTCAGAATGACTTCAAACTTGGTATGCATGTTTTTTGCAATATTACCGAGTACTGTGCGCAAGAAGAATAACTCTACCTAGCGCGGATTTTTAGTAATTCCACTTTGATCTTCATTTTTACAGTATTTCTTGCTTGTCCGGAATGGAACTTTGAAGTCTCAAGTCAAATTGACTTGAGACTTGGTAAACATGTTTGTTGCAATACCTGCCCTTTGCAATTATTATACCTGCTTGACAACTGGCGATGGGATGGGCATATCTTGCGACAATTTGCCGCTCTTGTTTCATTATCATTTGGCCTTGAACCTCAATATTTGGTATTTATCTTCATTGTAGACCTTTACTGCTTAGTACTCAGGTGAGCAATATAGCACCATCATGGTCCTCTTGTTTTACTTTCAGATGAAATTTTCTGTTTAATTCATTTTTCAGTATAACTGTTTACCAGACGACAGAATTTAAGACAGGTTCAACGTGAAAGCTATTTGTAAACACCTGATAAATACGGTTCTAAGATGAAATTTGTCCAAGAACGGGTAGAAAACATTGTGGAAAAAGGAGAAAATGCTGGTTTCTAGCATTTTCTCCTTTTCCAACAATGTTTTTAGAACTCGGGATTGTTCAGTAAAGGGTTAAGGGTCATAAGTTTTAAGTACATGTATATTCAAATTCTTTTACTACAAATTTGATATTTGTATATTTCAGGTGTTTAGTGGTTTACTGGTGAACCTTGAGACAGTTCCTGCTTTCCTGAGATGGCTGAAATATTTCAGTATCTTCAGATACGGTTTCAATGTAAGTACCTGAATTTCACACACAGTTTTAAGTTAATAATTCAAAAACTTTAACTTCAAAGCAAGAAACAAACTTTAGTTGCTTTTGCAGACAGCAAAGATCAAGATCAGACTACAGTTTCTGTGAAGTCTGATCTTGGATTTACATAGTCCACTACATTTCAAAATTGATAGGACACTGATCTGGACCCATATTTATCAGCCATTCTTATCGACACTCGTCTAATTCTCAAGAAGTTTTGAAAATTTCAAAGTAGCATAATTTCTGATTGGCGAAACCAAATGGTTCAGCCAATCAAAGTTTGCATTATTATCTAAATCAAGAATGTTTAAGAATACTTTTTAACCCTATACCACACAATCCTGATGTTTAAAGACCCTGAGAAAAAAGCCTTTTGAAAACATTTTTGGAAAAGGAAGTGCCAATAATGAACATTTTCTTCTTTTCCAACAATGTTTTCAACCTATTCCTAAACCAAATTCAGTTATTCCGTCAACTTCTTTTGTTGTCTGCAAATTTAAGACAGTTGGTGAATATTGGCCCAGTTCTCAAAATTGAACTATCAACATTCTCACTTCAGCGAATCATTCCTTTCAGGCACTGTCCATCAATGAACTGAAGGATTTGGAATTTGTACCAGATGGATCCTCAAACTGGTAGGTATCAAACATAGAAAATTTTATGGACCATACTCCATGAAAAGGGGTTTAATGCATCTGCAAAAAATTCTGACCCATGTCGGCCTACATGGCTTACATGGGTCGAAACTTTTTGCTATCTTGAAGTATTTCAAAGGACCATTCTAACTTGAGCTGGTTGTTAGACATAATGGACTTTATGGATCCATGATGACTTGCTTAGTATGACACATCACTGAGATGCATTTAAATTCCTTTTGCCAGAATTTGGCTTTGTCATATTAGTCCTTCACCGGATGATCTGATGGTTTTATGTCACTAGGGATGAAGGCTTTTGAGAACATGGTATGAAAAGGATAAAATGCTGATAATCAGCATTTTCTCCTTTTTAGCTCCACTGGCTAGTCTTTTTCTTGTTTACAGGATAAAGTCTGCATTTGTTGTCAGATTTTCATGAAACTTGCACAAAGTTATTTATCTCATCAATAGCTTCAACCCTATTGATTTTGAAAAAAATCCAACAAACAGTATGGGAAAAGTAGCCATTTGAATTTCAAAATTTCCATTTATTGTTTACGCGATAAAGTCTGCATTTGTTGTCAGATTTTCATGAAACTTGCACAGTTTGTTTATCTTATCAATAGCTTGAAGCCTATTGATTTTGAAAAAAATCCAACAAACAGTATGGGAAAAGTAGCCATTTCAAGTTGAAAATTTCCATTTCTTGTTTACGCAATAAAGTCTGCATTTGTTGTCAGATTTCTGTGAAACTTGCACAGTTTGTTTATCTCATCAATAGCTTGAAGCCTATTGATTTTGGAAAAATCCAACAAACGGTATCGGAAAAGTAGCCATTTCAAGTTGAAAATTTCCATACGTGTGTTCCTTATGATAGTCCGCCAATATCATTATTTTACCTTTTTTCATGAAATGTCGTGTCATGGAAAAAGGGGGCTTGACATATATTTTCATTATGGACCAATATCTCTTTAACTACAGGACAAAATGTTATGAAACTTCATCTCTAAAAAAGGGGGCTAAATGTATAATTTCATTATGGACCAATAACAGTCTGTTCGCCCATCAGATCGCCAGAGGGATATCTAAATTCTAAAGTCCTTGACGAAAATTGATGAAACTTCATGCATGTCTTCCATTGGATAGTCCGTTGATACAATTTTTTTCTATATATACAGGGTGTCCAAAAAGTCGTGCACCATCCTGAAAACACATTCATTGTTACAGATGCTCAAATTGAGCACCATTTTCAGTAATACAATGCTGTACTCTCCGCAAAAAGCTGTTTTGAACATTCCGTAGGGTATCCGGTGGGATGTTGTGAAAATGGTGCTCAATTTGAGCATCTGTAACAATGAATGTGTTTTCAGGATGGTGCACGACTTTTTGGACACCCAGTATAATGATGTGTCATTGAAAAAGGGGGCTTGATGTATATTTTCTTTATTTGTTTTCATTTAATGAAATGCCATGTTCTGGAAAAAGTAGACTTAATGTATAATCCTGTTATGGACCTCATATATTTTTTTATGTAATGAAATGCTGTGCCATGGAAAAAGGGAGCTTAATGTATAATTTCATCATGGACCAATAACAAGAAGGCCACATGTACATGCAAAACACAATACCTTTAATATGTTTGTATCAAAAAAAGGTCTTTTTCGGCCGGGGATATCATTTCAACGAAATTGTTTGTATTTACATCACTTATCAAGGGAAACAACCCCTCTTATTAGAGATATATATATATATATATATGTTGTTACTTACCTCCCCTGATTATCAAACTGCATTATTATAACCCCCCCACAAACTTTGTTTTAGTCCCAGCTATTTCTCAAAACCAACAGGACAGGTTTCTATTAAACCTCATAGGAAGTTTCAGTACAAAGTTAAGATATGCATATTATAATTTGGTGCTGATTGAATGATTTTTTCCAAATCCAGGAAAACGGAAGAGGAGCCCATTTCAGGTTCTTTTTCAAAGTTTCTTTATTTTGTTTCAGTATTTATTAGCTGTGTAATAGTCTCTTAATACTTTGGACAAAGGCATTATGCATTTCTGTGACAAAAAGTTATTTCTTGACATGGAGCTGGTGGGGGGTATTCATCACCTTCAGTGATAGCTCTAGTTTTTATGAACAATTAACAGGAGTTTTGCAAACTCCATAGATCAAGAATACTATTTTGGAAATGCACAATTTAATTTTGAAAATACACTGCAATACTGTTTGTATACCATGACAAGCAGTGTCTGATCTAGGATTTAAAAAAAGTGGGGGACTGTCCTCCATCACTCTGAAAAGTATGGAGGATTTCTAAAAAGTATGGGGATTTCTGAAAAGTATGGGGGATCAAGATCAACTTCAAAAAGCAAGAAACAGACCTAATCTCGTTTGGATCATTCATTTAACCCTTTCAATTCTGTAGTACCAACTACTTTGCCTCAGCTTTGTTCATACCTAACACAAAATCTTACTTTGAAACTTGAAAGTCATAACTGTAAATAGATGTTAAAACGCTAGTCCCTATGCTTTCATCAGTTCTGTGTCACACTGGCCGTGACATATACATGTTTATTACATTCTGTTACTAATAATAGTAACATTTTCAGCTGAAAATGGTGTAATATCAGTGTCACGAGAGGGCAGATATGGCGGGGCAATGGACTGATATCTGATATCCTGCCCGTTGACAAGATACTTGTTTTAAATCTATAGCAACAGAACACTCACTCGTAAACTAACGTTCTCAAAATATCTAGTTTGAGAAAAAAAATGGCTGAATCAGTCCGTCAGTCGCTAGCCGACAAATCTTCAGGACTACAGACAACGATTGAATCGCAAAACCAGCAAACACGATAAGTAGAGAATAGACTGTTGTTGTCTTGGATTGGGAAAGTTTATCAGGTAAGGTGTCGCGTCAAATGGCTAATAGTTCTGTGAATTTTTTCCGTTGAGCTGGGGGAACCGAGCCTGATTAAGTTTCCCAGTCCAGAGCACCAACTATCTATTCTATTTATCCTGTTTCTCATTTATAATGCGTATTATACTAAATTGAATATTTGGTACGGAAAAACACACATACCGACATCTTTTTAACTATGAATAAAGATGAAGAACTGTTTATTTTAAACGGCCTTATACTGCAGCTGCGATAGTCGTAATGAATGACGCATGATTACGTCATGAACGTGACGTTTACCCGCGGAAAAAGGAGTTGTGTTGAACAAAGACAAGAATTTCTCTGTTTTAACTTTTTAAACATGTTAGAAAAAACAAAAACAAGCAATTGATGAATGAATGTAATAAACAGGTTATTACACAGCTGATGAGGGCCGGAGAGTGATATCGGCCCTCCACCTCGCAATCTGCCCTCGGGCTTAAGCCCTCGGGGCAGATATCAAGTTGGCGGGCCGATATCACTTTCCGGCCCTCATCAGCCGTGTAATAACCTCTATATGTTGAACAACAAATTTTCCAACAGTAATTATTCACCTTTATTGCCACCAGGTGTGTGTGTGATTAAATCAGCAACTCGACATTTTTGTCTATCTTAGAAAACAGAACTGTCAATATTGTCTGCTATTTGTTTGGGTTTACATGCAAAAAAAATTCAACTCCTGGGAATCGTATTAATACGAAACTAAAAAAGTAATATCAAAATAAATTCATCTTGACAGCCTTGTATGTGGATGGAATGGCAGTACTTTGCTGTATTTATTTTGATAAATAAGAGTTGGAGACCTTTTATCGATCTATATTTAAATCCAGAAGAAAAAATGGCAGACATTTTTGCGTAAAATAAAAATCCTATTCGGCATCCTAGGGTGATGTAAGTTGTGAAGAATGATAAAAATCCATGAGGTAAGAAAGGGGAGTCACTCTTGATTTGTAGGAATGATCTAATATAGTTCAGGGATCGTAAATTACATGTCATACATGATCCCTGTACAGTTGTGCTGCCTGTGAAAGCGATTTTCACATCGGCATTCAAGCATTAATCAGTGATCAAACACTAATTGCCTAATTATTTTTTGCATGCGATTGTTGCGCACTGGTTTTGAAAATGTGCGTGAATGATCAAAAACTCGTGCAATTCTCGCAATCGCGCGCCCTGGATCAGACAATGAACAAGTCAGTCTTTTTTTTAAATGCATCTTGTATGATGAAAATTTTCTTTCTTGGTGGTAGAAGACTGGTCTTCCGCCACATTGAGGCATAACTTTGAGTGGCTTTTTATGGGAGATAAGATCAGACCAGACTGCACAGGTTGATAATTGGTTAATTATTATGCTCCGCCAACCGGGGGGGGGGGGGTGGTAGGTATTCATAAGTTTATCCCTACAGACGGATTTCTTCTCAGAACCCTGATGAAAATTGGATGAAACTTAATACATGTGTTCCTTATGATTGTCCACTGATAACCTTTTGGTTTTTTGATGTGTCATGAAAGAAGGGGGCTTGATGAACATTTCCGTTATGGACCAATATCTCTATACCTACTGGGAAAAATTTTATGAAATTTCATATTTATATTATAATCATAAGTCACAATCATTTTTTTGGTTTTATTTAATGATACGCCATGTCATGGAAAAAGGGGGTTTAATATATAATTTAATAATGGACCAATAACTGTCTGTTTGCCTGTCTGACCATACATATCTTCTAAGACCCTTGACGAAAAAATTGGTGAAACTTCATACAGCACATCAGGGCAAAAACTAGGTCACTTGGAACAATGTGTGAAAAAACTTGCGTACGCTCTAGAGGCAACCTTTTCGGTCCAATACCCGTGAAAGTTAGTCAGAATGTTTTTCTTGATAACATCTTGGATGATTTAGGAAATGGGTCATGTTTGGTCAATAACAAGGTCACTTGGTTAAATCTTAAAAACCTTGTGTATGCCGTAGATGCCACATTTTCAGTCAAATACTCATGAAACTCAGAATGTTTGTCTTGATGACACCGTAAATGAGTTTGGGTCAGGTTGGATGAGGTAAATTTCAGCAATAGTTACTGATTTTCAACTGAGCATTCGATGCAGTAGCATCGACATGTTTTTTATCGGGATATGATTGTCCGATGTTTTGTTACACCCATAACAACAGCTGCCTTGTGCAACGCACAAAAAGTCATCTGTACATCTGTAGGAGGTAACTAGGTAACTCCTTACAAAAACTGCAAAAATTTTAGACTTGTTTAATTGTTAAGGGTTTGCAGATGACAGCTTTATTTCTATTCAAATGATGTGATTTGCCTTTAGAAGAGTAGAAAACATTTAGAGAAAAGCAGAAAATGCTAAAAGATATTGCCTACTTTCAGCAACATGTCTGTTAGTATGTGAAGGTATTTACAGAATGATAAATGAACTTTTGTATCGCAAGTCTTTTCTTTAATTCGTGCTATAAAGGGTGTATATATATGTAAAATAAAACAGAATGAGTCATGCTCTCTAAAAAGGGGGTTTAATACATTTCCGTGATACATTATACCAAGCAATTCAACACAAAATTATGGATCCACAAAATCCATTTAATTAAACATCTTACTTGTGTGGTAGGATGGTCCTTTGACATGCAGAAAAATGACCTATAGTGATAGGTTTCAACCCAGGTCAGCCTGCATGGTGTGCGCTGGCTGACATTGGCGGATATTTTTCGCATTGCATTAAGCCTTCTTTTTTTGTCAGAGCATGGCTCATATTATTTGTTATCTAAAAAAATGTTATAGTTGCTGACCAGCAACATCGGAAACGTCTTCCTAGTCTCAGTGCTTATATATTTATTCAACCGAACCCTGTACTTTGCCATTCTGTATTTTTATTTCAATTGTTTCTGGCTTAATTATTCTAATAAGTTTGAATCCCTCTAATATTAGCCACACTTGCGCAAAAGTTTAGGCAGGGTTTTTTTTTTTTTTCGTAAAGTAATGCAAAAACTTGAGCTCGAATTAGTTACGAACTTTTCTAGTAAAACGCATGTAAGCATTTTCTCTAGAGTTGCGTAAAAACTTAGAAAATTTTGTTTGTAACTACCCTAGTAAAATGGGGCCCTGGTGATAAAAAAATGGAGCAAACACAGTTCCTAGATAAAAGGCTGGTCATTCTGAAATGAAAAATGATGTCATCATAATCTGTTTAAACTCTTTACCACACAATCCCAACTTTTAACGACCCTGAGAAAGAAGCCTTTTGAAAACATTTTGGGAAAAGGAGAAAATGCTGGTAACCAGCATTTTCTCCTTTTTCCACAATGTTTTCTACCCTTCCCAAACCAAATTTCTATTCTTCAGTCACATTTACTTTGTCGTCTGCAAATGCTTTGAATTTCGACCAGTCTAAAAATTTTGTTGTTTGGTAAAGAGTTAACTCTTTGTTTTACTCTATGTCACATGACAAAATTTCGGACACCAACAAATTGAAAGCACTTGCAGACTACTAATTTAGTGTAGCTCAAGTGATGCTCAATGTTATCAAAACATTATCTTTTTACATCATTAACATCCCCTTTTTCCATGAAGTTTCCTACCCTTTCACACCCAAGTTATTTTGCCATATTTTCTTTGCTGCCTCCAAATGGTTTCTAATTGGACAGCTATACAATTTTGTTCTCTAGTAAAAGATTGAGGCAATAAGGAAAATATGAAAAGAATAATACACATAGGGGTTAAACTTTATGTATTATACCTAAGGGCAAAAGTTAAGCCTATTTTATATTCCTTGAAAAAGAGGTAAACAAAGACCAAAATAACATGGCATATGACTTTATTTTGTGTGGTGCCTTTCATCTATTCATTAAACTCTTTACCACACAATCCCGACTTTTAGCGACCCTGAGGAACAAGCCTATAGAAAAACTTGTGGGAAAAGGAGAAAATGCTGGTAACCAGCATTTTCTCCTTTTTCCCACAATGTTTTCTACCCATTCAAAGAAAAATTTCATGATTTGCGCCATTTAATTTGTAGGTCTGCAAATGCTTTCAATTTGGTCAAATCTAAAATTTTGTCGTTTGGTAAAGAGTTAACTCTAACATTTGCAGACGACAAAATTAACATGACTTAAAAATTGAAATTTGTTCTGGGAGGGTAGAAGACTTTCTGGGAAAAGGAGAAAATGCTGGTTCTCCTTTTCCCACAATGATTTCAAAAGGTTACTTTTTCTGGGTCGAGATAACCAGGGATTGTTTGGGAAAGGGTTAAATATAATCAAATGCTAAACATAGATATTAGAGAAAATGATACATTTGGGCAAAAGAATTGTTTTAACTGTATGGGATGGAATATGCTTAACTTTTTCCCATAGGTATATTTTGTTTTTTATTTTTCCAGATAATGACAGGATGTTCTAGTATTCAATTTTGAAGAGGACACATCTGTATTTGATGACTTAGAAGTACACAGTGTGACAGGAGCACTAACACCTACAAGACCCTTACAGAATAAAATTTTACAATGTCATGTGAATTAGGTGAGTATCATCTCGTATCAATGTTGACTCTTTACCAGACAATAAAACTTTAGACTTGTCCAAAATGTGGCTCAATTGGTGGGACTTGTCTTTTAAAGGGTAGAGAACATTATGGGAAAAGGAGAAGATGCTCATGAGGGAAAAATAGAAAATGTTGGTTACTAGCTTTGCCACCTTTTCGTACAATGTTTTCAAAAGCTATCTTACTCAGAGTTGTTAAAACTCAGGATTTTTGGTAAAGTGTTGACTCATTACCCCCTGAACCTATTTTACCTCAGAAAACTTATAATAAAAAAGGTTAGCTCTGACGTCCCTCGACCTGAGCCATTTTGCCAAACGTAACCTTTTTCAAATCTCTCCTGAGATATGATTGTCTCAAATTATTAAGACAATCATTCTAACAAATTGGACTGAAAACATGGCCTCTAGAGTGTATACAAGCTTTTCTCTAGTATTTGTTTCAGTTACTTACTTTTTAGCCAAACATGGCCCATTTTCAAACTTGTGCAGATATCATCACGACAAATATTCTGACCACCTTTCATAAGTAATGGAAAGAAAATGTGGCTGGCCTCCAGATGCATTATACCAAGCAAGTCATCACATCATTATGGATCCATAAAATCCATTTAGTGTAAGAATTGGCTGAATCAATAGGAAGAATGATCCTTAGAGATGTAGAAAATGCTCAAAAAGCAAAAAGTTTCTACCCATGTCAGCTTTAAAGAACTGCGCAGGTTGACATAGGTTGAAACTTTTTGCAGATGCATTAACTCTTTACCAAACAATCCCGTGTTTTAACGACCCCATGAAAGAAGCCTTTTGAAAACATTGTGGGAAAAGGAGAAAATGCTGGTAACCAGCATCTTCTCCCTTTCCCACAATGTTTTCTACTCTATCAAGAGCAAATTCTGCCATTTGAGACATCTTTGTCGTCTGCAAATGCTTTCAATTTGGTCTAGTCTAAAATTATGTTGTTTGGTAAAGAGTTAAACTCCCATATTCCCTTCAGTGATGGTATTTCCATTGTCCATCTCTCGGTGTATATATGCATTTTTTTGCTCAGCCAGTTAGTTCAGTGGTTAGCATATCTGACTTGTGAATTATTGATTGCGGGTTTGATACATGATTGAGGCAAATTTTCTTTCCAGCAATTTTTCACCTGTTACCTGTGCTACATGTGAGAAAAGTAGTCAGTGGCTTGGAAAGAAAGTTGTGTCAGCACTGGTGTGAGAAAACTAGAAAACACATGTATTTGTTGCAAAGGTGCACTGACCACCGTGATATGACCTAAGCTATCAAAACAGATGTAAAAACATAGTATTTGTTTGTACACATGATAGATATGAAATTTGTGGCTGGATTTTCATGGATTTGTCAAGTATGTTACTGATTGTCAACAGTTTGAATTCTACTTAATTATTTTGTAGAATGATTTTTTCTTCAACCAAATTTAAGGTGATTGAAGGCAAATAATCAAATCTAGGTCTAGTGACAATTTCTGTCTTTGATAGGGTTGAAAACATTGAGGGAAAAGCTATGCTGTTAAAACTCGTTAAACTCAATACATAGTTTTTTTTTACCACATAAAAGATAACAATTTGTGGTTAGATTTTCATGGAGTTTGTCTAGAATGTTGATTAACTGTCAATAATTTGAATTCTAGAGAATTATTTTGTGCACTGATGGTTAATGTGGGTTGAACTAATAAGGTGTTAATCCTTAACTCTTTCCCATGTGACCAAATTTGAGACTCTGCCAAATTGTGAACATTTACAAAAGACAAATGTACCTTGGACAATACAAGAGTACCGCATATGGGTGCCAACGCTTGGCTGCAATTGCTTGATTTTTAGTGAAAACTATAAGTAAAATAGGAGCAATAACTGTCAAAAATATGTTGATAGTTACCTGCCCCTGTTGTATGAGTTTCCCTTTTTGATAGTTAGCAACTTGTCCAAGTATGAAGTAAAAGCAGTTATATTATTACAAAATGTCGAAGTTTTTATGAAATTTCTAAGTCTTCAAAGGAGCATACATGTGGCAAAATATTTTGATGGTTATGTGCCCCTGTTGTATGAGTTCCCCTTGTGAAAGTGAACAATTTGTCCAAATTTGACGTAAATATCTTCAGCTATAACAGAGATATTACATTATGTCAAAGTTTTTGTCAAAATTTCAAGACAAAAAAGTGGTATAACTGAGTTCAAATATTTTGATGGCTATCTGCCCCTGCAGTATGAGTTCCTCTTTCACTGCATAACAACTTGTCCAAGTATGAAGTAGATATCTTCAATAATTACAGAGATATTACAAAATGTCAAAGTTTTCAGACGATGGTGATGTAGATGGTGCCAGGACTATGACAATAGCTTGTCATTTTCTGTGAATACTGCCAAGCTAAAAATCATGTGTGAAAAGGCTGGAAAAGATTGTTGAAAAAGGAGAAAATGCTGGTTACCAGCATTTTATCCTTTTCCCACAATGTTTTCCTTAGCCTTTTTTTACAGGGTCATAACTATAATTAATATTTTTTACCTAACTAAATTAAAGGCATCTGAAGGCAAAAAGTCAAATCTAGCTCAAACAATGATTTCAGTCTTTGATAGGGTGGAAAACATTGCAGGAACAGTAGAAAATGCTGACCTTGTCCACTTCTGAGATTTTTGTGGCAAAAATATTATTGGAAGTCAAATCATGTGTCTCTTCTAGACTGAAAAGTGTCTGTTGAATTGTTCACAGTCGTAGAGATTGATTAGGGCTGACTATTAAGGGTAAACATAATTTTTTTCATGCTATTTCTATCAGGATAACCATTATCAAAATGCCATTACTATGGAAGGTGCAATATTGTGATGCATTATAACTCTATCAAAGATTAATTTTCTAGGGTTCTTTATTCAGTATTAGAATAGACAATAATTATCATTCTGTAAATATTTACCAAGAAACAATTGTATAACTGATAGAAATAATGTTCTGTCTCTCTGTTCAAAAGAATGGCACCAAAAACTTGCCTTTTCAGCTTTCAAACATGAGAGAAAAAATATCTGATGATTATATTTAACACTGAAGTTTTTATAAACACTGAAGTTTTTATATTCTAAATGAATAACAAAAAGTGTACCTAAAATTTTGCCATATATGCATGGATTGAAAGTGACATAAAAAATTAATGTTATGTTTATATTATTCCTGTTTAACTGAAATCCGGTTTTATATTAGCTCCACTGGCCCAAGGCCAGTGGGCTTATGTCATGGCCTGGTGTCTGTCATGTGTCTGTGTGTGCGTTAACTTTTATTTTAAACATCTACTTCTCTGAAACTACCCATCCAATTTTGATGAAACTTCACAGAAATGATCCTGCCACGGTCCTCTTCAGAATTTCTAGAAAAAATTTGATTCCTTCAAAATCTGTGATTGCCATGGCAACAAAACTGAAAAATATTGAAAATCTTTGAAAATCTTCTTGTTTGAAACCATAAAGCCTAGGGCTACCAAATTTGGCATGTAGCTTTATCTAGTAGACCTCTACCAAGTTCTTCAAATTATAGCCCTGGGGTCAAATTAAGCCCCGCCCAGGAGGTCACAAGGTTTACATGGCTTATATAGGGAAAACTTTAAAATTCTTCTGGTACCTAACCATAGGGCCTAGGGCTACTAACTTAGCCATGTAGCTTTATCAAGAGGGAATCTACCAAGAGTGCCCAAAATTATAGACGTAGGGTCAAATTTGGTCCCACCCAGGGGGTCACAAATTTTACATGGGCTTATATGGGGAAACTTTAAAAATATTTTTGTACCTAGACATCCAAATTTTGCATATAGCTTTATCTAGTGGACCTATATTAACTTTCTTCAAATTATAGCCCATGGGTCAAATTTGGCCCCGGAGGGTCACAAGTTTTACATGGGCTTAAATAGGGAAAACTTTAAAATTCTTCTGGTACCTAGCCATAGGGCCTGGGGCTACCAAATTTTGCATGTGCCGTAGCTTTATCTAGTGGGCCTCAACCAAGAGGGCCATAATTATAACCTTGGGGTCAAGTTTGGCCCCACCCCAGGGGTCACAAGTTTTACAGGGGCTTTTATAGTGAAAACTCTACAAATCTTCTTGTTACTAACCATAAGACCTAGGGCTACTTAATTTAGCCCTGTCTTAGGGATCTCATTTTTTTTAGGGCCTTTTTGTTTATAACCACACCTTCTGGACCTGTATTATTTGGTATGGGGCTTCATCTTGTGGACCTCCACCAGGAGTCAAGTAATTGTAGCATTGTGGCCAAAAATGGCTTTTCCCTGGGGTCATAACTTTCTCGTAGGATTTTATGGAAAACATGTTGTATGTCTTATGTATATACTATAGCCCCTTTTAATGATTATTATATCTGTAACTCAAGCCACTCATGGATTATTACATGTACATGTACATACTTCAGGCCCCTGTTAACGATTTAAATGTAAATCAAGCCACTCATTATTACATGTATATACTATAGCCTCTTTTTAACGATTAAAATGTCTATAACTCAAGCCACTCATTGATTATTACATGTAAATACCCTAGCCCCCTTTTAATCATTAAAATATGTGTCGATTGAAATATCTGTAATGGAAACTACTCATATATAATCATATATAATTACATGTATATACTTGCACCTCTTTTAATGCTTAAAATGTCTATAACTGATCCTGCTTATGGATAATTAAGGTATATACTATAGCTCCTCCTTACAATAAAAATGTCTATAACTGAAACCACTCATGGATGATCAGATGTAAATATTATAGCTCCTTTTAACAATTAAAATGTATATAACTGAATCAGCTCATGGATAATAACATTTCAAATAAGATAACCCACTCAATGATAATTATAAAGTATTGCTCCTTTCAGCAATTAAAATATCCATAAATGAACACACTTATTGATATTTATATACTATTGCCCCTGTTAATGATTAAAGTATCACTGAACACACTCATTTATAATCATATACTACTGCCCCTTTAAACAATCAAAATATCCATAACTGCACACACTCAAAGATATTTATTGATACCAACAAAGCCAATATTCAAACCCTTAGTTACTTTGCGATCAGTAGCTTTGTTCTTTTTTTGAGATATAATATCATTTCATCACACTTTTGATGCTATTTCGCATAATCAATATGTAGTTGTGCATAGAGTCATCCTGTCCCTATGCCATGAGTTTTGCAGTATGTAGTCCTTCATATATTAAATGTTACGTTTGATTTGCTGCTCCTCTCTTCTTAAATCCCTTGCCCATTTTCAGTGAAATTTTACAGGAGTTTACAGTCGATAATTGATTGTGCATAGTGTCAGCATATCCCATTGTAATGAATATTTGCAGAGTTATGGCCCTTTCTATGCTACATTTGATTTTTCAGCTCTTTTTTTTTTTCCTCACGACTTTGCTTAATGTTGATGAAAATGTAAAGGAGTCAGTTGTCCTTAGTGTCAGCATGTCCCTTTTTAGTAAATAAATGCAGTGTTATGGGCATTTTTAAATGCTTTTTTATTATACCCCCACAAAACGAATGTTTTCGGGGGTATACTGGAATCAGCCTGTCTGTCCGTGTGTCCGTCCTTGTGTCCGTCTGTGTACAAAATATTAGTAATTGCCTGTTTCTGTCAAAGCGCTGGCGGGGGTATTAAGTCACATTCAATTACAGCTCTAGTTAATTTTGTAAGCACTTTTCTTCATTTTCATACAATATTTAGGAGTCATCAATAAGACATCGAGCTGTGCTTAGTGACAGCATGTCCTTTTTCAGTGAACACTGGCAGAGTTATGTCCCTTGTTGAATTATATGCTACCTTGGGTTGTATTAAATTTAGTATGACTCTCCGTTTAAGTGATAAGTATAACAGTGTCTATGGCCAAGGTCAGCTATCCAAAAATTGAATAGGGCCTAGGGTTTCTCATTAAATTTTGGGAAGAATAGACTACCATTAGTGCTGGTCATGATTAGAACAATCACAGGCAAGATAAAATATGTGCTTCTCATTGTTTGGGTCTAGGAATAATTCTTTATAAGAGCATGTGCTGTACAATTACTGGTAGAATGCAACTAAAGAAACAAGTATAAAGATATAATGAGGGCCAATGTCAGCTACCCTATTACTGGAAACAGTCTAGGTTTTATTCAGAAATTGTGGGAAAAGTTAGATTCCCACCAGTACAGATCATGGTTAGAAAAATGACGTCAGGCAAGATAATTTGTATGTGCTACTTACTGGTTTGGGTCCAGGAAAATTTCTTCAAAGAGTATGAGTTTTACATAAAATGGTAGTGCTAGCAGCCATGGAAACAAGTATTAGGTTATAATAAAGGCCAATGTCAGCTACACCTATACTGTTTAGGGTCTTTGTTTTATCCATTAACTTTGGAAAGAGTTTTATTCCCACTGGTTGTAACTTTGGAAAGAGTTTTATTCCCACTGGTGTAATGGAAGGTCATGGTTACAACCATTACAGGCAATATAATTATTTGTGTGTCTTATTGATATGGTTCAGCTACAATTTTAAGAGCATGTGCTGCACAATTATTGGTAGAAAACAACCATGGAGACAAGTATAAAGACATAATGAGGGCCAATGTCAGTTACCCTATTACTGGAAACGGTCAAGCTTTATCCATAAATTGTGGGAAAAGTTGTATTCCCAATAGTACCGATCATGTTTAGAAAAATTACAGGCAAGATTTTTCATTTGTTCTACTTACTGGTTTGGGTCCAAGAAAATCTCTCCATAGAGTATTTGTTTTCCATTAAATGGTAGAACTTGCAACCATGGAGACAAGTATATGGCTATAATAAGGGCAGATATCAGCTACCTTTTTACTGTTTAGGGCCAAAGTTTTATCCATTAACTTTTGGAAGAGTTTTATTCCCCACTTGTATAATGGAAGGTCATGGAAAGAACAATTACAGGCAATATGTTTAATATGTGCTACTTACTGGATTAGATATAGGAAAATTTCCTCCTATAGCACAAGTTTTTCATGGGTTGGTAGAACTTGCAACTATGAAGATAGTATAAGGTTATTATAAGGGCCAATGACAGCTACCCTTATACTGGTTAGGATCCACATTCTATCAATAACCTGTGAAAAGGTTAGATTACCACTAGTACATCTGCCTTTCATGGTTAGAACAATAAAAAGCAAGATGTTTTATGTGCTACTACTGGTTTGGGTCTTGGAAAAATTCTTCATAAAGAACATGTGCTTTACATTAAATGGTAGAACTTGCAACCATAAGGACAAGTATTAGGTTCTGAACAAGGGCCAATGTCAGCTATTCGAATACTGGTTATGGTAAAGGTTTTATCCATAAATATTGGAAAAGGCTGGATTCTCACTATCAAAGGTCATGGTTACAACAATTAAAGCCAAGTTTTTATATGAGCTGCTCACTGGTTTGGATGTAGGAAAATTTCTTCATAAAGCATATGTTCCACATTAAATGGTAGAGATTGCAACCATGGAGACAAATATAAGTTTATAACAAGGGCCAATGTCAGCTACCCATATATTGAAAAGGGTTCAATTTTATCCAGAAATTTCTGGAAGGTTCAATTCTCACTGGTATAGGTCATGGCTAGAACAATAACACTTACAAGCAAAATGTTTTATATGAACTACTCACTGGTTTCAAACCTTGAACAATCCTTCATAGTGCATGTGCCTTACATTAAAAGGTAGAATTCACAACCAATTGAAATAAGTATAAGGATATTAAGAGAACAGATATGAGCTACCCTAATACTTGCTAGAGTTAATGTTTTATCCAGATATTTTGGGAAGAGTTCTATTCCCACTAGGATAGGTCATGGTAAGAACAATTTCAGTTAAGATATTTTATATGAGCCTCCGACTGGTTGGGTCCAGGAAAATTTCCTCATGGAGCATGTTCTTTACATTAAATAGTAAAACTTTCAACCATAGAGAGTTGGAGACATGTATTTGGTTATGACAAGGGCCTAAGTAAGCTACCTAAGTACTAGTTTGGGTCAAGGTTTTTTAATCTATAAATTTTCAAAAAAGTTAAATTCTCACTAGAATAGGTCTTGGTTAGAAAGGTAAAGGAAAGATATTTATATGACCTGGTTACCTTTTTTTGGTCCATGAAATTTCTTCATAGAGCATTGTGTTTTACATTTATTACACTTATTGGTGGAACTTGCAACCATGGAAGAAAGAATTGGGTTACAAACAGGGCCTATGTCAACTATCCTAATACTTATTATGGTCTACGCTTTTATCCACTGAATTCGGGAAGAGATCAATTCTCACTAGTATAGGTCATGGCTAGAACAATTACAAGCAAGATGTTTTATATGAGCTACTCACTGGTTTGAAAACAGAAAACATTCATTATACAGCATGTGCTTTACATTAAATGGTAGAACTTGCAACCATGGAGACAAGTATTAGGTTACTGGCCAATGTCAGCTACCTTAATACTGGTAAGGGTCTATGTTTTTGTCCATTAACTTTTGGAACAGTTCATTTCCACTAGTATAATGGTTGATCATGGATAGAACAATTACAGGCAATATACTTTATATGTGCTACTTACTGGTTTGGGTCAAGGAAAAATTCATCATAGGTCATGTGCTTTACAAGTATTAGGTTATAATAAAGGGCAATGTCAGCTACCCTTATACTGGTTAGGGTCTGTTTTTTTTCTGTTAAATTTCGGAAGAGTTCAATTCCACTAGTATAATGGTAAGTCATGGAAAGGACAATTAGTACTTGCAGTTATGTAACTTGCAATTAAAGAGGCAAGTGTAAGGTTATAATGAGGGCCAATGTCAGCTACCATAATACTGGTTATGGTCTAGGTTTTATCCGTAAATTTTGAAAAGGTTAGATTCTCACTAGTATAGGTCATGTCTAGAACAATTACAAGCATGATATTTTATATGTGATACTTACTGGTTTTGGTCAAGAAAAAATTCTTCAAAGAGCATGACTGTGTTTTTACATAAATTGGTCTAACTCGGAACCATGGTGACAAGTACTGGGTTATAATAAAGGCCAATTTCAGCTACCCTAATACTTGTAAGGGTCAATATTTTATTCATTAATCTTTGTAAAGGTTAGATTCCCATGAGTATACCAGTTGTTCATTGTTAGAACAATTACAATCAAGATCTTTATTAGGTGCTACTTACTGGTTTGGGTCAAGGAAAAATTCTTGATACAGCATGTACTTTACACTAAATAGTGGAAGTTGCAACCATGGAGAAAGGGAAAGAACAATTAGTACTTGTAATTATGTAACTTGCAATCATAAAGGCAAGTGTAAGGTTAAAACAAGGGCCACTGTCAGCTACCCTAATACTGGTTATGGTCTAGGTTTTATCCATAAATTTTGAAAAAAATTGATTCTCACTACTAAAGGTCATGTGTAGAACAATTAAATGCAAGAACAATTAAATGCAAGATATTAAGGGTTTGGCTGTAGGGGAGGTGGAGGCCATTGTATCTCCCTGAATTATGACAAGAAAAACAATTGAACAACAAACTTTAAATACAATTAGTAATACAAAGACAATCGGAAATAAAAAAAAATGTGGTTGGGTTTGGCTGTAGGGGAGGAGGAGGAGGCCATTGTATCTCTGTGAATCATGACAAGAAAAACAAATAAAAAACAATATTTAAGATACGAAGGGTAATACAATGACAATTGATAGTAAAAAAGGTGGTAAGGGTTTGGCTGTAGGGGCAGATGAAGGCTATAATATCTTCCTGATTTACAAGAAAAACCAACAACAAAATTTAAGATACAAAGAGTAATACAATGAGAATTGATAGTGAAAAAATGTGTTAAAGGTTTGGCTGTAGGGGCAGACGGAGGCTATAATATCTCCCTGATTTATGAGAAAAACCAACAACAAAATTTAAGATACAAAGAGTAATACCTTGACAATTGGAAGTGAAAAAAGGTGGTAAAAGTTTGGCTGTAGGGGCAGACGGAGGCTATATCTCCCTGATATACAAGAAAAACCAACAACAAAATTTAAGATACAAAGAGTAATACAATGACAATTGGTAGTGAAAAAAGGTGGTAAAGGTTTGCCTGTAAGGAAGAAAGAGGCAGTTGTATCTTCCTGAATTATGACAAAAAACAAACAAGAAAATTTAGAATACAAATAGTAATACAATTTCAATTGGTAGTGAAAAAATGTGGCAAGTGTTTGGCTGTAGGGCAGGAGGAGGAGGTCAAAATATCTCCCTGAATTATGACAAGAAAAACAAACAACAAAATTTTAAAAACAAATAGTAATGACATTTGGTAGGAAAAAAGGTGGTAAGGGTTTGGCTGTAAGGGAGGAGGAGGCCATAATATTTCCCTTAATTATGACAAGAAAAGCAAACAACAAAATTTGGAGTACAAATAGTAACACAATGACAGTTGGTAGTGAATAAAGGTGGTAAGAGTTTGGCCTCAGGGAGGAGGAAGAGGCCATAATATCTCCCTGAATTATGACAAGAAAAACAATTAAACAACCAAATTTAAAATACAATTAGTAATACAATGACATTTGGTAGGAAAAAAAGGTGGTAAGGGTTTAGCTGTAGGGGAGGAGGAGGCCATAATATTTCCCTTAATTATGACAAGAAAAGCAAACAACAAAATTTAGAGTACAAATAGTAATACAATGACAGTTGTTAGTGAATAAAGGTGGTAAGAGTTTGGCTGCAGGGAGGAGGATGAGGCCATAATATCTCCCTGAATTATGACAAGAAAAAACAATTAAACAACAAAATTTAAAATACAAATAGTAATACAATGACATTTGGTAGGAAAAAAGGTGGTAAGGGTTTGGCTGTAGGGGAGGAGGAGGCCATAATATTTTCCTGAATTATGACAAGAAAAACAAACAAAATTTTAAATACAAAGAGTAATACGATGACAACTGGTAGGGAAAAAAGGTGATAAGGGTTTGGCTGTAGGGGAGGAAGAGGCAATTGTATCTCCCTGAATTATGATAAGAAAATAGAACAACAAAATTTAAAATACAAATAGTAATACTATGACAATTGACCTTTCTGCCGATTTTGATTGACAGGTCTTCGCAGGGCTTATCAGCCAATCAAAATGCAGCATTGGGCGTCATGTAAACAATAAAGTCAGACACGGTATGTTATAGACGTAAGATAATTTGATCGTATCTATTTAATTATCAAAACAGCAATTTCTGTTATCGGTCAATAAAAATCTGTGAAATGGTGAAAAGGTGTAGTTACAAATTGTGTGACACTGATAAAGGTTATCCAGATTGAATACAGGGGGAGTTAAATTTGTCCCATTTCCAAAGCCGAAAACGCATCTCGAAAATATATTTGGTGGATAAAACTATGTGGAAGACCTCGTGAACAGCTTCATCCATCATGGATCAATAAGAATCGTAATGTATGCACAAAAGTATGTATAAATGTCATTTTAGAAAGTACTTGCAAAAATAGGCATAAAAAAACCCATCTAAGAAAACTGTTGTTTCAATCGCCAACAAGGTCTGTTGGATAACTACTTTCAAATTTTATTGTGCTTAACCCTTAATGCAGATCCTCAGGAGGAGGGCTTTTGAAAACATTATGGGAAAAGGAGAAAATGCTGGTAACCAGAATACATGGATTCGTAGTGATAAGATAAGCCTACTTCCTGGTTAACTTTGAGATGCTTTAACTAATTTACACAATGTTAAAGAAGTACAAAAAGTCTGAATTTCGGGGGTGAAGGACAGTGCAATAGATTTATATGTGTCAGCAAAGTTTTGAACCTTAATGAGAAAGAATGAAACACATAAATACCTAAACATAACTCAGTTTTACCAAAGAATAATGGAATTTAAAATGCTTATTGTTTCTGTGGGGCTAGGTAAGTCGTCTCAACATCATATTCGATAACAAAATACACTGAATTAGACGCAATTCGAATATGCATAGATTGTCTGAATCAACAGAAAAATTTCAATTTTGGGTAAGGGAAACTAGATGTTTGATAATTTTAAAATGTGTTAAGTGTGCCGTCAATTAACAAACTTTCAATAACATTGATGGCAGTTTGTTTTGAACTTCAATGATATACTGAGACAACGGGTGGTCAAGTGGATTAGAGTGGCAATTTTGGTTTGCAATCAAAGACACATCCTATCAAATCAACAGTTTACCGACAAACCCTTTGAAATGGCAGATGTGCTAATCCACTTAAATATGGCTAAATCAAAAGTTGATTTGATTTAAGATAAGTTGCTTTTTAAACTGAAGTTCTGAAACAGAACAGAATAGAAGTAAGACCTTTAATCTACTGTTAGTATGCTTAATAATGTAAGTAGCAGATCGTTTTAATCCAAGACTAGGCTGCATATTATTCGCAGTCTGATCTATATCTACACACTCAACATTTTCTTCACGTTTAACGTTTGTTCCAGTGATGAGATTCGTCTTTGAAAGGGTAGAAAACGGCCGAGAAAAGAGAGAAATGTTTTCAAAGTCTCCTTCAAGGTCGATGAAGGACTGGAATGTGTGGTAAAGGGTTAAATTGTAAATCCTTTTCCTATAGCGTTTACAGTCAAATTATGTTATATACTGACGAAATGTCTTAAAAACTTTTGCCCTTTAAGTAATTGTACATTTTGCCGACAGAAGTTACACACCATGTATTTTTATTTGAAATGCTGTGACCGAACATAGAATTAAGAACATATTTGCATTATTTTTACTTCTCGATTTCTCATAAATATGACATTATTTTAAGTATTTTTTCTGTTTAAGTTGTCGATTTAAGTTTGAATTTATAAGAATGTTGGGGAAAAAAGTTGGGACATTTAACCTACAGCGAAATATCAGCTAGAATAAGACTGAAATAAACGCTCTTTCTCTTTGTATTCGACACCATTTTCTGGTTTGTTTGTCAGGCTTGACAACTGAAATACCGCGTTACTAAGGTGGGCGTGCCAAACTCGCGTTTACATAAAGGTCAATTGGTAGTGAAAAAAGGTGGTAAGGGTTATGCTGTAGGGGAGGAGGAGGCCATTATATTTCCATGAATTATGACATGTATTTGATTTCAAGCACTCATCCAACAGTATAAATAACTTTTGAAAATACATGTACATGTATATAAAGAAAAATAGACACTAAAGTCAAGAAAAACAAACTTTAAAAAAAAAAAACAGATTGAAAAATACATGTATAAAGAGCAATACACTTGTTGTAAAGTAAAAGGTTGAAAGGGTTGGCAGTGGGGAAGGAGGAGGCCAACAGATGTCATTGCAAAATAGACAAAAAAGGAAATTTGGTTTTAGTCAAGGAAAAGTCAGGGAAATTTGCTTTATTCCAATTGTGGACACCCTGGGAAGGTTTCAAGGTTATTGCATAGATAGGTTGTTCCATTTTGGTCATTTTTTTTTTCTGATTGGACTTCAATCTGGTCATTTCTTACACATTTAGTCAATTTAACTCTTTACAGAGGACAAAAATAAATGGTATTCAGATGATGGAAGGATAGAAAACAATGTAACACTATAAAAGGAGAAAATGCTGGCTATGAGCATTTTTTTCTTTTTTTTTTTCACAATTTTTTCGAGTCTTCTTCCTTAGGTTTGTTATAGCTCAGGATTTTTAGGTAAAGAGGTAATTATCATTCCTGTCATGTTCTCCCCACTGTTAATTCTGTACCCATTTTGGTAGTTTTGTACCTTTAATTACTCATTTCAAACTGAATTTTGAGTGGTTAAAACAAAGCATTAGAAAATCAAAGTTGAATTTGAGGTTGTCATCTCTTAGTTATTGATCAATGTGGAATTTCAGGTTATGTATGTACATGTTTTTGTGATCATTATGACAACTGTAAAATTTTTACATATTGATATCACATCGTAAACTTCGGATTGCTACCACATTTGTAAGACTGAGATATGATAAAGGACAACTCTACCTGACTTGTAGGGTTTGGGCCTGTCTTTAACATCCAACCCTGTTCATGATATCTGGCAAAAGATATCTTCTCAAACCTTGGTTATCCATACTTGCCTGTGTAAGACACAGGAATATGTTATCTGTCACCCAGCCTATGTTAAATTGTATATGTGAGGTCTTAATGTTCGCACTCACCAAAGAAAACCTTTGTTAACCATAATTGTATGACAAAGGTATACATGTATGTTATCTGTCAGCGAGACTATGTGAAATAACATATGTGAGATTACGGTGTTTGCATGTACAAACAGAAAACATGACTTTTAGGAGTTGTTGTGATTGTGTGATTCCCATGCACGTACGCTATACAGACAAAAACAATTACAGGCTACCACCAATGCTAATGTGTATGTTTCAGTGCTAGAATTGTAAAATTTTGATAGGACGTGATATTCATAATTTGATGAGAATAAGTGGTCCTCAGCAAGGTTTGAGAAGTTTATTTGTTACTCCATAAAAACCATCTGTTGTTACTCCTTAAGAAGCTATATTCCCATGTTGCAGACAATGTACAAGGGTTGTCCCATTGAATCGTAGACACTTGATGTAAAAAGATTTCTTAATGTCCGATTGCAATAATTTTACAAGTATGTATATTTTAGAGCAGTCATGTGCTATATTTTAGAGCAGTCATGTGCTATATTTTAGAGCAGTGATGTGTTATTTCTAAAGAGCATAAGCTTACTGTTACATGCAGTTGTTAACGTCACAATGTGCACTGGTTGGCAATTTGTGATATATTTCAAAATTGTAAATTAATGACTATACTTTATATCTTAATGATGTTTTCAGCAAATAGTAATCTTAGTTTAATAAAATGATGAATAGAATCTCGTTAAACTGTACCCCTCAGTTTTATTGTCACTCCCATTGTCTATGATTTAATGGGACAGCCCTCGTAGATCAAGATCCGGCTGCATAGGGATGCTGTCCCTACTTTGATGTACACTTTGATATTTTGTGAGGTATTCTGGTGAGAGCAGCCTTGAAATTGCTTTAATTATACCTTTACTACAGATAAACCCACCTGAGCATGAAGTGCTTCATGTGAGCCATTGTGATTGCTTATTGTCCAACAACTGTATATCTGTTCAACCACAATTACAAAAACTCCCCCCAGACACCAATGGATGAAAGAAAATTGAATTTAATGTCCAAACTCCTATGGACATGTCAATCAAAAGTTGATTCAAAATGATTTTAATAATGTGAACAATTTTACTACTCGCGGTGTTGGCATCTGTGTTGGAAGCAGCATTTACATTTACATTTTTTTACATTTAAGATTTTTAAGAGCTGACACTTTCCAAACCATATGGATTGGTTCACATTTGTTACGATGATAGATATACTGGTAGGTCCAAAGTTTCTGTCAGCAGTGCAATGCCCATGATCTTAAAGTCCAGGTTGTAGACTTTAATACTGTACGTCAAAGTTATACTTTCTGTAAGTTTTTTAAGAGCTCATATTTTCCAGACTGAATGATGGATTAGGTTCAAATATGGCTTGATAACAGATACGGGTCTAAAGTTTAATTGAGCCATTTCCTAGCCATGCCCATACTCACAATCTTAAGGTCAAGGTCACCAATTTTGAAATTTTATGTTGAAGTTTTCTTTGCAATTATTCCGTAGGTTTGTTATAACTCTGGATTGTTAGGTTGAGCTTTATGTATATTTTTGTCATACCCATTGTTAACTTTGTACATTTTTGGTAGTTTTGTACCTTCAATTGCTAATCATTTTGAACTGACTTTTGAATTTCGTATTGGTCATTAACAGTTTACTTTAAATTTTTTGAAGAACCCACATCTTCAAAACTGTATGATGACTTTGGTTTATATTTGTGATAGAGGTCCAAAGTTTCTTTCAGCAGTATACCCCTCCCTACACCTATGATTTTAAAGTCTAGGTCATGGACAATTTTGAAATTTCATGTTTAAGTTGTTTTAGAGCTAATATTTTCTCCAGACCACATGTTTAAGTTGTTTCATATTTAGTTTGGTGATGGATATTGTTCTTACCCTTACTATTGAGTTGGTGTTGGGTTTTCTGTCCTTGGCTGGGACCCTGTAGCTGTTTCAGGGCACTGCCCCACCCCCTCCCCTGATAAATTAACTTATACAGGTGAATTGTGCTGTATGATGACAGTTCTTGTTTATGGGATTCTATGTTCTGTGCTATATATGTATCAAAAATTTTGAAGGTTTTCTTTTCTAGGACCACAAGACTTGGAATGTTGATACTTGATATTTAGCATGATAGGATAGTTATTAGTCAAAGTTCTTCATTATATGTCCCTGGGGTAAAATAATGTCCTGCCATATTGGTCACAGGTCAAACATGGAGTAATAAGAGTATAATGGTAGAAAAAAATCTTGTCTGATACCCAAAAACATAGAATGTTGATGTTTGGTATGTGTCTACTACATAGGTTGATCCATTCTCAAAGTTGTTCAAATTGTACCCAAAGATGTTAAAGATTGTCCAGTCCCAAGGGTCTCATGTTTTACATAGTGTTCTATTGGAAGAACTTCAAAATTCTTCCTTTGGTCCTGTAGTTTTTAACATTCTATGAGTTATGGCTGTGAAACTTCACTGTAATATAGATCTTTATATGCAGATGATGTGCACACCTTCATTGATGTAAAACATTGTCATGTACACTGTTACTATAAACAGGAAGAGTGAAACCTGCAATTTCTTCAACACTCTGAGCTATGTTTGTGGAAGTTCAGTTGGCAATAGGTTTTAGCCATTAGATTATAACAGTACTATTCATTTACAGCACATTTTGCTTTTACCTAATGAAGATAGAACAATCAAGATTCAAACTCTGAGCTAGTATGAGTCTTACATTTTGTCATGCAGTTTTAGTTCTTATTAACTTAGGTGAGCGATGTATGACTACCGTGCTTTTCTTCCTCAAATTGTCATTTTATTTATATGGCAGGCACTTAAACCCTTCTCTGGTGAAAGCAGCCTTCTGTTGGGGCCAAAACAGAGATACACCTTGGTAATTTGGAACTAAATTGAATCATCTCTAGGGGCACAGTCTGTTTTGATCACCTGTGAATGCCAGCAAGTCAACGGTGTGGCACCCGCACACCAATGTGGTGAGATGGGACGATTCTGTCAATCTTTGGAACATCGCTGGCGGCAAACCTGCGGTAGTCTGTCACAAACTAGGGCTGAACCTCGGTAGCCTTTGGTCAGAACATGCAATCCAGCTTCTTGAACTGGGACAAAACCAGGTAACATTGGGTCTATGAGAGTGTTACCCCATTTTTTTGGGGAAAATGCCCCTGGTATACGTGCTACTCTTCACCATGAGGAATTCAGACCATTATCATGACTGTGAGTGTGAGAATGGTATTTAATTAGAGGCTTGGGATGACTCTAAGTAAAGTAGATTTTGAATTTTTTAGAGTCAAGTACAACTTTTAGTTCCTATTGCAGAGTGTAGATTAAGATCAGACTGTACAGAACATGCAGTCACATTTTTGATGTACACTGTCTGACAGTTTGTGAAGTATGATGGTGAAAGAAACCTTGAAGTCGCAATATCTGTGTCTTGTCTATTGGTTTAAGATATCCTTTTCATATTTGGCAGGCACTTTATCTCTTTCCAAACATTTCGATCATCGAAAGTGAAAGTATTTGCAAATCAAAAATTCCTTGTGATTCCATTGATAAGATTTGTCTTTCAGAAGGAAGAAAACAATACATAAACAAATAAAATGCTGTCTACTCTCAATTTTTAGCTCTATTGGCCAAAGGCCAGCAGAGCTTGTGTCATGGTGTGGTTTTCCTAGTCAGTCTGTCCATTTGTTTGTTAGTCTTTTTCTTGTTTAATCATTGAAGTCAAAATTTTTTGTCAGGTTTTCATAAAATTTATACAGTTTCTTGATATCATCAATAGCCTAAACCCTATTGATTTTGAAACAAATGTCCCAATTAGTAAGGGAAAAAGTAGCCATAAAAAGTTGAAAATTTACAATTCTTGTTGATGCGATGAGGTCCACATTTTGCGGTTGGATTTTTGTGAAATGTGCACAGTTTCTTTATATCATCATTAGCTTGAACCCCATTGATTTTGAAAATAACCTGACGATTAAAAAGGATAAATTAGCCATTTGAAGTAGAACATTTGCATTTCTTGTTTTCACAATAAAGTCTGCCTTTGTGGTCAGCTTTTTGTAAACCTTGCACAGATCAATTGTAATATCAATAGCTTTAACTCTATCGATTTTGAAAAAAATGTGACAGTTAGGAAGGGAAAAGTAGCCATTTAAAGTTAAACATTTGTCTTTCTTGTCTACACAATTTAAGACTACATTTGTTGTCAGATTTTCTTGAAACTTGCAAAGGTTTTGTCAGTGTTTCTGTCTTTTTCCTTTTAACATCAATGATAGTTAGCTAGAAAATACTAGTAAGCAAACTTACAGCCAGTAGAGCAATTCAGACCCTCAAGGGCCTCTAGTTTCCTCAACTTCCTTACTTAGGATTTTAAAATCACAAATTATTCTGTAAAGGGTTAACTCTTAACCAAATGACAAAAAAACTAGACTTGTTTACAGACAAATTGAAATTTTGATGGATTTTTCTTTGCAATGGTAACCAGCATTTTCTTTTCTCACAATTTTTTCAAAGCTTTATTCAGTACAGGATTAAGAGTAAGGAGGTCAGGCTTATACCATTATCCCCACATATTTTTTTTGACTACTCTAATTTTTATGCTGCCAGAGAAATGCAGAATAAGTTTGTATCTATTTTACCTAAAATGAAGACAAGATTATAAATAAAAATACATGTAGGCAAATGAAAAAATTGCTCACCTAGAAGAGTTTCCTTTTGTGACGGCAGAGACAGCCAATAGAAACTTTTCTCTATAGTCAATTGTGATTGCTTGCAGTCCACGCATTTGTCCACCCTTAGTTGCATAAATTGCCTGTTTTTTAGAAATAAATGAGCCAAATGAAAGTAGTGTTTAAACTCAGAGATGAATTATAAAGAGTTACTCTTATTCAGGACAAGAACCAAGATGATTCTGGTGCTGAAATTGCAAAAACCTGGGCCCAGTTTCACAAAAAACCTTAACTCTTATTTTGCTCTGGTCCACTAACAGACTCCTGACATAACTCTTTACCAAACAACATACTTTTAGACAAGTCCAAATTGAAAGCATTTGCAGACAACATAATTAATGTGACTAAAAAATTGATTTGTTTTGGGAAGGGAAGAAAACATTGTGGGAAAAGGAGAAAATGCTGGTTACCAGCATTTTCTCCTTTTCCCACAATGATTCCAGAAGGCTTCTTTCTCAGGGTCATTAAAACCAGGGATTGTTTGGTAAAGGGTTAAGTTGACTTGGTCATTTCAGTCGAATTTCTTTAACATTTGCAAGCTTTAGAAACATTCTCCAACCTCAAGTTGACTCAATGTTTCAGACTCAGCTTGTCAAAATAATTCACTTAAGTCATTTTAACAGACTTGATTCCATGATTTTGCTGAAATGAGTGAGAAATGTTGTGTCAACTTAGGATTTGAGAATGTTTCTAAAGTCCGTTAATATGAGTAAAATGGGTCTCAACTCTCAAGTAATAGACTTAACATAAGCTGGAAATGGGGTCCTTCAACAGACTTGTGCAAAATAAGAGACTTAAGTTTTTGCGTGAAACGGGGCCCAGTTTCATGCAAAAACTTAGGTCTCTTTTTGTACTCAAATCAACTAAGTTATATTGCAGCTTAGTTTGAGTTTATTATTTGAGACACATTTTACTAAGATTTACAGACTTGAGTGACATTCTCAAATCATGAGGTGA
The DNA here is from genome assembly GCA_946811185.2 of Hippopus hippopus. Lineage (NCBI taxonomy): Eukaryota > Metazoa > Mollusca > Bivalvia > Cardiida > Cardiidae > Hippopus > Hippopus hippopus. The sequence continues at coordinate 36,149,494 of OX328100.1, forward strand.
CACAACATTTCAGGCTCAACTCGGCAAACTATTAGACTTAAGTCTGAGCTGATGTAAGTCTATATTTTGCTCATTTCAGTCTGAAATGTTGTGTCAACTCAGGATTTTAGAATGAAACGACAGCCTGTTAATATTAGTGAAATGTGTCTCAAATACCAAACTTAAGTCAAAAGTTAGGAGATTTGAGTAAAATAAGAGACATAAGTTTTTTTGGTAAAACTGGGCCCTGGTCTTATTGTCAAACTTTGCCTAGATAACCAATATCAGGCTGTAACAAACAGTGTTAAAATGGTTATCATAAGTTGACCTTTGAACTATTTTTTTTAAGGCAAATTTTCAAGCTATTATTTTGTATACATTTCTTTGTGAAAACTTTGAAAATCTTTTTGTCTGTAACACTAGGCATAGAGTTTTGATATTTGGTATGTATTATCAAAGGATGGTCCCTTATCAAATTGGGTCACTTTGATCACTGATGGTCCACCTCCCTGTGGTTACAAGTATTACAAATAGTTCCATAGACTGGTTAAGGATCAAAATTTCTAAAGAATCTATCAGCTAGGATGATAAATACAAGCCATGTGATCTATCTTGATCTGCAGATCATGCACAAAATCTTAGAAAAAAAAAGTAAAGCAGAAGATCATTGTTTCTGACCATAAAAGAATGGAATTTGTCAGTAGGAAACTTACCTTTCCAGGTTAATTCAGGTGAGAAATATAGAACCGTTGTCATCCTCTTGTGTATAAAAAACTTGACAGTGTCATGAAAAAACACGAAAATACATTTCATTTTTTTTTAACGCCGCTGAAGTCAAAGTAGTGAGTTATATCTTCTAAAATCCAAAGGATTTTCATATTATGAACAGAAAAGTTGAAATATACTGTCACCAACGAAGGATCAAGGCACTCCAGAAAGCTTGTTGAACTATTAAGGGGCAGATAATTGTAAGAAAGTAATTGCAGCATGATTTATTTGTCTCTATTCAATGCAGATAATTGTAGAGAATTCATTACAACAGCCCTTATCTTTCTCTATCCATAGATTTTTGGGAGGGTAAGATTTCCATCAGAATAAGTCATGGTTTGTACAATTATAGTTAGCAAGATATTTTATACAAGCTAGACTAGTACTGGCTTAAGTCCAGGATAATGGCAGGTTGGCCAGGATAATGGCAGGTTGGCAACTGTCCACAGATGGGGTGAGGATGCTGTCACCAAGGACGGATCAAGGCAAGCTAGAAAAGTTGTCGGTCTATTCAGGGGCAGCTGTGTTCAAGTGTAAAGTCAATCTTACACATCTGAGGTATTTCTTCAAAATGAAGAAATGGAAAATGATTAACAAGTAAATCACCTACAGGACAGACCATTTTTACAGACCACATCAGTGGACTTTTTTCACCTTCTAATCAAAGATGGTGATTTAAATAAATTTAACATATCGCACAGATCAAGACTAGACTGCAAAAAATGTGTAAAGACTAGTACTAGGCGAGTTATAACTGAATATATTTTTCAGGGGAATTTTTTCCTGGACCTTGAAAAGTAACGAGCTTGTGTGACAAATCTTGCCTAAAATTGTCCTAACCAGGACTTAAAATGGCGTAACTCACTCTTCCTTAACTGTATGGATACAACCTAGACTCTTACCAGTATTAGAGTAGCTGACATTGGCCCTTGTTATAACCTAATACTTGTGGAGCTAATTTTCAGTCCTACCAAATTCAAAATAAATCTTACATGAAGAGTTTTTCCTGGATCCAAATCAGTATATGGCTTGCATATTTTTACTTACCATTGCACTTACTGTTTGGATTCTAACCCTCAAATAATTTCTTTTTGAACTGGCTGGTGACAATTAATGTACTAGGAGCTTTGATATCTCTGATAGAGAAAATAAAGCTTGAGAGGATGATTTTTTTTTTTTTACAACAATCTGCCCCTGAAAGATCAATAACCATTCTGGTTTGTTTTGATCCAACTTTAGAGGCAGTATGTCTCCTCTTTTGTGCTGAGAAACTGAAAATCTTGGTCTTTTGATTTAAGACATAAGACTTCCACTATTCTGTCTCCTGTTGAGTAATCAACTCTGCACTTTTTCTGACTGGAATTTCCCTGATGCTAAACAGAGCAAATAAAAAGTTTTGGAAAGTTTTTGTGAAATTAATAAAAAAAATTTTCTTCCTTTTTTTTTTTTTGTTTACAACATGCTTTTAAGATTTTTTACGATTTTACGAACCCACCCTTCCCCCCACACCAGGCTCGGCAAATTTCTTTCTGAGGATTCATTCCTCTCTCACAGCTGACTATTGTTTCGACGATGATTATGTGGGAAAGCAGCCAGTGGCTTGGAAAGAAGATTGTGCAGAGTACTGGTAAAAGAGACTCCAGGAAAAGCATGGATAGGTCTGGCTGCAGCAATATAACTGAAATAATGTTGAAAAACGGCATCAAACACCATACAATCATAAGGGTTTATTTACAACATTTATTATTGCACTTTATTGAAGTTATTTTCAAATTTGTGTTTGGAGAGTTAATATGAGAGAAAATTCAAGGAGTGGATTGTTTAGCTCTACAGGCCTAAGGCCAGAAGAGCCAATGCCAAGGCAAGGTTTCTGTCATCTCTCCATCCATCTGTCCATTTATATACATTATATTTGTGATATAGTCAACATTTGTAGTTTGATTTTTTTAAAAATTATGCACATTATTCAATTCATCCACAGTTTTAAGAAAATCCAACATGTAGGGAAAGTTCAATTTTTTACACAATAAGGTCTACATTTTTTTTTTTGTTTTTTGGGATATTTCTGCAACTTGCACAGATTATTTGTATTAACTCTTTACCAAACAACATAATTTTAGACACAACCAAATTGAAAGGATTTGTAGAAAACAAATAGTGAAAATTGTCTTTAAAAATGGTACAAAATGTTGTGAAAATGTTGTTTACAAGCATTTTCCCATTTTCCCTCAGTATTTCAAAGATATCTGTTGACTGATTCTTGTGTACAAAACGAAGTCCAAATTATTTGTTGCACTTTTTTTAAAGCTTGATGCTATTGTGTATTACAGTGATTAATAAAGCCCTGTTGAATTTGGACTGATTTCTAAAGATTTGAGGATTTTCCTTGATCATTGCCCTATTTGTCCCTTGCAAGATATGTATTAGGCTGTTTTTATTGTTACTCCGACAGGCACACATTCAGGCCCAGTGCAAACCTGTTTTTTTTATTTTAGCATTAGTGACCAATGGATGTTAGAAAATGACAGAAATTTCCTGAAATATTGCTTTAAAGGTATCAGAGAATTTTCCCTTATGGCTTGAAGCTGATGATTAATACTGTAGGAAAATTTAGCATAAATTTAACTGCTTCTGTCACTATACTGGTCAGTAATTGCTGGTAGAGCGATTTAGGCCCTCCTGGGCCTGTTGTTCCATTTGTTGAACAGTATTTTTATGTATAAGTTTCTCTACATTTAAGGCATAACATATACAAGCTTGATCTTCATTTCTTTAGCAGTGTACAAGTTAGAGTAGTGAGAATTTTCCAAAGGGGGGGTAATGGTATAAGCTTGACCCTTGAAAGTGCCTGCCCAATAAGAAAAGGATCATTAAAATCAATACAACAGGCATAGATCATGTAACTTCAAGGTTGATTTCATCAGAATACCAAACAAAACATCAGGCATTGCACATCACAGATGATACTGCATGCTCTGTGCAGTCTGAACTTGATCTACCATATCTGCAAAATGAACTTTAAGTTGTACTTGGCTCATGATTTTTAGTAACTAGTCTCTTTTATGCAATTCAAGAAAGGTCAGATAACACAAATTCAGAATCTACTTTAAGTAAGATCAGCCCAAGTCTCTTGTTAAAGCCCCACTCTCACAATCATCACAGTGTTTTCTGGGTTCCTCCCAGTGAAGTGTAGCTGGTAATCAGAGGGTGTTTTCACCCTAGAAATGGGTTAACATTCTCATACACCTGATGTTTCCCTGGTTTTGTCCTGGAAAAGAAGCTGTATTGTGTGCTGTGACCACAGACTTTCGAGATTACGCCCCGCTTTGGGATGGAATACCAACGGCTTGTCGTCAGTGATGTTTTGAAGATTGCCAGAATTGTCCCATCACACCCCACTTGTGTGATAGTGACATGCCAGTGTCATGCTGTCATCAACAGGTTACCAACACAGGGTATGCTCCTAGAGGTGATTGAACTTGCTGCCAAATCACCAAGGTTTATAGTGATTTTGGCCCTGATAGATAACACAATTTCAAGGCTATTCTCACAAGAATACCTCACAAAATATATTGTACATCAGAGATTATGCCACTTGGAATATTCTCCTTATGTGGCCTTGGTTTATCCTTTTACCTTTCAATCCTGTTTTAACAACCCTGAGACAGAGGGTTTATGAAAACACAGTGGAAAAAGGAGAAACCAGCATTTTCTCCATTTTCCAATTTTGTTTTTCTGCCCAGTCAGTGAAAAATTCCACTTTTTTATACATTCAGGGCTTTAACTCTTTACCACACAACAAAATCTTAGACTGTAACATATTGAAAGCATTTGAAGATGACAAACAAATGTGACAAAAATATTCAAACATGTTTTGGGAAGGGTAGAAAACTTTGTGGGAAAAGGAGAAAATGCTGGTTATTTTCTCCTTTTCTCACAATGTTTTCAAAAGCTTCCTTCTTCAGGGTCGTTAAGTCGGGATTGTGTGGTAAGGAGTTAAGCCTGATCATTGTTGTTCATTCAAATTGTGCACAGTTCTATTATTTTGAAAAGTGCAGTCTGATCTTAAATCCATGCTGTCTGTTGCTTCATTCTAGACCAAGATTAGACTAGAGATTACCTTTATTATACCCCCCACAACGAAGTGGAGGGGGGTATACTGGAATCGCCATGGCTGTCTGTCCGTCTGTCCGTCCTTCCTTCTGTCCATCTGTCCGTCCGTCTGTCCGTAGACACAAATTTGTCTGGCGAAATACTCTGACAGTTTTTCAGGTACTGAACACAAATTTACACACAGTGTTCTAATATATATGAAGTTGTGCATGTGCAATTTTCATGACCCTGGTGCGATTAGTTGCGGAATTATCTGAATTTCTGGAATTTTAAAAAAAGTTTGTGGGAAGGATGAAATTGACAATGTTTTGGTTTGATCATTTTTTCTCAGTCGTGGCCCTTGAATTTTATAGTTTCTAAGTTTGTTTCAATGCTGGGCCCCCGCCACTCGGGACCTTAGAAATAGGTGGCTGCCTTCACCTCTGTGGCATATGGGTGGTAAGAGTCCCCAGAAACAGGAGACCGATATGGAGCCTCACCCTTCTCCACCAGCTCTTCTTTGGTAGAGTTGTCTGTCTGTCAGGGCACCTGTCTTAAAGAAGTGGAGGTGGGTATACTGGAATTGCTATGGCTGTCTGTCCGTCAGTCTGTCCATAGACACAAATTTGTCCGGCGAAATACTCTGACAGTTTTTCAGGTTTTGAACTAAATTTTACACACAGTATTCTTATATATATGAAGTTGTGCATGTGCAATTTTCATGACCATGGTGCAATTGTTGCGGAATTATCTTCCCTTGAACTTTTTTCAACTTGTACTTTTGTACTAAACCATTCTGCTTTCTGTGACAAAGACCTGTTTTGTGACAAGGAGCTGGTGGGGGGTATGATCACGTTTAGTGATAGTTTGACATGGATCATATATAGTGATAGAAAAACTTCTATTTCGTTTATTTGGCTTTGTTATCCCCCGCCGAAGGCAATATAGTTTTAGCGTTGTCGTTCTGTCTGTCCGTCTTTCCGTCCGTGTGTTTGTGTCTCCGTCGGGGAGAATATCTTCAATATCATTGGACAGAATTTCATGAAACTTTATACATGTGTACAATAACCCATTCCACCAGAACAGTTTTTATGCCACCGCCATGAAATGGGGGGGGGGCATATAGAGTTACTTGTGTCCGTCTGTGTTTGTGTGTGCGTGTGTGTGTGTGTGCGCGTTAGTGCGTGTGTCCCATTCTTGTCCGGAGCATAACTTCTACATTTATCAATGGATTTCAAAATAATTTTGCACAATTATTCTCCTTAACAAGTACTAGTGTCATGCGAAAAGTTTGTTTCAATACGCCCAAGGTCAAGGTCACAGTTGAAGGTCAAATGTTTAAATTGACCTTGTCCGGAGCATAACTTCTACATTTAAAAATGGATTTCAAAAAAACTTTGCATACTTGTTCTCCTTAACAATACTAGTGTCATGCAAAAAGTTCGTTTTGATACGCCCAAGGTCAAGGTCACAGTTGAAGGTCAAATGTTTAAATTGACCTTGTCCAGAGCATTACTTCTACATTTATCAATGGATTTCAAAAAAACTTTGCACACTTGTTCTCCTTAACAAGTACTAGTGTCATGCAAAAAGTTTGTTTCAATACGCCCAAGGTCAAGGTCAAAGTTGAAGGTCAAATGTTTAAATTGACCTTGTCCGGAGCATAACTTCTACATTTAACAATGGATTTAAAAAAAAACTTCGCATACTTGTTCTCCTTAACAAGTACTAGTGTCATGCGAAAAGTTTGTTTCGATACGCCCAAGGTCAAGATCACAGTTGAAGGTCAAATGTTTAAATTGACCTTGTCCGGAGCATAACTTCTACATTTATCAATGGATTTCAAAAAAACTTCGCACACTTGTTCTTCTTAACAAGTACTAGTGTCATGCGAAAAGTTTGTTTCGATACGCCCAAGGTCAAGGTCACAGTTGAAGGTCAAATGTTTAAATTGACCTAGTCCGGAGCATAACTTCTACATTTATCAATGGATTTCAAAAAAACTTTGCACACTTGTTCTCCTTAACAAGTACTAGTGTCATGCGAAAAATTGCTATATTTGACTTTGTTTACACTCTAGCATCTACAAATATCAACCAATCAGCACCAAACTTAGTCAAAATATATATGATCATAAGAGCTCGGATGAGTTTGATTATGGGTCTAATCGGACCAGAACAAGTGGAGTTATTTGCCCTTGAATTAGAAAAACTGCTATATTTGACTTTGTTTACACTCTAGCATCTACAATTTTCAACCAATCAGCATCAAACTTGGTCAAAATATATATGACCATAAGATCTCAGATGAGTTTGATTATGGGTCTAATCGGACCAGAAAAACTGGAGTTATTTGCCCTTGAATTAGAAAAATTGCTATATTTGACTTTGTTTACACTCTAGCATCTACAATTTTTAACCAATCAGTGTCAAACTTGGTCAAAATATATATGACCATAAGATCTCGGATGAGTTCGACTGGGTCTAATCGGATTAGAATGACTGGAGTTATTTGCCCTTGAATTAGAAAGTTCTTTAGAATAGTTCTTTGTCCGGAGCATAACTTTGTCATCTCCAGTCCGATTGACTTGAAACTTGGCATTTGTGTTTGTTGCAATAATACGGAGTGTAGTGTGAAAGAACCATAACTCTATCTTTGTTATTTCCCTTTGATCATCATTTTTACAGCATTTTCTGCTTGTCCGGAATATAACTTATGTCATCTCTAGCCTGAACATCTCTGGTATGCATGATTGTTGAAAAATTATGGAGTGCAGTGCACAAGAACCATAACTCTTCCTAGCATGAATTTTGAGTTATTCCCCCTTTGACCTTCATTTTTATAGCATTTCTTGCTCATCCGGAGCAAAACTTTGTCATCTTAAGTAGGAATGACTTGAAATATGGTATGCTTATTTGTTGAAATATTTGGAAGTGCATTGGACAAGAATTGTAACTCTACCTCATGCTGTCTTTGAGTTATTTCCCTTTGTCATTTTTACAGCATTTAGTGCTTGTCCTGAATATAACTTTGTCATCTCAAGTCAGAACGACTTCAAACTCGGTATGCATGTTTGTTGCAATATTACGGAGTACAGTGCTCAACAACAATAACTCTGCCTATCGCGGATTTTGAGTAATTCCACTTTGATCTTCATTTTTTTACAGTATTTCTTGCGCCCCGCCCGGGTGGTTCAGTGGTGAGCGTGTCGGACTCATGACCTGGTGGTTGTGAGTTTGATACCCGGTTGAGGCGAACTTTCTTTCCGGCGTATTTTCGCCTCTCCCCTCTGCTGAAGCATGTGAGAAAAGTAGTCGGTGACTTTGGAAAGAAAGTTGTGTCAGTACTGGTGTGAGAAAGCCAGGAAACACATGTGCGTCACCGACTGCCATGATATGACCTTAGCTGTTAAAGTGGCGTTAAACCCCAATACAACCAACAACCAACATATTTCTTGCTTGTCTGGAACGGAACTTTGAAGTCTCAAGTCAAATTGACTTGAGACTTGGTAAACATGTTTGTTGCATTACCTGCCCTTTTGCGATTATTATATCTCCTTGACAACTGGCAGTGGGATGGGCATATCTTGTGACAATTTGCCGCTCTTGTTTCAATATCATTTGGCCTTGAACCTCGATATTTGGTATTTATCTTCATTGTAGACCTTTACTGCTTAGTACTCAGGTGAGCGATATAGGACCATCATGGTCCTCTTGTTTTCTATATACATAATGATGTGTCATGGAAAAAGGGGGCTTGATGTATATTTTCTTTGTTTTCATTTAATGAAATGCCATGTTATGGAAAAAGAAGACTAAATGTACAATCCCATTATGGACCTATTATATATGTATTTTATCATACTGCTTGCTATAAAACAAAATACAAAAAAAAAACAGCAAAGTTTAAAAATAAAAAAAAAATCTATAAAATATATAAAGAAAAGAACAAAAAGATTGAAATATTTTAAGTATAAGAAAAAAAGAAGAAGAAAAAAGAAATAATAATAAAAAAAATAATAATAGTAATAATAATAAAATAAAAAAAGAAAAAAAAAATGAGAAAAAGAAAACGATATATTTTATGGGGAAAAAAAGTGAAAAAAAGGATTTACCAAAAAAAAAAAAAGTGTGTATATTTTGAAGTGATAGTTTGTGTGTGTTGTGTGTGTGAAGTGACTAGAGAACATTATGAATTTAATGTTACCAAAAGTGTGTGCTCATCCATAGTCCAGGAGATTTCAGTCCTTCACTTCCAAATCTCAAGCACTCATGCAGGGTTTTCCATGACGCACAAATCCTGCGTCATAGACGCAATTTTAATTCAAATGAACCCCAAAATAAATGAGACTGTGTCATCTGTGACGCAACTTTCCAAAATCTAAATCATCTACGAACTTGAATAAGGCGTCATAAATCCAAGTCTGTTCTTCCTTCAATATCAAGCGAACACAGTTCTTTTTTTAACTACAGGGTTTATTTTAGATAAAAGTGGTTTTCCGGGAATTTATAGAATCAGACATTATTGCCGTAAAGTATATTGAACATGTGTCGTAAATATAGGCCGAGTTGAAGTCTTGGTTGGGTTCTCTGTATTTCACAGCTTATTTTACACTACTTCCGGTATATAAAATTACACATTACCAGTCTGTGCTGTTCGCGGAAATTAATGTCACGCCGAAGAAAACCGTAACGTTCATCTATCGTCTGCTTCCTACAACTGCCGATCAAGCCACATCAAGCAGCAATTCAGACAAGAATGTTTCGTCTTTCAAAAATTGAAATCGACCTTTCCATCAGAAATGACTTACAGACTTTTCTTTCTTGGAGTTTAAAGGTGAAATGCTTGATGAAGAAGAGATCGATTTATTTTGACCCCCTAAGTTGAAGAAATGACCCTCAACTGATGAGAATGGGGGTCACAATGACCCCCAATTTTTAAAGCCGAGGGAAAACCCTGACTCATGTTTCAGCTCTGAAACCAAAATGTGAAGAATAATTATGTCGGATGTTCAGGGGTTTTGTTCCAGGAATACATAAGTAAAAAACTCTTAAGAGACTTTTGTAGATTGTTATAGAAGGAAAGCTCAATTTCTAATATCCATGTGTAACATGATGTTTTGTTAGAAGTCCATAATTCAGAAATGAAAAAAAATGATTTAATGTCTTATGCTTTGTCGGATGGTCTTGTGTGAGACCATATTTGTTATATTTGACATACAGTAACATTTGGCGAACCTTTCTACCAGGATTGTTGAAATTATAGCTGTTGGTCAAAAGTAATCCTGCTTTAGGAAGGACTGCATTATAACCCTTGAGTTAAATGTTATGAAATGAGAAAAAAATCATTAAACATATCTTCATTTGGTCAATACTTTTACAACTCTTTCAAGAAACCATGATACATTTACAGCACAATTTCCTTTTGAGGACCATTTGGAAGGCAATTTGAAAACTTTTTCATCCATGTCCAAGAGAATTACATTATTCTAGCCAGATTTAATTTTCCAAGCTTAAAACCTCACAGAAAGGGTCATAAAGAACAAACATTCATAGTCTAGGATAGTTTATTGGACACTATAGTCTTACTGAGTCATATTGCAAAGGAAGTATTCAACAAATGAAGAGCCCTAGTCCCTGTTTCTTAGTCATACCCACTTATTTCAAAATCAGTCAGATAGTGATGCTAAAGGCAGTTTACTGGAACCACAGGCAGGGTCCAAAAAATCCACTCGTCCGCTCGTATTTACAAGTGAGAAATGGGTGAGGACGAGTGGTAAATAGGAGGTAGTAAACAAATAAGTTTTTCAGATGAATATTTAATTTACAGGAGACAAAACGGTCATTCCATTATTAAAAAAGAGAATTAAGGGTATTCTGGAAATCAAATATTGAAACAGGACATAAAACCTGCTGGTACCCGCTCCAAATAAAGACCGGTTTCAAGTCGGCCTAATGATATAACCCGGGACATTTTCATTGCATACAGATGTTTTAATATGCCTCGGATAGATCTAATTCAATTCCATTGACTTTGCTAATTTATTAAAACGATCGATATTAACAATAACGCAAATACTTTCCCGAAACCAGGTCCAAAAACTGTGTTGTTTTGGCTTTATTAATTTCTTATAACTTGACCGGACAAATGATACCGGATATTCAAACCCGATATTTAATGTTCGTTGCTACGGGAGACAATATAATTAGCATTTCCGTTTCGTCTGAAAAAAAAAAGCAGGAGTCAAATATTGCACGGGTTTTTCTCGTCGGACGAGTGAGGATCAAGGCAGGGCAAGTGTTTTTTCAAAGTCACTTGTCCTACAGGACGAGTGTCTTTTCCGGAAATGTTTGGACCCTGCCACAGGTCATTGTTATGGATTCCTTTGTTTTTCTCATTATTGCTTTACATTATTCTATGCTTTTCTTCATGCTGAATTTAGGACTTGTTTATAACAAAGGCATTCTAGAAATTGTAGAACCCTAGTTATGATTTCTGTACCTGAGCCTTCTTTATTAAATCTAAAGGATACTGGAACCACATGTCATTTTGCTATATTGCTCTGTGTATATAAAATGTAATTTTATTGCTATCACTTTTCTACTTTTGGGAATTGGAAGGGAGAGTATTCTTAGTGTAGATGGGTTGGTTAAAGTTGTGTTGGATTTGGAATGGTAGGAAGTATTTTGGATTGTGGGTTGGATATAGGTTATGTGTTGGGTTTTGTTGGGGAGGGGGTAGGTGGGTTTGGAGAAGGTTGGGGGTTGGAAGGTTTTGGGACAGAAGGGGGATGGGTTTGGGGAGGGAAGGGGGGTGGGGGTGCATTTGGGTAGAGGTGGGAATGTGTGGGTTTGGGGTTTGGAGGGGTAGTATGTGAGTAGGTAGTGCTATGTTTGACTGGTTGTAACCATGAATTAGCATTGCATATAATCAGCCATTATTTTCAGTTAAATTACCAAAAACGCATGACATAAAAGTTTTCGTTGTCATAGTTTAATTTCTAATTTCATTTCAGAGCTTTTTGGAATTTTAAAAAAGGTTTGTGGGAAGGATGACATTGACAATGTTTTGGTTTGATCATTTTTTCTCAGTCGTGGCCCTTGAATTTTATAGTTTCTAAGTTTGTTTCCATGCTGGGCCCCCACCACTCGGGGCCTTAGAAATAGGTGGCTGCCTTCACCTCTGTGGCATATGGGTGGTAAGAGTCCCCAGAAACAGAGGAGACCGATATGGAGCATCACCCTTCTCCACCAGCTCTTCTTTGGTAGAGTTGTCTGTCTGTCAGGGCACCTGTCTTAATGAAGTGGAGGGAAATATACTGGAATCGCCATGGCTGTCTGTCCGTAGACACAAATCTGTCTGGCAAAATACTCTAAAAGTTTTTTAGGTACTGAACTAAAATTTACACACAGTGTTCTTATATATATGAAGTTGTGCATGTGCAATTTTCATGACCCTGGTGCGATTTGTTGTGGAATTATCTTCCCTTGAACTTTTTTCAACTTGTACTTTTGTACTAAACCATTCTGCTTTCTGTGACAAAGACCTGTTTTGTGACAAGGAGCTGGTGGGAGGGGGGGTATGATCACGTTTAGTGATAGCTCTAGTTTGACATGGATCATATATAGTGATAGAAAAACTTTTATTTCGTTTATTTGGCTTTGTTATCCCCTGCCGAAGGCAATATAGTTTTAGCGTTGTCCATCTGTCTGTCCGTCTTTCCATCCGTGTGTTTGTGTCTCCGTCCGGGAGAATATCTTCAATACCATTGGACAGAATTTCATGAAACTTTATACATGTGTACAATAACCCATTCCACCAAAACAATTTTTTCTTTTCTTGCTTCCATGCAAAATGGCAGACTGGGAGTGATTATAAGTAACACAGTCAAAATGTATTTTTGATGTTTTGAGTCTTATCTTGAAAACTATACAGAGTTTGTACATTGAACTTGTCACCTCTATCAACTACCATTAGGAAATGCAGGAAAAAAAGTTTCACCCAGATTGACCATGGAACACCACAGTTATATATACTCTTTTTTTTGTAATGTCATGTCATGGAAAATTAGGGGGCTTGAGGTATATTTCCAATATGTACCAATATCTCTTTTACCATAACAAAATGTTATGAAACTTCATTTTTATGTTGTTTATCACAAGCCACAGACAATTATTATTTGTTTTTATTTCATGAAATACCACATCATGAAAAAAGGGGGCTAAATGTTTAATTTCATCATGGACCAATGACCGTCTGGTCGTATGTCTTTCTGGGCAGATATCTTCTAAAATCCTTGACAAAAACTAATGGAAATTCATACACTTGTTCCTTACGATGTCGGCCGAGTTTTTTTGCTGTTTTGATACTCAATATGGTGTCAGAAAAAAGGGGCTTCATGTATATTTCCATTAGGGATCAATATCTCTTTAACTCAGAATCCTACATGAACATTTATGAAACTTCATACGTATTCCTTATTATAGTCCCCCAATAACATTATTTCAGCCTTTTTCATTAAATGTTATGTCATGTAAAAAGGGGGCTTGACGTATATTTTCATTATGGACAATACATCTTTAACTACAGGACAAAATGTTGTGAAACTTCATCTTTATGTTGTTTATCATAAGCCACAGACAGTAGTTATTTGTTTTTATTTCATGAAATGCCATGTCATGAAAAAAGGGGGCTAAATGTATAATTTCATTATGGACCAGTAATAGTCTGTTTGCCCATCTGTCCGCCCAGACCGATATCTTGTAAAGTTCTTGATGAAAATTGATGAGACTTCATGCATGTCTGCCATTGGATAGTTCGTTTATACTATTTTTTTCTATATATATATAATGACGTGTCATGGAAAAAGGGGGCTTGATGTATATTTTCTTTGTTTTCATTTAATGAAATGCCATGTTATGGAAAAAGGAGACTTATTGTACAATTCTATTATGGACCTCTTATATATTTTATAATATTGCTTGCTATAAAAAAAAAAAAACCCAGCAAAGTTGAAAAAAAAAAATCTATAAAATATATAAAGAAAAGTACAAAAAGATTGAAATATTTTAAGTATAAGAAAAAAAGAAAAAAAAAAAGAATAATAAAAAAGAAATAATAATAGTAATAATAATACCCAAAAAAAAAAAAAAAATGGAAAAAGAAAACGATATATTTTATGGGAAAAAAAGTGAAAAAAAGGATTTACCAAAAAAAATAAATGTGTGTATATTTAGAAGTGATATTTTGTGTGTGTTGTGTGTGTGAAGTTACTAGAGAATATTATGAATTTAATGTTACCAAAAGTGTGTGCTCATCCATAGTCCAGGAGATTTCAGTCCTTCACTTCCAAATCTCAAGCACTCATGTTTCAGATCTGAAACCAAAATGTGAAGAATAATCACGTCAGATGTTCAGGGGTTTTGTTCCAGGAATATATAAGTAAAAAACTCCTTAGAGACTTTTGTAGATTGTGAAAGAAGGAAAGATCAATTTCTAATATCCATGATGTTTTGTTAGAAATCCATAATTCAGAAATGAAAAAAGAAATGATTTAATGTCTTATGCTTTGTCGGATGGTCTTGTGTGAGACTATATTTGTTATATTTGGTATACAGTAACATTTGGCAAACCTTTCTACAAGGATTGTTGAAATTATAGCTGTTGGTCAAAAGTAATCCTGCTTTGGGAAGGAGTGCATTATAGCCCTTGATTCAAATGTTATGAAATGAGAAAAAAATCACTAAACATATTTTCATTTAGTCAATACTTTTACAACTCTTTCAAATAAACCATGACACATCACAGTTTCCTCTTGATGACCATTTGGAAGGCAATTTGAAAACTTTTTCATCCATGTCCAAGAGAAATCACATTATTCTAGCCAGATTTAATTTTCCAAGCTTAAAACCTCACAGAAAGGGTCATAAAGAACAAACATTCATAGTCTAGGATAGTTTATTGGACACTATAGTCTTACTGAGTCATATTGCAAAGGAAGTATTCTACAAATGAAGAGCCCTAGTCCCTGTTTCTTAGTCATACCCACTTATTTCAAAATCAATCAGATAGTGATGCTAAAGGCAGTTTACTGGAACCACAGGTCATTGTTATGGATTCCTTTGTTTTTCTCATTATTGCTTTACATTATTCTATGCTTTTCTTCATGCTGAATTTAGGACTTGTTTATAACAAAAGCATTCTAGAAATTGTAGCACCCTAGTTATGATTTCTGTACCTGAGCCTTCTTTATTAAATCTAAAGAATACTGGAACCATATGTCATTTTACTATATTGCTCTGTGTACGTAAAATGTAATTTTATTGCTATCACTATTCTACTTTTGGGAATTGGAAGGGAGAGTATTCTTAGTGTAGATGGGTTGGTTAAAGTTGTGTTGGATTTGGAAAGGTAGGAAGTATTTTGGATTGTGGGTTAGGTATTGGTTATGTGTTGGGTTATTATCGGGGAGGGGGTGGGTGGGTTTGGGGAAGGTTGGGGGTTGGAAGGTTTGGGGAGGGAAGGGGGATGGGTTTGGGGACGGAAGGGGGGTGGGGGTGCATTTGGGTAGGGGTGGGAATGGGTGGGTTTGGTATTTGGAGGGGTAGTATGTGAGTAGGTAGTGCTATGTTTGACTGGTTGTAATCATGAATTAGCATTGTATATAATCAGCCATTATTTTCAGTTAAATTACCAAAAACGCATGACATAAAAGTTTTCGTTGTCATAATTTAATTTCTAATTTCATTTCAGAGCTTTTTGGAATTTTAAAAAGTCTTTGTGGGAAGGATGACATTGACAATGTTTTAGTTTGATCATTTTTTCTCAGTCGTCACCCTTGAATTTTATAGTTTCTAAGTTTGTTTCCATGCTGGGCCCCCGCCACTCGGGGCCTTAGAAATAGGTGGCTGCCTTCACCTCTGTGGCATATGGGTGGTAAGAGTCCCCAGAAACAGAGGAGACCGATATGGAGCATCACCCTTCTCCAACAGCTCTTCTTTGGTAGAGTTGTCTGTCTGTCAGGGCACCTGTCTTACAGAAGTGGAGGAGAATATACTGGAATCGCCATGGCGGTCTGTCCGTCTGTCCGTAGACACAACTTTGTCCGGCGAAATACTCTAAAAGTTTTTTAGGTACTGAACTAAAATTTACACACAGCGTCCTTATATATATGAAGTTGTGCATGTGCAATTTTTATGACCCTGGTGTGATTTGTTGTGGAATTATCTTCCCTTGAACTTTTTTCAACTTGTACTTTTGCACTAAACCATTCTGCTTTCTGTGACAAAGACCTGTTTTGTGACAAGGAGCTGGTGGGGGGGGGGTATGATCACGTTTAGTGATAGCTCTAGTTTGACATGGATCATATATAGTGATAGAAAAACTTCTATTTCGTTTATTTGGCTTTGTTATCCCCCGCCGAAGGCAATATAGTTTTAGAGTTGTCCATCTGTCTGTCCGTCTTTCCATCCGTCTGTTTGTGTCTCCGTCCGGGAGAATATCTTCAATACCATTGGACAGAATTTCATGAAACTTTATACATGTGTACAATAACCCATTCCACCAAAACAATTTTTTCTTTTCTTGATTCAATGCAAAATGGCAGACTGGGAGTGATTTTAAGTAACACAGTCAAAATGTATTTTTGATGTTTTGAGTCTTATCTTGAAAACTATACAGAGTTTGTACATTGAACTTGTCACGTCTATCAACTACCATTAGGAAATGCAGGAAAAAAGGTTTCATCAAGATTGACCATGCAACACCACAGTTATATATAACTCTTGTTTTTTGTAATGTCATGTCATGGAAAATTAGGGGGCTTGAGGTATATTTCCAGTATGTACCAATATCTCTTTTACCATAACAAAATGTTATGAAACTTCATTTTTATATTGTTTATCACAAGCCACAGACAATTATTATTTGTTTTTATTTCATGAAATGCCGCGTCATGAAAAAAGGGGGCTAAATGTTTAATTTCATCATGGACCAATGACCGTCTGGTCGTATGTCTTTCTGGGCAGATATCTTCTAAAATCCTTGACAAAAACTAATGGAAATTCATACACTTGTTCCTTATGATGTCGGCCGAGTTTTTTTGCTGTTTTGATATTCAATATGGTGTCATAGAAAAAGGGGGCTTCATGTATATTTCCATTAGGGATCAATATCTCTTTAACTCAGAATCCTACATGAACATTTATGAAACTTCATACGTATTCCTTATTATAGTCCAACAATAACATTATTTCAGCCTTTTTCATTAAATGTTATGTCATGTAAAAAGGGGGCTTGACGTATATTTTCATTATGGACAATACCTCTTTAATTACAGGACAAAATGTTGTGAAACTTCATCTTTATGCTGTTTATCATAAGCCACAGACAGTAGTTATTTGTTTTTATTTCATGAAATGCCATGTCATGAAAAAAGGGGGCTAAATGTATAATTTCATTATGGACCAGTAATAGTCTGTTTGCTCATCTGTCTACCCAGACCGATATCTTGTAAAGTTCTTGATGAAAATTGCTGAGACTTCATGCATGTCTGCCATTGGATAGTTCATTTATACTATTTTTTTCTATATATATAATGACGTGTCATGGAAAAAGGGGGCTTGATGTATATTTTCTTTGTTTTCATTTAATGAAATGCCATGTTATGGAAAAAGGAGACTTAATGTACAATTCCATTATGGACCTCTTATATATTTTATCATATTGCTTGCTATAAAAAAAAAAACCAGTAAAGTTGAAAAAAAAAAAAAAATCTATAAAATATATAAAGAAAAGTACAAAAAGATTGAAATATTTTAAGTATAAGAAAAAAAGAAGAAAAAAATAGAAATAATAATTAAAAAGAAATAATAATAGTAATAATAATACAAAAAAAAAAAGAAAAAGAGAAAAAGAAAACGATGTATTTTATGGGAAAAAAAGTGAAAGAAAGGATTTACCAAAAAAAAAAAAAATGTGTGTATATTTAGAAATGATAGTTTGTGTGTGTTGTGTGTGTGAAGTGACTAGAGAATATTATGAATTTAATGTTACCAAAAGTGTGTGCTCATCCATAGTCCAGGAGATTTCAGTCCTTCACTTCCAAATCTCAAGCACTCATGTTTCAGATCTGAAACCAAAATGTGAAGAATAATCATGTCAGATGTTCAGGGGTTTTGTTCCAGGAATATATAAGTAAAAAACTCCTAAGAGACTTTTGTAGATTGTTAAAGAAGGAAAGCTCAATTTCTAATATCCATGTGTAACATGATGTTTTGTCAGAAGTCCATAATTCAGAAATGAAGAAAGAAATGATTTAATGTCTTATGCTTTGTCGGATGGTCTTGTGTGAGACCATACTTGTTATATTTGGTATGCAGTAACATTTGGCAAACCTTTCTAAAAGGATTGTTGAAATTATAGCTGTCGGTCAAAAGTAATCCTGCTTTGGGAAGGACTGCATTATAGCCCTTGATTCAAATGTTATGAAATGAGAAAAAAATCATTAAACATATTTTCATTTTGTCAATACTTTTACAACTCTTTCAAGAAACCATGACACATTTACAACACAATTTCCTCTTGATGACCATTTGGAAGGCAATTTGAAAACTTTTTCATCCATGTCCAAGAGAAATCACATTATTCTAGCCAGATTTAATTTTCCAAGCTTAAAACCTCACAGAAAGAGTCATAAAGAACAAACATTCATAGTCTAGGATAGTTTATTGGACACTATAGTCTTACTGAGTCATATTGCAAAGGAAGTATTCTACAAATGAAGAGCCCTAGTCCCTGTTTCTTAGTCATACCCACTTATTTCAAAATCAATCAGATAGTGATGCTAAAGGCAGTTTACTGGAACCACAGGTCATTGTTATGGATTCCTTTGTTTTTCTCATTATTGCTTTACATTATTCTATGCTTTTCTTCATGCTGAATTTAGGACTTGTTTTTAACAAAAGCATTCTAGAAATTGTAGAACCCTAGTTATGATTTCTGTACCTGAGCCTTCTTTATTAAATTTAAAGAATACTGGAACCACATGTCATTTTACTATATTGCTCTGTGTATGTAAAATGTAATTTTATTGCTATCACTATTCTACTTTTGGGAATTGGAAGGGAGAGTATTCTTAGTGTAGATGGGTTGATTAAAGTTGTGTTCGATTTGGAATGGTAGGAAGTATTTTGGGTTGTGGGTTGGGTATTGGGTATGTGTTGGGTTTTGTTGGGGAGGGGGTAGGTGGGTTTGGGGATGGTTGGGGTTTGGGGAAGGTTTGGAGGGAAGGGAGTGGGTTTGGGGAGGGATGCGTTCGGGTAGCGGTGGGAATGGGTGGGTTTGGAGGGGTAGTATGTAAGTAGGTAGTGCTATGTTTGACTGGTTGTAACCATGAATTAGCATTGCATATAATCAGCCATTATTTTCAGTTAAATTACCAAAAACGCATGACATAAAAGTTTTCGTTGTCATAATTTAATTTCTAATTTCATTTCAGAGCTTTTTGGAATTTTAAAAAATCTTTGTGGGAAGGATGACATTGACAATGTTTTAGTTTGATCATTTTTTCTCAGTCGTCACCCTTGAATTTTATAGTTTCTAAGTTTGTTTCCATGCTGGGCCCCCGCCACTCGGGGCCTTAGAAATAGGTGGCCGCCTTCACCTCTGTGGCATATGGGTGGTGAGAGTCCCCAGAAACAGAGGAGACAGATATGGAGCATCACCCTTCTCCACCAACTCTTCTTTGGTAGAGTTGTCTGTCTGTCAGGGCACCTGTCTTATTTTTGTGTGCATGCTCCAAGCCCTGAATTGATTATCTAAATTTTGCTTATATGTCACTTAAATTTCAGCCTTAATAAGACAGCATGCAGGATTGAGGGTTTACATACCACTACATACAAGGTTAAGGTCACAGCAAGGGCTTAAAGGTCCATGTGAACTCCTTGTCCCTGGTTAAATTGTTTTACATGGATTCCTTTTCTGTCTCATCCTTTGCAAAGAGTTTCATAGTCATAGCTCTACTGGCCTTCTGGTTAAAGAGCCCATGCCATATTGTGATTTTGGTCGGCGGCCTATCTGTCCATCTGTCTTTCTGTTCTTTTTTTTTTCTTATTTACACAGGAACATCCACATTTTAGGTCCAGTTTTCCTAAACTTTGTGCAGTTTCTTTTTATCATGAATAGCTTTTATCCTATTGAATTTGAAGAAAAACTCACGATTTGATGGGGAAAAGCCATGTAAAGTTAAAAATTTGCAGTTCTTGTGTACATACTTGAATATGCATCTTTTGTCCAATTCTCTTGAAATTTGCACTGATTATTTGTACCATTTACAGAGTTGAACCTGATTGAAAATGGAGAAAAGTCCAATGATCAGTTTAGGAAAAGCTGCTGTTAGATGACTTTTTCTTGTTTACTCAACAAAGTCGACATTTTTTGTCCCATTGCTTTGAAACTTGCAGGGATTAGAATCAACTTCTGTTTGATTCCAAAAGATGTTTTGAGAAATTATACCCAGATTATTTTGATATGACTCCTCTTTCGCTTTTGATGTGGAGTTCTGGAATGCGGGCTTAAAGGTGATTCTTGGGTTATGACAGGGCTGGTGGCTCAATAGCAAAGTAAGGTTCCACAATATTTCTCATCTTAACTAGTTAACTTCAGTGGATATATATTTCAGTTTGATGTCCACTTTGCTGTTAAATGAAAGTTACAGGTTTGCTCTAGAACTCACCTGAAATAGAAAAAAAAGACACTGCTTATTCTTCATTTTGTTGCCGTTCTTCCCCTCCCACCCTTCCTGCCTTTTTCCTAACTGGATCTGAACCTACTGCACAGTCAATCAAATTTCTAAGCTCACACAATTTAGGTGGACATAAAATACTAATAATATTATTTTAAGGACACTGCTGTTCAATATTTTTATCTAAAAGTTCTTTCCATTTTGCTGAGTACTGTATTACTAAACTTGTATGGCAGATTATAATTGGGTGAATTCATCATCTTGCCAAACCATGAAAAAGATTTATTTATTAAAGTATAAACTGTATCAACTTTCAAAGGTAAAAAAGTAACCAAATAAGTGTGAAAAAGTCTTTGGTGGCATTTCATTTGTGTAATCCTGCCTAATTTCGGTATTGATAGTATTTTCCTTTCAGACTGTCATATGAAAAATAATACATATAAACAATGTTGGACACCAAATCTATTCTTTTCTTACAAAAACAGAACAATTTCTGATTGTTTAGGGAATTCCCTGAAGAATTATAACACCAATATTGCACCTTTTATAAAGAATTTGACCTGTATATTGCAACATGTATATGTGTTTGAAGTAACCTATTATTGAGGGTAATTCTTTGATTTTTCAATAGAATATTGTTCGGAACCAATGTACCACTGTTTGAAGTAGCATATTATTGAGAGTAATTTTCTGATTTTTCAATAGAATATTGTTCTCAACCGATGTACCACTGTTTGAAGTAGTGTATGAATGAGGGTATTTTTAGGATTTTTTATAAGAAAACTGTCCAGAAACGAAATATCAGTGTTTGAAGAAACATAATGATTGAGGGTATTTTTAGGATTTTTTAATGGAATACTGTCTGGAACTGATGTATCTGTGTTTGAAGTAGCATATGAATGGGGTACTTTTAGAATGTTTTATAAGAATACTGTCCAAAACCTATGTATCAGTGATTGAAGTAACATATGAATGAGGGTATTTTCAGGATTTTTTAATGGAATACTATCCAGAATCGATGTATCTGTGTTGGAAATAGCGCATGAATGAGGGTATTTTTAGGATTTTTTAATTATATACTGTCTGGAACCAATGTATCTGTGTTGGAAGTAGCGTATGAATGAGGGTATTTTTAGGATTTTTCAATAGAATATTGTCTGGAACCAATGTATCACTGTTTGTAGTAGGGTATGAATGAGGGTATTTTAGTTCTTTTTTTACTAGAATACTGTCTGGAGCCGATGTATCAGTGTTTGAAGTAACATATAATTGAGAGTATTCTTAGGATTTTTCAGTGGAATGCTGTCTAGAACCGATGTATCTGTGTTGGAAGTAACATATGAATGAAGGAATTTTCAGGATTTTTTAGTGGAATACTCTGGAACCGATGTATCATGTGTTGGAAGTAACATATGAATGAGGGAATTTTTAGGATTTTTTTAATAGAATACTGTTTAGAACAGAAGTATCTGTGTTGGAAGTAACATATGAATGAGGGTAATTTTAGGATTTTTTAAAAGAATTCTGTCCGGTACCAATGTATCTGTATTAGAAGTAGCGTATAATAAGAGTATTTTTAGGATTTTTTATAGAAAACTGTCTGAACCGATGTAACATACGAATGAGAGTAATTTTTTTTTTTTAAATTTTTATTAGAATACTGTCTGGAACCAATGTATCAGTGTTTGAAGTAACATATGAATGAGAGTATTTTTAGGATTTTTCAGTGGAATACTGTCTAGAACCGATGTATCTGTGTTGGAAGTAACATGAATGAGGGAATTCTTAGGATTTTTTAGTGGAATACTGTCTGGAACCGATGTATCTGTGTTGGAAGTAACATATGAATGAGGGTATTTTTAGGATTTTTTTAATAGAATACTGTCCAGAACCCACGTATCACTGTTTGAAGTAGCATATGAATGAGGGTATTTTTAGGATTTTTTTAATAGAATACAGTCCAGAACAGGTGTATATGTGTTTGAAGTAGCATATAATGGAGGGTAATTTTCAGATTTTCAATAGAATGTTTTCCAGAACCAATGTGTCACTGTTTGAAGTAGCATATGAATGAGGGTATTTTTCGGAATTTTTTTTTTAATACTTTCGGGAACTGATGTATCAATGTTTGAAGTAATATATGAATGAGGATATTTTTAGGAATTTTTAATTGAATACTGTCCAGAACCAATGTATCTGTGTTGGGAGTAGCATATGTAGCATATAAAATAGGGTATTTTCAGGGTTATTTTCAATGGAAAATTGTCCAAAACCCATGTATCACTGTTTGAAGTATTGTATAAATAAACAAATTTTTAGGGTTTTTTTATTAGAATACTGTCCAGAACCAATGTATCTGTGTTTGAAATAACATATGAATGAGGGTAATTTTTGTTTTCTCAGTGGAATACTGTTCGCAACCTATGTATCTGTTGGAAGTAGCATATGAGTGAGGGATTTTTTAGGATTTGTTAATAGAATAATGTCCAGAACCGATGTATCTGTGTTAAATGGCGTATAAATGAGAGTAATTTTCGGATTTTTCAATAGAATATTGTCGGTACCACTGTTTGAAGTAGCATATTTTGATTGTATCGTGTTTAACGCCGTTTTCAACATTATTTCAGTTATATCGCGGCGGCCAGTGCACCTATCCATGCGTTCCTGGAGTCTCTTTTACCAGTACTTCGCACAATTTTCTTTCCAAGCCACTGGCTGCTTTCCCACATAATCATCGTCGAAACAATGGTCAGCGGTGGGAGAGGAATGAATCCTGTCGCAGTGACAATCATCAATACTCGGAAAGAAATTGGCCGAGCCAGGGGTAGTAGCCAGGGATCGAACCCTGGACCCCGTGTTCTCAAGTCCTGCACGCTACCGACTGAGCTACCGGGTCTCGGCTTGAAGTAGCATATAAATGAGGGTATTTTTAGGATTTTCTTATTAGAATACTGTCTGGAACCGATGTAGCAGTGTTTGCGGTAACATATGAATGTACTGTTAGGATTTTTTCTTAGAACAGTGTCTGGAACTGATGTATTTGCATTTTAAGTGGGGCATGAATGGGGGAATTTTAGGACTGTGTAATAGAACACTGTCTAGAACCGATGTATCTGTGTTTAAAGTAACATACAAATGAGGGTACTTTTAGGACTTTTTATTAGAGCAGTGTCTGGAACCGATGTATCTGCATTTGGAGTAGCGCATGAATGGGGGTAATTTTAGGACTTTTTAAAAGAGCCCTGTCCTGAAGCGATGTGTCTGTGTTTGAAGTAACATGAATCAGGGTATTTCTAGGAGTTTTTAATAGAATATTGTCTTGAACCGATTTATCTGCATTTAAAATGACATGAATGAGGGACTTTCAGGATTTTTAAATGGAATATTGTCTGGAACCAATGTATGTGTGCTTGAAGTAACATGAATGAGTATTTTATTTTTTCTTTTTATTTTTTAATAGAATACTGTCCGTAACTGATGTATCTGTATTTAAAGTACCGGTAACATGAATGAGGTTTTGTAGGATTTTTTGATGGAATGTTGTCCAGAACCAATATATTTGTATTTGAAGTAACATGAATGGGGGTATTTTTAGGATTTTTTAATAGAATACTGTCCAGAACCAATGTATCTGTATTTAAAGTAGCATGAATGAGAGTTTTTTAGGATATAAAGAAATGTTGTCAAGAACGAATATAGCTGTGTTTGAAGTAGTGTATGAATGAGGGTATTTTTAGGATTTTTTAATAGTATATTGTCCGGAACCTATGTATCTGTGTTCGAAGTAGTGTATGAATTAGGGTATTTTTAGGATTTTTTATTGGATTATTATCCAGAACCAATGTATCTGTGTTTGAAGTAGTCTATGAATGAGGGTATCGTTAGGATTTTTTATTAGATTATTGTCCGGAACCTATGAAAGAGCATACGAATGAGGGTATTTGTAGGATTTTTTAATGGAATATTGTCCATATTGATGTATCTTTATTTGAAGTAGCATGAATGAGGGTATTTTTAGGATTTTTTAATAGAATATTGTCCGGAACCAATATATTTGTGTTTGAAGTAACATATGTATGAGGGTATTTTTAGGATTTTTCAAAAGAATAATTATTGTCTAGAACTTATGAACCTAGAGCATAGATGCTTGCTTCACCACACAGTCCACACTTATAACAACCCTGGGAAAGAAGTCTTTTGAAAATATTGTAGGAAAAGGAGAGAATTTTCTCCTTTTCCCACAATGTCTGCTATCCTTCTTAACCCTTTACCACACAATCCCGACTTTTAACAACCCTCAGAATGAAAGCTTTTGCAAACATTGTGGGAAAAGGAGAAAATGCTGGTAACCAGCATTTTTTCCTTTTCTCACAATGTTTTATTATCTTTTCAGACAAATCTCATTACTTTTGCCACATTTACTGTATTCTCTGGAAATGCTTCCAATTTGGATTTGTCTAAAATTTTGTCATGTGGTAAAGAGTTAAAACAAATTTTACTTTTTGAGTCACTTTGTGTTGTTAGCATAATGCTTTCAATTTTGACTAGTCTAAAATTTTGTCATATGTTTAAGAGTTACGGTTGTTTTAAACTGTGCTCTTTGGAGAAATAATTCTGCCTGATTATCACATTTGTATAGTGTTGTAATTTTTTTTCTTTTGTTTTTCAATCTTCTTGACTGGAACCAAGAAGTCTAAGATGGTATACCCTTAGACTAAAGATTTCCTAAACGAATTTTTTTTTCTGTTCTTCTCATCTGAAATCGTTGAGCCTAGAATCTTAAAATAAGTTTCTTCAAGTTTTGCCATAGGGGTCAAAATTGGCCCTGTACCAACGGTCTGTTGTAGTACATCGAGTTCTATAATTTGTTATTTAATCTTCTGTGGAGAGTTTAAGCCGAAAGTTTAAATGTTTAGTGCATAGCATTAAAAGAGCATTCTTTAGCTTAGTTGTTGAAGTCCTGCACATAGGATCAAAGATGCCCTGTTCCCAAGGTCTGTTGTACATTTACATGGGGTTCTATAGTTTTTCTTTTTTAAATCTTTGTGGCTGAACCTTGGGAGATGTTGGGTAAGTATGAAGCAACATATAATCAATCTTTACCTTAGATGTTTAAGTCCTACACATGGGGTCAAAGATGGCCCTGTTCCCAAGTTCCGTTGTCTGTTGTTGTTCTGTAAGTTTTTTAAAACATTTTTTGGCCAAAACTATGAAGATGTTAGGCCAAAGAGTCTAAATAATAAGTTTTTAGCATCAGAACATAATTATTCATAGAAGTTGTTCAAGTCCTGCACATGGGGTCAAAGATGGCCCTGCTCCCATGGTCTGTTGTTGTACGTGAGGTTCTATAATTTTTAAAATCTATTTGGCTGACACTATTGAGATTGACCTAACAGTCTGAATATCTAGTATATAAAATAAAAAGATAATTATTAATCTAAGTTGTTCAAGTTCTGCAAATGAGGTCAAAGATTGCCCTGTTTTTTCCAATGTCTGTTGTTGTACTTTGGGTTCTATGAGGTTTTTTTTATACGCCGCTGGAGGGGTCGTATATTGGTGTCATCTTCTCCGTCTGTCTGTCCCTTCGTCCGTCCGTACGTACGTCTATTTCTTTTGAACGCAACTCCTCCAACATTTCTTGACGGATTTGTATGAAATTTTCACAGTATGTTTTTCATCATGTGACCTATCGCATATTGTCAGGGTTTTGCGATGCTGCAGTGTATATTGTGACTTTGGCACTCTTTTTTTTTAATGTTTTTGGCTGAAACTATGGAGATATTAGACCTAAGAATCTGAATATCTAGTATATAAAATAAGAAGATAATTATTTTCAAAGTTATTCAAGTCCTGCACATGGGGTCAAAGATTGCCCTGTTCCCAAGGTCTGTTTTTGTACATGTACATTGGGGGTTCTATCATTATTTTTTTAATCTTTTTGGCTGAAACTGTGGAAATGTTAGGCCAAAGACTGAATATTAAGTATCTAGCATCAAAAGATACTTATTCATCAAAGTTGTTCAAGTCCTGCACATAGGGTCAAAGATGGTCCCGTTCCTAAGGTCTATTGTTGTACTTGGGTTTATATATTTTTTGTCTTTTTTAAAAACTTTTTGGCTGAAACTATGGAGATGTTTGGGGAAAAGCTCTGAATATTAAGTATGTAGCATCAAAAATTAATTATTCATCTAAGTTGTTCAAGTCCTGCACCGAGTGTCAAAAATGGCCCTGTTCTGGAGGTCTATTGTTGTACATGTAGTTCTAAAAGGTTGGTTTTTTTTTCAATCTTCTTTGCTGAAACTATGGAGATGTTAAGCCAAAGCCTGAATATCTAGTGTATAGCATCAAAAGATCAGTATTCATCTAAAAGTTGTTCAAGTCCTGCATCCTTGGTCAAAGATGGCCCTGTTCGAAATGTCTGTCATTGTGCATGTACATGTAGTTCTGTAAGTTTTGAATAGTTTTTGCATTGTCTATCTGTCCATCTATCCGCTGAGCCCTGTTTGCACAGTCGGTAGCATACGGGAATCAAGAATAATGGGTCGCTGGTTCGATCCCCAGCTCTGCCAATTTTTTTCCAAGGATTGATGATAGTCATTGCGACAGATTCATTCCTCATTCACCACTTATCATTGTTTCAATAATGGTTATGTTGGAAAGCAGCCAGTGGCTTGGAAAAATATTGTGCAGAGTACTGGTAAAAAGAAACTCCAGGAAAGCATGGATAGGTGCTTGGCAGCAGCTATATAACTGAAATAATGATGAAAACTGCATTTAATAACCATACAATCAATCAATTAACGTCCATCCATCCTGACAGATATCTTCTATAACTAGTGACGAAAATTAATGAAACAAGATTTATGAGATCTTTATCATAGTTTGCTGTCATGGATTTTTTTTTTTATCTAATGCTCCAGTAACTCTTACTACTAGTCAAAATTTTATGATACTTCATATTTATATTGTTTATCATAAGCATTAGACAATCATTATTTATTTATATCTAATAAAATGCCATGTCATGGAAGAAGGGGGCTTAATGTATAACATGGCATTCTGTATGTTTTAATCTTAAATCTTGGCTGAAACTATGGCGACTTGGAGTCTTTACCCTGTACCACACAATCCTGAATTTAGTGACCTTGAAGAAAAAGACTCTTTTGAAAACATTGTTGGGGAAGGAAGGCATTGCTAGTAACTAGGAGAAAATGTGGTGACCAGCATTTTCTTTTTTCCAACAATGTTTTTTACCCTTTTAAAGACAATCTCCACCATTTTAACTACACTTATTTTGTTGTCTTAAGTGTTTTGGATTAGAAAAAGTCTAAAAGGTTACCATAATTATCTAGTTGTTCAAGTCCTGCACATAGTGTCAAAGATGGTGCTGTTCCCAAGGTCTTTTGATCTACATAGAGTTCTAAAGGTTTTATTTAAATCTTCTTGGCTGAAACTATGACGATTTTTGGCCTTAAGTCTTACATTTATGTGAGTACCGTATTTTGCGTAAGTTTTGGGACACCCAAAGAATTGTGACACCATTAAAAATCGCGAAAATAATTATTTTTCATGAACCAAAGATTTGGGCCATACTAAAAATTGCAAAGCAACATCAGTATTTTTTGTTCCAAAGAATTGGGACAGTGAATATCTATTTTAAAAAAAAATCTTTCAATCTGTTTGATACCTAATTAATTATTTCCTTTGTTTACAAGTAGGCTATTTATTTCACCCAGTTTCATTTCTACACAGGTAACGTCGTAAGCATGCTTCCCAACCCTCCTGATTTCAATGGGAGTTTCCCGATTCAAGACAAAAAAACCCGATCACCTGCCAACTAATTTAAACCCCAATTCAAAAAGAAATCCCACATAAGTGTAAAAAGGGTGTGATAAACTTGTATCCAAGATACATAACGTGTATAATGTGTATATGTACATCCGAAGTTGACACGCACATATTTCATGGTCAATCGGGTTCGTTGTTTATAAATAGCAATCAAGGTATAGCATTCTACTTTACCCAAGGTTTATCGATCGAAGATCGACGAACCAATCAAATTTGAGAATGGTCCGAGCGGGTACTTGTCAGAGTGGAATTTACGTCATTCACCTCATGTAAGCAGGTAAAATATGTTGTGAGTTTATCTACAAACGCATCCTCATCACGATCCCAGGATACAGACAATAATGAGTGACAAGTTAATCATCAATGAAAACAATGAGAAAAGGCAAAGTTTTAAACTCTCAGTGCTCAAATTGATCGCTGGAATTCCAATCTGTCTAAAAATAGACCAAGCTGCAAATGATCGTAGGTTTATTGAAATCAATGACATAGCAATATTTTAATGTCGGCAATATTTGACAGGTTAGCGGCCAGTGACTTACAGTATGACAGCTTGTCTTGTCTGATCATAGTTTTGGGACAGCTGACAAAATGATTATTTTTTGTGGACCTAAGTATTGGAACACGAAAAAAATTAATTATCTTTTACTGTCCCAAAATTTAAGCCTAATACGGTAGTATCAAAAGAAGATTCTTAGATAAAGTTTAAGTCCTGGGTCAAAGATGGCCCTTTTCCAAAGGTTTGGTGTTGTACACAGAGGTTTTTTTTTTTTCTATCTTGAAACACACAGCCAACAGCACCGAAATTTTGTATGTTGCATCAAGGAATGGTCCTTAAAGTTATTAAAATTGGTCATATGCTATAAAAGTTTGCCATGCCCAGGGTAACCATATTTCCAAAAAAATAAAAAGTTATTATACAAGTAATAAAAACCTCCTCTAAAGCCATTAGGCCTGGTGTGTTGATATTATGTAGCATCACATGGTCTTGTATAAATAAAGTAAACATCATCAAAACAGGTCCTGCACATGGGTCAGTTATTTTGCAGAGTTACAATTTCATTTTCTTTTTTACTTTCCTTGTCTTGAACTATTGGGCCATGAGCCAGATATTTGGTCTCAGCATTATAAAATATTTCATTTAAATTCAAGTTGTTCAAAATGTGCTTCCGAGTCAAAGAGGGGCCTGCAAAGGGGTCACCTGTTTTACTTTGTGTTCTGTAGGAATCTGTTTCAGAAATTTATTTTTTTGTTCTTGTCTGAAACCATGGAGCCTACAGCATGATAAATATAGTAGTATCATTATGTGGTCCCTAGTCAAAGTTGTTCAAATTGTGCCCTTTGGGTCAAAGCTGGTCCTGCCTCATGTACACATATTTTGCAGAAAGAAACATATCGGTACACATATTTTACAGAAAGTGACATAAGTAACCATTTTAAAAGAAGCATCTCTCTTAAGACCATATGGTCTGATGTGTAGATACTTGTTAAATAGCATCATACTGTTGTCCTGCATCACATCTGCATGTCAATGTCAATTTTGCTAGGAGATAAAGGTCTGCTCTCATATCTTTTGAACCCTTTGCCTGGTCTTAAAACTATTCCACACATGTCAGTCTTGATACTTGATGGCATGCAGAGTAGAAGTTTTGCATACCTGTCTGTAAGGTCGAGGTCATAGCGGCACTTAAAAGGTCGAAAACACAGAATTTGATGCTGATTAATATCTCTTGAACTTTGTCCAATTCTAAAGATCAGTCACACTCACCATGTCATCAGAATCTGTACTGCTTATAAAACTTCACAAAAAGGCACTTGTACTGAATAGATATTGATACTGTAAGCAGCACTCTGGGGAACGGGGGCTTAATGCATTATACAAAGCAAGCTGTCACATAGTTTGACTTAATTTTGTCTAAATACCAGGTGAATAATGAGGAAAATTACCACAATTTGAGTTATAGCCAAAGTCTGGACCCTGGTAAGGCTTCGCATACTCAGAGGTTAATGTTTGAATAAGATAATATATATTACATTGTATGTTATAGATTATATTAAATATTATATCATAGAAATGTTCCTTAAAAATTCTCAGGGGCCTTCATAACCATGTTGACATTATTTAGCTAAAGTAGAATATTAGTGCTCAATATCTGATCTAGTATTGTATAGAAAAGTTTTCAAAGGCGTTTGTTCCAATGTCAAGTTGGTGTACATGGCTATGTCTCCCATAAATTTATTTTGGAAAGACATGTTGGTAGCATTGAATTTGCCTATATCGCTGACTGTCTGTCCATCCATGTGTCATAATTTTTGTTTATCCTCCATAATCTCTTCAACTGCTTACCAAATCATAAAAAAGAAAATTCACACAAATGTCTACCATAATCAGATGACATGCAGAGGTCTCACATAACATGCAATCATCCTTTATCATCATATTGATGGAAGGTTTATGCAAACAAGTATCTAGTTGAAATGATAATTACCGGTATAATTATAATTGTAACATAACTAAAACTACACAAATTTCTGGCTAATATCTACATGTAGCTGAAATGCAGTTGTAATATACTAGTAACTAAAACTATACAAAAGACTTCTGGCTCTTGTTTACATGTGACGTTCACATGCAGAGGTCTCACATAACATGCAATCATCCTTTATCATCATATTGATGGAAGGTTTATGCAAACAAGTATCTAGTTGAAATGATAATTACCGGTATAATTATAATTGTAACATAACTAAAACTACACAAATTTCTGGCTAATATCTACATGTAGCTGAAATGCAGTTGTAATATACTAGTAACTAAAACTATACAAAAGACTTCTGGCTCTTGTTTACATGTGACGTTCACATACATAGCTTATGTAAAGCTTTACTTATATAGATTAGATTCCATTCCTTTAGTAACAGCATTGATATCAAGAGTTTGATGGCTTAAATCTTTACCAATCAACAAAATTGTAGACCAGTCCAAATTGAAAGCATTTGCAGACGACAAAATGCGTATAGCTAAAAAATTGAAATTTGTCTTGGGAAGGGTAGAAAACATTGTGGGAAAAGGAGAAAATGCTGGTTACCAGCAATTTCTCCTTTTCCTACAATGTTTTCAAAAGACTTCTTTCTCAGGGTTGTTAAAAGTCGGGATTGTTTGGTAAAGAGTTAAACCTATTTCAGTTTAGTCTGAAAATGACATTGGTAAGTTGATAACATTAAAAAATATGGGAAAGACCTTATTGCAATAAACAGTTCTTTGAAATGAATTGCTCAGACAAGTTGTCCTTGCCAAATGGGTGATTTTGCTGCACTAGTAAGTATACATGAAATTTGATTAAGAATTCATACCAGCAGTGTATTTTTGTTTTTTTTTTCTATCCATGAATTTTTGGGAAGAGTAAGATTCTCACCAGTATGAGTCAATAGTTAGAATAACTGTAGTCAAGATATTTTATACAAGCTACCCTAGTACTAGCTGAAATCCAGGTAAATTTCAGGTTGACAATAGTCTACAAATAAAGAGTTTATGCTGTCACCAATGACGGATCAAGGCAAGCTAGAAAAGTTGTCGATCTATTCAGGGGCAGTTGTGTTTAAGTCAATAAAAGCTACTTATATTGCTTGCAAAGTCAATAAAAGTTACTTATATTGCCTTTTCTTGTTGAGAGGCATAAATAAGTCCATTGATGTGGCATTTAACAATCTGACAAAAAAGCTTAACCCAAGTTTGTCAGAAGTATAGCAAGTTCTACCATAGTTCATTATGGTGTCTGGACCCATACCAGTAAAAAAGTACATTATGGTGCATGTTTGCCTGGACCCATACCAGTAATTAGCTTGCATAAAATAATATCTTGCCTACAATTGTCCATACATGACTTACAATGAAGGGAATCTAAACACCCCCAAAGATTTATACATAAAAACCTTGACCCCTATCAGAATTAGGCTAGCTGACATTGACCCAAGCTATAACTTAAAAACAGGAGAATTAAAGTTGTACCTTGTCTATGTTACAAGAAAATGTTTCCTGAACCAAAGCCAGTGTTTATTTTGCTTAGTTCTTGCCTACCAATGTCTACAACACCACCTTAATTTCCTGGATACTGAACAGTGCAAGGAAACTACCCATTCAGGTAAGAAAGTCTGAGCAATTAATTTTTGGAATATTTTTGTGTCATTTATACAGTTCTATTTTAATTAGACATTTTGCCAAAATTTATTAAATCTAAGACTATCACTTTGTTCAAATCCACCAGAGGCTTTTATTGTGAGATGTTGACTTATAATTTACTTGGAGTCAAGCTATATGAAGTCAATGTTTAAATCTTTACAAAATGATGGAATTTTAGACCTGTCCAAATTGTAACCGTTTGTCACTTAGAGATATTGCCATAATGGTAAATACCAAAACCAGCAATTTTCATGAAGGCTCTCAAAGTCCAATTGAGATGCTTCTTACATTTGTCTGTCTGTCTGTCTGTGGTTTTTCTGTGCACTCCATGTCACTTGTTCCTTTAATTTATAAGATAATTCATACATGTTTACCTTGATGTGACTACATGCAAAACAGGGTATCACAAGCTAAAGTTTGTATTTAAAGCTAACATGTACTACAGTATTTCTTGAACCCTTTGTCCGACAGTGAAAATATTTCACAGACATCTCTCATTAATGATGTGACATGACATGATATGCAGAGTGAAGGCAGAATTTCATTGGAAACTAATTTTCTTGTTCCAGTGATGTTTATTTGGTAGCAGCCGATGTTTTCTCCAGTCTGCCACCTTGTATTTTTTAGCACTTCTTTCTTTCTAAACTTGTTAGCTGCTTTCCCTCATAAACAAATGACATATTGCAAATTAGAATAATTTTTAGGCACTGTACTCTTTCTAAACCCGCTAGCTGCTTTCACTCATAAACAAATGACAGATTGCAAATAAGAATGCTTTTTTAAACACTTTATTCTTTCTATACCCATTAGGTGCTTTCCTTTATAAACAAATGACAGATTACAAATAACAGTGCATTTACTTTCCAACAAAGCAATTAAATTTATCTTTTATATATTACTGTATGGATTGTCTAAACATTACAATGATAGGATTTTTTTTTTTTCATCCTGAGGCCTCAGATTATCATGCTTTTTCTTTTTATAATTCTTTTACATAGTTTCACTGATTGTAGTTTTTTTTACATAGTTTTACCACTTCAGAGCCCTAGCCTAGTACTGGTGAAAACCAGGAAAATATGAATAATTATGTGAGCTGTTGCCGTGATATGACTGAAATAATGTTGAAAGTGGCATAAAATGCCATTCAATCAATACATACATAGTTTTACCATACATTATGTACATTAAAGTATTATTGGCATACAAATACATTTTTATACGCCGCTGGAGGCAACATATATTGGTGCCATCTTCTTCGTCCATCTGTCCGTCCGTCCCTTCGTAAGTCCATACGTACGTCCATTTCTTGTGAACGCAACTCTTCCCACGTTTCTTGACAGATTTGGATGAAATTTTCACAGAATGTTTCTCATCATGTGACCTATCCCACATTGTCAGGGTTTTGCGATGTGGCGCCGTATGTTGTGACAGTGGCACTCTTGTTTTAGTACACATGATTCACATTAGCATTATATACAATGACAATAATTTCATGATGACAAATTATTATATGTACACACTCAGTCCTAAAGCTGGCTACAATGAGTTGGATGGTATCCAGTGACACCCCTGTAATATTTATGCAGATAATACTTTGTGACCATACATTGATCTTTTACAAGGAAAGATTTTAATGTATGAGCATGAAGGGGGACCAGTATCCTTGGACATGCATTATCCTTTTACCAGACGACAAAATTTTAGCCTTATCCAAATTCAAAGCATTGCAGATGACAATTTCAATGGGATTCAAATGGTGCAGTTTTTCTCTAATAAGTTAACATTGTGGGAAAAGGAGGAAATGCTGGTGACCAGCATTTTCTCCTTTTCTCACAATGTTTTCAAAAGGCTTCTCTCCCTGGGTCATTAAAAGTTGGCATTGTGCGGTAAAGGGTTAAAGATTGCACAATGTCATTCACATATGAGTCATGCTCTGGCAAACAGGGGCTTAATGTATCTCCGTGATGCATCATACCATGCAATACATCACATAATTAGGGATCCATAAAATTGAGTATGTCTAACATTTTTCCGGCTGTATCATAAGGTACACTGGTCCCTTAACATACAGAAAATTGACCAATAGCGAAAAGTTTTGGCCCAGGTCAGCCTGCATGGACTGTGCAGGCTGACCTGGGTTGATAATTTTCGCAGATGCATTAAGACCCTTTTTCACAAAGCATAGCTCATACATGTTATGATGTACCCTCGACAAACTGAAAATCGCGGTATTAAGCTTCGGCGATTACTAACTTAAGTTATAGGGGTAAAATTGAAATTCCACTTGGTTGTATGTGTTATTCAATTATTTTCCTTCAGGTACACAACACATACCCGATTTATTTCAAATATTCACAAAATTTATTCAGCGAGCATGACACAGCCGACTCAAGGCATGCAGGTATATTCGCGGAAAGTCAGAAAAAACCAATAATTTAAAAATAGACTGACCTTGATCTCCACATCTAACACAGTCATGTGACATCCATTAACAGAGAAGCATCATGGAAGTATGATAATTTTCCAATGTAGTTCTGTCTTTGAATAGTGTGTAGTTTTTATAGGAAGGGGTCTTTGCACCAATGAAATTACCTGTTTTGAAAATGAGCTTTTCCATGTAGCTGATTTGCTGACTTAAACCTCATTTTTCTGTGACTTTTGCAGATAATAACTAATTCAACCATCAGTATGACCTCACCAGCCTCAATTTCGATAAAGTATCATGTGACTTATTCTAAAAACAAAATGGTCGCGAACTTCGATGTTTCGCGATTTTAGATGATTTGACGATATGTAACATTATAAGGGAGGTAACTCATTACATTACATTACAACCTGCTTATTAATTTCAAATGTTCTCCAGGCTAAACGATTGTTACTCATTCTAGAATGTTTGTGTAAGAGCCAAGCTCCTATCGACCGATCGACGGTGCCAATTTGGATGTTGTGCTGAAAGTGTAGTCATGGATACGAGGCTGCCGAAAGGGAAACTGCTTCAAAATGGGTTTTGCCAGTGTACATGACATACATGTTCGGGGCATATTATCCAATCGGATCACAAGAAATTTCTTTGCAGTATAATACCACATTTTACCTACTAAGTTATTTAACCCTTTCTCAAACAATCCCTGTTTTTCACGACCCTGGAAAAGAAGCCTATTGAAAACATCGTGGGAAAAGGAGAAAATGCTGGTAACCAGCATTTTCTTCTTTTTCCACAATGTTTTCTGCCCTCTCAGAACAAATTTCAATTTTTGAGTGTCCTTAATTTTGTTGTCTGCAAACACTTTCAATTTGGACCAGTCTAAAATTTTGTTGTTTTGTTAAAGAGTTAATATTCAATCTCACCATCCTTGTAATCCTGCTAAATAAGTTAAATGAAACTATCAAGCCGATTTAAAAAATCCAAATGTTGCTATTACAGAGAATTTCTTTATTGGACATAGTAAATCAAAGAAAGATCTGTGCAGTCTGATCTTGACCTACGCTGTCCATGAAAGGTCCTTGAGTCATGCTTAGCAGTCTCATGGTCAGATAGAGGATCTTAAAATCATGAGAAAGGAGGTTTTTGAAAACATTTCATGAAAAGGAGAAAAAGCTGGTATCTAGCATTTTCTCCTTTTCCCACTATGTTTTAACACATTTCAAAGATACATTCTGGCATTGCAGCCACATTCAATTGCTTTATGCTATAAATGCTTTCAATCTTGACATGTCTAAAATTTCAGTGATGACTGGTGAAGACTTACTAAATTTCCATGTGTTCTAATGACCCTGAGGGGGAAGGCTTTTGAAAACATTGTTAACAAAGGAGAAAATGCTGGTAGTCAGCACTATCATCCTTTCCAATAATATTTTCTATAGTTTCAAAGAAAGTTCCCGTCATATAATTTATGCCTATGCTGAAATTTTGTTGTCTGAGAAAGGGTTATGGATCCTGTTAATATGCTGGTTGACTAAATCAGGTGCTGAAAACTGTAATAAGTGAATAGTTACTGAATTTTTAACCCTCTACCACACAATGCTGACTTTTAACTACCCTAGGAAAGAGGCCTTTTGAAAACATTGTGGGAAAAGGATAAATTGCTGGTAACCAGCATTTTCTCCTTTTCCCACAATGTTTTCTACCCGACCAAAGAAAACCTTCAACCATTTGAGCCACATTGAAATAGTCGTCTGCAAATGCTTTCAGTTTGGTCAAGGCTAAAATTTTGTCGTCTGGTAAAGGTATACTTACTAGCTCGAGCATGAATAAAACTTTCAGTTTGAGCACAAACTTAGTTGAAGTGTTTAAAGTAGTGGCCAACCCAAACAGCCCAACTCTTTACAAAAAGAATAAATTCAAGGCATGCCCAAATAGACAGCATCTGCAGAGGACAAATTCAGTATGGCTCAATTAATGGAATTAAGTTTTAAAGGCTAAAAACATTGTGGAAAAGAGAGAAAATACTGTCTTTGTCTCTGTCAGGGTTCCCACTGGGCTTCAAGGTTGAAGCAGAATATTGTCCACCATTGCTATTGACGTAGAAAATGTTATATTCTAGAGTGCAGTGATGACAAGAAATTGATAAGGAATTATCTCCTGTAGGGAAGACC
The DNA here is from genome assembly GCA_946811185.2 of Hippopus hippopus. Classification (NCBI taxonomy): domain Eukaryota; kingdom Metazoa; phylum Mollusca; class Bivalvia; order Cardiida; family Cardiidae; genus Hippopus; species Hippopus hippopus. The sequence continues at coordinate 36,186,696 of OX328100.1, forward strand.
AGGGCAAAATGACACACAGGGCAAAGTGGTACATTTGATATAACTTTGTAATTTCCTCATTTATTACACCATGAACCCTACACAGTAAGAGAGTTTTAAATCCACCATCTTATGAGCTATGTCGTGGGCAGATCCCTCCTACCGTTAATTTATGAAGAGGACCCAACACGTTTTGGGACATGAGAGTAAATGTTGTTCCATTTTTTACTCGAGACATTATGGATTGTTCAGCTTATAGTCAAAGTTAGAGTGTATCCTGAGGATGACAACGCTATATGAATCAATGTTCGGGCTACTTTGGATTTTTATACAGACCTTGTTTTTTGAAACTTTGCCTCAATCGGGTATCAAACTCACAACCACCAGATCATGGGTCGGATAGGCTAATCACTGAGCTAGCTGGCCAGGCTCGAATCTAGGAAAATACATGTTGTAGATCTCCTGTGTTCAATGGAATCAGTATTGGGTATGATAAAATTAAAACTAAAAACACTGGTGAAATAGTTACATGAATATTGCCCTTGATATAACTCCATCTGCTTGGCTAAGCATCTACTTTCTTCACGTTTTCAAATGATAAGATTTGCGGTAGAGCAGAATGGAAGAATGGGTGCAAGGTAATGATGCATTCGTTTTGCAATTAGTTGTAGACCAGTGAATTTTATTTGCTGACATAAAAAAGATGGCCTTAGTGACATTGTTTGCCTGTTTATCCACCATGAGGTTTTATTAGCTCCACTGGCCAAAGGCCAGCGGACTTATGTCATAGCCCGGTGTCTGCTGTGCTTCCGTGCGTCAGTCCGTGCGTCCATCCATCCATGCGTGCATTAACTTTTATTTCAAACATCTCTGATGAAACTGCCGAACCAATTTGATGAAACTTTACAGAAATGTTCCTGCCATGGTTCTTTTTAGAATTTCTTGAAAGAATTTGATTCCTTCAAAAACTGTGGTTGCCATGGTAACAAAACTGAAAAATATTGAAAATCTTCTTGTCTGAAACCATAAGGTCTAGGGCTACCACATTTGGCATGTAGCTTTATCTAGTGGACCTCTACCAAGTTCCTTCAAATAATTGCCCTGATGTCAAAATTGGCCCCGTCCCGGGGGTCAAAAGTTTTATATAGGCTTATAAGGGAAAACTTTAAAATCCTTCTGGCACCTAGCCATAGTGCCTAGGGCTACCAAATTTGGCATGTAGCTTTATCTAATGGACCTCTACCAAGAGTGCCAAAATTTAGCCCAGCCCCAGGGGTCAGAAGTTTTATATGGGCTTATATAGGGAAAACTTTAAAAATCTTCATGCACCTAGCCATAAGGCCTAGGGCTACCAAATTTGGCATGTAGCTTTATCTAGTGGGTGTCTATCAAGGGTGCCTAAAGTAAAACCCTGGGATCAAATTCGGCCTTGCCCTGGGGGTCAGAAGTTTTACATAGGCTTATATAGGGAAAACTTTAAAAATTTACTTGTACCTAGCCATAAGGCCTAGGGCTACCAAATTTGGCATGTAGCTTGATCTAGTGGACCTCTACCAAGAGGGCCCAAATTATAGCCTTGGGGTCAAGTTTGTTCCCACACCAGGGGTCACATGTTTTACATGTGAAAACTTTATATATCTTCTTGTTACTAACCATAAGACTAGGGCTACTAAATTTAGCCCTGTCTCAATGGTGTCATGTTTTACAGGGCCTTTTATTGAGGAAACTTGGAAAATCTTCTTGTTTATAACCACACATTCTAGACCTGTATTATTTGGTATGGGGCTTTATCTTGGGGACGTCCACCAGGATTCAAGTAATTATAGCTTTGTGGTCAAAAATGGCTTTGCCCTGAGGTCATAACTTTCTTCAGGATTTTATAAAAAAAAATTTGTAGGTCTTCTAGTTTGAAATCTATTGGCCAAGTATTGTAATGTTTGGCTTGTAGTGTTTTTAGTTATTAGCCACTGGAGCGATACATCATGGCGCTCTTGTTTTTGTGGTTGCTTTGAGTTGGACCCATTGTTGAGTTAAAAATTTGGCTTTGTATGCTATCGCAAAAGACTTATTTGGATTACATTGTGGTAAAAGGAGCAGTTATTTGTAGAAAGCCATTGCTTACCGTCAAAAATTGTTTTCCTGAACCGTGTTAACAGTTAAAGTCCTGCTCACAACTTTGGTTGCCGTTATAGTCAATATAGATCAAGATCAGACAGCAGAAAATGTGCAGTTTAATCTATGACAATGATCAGTCGAATCGGGAAATTTGGGTAAGTCTCAAATTGGTCTACCGTCTACTAGGGACTGAGCGGTTAATACTGACATTCCGGTCAAATTGCAGTATAGACGACTTCAGATTCATTGTAACAAGAGGGCCATGATGGCCCTGTATCGCTCGGATCGCTCCACTGGCTAATACGTAAAATCACTACATGCCAAACATTACAATACTTGGCCAATTGGTTTTGAACATAAGACCCCTGAAACAGGACTAAAATTGGTAGCCCTAATTCATATGGTTAGTAACAAGAAGATTTCTAAAGATTTCACTATATAAGCCCATGTAAAACTTCTGACCCCTCGGGGTGAATCAAATTCCCCCCTAGGGCTATAATTTACGCACTCTTGGTGAAGGGCCTTTAGATATAGCTACATGCGAAATTTGGTAGCCCTACGCTTTATGAATAAGTACAGGGAGATTTCTTAAGTTTTCTCTACATAAGCCCATGTAAAACTTGTGACCCCCGGGGCAGGGCCAATTTTGACCCCAGGGCTATAATTTAAGCACTCTTGGTAGAGACCCACTAGATAAAGCCACATGCAAAATTTGGTAGCCCTAGGCCTTACGGCTAGGTACAGGGAGATTTCTAAAGTTTTCCCTAAATAAGCCCATGTAAAACTTGTGACCCCCGGGGTGGGGTCAAATTTGACCCAAGGGCTATAATTTGGGCACTCTTGGTAGAGGCCCACTAGATAAAGCCACATGCAAAATTTGGTAGCCCTAGGCCCCATGGCTAGGTCAAAGAAGAACTTTAAAGTTCTCCCTATATAAGCCCATGTAAAACTTGTTATATAAGCCCATGTAAAACTTGTGACCCCCGGGGCGGGGCCAATTTTGACCCCAGGGCTATAAATTGAAGAAACTTGGTAGAGGTCCACTAGATAAAGCTACATGCCAAATTTGGTAGCCCTTGGCCTTACGGTTTCAGACAAGATTTTCAAAGATTTTCAAAATTTTTCAGTTTTGTTGCCATGGCAACCAGAGTTTTTGAAGGAATTAAATTCGTTCAAGAAATTCTGAAGAGGACCATGGCAGGATCATTTCTGTGAAGTTTCATCAAAATTGGATGGGTAGTTTCAGAGAAGAAGATGTTTTTAAAAAAGTTAACGCACGGACGGACGGACGCACGACGGACAACAGGCCATGACACAAGCCCGCTGGCCTTCGGCCAGTGGAGCTAAAAACATAGAAAGAGCTGGTAACTATCAATTGGTCCTTTATCCACAATATTTTCTATTTTTAACTCTTTACCAAACGACAAAATATTAAACAGGTCCAAATTGAAATCACTTGCAGACGACAAAATAAAGTTAAATATTTCAAAAATTGAAATTTGTTTCCAGCAGAGTAGAAAACATTGTGGTTAAAGGAGAAAATGCTGGCTACCAGCATTATCTCCTTTTCCTACAATGTTTTTAAAAGGCTTCTGTCTCAGGGTCGTAAAAACTAGGGATTGATTGGTAAAGGGTTAAATCAGGGATCGTATATACTGTGTATATACGATCCCTGGTTAAATATAAATCCCACACATTGGGCACGAGTTTTGTTTTGGTTCCCAGGAAGCAGTATCCGAAGAGATTAGTACGAGTTGTATGAACTTGTTTCTCAAGAGATGTAAAATACATGTTTAAATTGTTACCAAACGTCAAATTTATTGACTCAACCGAATTGAAAGCATTTGGAGTCAACAAATTAAATTTTACTCACATGTTTGGACTTGTCTTTGATGGGGTAGAAAACATTGTAGAAAAAGGAGAAAATACTGGTTACCAGCATTTTCTCCTTTACCTACAATGTTTTCAAAAGGTTTTTCTTTCTTCACAAGGGTCGTTAAAACAAAGGATTGTTTGGTAAAGGGTTAAACTAAGTTAAACTAAATTCCAATAAACAATCACATTTTATCGGTCATATTTAAATGCTGTGGATTTGAAATATTCTAATTTTTTATCATTTGGGTTAGGGTTAGGCTAAACCCTTACACAGATGGCAAAACTTTAGACTTGTCCACTCCACACCGAAAGTATTTGCAGACCACAGATCAAATGTGGCCTTGACAATAGGTTTGAGGGTAAAAAATATTGTAGGAAAAGAAGATAACTCTGGGTATCAGGACTTATTCCTTTTTTCACCCTGTCCACAAAAGCCTTCTCCATTAGGGTGGTTGAAGGTCAAAATTTTGAGGTAAAAGAATTGGTGTGTGAACCTGGTCAAAAACATTCTGTTTCTTAATTTGAAAAAAAAAATGTGTTATTTTTAATTTTCTCACTTATGTCTGATTATCAGAGAAAATGACTGGTGTCAAATATGCATTTTCAAAATTTTCATACTGACATGTTCAAAACATTTTTCTCTGTAGCCTGTCTAGAAGACATAATATGGATAGGAAAAGGAAATATCCACAAATCAAAATTGTATAGATATAATTCAAAATTTGTTCAAAATGCATGTAAGTTGTCAAATCATTTTTAAGAGTGAAATGTCAAAGTGAAGTAGTGTATGGGATAAAAGCTGTAACATGGGTTTACTGTCACAAACAAACATTACAGCGTAAAGGGGTGAGATATGCAAATGTTATGTAATCATTTCCTGTATTGCTTCAACTGGTCGGTGATGGATTAACATTTATGACCGTGACCGTGTCGACTTTGTTATTTGCAAAATTTATGTTATGAATTTGGATGAATCTATAATTTTGTTAAATGTTGAAATCATTTGGAAAAAGGGAGGAAACGGCAGCAATTTCTCCTTTGTTCAGAATGAAGCGATAATGTAGAAAATGGTAAAATAGTACGAATAACAATTCATGTATTCCAGTTTCAAGAAAAAAAGAAATTACCTACTTCATGTTGGATTTTCTTTTTGGAAATTGCCGTTGCGGAATGTCTGTCTTTCGGAGTTTCGGTTTAAGGCAGGGATCTTATATCCTATCCCTGTATATACGATCCCTGGTTTAAGGCCTATCTCCTTTCGACTCGGAGTTTCAAATAATGTCGGCACAGCGTCAGGTTTTAACCGCAGCCTAAAATTCCTATAACCAACTTCTTTTGCGAGTTTTGGACTTATTAAGAACTGACTGTCATCGAAGTATTTCAGACACAACTTCGAATGAACCGATGGCAAAAAATCCGTCGCTACTGTCCGGCCCCGGTTTAAACGTTGAATCCATAGTTTCCTCCTTTTTAATTCCTTCGGAAATTTGAAAATACTAACTCTATGAGTTCCCGAACCGACGTTGCAGCCATAGGCTGCACAATTTACCATTTTTTCGGCTCAATTCTCAGTTAATACTCAGATATCAGCATACAATCATCCGCGTTCCTACTTACTGTCTACTGACGGTATACACAGACTGACTCGACAATGACGTCACACATGCACGGGAGATAAGCGAATCAGGGGAAGTAAGCCATGTACCATTTTTAGGGCCGTCTATCAGCGTGACAATTCGGCCGTGGTTTATGGCACGTTACAGGGTGGTATTTTTGAAAAATGACGGACACATGTTTAACTGACATCATTTGCAGCTGATTAAAGGAAAAAAACAGTATGGTCAAAATATTTTAGGATTTGCCCTTTAAGACAATGTCAAAATCATTACAGGAAACCTATCCAACAATATTGTCCATTGCTTTGAATACAGATTTAATCAGTTATATCATCAGTAACCTGACGATTTGAACCCACAAAATCGGCTTTTTCATTAGCTCATTTGGGCACAAAGTACTCATTGTGAGCTTTGATTGTACTGTCTATTGTTCCTTGTGTGTATGTCCGTCATTCTTCCCTCTGAGGATTTTAAGGAAACATTCATTGATACAATGATGTCAACTTTGACATAATATGACATTTTCATAAACATCATTTGAAGGTCAAGCATTGAGGAATACATCAAATATGTAATTCTTGAAGTTCATTTTTTGACTCAGTTTTATCATACTTAACGTTTTTAATGACATTTTAGAAAAGACATTCATCAAGAGTTATAGTTCCCTGTTCGTATGTGCGTCTGCCCGTCCGTCCTCACGTCCGTCTGTCTTTCCGTCACCAATTTCTTGTTTATGAGATGAAACCTATGATTATGCTATTAATTAATTCATGTCTGGACAACAGACTGATATCTGATTTCTTACAATGCCAATTAGAATTTTGATTTTAATTTTTAACCTAAATCATTCTTATATATATCCCCTACAAACCCATTTTGCTGATGTATTCACTACATTCCGCCGCAATGAGACTGTTGTCGGATATTTAATACCCATTGTGAATTAAAATTTTGGCCAGACTTCCACCATTTTCTTTTGTGAAACTCTAAATGAAATTGAATAGTTTTGATATTGTAATTCAATAATACTGTAATTTCACGAAGTATTCGGAGGGAAAAAATTATTATTATACTTGTTGTCCGATAAATTCATAAAAATAATTTTCTTACTGTCTCAAAATTTAGGAATGTATTGATGATGGAAGAAAAGTATTTTACTTATCAATCATCCATTATCGACAGTTTCACATTGTTAAAAAACTTTAAGTACCACAAATAATATCTGTTTATCACGAATGTGTACAAGTAAAATTTTAATGAGGGTGTGAATGTTTAAAATGTTTTTCTCACTGATACAATCTTAACACAATCGCAGATCAGAAGGGATGACGTAATAATAATTATGTCAGAAGGGTTATTCTGGACTTAACCAAACCCGGTTATGTCGGTCATTCCTGTCTCCTTGGCAACATGTAGAAGTCTGTGTACGGGTAGTTACAACTACCAATACCGTTATGCAGTAAGGCATTTATTGGTAAAATTTACAAACTTAATGCTTCATGGTTTTTTACATTATTCTATACACGGTTTAAATAAATTAACATGCCTACATGCCTAATGAAATTTACTGCGGTCATCAAATATCATTCAAGGATTAATCCTAAACCATGATAAACAGAGATGTACAGTTCTCAAGTACTTGCTACTTAATTAATCCGGATCTTCGTTGAAATACTGAACCATTATAATTTTGTGTCCGAAAATTAAGGTGAGGATAATTTACTAACTGTCCAAAGTTTGGGACAAACTAGAACCCAGGAGGGCCTGTATCGCTCCACTGGCTAGAATTACAAGAGTTGGCCTGCCCAAAAACAGTCATGTTTATAAAGAGATAAAAATTTCTTGCAGGAATCTAATCAAAGTTCACCTAGGGATCATTCATGTAAAATTATGTTGAAAACGAAAAGAGTTGTTTTAAAGAAGATCACTTTAAAAGAGTTCGTAATATGCCATGGAGGAAAAATAACCACACAAAACCCATGTTTTTTACGGGATCAAAATTTCTTAAAAGAATCCGATAAGTGTTCACCCAAGGAACATTCATGTGAAATTCGGTAGAAACCAAGTATGCAGTTTCAGAGAAGAAAATTTTAAAATATTTCAATATATGTCATATAAGTCCTGCCCACAAAACCCGTGCTTTTCAGTTTTCATGGGATCAAAATTTCTTTAAGGAATCTGATAAAGGTTCAGCCAAAGAACATTTATTTGAAATTTAGTTGATATCAAGTGAGCGGTTTCAGAGAATATTTTTAAAGATTTCATTATTTGCCATATAGGGACAATAAGCCCCGCCAACAAACTCCATGTTTTTCAAAAATTCTTAAAGGAATCTGAAAGAGATTTACCCAAGGAATATCCCAGTGAAATTTGGTTGAAAACCATTCATTAGTTTCAGATGAGAAGATGTATGAATGAAAAGTCTATGGATGGACACACGACAGACACAACGCCATGACAATAGCCCCACTGGCTTTCGTCCAGTGGAGCTAACATTAAATTATTTTGGCAAATAATTAATGCTGTCAGATAACTTCCGATGTCTGAAGATTTCGGGAAAATATGGTAAACAATCATAAATATCAGCAGGAGGTGTATAGAAAATGAAAGTTTGCGATGTAAGTCTAAATCACTAGAATCAAAATCATGAAATGTTCTACATTTACATGCTGGTCGAAATGGAAATGGAGGATAAGTGTTTGTAAAAAATCCAGTAAACAGGTTTAGTTTCTCCATAATGTTAAATAATACTCGAACCCACTCTACATGGAAAAGTTTCATTTATCTACTAAAACATTAATGTACTGGTGGTAGGAATGTTTTTTAGTGGCATGCAGAGGTACAAAGATGAGAGAGACAGAGAAAGAGAAATACGGAGAAAGAGACATACATACATACATACATACATACTACATATATGCATACATCATTAAATACAGACAAACGGATAAGGACGGACTGAGAGAGTAGAGAGACAGAAAGAGATATTGTGAAGCAGACATCAGGACAGAAAGACTGGCACACTCGCACAAATAAGAATTACACAAACTGGGAAAAACACAGAATAACAAAAGATAGACATATAGATGGACACAGAGAGAACACATAATGACTACATGATACATAGATACATACATACAAAAATACAGACTGACAGACATGTAGATAGACATGCATACAGGCAAACTGACATACACACATCCAAAAAATGCAGACAGAGAGTTTTAAATTTGAAATTGGTGGCCGACTAAATTTAATAAACGTTCATCTACGATTTCAGAGCCATACTACATAAACGGAGTCACGCTCCACAATCAGAACAACATCTATTTTGCTAAAATTTTCTTCGATTTCAGTCAGATACGTGTCCAGGGACATCTTTGATGTTTATTGAACACCCAGGCACACTCAAAACTGCAACGATCACCAAAATAGCGTTAGAAAAGTAACAAGTTAAGGGTAAAATTCACCCGTCTTCTGTTGTCTTCCGTTTTCTATTGCGAGGTACACCTGGAAAATTTCTGGTTTCTAAGACAATCTCTCGAATTTTTCAAATTGACCTCCGTGAATCTTCACGGTAAAATATCATAGGGGTCGAATAGCATTCCGTTTTTCTTGATAGTATCATTCAGAGAAGAGAAAAATATGAAAATGTCAAGCTCTTACCTTTCATTCTTCGAAAATGGTGGATGTTTACAGGCTACGATTTCAGAACCGCACGTGTTCCGGAAGTCCTACACAAGATTTAGAATGCGGAACCAACGGTTCTGTTCATGTAGATTACCCACCGTGGTATTGGAACTTGTCAAAATCAGAAAAATCGGAGAGATGTTAGTGCTGAATTGCTTCCTTAAACTGAAACTGAAACGGTCCCAATTTTTACTGAGAATGTCTCTCTCATTTGAACCATGTCCTGGAAAAAGGGGACTTAATGCAGCTGCAAAAAGTATCAACCGGTGTTAGCCCACGCAGTCTGCGCAGGTTGAAATGTGTTGGAACCTTTTGCAGTAGGTCAATTTCCTGCATGACAAAGGACCATTCTATCTCCAGATCCAGTCATTTGTTAGACACGGTGTATTTAATGGGTCCATTATTATATGACAACTTGCTTGGTATTATGCATCACAGAAATGCATCAAGCCCCCTTATGCCAGAACTCAGCTCCTTTATGGTAATTCTGTGAGAAAAGCCCGTTCTGTAAAGTATATGAATGAATATAGAAAATAAAACAAGTGTGACCAAACAATATATAAACTGACCAATACTATAACAGCAGAATGAGGTACCAGTTACCTTCAGAACAACAATAAGTTAAAATAAAGATAACCAAAATGCTAATATGAAATAAACAGGAGAAAAGTTCCATTACCGAAAGTAAAAAAAGACATGAGTACGACTACAAATAAAGCATAAACAAGAGGGCCAAGTTGGCCCTGGATCGCTCACCTGAACTTTCTAGAGGACCATAGCCAATTTTTTTGAACTATTGAAATTTTGGAAACAAATCATTATTTTACCAAGCAATGTTGAAAACATCACCTGTAAAAATCATTTCAAAATCTGTCACCACCCCTACAATCATCACCAAAGCCATGTTTTTGACGAACGAGAATTCTGCAAATAAATTTTGGTATAGGTCACCCAAGGACCGTTTCTTGAACAAGAGCACATGCCCGGTAGTGGCTAAAAATATTAAGTCGAACAAGAGCACCGTATGCGGGTGCCAACGATTTGCAGTTAGGTGCTGGATAGTAAGTTAAAATTCTAACTCGAAAAGGGGGCATAATTTAGACAAAATAATTTTAGAGTTATCTGTTCGTGTTGTATGGGTTGCTTTTTTACTAGTGAACAATTATTCCAAGCTTCAAGTACATGTGTTGAGTGGAAACCGAGATATAACAAAATGTCAAAGTTTTTGCACAGCGACAACGACAACAACGCAGTCTACGACGACAAAAGGGCTATGAGAATACCTCGATTTTTTCTTTAAAAAAAAACAGCCGACCTAAAAAAGGGGCATAATATAAGGATAATTTCTGTGAAATTATTTCAAAATCTGAACAGTCGTTCAGAGAAGAAGAATTTTTAAGAATTTCTTCATGTCCATATAGTGCAAATAGCCCCCCCCCCCCCACCACCACAGCCATGTTTCTTGACGGATCAAACTTTCGCGCAAAGTTTTTCAAAAGGGGCACCCAAGGAACATTTCTGTGAAATTATTTCAAAATCTGAGGAGTAGTTTAAGAGAAAAAAAAATTCTCTAAGTCCATACAGTGCAAAGAGCCTCTCCCACACGGCCATGTTTTTTGACGTATCAAAATTTCGTGAACAATTTTTGAAAAGGGTTACCCAAGGAACATTTCTTTGAAATTATTTCAAACTCTGACCAGCGGTTTCAACAGAGAAGATTTTTTAAGAATTTCTTAGAAAATTCCATTTGGTTGCCATTGCAACCAGAGTTTGTGATCGAATCAAATTGTGTAAACAATTTTTAAAAGGACTTCCCGAGGAATATTCCAGCCAAGTTTGGCCATAATTGGCCCAGCGGTTAAGGAGGAAAAGTTGTTTAAAGAATTGTTTACACCTCACGACCCACTGCAAATAGCCCCTCATCACCATAGCCATGTTTCTTGACGGATCAAAATTTCGCGAACAAGTTTTCATAAGGAACACCCAAGGAACATTTCTGTGAAAATATTTCAAAATCTGATGAGTGGTTTAAGAGAAGAAGAATTTCAAAGAATTTCTTTAGGTCCATACAGTGCAAAGAGCCCCCCTCCCCCACGGCCATGTTTTTCGACGGATCAAAGTTTCGCGATCAATATTTGAAAAGGTTCACCCAAAAAACATTTCTGTGAAATTATTTCAAAATCTGACCAGCGGTTTCATCAGAGAAGATTTTTTAAGAATTTCTTAAAAAATTCCATTTGGTTGCCATGGCAACCAGAGTTTTTGATGGAATCAAATTCTGTGGACAATTGTTAAAGAGGACTTCCCAAGGAACATTCCAGCCAAGTTTGCTCCAAACTTGCCAAGCGGTTTAGGAGAAGATGTATAAAGAATTGTTGACGCCTCACAACGGACGACGCACGACGGACCCAACGTGATCCTAAAAGCTAAAAAACAAGAGGGTAATCGGCCCTAAAGCGCTCACCTGAGTGAAGTCGTGTAGGATTAAAAAAGCTCAAGATATGCTGGTTTTATATACCATCCATATGCCTATAAATAAAAACAGGCGACTCTGCTGCTGGCATAAAATTCATTTCGATATTCAAATCGACATTCGATTTCAAACACCATCCTTATGCCCAAACATAAAAAACACAAATCTGCTGCTGGCATGATATTCATTTCGATATTCAAATCGACATTCGATTTCATACACCATCCTTATGTCCATACAGGAAAAAACGCGAATCTGCTGCTGGCATGAAAGTAAGTTCGAATTTTAAATCAACATTCGAATTAATACACCATCCATATTCCCATACATTTAAAAAAAATGCCATACATAAAAAATGCAAATCTGCCGCTGGCATAATATTCATTTCGATGTTCAAATCGACATTCGATTTCATACACCATCCATATGCCTATACAGGAAAAAACGCGAATCTCCTGCTGGCATGACATTCATTTCGGTATTCAAATCGACATTCGATTCCATACACCATCTTCATGCCCATACATAAAAAATCGCGAATCTGCTGCTGGCATGATATTCATTTCGATATTCAAATCGACATTCGATTTCATACACCATCCTTATGCCCATACATAAAAAAGCGCGAATCTGCTGCTAGCATGAAATTCATTTCGATATTCAAATCTACATTCGATTTCATAGACCATCCATATGCCTATACATAAAAGCAGATGAATCTGCTGCTGGCATGATATTTATTTCGATATTCAAATCGACATTCCATTTCATACACCACCCGTATGCCCATACATAAAAAACGTGAATCTGCTGCTGGCATGATATTCAATTCGATATTTAAATCGACATTCGATTTCATACACCATCCTTATGCCCATACATAAAAAACGCGAATCTGCTGCTAGCATGAAATTCATTTCGATATTCAAATCTAAATTCGATGTCATAGACCATCCATATGCCTATACAGGAAAAAAAACGAATCTGCTGCTGGCATGACATTCATTTCGATATTCAAATCAACATTCGATTTCATACACTATCTTTATGCCCATACATGAAAAAACGCGAAACTGCTGCTGGCATGATATTCATTTCGGTACTCAAATCGACATTCGATTTCATACACCATCCTTATGCCCATACATAAAAAACGTGAATCTGCTGCTAGCATGAAATTCATTTCGATATTCAAATCTAAATTCGATGTCATAGACCGTCCATATGCCTATACAGGAAAAAACGCGAATTTGCTGCTGGCACGACATTCATTTCGATATTCAAATCTACATTCGATTTCATAGATCTTCCATATGCCCATACAGGAAAAAACGCGAATCTGCTGCTGGCATGATATTCATTTCGATATTCAAATCGGCATTCGATTTCATACACCATCCTTATGCCCATATATAAAAAAAAATGCGAATTTGCTGCTGGCATGATATTCATTTGGATATTGAAATCGACATTGGATTTCATACACAATCCTTATGCAATACATAAAGAAACGCGAATCTGCTGCTAGCCTGATATTCATTTCGATATTCAAATCTGCATTCGATTTCATACACCATCCTTATGCCCATACAGGAAAAAACGCGAATCTGCTGCTGGCATGACATTCATTTCGATATTCAAGTCGGCATTCGATTTCATACACCATCCTTATGCCCATACATAAAAAAACGCGAATCTGCTGCTGGAATGATATTCATTTCGATATTCAAATCGACATTCGATTTCATACACCATCCTTATGCCCATACATGAAAAAATACGAATCTGCTGCTGACAAGATATTCATTTCGATATTCAAATCGACATTCGATTTCATACACCATCCTTATGCCCATAAATGAAAAAATGCGAATTTGCTGCTGACATGATATTCATTTCGATATTCAAATCGACATTCGATTTAATACACCATCCATATTCCCATACATTAAAAAAAATGCCAAACATAAAGAAACGTGAATCTGCCGCTGGCATGATATTCATTTCGATATTCAAATCGAAATTCGATTTCATACACCATCCATATGCCTATACATAAATAGCAACGAATCTGCTGCTGGCAGATTTATTTCGATATTGAAATCAACATTCGACTTCATACACCACCCATATGACCATACATAAAAAACGTGAATCTGCTGCTGGCATGATATTCAATTCGATATTTGAATCGACATTTGATTTCATACACCACCCTTATGCCCATACATAAAAAAAGCGAATGTGCTGCTAGCATAAAATTCAATTCGATATTCAAATCTAAATTCGATATCATAGACCATCCATATGCCTATACAGGAAAAAACGCGAATCTGCTGCTGGCATGATATTAATTTCGATATTCAAATCGGCATTCAATTTCATACACCATCCTTATGCCCATATATAAAAAAAAAATGCGAATTTGCTGCTGGCATGATATTCATTTCGATATTGAAATCAACATTCGATTTCATACACAATCCTTATGCAATACATAAAAAAACGCAAAATCTGTTGCTAGCCTGATATTCATTTCGATATTGAAATCAACATTCGACTTCATACACCATCCTTATGCCCATACAGGAAAAAACGCGAATCTGCTGCTGACATGATATTCATTTCGATATTTAAATCTACATTCGATTTCATACACCATCCATATGCCTATACAGGAAAAAACGCGAATCTGCTGCTGGCATGATGTTCATTTCGATATTCAAATCGACATTGGATTTCATACACCATCCTTCTGCCCATACATGAAAAAATACGAATTTGCTGCTGGCATGATATTCATTTCGATATTGAAATCGGCATTCGATTTCATACACCATCCTTATGCCCATACATAAAAAAAACGCGAAACTGCTGCTAGCATGAAATTCATTTCGATATTCAAATCGACATTCGATTTCATACACCATCCATATGCCTATACAGGAAAAAACGCGAAGCTGCTGCCAGCATGAAATTCATTTCGATATTCAAATCGACATTGGATTTCATAGACCATCCATATGCCTATACATAAGAACAGACGAATCTGCTGCTGGCATGAAATTCATTTCGATATTCAAATCGACATTGGATTTCATCCACCATCCATATGCCCATACATACAAAAACCGCGAATCTGCTGCTAGCATGGAATTCATTTCGATATTCAAATCAGGATTCATTAATTTTCGTAACTATCCCTTGAGTTTGAAAAAAAAAACGAATTTACTGCGGCATGAAATTCAACTCATCCGCATATTCATTTCGATATTGAATATCGAACTCCGATTATCGAACTTACTGCCAACTTCACACACCCTCAAAATAAGCCGATTGGAGATTGAAATCATCGCTTAGAATCGCGTTTGGATCGGTTAGTTTTGTCGTCGATGCGAGGTTTTTTTTACCGCCAGCTTTGTTTATATTTGTTTAAATTCGTTTAAATAACTGAAATAATGTTGAAAATGGCGTTAAACACCATACAATCAATCAATGCCTCCATTAAACAAACCAAATGGCGCCAAGAAACCACAACATTTCGGCGGTACTGCATCACAGTCAAAATCAATAAAAAGCTTGTGTAGGCGATAAAATCAGTGTTAGCAAAATGTTTTTGATTCCAGATATCAGGGAAGACTCATCATGAATTCAATTTAAAAATGTTGTTGTTTACGAAGTTAGACAGAGAGAAAATTTCTATTTCACAAGGATAATGTTATATAATAAAGATCTTTACTTTCAATTTCCTCCTCGTTTCCTACTTGTCTGTAGACGAGTAGATTGCAAAAAGCCACTTGTCCGACGTCAAATTTACCCGAGTCGGACGAGTGGGACGTAGGATTTCCGCACCCCTGGAACCCATGACTTATTTTTGATAATACTCTAATGTATTATCGTTTTTAGGTCCCAGTTCTGCTAAGTTTTCCAGTCTTGAGCAGTCTTGAGTGTGTGAAGCTTGAGAAACCAACCACAGCAGCCACAGGGATTTGTACTACTCCGCCATTTTGCAGAAAAATTATGTCATTGTTGCTAAGACATATACATGTGGAAAGCTTTTGAATTTCGTCTTTAATAAAGACCATGAAATACAGTGTGAAATGTGAAATAAAGTGATTCAAAATAACAAAATTGCAAAAATGGGTGAATTTACCCCCTCTAGAAAAATTTCATTCTACTTTTAGTGTAAATGTCAAAGAACTATCTACTTTAATATGTCACATCTGAAACCGAACTACAACTGTAAACATGGACCAGTGAAAAGTACATGTATATAGGCAGCAGGTGATGATACAGGATATTTTTTGTCTGTCATTCTTTTCATGTGATAAATAAAATCTCACATTTGTGTATAATGATCCTTTTTATCAGACTCCTCAACTAAAATGTATTTGACGCTAGCCAAGGCTTGCATCATACAATTTTAGTCAACTTGTTTGATAAAATTGATAACACATAAACACTCATGTAAAATCCTCTATATATCCATCTGTAATGAAGATAACTTTGAAAAACATTCTGGAACAGACAGCAGTGTTTTTTTCTTTTGTTTTTCCCAGTGGATTGTTTTGCCACTTTCTGTCATCAGAAGTATCATCTGAATTAACCCCTTAACAAACAATCACAATTTTTAACGACCCTGAGGAAAAGGGTTTATGAAAAAATTGTTGGAAAAGGAGAAAATGATGGCATTTTCTCCATTTTCCACAATGTTTTCCAACCTAACAAGGACTACTCTTATCATCTGTGGTCTGGAAATACTTTCAGTTTGGACTTGTGGTAATTTTGTTGTTTGGTAAAGAGTTAAAGAGTGTGTAAGAAAGTAGAGGAGCTGGTCAGAAGGAGTGCTGGTAAAGATTTAAAGAAAAATTGGAAGGAAAAGGAAAACCTTTTCACTATGTTTTCCTGTCCTGTCACATCATTATTAGACTTATACAAATTGAAAACAACTGAAGAAAATAATATGCAAAATAGCAGTAAAATAAAGTATTACTTAAACACTGTGCGGAAATCATTGCAAAAGAAGGAGAAATTTCTTGTTACAGGCAATTTCACATTTCACATTTTTGCATGAAAGCTGCAACCACTCTCAACATCATGTATAAGTGCGCGCTATTCGCTGTCTCTGATTTGCTGGAACTGTAACTGCCGTTTCTAATTGGCTTGAAGCGGCACACCCCTCAAAACCGCCATTCACCTTACGAGTTATTCA
The DNA here is from genome assembly GCA_946811185.2 of Hippopus hippopus. Lineage (NCBI taxonomy): Eukaryota > Metazoa > Mollusca > Bivalvia > Cardiida > Cardiidae > Hippopus > Hippopus hippopus. The sequence goes on from OX328100.1 coordinate 36,203,656, forward strand.
TCCGTGATGTAAAATAGAAATTGAAAGAGGGGGTCGGTGTCTACATTTACCGAGAAAATGCAAAAGAAAACATATTCAAAGCAAAAATTCTTAACGGTGTTTGTTTGCGTGATGAATTTTAAATGAGAACGCTTAAAACAGAAAGAATTTCTCCCGTTAATTTCACCAAATACTCAAGCAGAGCATGACACAGCCAACACCCGTGTTTACATTTGGTCGTCGCTGTGTGCACACCTTTGGATCCAGATGGAACGTGGCGAAATTGACATTTGATTGATAAGTCTTGTATGGTGTGTATCCACGTATGGTGTGAAAACAGACAAAACCCTTTACCTTGTCAGCCGTAATATATGTACAAACTGGGCAGCTGATGAGTCGGTGTTGTCCTGGTGCATGGAAATACAGGAATGGACCGGAAGAGACTGGATTGGACCAGAATGGACTTTAAGATACGATGTAAACTCTTGTAGCAACACTTTACTTATTGGAAGCCGCTTGAAAGCGGCTTCCAGTAGGAATGTACCTAAACTATTTACCATGTAGATGATCAGTAATTATTCGATAGGTCATAATTTTTGTAAAATTTCTAATAATGTTGTGTTGTTGTGACAGAATTTCTCCATATTACTCTTTCTTAAGTATTCCAACAGACCTACATGAAATTCAAACCTGGTTTTCTTGCAATATATAGTTCATTCCCAAATAACAATAAAAAATACACAAAGATAAACATCCTTTAATTGGCTAGTCCCCCGAAGTTTTCAAACATATAGGATTCCGTTTATTTTCCCAAACGAAGTTGTTATGCTTTCCATTTATCACAAGCTTTCCCATCTCTCAATGGTTTTGGCATTTGTCTACTTTTTTACAAAACAAAATAATGATGATTATGATATAGAGAGCATCTTAGAATATGATAATCAGAAGAAATTTTATGTACAAGTTTTTCGTCCAATCTTAATTTGTAAAGGATAAAACGGCGGTTAACATTTGATCAAGGTATAGACTGGTTACCTCCCTACACAAGAGGCGTCTACATCAGCTATTTATAGAATACTTGCGAAAAGATAACCCTTTTTCTTCCCTTCGTCTACACATTAGCCCAATGGATTTTTGTTACACGAAATATCTACCTTATGAGACCTGCAAAATTTAGCATTTACTGTATTGTGTGTAGAAACTGTTATGATCAGACTGTACGTGCCGTACGGTATGGTCCTGATCTACAGAACTCTTGAAACCAGGCGTGCTTGAATCATGACGTATGGATCGTGATGTACATTGACTATAGTAATTATCATGGTGGTGCCTTGTGCTCTAAGGGTTGAAGCTGCTCGAAAATGACGCAAATCGATGAAGATCAGACAGCACATAGCCCGTGTAATGTTTTTTAATATTCTGTAAGATATTTCCCATAAACGAAAATCTTGTCTGTTTTCCTTACTCAGTGTATTTATTTCGTTGTGTAGTCGAAGGGTTAAATTTATTACAGAACCTATTACTGTGAATATACAACTTTTTACGTCGCTGCTGGTCAAAGTTTAGAATAGATCTTGAGATTTACATTAGAAGTTTTACACTAGGTATGTACAAGGCCTATGCAGAAAATGGTTCAAACTACTATTAAACGAAATATGTATAGTAACAGTTATTATGTTGTGGTTGAATAGATCCAGATCTTTAAAGACTTAAAAAATGCTTTTGTGTGTGTGTGTGTGTGGCTGCCATTTCAGGAATAAAAGAAACGTGGTTTGTGCCAACTGTGCAGGCTATGATCAGAATAATTTTGGGGATGCCATGCAAAAGTTTTTGTTTCTAGAGTAGAAATGTAAAGATTCACTGTGTTACAAGCATGCTAAGATACTTTTGACAAGCAAGAAGATCATCTTTTAGAAAAAAAAAAGTTGTTGAATATTTTCTTTTTTTCTTTTTTTCTTTTTTGTAAAAAAAAAGAAACACAAAGAAGAGATCACTGATAAAAATTGTAAATACATGTAAACATCATATGTGAATAACGATCTTAATATCACTTTGAATAATTGGTAACTTAAATAATTCTGTAGTATTGCCTTTAATGCCGCTATAGAAGTTTACTTTCTAAAATCATTAAATAAATGGAAAATGCTGTATTTGAATGCGCAATTTCTCCATTTTCAAATTTCGAGTAGGAATTTAAAAATTCCGATGCTTTTACGTGTGGTTTTTTGTTTTTTTTTTTCCCCAAATAAACATCACTTTATAATAATATAATGACAAGATTATTTAAGATTCCTGTCTAAACTTTTTTTTTTTTTTTTTAAGAATTAGAATACATGTACATATTATTTTCTGTTTCTTTTTTCCTTGCATTTTAGTACCATTTGTCATGATTTTCCGCTGGTGGGGGGTGGGGGTAAAAACAGATACAAAAAATGTAATCACAATTTCTCAAGAGAGTCAATATTTCTGAAATTGTCCACCAAAAGATTGCGGCTTCTATGATGCTATGCATCATAAATTTGTCTTGTTTAACAATGGAATGGGGGAGAACCTGAACATACTCATATAAGGAAAAATAGGAACTTGCAAGAGATAAGACTATAATATCTCTGTCATTACTGAAGATATTTATTTCAAGCTGGAACTGGTGTTAGCTATCAAAACGGAAACCCATACAAAAGGGACAGGTATCCATCAAAGTATTTTTCAAACAGTTATAAATGCCCCTTCTTAACTTTGAATGTTCAAATATTTTGATATTTTACAAAATCTTTGTCAGTACTGTTATTACTGAAGACATTTACTTGAAGCTTGAAGTAGTTGCTTGCTACCCATCATATTTACTTCAAACTTGGGCTAATTGTTTACTATCATAAGGGAACCCATAAATCAGGGGCAGGTAAACATCTAAATATTTTTGACACAGTAATGCACAGCTTTTCGAGTTACAATTTTCACTTAAAGCAACTGCAGCCGAGCGTAGGCATCCATATTCTTCTTTCTTTTACTTATTAACTGGACATTTCCTGATTGAATGCAAATTGCTTTACACATATATGAACTTTCCACTTGCCCCTAGCCATCAGTGCTTTCAGCGCTTTGATTACTTTTGCCATAATGCTTTCTCAGGGTGTCTACTGCAGATAAGGGTGTAAAATCAAAGGTGAATATAGCCTTTTGATATCGTGTACTAAATATTATCATCTAACAGGGACGGATAGTTTAGTCGTGTATTAGCCAGTGCAAGCTGCAGAGGCTGATCTGTGACTGTACTTTAAGTAGATGGCTTAAGACTCTTTCTATTAGAATACGGCCCAATTATTTAATAGATTATAAATTGAAGTGTCATATTCAGAGTCATCTGTATCAAGAAACTGAAATGTAGCTATTGCTCATTACCATTTATAATGTACTTTCCTGGCCTGTAAGTATCCTCCTTTTTTATCACAAAACGCTTTGCTTAACAGCTTATTTGATGCATAGATTCAAATATACGGTACATATATAGCACAAAAGTAAATTTTCTTGTAGATATTATTGGTAATGATAAGAATTGAGTAAGTTGACTGCTAATGACAGATGTTTACTAGTAATCTTTTGAAGTTAAGATATATTGGTAAAAATATCAGATCTTAAGCAAGTGATTTATATTTGTTGAAAAAGGAGATGAGAATCAGCTTGCAGCAATATGCATGCTGGTCCTGATCTACACATTCAGATCTGCATTTACTATTATCTCTGCTTTTGAGGTAAACATGGTAATCATTTAGAGTTGTACTAATGTACTAAATGTCGGATTTCACATAAAAGTGATTATTGTTTGTTGAAAGTGGAGATGAGGATCAGCCTGCAGCAGTATGCATGCTGGTCCTGATCTATGTTCAAATCTACATGAACTCTTATTTCTACCTTTGAGGTAAACTTGGTAATCATTTAAAGTTAAACTGTTGTTATAAATGTCGGATCTTACATAAAAGTGATAATAATTTGTTGAAAGTGAAGATTAGGATCAGCCTGCAGCGGTATGCATGCTGGTCCTGATCTACGCATTCAAATCTACATGAACAATTATTTCTTCTTTTTAGGTAAACACGGTAATCATTTTGAGTTAAATTGTTGTTATAAATGTCTGATCTTACATTAAAGTGATTATTGTTTGTTGAAAGTGGTGATCAAAATCAGCCTGGAGTCATATACATGCTGGTCCTGATCTACATTCAAACTTACATGAACTCGTATTTCTACCTTTGAGGTAAACTTGGTAATCATTTAGAGTTAAATTGTTGTTTTAGGTGTCGGATCATATGTAAAAGTGTTCAATTTTTTTTGAAAGTGAAGATCAGGATCAGCCTGCAGGGGCATGCATGCTGATCCTGATCTACACTTTTTAACCTACATAAACTCTTATTTCTACCTTTGAGGTAAACACGGTTATCATTTACAATTAAACTGTTGTTTTAAATGTCGGATCTTACGTAAAAGTGATAATTTGTTGAATGTTGAGATGAGGATCAGCCTGCAGCCGTATGCATGCTGGTCCTGATTTACACATTCAAACATACATTAACTCTTATTTCTACTTTTGAGGAAAACATGATAATCATTTAGAGTTAAACTCTTGCTGTAAATTTCAGATCTTATTTTAAAGTGATTATTATTTGTTGAAAGTGGAGATGAGGATCAGCCTGCAGCGACATGCAGGCTGGTCCTGATCTACACGTTCAAACCTACATGAACTTTTATTTCTACCTTTAAGGTTACATGGTAATCATTTAGAGTTAAACTGTTGTTATGAAGGTCGGATCTTACGTAAAAGTGACTATTATTTGTTATTACTACCTTTGAGGTAAAAATGGTTAATTCTTAAAGTTAACAATATGCATGCTGTTCCTGATCTACACGTTCAAATCTACATGAACTCCAATACCTCTCTTTGAGGTGGAAATGGTAATCATTTAGAGTTAAAGTGTTGTTTTAAACTTCGTAAAAGTGATTATTATTTGTTTAAAGTGGGGATCAGGATCAGCCTGCAGCAATGTGAATGCTGGTCCTGATCTACACGTTCAAATCTACATGACCTCTTATTTCTACCATTTAGACAAAAACAGTACCCATTTAGAGTTAAGAAACTCTTCATGACAATCGGGTATCATATGCGAAAGTGCATTGACAAGCCATATTGTATAAATCAGCGCAACACCATCCTACTGTTTTGTTTTGCATTGGACACAATGTTAAGTGTAAGAACTGTGTACCATTTTGTATGTTGGGCCGGAGGCCTTTAATACTGAATAAACTTTGAAACTTTAAACTTGACAGATGTCTGCTTATACAGTTAAATATGTGCTTGATGGTGATTTCAATACTTCTGGAAAAAATTGTCAGTTTATGTAATAATCCATTCCCTGTTACATGAATTATAGACTCATCCAAATTAAAGTCATTCTGAAGAAAATAGTATTAATTGGAGGAACACTATAAACTTAAACCCAAGGCAGAAAACATTGTGAGAATACTAGTAGTTCCTTTTTTTTTTGTCAGAATATTGTCTCAAGTTCTGTGCAGCAGAAGTGTCAAAATGTCACATGCATGTGGAGAAACCTTTTTCTTAACACACCTGTTTTAAGGCTTTAACAAACAATTTTTCCTCTTGTCACTATCCTATCAGAGAACTTTGCTTCATTAGAACCAGCTTCTGAATTGTCGTCTGCTGATCCCATCAATATCACAAAAATACTCTCCTCATTAGCCTTCACAAAAACTTGTTAAAATGAATCCGCACATCAAGATTCATGTAAGTTCATATGCAATACTGTATACGTTGATATATATGCATGTCGAAAAATTTGCAAGTTACAGATTAAGGGCATTTTGCGGAAGGAAAAGTTTGCAAATTAAGGATACTCGTTATTTGTTGGTATACATGTAGTAAAATAATTGGGAACAGAAAAGTCTGCAATTTTTTCAAATTGCCAAATTGCACAAATTTCCATGTCGCAAAAATTTCTACTTATACAGTAATGCAGGGTCCTATGTATCCTTGATAGTATGCCCCTGTAGTCTATTACTGCAGGGAGGTCATACCCTGGAATTATGATGACCAGCATTCGATGTATTGGATGGAGTTTATATAGACAGTTACATACATGTAGATAACAGAAGGTGGAATCGAGCACTGGCTTCTAAACTGCAGAACTGCTGTAAAAGATAAGAAATCCCCCTTAATCTGTAATACTGTACATGCTAAAATGGGGGGGGGGGAATGTCATTTGAATTTTCAGAGCTTTTGACCGGCCACAAAGGCTTTATGGCGACTTCTAATATCTTTTAATAAAAACAAAAGCTATTGAAGTATTCACTCACAACATGCTAAAATATACCTCGGTATTTGCACACAGTTAATATGCATACCTTAGAATGCACCTTTCTGCTAGTGTGTGTATTGGCCATATGTACCTCAGTATTTTGCACACAATTAATATGCATACCTTAGAATGCACTTTTCTACCAGTGTGTGTATTGACCATATATGGCAATGACCTAATTAATATTCATACCTCTTTTTGCCTGAAAAAATTCATTGCCATTTCTAATTCTTATCCTTGGCATTCAGACCCACAGATGTCATCTGGAGGTCAAACTGGTACTTTGTACCAAATTTCCATTCTATAGCTCTAATAGAAATACTGGACCTCACTTTGTCGATGTCCTGCCAGGTACCTCGCTAAGTAATATAAACCAGTATGTGTGGGTGTGGGTGTGGGTGTGTGTGTGTGTGTGTGTACACGCTGGGTTCCTAGATTACTTTCAGACGACAAAAAATAGGCGCATGTTAATGCAGGTATGTCTTTTCTTCGGATGTGGAAAGGTAGTGGTGAAGCGTTTTTGGATAGGATTATCAGGACTGATGAATCTTGTTTATAGTATTTTGAGCCAGAAAGCAAACAACAGTCAAGTGTATGGAAAAATAAAAACTCTCCGCCAACGATGGATTTCGCAGTGTTCCCCTTGATAAAGTCACAACTCAGAGGTAGAAACTTCAGAAATTTGAATGAACTCAGATCAGCAACATTACATAATAATTTTTTCTAGAATTGAGAGAGACTGGCATTTCAATGTGCCTGACAAGTGGGTTGATAGACAGAGGAAATGTGTGCAAGGCAACTGCGAATATTTCGAGAAACGTCGATGTCATAATCATTAAGTACACGCACGTCGTAACGTCATGATGTGCTCCACCAAGACTTACCTCACTGTACAAAAACTGATGCAGTTTCATTATTTATGTGAGAATATCTTTTAAAATTTGTAATGTTGCTCCTAATACATTAGTAAGCAGTTAGAGGTAGGTTTCATATAACCTTTGTATTTAACCTAAACTATGCAAGAAGGTGTCTACGAACTTTCCGGACGAGTCTCGTGTGTCATAAAAATCGATAAAGTGTATGAAGAGTTATACCCCCATTATCAGAACTTTCAAAAAAGCTCCGTAGTTCATTTGGCAATTTGACTTCATCGACCTTACTTCTCTCAATATAATCCGCACATGATTGTTAGCCTTGTAAGTTATTGCCGAACATGCCGAGTGAGGTCTGTTAATGAAGGTTACTTAGAAAAAATGACAAGGAAATTCGAATCTGACGATTAAGCATGCATACGGAATTACCATGCAGACTCTTAACGACGTATATGACAAATTTTTCTAACGGACAGATTTTTTTTAAAACTTTGCACATACAAAGCTCATCATGTCTGTAGGATATTACAGTAAAAAAAGATATGAGTCACCGTGCTCGTTTCTAAGAAATTTGCCTTTGAAAAAGGTATATACAGTTCCAAAATTCAGCTTATATTGGATTTAAAGCGCCTTTCTATAATAGTTAAACAGGAAAATTATAGGAAAAATATAGAAATATACATCATTTTAATGAAAATTCATATATTTTGCACACAAAAATGTATAAAAGCTTGGTTTTGAGCATGGTAAATGTACAAATACGCATGTTATATATAGACCATTGAGTTAAAAAGGGAGACAATTTGATCGAATTATGGGTTAATCTTAAAAAGATACATACTTTCTAACGAACAGATTTTTCTTAAACTTTCCACACTTATAGTATTTATAATTCTAAACAATACGAAAAAATAAAAATGGCACCTATCCGTGCTTATTTCGTCAGAAAACAAGGTTGAAGGTCACTGTGGAAGTTATCTTTACAGGAAAAAAATAGGATAAAAGCTCAGCAGACATAGTGGGAAAAGGAGAATTGCTCAATAGGAGCGATTTCTCCTTTTTTAACAATGATTTTGAAAGTGGAAACAGCTATACTTCCACAGCTTTAAATTTCCTGCTTTTGTTTCCTTGTTTGGTGTGTCACGCCGTGCCAACAGCATTTTAATTATTTCACGATGACAGTTTAAAGATTCATTTTTTTCTCTTCACCAATACTACCCGAAGAAAGTGCTACTTGTTTCTGTGCACCAATAGTATTACCATTATGTGCAAAAAAGTACATAGGTGCACTTTTGATTTAGTATCCACGACAAAAATAATGCGCAGTAGGATGCGCGCAAACATTTGTTATATACGTCGTTAAATACTGGTCACTTTTTTCATTGTATTTCACAGAACGAAGTCTCTACTGGGCTGGTTCTTCTGTGGACTAGTATTGTGGGGTAGAGCCGATCAGGAGATGGTAATATCAAATGAAACTAAAATATCTGCAATGCGTGAGATACTGGCTAGTTATTGTATAGGTTCCAGTTCACTAAATTGCGATACTGAGAGAGCAGAAACTAGCACTGAGTCATGTCGCATTGGTAAGTGCAGTGAAACCTGAGGTTTTTTGTTTGTTTGTTTTGGCGTTATTTACCGTCGCCACCGGTTCCGGAAATGAGCAACGCCCCGAGAAGGCATCATTTTATGTTGTTGGATATAATGCAAGATACTTCTTAAGTTACATCAGGTTCTTTCAACGTGCTGACTATAAAGCACCTTTACAATGAATTTATGTTTAAAGTCTCAATTAAAACAAAAACTATTCTAACATGACACGTGAATTCGGCTTTATAAACAAAATCCAAAGGAAAAGTGGTAAAATTAGGAAATAAACTTCTTTCTACCGTGGTTTGTCAATAAACAACGGTTGTCCTCATATACAGTATAAGGACGTTTAAAATACAGTTTATCATCTTTATTGATAGTTATCTGTTTCATTTTTTCTCTTAAAAAAGACAAAGAAGAATGAATTTTAGCTATGCCGTGTGAAAATAGTGCTTAATGCATCTGCAAAAAAAATCGACTCAGGTCAGCCTGCTCTGTCCGTGTAGGCTGACCTGGGTCTTATAATATAGCTATTTATCAATTTCGTCCGTGTCAAAGGACCAATCTTCCTTAGGATTGAGTCGGTTGTTAGGCATTTTTTTTTTTAATCCAGAATTATGTGGTGACTCGCTTAGTACAATACATAACAGAGATGCATTAAGCCCTCTTTTGTCAGATCATAGATAATTCAGATTTACATCATGTTAGTAATCATGAATTGACACGTGACTTTCAATGATAAAATATCCGCGGGTGAAAACATAGGAACAGCCACACGGACCTACTTTATATAAAATGACGTCGATTTTATCATACTTCCATTGCCTTGTTTTTCTAGAGCAAAATTTACGTGTCATGTCAGAATCGACATAATTCTACATAAAGTGGGTCGTGCGTGGCTGTTCCATATCTCGGTCCTCAGATATTTTATCAGTGAAAGTCACGTGTCAAATATGATAATTAATTAACATGAAGTACTAAATTCATTCTTTTTTGTCGTTTGAAAGGGAGAAAATAAAACAATTAACTTTGAATAAAAATGAGGAAACGTAAATCTAAAACGTCCTTGTACAGTATTATGTAGAGCCTCTGCAATAATGACGTCACGAATGATGCATGACTGCGTCATGAACGTGAAGTTTACCAGCGGATAAAAATATTGTCATAGCCAACTTTCGCAGACATGTAAAAATCGAAATCCGTCTATTTTACCTGTACTCTTCAATATAGAATTATGAAGGGCCCTGGTATATTAACGCTTACAACTTAATCAATTTTCAGAATTGAAAATTTTCTCAAGTGAAGTAAAAAAAAAAATCAGTTTATGCTCTTTCAAATGAAGTTAGTTTTATGAATTTCATTTAAAAAAAAAAAAATGTTTGGTCTTTTTTTAATTTATAAATTGTATGTTTGGTTTATACAGAAAAAGAGGAAAAAAACATTTTTCTAATTAAAAAACTGAAACATATTATTGAATTTTGTTTCTTTGAGTTAAAATGTCAAAATTATCTCAAATGAAATCAGAAAGCCTATTCATTGTTCTTAAAATTGCTATAAGTTTAAGTCATTTAAAAAAAAAACCCTAACTTTGGTCCTTTTTACAGGTATTTAATGTCCCTATCATACTTTTTTCCTTTTTCTTAATTGTTCGTATTGTGCTGGAGTTTCCCTATAATGGCCGAGTGTCGTTACACTCAGTACATTTAAAAAGGCAAAACTTGTTTAAGTTGAAAATCAGCTGGAAAATAACAAGTTTTGATCGAATTTTACTTTCGCGTAATTCACTGTAATTCCAAGGAGTGAAATGGTTCATTAAGTTTCGTTAAAATACTTTAAGAGTTTCAAATAGAAAATGATACTATCGCAAATCAAAAAGTCACATGATTAATATCGAATATGGCAACTCCTTGAATTTATCAAAACTTGGCAGTTTCGTCTCATAGACAACATTGTGGGGTTATTCCTTGCTGTGGGATGTTGTCCGATTCGTCCAAAAGGGCACTTTTTTAAGTGGGTTTGTCCTGCCAGCACAAGGCTCTGCAAGACTTCCATGCAAACCAGTATGACTCATACCTCTCCTTAATGAATGCAGATGAAATAGGCCAGGCCAAGTATCGGGGTGCTTGTTTAGATGTATCAGCTGATACTGTTTATTTCTGTTAAGAGGTTGCATGTTTTAGCAGTCTGTTTGCCCCATCAGTGCCCAAGCACGTCAAGGATATCTAAAGAATCGAATTTCTTAATTGTGTTCATTTCTATTGAAAGGTCGAATGTCCTAAGTTGTCGTTTTGGCTGCATCAGGTGCCCCAGCAATCCATTGATATCGAAAGAATCGAATTTCTTACTTGTGTAATCATATCGGTGGATTATGAAAATTTTATAAGTGGATTAGAACCTTGTTATTTCATTGTATATGTAGAAGTTCTGGTAATATTTTTCATTGCAAGCAAGTTAATTTTGGCGGTTTTGTTGGTGGATTTAACTGTTGGCGTCATTTAGTATCCTGGGGACAAAAGATAGCAGGAAGCGTAATTTAAGATTTTTTCCTTTTTTTTTTTTTTTAATCTCTCCTGCAAGGTAAATGACGGTTTTGTTTTGAACCGATCGATTGAAATTCAGATGCTAGATGCATATTTAAAGATCTACTGCATCTATTTAGAAAAGGGATTGAGCAATGGGTTTTCTTTCTTTCCCCGCGGATTCCTAATTCTGCATTTTCTGTAAAAACAAAAAGGCTGAAATTTCTAAGTAAGCTAAAAAATCAAATATCTATGGTCTCATATTGACAACCCTGTCCATTTCTGGTCCGAATTTTGACTCTCTTGTGTTTTGCATGACAAACCTAATCTGTACCTAGTCGGCTATTCTCAGTAAGTAGGAACACGACAGCTGTACACATGCTGAAAATTCGACTTCATCAAATATTCATGCCATAATGTTTTTAATACGAGAAATGCATTAGGATATTCAAAATTTTGAATGTGTACATGTACAGCTTTGATGGTTACGAAGTTATGAATGGTTATCTAATGACAGAATAGAACGAGATGATGTAACATTTCACATACTCTACCTTGATAGATTGAAGAATGAATCAAGTTCTGACTTTCGTAAATCAAATTCAGAGTATACATTGTATGTTGCTTTAATATGAGAGCAATCTTAGCTCACCCGGCGAAGCTAAGTCCCATCAAAAAATATAGTTGCTTTGTTAAGAGATATTTCATTCACACATGAAAACTCTAGTAAAACATGCAATAGAGCTATTCATCGCAATTCCACAATGAAATATGCGACTGAAACAAAACGACATAACACGCTTCGCTTGATAGTAGCATTTCAGTGTAGGTATCCCCGTAAATTCTTCGTATAGCAAGTGTTCAATCAAATTATTTACTTATATTTATCACCACTGTTTATAAGCATTTATTGCTATAGCTATACCTTTTTTACCTAATAAACATTCAATCAACAAAACGCGCTACTGGGTCTCTGCACTTAATTTTTGCCCTATTTTGTTCCTAAAAAATATAAATTTCCAGTTACCAAAGCTACTCTCTGTTACCAAAATAGAATGCAACCCATGTGGAAGACCAAAGTCTTATTTCGACACAAAATACTGATTACTGAACATATTTTTTATTGGATTATTTGGAAAAAAAGGTTAAAGTGTACTTCCAGAGGTTTTATTTTGGAATATAGGGACCTTTGAAGACGGGGATACATATCATTCTTGTCTTAGTTTGGAAAAAGAGATGGTTTTGTTGAAGTCTTTTACATAATCCCCCTTTTTTATACGCCCGTCGAAGACGGGACGTATTATGGGATCACCCATGGCGGGCGGGCGGCGTCCAGGTCTTTGTCCGGAGCATAACTTTGTCATCTCCAGTCCGATTGACTTGAAACTTAGCATTTGTGTTTGTTGCAATAATACGGAGTGCAGTGCGAAAGAACCATAATTCTACCTCGTGCTGTCTTTGAGTTATTTCCCTTTGATCGTCATTTTTACAGCATTTTCTGCTTGTCCGGAATATAACTTTGTCATCTCTAGTCTGAACATCTTCAAATTTGGAATGCATGATTGTTGAAAAATAACGGAATGCAGTGCACAAGAACCATAACTCTTCCTAGCACAAATTTTGAGTTACTCCCCCTTTGATCTTCATTTTTATAGCATTTCTTGCTTGTCCGGAGCATAACTTTGTCATCTTAGGTAGGAATGACTTGAAATATGGTATGCTTATTCATTGCAATATATGGAAGTGCAGTGCGCAAGAATTGTAACTCTACCTCGTGCTGTCTTTGAGTTATTTCCCGTTGATCGTCATTTTTACAGCATTTAGTGCTTGTCCGGAATATAACTTTGTCATCTCAAGTCAGAACGACTTCAAACTTGGTATGCATGTTTGTTGCAATATTACGGAGTACAGTGCGCAAGAACAATAACTCTACCTAGCGAGGATTTTGAGTAATTCCACTTTGATCTTTTTTACAGTATTTCTTGCTTGTCTGGAATGGAACTTTGTCACCTCAAGTCAAATTGACTTGAGACTTGGTAAACATGTTTGTTGCAGTTACGAAAAGTGCAATGCACTGGAGTCGTAACCTTACCTAATGCCCTTTTGGAATTATTCCCTAATCATTATTATTTTTTTTACAGCTTTTCATGCTTCTCTACAATATAACTTTGTCTTTTCATGTTGGAATGACCTGAAACTTCATGTGCATGTTTCCTTAACATTAGAGGAGACATTCATGCCTATTTCAATCACTTACATGATTTCTGCTGCACTACTGTTTTCCTCCACCTGCCCTTTACGATTACTATCCCCCCTGGACAACTGGCGGTGGGACGGGCGTATCTGGCGACAATTTGCCGCTCTTGTTTGTATATGTGTAACAGCCCATCACAGAATGATTTAAAACAAAACACTTGGCCTAAAATAAGAGAAAATGTAAGGCAACGCGTCCTATATGACACTGGCGTTGACATAAAATGTCCATTACCTCAAGGTCACGGAAATTTTACTACATGAATGCAACTATAAACAGCTGGCTGTTTGCAAATCTCTATAAGCGCTGGTTTCATTAAAGCTACTTGGGGCCGTTAAAAACGAAACCAATTCTAATATCCAGTCCCGAGAAGCTAGTATCATAAGTGCGCTTGAATACAAATGGCCTCAGTACCTTCAAGTATTCTCGTATTTCCAAATTAATTTTCTAAGTTTGTAACGATATCTACAAAAGTTAAACATCTTGGCGATGTGAACATGTTGGAAAATGAAACCACAAATGAAATAATGTAAAATCTGTATCTCCCTTGCAAAAAATTAGGGATTTCGGTAACGGAAATACACTCTCTTTGCAATCATTTTGCTATCGAAATGTAAAGTCCTCTTTCTATAAGATGATATCAGTTGGTCACATGCTTGACTCTGGACTTTGAAATAACTGAAAAATTAAATAAATGTTTAAGATATGATATGTTTTATTTGCATGTTTTATTTTTAGTTTTTTTAAAAAGTAATAGATTGAAAGTTCAATGCAAACAAACTTTTACCTATTGAAACCATCACATTTGCAATACACTACAGTACGAGAAGTGCAAATTGTGGACAACAGCCAATCTGTGAACTGCAGCCACTTTCAGAACTTCCTTTCAGTGGCTGCTGTACACAAATTTCACTGTATTTGTAACGGAAATTTTTACTTTTTATCACAAATATTGATATTGGCAACAATAAAATGAACACTCAATTTGCAAATGCTGCTAGTAACTATTATTAGCGTACTGTACGTTTAATTATATAACGGGATTATCCTTTGTTTAAGAATTACATATCGAACTAACGGTAACGTAAATTTTAAGTCTGCATAGCAAAAATGACTTATCTTTGTTTTTCAATATCGCTAAAGCTTCACAGACATCACTGAGTATTATTTTCTTGATAACATATGACGGACGTTCACATATTTAAAAATAAACGTAAAAAGTCACATGTAACAAATCTATTTTGTGTATTCTTATGTACGCAAAGTATGTGGAAACGGAAATACCTAAACTATTGAAGAATTCCGGTAGTAACTATTCCGCCTACAGAATATTTACAGTCGTTGGTTTCTGCGATTTTTTGGTGCCCAATACTGTATGTAGACACATCAATGATAATTGATTGATTCTATGGTGTTTAACACCGTTTTCAACATTATTTAAGTCATATCTCCCGTGCAATTATCCATGCTTTCCTGGAGTTTCTTTGAACCAGTCCTCGGCACAATATTCTTTCCAAAACACCGGCTGCTTTCCCACATTACCATCGTCTAAACAATGATCAGCGATGAGAGAGGAATGAATCCTGTCGAAACGACTATCGTCAATTCTCCGAAAGAAGTTGTCCGAGCCGGGGATCGAACCAGCGATCTTCTGTTCTCAAGTCCTGTGCGCTACCGACTGAGCTACCGGGGCTCAGTGATAATAATAAGCATTATATTCCATGGTTAGGATGTGATTTTATTATTAGAAATCGGTCTGAAAAATGAAGTAAATATGTGAATGTAGCTTTCAATGAACCCTAAAAATGAAAATCTGTGGAATGCCGTTACAGTCAGTAGTAAAACAATTGTCATTTTATCTACAGAACTACAGAGTAACACCTATGGTCCGTAAAATGTGACCATGACCGAAATGTAGCGTGAGTGCATTCAGTTGAATTAGAAAATACTGAGATATGAATTTGCACAAGCATTGATGTCTCATTTAAAGATATCTTACTCTGAAAGAAATTTCAGGACAAACTGTCCGTGGTTGACAGGTAGAGCGTCGGCCTCGTAATAATAAGGTCCCGTGTTCGATTCCCAGGAGCGGATGTCAACTTTGGGACCATACATGGGCCACACATTTGGTGCGAGTACTGGTGTAGTTTCAAGGTAGCAGAATAGAGAGAAATAAGTATAAGTTGTAAAGTCTTGTTACTCAGTCGATGTAAAATAAATATTTTGAATTAAACTAAACTTTTAAACACAGCACCTTATATCCCTTTATCCGTTAGCAACACTTTATTTGAATAGCGGAAAATAAGACGGTGAAAGGCGTTAGATTTAAGTTTGTCTTTAGGTCTACCTGTTGAACTTGAAGGAAAAATGACAGTCTGTCGCCTGTTTTGATCAATTGATCAGTTTTTTTCAGAGGTCACTGTGCTGTGTGGTTCGTGATATGGATTATAATTTCAAATCAATGACACTTTTTTGTTTGAATCCAAATAAGAAAGAAATCAAAGGACTGTAAGTCCTGAAAAGCGGATTTGTTGAACAGTTTTAAGCTATGAATTGATGTAACGAAAATTAAAAAATTTTTATCATATGCAATACATGTGTAATATGTAAGTAATTAGTAGAGTAAGCAAGGGCAATGGTAGTCGAAGTTGTTCTACCAAGTGCGCTGCGCAGCAACTGTTATTTTACTACTTATTAGAGCAGTAATTTGACAGTACCCGTAATTTGATCAAACAATTTGATGTTGTTTTTTTTTTATGCTAGTATTATATTTAGGACTGTAAACACGCAGATGACTGAAAAAAAAATCCTTGATGGATTTATGTGAGTGAAAGTTATTTGACAAATATATAGAACACTTCAGTTGTTGATGAGTAAGAATAAAAAACTTTACAAAATAGGAAAATGCTATATAATGATATTTCTGTAAAAACAAAGTGTTAAGGTGTACAGCTGTCAATCAGTTTCAGCAATCATGAACAAATTTAATCAAAGAGTACAATATATTGCTACTTACACATGCACGCAATATGAAATTTTTGTACCTTCTCGTTGAACTCTTTACCAGAGGACAAAATGTTTGACTATCCCAAATTAAAACCAACTATTCAGATTTTCACACTCTCAACAAACTCAGAAATGACTTACTGAATTATAGCCGGAAAAAAATTAGTAAAGAAGAAAGATAAGATTTAGAAAGAAAAATATCTGAATTGATATTTCCTTAAAGTAACAATAAAGGCCAAACTTAAACAAAGCGGGTGTTTAAATGCGTTTGAATTTATATCATCCCATTTAAAAGTATTGAAATATTTGTAAAGATGACAATCTGTCATTGTACGGTCAGTCTGATTGTTAGTCGCTGACAGAGAAATTAATTTCAAAACTAGGTTATACCCTGCCAGGTAGCAGTGTCTTTTGTTTACTTTTTGCCTGATTTTAATATTCTTTTTTCTGCCAGCGACTAACATATGGCCAGACAACACAATAACAGAATGTCATCTCCATAATATTTTGCATACTTTTAAATGGTATGATTTAATTTAAAATGTACTATTACACCTGCTTTGATATTTCAGCCTTTTCTGGGCCTTTAATGGGCTACATAGCCTCTTTGGGTATTATTAGATTTCATGTCACAGTTTTGGAAAGCCTTGTGGGAATGGTACTTAACCAATAACATGCGCCGTCTACAAGGATTTATATTCAAATCAGTATCAAGACGTCATATCTGGTGTAATAAAAATAAATAGAGTGACCTACTGCTTAAGTAGCCTACAATTCCATTATCAGACACCCAAAATTGCATCATTTTTACTGAATTTAACTTTACACTTTATATGAAAAGAAATATATATCTGGTAGTATTAATTGGTCTTTTACAAAATAAATTTGATTTGTGGCCTAAACACTAAATAGCTCCCTATTTAGAGCATTAACAAACTATTCAATAAATATGGAGCCCTCAGATTATGTGTTTTGTATTTGTAAAGGGTAGAAAAAATTCTGGAAGAAAAAAGAAAAGAAATACTGATGTCTTGTTTTCCAACACTGTTTTCATAAGCCCTTTTACACAGGACTCATAAAACAGAACTTACTGTGTGTTAAAGGACTAAAAAAAGAAAGTCCTCAAAAATTCACCCAATTTAACTTTGTATGACACAAAATTCAAGGATCAATTATAGGCCATGTTTGGACAAACCGTAAGGTGTTCTATATGCTGATTACATGTATCTGTAACAGTTCTGTTAAATAGCCCCCAAAGGCTGGGATTGAACCCAGAACATTTTGGTCCCAACTCCCAAGGCAAACGCTCTACCACATTGTTACATAAGCTAGCTCTATTGCAAGACAGTATAAGTGTACCCTTATACAAACACATGCTACACATGTATATCAATGTGTGGGATAGACCAGTATACAACATATCCATGTCGGGTTTCCTTGGCATCTGACAACTGGATCTGGACAAAATTTTGATTGGGGTTTATTTTAACACTTTACTGAACACTCATGTTAATAACCCTGAAAGAAATAGACAATTGAAAGCATCGTGGGACAAGGACAAAATTCTGGTAAACAGTATTTTCTCCTGTTCCAACAGTGTTTTCAATCATATGAGTGAACTTCGGTTCATTTGTATCAGTTTCTGAATTGTTGTCTGCAGATACATTTAAAGAGCCTTAAACTTGTCATATGGGAAAGGAATGAATAACGAAATAGCATCCATTTGATTACCATTTTTTGATTAAAAAACAAAAAGTAATTTATGCATAGATGGTGGACATAGACTAATCTGAGCAATCTTACAAAAATTAAATGTGGATCTGGAGTCCTGCATGACTTACTAGTAAAGTTTAGAACTTGTTACCTGATGGCCTAGGTTCCAGCCTCACTGGAAACACCATATTTTTCTGTGGGAGTGTCCTTAGGCAAGCCTTGATACTTCAGAGCCCTAGCCTAGTACTGCAGAAACCCAGGCATGCATAAATAAGCTAGCTGTAGCAGTTATATGACTGAAATAATGTTGAAAGCAACATTAAACACCATTCAGTTAATCTTTATCTGACATTTCTGTCAGCCTCACAAAATGTAGCTCTTAAGTTTTTTAAACCATTGGTAAACAAACAGATTTTTTATTTTTTTCATTCTTACTAAAGTCATTTTTCCCCATTCCATAACACCATAAAGGATATAATGTGTTTTAACTTAAGTAGGTAAGTGTGGCTATATTATCCCATTTTGAGGGATGTTCAGAAAAACTTTTTAAACAACTTATCCAATTGGCTGAGCTTTATTTAGCTATACTAAAAATCAGGGGTTTTCAGAAGAACTAGTGAAGGCGGTTTTTGTCTGAGATTATACTTTAAGTCAGATTGGAAATATTAACAGCTCACCCTAGGGTTTGTAAACATGTGAGCTTAAATAGATACACTAAACATGATGACTACTGGTATATTTTTCTTTACCATAGCATTTTAAGCATTTCTAAAATCATTATTATTCATCATTATGCAAGACTCTTTTAATATATTGAAACTTCTATACTAAGATATCAAGGTCTTGATTTTTAAAACAGCATTTTACAAATCTAGTCAGACTATAAACACAACACTTTCTAAACTTCTATATAGTCCACTTGGGTGTAATCATATATACTGCAAACAATTCAAATCTAATTGTGCCTATAGGAGTGGAATTTTACTATGTTAAGTGGTCTGATCTTAATCTACTCTTGCTACAAAGCAAACAAACTGTCCTCATTCTGAAGTATAAAGTATGTATTGTTTTCAAACTAGTATGGTTTAGTTTAACCCCTTACCATACAATCCCGACTTTTAACAACCCTGAGGAAGAAGGCTTTTAAAAAGAATTTGGGAATAAAAGAAAATGCTGGTAACCAGCAGATTTCCTTTTCCTACTATGTCTTCTGACCTTCCAAAAATAAAATTCATTTTTTGAGTCGCATTGATTCTGTTATCAGCAAGTGCTTTCCATTTGGACAAGTCTAAAATTTTGTTGTGTGGTAAAGATTTAAAAAAAACAAACACTGGAGTCCTCTCAGGGAAATAGAAACAATGGCATTTTGTATGTAATTTCTTACTGAAAGCACTTTGTCCTTTCCATGACTTTAACACCTAGGAATCCCTTCAAGGGTTCTTCCTAATTACTACACAACTTGAAACTATTAATTTCAAAACAAAATACAAAATCAAACTAGAAACAACAATTTGATTGTTCAGATCAATGATTTCTTCTTTCTTTCGAAAAGAATATTCTTGGTTTTACTTCTGAACTAAAAGATATTATGTAATAGTCTGAAAGGTGAAAACTAAATTGTGTGTTCAGTATTTTCTAAGATTTAGGCCATGTGTAATTCATGAATATGAATACACCTTCCTTCTGTTACATAAATGAAAATTCACTTTGTATCATTATAAAGACACAAGTCAAGAAAATAATGATTTCACAAAAGAAAAGTAAGGTTAACTCATGCACTGCCACAAAACTTGAAATTGATTGTAACTACCTTCAAGAGTAATTTGACGTTTGACTGATTTCTGGTGGTTACATTAGTTTCAACACTGTTTCAGTCCTACAGTGACAATAACTCAATTATTTGTGTACCGCTTGGGTTTTACTAGGGCTCGGCTGGTTCTCCGCAGTGTCTTGTCCAGAGGCACTCCTACAAAATCCTGGCAACTAGGTGAGGATAAAACCCGGAATAACCCATCCTACACCTTCACCAATCAGCCACAGTCTTACAGAACTTCACTAAATAAATGAACAAGATTATGTACTTTCACCGCTATATACTAGTATTGGTGAAAATGAAAATATATAAAAAAAAAAACATGGGCTGTACAGATTCAAGCTTAGACCTCATATTCTGCGCAGTCTGAACTTAGATTATCATACACAGTTTCAAAAAAAAAAATGGTGTTACACTTAACTATAAAAATGGACTAATACGTGTACTTCATAATTTCAAGTTCATTTTATGAGTATCACATAAAACATAAGAGACCTACATGTAATATGCAAACTCACATTCTTGGGTCTATTTCTGTTCAGTCAAAAAATGCAGATGTGAATAAGTACAATCTCAAAAGTGGACTTAAGTCTCAATTAATATTGAAAGTTACAGTTAAAGTGTGATGGGATTTTGAAATTTTGTCAGTGATTATGAAAGTTTTATTCATTTACATATAGATCTAGATTCCTTTTTGAAGTTTTGAGCCACATCTTTGTGAATTTGAGTTATACTACATAATTGAACAATTGCAGGGACAAGTGCAAAAAAAAAAAATGATGTAGCATTATGAGATACTTGAAATTCAATATTAACATGGTAAAAAGGCTATTTATTACAGCCAATGCAGTTTTGAGTGAATCCATTTTTATGGTCTAAAAAAAAGAATTAAAATCATCACTTATCACCTGGAAGAACATAGTCCAGATATTATTTGCTTTTTGATATCTGTAAATCCCTGTCCTGGGTACACCTGAAGGCACTATAGCAGCCAGAATGGACCAAGATCACACTCAGTGTGACAAGTTGCCATGCAAAGTAAAAATTGACCTTTACATAACTAAAATGAAACTTTCAAGTCGATTGTACAAATCAAAATATTTCTATTTCAAAGTTATTTTGGGGGGGGGGGGGGAATACCTCCTTACCGGTCAGTATAGATCAGAGATCAGACTGCATGTTTGGTGGAATCTGATCTTGATCTACACTGTCTGCAAAAGGTCCTTGAGTAGCACTTAGCAGCCTAAGGGTTAAAGGAATTGGTACCTCTATAAAACTTTAGAAATTATAGGCATACTCTCATTCTGAGGTTTGAATTACTTGCTGTTTACATGAGGCACAGAACTGTCTCTAATATGGTTTGAGGAGCAGTTCATTATAAATATGTACTTTATCAAATAAAGTACAAATATGTTCAATTTGCTCTGTGTACATGTACTTCAATTTCCAAGCATAAAAAATATATCAAAAACTTAAATCTACATGTCCAAATAGTAAGACGTATAGATGCATTCCTGTGGACCCTTTATTATACATCTATCTTCAAATTCTGCCTTCTTTTTTAGTCTTTTGCATAAACGTGACAAAATAAAATTCAATCGTATTAGAAGGACTATAATTGGACTTTTACACCTTGAAGACAATTGAGTCTCTGAGGCTTAAAGTCCAGGTTAAGTTAGTGGATGTCTAGTTAACTGAGAAGGACACTATTTCCCATCAAAAATCAACAGTATACATTCATGTCACGGGTTCGTACTTGATCGGGGCAGTTTGTGAACGAAGGGTTTCTTTATCATCGATAACTGGAGAGAAATCTTGGAAGCAGTCTTGCATAAATCAAACGTCAAATAATTTTTTTGTAGATTACACGATCTTCATTTCTTTAAACGTTTTACAGAAATGTTTCAAACAATGCGGAAATTCATCGATAGTGCTGTACGAAGGGCGGTACCTAACAAGGTGCCGAATCGACTTTATGGGTTCTGTGTCGTGTATCTAAAACTCTAAAGCGTTTAAGTTGAAAGCATTCCAAAGCGTTTGAGTTAAAGTAGTTCTGGTGTAATGCAGAGAAATGACCCTTCCCTACAAAATGACCCATGGGTCATTTCACTACGTAGAGGAATGACCCGGGTTATTATTCTACGTAGCGTAGTAGTAGTAGAAGTAGTAGTAGAAGTAGTACAAGTAGTAGTAGCAGCAGCAGCAGCTGTAGAAGTAGTAGTAGTAGTATTAGAAACATCAGCAGCATCAGCAGCAATAACAATATTAAGGCAAAAAGGGGGTAGTAGAAGTACGAGTAGTAGTAGTAGTAGTAGTAGTAGTAAAGGTAGTAGTAGTAGTATCAGCATCAGCAGCAACAACAGTGTTACAGGAGAAAAAAGGGGGGGTCATTTCTCTACGGGGGTCCTTTCTTTTCATGAGGGGGTCATTCTACTACAGCTAGAGGGGGGTCCTTTCTCTACGGTCTGGGGTCATTTCTCTACGTAGAATAATGACCCGAGTCATTCCTCTACGTAGTGAAATGTCCCATGGGTCATTTTGTAGGGGAGGGTCTTTCCTCTGCATTACACCGGCATAAATTGTGCCAGAATACCCCGGCTGTTTGCAGCTTGAAAATGGCTCATCTGCACCAAAAATCTTACGAGTTGATTATCATTCCTGTCAATATACTTACACGCTTTATAATTCGTAAATTTTTATTGTTGATTATTTACCAAAACGCTTTATAGTTACCTTTAGATACATTTTGTTATAGCGTAGGTGAGCTCTTTGGAGTCTATACCGGGACAGCGTACTCAAGCGCTTTGGAATTTTAGTTCAACCGTTCTGTGTATGTATTCGTTATCGAAAGGTTTTTAAATTATTTATGGCCAAATTCTAGCTAGCTATCTGAATAGTTAAAGATATTTGATATAATTCAAAGTTGAAAAATGTAATCTTATTAAGAAAACTATTGCTTAATTAATCTCCTTGTTTATTTCGGCAGCAGACGACACAAGTTGTCAATGAACATTTCTTGAATGAAAACGGGAGGGGGGGGGGGGAAAGAGAGAGAGGCTGTGTAAACAATGTTCATACGCATATGGCAAAATTTCATGAAAAAAAGAGAACGAACTTTATGTGTATGTAAAGTATTTCAAACTGACAATTTTTGTAGTTTTGGCGCACTTTTGATAAAGCAATCAAACATAGTTTGTATGATTTGTTCAAAGTCAGAGCTGAATATCATTTGTAGATCTGCGTTGTTCGTCCCATTCAGCAGCCATGCAAAACTGAAACTGAGCGCGCATGCGTCGTTACGCATGATGTATTTGGTTCCGGTCAAAACGATCACAGTAAGCGGATTTGCTATATAGCAAATCCGCTAAAAATATATTGTGTTTTGTAATACGCGACATTTTTATAAATGTAAATTCTATGGATAACATTTCACCACAAAAATCGATTTTTTTTTTTCAATAATCATACATTGGTCCTTATTTTTTAGAAAGATGGTGGTTAATTGTAATCCGTATATTAAACATGGATAAAATATCATATATTTTTACCATGTATCGTACTTTTTTGTTTTCTTTCTTGCTTTCTTTCTTTCTTTCATTCGTATTATGTTCAAAAAAATAAAGGAACATTGGTTTGAAATTGTATCACGTATTATGAAACAGTATGCGTTTTTTATATTCTTTCCAGATTGTTCTTGTGACCGCAGTTGCGGTATAAACGGAAACTGCTGCTATGAGGAAGATGATATACACCAACTTGAGAAAGCCGGGTCTTTGCGATGTATCCGTGCTGCTTCCACAGACAAAGCATACAACGCGCATATGTATAAATTTGTTGTTGGGCCGGCTGTCGGGGGGGTGTGTTGCTGCGGGGTCGTGTAACAGTTCAGAATATTTAATCCCTTTGAAAACATTCTTTCCGGTCTTTTCGAGCTCCAAGATGATGAATTATAAATCAGAACAATGTTCACACTGTCATGGTGTAACTGATGGAATAAAATGGGACAGCATCATTTTCTTTTTAACAAAACCAACCACAGATCTTCTTTTGGATGTTGTCTTTTATCACATATCAAAGAGAGCACATCTAGTATTTTTACACCCTGGAAACCAGTTCGAAAATCTTCAAAGAATCTGTTCAGATCAAGTTCCAGATAAATGTCATTCACATGGACAATTATTTGATGCTGAAGCTCGAGTGGACCTCGGAGAAGAATTTGCTCATCTCGATATTCGAATGGGTGACCTCAAGAATGAATGTTTAAATGGCCCTGACATGCCTTATATGCATAAAGACAAAATGTATAGGAATGTTTTTTGTCTTCTATGCAATCGAATTACACAAAAGTCTAAAACATGCATCAGTTTAAATCCCAAGAATCTGGGTTATTTTTTTCAACCTTTTTGGATTTCAAAAATCTACATGAAATTGCACGTAACATCGATTTGTCGAAGTCCTATGACATCGATCCAGTAGCCTGTAAGGTAAGGTTTTTATACAAGGTCTTGGTCTGTAATCACCTTCCACTCTTTAAATACAGATTTTCATTATGAATTCTAAAGCTGGTCATTTGATTGGTCGATACTTTCTGCCTCCAACAGTCAGAGTCCGTACTCACCAACCATTCTTAAGAACAGGCTTGGTTATGTTCTCCAGAATTTTCCAAATATGGAAGTAACATACCTTCTGATTGGCTAAACATTTTTTTTTCCAAATATACAAAATCTCGGAGAATAAGACTGAATATGTTCTGAAGAATGGTTGGTGAATACGAAATCAGATAGCTGCTTTTCCGTACAATTCACAAATATATCCGAGAATGGGTAGTATTTACGGCTCATGGACTTATATTGGTAATATATTATCAAAAAAAAAAAGTGTAAAGAAATCATTCTCAATCTTATTGCTTCAGATTCTTTCTCAGTTACGGTGTGTAGATCTAGATCAGATTGTATAACAAAGATCTAGTACAACATAGATCTAGATCAGATTGTATAGAACCTGCAGTCTGATTTTGGATTTGACTGTTTCCAGCTGCCCTTAACTGTTGCCAAAAGTCTCTTAATTTTCGTTGAGTTGTAATTTGAGGCTTGATTTAAAAGCTTTTGTTTATCAGCAACCGAATCGATTAGAATCTTTGTCCATGGGCAAACTAGTTATTACATTTCATTTAGATAGCTTCATTTAGATAGACGGCAAAACTGAGCCTGTGTGTAGTTTCCGCTGTTCCTCTGTTCGTAATCGCAGCAAATAGCACGTCTATCATCTCCCTTAATTTTTGTTTTATCCCATATGAAACCATTCAGATGTCAGAGGAAAGTACCGTAATATTTTGTATTTTTTTCTTGTACATAATTGTATCTCCGGCTGGTAAAAGCTTTGTGGTTCTTGTGAATTTACTTTGTAAGCTGTGGGACATTGGGGAGCGATTCTATACGAAGAGGAAGTCTTACCAACGTTCTACGCACAGCCACAACTACTACTAAACTCGGTCACTGGATGATAATATTTTGTAAAAAGGATGGCCTTTAACCAATGGGATTTCCAGTCTGCATTCGGGAACTCCGCCTATACTTATGAGACAATATATGACGTCATCGTTCTGATTTGAATGCGACCCAACTCGATCGACGCATGTTATTGATCATGTGACATTCCCACAAGACATTGCGATACTAAAGTGCAATATCTAAAAAGCTACGTATTAGATTAAGGAAATACCATTTTTCTCCGAATTTAACTTTACTGAAGTAGTAGCATCGCTGATAATGACGACGAATAATATTATGATATCGTCACAAGTGATTATTTTGAGTACCTTGTATTCCAAAGGAAATCGTGTCAACTTATATTGCTGTCGTGTAATCTCATAACAGGGCTAATGTGTGAATAAATTACAGAGATTCAACATACGTTTTCGCGGAAATAGGCAGACCAGGTATTTGTTAAATTACCTATGCGCGAATGGAACTTAATTCTACGACGCAAAATAGTTCAATCTGTCTTTCTAACCATGTGAGTACATGATACTAAACAACACGTCCGTGCTTCGATTTAAAAAAGAAACACACGGACTTTGTGACCAATCGTATGCTTCATATCCCTTCAGCGTAGACGAGTTAATTGTTTAAAATACATTTGCGCCTCAATGCATGTCGTATGTTTTACTCAAAACATGTAGTGTATGATTACTCAGTGTACATGTATGTAGTATATCATTACTCAATGTATGTGGCATATCATTATTCAATGCATGTAGTATATCATTACTCAATGCATGTGGTATGCTTTACTCTATGCATGTGGTACGGGCATATCTTTATTCGTATTACTCGTGGATGGTAAATGTTTTGTCAACATACATCCGCATGTTTTTGATGTATGGAAGTGAGTGCTGTTCTCGTAAAAAGCGGTTTAATGCGTCTCCGTAATGCATTATACTAAGCAAGTCATCACACAATTATGTATACATCAAAATCCATTTTGTCTAACAGCTGACCAAATTATAAGGTAGAATGGTCCCTGAACATACATAAAAATGTACAAATAGTAAAAAGATTTTACCTACGTCAGCTTGCTCGGTTTGCGCAGGCTGACATTGGTAGATACCTTTTTCAGATGCTTTTAACCCACTTTTCACAGAGCATGGCACATTTGTTATTTTTAGTTAAGCTGTTTTCGAAGAAAGCATTGATCTAATCAGGCATGCTGACCACCCTGTAAAATTTCTTGATATCTCTGTCATTCTTGGAGATATTTATATTAAATCTGGGTTGGGTGTTAACCACCAAACGGGAACAAATACCGGAATGGCAGGTAGCTTTTAGATGATGTACAGGGTTATGCCCCTTTCTCGAATTAGAAGGTCCACCAAAAAAAGACAGCGGCAGAGGATCGTTAGCTTCTGCATGCAATCCTTTTGATATTTCAAGAGCTGAATTTCATGATGTCAGAATGCTGTTTGAGGGTTTTTACGATGTCTCTTTTAACCATCTACTAAATAATCATGTGTTTTAATAATCCTTCGAAAAAGAGCATTTGAAACATTGTAGGAAAAGGAGAAAATATCGGTTACTAGCATTTCTCTTCTTCCCCGCAAAAGCTTTTCTCCACTTTCAAACACTGGAACCACATAATTGGCTTGCAACACGCGAAAAGGGGCATTCGGACATTTGCGTAAAGTGTCGTCTCGGATCAGCCTGTGCAGTCCGCACAGGCTAATCCGAGACGGCTCTTTACGACTACATTAGAATTTGTGCTACAGTAGACTTGTGCAAAACAGAAAATTACATAAAAACGGAAAGTGTCGTTTCGGATTAGCCTGCGCGGACTGCGCAGGCTGATCCGAAACGACAATTTACGCAAATGTCCGAAGGTGCCTTTTCGCGTTTTGCAAGCCATTTATAAGCTGTAGTTTACAACTACTTTCAATTTGAATGAGTCTAAAATTTTGTGACCTAATATCGAGTTAACTGACTTAATGTATTTACTTCACTAATCTGGCGCTCTTTGTATAAAAGATTTTCAGCGGCGCTCTGAAAATAGGGTTAAATGCATTTGCGTAATGCAATATACCAAGAAAATTGATATATGCTATGCATCCATTTGTATAAAGCCGGCTGAATTATGAAGTAGAATGGCCCTTTGGCATGCAGAAAAATTAACCAGTAGCATAACCCTTCGACCTTCTTCAGACTTTGGTCGATACGTTTTGCGGATGCATTATAACCTTTTCACATAGCATGAATCATATCTTTCTCGACTTTCAGGTCAGAAATAGGAGCTCCTGCCGACCTGTCTTGTGTCCAACTATGCAATTTCGATCCAAGAACGGTGACTGTAATTTTTTATCGAGGAGATGGCAACATCAAAATCCATCGATGTATCTCAACCTTACGACGTCCTCTTCTTTATATCTAGGCAGTTTAACTAACAATGTCTCAGAGAGCAAAGTTCTAGATACATTCTATGGAGACTCGCCGTGGCACAAATGTTGGTGAATACAAGAACTTGGCTGGCGATCTTATCAACAATTTGGCAGAAATGTAACAGAATTTATATTACATATGGTATGTAACGTCTATGAGACAGATCCGTTCAAGCTTATGACCTCTATTCAACTATCCTTGTCTAAGGAGTGGATTATACAAACAGATGAACGTGTTTTATCCCTACACCAGGAGCTATATTCAACAAGCCTGACGGTTTATAAGCTAGAGAACGGACATCAGAAGACAGTTTTCAGAACCAAGTGGTATTCAAGATACAGATCTAACTCCGCACATCAAAAACATACGAAAGATGCTGTTTGAATTTACTTGCCAAAGCGCCGTACTGGAATATTCTGTTTAATCCACAGAGTCAGGGACAAATCCTTTTTCCAGTTCAGACACATTTCTTTTGTTCCCAAATTCAGCTTCGTGAAGACGAGTATGATGTTATCGACACTCCTCCTTTGTCAATTAAATACATCCCATTACAAAAGATCCTTTTTTACGGTGAAATATTGGGTGATGAAAGTCCTTATGAAACTAACAGAGATGTAAAAATATGTTTAGAAGATTCGGATTTTGAAATTGTCAAAAACGGAGCTGCAAGTGTCCACGCGTTTACAATTGATATGGATGTTCATGCAGCAGTATTGTTACAGGTATATCTATATTTATTTTCCTAAAGTAGAAGATAAGTCATGAAAATTGTATCAGGTATTAATTGAATGGAACATCGTATGCTTCCTCTGGTCGAAATAAGGGTACATCTTCAAGAATCGTTTGTTAAAACTTTTTTTTTTATTATTATTATTATACCTTGTGATGAAAGAAATCTCTTAAAGACGCATACACAATGTGCCAGTGTCATATTTTCAAAAATATGATAATGGCGCATTTGGCCACAACAGACTCATTCTCATCAAACATGACCATTAGGTATATAAACATCCGAAAATTTTCATGTCGTATTTTATCACTTTGCTTCATTTCGCCACGTAGTTCCATGTGTAAAGTTACCGAATTTGTAATTTCACCAGCCTTGAACCAATTTTTAATAAGTTTCACCTAAGCATTATAAATTCTGCATGATTTTAAGAACCACTATTGCACAGAAAAGAAGCCGCTTTCCAAGCTTAATCAGCTGTGGACAACGACAATTTAGAATGTTTTGTCGCAATTTTGATAAAATTTCAAGTCGATTGGTATATAAGTATGTTACCAGGAAAATTATGCACTATGTTGGTTTTGAAAAATATTTTTCTATGAAATGATGCTGTAAATGCTTGAAAGTATTCTGTTCTTTTTCATAAAATATGTCAATGGTTAAATGATTCTCAAGAATCCTATGCTTCAAACAGTAAAGATGTTTACTGATCAAAGCTAAAATTTGTTTGTCATCGAATGAATAATGAAAATGTTATCAATATCCCATTTATTACTAGAGATTGTCCTGTCTATTACAGTGTTTATAAAAACCTTAGAAATGAACGCTTTTTAACGCGATTTACCCAAGTTTATCAGGAAAGCTAACCGAGTTAATAAACAAAAAGCATATCGACCTACTACCATGAAAGGTGAACAAGGAACATTATTGTTGAGTTTAAACCTATGTCTCGTTTATTACACTAAGAGTTTAAACATCATTAACACATGTAAAACCATTTCAATTGGTAACTTTTCAAAACGTTATCATGAACTGTGAACATCCGACCCATTTTCGTAATTGGTTTAATAAGGTCATCAACGGACCAAATGACATATTCTTTCTGCATCTCTTTGTCATTTCTCAGCTTCACTCTTTTCCACTGTTGAAATACTACTTTTACACAACTCTCTGACACCTTTTCTAGTAAATCTTTGAAGTTAATCTGGTTATCTTCGTACATTACGATTATTGTTTGCGGAGGAGAATCGACTCTAGAGTAATGTGTATAAAAAAGAATTACACCACTTAAATTCACTACTGGCCCTCCCCATCCCCCGCACACATCAACAAAGGTTTGATTGATGATCATCATTTCTTAGATTTACGACTAATATCAGGCAAAAAGGGAATAAAAGCATACTTGGTATCAATTTGAATAAGCCATGTTTTGGCAAAAGGGAGTTTGATATATCTCCGTAATGCTTTAAACCAAGCGAGACATTACATACTAGTAGTTATGGATCCATGAAATCCCACTGTGAAATAATTGACTAAATCATGAGGTAGAGTGGTACTTCAACTTGCAGAAAACTTGCCAACAGCAAAAAGTTTCCACGCTGGTCAGCCTGCTCCGACAGCACAGACTGACATGAGCTGATACTTTTTGCAGATGTATCAAACCCCTTTCCACAGAGCGTGTCTCAAATATAAATTACAGCAGAATAATCACAGGAATTTGACATTCTATAATGAAAATATATGATTAAATATGAAAAAAATACTCCCCTATATATAAAGAAACACAAGGAATGCAACGCCTCGATTACCGGCGACAACACAAAAATGCCTTACCCACCCAAAATCACCAACGAAACGAAGAGTGATCACAATTTCCTTTACCCTAGTAACAGATAACACCAAAATGTACCTGCGACATTCGGCGATCCTTAAGTAGACACCTTTTTACCGGAGATATCCGTCATTTTTTACAGCTTTTTTGACAATTACAAGCCATCGAGGAGGCCATTCGCTGACGTCACTATTTTGTAAGGCCCGCAGAAAATATTATTTTCGTTTTCATTATTATTTTCGTTTTAAAATATATTTATGTACATCGCATGATACTACATATTTTTCTAGAAGTAACTATCAAAAATATTTGTCGGTATTCTTTTTTAAAGAAAAGATATTTCACTTGTGTGAATAGGGAAAAACCCATCAGGGGACGTAACTCTGTTGACATTAGCCTTATTCGACTGGTCATTTTTCGTGAAGCACGGAAATGACAATATCAACCCTTTAACAAACAATCCCTGGTTTACACGACCATGAAGAAGAAGCCTTTGGAAAACATAGTGGGAAAAGAAAATAAACTGATGGTTACCAGCATTTTATGCTTTTCCCAAAGTCTTTTCTACTCTATCACTGACATAATCCGTCATTTGATCAATTTGTCGTCTGCAAATATTTTCAATTTGGTTTAGTCTAAAATTTTATTGTTTGGTAAAGAGTTAAGCTCCGCCTACCTTTAAGGTGTTCGTTTCGTGCTGCACAAACTTTACTACGATTTGAGAGTGTAAGGTTTGTGCTTCACGAAAGTTTAAAAGGTCAGAAAAAAGTGTGATGTAGGTTGCAAAACTTGGGGGGGGAAAAGGAATCTCTAGAAAATGTTTACTAATGCAGAATCTAGGGATCTGAGTCAATAAAAACTCTCACGGGGATCGAATCAATGAACATGTTCACGATCGAACGGCCGGAATTGAACCAAACACTGTATATAACGTTTACAAATCAAGCGATTTGAAAAGAATTTCAAAAAAAAAGGGTATAGAAAAAATAATACTGTTATTTTTGAGAGAGAGAGAGAGAGAGAGAGATCTACGAACCAAAAAACATTATTGATGCCATATGATTTACAGCCAGAGAGAAAAGAGCGGGAGACCTACGGAGATAAAGAAAGATAGATCTGCGGAAGAAACCTGAAAATTAATTTAACATTATTGATTTCCCTTCCAAGTGATTCCAGAGACAGACAGACAGACAGAGAGGGCGGACTTATTTTCATACTATAGCAAACAGAAAAAATTGAAAGAGTTAAAAATAAAAATCTTACAGGTGTAAGGAACAGGTCTATTATAAGCGAGACAGGTGTGAACAACAACCTTTTAGTGTGAAATTTGTTGTATATAAACAATGACAGAGTAAATAAATAGCCCTTGATTTAAGAAAACCATTACGCAAAGTTAAACTAATTATTCCAATATGCAAAATAGGCCTTGTTTCAGTATGTTGTGACTCTAGAGTCGAGTTTATGGAAACCAAGGTAAAAGCGCATGCGCTGCATTATACACTATAGTTTTATCGTGAACTCAGCCACAACATTTACTGCGGGCCTAATGTAGTGACGTCAGCGAATGGCCTCCTCGATGGCTTGTAATTGTCAAAAAAAGCTGTAAAAAATGACGGATATCTCCGGTGAAAAGGTGTCTACTTAAGGATCGCCGAATGTCACAGGTATTTTTGTGTTGTTGCTGGTAATCGAGGCGTTGCATTCCCTGTGTTTCTTTATATATAGGGGAGTATTTTTTTCATATTTAATCATATATTTTCATTACAGAATGTCAAATTCCTATGGAATAATGAAAGGGGACACTCGTATACATATAATCAACGAGACCCTTTTATAAATCCCTGTTTGCAACATAGTTTCCGAAACGTAACCTCGGAATCATCATATTTACGTCATAATCAGACACAACATTCATTAAAATCAACAGGATTTTAACAGCCAAACAGAATCAAAGGTTAAAAAAAAGTTAAATTACATGATTTTGATATATTTTGACATGATTGATATCTAGGGCTCGTTTATTATGACTCGTTTATTACTGTTTAAAAATATGAATCAGCTTCTTCGTTATATTTTGGAAAGGTCAAGCGTACTTGCCAACAGAGATTCTTTGCACATACCCTGCACGTCATTTCTGGTCCCTAATCTGCATTTATTTACATTTCAGAGTTGGGTGCATATATTTTATTGGGAATCTTTGGCAAGACTTGTTTATTACTGCATAATTATTACGGTTCGACTTTCATGAGTTCTACCTCTTTTTCCCAATGTGTTGAAAAATGGTAATCGTGTTAAATGCAAGTCTCTAAGGGAGCTATCTGTTTGATTTAATGGAATGAAATCGGATTTTTCTAACGAATCTAGGGTACCTATTGAGATTGTCCCGTTTATTACCGAGAATTGGCATCACAACTGAGTCGTTATATTTTTTAGCGTTCCTCATATTCTGTTAGTTTTTTTTTTACAAGTAGCTAGGCTTCCAGGCTTCCATCAAAACTTTGCTTATAAAGGTTATTTACCCCGAAATACTCCTTTTAATTGGTGGCATTAGACTACATCAAAATGATTATTTTTGGCGACATGACGATATCAGGGGACAAACTACACATAACATGCATGGGTGTAGATTGGAAGGCCTCAGGAAGGGCATGATACATCTGAATTTTGTCTTTGCATGTTATAGTTGGTAATTTCGCTTACAATTGTCCCCTGGAGGTCATGAATCTTTTCTTATTCTTCATTAAAAGTACGGCGACATTGAATGGTCAAACAAATTGAGAATGTGTCAAAAGCATGACATCAAACATGAGGCAGGTGCCTGTGACGGTTTACAATTTATATGATTTTATTGCAGCAGTGATTCTAAACCTTTATTTGCTTTATTTTAACGGTAAAGAATCCATAAGAATCCATGAGAGTCGAGTCAGGTGTGAATTTAAAGGAGCATCTTAAAGAACCGCGTCTTCGAACATTTTAAATACACTGTAGGTTATTAAAGTCATTTAGAACTTTGAGACGCATACACTAGCACAACACTTTCAATAAAAAGGAAACCTGCGTTTTAGGTCACAACAGCATAGCGAGTCCGTAGCGAACTTGTAGGGCAGAACCATTTTCTTCCAACATTCTAGCTTCATTCTCAGTTTAGATTCAGAAACTTGCATAACTTCTGATGGCTAAGCCGATCAGAACTTGCTTTACTTTAGTGTTTAGAAAATCCTCTAGGATTAGACTGAAAAATGTATTCAGAATTTCTTAAAACATCTTTCACATTATATAATGAAAATTACATAGAAGCGGAGGACATTTTTCAGCATCATGAAAATGTTTCCGAATAAGACCTTTATCTGAAGATGAAGTAATAAATAGCATCAAAAATTTAAATAGGGGTAAAAGTCCAGGCTCTGATGGAATAGGATCTGAATTTTATAAACATACAGTTTTAGATGTTGCACCGTTACTAACAAAAATATTTAATAGAGTATTTGATAAAGCAGTGTTTCCGAAGAAATGGGGGGAGAGTCTTATTTGCCCAATCTATAAATCTGGATCCAGAGATAAAGCTGAAAATTACAGAGGAATATCATTGCTAAACACAATGTATAAAATTGTGTCTAGTATAGTTAGCAATCGTCTCTATATTTGGGCAGAAGAAAATAACAAAATAGATGAAGGCCAAGCGGGTTTTCGAAGAGGATATTCTACTATTGATAACATATTTACACTTCAATCCATTGTACAGAAATATCTATCAAAATCGGGGGGGAAGATTATATTGTATATACATTGATTTTAGTAAAGCATTTGATAAAATAAAACATGAAAAGCTATTTCAATCTATGAGCAACAAAGGCATAGGGGGCAAATTTTATCGCTTTTTAAAACTCAGTTATGCAAATCATATCTCCGCGGTAAAGACAGAAAACGGCATTACAGACTTTTTCAACTGCAATATTGGAACAAAACAGGGAGATGTAAGTAGCCCAATAATTTTTTCTCTTTTTATAAATGACCTAAATGAACTACTGCGTGAAAAATGTGGCCAGGGAATATTTATAAACTTCCGGAAATATTAAGCTTAATGTTTGCAGGTGATGTGGCATGCTGTGCAGATACAGCTAATAGGCTACAAAAACAAATAAATGTAATAGAAACCTTCTGCTCAAATACTGGAATGGAACTAAACTTGGGAAAAACTGAAATCATTGTCTTTAGGAAAGGAGGGTATTTACGTAACTACGAAAAATGGTTTTACAATAACAAACGGATACAGACACATCGCTTTATAAATACATGGGCTTACTATTCACACCAATGTTATCCTGGACATCTGCCAAAATTAAACTAGCATCACAAGCACAAAAAGCTATTCAAAGTATAAAGAATTATGAAATTAAAAATGGTTACCTATTACATACCGAAAGTTTTAAACTCTTTGATTCTATGGTAAAATCCATACTCTGTTATGCCTCTCAGATATGGGGCTATGAGTACTGTGAAGTAATTGAATCTGTGCATATTAATTTCTGCAAAAAATTACTTGGATTAAACAGTTCTGTAAATAATTGCATGGTACTAGGGGAATGCGGCAGATACCCATTAAGTGTTACATACCAATTCAGTTGTATCAAATACTGGTGCAAAATTATTCACATGGAAGACAAAAGATACCCAAAACAATGCTACAATATGTTGAAATCATTAGATAATATGGGTAGAATTACATGGGTAAGCAGAGTTAAAAATCTCTTATTCGAAAATGGATTTGGAATAGTATGGATCACCCAAAATGTTGGAGATTCCAACAGCGTTTAAAAGATTGTGCACAGCAAAATTGGACTGCAAAAGTAAATAATTCAAGTAGATGTCAATTTTATAAACATTTTAAATCACTTTTAACCCCAGAAAAATATCTTAATATGAATATAAAATTTGCTATTAGAAAGTCACTCGCTAGATTTAGCTGCTCTGGCCATAAACTCAGGATAGAAGTGGGGCGACACAACAATATACCACAAGATGAGAGAAATTGTATTTATTGTTTGGAACATCACCAGATTAGGATTATTGAAAATGAAGAACATGTATTTTTCAAATGCCCCAAATACAATGATTTGCGAGTAAAATATTTATTCACATGGTTCAAGGGCAGAGTAAATGATCAAAGTCTTTACAATCTTATGAGTCAGACCAATGAGAGGAAAATTAGACTGTTAGGGATATATATATTCACCACCTTCTAATAAAATCTGAACAAACAACACTTACCCAATAAAGACAAAAGCTTTAAGTTGCTGTATTATAATCATCAGTTATGAATTAATCTGAAAATATAAATGAAAATAAACCACAAAGAATCTTGCCTGAGATTGATAGTAAGATCCTAAAACTCTGTGCTACACTTCTAAATATTAGAACTATCCTCGGAGGTCCTTGAGTCGTTACCCTAAGACTTTGACCCGATTTCGAAACTGTCATCAACAAACTTATGTAACAAAACTTTGCTTACCTCAAAAACAAATCATTTTCCTTTTATTTCCGAGCATCCGCTTTAAGTTACATAAAAAAGTATCCCTCTCCGGTTAAAATGTAAGTTAAGAGTGTTTAGCAGCCGCCATTTGTCGGGTAGGTCCTAGGGTCGTGACGTCATATAGTATTAATATTTCGGTGCCCTGGAGTGAGCGTTAGAGTAATATGTATAGGATTTAAGGCCACATGTATGCTTCTCTTGAAGTGTAAACTGTACTTAAGAACTTTTCAGCTTCTTCAAGGGGATTAAATGGGTTTTTTTTTTTTTTTTTCTGTTTTTTGAATGAAATTTAGGACGTTTGGCAAGTTCAACTAGTTGAAAGGAACATGAACGAAAGAAATATCTGAAATTGTCTTCTATAAAAGCAACAGCTAAAAATTTAAACAATGAAAACAAAGAATGGGAATCAAAACTGTATTATTGGCAGTGGTGGCACTTGAATGTATCTCCTCTTCTGACGACTCTTACAGGTGTGCAGTACTTTAGGTGTACCCAGTGCTGACAAGAATCGCATTGTGCCCATGAAGTGAATACTAGTGAAACACAGTTTTTCAATTCTTTTGGCTGAAATCTTCCACATTTACAGCACAGCTCAGAAGGGTCAATTTCAGAGTCAGTTTCTGTTTCACTTTCAGATGTTACAACATTAATGGTGGAGGGACCGGGTTGATAAGTATTTGTTGTTGTAGAATGTAGTTTTTTGGGTTTAATTGCTTTTTCAAATCTTTTCACCGTATGGTTTGATGTGACAACATCTTTAGAACAACACTTTTTACTCTTTTGCTTGCTTTCATGATCTTTCATTAACTCATGGATGTTTCCTGATATTTCCTTACCCGAAACAATTTTACTCATTGTGTTTCTTGGAGCTTTCCCCTTTTCACTCTGAACTAATTTCAGTTTTTTTTCCTTGGAAAGAAGACGCTCTTCATAAAACATATCATCAATATTGTCAACATGGTCTCCTTTTTCATCTATTGGTAGTGAACCTGACGAAGCAATTATTCCACCTTCTACAGTCTCTTGGCTATCCTGAAGACTTTGATGATACTGAAATACTTCAGCTGGTTTTAAGTTTTCTCCTGGGACAGCTTCAGGATTGAATGGGAATATACCAGTGCGTCTAAAACCAGCCTGGATATTCTCTGCACAAAGAGCTGTAGTATACACATTACAGGCTATCTTGCATATGTTGTATCGAGTAATGGTTGACGAAGACTCACGGATAAGTTTATGGCAGCTGGCATTGTATATTCGTTCAAATGGGCCATAACAGGCAACATCCATGGGTTGAAGAATATGACTTGTATGTGCAGGTAAAACAAATATGATTATTCCTTTCAGGATAGCCCATTCAGTTAAGTCTAAAGAAATGTGAGACCGATGCCCATCCAGGAGAAGAAGAACCTTCTGGTTGTCACGCCCTGGTACAAACTTCAAAAAGTGATTCTCTAAGTAATCCCTGAAGATTACCCCATTGGACCACCCGGTTTCGCTAACAGTAGCACTGACTCCACATGAACCACCATCTAATAATTCTTGTCTCATCCTTTTCCCAGGAAATACAAGAAAAGGTGGAATGGCAACTCCGCTAGCACTTCCGCCTCCTATGACAGTGATTGTCTTCCCTCTACCTCATGTTACAGCCTGAGGACAAAATTCTGAACCGGCTATAACGTGAGGTGGTTTATGGTCGACAGATATTCCTTTTTCATCTACATTATATATCAAGTGTGGTTTATCTAATAAGTCATGTTTAATCAATGTATCTTTCAAGTTAATAAAATACTCTGCTACAATTTCTTTTGATGCCGTCTTTGCTCTTACATGTTCCAATCCCCTAGGTTTTAGAACTTTCAACTCTGGCCATCGTTTTAGGAAACCTCTCATCCATTTCATTGTAAAGGGTGTATTTACCGTACGTTTTCCAAGATGAATAACATAATCACTTGCAATGTTCACACATTCCTGCCTTGTGTATCCATATCCGTAAGATGCCATGGTCTTGAAATGCTTTACTAGGGTTGCCTCTTTATAACAATCTAAAACTGGAGTTTTTCCAAACACTGCTGTATCTGCATTTACTTTTCCAAAAACCCTGTCTCTTAAGGTAGTGTCTGGTACATTACATATAATGGAAGCTTTTCTGACAGACAAGCGTTCTTCCTTTACTAATCTAAAAGCATTTATCATCCTGCTAGGTGAGTACAGCATGTACTTGTGCTTCATAGGTATTGGATTTATCTGCAAAAAGAGTAAAAGAATCTTTTTATGCTTTTTTCCCTTTTCTGATTGAATTTTTAACATGAGTTAGTCATCATTTTCACTGCAGACGTAATGTACTGAATAAATGTACTCAAAAAAAAAAAAACCAGAATGAAGTCCATATAACAGTCTTATAGGCCTTAATTTTATTCATACTAAATATCAGTCCACTATCACTCATCAGATTGGTCAACAATTTCGTTTCTTTAGATATAAGACACCTTGATATAAAAACTAACAATTTCAAAATAATGCCCTTAAAATTTTATGAATATAACAATTGGGCCCTGGAAATTATTCATAGCTTGACAGGTGCAGTAGAAGAAATGTTGCAAAAATACAATTTTTTGCGTGTAAAAAAATCCATGGAAATGTGTGAAAAAAGGGACATAAGAAAATTTGAACATTTTTCCAACTTTTTTGAAAATATCATTGCTAAATTACCTGTTTATGTCGCATCTTTGGCCGGTATCGGGAATCGAACGTAGAAATCGTAGTACAGCGTTTCCCACGGTCAGCGCATGCGCAAAGTGAAATCTCGCGTAGAACGTGATAAAAATAAAAACATAACGACTCAAGGACCGTAACGATTCAAGGACCTCCGACGATATATCCATATTAAAACTATCCATATTGCAGACGACAAAAATAAAAGCGACACAAAAATTGGAATGTTTTTTAAAGGGTAAAGATCAGTGTGGGGGAAAAAAAGGAAAATGCTGGTTACCAGCATTTTCTATTTCCTTCCCACAATGCCTCTTTCTCTAGTGTAGTTAAAACTCAGGATTGTGTGGAAAGGGGTCAACAAATGTATTGCAGCGTAACTTTAAAAAGGCTTAATAGCTATAAAATAAATCCATCATCAGACAAATATTGGCCCAAATATTAATAAATTATTACAAGAACTATGAACAACAATAGAATTAGCTAAACCGTAAGAGAAATAACAATTTGTATAAGATTTTTAGAAATACTTATTTGAATATTGATGTTTCCACGCCGTCTTCTGACACATTACTATGTGACGTAATAATCTCCAAACGTGTATAGTTTCCTAGTTATAGAAAGCGCCTAAATAATAAATTAAAGTAGAAAGAAAGCTTCGAGCAGTAAAATAATTAATATTGTAATATATATCACTATATATTAGGTTAATAAATCAAAATAATTTGAATTTTAATATATCAGTGGCTGCAATAAGATTATGATCGAGATTATCTTCGATGAAAATGTAACACAAAATAATGTTGTTTATTTTGAGGGCTGAGTGTGCACAGGCT
Organism: Hippopus hippopus; assembly: GCA_946811185.2. NCBI lineage: Eukaryota > Metazoa > Mollusca > Bivalvia > Cardiida > Cardiidae > Hippopus > Hippopus hippopus. The sequence goes on from OX328100.1 coordinate 36,243,328, forward strand.
ATATGACCTCTGGCCTAATCGTAAATAACCCATTCATAAAAAAAAAAAATTATAACGATTAATCAGATGTTTTCTATCACTACCTCTACTTCAAAAATACCAAAGGACAGTATAATTGCTTACACCGGAACAAAGCAAATGGTCACCGTAGATAGTTTACCATTATGTATATCATTTCGATATTGTATTTGTTCCCAAGTGTCGTATTATGGGCCGGAGGCCTTAAATACTTAAAATGAATAAAATGTTCAAAATGTTTCCTTGTACTCCCTGGCCAATTTCAAACACACTTTACCAAAAAAATGATCCTTTGTTGGTTTTCTCTTACTTATCTTTAAGAGTTCTGTTCTGTTAAATAAAGGAGGGGTGTCCATAAGGCCCTTTTTTGGTCTAGGATAGATTTTTGCCAAAATTTGCTGATTTATACTACTATGTATTGGCTTTCATTTGGTGAAGTATTAAGATGCAGCGGCCATGTCTTCTATGCTATATGCTTAAGAAAAGTGGGTGGGGTAATTTGATATGATATCAGCTTGTAAGACTAAATTGCAATTATCTTCCATTTGAAGCTGCAGTCAATATTCATTCATTCCATGTAGGTACTTACCCTATAAGAGGGTGTTAATGATGCAAACAATTTAATTCATCATTCTCTAGCAATGTAGTTATAATCACTTTTAAGTCGTACCTAAATTTCGCTTATTTTGTCATCTCCAACTTTGCGAAAAACCACAACATAGTTTTATTGTTTTATGGAAAACTACAATATGTTGATATTACATACTAGACATAGTAGACATTCTAAAATTATGAGGAATTTGCTCTGCTACAAACGACACTGGAGTTATCTGCCCTTGAAAAAGTAAAAAATGCTAATTTTCTCATGTTCTAAAGCTAAGCATATTTCCAGTATATTTCAAAGGACTAAACTCACTCAAACCTAATTTGTATAGATATTTGTCAGAAGTAAGAAGAGAACAAGTCATGGCATGGTGACTTTGACTTTTTTCATGGTCGAAGTGAGACCCAGACATCCATTCTATGACTGATAAATGCCCTTATGGGGTTGAATTCACAAGTGTTTAAGTCACAATTTTGGATTTCGCTGTTTTGCAGCATACAAGAATTTTGTAAGCCCATTGGCAACTTTCAATATTGGTGGCATGATAATGAATTACAGTTTGGTGACCTTGACCTTTTTTACACAGACACAATGAGACCCAGAGCTCTTTTCCAGGAATTCAAATTCTCTTGTTGTGTGTGTAATTATTTCCAACCGTATCAAATACGAATAGAAGTACTTTACATTTTACGATTATTTTTCACAAATAAAACCCTTTTACAACATTGTATTTCAATGTAAGAAATTCAGTACTCATCATTTTGATCGTCATGTCATTCAACTCTCATATTTCTCAAAGTTTGCTAAGCACCAAGAATATTTAATTGCATAGGCTTTATGGTTGCAATATTAATGTTATGATTTTTTTACACAATTCAATTAGTATTTTCTATAATGATGTATATGATGTTTGCCTGTTTTCTTTTTACTTTATTTGACAGAGATTTTAGAATGTCAGCTGGCTAGCAATTTAAAAAAGATACTTTAATAAAACTTGTAATGTTCAAAACTTGCCCAAAAAGCTGCTTATGCAAGCCAGTTTAGTACTAAAACAAGTATGTGACTTATATATTGCCGTCTAATGACAGCTTGAAACAATCTTCTTTGTTCCCTGTCAGATTGCTGATAATTCTTTTGGAACTTAACTCCATTCTTGAACAAGAATAGCAAAAAGCTTCCGGATACTTCTTGGTTAGACCTGAAAAGCTAAAATTTAGACCTGCAGCCCATTTCACGTATGCTTTGTGGGATTGTGGTGAGGGGATTGGATTTGCCAGTCCAGACATGTAATACCATCTTTTCGCAGGTACTTTTGCACACCATGGGTAGTATGCAGACGAGCTATATCGTCCATTAGAACAATCCAATAACCTGCAATAGTATACAATCCTTCCTGGGTATCAAGAACCCATTTAAATACTATTGGGCAGTCAGTCTGCACTGGTCAACATTGATAAGCTCATTTCACTTAATCCCAGCTGATTTTACCCGTGGGTAAAAATTAAACAGCCTCCATAATGGCCATTTTCAGCAATGATGGCTATATGAAATCTGAACATCGGCATTCGTCATACCCTAGCAAGCCTGTTTCTTTAGTCTATGCAGTAGCTAGGCTCATCTGTAAAGTGTAGTTCAGGTCCACCTAGCTTGGTCAAAGGCCCACTCATACCCTAGCTGCGAGAAGAAAGAGTCTGTTCTGGTGAAAACCACTTTTGTTCAACCATGGGTGGATAGTTTGCACGGGTATATATACTGCAAGTTGAAGCGGAATATGAAACCGCCTTGCTGTCACAAAATGCAGCAAGCCTTCAGCAGTTGTCAACTGCAGAGGTGTGGACCACTTTTGAAACCTTGACAGTAAATGAATCATGCCAAGGGCAACATTAACATCATGATGAGAAGCCCTTTCCTTTATCTTTTAAGATGAAGTGATGATTGAATGCCTTACACTCATTGCGTACATCTAATGTAACTTGGGGCTATAGCTTCAATTCTCACTCAAAACGCTGGGTTTTCATGGGAGTTCCTTTGGCAAAGGGCTTCAGAGCCCAGCATAGTACTACTGGTGAATTCTTCAAAAGAAATGAAAGAGTGGGCTGTCACCCATATGTCAGAAATATTGTTAAATGATGGGTACAAAAACATTCAAACAAACAAACGTAGCATTTAAGACCATGATACTTATTGGGTTCATTATTTCCTTAGCTTAAACGAACATTTTCCCCCGTCATAAAAACATAATCTTATTACTATACTTATTACATGTACAGTTGGGACCATCTATATAATTATATCACTGAATCATATTAAAGAAAAAAAACTAACACATGTACATACACATATACATGCAATTAGCTCAGGCAAAGTTGAAAATCATGTCTGAAATATTTGGTGCTTAGCAAATTTTGAGTAGTATATATACTCTGTTTCATTGTGTAATGGCCATTTAGCCTACACAACGACATAAAAATGTCTCTGCATATTCAGATATGTGATGTAAGGTCATTTCATTATTTTATCTAGTCAGTTCTTGTCACAAAGTTTATCAAACTGTCTCAATGTAGCCAAATGATCTCAGCAGTCAATCTCTTTTTTTTTTTTTTTTAAAAAGATATTCAACTTGACTAGTATGATACTGATTACTTCTAGAGGTACGTTAAAACATTTTTTCAGGATAGGTTTAGAAACCTTAGACTATCCGTCATGGTATACTTACGTAACTGAATATTTGAATTTTGTAATAATTGTCTCGCATACTTGCTTTAGCAACTTTCTAGGTTTCTTTGTGTTCATATTCCTATTTATAACACCCCCCCCAAAAAAAAGGTGTTATTTTTTTCTTTCATCAAACTATTTGACAAAGCGTGATTTCTTTTCAACAAAGGTCTAATTCACTTTATCATCAATCTGACATTCAGTGCTGAAGAGATTGCTGATGCTGTTTCAACAAAGAAAAGGCATGCAATGGCAATATCTCAAAAGATGTATAGAAATCATATCAAGCCAAAACATTATTTTTTATCAATAGGACTAAAAGGGCGTTCTAGGTCTAACTATAAGATCGACAAAATGTCAAAGTCAACAAGCTGAGAGTCAGTATAATATGCTGTCATATCCCAGGAATAAATCGTATATGCATTAATACAATGTTCATTCCCAATACATTACCAGTATTTTGACTTGAGAAATGCTTGTTTGAGCTCTTTGGGAGAATTTATATTCATCGAGTAAAGCGTGTGGGTCTTACTTTGACATTGAAAAACGTCAAGGTCACCAAGCCTACATTCACTTTATACCTAATCCTGACTAACATCTGCATAGCTTAGATTTGAATGAATCCAATGAAATGTATTAACCCTGAACTGCTAAGTGGGACTCAGTGACCTTTTGCTGACAGTGTAGATCAAGATCAGACTGCACAGAACGTGCAGTCTGATTTTTGATCTACACTGTCCGATACGGAGATATTTTTCTCAAATAGACAAGTTTGAAATAGCATTACTCGGGTTTTTACTGTCAGCTTGAAAGTTTCATTTAACTTATTTAGCAGGACAACAAGAAGAGAATAAGAATTTCTGGAATAGAGCCCTAGATCTCATTCTGACCATGAAGAAAAGGTCAAGGTCACCAAACTATAATTCAGTATCATGTCACCAATATTGAAGGTTGTCAATGGGCTTACAAAATTCTTGTATCCTCGAAATGTGAAATCCTTAATTGTGATCTGAAAGTTTGTGAACTCAACCCTAGAAACAGAATTATCAGTCATGAATTGGAGCCCTGGGTCTCACTTCGACCTTGAAAAAGGTCAAGGTCACCATGCCATGACTTGTTCTCTTCTTATTTCTGACAAATATCTATACAAGTTAGGTTTTAGTTAGTTTAGTCCTCTGAAATATACTGAAAATATGCTTAGTTTTAGAACATGAGAAAATTAGCATTTTTTTACTTTTTCAAGGGCAGATAACTCCAGTGTCGTTTGTAGCAGAGCAAATTCCTCATAATTTTAGAATGTCTACTATGTCTAGTATGTAATATCAACATATTGTAGTTTTCCATAAAACAATAAAACTATGTTGTGGTTTTTCGCAAAGTTGGAGATGACAAAATAAGCGAAATTGAGGTACGACTTAAAAGTGATTATAACTACATTCGCTAGAGAATGGTGATTTAAATTGTTTGCATCATTAACACCCTCTTATAGGGTAAGTACCTACATGGAATGAATGAATATTGACTGCAGTTTCAAATGGAAGATAATTGCAATTTAGTCTTACAAGCTGATATCATATCAAATTACCCAACCCACTTTTCTCAAGCATACAGCATAGAAGACATGGCCGCTGCATCTTAATACTTCACCAAATGAAAGCCAATACATAGTAGTATACATGAGCAAATTTTGGCAAAAATCTATCCTAGCCCAAAAAAGGGCCTTATGGACACCCTTTCTTTGTCACAAAAGCTGAAAACTGGCGTAAACTTGAAACTCCTTAGACGTTTGGACCTGTATTACATACTGATTTCGTCACTTTTCCTCAGGTTGAATTCAAAATAGCCTACCAGCGGCTATTTTGAATTTACAACATCTGTTTTTTCGCTTGTGTTGGAGGTAATAGTCATCTACAAGTTAAACGGAAATAAAGAAAAACTTCATAGATACATAATCCTATAAAGGTCTTGGTTAATTCTCTCAGCCTTTTTTTTTTTTTTGGTTCAAGTGTGTGTAAGGATGTTTTAATTGATAGGCCCAAAATCTACTTTGGGTGCGATGCTTTAAATAGAAGAAGTAAAGTTTACAAATTCCTGTCGCCATTCATACCTTGAATGTGTTCTTATCAAATAGACCTCTTACCTTTTGCAGAGAGTGTAGATCAAGATCAGACTGCACAAAACCTGCAGTCTGATCTTGAATCTACAATGTCCGATAGGGAGATATTTTTCCCAAAAAACTTTTTGAAATAACCAAATTCAGGACTTAACTCTCGACCTCATTTAAGTTCTTTAACAGGTGAAAGGTTGAGATCCGAAGCTTTGATATTTTGGTTTATTTTATAACCATATGTCCATATGTGAATGTATGAAGACCATTCGATCTATATCCTGAGTAAGACTGAAAGTATTTTAAAATTAGAGAATTTCAGATAACGAAAAAAAAGTCTTCCGTTCAAACCGTACACATAATTCTTAGAGCATTTGCTTTCGCTATGAAGCATTATGTAAAAGACATCTATCGCATTACTGAGAGAAAAGATCGTGGAATTAAGAGTTACTAGTTACCAATATTTTCCCTTTTTTTTTCCCACAACATTTTCAAAATCCTTACGCCTCAGGATCGTTAAAAGCAGAGCCCGTGTAGCTAAGGCGGTAGCGTACAGGACTTGAGAATAGGGGGTTGCTCTTTTGATCCCTGGCTCGGCCAATTTCTTTCCGAGGGTTGATTATAGTCGTTGCGACAAAATTTATTCCTCTCTCACCGCTGACCATTGTTTCGACGATGGTAATGTGGGAAAGCAGCCAGTGGCTTGAAAAGAATATTGTGTACTAGTACAAATACTAGTAAAAGGGACTCTTGGAAAGCATGGGTAGGTGTAGTGGCTGCCGCGATGTAACTAAAATAATGTTGAAAACGTAGTTAAACACCATTCAATCAATCAATCAGGGTCGTTTAAACACGGGAATATTGCGTAAAGGGGCAATCAATGACTATATTTAGTACCCTTGCCAAGTTGCTGTTGCCATACTTGGCCGGTTTTTTTTTTTTTTTTTTAATTATTATTATTATTATTTACTTTTCCTTGCTTTGCACGTTTGGACCAGCGGTCATTTGGTTAGTGCGTGTACTGGTACATTTACGACCCTTGGAGTAAAAAGAAGAACAAATTATAACAAATCTAATTATTTAAACACGTACTTGCTTTGACAACATTCGATCGGCTTGCCGCGACACCGTTGCAATATTTGACCAATGTATGTTGTTGACCAGCGGTCGTTCGGTTAGTACTTTTACACTAATTATCGGCAGGTGGGTAGAGTCATTTCGCCTCTAGCACTCTTCTGCATATTTGGTAAAAAAATAAACAAGTCTCGCGAGACAGCGCTATATTATTACGTCAGATACCGTTGTCTGCGCGTGTCATATTCCTCGAAGATTAGAACTGTCTATAATGCATCACTATCCTGTAGAGGTTAAGTATTAATACGTATGGTGGCATATTTCTGCCGCGAGATACGAGATAGCTGTTGCGATAATATAAGAGAACTTTCGTGATAAAACAAAGTTTCCTGGAAATATTATCTAGATATTAAAATTTTTCACGATAAAAATATCGCGATAATTCTAACTGTTATCATGATTTTATTTTGCTTTCGTGCCCATAACTGACATTCACGGTATCTATAATTAGATACGGTTTCGGAACATCTTCGTCTACAACCTTATGAATTCTTCTTTTCCCTGAATGGTTTTAAAGTTGTTCGTAGGGGGCATTTCGAGTCGTGTTTGTGATTTTACAGACTTCTGTTCTTTTCGAGCCTTGTCAGAATTTACCAATTAAGCTACAACTGTTAATAACTCGAATTTGTACTTACTGCAATCTTGTGGGGTAAAAAACTATCGAGTTAATCCAAATGATGAATTTTCTATTTATAGACATGTATCGAGCAACGGATAGAGCTATCACGATAACTTTATCTCGAATGTCAGCTTCGTGCACGATTGAGAAATTTTGCATTAAAATATTAAGTTTATCGTATGGTGGCATATTTCTGCCGCGAGATACGAGATAGCTATCATGATAATTTAAGAGAATTATCGTGATAAAACAAAAAAATTCACGATAAAAATATCGCAATAATGCTAACTCTTATCATGATTTTTTTTTGCTTTCGTGCCCACAACTGACATTCATGATATCTATAATTAGATACGGTTTCGGAATACCTTCGTATACAACCTTATGAATTCTCCTTTTCCCTGTACGGTTTCAAAGTTGTTCGTAGGAGGCATTTCGAGTCGTCTTTGTGATTTTACAGACCTCTGTCATTCGGGCATTGTCAAAATTTACCAATTAAGCTACAATTGTTAATTAATGATTCGAAATTTTACTGACTGCAATCTTATTAAAGGGTGACTCCACACCAAAATTTTCATTTCAAAATCGGATAAAACGACACTAGAGTATGTTAACAAAAATCTTGTTAGCGTTCTGTGATGTTTACTCCACGAGATATAGAGGTTTAAACTTTCTGATTTTCACCTGTGTGAAAGTCGCTAATTGAAAAAACCGTGACTTCCGGTAGTTTGCCGTGATCTCACAAGTGTGAGAAGATAATTATAGTCGCTATATATGAACTAACACAGAAAATTGAGAAAACTGCATGATATTTATAAAGATATAAATCGCTATTTCACGTTTCAATCACTTGTGTACTGCAGAGTTTCAATCTCTATAGACCCGTCACACCAAACTAGGTCTTACAACGTCTTAACACGTCCTGACATAATCGGAAAACGGGTTACGGTCGGGGATGAACGTATAATTTTGGCCTGATAATGGCTGAAGCCCCTATCTCACCAAACCTATTCCCAGAAAGTCTTAACCCGGTCAACAAAATCGAAAAACTGGCTGGGATAGGACATGTAATTTCGGTCGGTAAAATGCAAACGCACTGCAGGTTATTGCCCGACCGCACTGCGTCTCTAATAGGATCGAAGTACAGCAGTTCCGTTCGTAGTACGTCCATCTCGCTTTAAGTACGTTGTTACTCCGTCTAATCACAGGACGGGATGGATGGCAAAAAATTTTGAGCAGGCTCAAAGTTCTGGAGCTCCCTTCGTAAAAGGATACTAATACGCCCACTTCGTCTGAAGACAGTTTCAGTCCGATCAGCAAAAAAATTCGGAACAGAGTGAGAACGAGTTTGGCGTGACGGGGGTATATCGCTCTTACATCTACAATCATAGGAAAGAAATTTTGAATGAATTAGCTTAGTGGAGAAAGTACTTATAAAAAAGTGAATAGTTATTCTTCTGGTAACGAACATAAATATTTTGAAATTTATTTCTTGATGTTATTTCAATTGTACCACTACCTAATCAACGAGTTGTAATAGATAAATATAAAAAAAGAAATAATAAATCAAGATATTTGAATCATGCCAAAATTCTCTTCTGCTAGGTCGTAGAAGGAAGAAGGAACATTGCAATGTGAAAAGGAAATCATTCGAGTTAATTTCTAAGGCTGTTTCTACCAAATATAGGACACCGTCGACCATTTAACGGTCTACAAATCCTGCGCAGTCTGATCTGGATCTACACCATCAGTGTCAGCATTTTACATGTCTCCTTCAGCTTGGAAAGAATTAAAAGCCTTGATCTGCCTTAGAAATCTTATCCTCTCTTTAACATTCACGAACAACATTAAATCCAGCACACATCCTGAATTTGCTGTTAAAGTTAAAAAAAAAATTTTTTCACTCGATCTTCATTTATTTTCCTACGTGCTTTTTTTTCATAATCTCAAATTTGTTTCTTTCATCAACAACAACGTTAAAAGATTGTCTGAATTGCCTCCTGCCTTCCTGTCCTCCATATCATGCAGTAAACATTTTTGATCGTCTGCAAAATACAGGGTCAGTCCATTTCCATAATACTGAGACATGTAAGGCGTACAATTTAAAAGGAAATACCAACGTGGACAAAAACTGTTTAACTGTCTTCTCCCGTGTTTCTCCCTGTAATCATATACGAGATAAGAGATGCTGACCATGAAAATGCAGCGTAAATTAAAAATTTATAACTGCGTACAAACTTTACACAAAATTTTAGTGCGCCAACCTTTTATTTTCACGACCATATTGAACCCTTTTTCGTAAATAATGGAATTTGGAATTTTACGCAGGTTGAATGGATAAGTCGTACGTCATAACTTTTGTATTTTCTTCATTCATACGATCTTAAATCAAAAAAAAAAAAAAACCGCATAATCTGCTTGTCGAATTTCTTTTCTAACTACTCTCTCTCTCTCTCTCTCTCTCTCTCTCTCTCTCTCTCTCTCTCTCTCTCTCATGAAAGAGATAGATAATCAACAGTGAATTTACCATTTATTGCTTGCCTCATTTAAATTTCTGTGGGGCCCCAAGGCTGCTGAGCGCGACTCAATGACCTTTTGCGAACAGTGTATATTAAGATCAGACTGCACAGAACATGCAATCTGGTCTTATGTACAGTGTGCAATGCGGAAACATCTATTTTTGTTTCTTCAAAAACTAGCACTATTCAAAATTTTGCAATCGGCATGAAGGTTTATTTAACCTTTTGAGGATTAATGGTAGATCTGATATTAAGCCATGTCATTTAGTTCAGACAGACAGACAGACAGCAGACTGACAAATAAATAGTCATCTCCTGGCTCGAAATAGGGCTTAAACTGGGCACCCGGCATACGATAGGGATTTTTGTGACGAAAAAAGTCGCCTCCTGACATGAGGGAGGATAAGGCTGAGAAAAAATAAGTACACAGAAGCCGAAATAAGAGTGGCATCACATCCGGCTTATCGAACATTTCACAAACTCGCACAGGTGTGCAAACCACATCTTCGCTTAAAAGTCTCTTTCTACTATAGACATTGAAATGCGGTTTTTCTATTTTAAGATGGTTTTCATTTAAGGATTCATATATCCAAAAAAGAGATTTTGGCTGTAGTTGCCCTTTAAGTCAAAACTACCGAGTTCATCCAAATGATGAATTTTCTATTTATAGATATCGAGAAACGGATAAAACTATCACAATAATTTTATCTCGCATGTCAGCTCCGAGCACGGTGGAGAAGTTTTGCGATAAAATATTAAGTTTATCGTGATATTTTTATCATGAAACTTTTCACGATCTTGATAAGATTTCCAGGAAACTTTTAATTTATCGCGATAATTTACCAAAATTATCATGATAGCTATCTCGTATCTCGTGGCAGAAATATGCCACCATATTATCGTGATATTTTTTTCATGAAACTTTTCACTATCTCGATAAAATTTCCAGGAAACTTATATTTATCGCGATAGTTTTCTAAAATTATCATGATAGCTATCTTGTATCCCGTGGCAGAAACATGCCACCATAAATACGCGGTGCGTAAACAATTAACTCTGCAGCAATCAAATCTAGCAATTATCAAAACAATTTAGCGGTGCTCAGGAAAAGAGAACGATTACTGCATCCCCATGATGCATTATGACAAGCAAGTCATCACATTGTAATGTATCTATAAAACTTTTTTTGTCTATTAAAATAAAAAGGTTTCGACCAAGGTCAGCCTGCGCGAACTGCACAGGTTGACCTGTTCCGATACTTTTTGCAGATGCAGTAACCCCCCCCCCCCTTTTTTTTTTCACGAAGCATGGCTCATCTATATCCGGCAGAGGACTGTTCTTGTTGGGCAGCGGACCATTTTTTTTTTTTCTTAATATTGTTGCAAAAATTAGAAATGGCTTTTTATCAGTAGTTCCTCCTTTTTCCACCACTTCTTTTTTTTTACTTGTACTCACATATAATCCTGTTATAATATCGTATATTTTTCAAGACCTTGAAAAATAAAGCGTTTGTAAACGTGGATAACGAAGAAAATATTTGTTTCCAGTTTTTATCCCTTCCGCAGACGGGAAACATTATTTGAGCAGCATTTGATTAGCCGTCCGCAAAATATTTTGTTGTGTTTAAAGTTTTGTCTTTCGGTAAAGAGAAATAAAACAGATCTTGTAGCTACTGCAGTTAAAACAAAGTTTTCCTTTCACTGTCAGGTTCTCACTCATCGATGTCTGAATTAGGCAATAGAAAATACTTTTTTGACGTCAACTTCACAGTTTCTCACCATACATAACGAAAAACTAGCGACATGCAAAGCGAAAAACCTTTCAGAAATTATCAAAAATATTGGTTTGTTTTTTCGTTTGTATCGGAGTTCAACGCCGTTTTAACAGCTTAGGTCATATCACGGCAGTCAGTGTACCTACGCATGTGTTTCCTAGCTTTCTCACACCAGTACTGACACAACATTCTTTCCAAGCAATTGACTGCTTCTCTCACATGTATCCGAGGTAAGAGGCGAAAAATCGCCAGAAAAAAAAAGTTTTCCTCAAACGGGTATCGAACCTGCAACCACAAGGTCAACGGTCAGATACGCTAACCACTGAGTTGTCCGGCTGGCTGTGTCAAAATATACTAATATTATGTTGATATGTTGATAATTGTAATAATGAAACTAAATAATTCTACCTGTATGGAAAAAATAAATGACATGAAAAGGTAGAGAAGCACATAACCAAGTGATGAAGAATTTGCTTCACATGAGACGGCCAGAATTTTCAGGGTTATTTTCATTAGCTTCCGATCTTAGCTTCCGATCTTGGCGCAAAGTTTTGCTTAATAAACTTAGCTAAACGCAATTTTTAGACTGTCCGTGTTTTAAATGTTTAACCATTTCACAAACTTTAAAAAAAAAAAACGTTTGGGCGTAAATCTATATAAAAAAATTTTTGATATAAGTGGATTTTAAATCTACATAAGCCGGGCAAACAAAATCAGAGTGATCTTCACCTCGTAGCAAGTAATTTATTTCGTATATAAGGCCTCCGGCTAATAATACAATACAAACCATATAATTAGACATGATAGAAGAGTTACAGATAAATTACTAAGTTTGGTAATATTATTACAGATGCATAGGATCTGTCATAAATTGGTGTTTGAGATAAAAGTGTTATAAAAACAAGTCCACAAAAATATTAAAAGCCAGCCTTTGGCGAGCTTAAGAACGTTTTACGGCCCCTAACTCTCATGATAAAAGACGGAAGCTGTCGAGATTGGCTGAATAGCCTTTACGAGACCGTCGATGTTTACCGATGAGTTAGGGGCCGTAGACCCTAATAAACGTTTTATATCAATAGCCAACGTATGCCGCATTCTTTCATCACATAACCTTTTCTCAAGACTTACATGCCTAAAGATAAGATCTGCGTGCGTTACCTACATTGTATACTTACTGCTTTGACAGGTGTGTACTTTCGTTATAAAATGTTCCAAAAGAAGCTGACAAATATCTTGATTTTAGAAATAAAAAAAAAAGAAACTTACTTTTATAACGGTCATCATATTTGAAGAGTTGAATTACCAAAAAAAAAAAATGCGTGTTGACTTTGGAAACAGTGGTTAAAAAGACTACAATGCTTTAACAAATATGTTATACATTGAATTGATGACGTGAATGAGGTAAGATAAGAAAATTCATAATGGCTATGCTACAATGCAAAATATGGTCATGTGATAAAGTAGTATACAATGCACATAAAGTTTCTTCGTAGAGCTATCCGTTAACCAGGCGTCTGCTAAACACGTGTCACTGACCCGTGTTTTAACGAACACTGTTGAAAAAAAAAATCAAAAACATTTTAAACCATAACGGAAAATGAGAAAGTGGTGGTAGCCAGCATTTTTTTCCTTTTCCCACAATGTTTTCTAACCTGCCGAAGACAAATCAAACCATATCAGCCACAGTTAATTTGTGCCCTGCAAATGCCTTCGTTTTGGACAAGTCTAAATTATCCTTTGGTAAAGAGTCAACAAATGGTGATTTGGTAAAGAATTAGGTCCTACATTAATCTTGGTTTTGACAACAAATTCATCTCTGTTAAACAGCCACTTGCCTTAATAGGTCATTTTTGTCTGTACTCTTTGGTGGTCTCTTAATACAGGTGTCGCTGCAATTAGGTATAGGTCATGTTCTGTGAAAAGGGGGTTTAATGCATTTGCAAAAACTATCGACCCATATCAGCGTGCACAGTCCGCAAAGGCTATCAAGGGCTGAAACATTTTCCTATCTTATCAGTAATTTTTATGCATTTAAAGGGCAACTCTACCTCATGATTCATTCGGGGTTTAGACGATTTGGATTCATATTATTTCTGCATGACCAAGGACCATTCTACCCTATGATTCAGTCTGTTGTTAGACAAAATGGATTTTATAGATCCAGTATTATGTGATTACTTCCTCGTTGAAAATACTGCTTATCTGCATTTTATCCCCCCCCACAAGGTTTTCAAAAGCTTTTATCTTCATGGTCGTTAAAACAAGGGATTATTTCGTTAAGGGTGTATAGACTGTTTATCTTTACATCTTTATTTTAAGTCATGTTTGCTTATAGGGGTCTCCATACCGACATGACATACGCTTGATAGATATAACAATCATCGAACATTTTATTCCCTTCTAATAACTTTCACACAGCAGGAGCCGAATCCAACAACTATTCTAAATTACAGTTGCAGTCAAACTTTTGATTTAAACAGTAACACAATTACTGATTGGCTGAACCGCTTGGTTTAGCTAATCAGAAACCGAGTTATTATGAAATTTGGAAAATTGTTCTGAATTAGACTAATGATATTATAAAGATGATTAGTGAACAAGGGCGTTTCAAACATGTGGATGAATAATCCAATGCCATGCTTAATTTGAAAAGATGAAGGAAAATATATTTGAAGAAAAATACACACATGTCTATAGGTACACTCGCATATTTATATACACATAACTGTTCTAGTGGGCATTTGTAAAACACATGCCAATTCGTCATTACATTCAGGCACACACAAATAAGACAGATCTATGAAAAACAACGTCTCATAAAGTTCGCACAGGCTGACCAGGGTCGAAACTTTTTTCTATATTTGAAACTAACACAACTTCTGATTTGGTTTAGCCAATCAGAAATTGTGTTACTCCTAAATCTAAAAAACATCTTGGAGAATAAGAATAAGAGAGTTCTTTAAAATGGTTGGTGAATACAGACCCTGGTGATCCGTTAATCAAGTTCTTTGGTTGTATCACATAGCTTGATATGCACCTGAACGGTATATTTCTTCGCTGGAAATACGCCATTTTACTGTTCTCAAAATTGTAAGGTTCCTCTTAAACAAAACAAAAACAAAACATTCATAATTTTCTATCGAAATCGTCATAAATAAATTTGTTCGTGGTTTATCAATTTGGTCGGAAGCTTTCATCGCTAGATTGATATCTAACCGAATTACTTCAACTTAATTCTTTTTATCATTGCAAAAATCGATTTACATAAGCACCGCCCGCTCGTCCCAACTCGGCCGATTCCGTAATTACATCTAACCTCGTCTGTATCAAGGGGGATTGCATTTTGAAATACTGCCAGTCACATGATCTTAAACATGGTGGTGCCCATTTAATTCGATTAGGAACGGCCAGAACACCCACGGTGATGAGCAATCAATCACTAAAAATGCCTACAAAATTGTTAGAAGATAGGTGTACAAAAAGTTTGCCAGCGGAAATGTATTAAGAAAGATTCCGATAGAAAATTGTGACTAGTGTTTTCTTTTCTTAGTGGAGTGTTACGGTTTTAAGTAAAGCGGTGTAATTCCGGCGAAGAAATGTACCAAATTGGTGTATATCAAGCTACGTGATACAGCCGAGGGACTTGATCAGCAGATCACCCGAGGTTTGCCGAATGGGGCACCGCCAAGATCATGTCACTGGCAGTATTTCAAAATGGAAACCTTGATAAGGACGAGGTTAGATGTAGTTACGGAATCGGCCGAGTGCTGTCTGCAATGACACATAACGATCCGGTACAGGATAAATATTCATGCACAATGGGAAAATTAAAACTCTGCCGCTAAAATGTAGCAATCGGAAAATGGCTGAAAGTAATACGACTGTGGGGAAACCAAGCCTGTTTTTCACCTAAAAATTCTTCAAAATATGAAAATTGTAAACATGAAAAATAATGTTAAAAATACCATTGACCATTGTTTAATACAAATCTTTGTATACAGGTTTTTAATTATAGACATGTGGAAAACCGGGATTTTTGTAGAGTTTTTCACTTTTACAAAAATAATGTTCCAACCTAGCTGTGTTTATAATATTGGGGCTATTTCTTAGGCCTATTGGGGCTGTGTTTATTAATGACTGGTGCATGGGTCATATGATAGCAATCCTTGTCTTACTAGTTAGCGTTGTTTTCATTGAACATATCTATTTCATTTTGAAATCAGCGGTATCTTGCAAAGTAGTCCGGTTGCGTACCTAGAATGCGCAAATCAGATAGGTATGTATTTGAAAAAAGGCCACCTAGCAGAAGATAACGCGCTAGAAGTTGGAAAATAATGGTCGCCACAGCGTTTTCATGTGTTTGACACTTGCACTGAAGATACACTTGATGAGGCAGTTTGGAAACTTTAAATTCGGTATGTAACCAGAAGTGTGGTGCAAAAATTATTAGTTTTTCCAGTTTTACACTTTTTATCTCAGTTACATTTGTTACTTTCGCGATTTAAGTGATTTTGGTATCAAGGGTTGCTGCCAATATGGCGTAAGCGTGTTTTTCCTTAATTTGTAGGGCATGTCTTCTGAAGATAATATGCTTTGCATATTGAGATATAAAGGAAATATCGTAGTTGGGCATACCACAGTTGAGTCAGCATTTATTCCAAGAGTCATTATGGTGATTGAAGAGTGTTGAACTCTATCGGTCTGCACCGCTGTGCACTCTGATCTGCATCAACAATGTTCGGTCAGCCATTATTATTGGAATGCATAGGGGGGGGGGGGGTGATTCAAATTTAGAATGTTCGTCATTCTTTCTGCGTAAATTAGTGTTTTACTAGATTCATTGCCATTTTAGACAATCTGTTGATGTAAAATTTAATTTCTCTTTAAATTAGCTATGTTTTCTGGACCATTTGGGAAATTAATGCTACTTTAGGACCCTGTCTGTTTTGGTCTACGACTGTTTTATTACGAATTAATACAGTATATGAGTGTACTGTCAAGACTGGCACCAAACTAAAACCTGGCCTCTGTATGAATACTCCCTACTTATAGGGCGCAACGTAGCCTGTGTCTAGCCGTAGAGTTATACATTACATAATCCAGCATAAACAATCAACAACTGAAACTTACAATTAATTGGCAGGAACTCGATATTGATATGGCACAAAATGGCAGGATAGTGGTCGAGCTACTTGAGGACAGACGTAGAGGTGACCGGTGGCATAGGAGATGGTGGACTAGGGACTGGCTTTTCCAGAGACCAGTCCATGGCCATAGACACACCGTTGTGCACCCGTATAGGATCGGTACCAGACCACGAAAATAGGCATCCGGCGTCATCCGTCATCCGGAACCGGCGAGGTGACCCGTGAATGTGAGACCTTAGCATACGCATCAAAATGGATTGTACGTTCAAATTACCGCTGTTATAACTGTTCAGGGAAATAAATACATGGAAATCGTCACTATTTCTGCTTTAAACAGAAAAGCTGGATCTGAGTTGAAGCCAGAGGGCCATTGGCCTTACAGAGTTCACCTGAGTGAAGATATCTAGGATTGATAAAGTTGAAGACATCCTGGTTGTTATGATGTATACACATGATTGTTAGTGACTTGCTTTTGGATCCAACGTGATCCACTTTCAGACTTGTTCAAGATATTATAAAGACAAACATTCTGATCAAAATTCGTGAGTCTCAGATCGAAAATGTGGCCTCAAGAGTGCACACAAAATGTTTCTAGGATAAGTCCCCGTGACATACCTTTTGATACGACCTGACCCAATACCAAACTTGTTCCAGATATCATCAGGGCAAACACTTTGACCAATATCGCGAGTACCAGACTGAAAAATTGGCCTCTAGTGTGCACACAAGGTTTTTCTAAGATTTGTTTCAGTGACGTACTTTCTTATTCGACCTGATCAAATTTCATACGTCTGAACTGTCATTTAAACATATATTCTGACTAAGATCCATAAGTATCAGACAGAGATTATGGCTTCTAGAGTGCACACAAGGTTTTTAACAGATTTGCCCCGGTGACCTTATTTGTGACCCAACGTGATCCATTTTTTTTTTTTTTTTTCATTAAACATGGTCAAACCTTCTGATCAAGATTCATGAGTATCAGACAAAGTGTAGCCTCTAGAGTTCACTTAAGATTTTTCTAAGATTTGTTGCAATTACCAACATTTTTGACCAGATGAAAACCGATTTTGAAGTTATCCGAGACACCATTAAGATATTATTGTGGCCGATTTCATGATTATCAGACTGAAATTGTGGACTCTAAAATGCACACATTTTTTTTTTAATTAAGATTTAAGGCAGTGACCTACTTTCTGACCTGACGTGACCCAATTTTAAAATTGTCTGAAATGCCATCATGACAAAGATTCTGATCAAGTTTAATGTTATTAGGCTGAACATGTGGTCTCTAGAGTGCACACAAGCTTTTTTTTCTACTTTGAGACCAAACGTACATCAATTTCGAACTAGTACGTAATATTTACAAGAAAATCTTTCAGACCAACCTTTATGAATATCCCATTTAAAATGTGGAGTTTAGATTGCACACATAGTTGATTCCTAGTAATTGTTCAAGTGACCTACTTCATAATCCGATGTGAACCAATTTCGACTTGACTGAGATATCATCAAGACAAACATTCTGATCAAGTTTCATGAATATTCCGCAAAAAAAAATTGTGGCCTCTAGAGTACACACAATGTTTTTTCTGATATTTGTCCCAGTGACCTACTTTTTAACCCAACCTGATCCAATTTCAAGCCGGTTCGGGATATCATGAAACCAAAAATTCTGACCAACTTTCATTAGTATCCCAGTGAAAATGAGGCATCTAGAATGCACACAAGGTAATTGCGACACTGCAGGACGCCCTATACACGATGCACGACGGACTACGGACACAGCACGATCACAATTTAAGCTCTCCTTAAGTACTTCGTGCTCAGGTGAGCTAAAAAGGAGGAAACTAAGGCTTTGATCCAGATAACATGATTTATTCAAAAGAAAAAAAAATCATAAATTCTATAAGCATAGCGTCCTCTTGTCCATCCATAAATTAAAAAGCATTGCATGAGCGCTAAATCAGTAGATACATATCTGCACACCAGAAGTTAATCAATATTATGCTGAAATGGTTTTAATTCTAAGTAATCAATCGATGATAAAACCAAATGGTAAATTGATCATAAACAATTCATGATGAGCGTAGTACTTAGCCATGTGCCAGTTTTATTTCGATAACACATTTTATTTTTTGATGGTATCTTTTAGGGTGTTTCAACAGTTATTGTCCGGTTACCTTAAGAGGTTTACTACAGCCCATATTTTTCTCTCGGTTTTTTAAAAAGTTTCTGTAAAAATTGTAAGAATAATCACGAATAGAAATGGTTTCAAACTTTTTCAATTACTCGTCATTCAATAATAAATCCAACTGTATGACTAATGCTCTGTGAAAAGCAGGTTTAATGCATCTGCAAAAAGTATCGACACAGGTCAGCCTGCGCAGGCTAACCTGGGTCGAAACTTTTGGCCATTGTTAAATTTTCTGCACGTCAAGGACTATCCCACCTAATAACAAAAAGTCGGATTTTACACAAAATGGGTCCATATTATGTAGCGACTGGACTGGTATACTACATCACGTAGATTTTTTAAACCTCCTTTGCCAGGAGCACCGCTTATTTCTATTTGTATTAAATCAAGCACTTAGTTCGTTATCTCGTTA
Organism: Hippopus hippopus; assembly: GCA_946811185.2. Classification (NCBI taxonomy): domain Eukaryota; kingdom Metazoa; phylum Mollusca; class Bivalvia; order Cardiida; family Cardiidae; genus Hippopus; species Hippopus hippopus. The sequence goes on from OX328100.1 coordinate 36,262,574, forward strand.
TCACATGAAATACTACCGACAGTAAGTGTCTATGAAATTGCAGATCCAGTAGAAATACATATTAGGTAAATTAGTAAAATAGAATGACAAAAACTTACAACATTGATTTTCAGGCACTAAGAAATAGCACGTGTGCATTTATACACGAAATAAAATATGAGTTTACATATGGCACATCCTGACATTCTTCGCACCCCTAGGTGTAGTTTAACGGCCAGAGTGTGTCAATTTGTAAGGTTTTTTCTTTTAAGATACATAACGTTACAGTAGAAACTCAAATAAATCATATAAATGATACAGTATGTTTAAATCAACATACATCCAACAATTACGATGTATACATAATGTCCTTTTTGTAGATGTACAAGCGACAATATCGCCGTTAAGGTGTAATTATCAGTATATACAGATATTGATTTACTAATTAACATTATACTCAGCAGCAAACAAACAATATTGTTCTTGTTATTCATCTTAAGTGTTTAACCAAGTTTCAAACACATTTACCGTGCATTTGGTGAATGTCCGACTCCTAATCATGGGACGATTTCTTTTCTGGACAGGGTAGACATACCAGACAGCAAAGACTATGCAATCTGTTCTTGATACTCGTATCTCTTTTCGGTAAACGCGGCCCGAACTCTTTCAACGTCAGATAAATTAACTCAACTTATCTGCTAAGGCTGAAAATACCATCTACCGAAACTCAAAAAGATTTTTATTTCACAATCTTGACTAAACAAGCAGACGGTATAGATACCAGATCAGGCAACACATTCTTTGCAGCTTGATCTTGATCTGTGCCGTCCACAAAAGACCCGTTTTTCGAATCGGGCTGGAAGAGTTATAATTGCAAGTGTCGCCTCTTTTGCCATCGATACAAAAAAGGCTAGTGCCCAGCGTCAATATCGATTACGATATTACTTGAGGCTGGAGTAATAGCACGATGGTTCTGCATTTTTAGATAAGAACTGGCCATTGAAATGACAACTGAGCATCACGTGGGACAAACATATACAAATTTTGATTGACAAGCCCAGCAATTGGTTGCCAAATATGATCATTTTGTCTAAGTCAGGACATTGAAAGAGCATATTTAATTCTTTACGAACCAATCCCGATATTTAAAGACCTCATGGGGAAAAGGTGGCAAGTAGCAATTTCTCCTTTCACCACAATGCTTTCTGTCCTTTGAAAGACATATCCAATTATTTTAGAAACGTTTGATTTGCTTGAGAAACTGTTAATTTGCTGTCTAAAATTTTTTCAGTTGTGGAACATTCTAAGATTATGTACTTATATGTCAAGATCGTTCACTCAAAAAGTCATACATCAATCAAATTTGCAGTTGTATTCCTTTCTCAATAAGTCGTTTACGGCGGCCAACGTGCGTTGTTAGTTTAAACATACGAGCATACATGGTGTATTCATCAAGTAGTTATTGAATTACGTTTGAGCAATACCTGATATCAGTCTTGCGGCCGTATGGCGAATCTCGGATCGGATTGCAACAGAAATGTAAGCTTCATTTAAGAAGCAATCTACATATTAAACTTAGATTAATATTTAATCCAGTCGAGCGTCAAAGATGATCATAATTAAGGACAAAGTTTCAGTTGTAAGGCTACCCTAGTCTATGGCTGTATTGTGTGGCTCTTGCTAGCCCATACATATCCGCTCCAAATCTCGCTCCGTTGGTGCTTTCTAGCGTATAATAGTTCATTTCGTCTACCGTGATGTAAATAATTACATACGTTATGCCTGTGGGTGCCGTTAGACTAAGAGACTTAAACGGCGAAAGAGGCATATCATTCAGACGTAGATACGACGTGTAATTGTCTTGGATTGTGATCCGGATAAAATTGTTGAAATTAGCCGGTACAGTAAAGGCATAACTGTTCAAATAACGTTCTGGATACTGGCATAGTATCATAGAGGAATCGCCGTCGTTTCCGCTCCTTCTCTCCTGTCCAAACGAAAACATTGCGACCAGAATGGGTTTTGTAGCATTAACTAATAAAGGACTTGGCTCATAATGCAATCTTGAGATTTTTTCAGCCCGATTCAAATTGAGTGCGGTGATTTTGTTATATTTAATTACATCAACAGACGTTTCGTTTTCACTAGCAACTATTTTGTACTCGAATCCTATCCGCGGAATGAATGGAGCCATGATACAGGAAGAGAACCAATCAGAGACACCAGGTAACTGTACAGCACTCATGTCGTATGTTAATTTGGTACCAAAGGGAATCTGGGCAAAGAACCCCCCCGAAATAACGGCCACGGGTTCATTAGAGGTTATGATACTTCCGGTCAAATCACTATCGTTTAACGAGTTGATGGCGTTTTCTTTGAAAAAGTTAAAGACTTCAGACCTGTTTAAATTTATATCAAAAGAAGAATCGTGATTCGTCAGTTTTATCTCTACATTTGTATCATGTTCGGTTCCAGTTACAGAAAACTGAGGCGCCATATCAGTGGTTATAAGTATATACTCTGTTCTCAGATTAGTTCGTGGTAGATTATAGAATGAGTCGCAGGCTTTCTGATCTGTTCCATTTTTGTAACTGAAAGTGTGAACGTTGATTGTACGGTTTGCTTTAATCTGGATAACTTTGTTGTTTGTAGTGCGGTCCTCTGTGAGTGTATATGAAGATGAAAAGTTTTGCACATTGAACAGATTCATGTTAAAAGTGCGATCCAGATTCTGGAATTGAGATATAATCCGGACTTTCGCTGGCCCAGGTGCAGTGATGAAAATCTCTCTGAACAAAACATTCTCACGTCCTCCCGTAGCCACTCGTGGGAAGACAGTCACAAAGTCATTGCCAGCAAACGCTTTGAAAAAGAAATAAGAATTATCTGGTCATCATTTCAATTCACTTCATTGTCTCATAAAAAAAATTGCGGCAGGTGACTTAATTCTTTACCAGACGACAAAATCTTACACTTGTCCAAATTCAGAGAAGTTGTATACCGTCGAAAGGTATGATTTTTTAACACCCGCATTGTTTTCTTTTGGTCGCGACTGGCCTTTACCGAAAGAAAATCTTTGGACCAAATCAAACGCATATGCAGAAATTACTTAAAATGTAGTTCAAATGGTGCAATGTCCTAGAAAGGGTAGTAAAAATGTGGGAAAAGAAGAAAATGCTGGTTTTCAGGGTCGTAAAAACTCGGGATTGTGTGGCAAAGGAATAGAGTAGGGAACCGAAGCAAAGCAAGCTACGTTGGACTCAAAAACAGGAAGATGATTGATTGGTTTGTGTTTCGTGTTTCACGCCGCTTTCAAAATTATTTTTTTAAGTAATATCACGGCGAAAGCTCGCTCATTCATGCATGTCCTGTGTTTCACCAGTACTAGGCAAAGGTCTTGTCTTATGACACCCTTGTGAAAAACCCAGAGCTTCCAGGGAGGCTCGGACCCAGGGACTCCAGGTATGGAGTCGTACAATTTACCACAGAACCACGCAGGACCCTTCAAAACGTTGAGTCTGGGACTAAAGGAGAAGAAACCTACTACGACAACGAGTACGTGCGTCGATTGTATCGAGTATGTATTTCAGAGAAATCGATGTTGTAAAAATCCCGAATTTTAACGACCCTTGAGAAGAGGTGAAGAGGTTTTTCTAACATCTGAAGGACAAATTCCATCCTTTGAGCCACTTTCATTTTGTTTTGTGCATTTTGTTTTCCATTAAGCCCCAGGTTCAATTAACAGTGTTCAAACAATTATCACGCAGACTGTTTTAGACACCACAAGCTAGCACAGGTGTCATAGATGAAAGACATCTCTGAATAAAGGATAATGTATTTTTTTAAACTGCTTGTCAAAGCACCTGCTCCTTTTCTCACAATGGTTTTAAAATATGGCTTTTAGACGGGAGTTTAATGTATTCAAAAAGCTCAGTTCAATTCAGCTCAAAACAATGTTTATATCGATTGTGAAACAATTCTATAAAACCCACACCAGTCACTCTTAATGCCTAACAAGAACTTGCCCAATGATGAGCGTGGTTCCAAGGTTAACTACGAGATTCGAACCCAGAGGAATCGTTGTGTGAGACAGTCTCGTAAAAAAAAACAACTTTCCAGCACCAACTGCATACACACATGTACGAGGGGTGATCAGAAAGAACGTGGACCAGTGCCGGTATCGGAATATTGTTATAAAAAACAACTCGGAGTGTTTACTATTTTTGAAAGTAACCTCCTTTGAGCTCTATGCACTTATTCATTCTTGATTTCCACGCGCGAAACATGTGTGCGAGCGCGTCACGTGACTTTACTCTCAAGGACCCGGTTATAGCGAGGGTTAGCTCGTTTCTGCTCTCGTAGTGCGTGCCACATAGAGAATCTTTCAAGACAGGAACTAGTAAGAGGTCACACGGAGTCAGGACTAAATTATAAGGGGATTTAGCTAGTGTTTCTATGTTTAGTTTTTGCAAAGTTTCTTGTCCAAGTGCGGCTTTGTGACCTAGGGCGTTATCTAAATGTAAAATGACGTCACTCCACAGGACTTCAGGCTGTTTTTTTCGTATGGTGTTTGTGAAATTTATTTGAATAATGTGGGCATAAAACTCAGTATTGACTGTAGAATGTATAGATACAACATGATTTAGAAGAAAAAAAAAAAAAGGAGAACAGAAATACATGATATATAACTTTACCAAGTGACTTAGAAAGGTTGGCTTTACCAGAGGAAGGCTATGTTGGATGTTACCATACACTGCTTTGTCGTTTAGATTCAGTTTCGTTAAAGTGTGCCTATGTTTCATCGCATGTTGCAATACAATCAGTAAAGTTTGACCCCTCTAACCTATAGCGTTCTGAAATTTCTTGACAGATTCCGACCCTAACCCCCTTTTTCTCGGGCGTCAGTTGCCGAGGTACCTACCTTGTGCAAACACGTGACATTCCAAGATTCTCAGTCAAAATCTCCTGAGTACTTCTACATGAAATGTTGAATGTGTCAGCTATTTTCCTGACAGTATCTCGACGATCTTGTTTTACATGATACTCTAGATCCGTTATGATTTTGTCTGTGACTAATGATGACGGACGGCTAGATTTAGGGTCATCTTTAACACTATCGCACCCTTGTCTAAATCTATCCGATCCATGTACGAATATCAGATTTCTTTAGTGCAGAGTCCCCTTAAACTGTTTCTCAATCGGTTTTGATTTCCGATAAGTACTTTACGAGTTTGACGTAAAACTTTATGATTACTCTCGGCTCAAATAAAACGTCGTCCGACATTTTGGACCACTAATGCAGTATATGACGTCACCAAAATGACGTCATACTTTACCTACTTGAATAATGCGACATTTGAAAGCTTTAGTCAGTTACCAGATAATTAATGCTTATATATGCAAATTTTTGTAATCCTCCGTGTAGTAGTTTTCAAAATATCGAGATGGTCCACGATCTTTTTGATCACCCCTCGTATGTAAACCTCTTTCGATTGCTGAAAATACAATCCACTGAAACTCAGAAAGTTTATATCTTACAGGCCTGATTAACAAGCAGACGGTGTAGATCAAAAATTAAGCTGCAGGTTCTGTTCAGCCTGATCTTGATCTATGCCCTCCACAAAAGCCTCTGATTTCATCTAAAGCGCTGCAAGGTCTAAGCCTTTACCAAACAATACCGAGTTTCAACGTCTCTTTGCAGGAAATTTCTGAAAAGATTGTGGAAAAAGGAGAAATGCTGGTAACCAGCAGTTTCTTCTTTTCCCACGATGTTTTCTACTTTTTCAGAGACAAATTCCATCATTTTAGCCACATTTGATCTGTCGTCTGCAAATGTTTTCGATTTGAACAAGACTAAAATTTTGTAGTTTGATTAAGAGATCAACAAGGCAGTGATATTTACGGTTTGACTTGCAGATAACACTTGTCGAATTCCACTCGCCGGTTGACAAACAAGTGATTCTATCATCCTGGGTTGGTGTAAATCCTGGGTTACACTTAACAATTGCAAACTCTTTAACTGTTTCAAACCAACCATTCAAGACCACAGGTAGATCACCGCACGCCGTTGTCGTTTTGTTCGCTTCTGTTTGTTTAGATAAATAGGCATAAACAATTTTTACCAGTATATAGGCCTACTGGTAAATATCAAACAGCGTTTAATCCCGTCAAATATGAGAACAGCTTATCAACATCATCATTTCCATGGATTATTTAAAGTGTACTTACCAAGAAATTCTGCTGATGTAAGTCAAAATTAAATTTAAACAATTTTGAAAGTTACAGACAATAAGGGCTAAAGCCTGTTTCTTTAATATAAAGAAGTTAAAAGCCAAGATGGAATGATTAGAATCAATCGATTGCAAATTCGAAATATCAATTTTAAAGTTCCTTCATTGTGTATGTGTGGGGGGAGGGGGTTTATTACACACACACCGCAAAAAATTCAGGTGTTCAGCAAGCAATTAATGCAAAATAATTACGAGTGTCCGCAAGTCGTTATAACTCTGTGTCATTGATACATCGGATGCAAAACAAATATGATAACTCTAAAACATTATGCCCAACAAAAATTATTCAGCGTATGTATAATTGAGCGGAAAAGTAGTGGTGAAATGAGAGTTCTCAGCCAAGGTTGAGTTCAACTATGTCCGAGTTCTAGGACAAGGTTGGAAAAAAACCATAAAATCACTTTTCAACCAGTTCCAACCAGTCTCATCCAGTTCCAACCACATCCAACCACCAAACCTCGTCACGTCACGCTTCAACCACATCCAACCACCAAACCTCGTCACGTCACGCTCCAACCACATCCAATCACCAAACCTCGTCACGTCACGCTCCAACCGCATCCAACCACCAAAGCTCATCTCATCGCGATCACACGCCCATCTAACCAGTAACAGCCGCACGGCCCCACTGCTTAACGACCTCGCTCAACCGTGACCGTGCGCCAAGGTGCGCACCCCGTCCTCTAGGACGACCCTCTTGTCGTCCGCGCTCAGCGCCTCTTTGTTCACCTCCCCAGTAAACACCTCATGAGTGCGGCTTCTGATAACTTCATGGTTCTCAAATATTTACCCTTCACTCGATTAAATATTTTTTTACAAATCAGACTCTATCAATACCGATACAACACCTCAAAGTGCATCCGGGGAATCGACTCCACTCGTAAAATTTACGGAGTCACACGATTTTAATTCTAGGAGCTTTGAAAAAGTAACATAACCGCAGTGCTTATCACCACTCTCCAACTCTGATATCCAAGGGCTTGAAATCAGATGATCCGAGCTTGTGTCGCCATTTACAGCTATCACGAGAATTATTTTAGGACGATTAAGTCCCTTATTGGCAACTGAAAATCTACCCCTTATAATCCTAACTGGCATGCAATATCCGAAGTTATTGTCTGTAGGCCCATTACCGAATGAAAACTGAAATTCACCTTCTTTTAACGGCCCTCTTTCCTCAGTCCACACAGCTATAACCAGTTTAGGACCAATAAGCGCGGGTTGAATTACTTTATTAGCGTCTACATAACCTTTGGTAGCAAAATCCCTAGGATCTTGTGGTTCGCCAACGTCAAATAATCTATGACCAGCCATATCTATAGAGTCTTTAGCAGGATTTAAGCTCGCGTCAGGGGAAATCTTGGTAGCGACATCTTGGCATTTTACCGGATCGCTGACATTCGTCAAGGTGTTGCCAGTCATATCTATAGAACCGGTGACGGCGTTTGTTCCGTCCCTTTGCAAAACCTTATTATTCACGTAAGCGAGAGACATGCCACCACCATCAGTTTTAACCTGAGTCATCCGTCCAAACTTATCAACGGGCATTTTTTTACTAATATTAAAAAAGGAGGTTGCGTTTGCCGAGTGGAAACGGGTGGTAAAGGAGTTTACCTTGGACCCGCATCCGGTAAAGGATTAGAGTCTGCAGGTGATGGTCTTTATGTGAAAAAGGGCGGACAATTCTACGATGGAAGTGGGGTTCTTCTAGGACCGAACAGTCCATTCGCTAAAATTCCGATTCTCGGTCCGATTCTCGGAGCTATAATAATAATATATCTGCCCTTTTTTAAAAACATTGTCTGTTTACAAGTTCGGCGTGAAGCCTAAACTAACTCAACCAAGGACGATTTATTGGCGACCACCTCGGAAAGTTAGTCCGGTAACTCGGGAAATATTTAGCCATGGTAAACTTACTATCAATCCTAAAGAAATTAAAGCAATGCGCTTCGGGTGTGGCTTTATGATGACTAAAGGAGTTGTTTTAACCGCACTAACACAAGCTCTTAAAATAAAGAGATGTAGCGTACAAAATGAGGTTACTCTCGAAAACGTTGAAGATTTCTTGATAAACATCACGAATAATTCGAACGAGATGGTTGAAATAGAAGAGAATGAAACCCTGGCTTTGTGCGTTACCTATTTTTTATAAAGTCCCGATAGTTAAAGAAAAAAGGGAACGCGATAAACCTATTTACCCAACGTTACCTTCTGCTCCTCCCGGTGACGAAGGGGCAGGGTATCGTTTACAAAAAATCAACGAGATCCAAAGGTTTCTCAAGGAGGAAAAGCGAGCTCGAGAGGCTCTAAGCAAGAAGTACCATAGAGCCGCGAAAATAATAGACGGTGTTGATGTTGCATTCATCAGCGCTACAATGTGTCTTGGAATAGTGGCTGTTCCCGTCGTTATGGTGATGGAGAGTGTAGCGTTTGCGGCTAGCGGTCTAAGCATCGTCGGTAAGTACGCAAACAAACATTGCGCTACAAAAGCGACGAAGCACGAAAAGATCAAGACGATCGCTGAAGCGAAGCTAAACACGATCTCCGCCTACATCTTTAAAGCTCTCACCGATAAAAGAATAAGCGATGACGAGTTTCAGCTTTTCTTGGGCGAGTTAGAAAAACACCGAGCCATGAAAGAAAACTCCAGAAGATCGTCGAGTAAAAACCTTAGCAACGATCTTAACACAAACGCTTATCGAGCAAGGAAGGCAGGAAGCTCGTGTGTCCTCTCGGAGGCTGGTTGAAACGAATAACAAGGACTAGGCTCGATGTGAAGATCAATATGAAAATAAGGTTAAAGATAGGATAGTAATCGTGATAAAAACTGCAATAAAAAAAATTGCCTTTAGAAAAAAAGGAATGTCTTTTCTAAAGATTACTGATCCGAGAAAAAGAGACCTGATTGTTATGGAGTTTCTCGATACAAGGAGGAATATCCGGGATAGTCTACGAGCGGAGCGAAATGGCGAGCAAGATTTACAGAGCGATCTCTCCAAGTTTTTTAAGCCTATTACGGATACGCAAAAAACTACAACGAAGGAGGTACTAGCGGAGCTTAAGCCCATAAAAAAGGCATACCAAAGGCTATTACGTTCCCAGCCTTTCCGTCTATCGAGGCTTTTGAGCAGCCGGAAAAAGAACAGGAAGACGCGCATTTTATCGGTTCGCTACTAAGTCTGAGGCTGATACAACTTAAGGAGAAACTAGACCCGTATAGGACGATTTAGAAAAAAAAGATAAACTGTCGGTTGGATGTAGGATGAGACAGTGTGACTCTATCTCAGCCCCTCAGACGACTAGTTTTACCTGGAGGCTCTCTGTTAAATCGTCTCCCGAAAAGCCGCCAAAAATCCTCATCGGTTTTCACACTGGCAAAGACGGTGACCAAGAGCAAAACCCATCGATATTCAATCACGTGGACGTTAAAAATATCTACATCATGCCGCGTCATTTAGATCTAAGTTTTATAACATGGACGAGCTGGTATCAAACCCTAACTTTACTCCCTGTTTCCTTTTTTTTTTTTTTTTTTGGACCTTTCCAAGCAGAGTGAGCGACTAAAGTCTTCCGTTATCGATATCCAAATCAAGATGCAGTTTAACGTTACGTACCAGCAAACACAGAAGCATTTGCCGTTGTTATCAGTGACAAGCTAATTAACTTTCAATCTAATGGAAATAAAATGAGCGTGGTGCATTAGCTTAAAGTAAATTTTCCCTATTAAAAAGATAATCAAAACTTCGGATTTGAAAGAGATTCTCAAAGAGAATGGCATGAAATTCTATTCTCACTACGGCAAAAAAAGGTTGGTTGAGCTGCTCAGAGAAAATGGGTTGTTACCGGAGAAGTCGTGCAAACCAAGATCAGAAGGGTTTGCAAGGTTAAAGACAATCGGAACAAACCCCAAACGAGTTGGGTTGAGGAACTTTAAAACTGGAGATGAGATCACGTTTCCTTCGATTTATATGGCTTCGCAATTCATAGACAAGTCCCCTGGAATAATCCCGTTCTGGAATGGAAGGGTGTGGAATGATACGTATGAGTTTACCGTTCAAAAATAATTTTTTTATGACCGTGTCATAATAAATTTTAAAATATGGCTTAAAGAAAAACTACACTGAGTACATTTAAAAACGAACACCTTGGTGTTAAATTAATATGTCGGACAAAAATGAATACACGACAACGAAAATTCACCATGTCAAACGGTCAGATTCAATGGCTCAGTGTCCAAAATTTCATTATAAAATCAAATGAATAGTTTATCTCAAATCAAAAGCCTGAATTTGTGTGGTCAAAAATTGAAATTTACGAAGTTAATATTGAGTGTGACCGCCTTGGGCATCATAAGATGCCTTGAGTGTGTGTGGTACTCATCTTATGTGGCTTCATCAACCTCAAAATGAGATCCAACTCCCGTCAAGGCACTGATTCAAGAGAGAAAAAAATATTCCACAGAAGTGTATAGCAGCCCAGGAGTGGTCTATGCAGCGGCCTTATCAATATCCAATTGATGTTCGCGGTGGTCACACTATTAACTTTGTGAATTTCAAGTTTTGACAACACTAATTCAGGGTTTTGATTTAAGATGAATCATTCATTTGATTTTTATGAAATTTTGGGCACTAAGCCATTAAATATGACCGTTTAACATGGTGAATTTTCGTTGTTGTGGATTGATTTTTGTCCGAGATATTAATTTAAAACCAAGGTGTGCGTTTTTAAATGTACTCAGTGTATTATCTATATAAAACGAGTATTTTTAAAATAGGAAATGTAGCGAGGCGACTGGCAACAGCCGTTGTTCCGCAGCAAGTTCGAGAAATTATTGGCAGGTTAACTGTTTAACCAGTTATGTGGAGCCAACGCGCATGGAGGCGGTTTTAGATGATATAAGAGATCACGTTGAAAGAACGGTTTCTCCCGCGTTTGAGATCCAAGAGGGCGTGTCTGCTCTGCGAAGGTTTGCGATCCAATATACCGTGGAAGGTAGAAGTGGGTATGGACCTCGATAGTTTATGGAGGGCGCTCGCCATGGTATAACTGGCTTTTTGAGGAGAAACCGTCAGACAAAGGTCAAGTTGATCCTGAGGTGCGCAATGAGAAGGCAAGGTGTCGGTCACCTCGCTAACTTTAACTCCAAGGTAGAAATAAATTTAGAGGGGATTGACGCGAACGAGCTTTATAACACCATGACTGGACAGGTTATGGAGAATATAGCTACGTTCCAAATACAGGGAAGCGGCTGGACGTTTTCCAGAGTTAATGTTTTGGAGCTGCACACCGTTTAATACAATCCGTTGAGGGGTAATTCTTACATCCCTCTACCCAGGGAGCTTGCCTCCAAGAAGGCTATCATCAACATGAAAAATGATGATGACAGGTGCTTCTTGTGGTGTGTGCTTAGAGCGCTGAACCCCGTAAACTCCCACCCAGAGCGCATTGATGGACTCTAAAAGCTAGGGAGGGTAACCTTGACATAGATGGTATTAAGTATCCTGTCTCGCTAAAGGCTATAGATAGGGTTGAGAAGCAAAACCAAACCATATTCGTCAACGTTTTCGGCTACGACAGAATCAGCACTTACGCTGACAGACAATTGGTGGTAAACCTCTTGTTAATTGAGGAAGAAGGCAAGCAGCATTACTGCTTGATCAAAAGCATGAGCCGCCCGCTATCCTCAAAAGTATCAAAAAGAAATGGTAAAAAATACTTCTGCTTGAGATGCTTAAACCCCTTCCATTCACGAGAGGCATCAGGAATACTGTGGCGCGAATGAGGCTGTTAAGATAGTGATGCCTGAGGATGGGTCGACCCTCAAGTTTAAAAACTGTGGTAGGTCGGAGATGGTACCCTTTGTCGTGTACGCGGACTTCGAGTACGTTAAGCCTCTAGTCACCTGTGATCCAGATCCTGAGGATAGCTATACGAAGCAATACCAGTTGCATGAGCCGTCGAGCTTTTGCTACTACATCAGGTGCTTTGATGATAGCGTCTACTCTCCTACGCTAAGGGAGTAAACTGGCCCGGCGAGATGGAAGAGGATATCAAGCGCATCTGCCAGATACCGGCAAAGGAGATGGTGTTCGGTAAAGCGGACCAAGCCACGTTCAACAAGGCGTCCAGGTGCTGGATCTGTAGTGGTAGCTTTGATAGGAGTCGGAACCTTAAGAAGGTTAGGGACCACTGCCACTTCACGGGCAGGTTTAGAGGAGCAGCGCACAGCGTGTGCAACCTCAATCATCGCGTGCTGCGCTTCACTCCGGTGGTATTCCACAATTTAAGCGGGTATGATAGCCACCTCTTCATAAAAAACCTCGGCGCTAGTAAAGGGGATATCTGATGCATCCCCAACAATGAGGAAAAGTACATCAGCTTCTCCAAGAATATATCTGTTGGTCACCAGATTAGGTTTATTGACAGCTTCAAGTTTATGTCAACGAGCTTGAGTAAGCTCGTCAGTAATTTGGATAGGGCTCGCTTTAAAAACACCAGTAGGTAATACGGGGCTGACCAGCTCGACCTGCTCCTGAAGAAAGGCATATACCCTTACGAGTATATGAATTCTTCAGACCGGTTAGAGGAAACTTGTCTTCCTCCTAGGAAAGCTTTGTACTCGAGATTCAATGATAAAGGCGTAAGTGAGGAGGACTACGCTCACGCGCAGAAGGTGTGGAAGGCGTTCAACATGGAGACCTTACGCGACTACTACGCTCTATAAAACCGGTCAGACGTCTTGCTACTAGCCGACGTCTTCGAGAACTTCAGAAATGTATGCTCCAAGAATTACAGTTTGGATCCCGCTTGGTACTACAAATCGTCGGGTTTAGCTTGGGACGCCGCCCTAAAGATCACCGGAGTAAATCTGGAGTTGCTGTCAGACCCTGACATGCTTCTAATGATCGAGAAGGGCATTACAGGCGGGGTATCGATGATCTCTAATCGAAACGCCAAAGCTAATAATCCTTACATGGGTAAGGATTTTGACAGCTCCCAACCCAGTAAGTATAGAGTACTTTGACGCTAATAACCTGTATAGTTGGGCAGTGAGTCAATCTCTCCCCACCGACGGATTCCAATGGATGAGTGAGGGGGATTTGAATAACTGGAAAAACCATCCATGCTTCTTGGAGGTTGACTTGGAGTATCCTGGGGATTTGCAAGACGTGCACAACGACTACCCCCTCGCTCCGGAGATAATTAGGATAGACAAGGTGGATAAGTTGATCCCAAACCTATGGGATAAGACAAAGTACGTAGTCCATCACGAAAACCTCAAACAATATGAGGACATGGGTCTAAAGATTAAAAAGGTCCATAGAAGTATCAAGTATGAGGAGAGTTACTGGCTTAAAAAGTATATTGAGCTTAACACTAACCTCAGAGCAAAGGCTAGTAATGAATTTGAGAAAGACTTTTTCAAACTCATGAATAACTCGGTCTTTGGTAAGACCATGGAGAACATCTGAAACCGGGTGGATGTTTGACTGGTCAATAATGATTCAAAGGTTGAGAAGTTAGCCGCCAAGCCTAACTTTAGGCATTGCATCGTGTTTGATGAGAACTTGGTGGCGATGCACATGAAAAAGACCAAGCTGGTCTTTAACAAGCCGGTTTACCTTGGGATGTGTATCCTCGGTCTAAGCAAGACCTTAATGTACGACTTCCACTATAGGTACATTTAGGTGAAGTATGGTGAAAAGCCTAAGATTCTATTCACCGATACCGACAGCCTGATGTACGAGGTTGAGACGAAGGACCTCTACAAGGATATATCGAGTGATGTGTCGACTAGGTTTGACACCAGTAACTTCCCTACCAACCACCCATCCGGCATTCCAACTGGATGTAACAAGAAGGTGGTTGGAATGTTCAAAGATGAGGCTGATGGGAGATTATAGCGGGGTTCGTTGGTCTAAGGGCCAAGCTGTACTCCTACAAGATGTATTACGGAGCTGAGGGGAAGAAGAGTAAGGGCGTCAAGAAAGTCGTCGTCAAGAAGACCATCACTCATGACGATTATTTGACGTGCTTGCGCTCAAGAAAGGAGCAGCTGAGAAGGATGAACGATATCAGGAGCCGCGCTCATGAGGTGTTTACGGAGGAGGTGAACAAGGTGGCGCTGAGCGCGGACGACGACAAGAGGGTCATCCTAGAGGACCGGGTGCGCACCTTGGCGCACGGTCACGGTTGAGTGAGGTCGTTAAGCAGTGGGGCCGCGCGGCTGTTACTGGTTGGATGGACGTGCCGTCGCGATGAGATGAGCTTTGGTGGTTGGATGCGGTTGGAGCGTGACGTGACGAGGTTTGCTGGTTGGATGTGGTTGAAGCGTGACGTGACGAGGTTTGGTGGTTGGATGTGTTTGGAACTGGATGAGACTGGTTGGAGCTGGTTGAATAGTGATTTTATGGTTTTTTCCAACCTTGTCCTAGAACTCGGACATGGTTGAACTCAACCTTGGCTGAGAACTCTCATTTCACCACTACTCGGAAATATTTAGGGAAAAGGGGGTAAATGCATCTTTATTGTGCATTTTACCAAGCAAGTCCCGGCATAATATGGACCCATTTTCTCTAATAACAAGCTATTTCTCGAAGCAGAATCGTCCTTTGATATGCAAAACATTTACCAATAGCTAAAAAGTTTCGACCTACGGCAGTCTCCGCGGGCTGCACAGACAGACATGGGTCGATACATTTTATAAAGATGTATTTAATAACCTTTTCACAGAGCATGACTCAAATGTATTTGACAAAACACATGTATTAACGATTCATTTGTTATATGAGCAATGTAAGCTTTCAAAAAACAGACGTTCTTAAAACAGCCAATCTCAATAAAATGAACCAAAACGGTATTTTAGATATCTCAGGGTATTGGTGACATTAAAATAGCAGATATCGACATGGCTATCGGGTCAGAAGTTTTGAAGTTTTGACTTTATAAATATGGAATTGCAAAATCACATAAAGCTTTGTAACATATGAAATATCCATGAAAAATAAGATGTAATGCAAGAAAAAAGATATTTACGTGATGTCTCCATGTAGTATTACACTTCTAAAAGTGCATGTAGAGGAATATTTCATGTATGTCCCTATATAGTTTATTACTATTTTTCACGTCTTAAATTCCTAAGTTCCAGAAAAAAAAATTTCATGTGTACTTATCTAATTTTGCAGACAAGCAAGTCTGAAGAAGAGATGTCTTCAAATTCGTATTTTGTGAAATATGGGGCACCCTGGATTTAGATACCATCAAAGAAGTTGTTGTAAATTAACAAGACAGTTATATTTCTTCTTATTTGACGTAAGAAATATCCTATTTTCATAAAACAACCGATATACTTACCAGGTTTAATTAAAGTTTGCTCTTAGAGGATATCAAATTAAAAGTGAAAGAAAACGTCATTTCTACAAGATATTTCCGTGACTACTTCTGCACTTCTATGTGAGCAGTTGAGAGTGCGAAAGTCGTTGTCATGGTATAACTAATGGCCATTGTATTTCATAAGAAGATAGTCCTTTTTTTTTTTCTTTATAACATAACATTCCCAGGTCAAGCAACATAACCTAATTGTATTAACGTTACCGATATTTACGTGAACATTACATCATTATATCTTAACAAGTATTGAAAAGTAATCAAAGTTGACCTATATAACCCCCATTTACACAAGTGAACCGATTGGGCCACTTATGAAGATGATATGCTTCGAAAAATTTAAACATGGTGAAGTTAAATTTTTATAGATATTTACGTTACCATTAGCAGATTTAGGTAAATTAAGATGGTATAATATGGCAAGTCATTTTGTGTTATGCAGTTTAATGTTTATTTCATACGGTGCTCCGTTAAAAGTTAGTGTTTTGCCATTAAGTCAATTCTTTTTGACAGTGATATTTACGTTACGTAAGAAAACATGTATAATTCTGCAAAATTAATGTGCAACCAATGTGCAGCATATGTTTCCAGAAATATTACACAATATACTTTTTGGAAAAGGAAAATTGATTGCAATCCTATAATTTTCTTTTTTCAAGTATCGTTCCACTGGAATCTAACTCAGGATGCGCGAAAAAGGCTCAGCTTACCTGTTTTATCCGCGGGGATCACAGTTGGGTATGTTCCAGAACTATTTACATGAGCCTGAAAATTTGTTACCGGCGAGTATTTTCTAGAGGATAGCTTTTGAAACCCGTAGACCGATTTACCAAATAACAAGACAAGGATACAGTCTCAATTTTGTTTCTATGATAAAAATTATTGTTTGTTTTGATTACGCTTACGTTTCTGTAACAATAAAGTAAATGTTAGCTTTTTCTCAGTTCATTTACTCACTTAAACGACGATCTCTATCGATATGTATGATGTACAGCTCTCCCTCTTTCTTTTCTCTCTCTCTCTCTCTCTCTCTCTCTCTCTTTTTTTTTTTTTTTTTGGGGGGGGGGGTTTAAGCTGAAAGACAATGTCTGTGAAGTGGTTTCTCTTAAAGCTCGGGTTACCTGTTTCATCCGCTGGAATCACAGCTGGGTATGACTGAGGACCAGCTCCCTCGGAAGGGGTACTTGTTGTCTGCGAGTCTGTTGTCGTTTCTCGAGTTGTTGCCGATGTCGACTGTGTTGATTGTGCCGGTGTCGAAACTACATTTGGTGCGGTCGACAATCGAGTTATTGTTGGTACTGAAAATACTACATGCGGTATATGTTACTTTTAACTTCTTCAATGATTGACGACTTAAATAACTTTTGCGGACAGCGTATGGATCCAAGATCAGACTGCATAGAATGGTGCAGCATGATCTAGGCTTTACACTTCCGATGCCGTAAAGCCCAATACCCTGCTCAATGAAAAAATGGGCCAAAAAATTAAAGTAAGCAGTTAAATGGGTAGACATCACTTTCAGAAAAGATACAAGAACGTTTTTCCG
This sequence comes from Hippopus hippopus, assembly GCA_946811185.2. Taxonomy (NCBI): domain Eukaryota; kingdom Metazoa; phylum Mollusca; class Bivalvia; order Cardiida; family Cardiidae; genus Hippopus; species Hippopus hippopus. Next base: position 36,279,776 of record OX328100.1, read on the forward strand.
TTTTTCACCAACTGAAGCTTTAACTTGTAGGATAAATACGGACAGCTTTCCCCCCCCCCCCCCCTTTAAGTATATTTTAAGGCAAAACCTGAAGTATGGTAATAAGGTAGGAGGTAATTTGCATATTACAGTGATGCCTTAAAAATATAGTAAATAATAAATTGTACGCAGAACGTATATTTACTCGAAGTTTTCAATTGCTTGGTTCGATGATGCTTGTTAACACCATCTTTGATACTTTGGTTACCTCCTACGCGTCTGTCCGCCTCCTCGTCTGTTTTTGGCGTGGGCTATTTTTACTACGGAATTTCCGGAATGCGCCTTAACTGTTTGCTTTTTTTTTTTTTATCTTGATGATTTTTTACCCTGTTAAGGGAATTAGAGAGGAACGTGGTGATTTGAAATAAACTCTGACCAAAATCGTCTTTAACTACAATCTGCTATCAGGCCTTGAAAAAAATCAGATTAATTAAGTCAGCAGCGAAAAAGTTAACGGTATATGGCTTATGGACACGTTTCATGACCGTAGCCTACTTTTTTAAATGTCTTTGAAATAATCGAAAGATACGTTTAAAGACGTTTCCGAAAATGCCGTTGCGGTATTTGATATTTCTATGTAGAGTATGCTATTTCGTTACATGTTTCGAATGGAGAGATGCATACTGTAAACAAGAGTGTCATGATAGTCATGTATCGCTCCACTGTCTTATGTACACAAACCATAGATACAAAGTATCAAAATTCTAGACCAAGTGGTTTCGAACTAGAAGATTTTAAATGTGTTTTTTTTTTTTTTTTTATACATATATAAAAGCAAATGCGAGGGTTGTTACCCTAGAGCAAGGCCTTCTTTGGCCACAGAGCTTTGATTACATGAATCTTGGTAGAGGTCCACGGGTTAAAACGGCCTACCAAATAATACAGGTCTAGGCCGAATGGTTATAAACAAGAAGATTTTCAAAGTTCCCTTAATGTAAAGCCCCTGTAAACACGAGACCCCCTAGGTGGGGATAATTTCGATACCAAGGCCAAAATTTAAACAAATTCGGAAGTTATCAATCAGATGAAGCTTTGAGTTATATTTGGCAGCCCTAGGATTTATGTTTAGGAGCAAGAAGATTTTAAATGTTCATTGCATAGGCACATGTTAAATTTATGACCCATAGGGTGTGGAAATTTTTTCCACCAGAACTTTTATTTGAACACATTTAAACAAATTTAAAAGGGGCCTTCTAGAAGATAATAGTAACAATTTATTAGAGCTGTAGCTCACTGTCAGGAATTAGAAGATTTAAATAAAAATGGTATATAAGCCCATGTTAAGCTTGTATTTGTGAGGTGAGGCCAATTTTGATTCCACGGCTGTAATTACACACTACTGGTAGAGGTCAATAAGATAGAGGTACATACAAAATCCGGTAGCCCTAGGTCTTATGGTTTGGAACAACAGGACTGTTAAAGTTTTCGCTATAAAACCCTACGTTTACAGCATGTTCCCGGCAGCCACGGCAGCCCCGTTTCTGACGACTGCGTGAAATACGGGATTGACGTAATACAACACAGAGGAACGGGATCAGCAAACTTGATCGCATCAGAACTTATGAGAACGTATCAAGTTTTAACAAGATTCGGAGAAGATTCGTGTTTGGACTTGGAAGACCTTTAATCACCGGTATCGAACATGCCATAGTAGAACGCAACGATCAACCCGTTCCGCTACGGTCAGTTAGGCTTCTCATCAGCACCGGGACTGCCGTGGCAATATTTTGCCAGTCAAAAAATCTGGCACGGCAACCCCGGCGATGACCGTCTGACAAGTTTGTTTATCCCATTCCTCTGCGTTGTATAACGTCAATCCCGTTTTGTCCACTGTTGTCAGAAACGTGCCTGCCGGGAATATTGTGTAAATATAGGGTTCCTCCACGGCTTATCACGGATACCGTGGGGCACCGTAAAGAGACTTAGCTAAACTTGGTAAATGGAGAAAAAAACGAACAAAATCTCACCGAACATCACGTTTCGGACAAACGGGGCTACCGTGGCTACCGGGAATATGGTGTATACGTAGGGTAAGCCCATTTAAAACTTGTGATCCTGGGGGGGGGGGGGGGGGGGCAAATTTTAACCCCAGGGCTGAAGAGTCTTTGTAGAGGTCCATTATATGAAGCTACATGTACATGCCAAATTTGGTAGCCCTTTGCCTTATAGCTAGAAAAAAGAAGATTTTTGAAGTTTTTCGACTAACGCTATATAAGCCCATGTAAAACTTGTGATCCCTTCGGGGAGGGGCCCATTTTGACCACAGGGCCTTTTTTTAAAAAGAATATTGGTAAAAGTCCTTGAGATGAAGCTGCATATAAAATTTCTCAGCCTTAGGCCTAATGATTTCGGACAAGACGATTTTCAAAGACTTTCATTATTTTTTCAGTTATGTTGCCATGGCAACCGGAGTTTTCACAGGAGTCAAATTCTTTCGAGAAATTCTGAAGAGAATCATGGCTGCATTATTTCTGTATAGTTTGGTAAAAACTGGATCTGTAGTTTTAGAAATGATGTTTGAAATAAAAGTTAACGAACGAACGGACGGACGCATGCACGCTGGACGGACACAGGGCCATGACATAAGCTCGCTTGCCTTCGGCCAGTGGAGCTAAAAACCGATATGTCCATCTGATCTAGAAGGCTACATAATGTTTATTATAACATTTTTAGTTTTTCATTTATCCAGAAAATGACCATTGGTATCACAAACTGCCTGGTCTCATTGCAATATTTAATTTCCCCGCTGTTTTACCATCTTGATGCGAATTTCATCCTGTTTTACCTCTATAATAAAAAGTGGTGAATGACTGTTCTTTTTTATTCAAGATCGAGATAGCAATTAACTGAGTAAACACCAAAAAAAAATTGTTTCCCCAAGCATCAAGAACCCGTTGCCAATGAAGCTATTGAAATTTTGTGTTATCGAACGAAATATATTTCAATTTTCCCAAAAACAATCATCTTTGTCTTGCCTTGCTGGCATATCTCTTATAAAGGAACCTTTCCGTTCAGACCCCTTCTCACTTGAAGAAATACGTTCGCCAATATCTCGATAAACGTGTAAGCTACCAACACATTTCTGAATTCTAAATTAACTAACCTAACTTCAGACAGGTGTAAGAACATTCAGCATTTCCAGTCAAATGCCCAGGTATACAGATTTCGTCAAACCCGCAAGGTCTGTGGAAACAGTTGGGTTCAATCTGCAACGTTAAAGAAGGAGTTTCAAATATACTCTGTAACTTTTCACGAAACGAACACTTTACTTTACTAAAGAACTGTTTTTGAAAACTTTTTGATGTTGTCAGCATTTTCTTCCTTTCCCACAGTGTTTTCCTACCCATAGAAAAATCCTATCATATGAGCCACATTTTTTTTTTTTTTTTTTTGTATTCATGAGAACGCTTCTTATCTAGACCTATCTAAACTCTTATTGCGAGTTTACGGGTCAACAGATAATGCATAAGATTGGCCAAAGTGCAGATGGGTGCTTTAAAATTCTATGAGCCATGCTCTGTGAAAACATCTGCAAAAAGTATTGACCCATGCCAGCCTGCACAGTCCGCGCAGGCTGACATGAGTTGAAACCTTTTGCTATTCGTAAACTTTCGTCATGTCTAAGGACCAATCTACCTCGTGATTCAGTTTGCAATATGAACTGTATCGATCACGAATTATGTGATAACTTGGTTTGTATAATGCATCACGGAGGTGTGTTAAAACCCATTTTCCCGGAGCGCTGCTCATATATAGATAATGTCAGAGGAACAAAAATATCATTATTGAAACTCTTGTGTAGTTCATAATAGCACGGGTAGGAAACTTCATATTCAGAGCCAATGGCTCTGACAATAAAATATTATGTTAGTCTACCGATTCCGAAAATATCGGCTAAAAAACAAATGAAAAACAGGCAAGCTCGTCATTCTAATGTGTTCTTATGTCTTTAAATTTTGAAAAAAAGGAGAATGTCATGCAATGCTCTGGTATTTCAACGTGTTTTCTACATATGGAAAGTTGTAGAATGTGTAAAGTGTTTTCTGAATCATTTGTGCCGTGGCTTGATCGTAGCAGAAATAATAAGTCAAGGACCTAATTTCAGACTGATATTGTCATTAAATTAGTACATAAGAGAGAGTTTTGCCATCCAAAAGCGTGAATTATTGTCATGAACTTTTCTGTTCGCTCCTGACAAAGAACTGATAAGAATTAACACAAGACTGGCATAAATAAGTAACCGACAACTAAGTGTGTGTGTGTGTGTGTGTGTGTGTGTGTGTGTGTGTGTGTGTGTGTGTGTGTGTGTGTGTGTGTGTGTGTGTGTGTGTGTGTGTTTTTTTTTTTTAAGAAAGCCCTAATCCATCGGTGCCGATCAAGATATTCCGAGCCGCTTCACATTTTCAGAGCCCGCCAACATCATTGGAGCCTTTGTTTGTTTATGTCAATTTTGTGTTACTTCTTATCAATTCTTTGTCATCAGGGAACAGAAAAGTTCAAGACAATAATTTACGCTTTTAGGACAGCACAACTCTCTCTAATTTGCTAATTTATTCATTTGTTTTTGAGCCGATATTTACGGAACCGGAAGACCAACATAACATTTTATTGTCAGAGAAATAACGAAAAGTAACCACGCCAGCGCATTCCTCTGTTTCATGATTGTTTTTCATATTGATGAAAAGTGAAATTTTCAATTTTATATATGTTTTAGATTAGATGCTAATCCAACTCATCGTTGGAGCAAAAGCGGTTGCTGGTAAAAAAATTATGTCTGAAAATACATATTTACTGTACGGTAAATGGTCATGACGCAAGGCATGAAAAAGTATTAAATCATCAATTCGTACAAGAAAAGGATTATGACCTTTCATGTCCATTTGCTAGGTGTGAACAAAAGCCAAAGGGTATCGATTAACGGTAGCGACTATTCTTATTGGTGTCTTAAATTGGCCCGCGTATAGGCCCCAGAATCAACATGTCCATATTTTATACATTTATTCGAGACTGATATCTATAAGCATGACTACATCTAGCTTTTATTGCTACACCGAAAAAAAATAATAAAAACTGGCTTGGCATGTATACATGAATGCCTGTTTGGGACCTTTGAAACATTATTTTGATATGGTATGAAATGCATGTTCGATTGTATGTTGCACATGCTCTTAAGGTCCCTCTTAGCTAGGCTTTACGCAGACATCGTCGCCTATAAACCCGTTTGATAAAAAACACGTTCGTGTTATTTACCAGCCACGCTTGTGAGGAACCAAAATCTACCAGGAAACGTAACAATTAGACAAAATTTTAACAAGAATAAACGATATTAGATATATACATGTACAGTATAAACTAAGTAACTATTGTCTAAAATGACAATTTATTCTCGTTTTTGATTCGAGTCTCAGTTTTGCATCTTTCAACGTTGCCACCAAGGTCAGCCAACGCCACGTCCACACTTGATTTGACAAATTTGCCATACTAAACATAATTGCATTCAGTCAATTTACATATTGTATTATAACAATATCTCACGGTACATACTTTCAATTTTCCCCACATATCCTATGCATTGCCTCATTAGTGACTCGTCTAATTGCAATTGCATATTTTATTGGAATGTCACTATCGTTATGTCATTTGCTGACATCTGACGTAAGCTGCTTTAACATTATTATCTTTGAGTTGCCAAGGTTTTCTGTCGTTGTTTCGATTTGACCATTACAAATGTGAATGAGGCAACTCTCCAGAGCAAAAGCGCTCCCCCCCCTTCCACAAAAAAAAAACCTAAGGAATCAACATGGAGTAGCGCACTGGCAAAAAGGCGTTCAATTGCATCTCCGAGATGCTTATATCAAGCAAGTCATCACATACTAATGAATCCTTAACATCCATTGTGTTTCACAAGCGACTAATTCATGAGGTAGAATAGTCCTTGGACATGCTGAAAATTAACAAATATTTTTGATCCATGTCAGCTCGCGCAAACTGCGCAGGCTGAAAAGGGTCAGCTTTTTTTGCAGATTCACTGAACCCGATTTTCACAGAGCATTACTCAAATATTAATTTCTTATGAAGACCACTTTTTTTATATTTCAAAACAAATGACGAGTTAAGAGAATCATATTTTCTAAACAATTGCCTTTTGATGGCTATAAGCGAAACGGGGGAGGGGGGTTGTAGGCGACATAGATTAAGATCAGACTGCAGAGAACGTCTGATCTTGGATCTATACCGTTCGATGGTTTAGTCTTGCCTTCAAGATGGAAATCTTTCTGAGTTTTTGTAGATTATATGATCAGCCATCAAAAGATGTAGGATTAATATATTTGGCACTGAACAGGTGGTTTTTCTTGGAATATACAATTAGAGCGGTATTTAGAACTAATGCTGAATACGGTTTCGATTTTTTCCTTTGTCCTTTAATAGTCACACCTTCGTATCAAAGTCTGACATAAAGTTCCGAGTTCTCAGCGCGTATTCCTGTTAGAAAATTAAAGTCGCAAAAGCTATTGAACAGTAATCGCTCAATATCTTAGACCTGTAGATGTATTTTCAAATGATAACTTTCAACAGAAAGCACTTAAATAGTACTGGTGGTAGGCCTACATCCGGAGAGTGAAACGAGGCAGAATGTATTTCTATTTTAATTGTTCTCGGTGAATATTGATAATCTTACCTCAGCTGGCCATTGGGCAATATTTGAGTATATCAGATTTTCGCCCGATCGGATCTCCTTGCCAGTGCTATAGACATCATCATTTAGTTCGCATTGCCGGGTACCTGTATCAAAGTTGAACGATTTACAAAGCTTGCGTTTTACACAAATCCTTGCGCAATCTTCGACGTCAGTAGTTTTTGCCCTCCAAAATTGATGATGTTGAAGCGCGACTTTCGTAGAAATGATGCTGTCTTGATCAATACCACAAGTAGTAGAGTACAAGTAAGTCTCTGTAATTACTTTACAGATTAAAACCAAACAGAGACATCCAAATTTACTAAGATACATGTTCGTTTTCAAACTCCTATTTGATAATAAATGTACATGGCAAAGTTATAGCGTAGCCCCGATCGCGCCTTTCTGTTTGGCAAACAGCTTTTCCCGTGGATTCTATATTCCTAGATCTCTAGCACAACCTTTCCAAGTCTTAGTAAACGACACTTATGGCTGATTGTGCCAGCACGATCTTTCAATCTTTGTTTAGTCGGTTAATATGAACAGACCTGTATGACATGAGAAAAGTTTAAGTGACAGGTTTTGCTTGATTTACCTTTTCCTCCGACTTTCAAAATAGAATCAACTTAATAAATAATTACAACGTTTGGGCGAAAGTCAATTTATTTCGCAACTACTTCTACAAGGATCGAAAACTTAAACCAGTATCGCTTAGATTTTAGCCATGTTCTGTCAAAAAAAGGTTTAATGCATCTCCATGGTGCATTATAGACTACTAAGCGAGCAATCATATACGAGTGGTTATGGATCCATAAATCCATTTTGTCAAACAACAGATTCCTGGGATAGAATGGTCCCTGGACATGCAGAAAATTTACAAGTAGCAAAAAGAATCGCAGACTGCGCAGGTTGACCTGAATCGATTCTTTTTTGCGGATGCATTAAACCCCCTTTTCGCTGAGCTTGGCTCATTGATTTCCTCATATGACATAAGTATGTCCTGCGCTAAATATTGCATTTCTAGATGCTGAACATTGCAGTATTGCAAACACTGCACTCAACATTGCACATTTTTCAGCGTAAAAATATTAATAAGCTGGCTTTTGACGTACTTCTTGGTACTAGTTTCTAATGAATAGATAGTAATTTGCGATTTGTAAAAAAGTTGTGGACATGTTTATTCTCCGGGCCTTTGGGCCTTTTAGTGGGCCTATTTGCTGGCCTATCTATGGCACCAACATGCAAAGGTTGCTATTGTTAATTGTTACCCTTGGCTGTCAAGTGGTGAAGCACGACACTTGTAAACAACAAATCTCGGATTGATTGATTGATTGATTGACGTATTGATTATAACGGGTGTTTAAAGCCGTTTTCAACATAATTTCAGTTATATCGCGGCGGCCAGTGCATCTATCCATGCTTTCCTGGATTTCCTTTTACCAGTACTCCGCACAATATTCTTTCCAAGCCACTAGCTGCTTTCCCACATAACCATCGTATAACCATCAGCGATGAGAGAGGAATGAATCCTGTCGCAATGACAATAATCAATCCTCGGAAAGAAATTTGCCGAGCCAGGAATCGAACCAGCAACCCCGTGTTCTCAAGTCATGTAGGCTACCGACTGAGCTACCGGGGCTGGGCACAAATCTCGGAACACTTGATGGTGTTGGCTCGATTCCTAGACTAAGCCTGGCCAAATAAAAAAACAAAGTCTTTCGGATGAGGCGTTAAACCCATAAGGTCATAAGTGATGGTGCTGTAGATCGACCGCGTTGAAGAAACAGGCATAACTTAAAATGGGTTTTGTCCTGTGTCTTGCTATTTCTCCTGTAACGTAACTAACGGGCTTGTGGGGATGTCGCCCATATGGACAACCGGTGGCGATACTAAATAGAGGAAAATCAGTCAAATTCACACGGTGCTTATTCACACCTTTGCAAATGATTACGATAGGGGTAATCCTTTTCTTGTACTTATTGGTAATTTGATAGTTTTACTTCTTACACTGTAACCCATTACTGTACAGTCTACAAGTGCTTTCAGACAAACCTATTTTGTAGCAACAGATCCTTTTCACACGGTGAGTTGGATTAGCAAGTAGTCTTCAAAAGTATGTAAGCCATGCTCCAGCAAAATCAGGAGCTTAATGTATCCACGTGATCCATGGTACCAAGCAAGCCATCACATACTTATGGACCAATAATAGCCACTTTAAAAAAAAAAAAAAAAGACTTAATCATGAGGTAGACTGGTCCTTGGACGATAAGAAAACTGACCTATAGCGAAAAGTGTCGTCCCAGGTCAGCCTGCGCGGACTGCGCAGGCTGACCTGGGTCGATACTTTTCGCAGATGCATTAAGCCCCCTTTTCACAGAGCATGGTTATTATTAAATTGACAATATTACTTTTCCATATTATGCAAAACAATGAGGAAAACAGAGGTAGATATTTAAGCGTGGTTACTTTTCATAGATTCTCTTCAAGTTGAACCACAATTGTGACAAAAGAGAAAGAGTTTCAATAACATAATATTACAGTACCTGTTACACCTTCTGTCTTGTTTAGGAAAGGTATTTCTTGTCGTAGCTAGTTTTGTTACCCGGGCCCGTATTCATCAATTATTTTAAGATGTAATCTTAGTCTAAAACCAAATTAAACTAGAAATAGGTGTGTCAGAGACACGGATGCCCCCGCTAAATGGTTTTGGTCACAGATATGTCATATGTGAGAATCAGTAGATATTACAGAAAGTTGTTGTTTTGGATAACATCTTAGACAGGGTTAAGAAGGTTTGTTATATATATAGCCAAGCAGATAAAAGATTATTTATACCTGATAACAAAATTGAGGACTGGTCCAAGTTGAAAGCAATATGCAGACAATAAATTATATGGTTTGTATTGCATATGGTAGAAAACTTTGTGAGAAAAAGAAGAAAATGCTGGTTTTGAGCATTAACTTCTTTTTATTCAGCGTTTTCCTTAATCTTTCAACTGAGGGTTACTTATACTCAGGATTATGAAGATCTTAACTTGAGGAATGAGAGTGAGAAATATAGCAATAATAATTACTTTGTTGGACTTCCTCTATGAGACAGGAACAAATTGGATCGAATATTATCACATTGGACTATAGTTGAAGGATAGGTTGAAGCCTCAATATTCTCTGGCATAGTTCTTTGGATGAGTCTTTTTAAAAACCAAAACTGTATCTTCATATCACAATTCTGCTGAACAGGATGTAAAACTGGGTTGAACAGTCAATTTAAACATTTGACCTTCAACTGTGACCTTGACCTTGGGCGTATCGAAACAAACTTTTCGCATGACACTAGTACTTGTTTAGGAGAACAAGTGTGCGAAGTTTTTTTTTTTAAATCCATTTATAAATGTAGAAGTTATGCTCCGGACAAAGTCAATTTAAACATTTCACCTTCAACTGTGACCTTGACCTTGGGCGTATCGAAACAAACTTTTCGCATGACACTAGTACTTGTTAAGGAGAACAAGTGTGCGAAGTTTTTTTGAAATCCATTGATAAATGTAGAAGTTATGCTCCGGACAAGGTCAATTTAACCATACGACCTTCAACTGTGACCTTGACCTTGGGCGTATCAAAACAAACCTTTCGCATGACACTAGTACTTGTTAAGGAGAACAAGTGTGCAAAATTATTTTGAAATCCATTGATAAATGTAGAAGTTATGCTCCGGACAAGAATGGGACACACACACTAACGCACACACGCACTAACACACTAACACACACACACAGACGGACACAGGTAACTCTATATGCCCTTCCGCCATTTCTTGGCGGGGGCATAAAAAGTAACAAACTTTCTGATTGGCTAAACCATTTAGTTCAGTCGACCACAAAATGCGTTACTTTAAAATTTAGAAAATTCTTGGGTTTTAGAGTGAGAATGCAATTAAGAATGGTTGGGGTAGACAGCCCCTGGTCCAATGACGTCTAATTCGCAGAGTTAGCGTTTACACAAGTTTATCATTTGTTGGTATGAACTGTTAAAAGATTGATGTTTGACTGAATCATGAGGTAGCATGGTCCTTAGACATGAAAAAAAAAATGAACAACAGCAAAAAAGTTTCGACTCATGTCAGCCTGCACGGACTCTGCAGGCTGAAATCGGTAGATACTTTTTGCAGACAAGTTGAACCCCGTTTCCACAGGGCATGAATCGTATGTAGAAAACACATTCAAGTGCATATGCGGTCATTTCAGATCAAGATCACACTGTAAAAAGAAATGCAACGTCAAAATTGAAACCATGTTCATCGTTCATATCTCCATTAATGTTTTGTCGATGCCGGTGGCTCAGTCGCAAACGAATAGGGCTTAGAACCAGGCGGTCGCTGGCTAAAATCCACAGCTCTGCTGATTTCTTTCCGAGGATTAATGGTATGTATTGCGAGGGGAGTCATTCCTCCTAAATCGCTGATCATTTCTTCGACGACGGTTATGTGAGAAAGTAGCCAGTGGTTTGGGCAGAATATTGTGCGAAGTAATGGTAAAAGAAACTCATGGTACGCATGGAATGGTGCACTTGCCATCGCAATATGACTGAAATAATGTTCAAACTGACGTTTAACACCATACAAACAAACAAACCATTACCGTCTTGTATCATGTTTTGTGTGAAATAAAATAAGTTTACCGTCGGGTAACCTGATATCTTATAGTTGCACAGAGATCAAACATTATTAGTTATTATAAACATTATAAGTAACATAATAAGTTAACTTTGTAGAGCCTCTCATCGTTGAATGAAAGACATCTTCATGGATAGGTGTACAGGTCGCCGTTATACGAAATAAAATACAATTGAAATGGCGTAATGCACGGAGAAACCAAATATTTTTAGATATGCTCTGTAAAAAGGTGGTCTAATGAATCTGCAAAAAGTATCGACCCTGGTCAGCCTACCTAGTCCAAGCGGAGAGGACCGAAATTTCATACTGTTGGCAAAATTTCTGCAATGACCCTTCAACCTCAAAACTCAGTCGCTTTTTAGACAGAATGGAACAATATTATGCGACAACTTACCTGATAAAATGCCTTTCGAAAATGTATTAACTCTTTCATTACCAATGACGACATACATGCTTGTAGCTTTTGCAAACAGCACAGATCAAGATTAGACTGCACATAACGTGCAGTCTGATCTTGGATCTACACTGTTCGCTACATGATGCTTATCTATGACAATATTCATCTTCAAAAGCTGTGGAAATCTACTTTAACTATTGGGAAAAACGTGGATTTACTGGAGCATTCTGTTTCGGCACCAGATATCTGTTTCGATGTACGTAACCCTAGATTATTTATATGTTGTTCACAAACAGATACCGATCTTCAGACTGCCAGGCTAGTTCTAAACCTGTGCAATTATCATCAAACTACACATTCTGTGCCTAAACCGACTAGATTTAGTCATGCGAGGCTGAATGATTGTTTGGTATTCAATGCCCTTGTCAATATTATTTCAGTTATATAAGAGCACCAAGTAAACCTATCCATGCTTTCCTGAAGTTTCTTTTACAAAGACATCGCACGATATTCTTCCCAATCCACTGGCTGCTTTCCCAAATGACCATCACCAAGACATCGATCAGCAGTCCCAGAGGAATGAATCGTATGGCAAAACTCTACTATCATCAATCCTCATGTGAAGGTGAGGATAGGCGATCGTGGTAACATGACAAAATACCCCAGTTTCCACCAACATAAGCTCCCTTCCCTTTAGAACATTTGAATATCTGTAGTTTGAACACAATTCACAAACCTTCAAAAACCTGATGCTAAAGTAATGAAAAAAGGAAAATCACCTATCATCTACATGTATTGAACATCAATAAAATTATAAACAAAGCAGAAAAAAAGATAGTTTCTCTAACAAACTCTTGGAATTTCACGCTTTAGTTTAATCCTTCGTGGACAGCTGAATTCTTTTATAAAATGATGATAATGATGAAATAACACATGTATATATAAACATTTTATTGATTTTTATGAATACATGCATAATTATACAATACACATATATAAACAAACATGCACTGTCTCTCTCTCTATCATAAAACTTGGCACCAACCTTCCATTATGAACACTACAGTACTCTCCAATTAACCCTTAAAGCGCCAGCACAAAACGTCCAGCCTGATCTTGGATCAACACTATCTGCTTAACTGAAACACTGTAGACAAAGGCAACCATAGAATTGCTATTATTTGAGTCATATTTCTAGGATGAAAATGTCTGATAGGTTTATTCGGCGCTATAAGGGTTAAAAAAGGAATTATCAGAGGTCTTCACTTGAGAGATGTGTCTGAATGAAATGAACTAAAAACTCACTAGGAGAATAAATATCATGAGCACAAAAGTCAAAGGACAAATAATCATTATGTCAGAGCAAGACCATTGGCTTCCATGTCAACCTGAAAGTATAAAGAAAACATTGCTTCACTTTATACCCCACAGCAAATTTTTAGACTCGTTCATATTGAATGAATTTACAGACGCCAATTCGTACGTTTCTCAAATTATAGTATTTGTTCTTGAATAGGTAGAAAACATTGTGGTAAAAGGAGAAAATGCTGGTTACCAGCATTTTCTCCTTTTACCACAGTGTTTTCAAAAGCCTTCTATTTCAGGGTCGTTGAAACTTAGGATTGTGTGGTAAAGGATGAACCATATCTGGCATCATACAAAAGTTTCATCTTCATCTTATCTAATTGGAGTGCCATTCAAATAAAATAGATACTGACAGAAGAAAAAACACCTGAATACGGCAATCTCAAAGCTATTTTGTTCATAATTTGTCACATAATACTGACAGTGTCAATCTAAGATTGGACACACATATTTGCAGCCTGATCTTGATCTACATTGTCAACAGAATCAACTATAATTGTGCTTGGCTCTATGGGTCATTACAACAAAAATGAAGCATTTTAATACCACTGCAGGAGGAAACTTTGAAAAACCTTGTGGGAAAAGAAACAATTGCTTGCAACAGGTAATTGCTCCTTTTTCAACAATGTTTTCTAATTTTCAAAGCTTTTTTTCTGCACAATGCATCACAAAATTGTGGAAAATATTGATCTAAGAGCAGAATCATTATCTTTTAAGCTAATCTTAAGCTACACTGCCTGCAAAAGTAAGTAAAGATGTGCTTGGTGCTAAAGGAATAGTAAAATAGGAAAATTATGAAAATCTGCATATGGACTCAGATCTAATTCACAGAATGCTCTTCTATGGCCAACAGAATAAAATTTTTGATTTGTATTTCAGGTCCTGGGTTTTACTGGAAGTATCCTTCGGCAATACAATGCAAAGACCCAGCCTACTGTACAAGTGAAAGCAAGGATTTTACAGACTGATTGCTATTAAACGCCATTTCTTACATTATTTCAGTTAAATCACAGCCACTAATGCACCTACCCAAGTGTTCCAGCACTTTCTACCAGCATTTATCTGAACAGTATTCTCTCCAAGCCACTGGCTGCTTTCCCATGTAATCATCATCAAAAAAATGATCAGCAGTGAGAAACGAATGATTCCTGTCGCAATGTCGCAACAACCATCATCACTCCTTGGAAAGAAATTGAGGGAGCTGGACACACACACACACACACACACACACACACACACACACACACACACACACACCCCCCCCCCCCCCCCATTCTCAAATCCTGTATGTTACAAGGGCTTGGCTGAAACCAAGAAAAAAGGTAAGCAAGTGAAATTGTTGCTGTATTGCACTTGTTGAATGAGTATAGAAACAAAGATACTATCAAATCTGTAACACAACAGTGGTATATTTTTTGATGCAAAACTCCTCACAAAATTTTAAGGCTAGATCAATTATATTCTTTTTCACCATCATTGGATAAAGTAAGGAAACTCTATGTGTCTAGACAAAAACCATAACCCATTACTGTACAGAAAAAAAAATCTAGACTTAAAAAAAACAATTACAAATCTGACACAGGAGAAATGTTTGAAATCTATATGACAAAAAACTACATGTAAACTTGGCAAGATGGAAATAGGTTTGATACACAAATACATGTACATGGGAAAACATTTTGGCAAAGATGAAATTACAGTTTAAATTAAAGCCAACTCACTTCGTCTGGAGAATCCCTGTCATCTATCATATCTGTCTCTAGTTCATCATCATTTGTATCACTTTCATCATCATCATCATCGCCTTCATCTTCCTCATCCTCATCATCTTCATCAAAATTCTGAAGTAGCATGTGATTCTCTGTTAATCTTTATGTGTCTGACTAGTAATATCATCTTCATAAAAATTCTTAATCTTCTTTTGACACTTTCCACATTGTTCTAATATTCACATAGTAATATACAGAACCCTTTATTTATGCAGATTTTACAAATTTTATACAAGAAAGCTATAAAAGGCATCTGCTGCAAACTTGTCTAAGCAGTTAGTAAATAACATTAATTTCAAACGTGTCTTTTTTCCAGTGTATTGTAAGTGTAATCATGCAACTCTCAACCAAACAACAAAATTTTAGACTGGTCCAAATTGAGAGCATTTACAGGCAAATTAAATGTGACTAAAAAACTAAAACTTGCCTTTAGAAAGCAACGTTTTCAAAAGCCTTCTTCTTCAGGGTTGTTAAACTCAGGTTTAACCTTTACCAGACAACAAAACTGAAGCACCTATAAGTAACTTTAATAGGTTGCTTATCAAACAGTAACCGTTTAGATCAAGATCAGAAAGCACACAATATACAGTCTGACCTTGGATCTATACTCTCTGTTATGTATGTGTAGATATAGTATGGCAAAAAGAAATCTAATCCTTGCAATCTAATCCTTGACTAAAATCTATTCCATTTTGCTGCCTTATATACCAGTAGGTAATTTTAAGCCTTTACCAAATAACGAATTCTACAACATTCCAAACTGAAAGCTTTTGAAGGCGACAATTTTGAAAGTGATACAAATAAACTGAAATTCTATGACAGGGTAGAAAACATGGTTGGAAAAGGAGAAAATGCTGGTTGCCAGTGTTTTCTCCTTCTCTCACAATGTTTTCAAAAGCCATCTCCTACAGGGTCATGAAAAGTCTGGATTGAATGGTAATGGCTTTGATGAAATGAAACTTATTTCTTTTCCAGTCTTTTTTTTTTTTGTGTCGTTTAAAGGTAAGTCTCTAGTTAAGGTGAGGGTTTCTGAAATCACTAGCTCTTCACCTTAACAAATGTGGTCAATACTCGTATCACTTGTTCAGATAAGCTTGGGTTGAAATTTGTTTCTTTTCCAGTCTTTTTTTTGTGTCATTTAAAGCTAGGTCTCTCGTTAAGGTAAATGTTTCTGAAATCACTAGCTCTTCATCTTAACAAATGAAGTCAATACTCATATCACTTGTTCAGATAAGCTTGGGTAGAAATTTGTTTCTTTTCAAGTCTTTTTTTTGTGTCATTTAAAGCTAGGTCTCTCATTAAGGTGAAGGTTTCTGAAATCACTAGCTCTTCATCTTAACAAATGTCGTCAATACTCATATCACTTGTTCAGATAAACTTGGGTAAACCCTTAAAGCCCCAAATAAAGAAAACAGATCAGAGATTAGACCCAATTTAATTGCAGTTCTGCAGTTGCATTTTTCAAGAATGTTTTAGCAAAGCTACATCAAACATCACATTATCACATAACAGTGATCAAAGATAACTACACATTTTGTCCCGTCTGATTTTGATCTACACTTGTCAGAGAGGCAGGTAAAGAAGTGGAAGGCACTTTGAGGGTATAGATGTAAAATGCCATTGAATAAAATGCCCAATGTATTTACCTCAGCTGCTGTCTTTCCAATTGGCATGATATTTTCACCTTTTTTGGAAATGCCCTCTATCTGCAAATTTATAGGTATTTGATAAACATAGAGCTGAGTGCAATTTTTGATGATTTGAGGACAATCAATGTCAAGAAGATCAGATACATTACTCACATTCACCCAAAGTTAATATTTTACAAAAAAAGCCTATGTTTCAACCACCAAGCTGAAGAAGGCTTTAGAAAACATTGTGGAAACAAAAGGAAATGCTTTCAAGCTGTAATTTTTCCTTTTTCCATAAATTTTCCTACCCTAAACAGCGGATTTTCGTCCTTTCCTGCGGGGCCAAATTTCGGCCCCATTCCCAATCGAAAACAGTATATTTTTTTCCCAATTCCATAGGAGTTTTTCCCAAGACGCTAAAAAAAAAGAAAATCACCTCAGACATCTAATGTATTGGCCAGGGTTTTCCCTGACACACAAATTTAAGTGTTTTGACTCATTTTTACCTAAATGGCCCGCTTAAATTCATCCACGGTGGGCATCGGCCGCAGTTCAAGCAGGAAATCGACTTGTCGTAATTTAGGTGCGAAACCATATGGGGGGCAAATGAACTATAGACTGTGTCTGTATATTTTCAATCGATTCATGCACTGATTAGATTATCTGGCTGTAAACCTTTCTCAAATTTTAGACTGGGCACACTTTTTCCGCTGCATTTAGTTTCGCTTTACACAGACAAAATAATAGAGGCAACCATTTACTTCAAGGCAACTGCATCACGTTTTCCATCGAAGCGAAGTGTGGGGATTCTGAAATAAAGAATCAAGCTCCTAAATTGATCGTCCTGAACCAGGACCAAGTTATTAAAAAAAAAAAACGATCAGAGATAGACCATGATTTTTTTCTCTCGAATCACGAACGGTTCTTTCGTCATAACACAGAAATCGGCTGTTTAATTTGTGAACATAACCTGTTGTCTGATGAAATGGATAAATGTACTCTCTATCAAAAACATGTAAATGCCTACTCGGATGTATTAAGTCATCAGTTATAGGTCATAAAATCAAGATGTTAATTAAACAGCCGGTATCAGTATGGCTGTGGGACTATCGGTCAGCCAACCGATTGAACCGAACTCGTATGACACAAAAATCTAGTGTGAGGTTTCCTCTCCACAATTACTGGGCTTTTTCAATACTGTATTGGATCTCCTACAGAAAATGATGACTTACCAATCTTTTCATATATGTCAAAACTCATAAAAAATCATTTTCAAAGATTAATCATCATGGGAAAAAAAACACAAAAACCCATGACAAAAGAAATGTCAAAAAGACCTCATCTGACTGAAGGCCCTTATGTCTGTCTTATTTAGCTTTTACAATGACTTTTATCAGCTGACTTTCATACACACCATGTAGAAAATAAAACAGATATTAGTTCCTCTGTTTATTCATTATGTATTACATAGTTATCTTTAAAGGAGAATTGAAATACCTACATAACATAGAAGGAAAGGGGGGTCCTTGCAGCTAACTGGAACTAGTTTATGAAACAAATGAGAGCAGATTCATTTAAAGAAAGAAGTTTAAAAAAAAAGCAGCATTGATTTGGTAGTACATTAAATGCCTTATTAAGTTTATTGTCAGGTTAAATGTGTTCCAAACTTTATATGTTATGTCAATATTTTTCGCAATTTTGACATTTGTCGATGAATTTTTTTTTTTTTTCCCCAATTTGGCCAGGGTCCTTTTCCCAAAATGCTCGGATAAAGCCCTGCTTAATGAAGCAGTTGTTTTTACTCGTGCCATGTTAACTTTATTGTCTCTTGCATGTAAATGCTTTCAAATTAGCAATTCTAAATTTTGTCATATGATACTGGGGTAAAAGGGGGGTCACTGTGATTCGAAGTGAAATTCCAGTGTTATTTTGTGATTGTTTCTTTGATTTGATAAGTCTATCCTGCAATTAGTACTGTCCGGTCGCATTGAAAAAGATAAAATTCTTACCCAGTTTTGATATTCTTCTTCAAGTTCCGACAACTCATTTTCGTCGTCACAAGGTTTATCGACAGTAAACCACAAGGGATCTGTAGCAGATGGAATCAAATTTGGAAACAGTGGTGCAGACATTTTTCCTCAATGTTCAAACATCCCGTAGATACTTCCAGTACTTTATCGCACGGAAAAAGCTACTTATTTTAGTTAGAAAGTATGTTTGAATTTTTGTTTTAGTCGCCAAAACAGAAATAGTTATGTGCAATAAATAACAATCTAAAGATGTATATGAATAATTTTGATCCGTATTTGTATGATTCAGTAGTAGAAAATACGAAAACCAAACAACCCAATTTGAAAGTAGCTTTACTTACTTTGTTTACTTCCGGAGATTTCACGTGTATCCACAAATAGGTTGAACTAAAACTCTAAAGCGTTTGAGTACGCTGTTCCGGTATAGACTCTAAAGAGTTCGCGTACGCTATAACAAAATGGATATTTTGGAATATGTAAAAATATGTATTGTATAGAAGATCTGTAAATCAAAATCCAAATAAAAATATTTTCTTGGATTGCTGTAAATTATAAAGAAAATGGCGATATTCTTGATATTATTTTGAACTACTTTATGCCAATTTTTATATCCTTGCGCTTAAGCCCTGGACCTTTCGGAAGCAGATTAATTAATTAGTGTATTCTACGGCCAACTTCTTTTGAAAAGGGCCGAGTTAATATACTTGAAATTATGTTTGGCAGCCCGTCTGTTTTTGCAATGAAAGAGCATATAACCACTGCTTTGTCTGTTCGTATGTGGTTAGTACATAGAAAGGAGTAATAATGTATTCCAACATGTTAAGCTACCTAGAAAGCAGTATGAACTCTAAGGTGTTTAGGTACATTGTATATAAACAATAGCAGATTTAAAGTAGAAATGCGTGTTTTCTTTTTGACAGCGACAACATTAAACGGCTAAAACTTAATTGATATTGATATTTACCGAAATATGTTCAACAGACGCTTTAAATTCTGATCCCACATTCATTTACTTAGCCATCCGTCAAATACTCGTACAATCAATTTTTTCAGCACCACTGAAAGCGTTAACTTGACATGGCACTCTAGAGAAGTTAGGTACATAGACAACAGAAATGAGGACTCAAGAGAGATTAGGTAAGAGTGATAAGGACTCTTAAAAAGATTAGGAGACAACAGAAATGATGACTCTAAAGAGATTAAGTACATAGACAACAGTGATGAAGACTCTAAAGAGATTAATTACATAGACAACAGAAATGAGGATTCTAAACTACGGAGGAGACATAACTCCAATGGAACTTTCTAGGCTTGTTGCTAAAGCCATGAAAGTAGACCCTTCAACTGTTAGTGTGAAGTAT
Source organism: Hippopus hippopus (assembly GCA_946811185.2). Lineage (NCBI taxonomy): Eukaryota > Metazoa > Mollusca > Bivalvia > Cardiida > Cardiidae > Hippopus > Hippopus hippopus. The sequence goes on from OX328100.1 coordinate 36,299,716, forward strand.
ACTGTGGGACTTACCTTGTCGAATTTCAAACAACTAATGAATACCGACAGACAACATCGTCTTGTTTTGCTACATAAAAATGACGATCTTGTTGAATATGACGATTTTGATGAAATTGCCGAGGCTTTTGAAAACGAAGAAGAGATAGTCTTAGAGGTGATAAACGTAGACAAACAAAAACAACTACAACAAACTTATTTCGCCAAAAGATATTCCGCGCTCTACTGGTATCCTATGGGCTCCATCAACGACAAAAAGCTATATGGTGGTCAGATTAAAGTTTATAAACAAGGAGTGTGGTTTCTTCAGAACTACCGATGGAACACTGAACAGTTTAGCAGGGTTGATAAACGAGCCAGATCTTATAATTGCTGAATATGCAAAAGACTTGTATGAAATAAACAATCTTGACTTTGTTAAAGTCAAACTGAAAAGGGCGATAGGTCAGCTAGCTGTTGAGAGTGACATGGATTTGGCTGAATTTTATGTTCATCTTGTGGATGAGGTAGAAGAAGATCGTACAATAGACGCCTTAGATGAAACCAGAAATAGAATTTATAGACAAATGCCTGGTGCCGGACCTTTTCAGTTAGGCCAGTTACATAAAAAAGAAAAATATCATTCAGAAATTTATCAAGTCTATAAGTGACTATTTAGTAAAAACCGACAATTCCTTGAAGTATAAATTAGCTAAGAGTGACGATCCTGACGTGGAAATCCGAGAACCAGTCGGCCATAATATCGAGTTTCATGATGAATTTTGATGTCAATGACATTAAGAATCTTTAATTTCATAACAGAAAGATCTGTTTAGACTCGACCAAATCGAAAGCAGATGCAGATGACTGGTCAGCTGTTTCTAAAAGATTATGGCATAAGGATAAACCACTAGTGACCAGTATATTCTCTTTTGTCCTTTCAAACCTATTTTTTTCGGGGTTGGAAAGGTTTTCTCTATTGTATTTTCGACTTTCTTTTTCAGGGTTGTAAAGATTTTCCCTTACCTGTTTTAAGGGTTTTTCAGATTCGAGATTGTTTGATTAATGACAACTCTGTATCAGAAAAGAGCTAGACTTGTTTAAAATGAAAGCATTTGCAGACGACTTTTTAGATGTGTCTTATATAACTTGCTATTTCTTTGAAAGAGTTGAAAACAAAATGTGAAAAACACAAAATGCTGGTTGCCAGCTTTTCCTCCTTTTCTCCAACTATGTCATGTTGAAAAAGCCTTCTTTCTCTGGGTCGTTAAAACAGAGGATTGTCTAATCACTTCTGATAAGCGTATTCATTACCAATATATTTGTCAGTGGTTATATTTTTTTTTTTGTTTGAACAACCGGGGACCAAACGAACAGACACAGAACAAAGCCCTGAACTGTGAAATAACAGGCTGTGTAACTTTCAAAGGGAGGTAACTCGAATTTCCATTGTTACGTGATCTGTCTGAAAAACCTAAATATTTTTTCACGATACTGTACAGGTTTGGGTACTTAATCATATATCACACTCATCACAACTCGGCCGAGTCTGTAACTACATCTAACCTCGCATTATCTCCCGCTAGATGGCATTCTACAAATACACATCTAATTTGGGCATTCTGGGTACAGAACCGGACTACTTTTCAAAACAACAACCGTTACTTTGAATTTGAAATTGAAATAAACGTTTACTCAATAAAACGCTACCTGGTGCGATTCATTCCCAAAGATATGATTGGCTAGCATGTAACCTATGCATCGGCCATTTATTAAAGCAGCCCCTACATGCTTGGGTAATAAGCTAATAGCTTCGGTATAAGCCCTACTTTTCCCAGGTATACAGGGATGGGTGTTACGTCATAGCAGACAGGTCGAATCTTCGAAGAATATGACATGCGCAGACAACGTCTAACCTCGCATACATGTATCGGGAATGCAGTTTGCAGTTGTCAGTCACATTATCTTAACCTTTATCCTGCTAAATAAGTGAAATGAAACTTTCAAGCTGATTGTAAAAACCTAAATTTTACTATTTCAAGTTTTTTTTGTTTTTTTTTTTTGGGGGGGGGGGGAGGGAATATTCTCCTAATTGAACAGTGTAGATCCAAGATAAGACTGCACAAGTGGACCCTAATCTTGATCTACACAGTCCGCAAAGGGCCGTTGAGTCGCGCTTAGCAGCCTAAGAGTTAAACATGGTGCCGCCCATGCAAATCGAATAACGAAATCAACAACTATGGTGACGTTACTTGAAAATCAGCCTGTTGGTGAAAACAGCCAACGGAGTTAATGGACCTCATTCAAAATTAAATGCATAAAGTGTTTGTCACCGGAAATGTATTCAGAAAGATTTTGATAGAAAATTGTGACTCGTGTTTTCTTTTTTTTTGAAGTGGAATCCATTGGTGAAAGAATGTACTGTGTAGGTGCATATCACCTAAGTTAATGCAGGCAAGACGGATTTGATCGATGGTTTTGATCCAAAGTTTGCCGAATGGATCTAACAAGTTACTTTCATGAAATATCTTAATTTAACTCTGATGAACCGTTCGGTTTATGTTGTAGACATAAATGTTGTTTATGTTGTATTTATCAATCGTAAAGACAGAAGTCTGGAAATGTGTAACACGCATATTTGATATATGTAAAGTTGCCATTTCCAAAACAACCTATATTTCAGCGTAGCTAAATAAGCTATATTTTGACCTTTTTTTCTGTATAAGTCTTGAACGAATAAATAGTAATTTGTAATTGGTCAAAAATGTTTATTCTGCGGGCCTTTTTCCGGGCTCAATGACACCAACATACTGGGGTTGCTTCCGTTAGTTGATGCCCGACGGCGCTAAGTCACACCCTAGCAAAAAGATATGAGCCATGCTATGGCAAAAGGGGGCTTAATGTATCTCCGGGATGCATGATATCAAGCAAGTCATCACATAATTTGAAATCCCAAAAATGTGTTGTGTCTAACAACTTTAAATCATGAGGTACACTGGTCCTTGGACATGCAGAAAGTTTACCAATAGCACACACCAATAGTGTTTGGTGCATTATATCATCTGCAAAGTCTTTTAATCTGGACAAGTCTGAATTTTTTTTTATTATCCAGTAAAAAGTATAGCAATGTAAACTAGCATTTGTTTCTTTTCCCACAATGTTTTCAAACATGTTTATTAGAGTATCCCATCACACAATATGGACAGAGCTGAAAATTAACCCTATACCTCACAATCCTATGTTTAAATGACCCTGAGTAACAGATTATAATCATTGTGGCAATAGGAGAAAACATTGGTAAGCAGCATTTTCTCCTTTTTTCCAGTCTTTTCTTCCCTTAAAGACAAATTCCATCCTTTGAGCCACATATACGTTGTCATCTGCAAATTTGTTGTCCAATATAGGGTGAAGGTCAATCTGTGCAACAGAGAGAATAGCCAATGTAAAAACAAATGGAAAATATTCAGTGTAGGAAAATCAACTTTGGTTCAAACCCTGTAACAAACAATTGCAAGTTTTATTGACCTTCTGGTAGATGGCTTCTAAAAGCATTCTAGGAAAAAGAAAATGCAGGTTACCTAATTGACTCATTTTCCCACAATGTTTTTCATACTTTCAAAACCACATTCGTCATCTGAAAATGTTTACGACTTTGACAAGTCTAAAATTTTGGTGTTTTGGTAATGGGTCATTTGAAAAACAAACTACAAGTACTTCATTTCTTTTTTTTTTTAACCCTTTACGAGATGACGAAATTTTAGCCTTGTCCAAACTGAAAGCATTTGCAGACGATAATTTCAGTGTGACTCAAATGGTGCGATTTTTCTTTGCAAGGGTAAAAAACATTGTGGGATTAGGAGAAAATGCTGGTTGCCAGCATTTTCTCCTTTTCCTACAATGTTTTCAAAAGTTTTTTTTCCCAAGGGTCGTTCAAAGTCTGTATTATGTGGTAAAGGGTTAAATGGTGTTTTATTACCATCGACATCTATAGTCATTTAGCGCACATGAAAGGTAATGTATTATCAATAGTTGAAATAGATTTCAAGCAAAATACATGTATTGACTAAACAGCTTACAAGTTATCTCTTTACCAAATGAAAAATAAATTTTAGACTGGTCCAAATTGAAACTATTTGCAGATTACAAATTGAAATCCGCCCAAATGACGGCATTTGTTCTAAATAGGCGAGAAAACATTGTGGGAAAAGGAGAAAATGCTGGTAACAAGCAATTTCTCCTTTTCCAAAAATGATTCCAAAACTACTCTTCCTCAAAGACGTTAAAAGTCGTGATTGTATGCTAAAAAGGATTATAAGACTGATCCAAATTGAAAGAACTTGCAGCGACAAATCAAAATGGGTAGAAATGGAAGTTAAGAATACTGGCGGTCATAAAACATTGTGAGGAAATTTGAAATTGCCAAACCACGTTTTTCTTTTACATGTATATGCCTAAAATGTGAGTATTCTACTTTCCACAAATATGTGTCCATTGTGAACTTGGCTCGACCCTTCATGACTGTTGTTAACAAATTCTACATTCACAAGAGCATTTGCCATGTTTTAGTCAAAAAATCACCACAGAATGGTGAAAAGAGAGCTTTGTAAAAGACTTTGTGATTTATTTAAAGATGCATCCTAAGCTTACAGCAAGAGAGAAAAAGCACTGTAAAAACTTGGAAGTGTGTAGAATGGCTCAGCTGTGTAAACACAGGCAAATTACCAATATTAATTATATGGTATAGGTGATAGAAAAACTCAAGGGTTTTTTAATCTGTGCAATCTTGCAGTTGTCAGGGGCAACATTTGGCAAGAAGATGCCAGAATGTTTATAGTTTCATAAAATATGGATGAAATGGGTAAACAAGAGTGTTGTTGTCACAATATACGCCACCACATGGCTGCTATTTCAAGTAGCTAGCTATAGAGACTAAAGTGTTGGAATTTCTAGCACCTGCCTGGGTAGCTCAATGGATATATTATGTTACTTGTGATCTAAAAGGTTTACACACGGACTGATGGATGGACAGACGGACACACGACGGACGACAGGCCATGACATAAGCCCCGCTAGACTTCGTCCAGTGGAGCTAAAAACTGAAATTATTAAAAATACAGTCTTTCTTGTTACTGATGCTGCAGCCTAACCGTCCATCAACATCAAGATGTCATGCTGCCAAACTGCCAGGATTGTACTGCTATCACTGTGTGTCTGTTAAAACGCTAGCCATATGGCTTTATGTGGAGAATAGTACACCTCTAATGTTCCACTAGTAACATCTTGTATGCCTGTGAAGATCAAGTCTATACATGGGTCATCAACGGTGGTTGGTCCTTGTACAACTTGTTGCAGGCCGTGTTGATGGGTGAGGAGATTCTCTTCTCTGTACTAGGTTTTGTCCAGTCAACATTAAAGTCACCAATTGCAACCAAATGGCGTTCAGGAGGTTTGCTGTTTAGTAGGTTAGTCATTACTGTAAGAAGGTGTTTGAGACTGCCAGGATTGTACTGCAATCACTGTGTGTCTGTTAAAAAGCTAGCCATATGGCTTTATGTGGAGTATAGTACACCTCTAATGTCCATTATGACACTGGTTGTGTTTGATATTTAAGATCTGTCACTCAAGTGGGGTGTGATGCAGTTAAAAACTGCATCACACTGCATTTGAGTGACAGACTTTTAATATGTCAACTGCAAACACTTTCAGTTTGGACAAGCCTACTTTTTTGGTGTTTGGTAAAGAGTTAATCTGTCTACAGTAGGGATGTGAAGAATGTTTTGGTAATCGCTGGGACTGTATTTTTTTACACTTATATATTGTATATCACCAATGGTTCAACTTTCACAAATCATCACAGTTTTGCCTTCCATAGTCTGTCTGTTTTGCTCTAGATCTGTACTTTACCTAAAATTAAACAAAACCAGAGGTAAGGAACTACATCCACATCCCCAAGTAGGCCAAAGTGGTCATTTGATTTAGCCTGTTGCTCTCAAAGAATTACAAATTTTGATGATAAGAAATAACTTCATTAATGTAAAATTTATTTAATTCCTTTTCCTTTAAGCTGATGCAATATTGCATTCTGTATTACACAACAAACATTCAACCAGACAAGACTGTTCACACAGCACAGTGTGGCCAATATTTTAGCGAATATAGATTTATTACAGGCACGTTCGTGGTCATTTTTTTCAAAACAAATGCTCATTTTGGTGTGAGCTTTGTAAAGACCATTCTACTCTCTGCTGTGTCCTTTTTTCTCAAAGATCAAAACAAAAAAGTCTGTATGGGAATAAGTAGAAACCATTACCTAATATGCTGACACAATATAAGATTTATTTTATACACTCCAGACGTCAGACAAGACTGTCCACTTAGCGCAGTGTGGCCAATACAGGGAGGAGCTTTTTCTCTAGGCATGTCGATGGCCATTTTCTTCCCTGCTCCATTCAATATGGGTGTCAGCATGTAAATAGCCATGTTGATGTCACTATGGGGTTATATTACAATGTTTTCCGACATGCCTTGGCCTGACAGTCTTACATGAGAGACGGGCACAAATATGAAAAGTAAATTGTTTGGGTTGAGGTTTTAATAAGACTATGCAGGGATCCTATAATATCTATAGATGATCTCTGCACCAGGTTACCCAACACACTCCATGACAGTACCATCTTTACCTGCAAATACTTTGCAACAGAAAAGGCATAAGGCCCTATATCCTCTCTGTACACTGGCCATATCAGGTACACTTTTGCAGGCCGGTACCTAGGTTATCAATGTGGGGATAGCACTGTCCACAAAAGCTCCTCTGAAGTATGAAATAAGCATGGAAAATATACAAACAAAAACAATTTTAAATTTAGAAAATTTTAGAAAGTTATAAGAGTTTGTTATGAAGAGGTTTTCTGGTACTTGTTTTTTCATTCATTTTGACACAACACAGCATGAAGAGCCAACAATCCAGATGTAGTAGGAACAGAGATGCAAGACATTCACATCATGGGATTGAAGTGTACAAAGTTTGATTTGCTGATAAAGACCTTAAGTAGTACTTTACCAAACGACCAAAATTTTGACTTGTCTAAATTCAAAGCATTTGCAGACAATTTAAATGTAGCTATTATGGCAGAATTTGTTTTTGAAAGGGCAGAATGCATAGTGGGACAAGGAAAAAATGCTTGTTACCAGCATTTTCTCCTTTTCCCACTATGTTTTCACAAGCCTTCTTTGTGAGGGTAGTTAAAAGTCTGGATTATGTGGAAAAGGGTTAAATCTTTACTCTCAGACTCCTCCATAATGTAAGCACCTGCAGACGACAAATTAAATGAAGCATGTATGATGTCCGTTTTCTTTAAAAACCTTCTCTAAACAAAAGAAAATATTGTGGGAGAAAAAAGAGAAAATGCTGTTAAAATATAAATGATTTTTTGCCAGCAGCCTAGTTCAACTGTAGGAAAATTTTTTTTATACCATGATATGCATTTGACCTATTTACAAAAAAAAGATAAACGTTATTTTGAGCAACCTGTTAGTTGAAATTTATTTGTTTTTGAAGTGAAATTTATGTACAGAAGTTGTGCAAGTGATCTTTTTTGATGCTTTGTTATGTCTGACCTTGAAATGAACTTTACACTTTCATACTTTATGTATATTTGATGTAGTTACATATAATTTGAAAATGTCCTTGACAGCAGCCTGATAGTTGAAACTTCCATTTGTTTTATAAAACCCCTGTCCCTGGCCACAATGCATGTATTGGTAATGGAAATTCCAACTGTCAGTCTGCCGATCCTCACTTGCCTATAGGAACCTAATGTAAGATGTTTTATTTATGAACTTTTAGTTGAATACTCTGATTTATTTTTAACCTAGATAGCAGTTTAACCTTTTACCAAACAATCCCAGGTTTAACAACCCTTGGAAAGAGGCCTTTTGAAAACATTCTGGAAAAAGGAGAAAATGCGGGTAACCAGCATTTTCTCCTTTTCCCACAATGTTTTCTACTCTATGAAGGACAAATTCAAGCATTTCAACCATCTTTAATTTGTTGTCTACAAATGCTTTCAATTTGGACCAGTCCAAAAATTTATCGTATTGTAAAGAGTTAAATATGTTTATACCAATGGTAGTTTTTCCAGGAGCTTCAATCTGATTTCAACTAAATTCGTTACTTTATGCCATAATGCTTATTTAACGTAAGAGTTTACATTTAGTTCAAGGAAGCTATTGTCAGCAGCTAGATTTTGCCGTCTATATGTCTTCTTGAGTTAAACCTTATATGTAAGAACTTTTTACCGGATAATTAATGAATATTTCTACCTCTTTACAAATGAAGTTTTGCCAGCAACCTGATAGTTGAAACTTCAATTTTTTGGTTTTAACCCCTGTCCCTGGTCACAATGTATATAATGGAAATTCCTACCATCAGTTAACTGAGCCTCACTTGTTTATATCAACTTTATACTAAGGTAAAGCATTCTTATTCATCAAAAGAACTTTTAGTGCTTAATTTGAAAATAAAGGCTTCAGATACAAATCCTTCCAAATATTAAATTTGCTTTTTCATTGTTTATGAACTTCTATACTGTGAAAAAGTTTAAAACTGTCATTTCCTAATTGCTTTAACTCATTCCCAAACAACAAAAATTTTAGACTTGTCCAAACTTGAAGACAACAAATAAAATGTGCATTAAATAACAGTTTTCGTCTATGATATGGTTACCAGCATTTTCTTCTTTCACCACCATGTTTTCAAAAGCCCCTTTTGCCGTAGGGTTTTTAAAAGTTGCAATTGTGTGTTCAAGAGTTAACCTATAATCTGTCATAAATGTTCTGACAGAAACACGCTTGAAAATATAAAGATGTTATACGGAAACTCAAACCTAGCAAAACTTTGTACAAACAGGACAAGTATGAATGTTTTGCACCCAGTGTTCCTCCTATTGTGTCCATACTGCCAAGATGAAGTGCATTGCAGACAGGGATTTTATGCACAAAATGATGAAACAAAAAATACACTAAAACCTTCTCTAGCTCTACTAATAAAAGTTCTGTTGAGCCAAATACATGAGAATTTAGAAAACTATAACAATGGTACAGCTAAAAACTGACTGACAACTTTAACCTACCATGAGTCCATGATCATCCCGAAATTTCCATATAGGCAAGCTCATTCCGTCCCTGCAACAGATTTCAAAGGAATAACTAGAACTTGTTTTTCTACAAAAAAAACAGATGTCTCCCCCCTTTTTGGTGTCAGAAGGATTGATATGTCACCAAGGCAATTTCTAACTGAAATAATGGTCATTTTTCTCTAACGGTTTTCGAGTTATAGAGCGGACACGACATTGTACATAAAGTGAGTAAGGAAAATAGTTGTATGGTTGTATTGGGGTTTAACGCCACTTTAACAGCTAAGGTCATATCATGGCGGTCAGTGACGCACATATGTTTCCTGGCTTTCTCACACCAGTACTAACACAACTTTCTTTCCAAAGCCACCAACTACTTTTCTCACATGCTTCAGCAGAGGTGAGAGGCGAAAAATACGCCGGAAAGAAAGTTCGCCTCAACCGGGTATCGAACTCACAACCACCAGGTCATGAGTCCGACACGCTCACCACTGAGCCACCCGGGCGGGCGAGTAAGGAAAATAATCAAAGGGAAATAACTCAAAAAATATACAAGCCAGAGTTATTGTTCTTGTGCATGACACTGCGTCTCATGGTGCTTTACAAATGTGTGAAGTTTTATCAAAATATCTTAAAAGGTTTTTGAGTTATAGAGCGGACATGATTTGTGACCGACAGACAGACGGATGCACGGGGAAAAACAATATGTCTCACGACACTGACGGGGGAGACATAATAATAAACTTTAAACAAAATTTATCATTCTACATATACATAATTTTAGCATAAAATCAACAACTACGTAAAAGACATGTACATGTACCACAATAATTGACTGATTGTATAATGTTTAATGCTGTTTTCAATATCATTTCGGTTACATCGCACATATCAATGCTTTGCTCTGCACAACAGTCTTTCCAAGCCACTGGCTGCTTTCCCACATAACCATCATCAAGACAATGGTCAGCGGTGGGAGAGGAATGAATCCTGTCGCAAGGACCAACATCAATCTTCTGAAAGAAATTGGCCGAGCCTGGGATTGAACCCACGACCCCCTGTTCTCAAGCCCTGCATGCTAAAGACTGAGTTACAGAGGTTTGGCATGTACTACAATGAATGAATTAATGGTGATTCAGCAAGGCATTAGCATCTAGGTCTTTAACCCTTTACCACATGCCCAAGTTTAACTCCTGCTAAAAAACTAGTATGAAATTTTCATTTCAATAGTAAAAACCCAAATATTGCTAGTTCAAAGTTTTGTTTTGGGAAATAATAGATCCTTCTCAGACAATGTAGATCCAAGTTCAGACTGCACATTCTGAGCAGTCTGATCTTGATCTACACTGTCTGCAAAAGGTCAGTGAGTTGCCCTTAGTAGCTGAAGGATTAAAGTCCTTGAGTAAGACAGCTTTTGAAAACATTTTGGTAAAAGGAGAAAATGCTGGATACTAGCATTTTCTCCTCTTCCCACAAAGTTTTTTACCCTTTCAAAGACAATTTCATACAAAGAGATACATTTGTCATCTGCAAATGACAAGTCTAAAAATTTGCCATTAGAAAGAGTTAAATACATTTGAGTAATGCTGAAGAATACATGTACTTTAAAAAATATTGTGGCAAAAGGCATATTCCTGATTTTTCTACATACTGGCATATTCAAATTAAGGTCTACAGCCCCTAACTCTCATATTAAAAGATGGAAGCTGCCAAGATTGGTCGAATAGCCTGTACGGAAACATCGATGTTACACGATATTTACTGATGAGTTAGTGAGTCCATGGCCCCTAACTCTCATATTGAAAGATGAAAGCTGCCAAGATTGGCCGAAAAGCCTTAACATAAATCTCGATGTTACACGATATTTACTGATGAGTTAGGGGTCGTAGTCCTTAAAATGAATATTGAAAATGCCTATTTTACAAGAGTATTCTCAAAGATACCTGCAGCAAATCTATTCAGCAGGTTGCTAAATAAACTAAGTGCATATTTTCCATTCGTTTAAACTTTTACCACATATTCTTAAGTTTCAAAAACTCTTTTTAAAACATGTTTTTTACCTCTTCAAAGGCAAACCCATCTTTTGAGTCATGTTTACGGTCTACAGCCCTGAACTCACATATTAAAAGGCGGATGCTGCCGAGATTGGTCCAACAGCCTTTATGAAAGTGTCAATGTTACACGATATTTACAAATGAGTTAGTAAGTCTACAGCCCCTAACTCTCATATTAAAAGATGGAAGCTGCCAATATTAGCCAGCATAGCCTTTACAAAAATGTTAATGTTTACCAATGAGTTAGGGGCCATAGACCTTAATATTGTTGTCTACATATACTTTCAATTAGTACAAGTCTAAAAATTTCATTTGGTAATGACTTAAAAGACTGCCAAGATACATGTATTACAATTTCATATCATGTTGAGAGAATATCTATACAGAAATCGTAGTGTAGATCTCAGATCAGATTGCATATTCTGTTCAGTCTGATCATACCACACAATCCTGACTTTTAACAACCCTGAGAAAGAGACCTTTAGAAAACGTTGTGCAAAAAGGAGAAAATGCTGGTAAAACAGAATTTTCTCCTTTTCCCACAATGTTTTCTACCCTTCCCGACACAAATTTCAAATTGTGAGTCACACTTATTTTGTTGTCTGTCGATGGTTTCAATTTGGCCACATCCAAAAATTTTGTTGTAAAGCGTTAAATACCTGATCTGTGTTCAACTTACCATATAGATGCACTGCTGACTTGTAGATTGTTCTGATAACTGCTGCTGACAAAGTGTCTGCCATCTTTTCCAAGCACTGCAACTTTGAAACCATGGTATCTTGAATCGAAAACCCTAAAAAAAAAAGAAAACCTCTTTATTTTATTTTGGAGGAGGGGTAGGAGAATGGGAGTAGGGGAATTGTTGTGAGGCAATGATTTCGAGTAAGTTTATAAAGTAACTTTGTGTCCCTTTTTCTTTTTACTTTTCTAATTTTTCAAATCTTTGCTTGTTTCATTTAACCCTTTACCACACAAGCAAAATGTGGACTTGCCCAAATTGTAAGTTCTTGGAGTTAACAATTTAAGTGTGGTTTAATTGATGGAATCTGTATTTTATAAGGTAGAATTAAAACATTGTGGAAAAAGGAGAAAATGCTGGTTAATGGCATTTTTTCTCCTTTTCCCACAATGTTTTCAAAATCTTTCTTTCTAAGGGTCATTAAAAGTGGGGATTGTGTGGTAAAGGGTTAATCATGACTATTCTTGATTTTCTCTTTAACCCTTTTCCGAACTTCAAATTTAAGACTCTTCTGATTTAAAAGCAACTGCAGGCAACAATTCTGAAAGTGGTACAAATGAACTGAGGCTCTTTGACAGGCTAGAAAATACTGTGGCAAAAGGAGAAAATGCTGGTTACCTCCCTTTTCCACAATGTTTTCAGTTCCAAGGGGTCTTCATCAGGGTCATGAAAACACAGAATTGTTTGGGAGGCTAAAATACCAAACAACAGAATTTTTGACTGGCCCAGATTGACTGTTATTGAATGGTGTTTTATGCCTCTTTCAACATTATTTCAGTCATATCTTGGCAACAGCTTACATATTCATGTGTTTCTTGGATTTTACCAGTACTAGGTTAGAGCTCTGAAGTGTCTTGCCCAAGGACACTCCCACGAAAGGCCCAGTGGATCTAGTGCTGCTCAAAACCAGGGCCTACAGGTTATGAGTCCCAAGCTTTACCACTGAACCAGGCAGAGTCCAGAGTGCAAGATTTTGCAGATGACTAATATCACTCAAATGATGGAATTTGTCTGCGATAAGATAAAAACACTGCAGGAAAAGGAAAAAATGTTGGTAACTAGCATTTTTTTCTTTTCCCATGTTTTCAAAGGCTTTTTCCCTCAGGGTCTTTAAAACACAGGATTGTTTGGTGGCAGATTAACTCTTCACCGCACCATCCCGAACTTTAACGACCCTGAGAAAGAAGCCTTTTGAAAACACTATGGGACAAGGAGAAAATGCTGGTAACCAGCATTTTCTCTTTTTCCCACAATGTTTTCCACCTTTCTCAGGACATGTTTAAATTTTTCAGTCACATCAATTTTTCGTTTGCAAATGCTTTCAATTTGCAATGACTTAAAATTTTGTTCATTGGTAAAGAGTTAACCCTTTACCACACAATCCCGAGTTTTAATGACCCTGGGAAATAAGACTTAAGAAAACATTGTGGGAAAAGGAGAAAATGCTGGTAACCAGCATTTTCTCCTTTTCCCACAATGTTTTCTAACCTTTCAAGAACAAACTCAATCATTTGGGGTCACATATAAATTGTCGTCTGCAAATACTTTCAGTTTGGACTTTCCTAAAATTTTGTTGTGTGGTAAAGAGTTAAAGGACAATCTAGAAAATCTGTGAAAAAAAAAAGTTTATGTCTAAGATTAGAATGCATAGTTTGTTTAATCTTATCTTAATCTACCTGTACAATTTTTAACTTACCATGTAGATGCACTGCCCACTTGTAGATTTTTCTCATTACGGCCTCAGGCAAAGTGTCTGTCATCTTTTTCAAGTATTACCACTTCAAAGCCATGGGATCTTAAATTGAAAACAAAACAAAAAAAACCAATCTCCGGTTCTTTTTTTCTATCGGGGTGGGGATGGGGAATGGGGAAGGGGGTGGGCTAGTTGTGGGGAAAGTTGTTTCCAGTAACTTTATTTTGCTTTTTTTTTGTTTCTTTTCTGATTTGTACACTTTAGATTGTTTTAAATCAATATGACTATTCTTGGTTAAATTGTATTTCTATTATAAGTAAAGTCTGAACCTGTGTAACTCACAATTCTGTTTTTCTTGCTCAAACCTGTGTTTGTAAGTGAGAAATGACCTGCTGTTGTAGAAAGCTGACTGTATGCATTCTCAATGTGAAAATTTTATTTTTGTGCTGTTAATGCAGCTTTACTCATTTTTATCTTCAAGTTTAAGTTAGTTTTTAGTATTCATTTAATCAATTTTTCTTTCTGATAACTGGTTTTAAAATTTTAGAATGGTCCAAATTAAAAGCAATTGCAGATAACAAAGTAAATGGTACTCAAATAAGAAAATCTGTCTTTGAATGGGAAGAAAACATTGTGGAAAAAAGGATAAAATGCTGGTAACCAACATTTTTTTTCCTCAGTGTTTTCAAAAGTCTAATTTCTAACAGTAATTAAAACACAGAATTGTATATTATAAAGAGTTAATAAACCGCACCCTTATTTGTTTTATTTTTTTGTTTTTCAATTTAATTTCATCTTAATATGAATACATGCAGGTATGATCTTGATTTCTTTGCTCTTGCAAAGGTATCAAACTTAAACTTACCATTCGAAAGACCTTCTTGCTTGCATGTGTCTGAGACCTGCTGCTGTTGAAATCTGTATGCATATGTAACTTGTTAATCACACTGTTGTACTGTAACTTTATATTCATTCCTTTATGTTTTCTTGAAACATAGAGTAAAGTCTAGTTCTTCTATGTCAATATTTCTATTTTTCAATCAAAGATTCCTCAATAACAAAGTACTGAATTTTTTTAGTTTATTATCTGTATCCTATTTCATGACTGTTGATCAACAATTTAAATATTCTTTGGCTTTTAACTTTGTATCTAAGATAATTCCGTCCCGATGCTTCCTTCGCATTTTCCAAATCTGTATGTTTTAGTTCATGATGAAAATTGTTTATGTGTGCAAATTCCTGTCATTACTTTAAAAAAAAAAGGATTATGGATAATGCTTGCTTCTGATACTTTCTGCAATACTTTTGCCAGGGACAGGGGGTATCAGAAACAAACATATTCCAATTGAAAATCTCTAAAGTAAAAAAAAGGGCAATAAAGATTTATTCAGTATTACATGTACAACTTTGCCTATAAATGATTCAAGTAAACTGCACAGATGTGATTATTTGTTAAACCTACAGAAAAACAACTTGTATAAATAGAAAATGAACATTTAGGTTTACTTCAATGGTAATGGTGAGTAAAATCATATTCCTTGCCTAACTCTTTTCCAAATGACCATTTCATTTTGTCCAAATCGAATGCATTTGTAGACTATAAAATAATATGTGGCTCATATGGTTGTATTGGTCTTTGACAAGCACATATAATATGTTGGCAAGTACAGAAAATGCTGATAGCAGTGTTTTCAATTTAAGCCTTGATCCTCAGAGCCTTGAAACTCATGATTATCCTGTAAATGGTTCAATATCAATCTACCGTACTTAAGATTACACCCTTTTTTTTTTTAGCATTTGTGAGTAAAAATTAAGTTGTTGCTTTATGTATAAAGCTAACTGTTTGTTTAAACTTGGCAATGTCATTTTTTGTATTGTTACTCCATTTTTTGTGTTAGAATTTAAAGCAGTAGTTCTTGTATTTCTGTATCTTCTTTATCCCCTATATTATTTTCTTTCATTCATATATTCTTGTATAATTTTTTTCCCTGTTACCATTTTTTTCTTGTGGTTTTTTTTTTTTTCTTCTTTGTATGTTATTATTTTTTTCTAATTATTTTTATTGCTTTCTTTTCATGTTTTTCCTTTTTTTTTTTTTTTTTAGTTCTTTAGTTCTTTTTTTTAATCTTTTTTTTTTTTGCTACTCATGTAATTTTATTTCATTCCCTTTCGAGTTTTTCATTTTTTCACAGGGTTTTTTCATAAGATGTTTTGCATTATTATTATTATCATTTTTTTGTTGTCATTTATAATTATATATATATTTTTTTTTTTCTATTTTAGTTTTGTGGTTGTTTATTCTTTTCTATATTTAGATATTCCTTTTTTTCCATTTTTTTTTTTTTTTTTTTTTTTGTGGTTGTTGTTTTTGTTTTATGATAATTGTAATATTCCTATAGTTTTCCTGTATTCCCATTTTTTTTGTTTTGGTTCATTGGTGTAAATGTTCCTATTTGGTGTGGAAAACCATCAGCTCAGACACATGGGGGGATGGGAACCTGATTACTTACAGCTGAGACAGATCTGTTTTGCCTTGTATGTTTTTGCTATTTCAAAAATCTGTTTTCAATGAAGTATCAAGATAAATTATCAGTGTTCTTGATCCACTATGACCAATACTCCACTTAATCAATCCCACAAATCTCCAAGGGATGAATAGAAATAACCACCCATGATTTACTCATTACATAGTTGATACTGAAAATTGCAAATATACTATGTACAAGATATTTATTGAAGAGTGCTTGAATAATGCTTTTACCGGTATGTAAATGTTGTTGACACATTAAATGTGTAGTGTACTGGGATCATCTCGGCTAGAAGTTCATGAGTAATTAACAAATGTTCCAACAATTAACAAGTGTTCCTAGGCTTGCCAAGATTGCTGAAACCAAGACAAAATGTCGTTATCCTCATTTTTGCATTTGAACTTTGAAATAATCTAGCAACACTTAAAAATTGTGATGTCTTTGTTTTCTAAATGACACCTTGAAACATGACTGGAAATATAATACTAGCATATGACAAGTTTCTTTAACAATTAGGTCTATATGAACTTGAACTTGGCTAGTAAATTTCTGAAGTGTTTGAAACAAGCCTAGCATTTAAGATCTGACTACTGCAAATTCAAACTAGATGTTTTCTCTTACTGCTTTGTTTTAACAGAAAAAACATAGTAATTTAATCATTATAAATGTAATGTGTTGTTGTTGTTATCTATTCTATTATTATCTCAGATAACCTTTGGGCAAATACTTTGTAAGAAAAGTTGCTAAATTAAAATAGTAAAAAATTTACATGCATAAGTTGCAACAGCTGTAGCATCAATTATAATTTAATACATTGAAAAGTTTGTTATAGGGTTTTCATGTTGTGGCTGATTTTGGTATTCAAAGTATTCCAAGAGCTGATTTGTATGTATTACTGAATTGAAATAGACAATGTCAATGCATTTATATATAGACCTGCTGATGAATATTCTAAAAGCACCAAGTCTTTGATTGTCCCCAATATCTATTTGATATTGATTCAGGGACCCAGTTTGATCTAAAATATTTTCCCAGAAAACATCCTTGAAATGTTTTTAAACCAACAGAGATTACATTCACATAATAAACCACACCCTTATTTGTTTTATTTTTTTGTTTTTCAATTTAATTTCATCTTAATATGAATACATGCAGGTATAATCTTGATTTCTTTGCTCTTGCAAAGGTATCAAACTTAAACTTACCATTCAAAAGACCTTTTTGCTTGCATGTGTTTGTGACCTGCTGCTGTTGAAATCTGTATGCATGTGTAACTTGTTAATCACACTGTTGTACTGTAACTTTATATTCATTCCTTTATGTTTTCTTGAAACATAAAGTAAAGTCTAGTTCTTCTTTGTCAATATTTCTATTTTTCAATCAAAGATTCCTCAATAACACAGTACTGAAAATTTTTGGTTTAT
Source organism: Hippopus hippopus (assembly GCA_946811185.2). Taxonomy (NCBI): domain Eukaryota; kingdom Metazoa; phylum Mollusca; class Bivalvia; order Cardiida; family Cardiidae; genus Hippopus; species Hippopus hippopus. Next base: position 36,317,266 of record OX328100.1, read on the forward strand.
TATCTGTATCCTATTTCATGACTGTTGATCAACAATTTAAATATTCTTTGGTTTTTAACTTTGTATCTAAGGTAATTCCCTCCTGATGCTTCCTTCGCATTTTACAAATCTGTATGTTTTAGTTCAAGATGAAAATTGTTTATGTGTGCAAATTCCTGTCATTACTTTAAAAAAAAAAAGGATTATGGATAATGCTTGCTTCTGATACTTTCTGCAATACTTTTGCCAGGGACAGGGGGTATCAGAAACAAACATATTCCAATTGAAAATCTCTAAAGAAAAAAAAAGGGCAATAAAGATTTTTTCAGTATTACATGTACAACTTTGCCTATAAATGATTCAAGTAAACTGCACAGATGTGATTATTTGTTAAACCTACAGAAAAACAACTTGTATAAATAGAAAATGAACATTTAGGTTTACTTCAATGGTAATGGTGAGTAAAATCATATTCCTTGCCTAACTCTTTTCCAAATGACCATTTCATTTTGTCCAAATCGAATGCATTTGTAGACTATAAAATAATATGTGGCTCATATGGTTGTATTGGTCTTTGACAAGCACATATAATATGTTGGCAAGTACAGAAAATGCTGATAGCAGTGTTTTCAATTAAAGCCTTGATCCTCAGAGCCTTGAAACTCAGGATTATCCTGTAAATGGTTCAATATCAATCTACCGTACTTAAGATTACACCCTTTTTTTTTTTAGCATTTGTGAGTAAAAATTAAGTTGTTGCTTTATGTATAAAGCTAACTGTTTGTTTAAACTTGGCAATGTCATTTTTTGTATTGTAGCTCCATTTTTTTGTGTTAGAATTTAAAGCAGTAGTTCTTGTAGTTCTGTATCTTCTTTATCCCCTATATTATTTTCTTTCATTCATATATTCTTGTATAATTTTTTTCCCTGTTACCATTTTTTTCTTGTGGTTTTTTTTTTTTTCTTCTTTGTATGTTATTATTTTTTTCTAATTATTTTTACTGCTTTCTTTTCATGTTTTTCCTTTTTTTTTTTTTTTAGTTCTTTAGTTCTTTTTTTTAATCTTTTTTTTTTTTGCTACTCATGTAATTTTATTTCATTCCTTTTCGAGTTTTTCATTTTTTCACAGGGTTTTTTATAAGATGTTTTGCATTATTATTATTATCATTTTTTTGTTGTCATTTATAATTATATATATATATTTTTTTCTATTTTAGTTTTGTGGTTGTTTATTCTTTTCTATATTTAGATATTCCTTTTTTTCCTTTTTTTTTTTTTTTTTTTGTTTGTGGTTGTTGTTTTTGTTTTATGATAATTATAATATTCCTATAGTTTTCCTGTATTCCCATTTTTTTGTTTGTTTTGGTTCATTGGTGTAAATGTCCCTATTTGGCGTGGAAAACCATCAGCTCAGACACATGGGGGGATGGGAACCTGATTACTTACAGCTGAGACAGATCTGTTTTGCCTTGTATGTTTTTGCTATTTCAAAAATCTGTTTTCAATGAAGTATCAAGATAAATTATCAGTGTTCTTGATCCACTATGACCAATACTCCACTTAATCAATCCCACAAATCTCCAAGGGATGAATAGAAATAACCACCCATGATTTACTCATTACATAGTTGATACTGAAAATTGCAAATATACTATGTACAAGATATTTATTGAAGAGTGCTTGAATAATGCTTTTACCGGTATGTAAATGTTGTTGACACATTAAATGTGTAGTGTACTGGGATCATCTCGGCTAGAAGTTCATGAGTAATTAACAAATGTTCCAACAATTAACAAGTGTTCCTAGGCTTGCCAAGATTGCTGAAACCAAGACAAAATGTCGTTATCCTCATTTTTGCATTTGAACTTTGAAATAATCTAGCAACACTTAAAAATTGTGATGTCTTTGTTTTCTAAATGACACCTTGAAACATGACTGGAAATATAATACTAGCATATGACAAGTTTCTTTAACAATTAGGTCTATATGAACTTGGACTTGGCTAGTAAATTTCTGAAGTGTTTGAAACAAGCCTAGCATTTAAGATCTGAACTACTGCAAATTTAAACTAGATGTTTTCTCTTACTGTTTTGTTTTAACAGAAAAAACATAGTAATTCAATCATTATAAATGTAATGTGTTGTTGTTGTTGTTGTCTATTCTATTCTTATCTTAGATAACCTTTGTGCAAATACTTTGTAAGAAAAGTTGCTAAATTAAAATAGTAAAAATTTGCAGGCATAAATTGCAACAGCTGTGGCATCAATTATAATTTAATACATTGAAAAGTTTGTTATAGGGTTTTCATGTTGTGGCTGATTTTGGTATTCAAAGTATTCCAAGAGCTGATTTGTATGTATTACTGAATTGAAATAGACAATGTCAATGCATTTATATATAGACCTGCTGATGAATATTCTAAAAGCACCAAGTCTTTGATTGTCCCCAATATCTATTTGATATTAAATTGGGGACCCACTTTGATCTAAAATCTTTTCACAGAAAACATCCTTGAAATGTTTTTAAACCAACAGAGATTACATTCACATAGAAAGCATGACTTTACTTCTCAGTATATGAACTCTTTACCAAACAACAAAATCTTAGACTTGTCCAAATTGAAAGCAGTGGCAGACGAGAAATCAAATGTGACTCAAACACTGAACTTTTCCCTTGGAGGCTAGAAAATGTTGTGGGCAAAGGAAAAAATGGTTTCAAAATTCTTCCTCTTCAGGGTTGTTAAAACTCAGGATTATGTGGTAAAGGGTTAAATACACAATACAATCTAACCTAATAATGATAAATAAAAATACCCTCTTTATTACAAAGGTCAGCAAGGGATGCATTTATAGACAGTCAGATCACATAAAATTGAAACCTACATGTACCATACTTAGGAATAGCAAAGTTGCAATTTTTAATCATATGTGAAAGAAAAGAAATGAATTAATGAATGAATAAATGAATGAAAAATTTAAAACAATGATAATAAGATAATTTGATTAAGGAAAATTTCGAAAGAGAAAAATACATATAAGTACATTAATGCAGATCTAATATAAATACATGTATAAAAGTAAATGTACCATTAAGCTCTACATATCTATTTCAGATACCCTTCAAGTGCCAAACAAACTATGTAGACATTGAACAGAGACCAGAAAAATGTCATTTCAATGCTGAACTTTACTCATTAGGTACAGCAGATCTAAAAGCAGGCTACATTTTACAGTCTGATCCTGATCTGCACTAGCCTGAAAAAAATCTAAAGATGTGAGAGGCACTTGACATGTTAAGAGCCTTTTCATTCCACATTACATGAACCTTATATAGATTGACACACACACACACACAAACTGTGTGGTCTTTTAAACCCAGTACCAAACAATCATGAGTTTTAAAGCCTGAAAGAAGGCTTTTGCAAACATTGTGGGAAAAGAAGAAAATGCTAGAAACCAGAATTTTCTCCTTTTCCCTCAATATTTTCCACCCTTTAAAGGGCAGGTCTTATCTTTTGTGCTGTATTAGTGATGGTGTCTGCAAATGCTCTGTAATTTTGTTGTTTGGTATAGAGTTAAGTCTAATATTAAATATGAAGTAAAAAAATATAGAAGTTGTCTTTGTCAGTCTAACGGTAAGATAAATGCATTCACATAACTTGTGAAAATAGCCTCTTTTTAACTGATAAAATTGTTTTTCAGTGACATGTACTTTGGTTTTGATAAAAGGACTCAGATGAGGTTAACTTTGCAAATGAAACACAGCTGCTGCCCCTGAATAGACTGACAAACCTTTCTGACTTGCCTTCATCCGTCATTGGTGACAGTTTATCTCTATATTTTTGTTTGTTTGTGATTAAAAAATCTTGCTGCCCCTGAATAGACAGACAAACCTTTCTGACTTGCCTTGGTCCGTCATTGGTGACAGTTTATCTCTATATTTTTGTTTGTGATTAAAAAATCTTGGTCAAAAGACAAATTTTTCCTGGATCGCACCCAGTAATCAACTTTGTCCTGACTACATGTATCTCTTTGCTGTGTAACCTGGGTTCTAACCAGTCCAAGGAAATCATCAACTAAGCAAGGACAACCTTTCTGAGCGATGAAGTATAAAACTAATTTTGTTTCATGTATTCTAATTTGTATCTTATTTTTTTTCAAAAATGATTAGTATACTTTATACAAGCCATTTTCAGAATTTACATGAACAGATTTAACTTACTTATCAAACTATGATTCAAATTCTGCTTTTTTCATACTCAGTCTTATCAAATTTGGATTTAAGATCCTTAACATCAAAAATTGTATGAGATAAAGAATTAGTTCTTTTTTACTTCTGGATCTAGGATCCTTTACATCAAACATTGTACGAGATAATGATTTAGTATTTCAAAGATCCTTAGCAACTTAGTAATTGCTTAGGACCTGGGTAAAAAGAAATGCAGTGTTCATTTCAGGACAAATTTGTATACAAAAAATATGGTATAAAATCAATGCAACAAGAAGTTAATGGTTGGCTGGGTGGGCCACAAAAAGGGTAATCAGGTCCAGTAACAATTACTTGCCTGTTGATCTCCAGTTTCTCTAAAACTAAATTTTTGCAGTATTTGGTCAATAATCAAAGTATGATTTTCTTTTTCTTTTTTTATTCACTCATATTTACAAATCTTTAATTTTGATTGAAACTGTCTTTCCATGTTTTGGTCAGTTTCCTTAAAAGTATTTTACCTCAATTAGCTTGGCCCATACAAAAATTATTTAGAGACCAAGGGCCCACCTCAGACAAAAACTAAAATGAACCCTGCAGATTAAGATCTTTACCAAATGACAAATTGGATTTGTCTACTTGGAAACATTGCAGATGATATATTACAGGTGGCTCAAATGCTGCAAATTGTCTTTGTAGGTAGCAAAACACTGTGGATAAAGAAAAAAATGCTGTTCCTCTTTTTCTCACAGTGTTTTAAAGGTCTTAATATTTCTTCAGGATAACAATGAAGCAGGATCATTTGGTAAAGGGTTAAACAATGCATTTAATAATAGATCAGAAATATACAATAAGAGTAGTAAGACATTACATCCACTTTCATTTTTAGGAGTTAAAATCCTCAACATAAAATAAGGTATGCTGACAATACCTTGGTGGCTATAACAAATCCCTTTGGTTTACTAACTTTCAAACATGTTTTTAAGTTAATGTGTGTCTTACAGACACACATCATGTTAGGATACCTCAAAATGTATCAAACCTATCAATTTCATAGACATGGTGCTCATTTAAAAGATTCATCTGTTGTAAAATTTTATGTCTTCTGTACCTGTCAACTAATGAAATACTTTGAATACATTGGCCACATACCTAAAACTTTAAAAACTTGGACACAGTTCTTCTACAAGAGTCTATTCTGCTCTACTCTGTAACTCAAAAGCCATTGATGAACATTGTATTAGCCAAAACTTAAAGAGTCATTTGAACAAAATAATAATAAGAGTCAGAACTATAATGTAAAGAGTCATACCCAATATAAATGCTTTCATGCAAATTCTTGACACATTACATCCTTATTATTTGTATGTAGCTATTAAACATTGAATGAAATTTGGTGCTAAGTCATTATTATTTTGTGGACAATAATTATGTAATTCATACTTAATAAAATAGATGTTTTTAAGCCAATAGCAGGCCACTTGTGCACCAGCAGTTGGCCCATACTGTCACTGGGGTAAAAAACATGTGCTTTACTGATCTGTTTCTTGCAGAAAATCTAAATCATATTCATGTGTATACCTGACTATAATTGGTCTAATTCTAATCATTTCTACATAAAGTGACAAGAATTTGTGATTCATAAAAATCAACAAAGTTCAGCCTCAATAATCTATGTAAAATCATAAATGATGCAGTAATGTGTGTGATGTAGTAACTGCTAAATTATTGTGGTTGTCCCATCTGCAATACCCCACTTTTAGATGAATTCTTAGACAACCATGTGTAAAAACATATATATTTAGTACAAAGACAACCACTTGTAAGTTTTAATGTGCAATATAGTGAGACCTATAAATAACTGTTGACTGATCTACCAATCTACATAATCAATGTAATGTGACTTATCTATGATATTGTCTGATGATTGATAGTTAATTTCCTATTTTACTGAAGCACCTTTGCAAACAATGCTTGTCATACTGACATTTATATGCAGTGAGTTTTGTTGATGGTTGGTTTGTAGCAAGAAGGGGGTGGTGCATCAAGTTTTCACAAGAAGCAGATCTACTTAGTCTTAGAACCATAAAGGATGTTACAGGATATTAGAGACATAATGTAAGAATATGCATAAACTGATGTCATGAGGGTCTGAATATATCTGGAACTGCTTTAAGATGGTTTGTCTTAGAGACTGATAATGTATGTTTCATCAACATGGCAATCTAAAGGTTTAATTAGACATTATTTGTTGGCAATTTAAGTATTGATCTGTATTGATTTATTTGGTATATTTGAAATTGTTTAAAAAACACCCACACACACACACACAAACACAAAATATGTACGTCTGTTGACAGTAAGATAAATACTCATGATACTATGTCTTCATTTTCATGTATTAGTGGCTGATTCCAGGGGATGGCCTCATAAATTAAGGCAGGATGTTGTAATTTGAAGGTAGAGTGTGGCATCTTAGTGAAATGGCACAGTTTGAGTGCAGCTCATATTTTGATTTTTTTTTTTTTTTTTCTTCGGACTTTCTAGGTTTGCTACCCTTCAACAGTATATGGCAACCGTATTGTCTTATACGCTTGACACCATGGCAGACAATCAGTTTAAAACTACCAGGTTATATTTAAATTTTGATTTTTAGGCAGGTAGAAGAAAATGCATATCAAAGTCATACCTCAGTGTCACAAATTATAAATATTGTATTCCAGATTTTTAGAAACTGCTGATAAGTTATCCATCATTAAATGGACAGATTTTTCATAATTTTATATGTATTCAAATTGACTTTTAATTACCTCATGTAAAGTGATTCCTACAAGGTCAAAATCTGGTCATATTGGAAATCTACAAAGAAAAAAAAAATAAACTGAGTTTTGTGTAGTTAATAACAAATAACATAAAAACCAAGTTGTTGCAGGTAGAGAAAAATTCTGTTTCTTCGTAAGTGTATTTAACCCTTTATCCCTTATTCAGGAGTTTTAATAACCCTGAGGAAAAAGATGTTTGAAAACATTGAGGGAAAAGGAGAAAATGTTGATAACCAGCATTTTCTCTTTACCCACGTTTTCTACCCCTTCAAAAACAAATTACATCATTTGAGTCACATTAAATTCTTCGTCTTGAAAGGCTTGCAATTTGGACTGGTAGGCCTAAGTAAATCTTGTCATCTGGTAAAGGGTAATAAATACACCAATACTAATTATGTTATCCTTTTACCACACAATCCCGAGTTTTAATGACCCCGAGGAAGAAGTAATCTGAAAACACTGTGGGAAAAGGAGAAAATGTTGGTTACCAGCATTTTCTCCTTTTCCCACAATGTTTTCTACCCTGTCAAAGACATCAGTTATCTTTTGAGCTACATTTTTTTGGTTGTCTGCAAATGATTTCAATTTGGTCAAGACCAAAATTCTGTCATTTGATAAGGGTTTATCATTTTAAGGATACTCTTTGACTTGCCTCAGTATACTGTAATTGGAACTTTTCTACCCTAAAATTTTTAATTCACTATTGAAAATTGGCTAGAGAAAATTCCTCCAAACATTCCCGTACTTGAATGAATGACAAAGACGGCTTTCAAAAACATTTTGAAAAGAATAAAAAAAGAACGCTGCGACTAGCATTTGCTGCTTTTTTCACAAAATTTTCTACCTTAGATCAGCACTACTTAAGACGCCGGCGATAATTTGCGAGAAAATAAAACAATCGCAAGTTGCAGCCACGTGTAAATCTACCACGCTAGATCAAGATTTACACGTACTTTGATTATTCATGAAAAATATCTACATATTACGAATAAATAAGACACTTACTTCATTTTTTCCGGGTCAAATTGTTTGGGTCTTTCTGCGAAACGCCATACTACCCGCTCTAACGTTGACTACTCACTGAGTAATCTCGTGCACGGTTGAGTAATCACGTGATCGGGGTTAGCCTAAAAACCAACCAAAACAGAAGGGAACAGAAGCCTTTATTGACCCTCAATCGCCTTCACAACTAAAGCCGCCTATAGATGCGGCCACTAAAGATTGATATCTGACTGAAAAAAAGCATTCTGATATTTGACCTACACTGTCCGTTTTGTTGAAATAATCTGGCCAAGAGCAACCTTACACTTGCAATGATTTAGGTCTTATTTCTAGACTGGCATTGTATGGTTTATTCGGCGTTCTCGGCGTTATCTGCGCATGTCATATTATTCGAAGATTCGACCTGTCTGCTGTGACGCATCACCCATCCCCCGTATACCTGGGAAAAGTAGGGCTTATACCGAAGCTATTAGCCTATTACCCAAGCATGTAGGGGCTCTTTTAATAAATGGCCAGTGCATAGGTTACATGCTAGCCAATCATAGCTGGATGAATCCCACCAGGTAGCGTTTTATTGAGTAAACGTTTATTTCCGTTGTCTGCGCAGGCTGATCCGAGACGACACTACGCAAATGCCCCTCTTCGCGTGTTGCAGACCACATAGGAATTTATCCACTCCAAAGTTTACAACTGTGCTCACCATTGACCGATAGGACACGTGAGAGGGCTTGTTTGTTCTCAGAATGACAAATAATTTTATCTTGATATTTTCTATATAATATAGTTTGGGAGAAAAAATCGTTTTTTTCTAAACGATTTCACTCTTTTTTTTTTTCCTTACTTCCTCATATACGATGCCATTTATTTGCAATTGGGCACAGGGTTTCAATACAGCAATATTAAGAACTATTTGTGAATGCAGTCCCTGATGCAAGTCACTGGCAACAGGGATCGTATATGTATATAAGATCCCTGCTGGCAATCAGGTCTTACCAGGGATCGTATATATGTTATATACGATCCCTGGTCTTACAGATCAAGTTAGAAACATGGTCATTTAAAGGTAGAAATTATATCAATATATAAAAACCAATTAAAAGAGAATAAAATTTGAATCGTTTAGTAAAGAGTAAACATCTATGGCTTCATCTGAAAGGAAACGTTATTTTCGGTTGTACTAAATAATGAAAAGTGCAGGCGGTTTCCGGCCAGACAGGCCAGGGATCATTCGGCAAACCTCGGGTAATCCGGTGATCAAGATGTAGGTACGGAATCGGCCGAGTTGTGACGAGTGGCCAGGGATCAGAAAAAAACTACTTTACCGACTTCTTTCCGTTTGGCCTTTTAGTCGTTCACAACTTTCAGTTTATTGCCACTTTGTATCCAACACTTTCTTTCTTTCGTTCTTTCTTTCTTTCTTTTGTTCAAACGTTTGTTCGTTCGTTCAAAACCAGGAAGATTGTTTGGTAAAAGCTGTAAATGGATGAATTCAAGGCTGTTAACCCTTAACCTGCTAAATAACTAAAATGAAACATTTTAAACTCGATGGTAAAAACCCAAATCTTGTTGTTTCAATGTTATGCTTTGAGTAATAATATATCCATATCGGACAGTGCAGATCCAAGATCAGACTGCACGTTCTGTGCAGTCTGATCTTAATCTACACTGTCCGCAAAAGGTCAGTGACTAACGCTTAGCAGCCTAAGGGTTACTGCGTATCGGAGAAGATTCCCTCTTCGCTGTCTTTGCAACCGACATCAGCCGTTGGTTGAACTGTGAAATGTTCTTTTCTGTAGGCTGTTAAACGGGACTATAGGATCTTTTGCGGACAGTTTAAATCAAAATCAGACTGCACAGAACGTTTAAAGTTGGGAGTGTATGGTAAAGGATTAAACCGGTACTCCAAAAGCGTCGAATTTTCTGCTGAATTCAGCCACCTTGTGACATTGCGGTATCAAGAATTTAACGACGTTCGCGACAGTTTCCATTTTCACGCTTCGTGTAACTATCACGCTCACCTTTTACACGAAAAACGGTGAGCACCTAACACAATTGATCTTGCCACACTTGTCAAATTATGTCTGCAGAATGGATAAACCAAGAACTAAAACGGGTCGTTTCATGTCATCAAAACAAAGAATAAAGTATTTGAATCAAGCCAAATTATTATCTGCGAGGCAAGAATCCAAAATTACGCTTTCAAAAGATCGGACTGAAAGTCAATCACCTAACTACGTCACCTAACAACGGAAATATGGACACAGATGCTACTACTAGCGCTCTTTCTGGCAAACGTATCGTCGAGATATTTAAACATCTTTTCAGATGAAGATGCTTTCAGTTTGGTCTAGTCCAAAATTATGTCACTTGGTAAAGACTTGCAGAAAAGGAGGGGCTGTACATCACTCTTCCTCCTTTACCAGGTTATCCATTAGCTTGATGAGTTTGCAGCAGACAACATTAGAAAACTTGATGTAAAAAGGAGAAATTGTTTCTAATGATTTATTTCTCCTTTTCGCACAATGATTTCTGACCCATCAAAGAACTGTGATACATCAATACCAGGTTTTGGTTTAGCGTCTGCAAACGTGTCAAATTTAGAAGAGTCTAAATATAGTCGTTTGGAAATGGGTTAAATGCTAACATCAGTATTACATTTGTATGCTATGAATTGGTTTATTGTAACCAACAAACTTGATTCTTATAAATGTTGTTTTATTATTGAAAAAAATGAGATAATTTACTTCATATAATGTCTTTGTCTTGGACAAACCAGGGATCGTATATACACATGTATATATAGGATCCCTGGACAAACCGTACATTTACTCATTAGTTAGTGCCCCACCCACAAACTTTAAATGTATTTTCTGTAAAAAATAAGGCTGGTGACCTATTTGTTTTAAGCCTGATTCTTTTAGTTTAGTACCTGAATATTATTTATAGAAAAAAATAAGAACATTCTGAATGTTAGAACGTTTAAAAAAATAACTTTAAAAGATACTCTTTGGTTTTTTTTTGGGTTTTTTTTGGGGGGGGGGGGTTTCCAAAATAAAGGTGTTTTAGCCATAAATTAAGGGTTTTTTTTTTTTAAAGATTGATACTCAGTATACTCTAAATTTTTTTTTTTTTTTTTTCATTAAATTTGATGTTTCACCAGTACAATGACATAAAATTTGCTTATAATTGTTGTCATTTAAAAAAATATACATAGATTTAGTTTTCATAGGTGAAATTTCATCCTGAACTGCCACAATGCAGGGTGTACTAAAAGAAGTATTCATAGAATTTTCCCAAAGCTGTTGACCCCCTCTTTTTATCTCCTATTTTTGTAGATCAGACAATGAACTATCACCAAACAAATTTTCATGAAAGTCTGAATGTTTTCAAAAAATGGTGAAACTGTAGCGATCGTCTTTCAGAAAAAATCGATGTATAGAATCGATTAAGTCCAAGATCAGACTACTTGTTTTGTGCAGCCTGTTATTAATCTACACTGTCAGCAAAATTGAATTTGGACGGATTAGGTTTCAAGATTAGACTGCTTTTTGTGTAGTTTATTACTGGTCTACATTGTCAGCAAAAAGTGCACTTAGTCGCACAAACGGCCGAAAGGCAGGGATCAGAACTTTAATCTCAGAGCATCAAAACTTAACCCTTAAACCGAGGAATGAATGAGGTATAAACCGCAAAACAAAGCCCAAATATAGCAATGTTCTTTCCAAAGAAAAATCTCGCTGTATCTGATGGCGTAAGGCTAAGATTACGTGTAGTCTGGTGAGGGTGCACATTCTGTGCTGTCTGATACTAATCTACAAGGGCTTTAGCAGACAAAGAGTTAAAGGGTAACTCCAGACCAAAGCTATTTTTGGATATAAGAATCCTTTAATGAAAACAATCTTAAAATTGAAAACCATATTTCAATGTCTTTCGTAAAAAGAGAGTTATTAGCGAAAATGTGGTTTGCACACCTGTGCGAGTTTGTGAAATCTTCGATAAACCGGATGTGACGTAGGAAGTGTGACCCACACATTTATTTCGGCTTCTGAGTACTGTTAATTTGCTCTGATACTGACTTTTTTCTCACAACCTAATCCTCCCTCATGTCGGAAAACGATTTTTTTTTTTGTCACAAATATCCCTATTGTAAACCGGGTGCCGAGTTTAAGCACTATTTAGAGCCAGGAGATGATTATTTATTCGTCAGTCTGCTGTCTGTCTGTCTGTCTAAAGCGAATGACGTGGCTTAATATCACATCTACCATTAATCCTCAACAGGTTAAATAAACCTTTATGCCGATTGCAAAAGTTCGAACACTGCTAGTTTTTGGAGATAGATATCTCCGTATTGGACACTGTACATAAGATCAGATTGCAAGTTCTGTGCAGTCTGATCTTAATATACATTGTTCGCAAAGGGTCATTGAGTGGCGCTCAGCAGCCTTGGGGCCACACAGAAATTGAAATGGGGCAAGAAATCAATGGTAAATTCACTGTTGATTATCCATCTCTTTCATATTACTTAGAGAGAGAGAGAGAGAGAGAGAGAGAGAGAGAGATGGAGGGTAGTTAGAATAGAAATTCGACAAGCAGATTTTGGGAATTTTTTTTTTTTTTTTTTAAGATCGTATGAATGAGGAAAATACAAAAGTTATGACATTCGACTTACCCATTTAACCTGTGTAAAATTCGAAGTTCCATTTACATTTTATAAGAAAAAGGGTTCAATATGGTCGTGAAAACAAAAGAGTAAATTTGTACATGACATGTTTATGACACGTGCTTGTTAACCTCCAGCTGCAAAAAATGTGAGACCACGACGGTGCGATACCAACATCAAAGTGGCGCCGAATTAACCCTCTGCCCCTTTACATTGATGGAACACACAATTCTTTTCTCAAAATAAAAGGTTGGCGTACTAAACTTTTGTGTAAAGTTTGTAATAAATTTTTAATTTACGCTGAATTTTTTATGGTCAGCATCTGTTATCTCGTACGTGATTACAGCGAAAAATACGGAAAAAGAAAGTCAAATAATATTTGTCCGCGTTGATATTTCCTTTTAAATTTACGCCTAACATGTCTCAGTATTTAGGAAATGGACTGACCCTGTATTTTGCAAACGATCAAAAACGTTTACTGCTTGATATGGAGGGCAGGAAGGCAGGAGGCAATTCAGACAATCTTTTAACATTGTTGATGAAAGAAACAAATTTGAAATTGTGAAGATAACACGTGGGAAAATAATTGAAGATCGAGTGAGACTGTGGTATAATTGAAATAACTTCAAGAAATGAATTTCAAAATAGTTTTCTTCCCCACTAGAAGAATAACTTTTCCTTTTCATAAGTACTATCTCCACTAGGCTAATTCATTTAAAATTTCTTTCCTATTATTGTAGTAAGATGTAAGAGCGATAAAGATAGAAATTCTGCAGTATACAAGTGATTGAAACGTGATAAAGCGATTTATATCTTCGCAAATTTCATGCAGTTTTCTCAGTTTTCTGTGTTAGTTCATATATAGCGACCATATCTTCTCACACGTGTGACGTCACGGCAGACTACCGGAAGTCACGATTTTTTCAATTAGCGACTTTCAGACAGGTGAAAATCCGAAGTTTAAACCTCTATATCTCGTGAACTAAGCATCACAGAACGTTAAAATTTTTTGTTAACATACTCTAGTATAGTTTTATCCGATTTTGAAATAAAAATTTTGGCCTAGAGTTACCCTTTAAGGTTTAAACCCGAAAACAAAGTCAGATATACGGTCTAGGCAAGGACTGTAAATTTGAAACAGGGCTACTGTTACTCTGTTACGCAATGTTACGTTTTACTTATCTTTTTACAGCTGCGGACTATCGATTATAAATAGATTATACGCGGTTTATGTTTGCCAAACTCCGGAAAATCCCGAACCTTTACGTATAATATCGGTTATTTTCATCGATTTGTTGATATGCGAGACTGCTGATATAGAATGTCCGTGAAAGTTGGCTATGGAGATTAGGTACATAGACAACAGTGATGATGACTCTAAAGAGATTAGGTACAGAGACAACAGAAATGAGGACTCTAAATAGATTAGGTACATAATAGTGGTGTACCGATGATCAGGTGGTATCGATTAGCGGTGTGCTGGAAGCTCCCGATTCCGATTATCGACTGAACTTTGTCACAATCGATCATCGACATGAAACTGAGGAGCGGTATGCGAGCCGTCTCTGCACCGTCCGGTGGCGAAAGTTTTTTTTTTAATCAGCAATTTCTTCAGTTTTTGTCTCAATTCACGAGATAAGTGGAGAAAGGGTGAAGCAAGAAACAAAAGCTACAGGGCCACGTGCGCAAAGAAGTCGCCTTCAATGGCTCAACTTTGCCTCGTCAAGCTTGCACGGCGAAAAAACTTCGCCTTAAAAAATTCCCGACTTGGCTTATATTCATGAAATATTGGCAATCTAAGACAAAGGTGACACCAGTTACCCTTTATTAACGTTGTCAGTTTAGACAAAACAGCAGACTGTTATGATCCTTATCAGTTACTAACTTGCTAAATCCACCCCACTATCCCACGAAAACCTGTCTTTCTTTCCACAGGTAAAGCGTCTGCTTATTTGTTTAAATGACGTCAGACGATCAGTACTGATTCTCAATACATGAGTAGTCGTAAAATAAAGCAGAATTACCTCTTCTTACAGCTGGAGGTATTCTTTACAAATATTTTTCAATAATTTACAATGATAGATGGTAAACCAAAGGATTAAAATATCTTGAAAACAATTATTTGCCTTCCTCACATCAGCAACTCAAGCAAAATCTACAGTGCAGTGTTCTATTTTTAGCATTCTATTTTTAGAATACTCTACACCTTTTCCTTCCTATCAGCTAGTTTATTGACTATATAGATTACGTAGACCTTTGTAAACCTTGTTAAGTTAAATTCTTTAAATTTTACAACGTCCTAGCTGTTTTTGAATCAAGATTGTGGTTGGTCCTCGTCACAGCCGTGAAGAAGTTTTTTTTTTTCTTTTCTCATCACTCTGGACATTGTTTGTAATCTGACGAGAAATGTTAGGGTTTGAAGTAATGTGTGACTTTGTATCAACGGGGTCATAAATTACAAAGCCATCAAAAGCATCAGATAATGTTCTTTTAAGTCAACAAGGTACGGTGGCGCAAAAGTGACATGGAAGATATATTTTATACTACGTGCGCACGCAGTAGCTAATACGTGCGCACGTATTAGTTATTACGTGCGCACGCAGTAGCTAATATGTGCACACGTAATAAGTAATACGTGCGCACGCAGTAGCTAATACGTGCGCACGTATTAGTTATTACGTGCGCATGCAGTAGCTAATACGTGCACACGTAATAAGTAATACGTGCACACGCAGTAGTATTACGTGCGCACGTATTAGTTATTACGTGCGCATGTAATAATCCACCAATCAGAATCATGAACGGAAGCCATTGTTTCAAGATGGAAGTGGAAGATAGACATTTATTGATCCTTATAAACTGATTGGTCGATTATTACGTGCACACGTAATAGTTATTACGTGCGCACGTATTAGTTAATACGTGCACACGTATTAGCTACTGCGTGCGCACGTACTAGCTACTGCGTGCGCACGTAATAACTAATACGTGCGCACGTATTAGCTAATACGTGCGCACGCAATAGTATTACGTGCGCACGTATTAGTTATTACGTGCGCACGTATTAGCTACTGCGTGCGCACGTAGTATAAAATATATCTTTCATGTCACTTTTGTGCCACCGTAACAAGGAGATAAAAATCCTTTCTCATTTTTTTCTTTGATAAGCAAATCATATCCAAAAGTGATAGGCAGATTCAACTGTTTTTCACTCATGGTAGGCACAAGGTTCAAATTTAACGGTCGCAAACTCGCAAAATGCGAGCTGAAATGAAAAAATGCGAGTGCCAAATTCTAGCACTCGAAATAATTTGCGAGTGCGCCGGAAAATGGGCAAACCTACCGCTTAAAAATCTGAATTAATCCATAAATGCGATCGTTTTTCGTGTAAACTGAATTGCCGTATGCGGTGTAGAACGATCCTTTGAGAGTATCACCGACCACGTGACCGGTATTCGTAGAGACGCTTGTTGCGATATTGTAAATACATCTATCCGATATTTAAAGCGCGTAGATGATTCTGACGTTGTTTATACGTCTGCATTGCCTCGCTGAGAGTATGGAGCGGAAAATATCCAGTTTTTTCGGCAATAGGCCGGATTCCGTGACATCGCCGGAATATTTATTTAATATAAATTAATGATCAAACAGTTTGTCCAAACAAAGGATATTTCTTTGCCATGCAGAATGTGTAGAGTCTGAGCTATAATATTGTATGAGCAAACAGAGGAGACCCACTCAACAATATTTAGACTCTCCCAAATTGAAAGCGTCTGCATTTGGTACAAAGGAAAGTTAATTCTCTAATAATGTAGAAAACATTGTGGGAAATGGAGAAATTGCTCATTATGAGCAATTTCTCCTTTTGCCACAATGTTTTCATAAGTTTCTCATTTCAGAGTCGTTAAAACACGGGACTGAGTGGCAATGGGTTAAAATATTGCTAGTACAAAATTGATTTTGGCTAGTAGAAAAAATGGTCACTAGCAAATTTTTGCTAGTCGAAAAAAAAGTTAAATTTGACCCCTGAGCCATACAGAAATTCTTACATCACATACTTTAATTTCTCCTATAAAGTTCATGGAAGAAATACTGTCTACTTGCAGCACAAGTCTGCTTCTAGATTTAACTACAGAATTTAACTACATTGTGTGTTTTTACCATGTTTTTTGTTGTTGTTGTTTTAGGAACCCGCACAATACCAACTTTTTAACGACCTCAATAAAGGAGACTTATGAAAAGTTGAAAACATTGTGAGAAAAGAAGAAAATGCTGGTAACCCTGTCACAGACAACCAAAAGGTGCATATATAGAAAGCAGTTGCAACACTACAAAAGCTACTACTAGACTACAAAAGCAGCTATTTTTAGTCCATAATACATGGGTTTTACAAGGATTAATAGTGAAACATGTGTGCATAAGCGAACTTATCAGGAGCCGATTATAATCGAAAGAATCGCATCGAAAGCAGCAGCCGATTCCAACCGATGATCGATTATGATTTCCAGCCGATGTCCCACCACTAGTACATAGACAACAGAAATGAGGACTCTAAAGAGATTAGGTACATAGACGACAGTGATGAAGACTCTAAGCAGATTAGGTACATAGATGACAGTGATGAAGATTCTAAAGAAATTAGGTACAGAGACAACAGAAATGAGAACTCTTAAGAGATTAGGCACATAGACAACAGAAATGAGGACTCTAAAGAGATTAGGTACATAGACTCTAAAGAGTTTAAGTTACATAGACAATACCAGAAAATGGACTCTAAAGCATTCAGGACAACATTACCTATGAACTCCAAAGAGTTTTGGTAGATACACAACAGCTTTTCAGAACTCTGAATAGTTTAGGTACATACACAACTTTTAAAGTTGACTTGAAAGAGTTAAGGGACAGAGACAACAATACCTGTATGAGTAATATCTAAATAGTTTTAGCACAAATGAAAAAGAAATTAATGGTGTCCTAAAGCGTTTAGGTACATAGACAACAGTAATGATGAATTCTTAAGAGTTTAGGTACATGGACAACAGGAATAATGAACTCTTAAGATTTTGTTCATTTACGTAGACAGCAATTGGTACTTATTTACTATAAAGAGTAAAGGTATAGAGAGAACAGTTATAACAATCTCTAAAAAGTTTACGTATCTAGAAAACAGTTATAACGTACTCTAAAGCGTTTAGGTACATTCATAACAGTAAGAATGAGCCTTAAAGAGATTAGGTACATAGACAACAGTAACAGTTTACTCAAAAACGTTTAAGTGTACATCAGTAATTATAAACTCTTGCGATTTTAGGTAACAGAAGTAATGCTCCCAAAAGCGTTTAGGCACATGGGCAACAGAAATAAGTAACTTTAAAGAGTTTCGGTACATAGACAACAGAAACAAAAATTATGTCTAAAGAGTTTAGTTACATGTGACACATTCGTAAGTATTTACTCTAGAGCTTTTTAATAAAAATGAAATCTAATGTGTTCAGGTAGATAAGCAGCATAGTTTAAGTTAACGTATACCAAGTAAAATTCAATGTCATTATTAATAACGAACTCTGAAGAATTAAGGTACATTAGCAACATTTAAAAGTAACTATAAAGCGTTTTGGTAAATAATCAACAATAAAAATTAACGAATTGTAAAGCGTGTAAGTATATTGACAGGAATGATTATCAACTCGTAAGAGTTTCGGTGCAGATGAGCCATTTTCAAGCTGCAAACAGCCGGGGTATTCCGGCACAATTTATGCCGGAACTACTTTAACTCAAACGCTTTAGAGTGCTTTCAACTTAAACGCTATAGTGTTTTAGATTCACGCCACAAATATGGCTAATAAACTTCCAAACAATCTGCCCCAGCTTCAGAACTTGATAAAGAGAGACCCCACATCATACAGGGATGAGGTAAAGAATGCTTAAGTTCTTTTCTAGTTATTTGATTCTTGAAAGACTTTCCCGTAATGTTTTCAAAAGGTCTCTTCCCTTTGGTCGTGAAAACCAGGGATTGTTTGTTAAAGGGTTAAATCTGATAGGTTGGTCCGATATTATATTTATGATTGTTTCTCTGCTCCCCTTCACAGTAGCCATTCTTTTAATGATTCTGGAATTTCGAAATAGGATACCCTAATGATATTCGTGTAACATCGCCTTTCATTGCCAAAATCGTACAGATTCGGCTAAGATTCTGGTAATCTGTAATCGATGCTGGGAAGCAGCATCTAATGGCTGATCAATTATGGATTACCCGAGACTTAGCCGAATCTGTACGTTTTTTCGGCGATGAAAGGCGATGTTACACGAATCCCATTGGGGTGCCCTGACCTTAATATTTCTAAGGGAATGAATAATACACAATTTAGAATTATTTACTCAGTCTTCAATATTTCAGCTAATGCCTTTTTCAAGAAATTTAACATGAAATGAATGCCTTCTACAGCACCAAGTTTAGTATGACTTCTCGTAGTCGGGAAACACTTCCAGTAGGGTAAGTCCAGCAAAACTTGGCCAAAAATCATGGGTTTCCTCATAAAACATCGCTGAACCCCAGAACTTGGAGAGTCATCGCAGGGTGACCTCCCTTGATAGTTCAT
This sequence comes from Hippopus hippopus, assembly GCA_946811185.2. Classification (NCBI taxonomy): domain Eukaryota; kingdom Metazoa; phylum Mollusca; class Bivalvia; order Cardiida; family Cardiidae; genus Hippopus; species Hippopus hippopus. The sequence goes on from OX328100.1 coordinate 36,336,534, forward strand.
ACAATATGTAGTAAACTTAAATAAAGATAAAGTCAAAATTATTCAGAAAAACAGGAGAAAATGCACTCTTATGCAAAACGGCATAACTTGGACAGCATCGTAAAACCTGGGACGTACCATTGTATATTTTCGGGCAGAAAATTTTCCATGGTTACGAGCAATTTGTCCTTTTCCAACAGGGTTTTCAGCTACCTGCTTCTTCTGTATAAAAACAAGTATCATAAAAAAAATAAAAGCAGTTTAAAAAGGGGAAAATTTCGCTTTCTTCTAACTCTGGTTACCCTATCTGTCAAAATAATGTTACTAAATCAAGAAAGAACAGTTGGAATTTTTTGTTTCAAAAACACATCTACACTTTTTTTTTATTCATAGATCCATTCTCAAGGTGCCAGCTTTATATTGAATTCACATTATTCTCCTAGTCCGACTTTTAGCGACTTAGCGAAAAGATCGTTGATCCCCGGACACTTCTATTTTTTCCTAATATTTTTAGGAAGACTATCATATCTTCTTTTAATGACATTTTTTAGATCTCCCAGTAGCTTTCTATTTTATTGTTTAGATTTTTTTGTCTACAGTATCAAACAACCATGAAAATGTACAGGACAAACCTCAGGTTTGAATGACTCTGCCGTTGAAGGATTTTGTTTGCGTTAGAAAGAAAGTGGGTGTACTTCATTGCTTTATGTTTAAAGGTAACCGGTGCCAGGTTAAGACTCTGTAGCTTTGAGATTTGCTTAAAAAACGGTGTTGGAGTCACCAAAACTATTGGTTGAGAAGTTTCCGGCTATGAAATGCATGTAACATCACGTTTTACCCCGATGTCCGAATATTGACGCTGTCCGAGTTTTGCCAGATTTACCCTACATCTTAGTTTTCTTTTCCATGCCCAAGCTTATTACATGGAAAGCTGATAAAATTGCGGGGGAAAAAAAGAACTTCACTGTTACTAGAATGACTTACCAAACGTGCGCAGTCAAGGTCATGCCTGATTTCAGTTTCTTTGCAAATAAGTCAGTGGTTATTTACATTCTAAAAACTGGAATTGCAAGCATGTTACAGTTATGTCTAGCTAATGCTTTTAGCGTTTTTGTGAAAATCAACCATTATGCTTTCAATCAAGGACCTTAATTTTTAGCAGACAACAAAGATACTGAAGCTTAACACTGAAGAGAGGCCAGTCATTACAGATATTTGTCTCTACCTTCAGTCTGAAGGATTGCTCCGATGTTATTTTTGTGATAGGGTCTCCGCTAGCAGAGAAACGATCACAAAAATAACATCGGAGCTAGTCCCCGAATCAGGGGTAATTTGTCCCCAAAGGCGATTTTAGTTTTTGACTGGTCGCCTCAGTGTACAGAGATGATCAATTAAAAAACATTTGCAATCTCTGCACAGATTTTGTGCACATTTTTAAGCTCTCATATTTCCACAACAAATGCAGAATTTCAACATACCTGGTGCTTGTATATTCAATAATTCTTCGTTTAAAATATGATCATTTTCAATTTAAACACTTCGCATTAAAAATTACAAATTAATTCATCTGTGATTTGGCATGTTTGCGCTCCCCAAAGTTGAACAAAATGGCCACTAAACATGATAAATTTCGTAAATTTTTTTGTTTTTTTTTTTTTGGGGGGGGAGGGGGGAATTTACATGATGTAAATGACTTCTACAAGTGTTTTAGGTAAAGAAATGTTGAATAATTTGTCCTTGGTCATGTGTGTCACTATAAATTATTTGCATAAGCCATTTCACTGCAAAACACATGAAACTGACGAAACAGAAAGTCAGTGCAGTGCTGTAGCTTTGCAAGCCAAAACTTGAAACCGGTGGACTTGAGACATTGCACAGTTATAGTTAATGTCCAAATATGAAAAGTAGCACTGCAAACGTCTGATTATTCAGATTAAGAGGCCAGTATGATGTGATTTCTTCCAGAAGCATGCAATGAAGGGTTGTTGGGGTGGCTAGCAGAGACACAAGAAAAAAAAAATAACAGCAAAGCAAGCCTTCGAATTGGGGGTAACATAGTTGGAGACACATTTTGTTTCTAATTTCTCAGTTTTGTAAATTTTGCATTATATGAGACTTGATTTTTTAAGCCTCGAGTATTGTTGTTTTGTTTACTCTCAGTTTGGCAATTGTTGGGGTTGTAATAGTGATATGGCAGATGGATATCGGACAGCCTAGAAGGCTCAGTGGATTAAGCAAAGGACCCCCTTTAGACAAATGTACCTCAGTATCAGATGAGATTGCCTTTGAAAGGAGAGAAACTTTGTGGGAAAAGGAAACAAATGCTAATAGCTAATTACCAGATTTTTCTTCTTTTGCCACAATGTTTGTCAAAGCCTTCCTGTTCAGGGTCAGTAAAACACAGGATTGCATATTAAAGGCTTGAGAAGTATGGGGACAGGATAGCTGCTAGACTTCAGATATGGAACAAGTGTAGTGATTGCTAGCAGGACTGTAGATTCAGCCAGCAAGCCTAGTGGTCAAAGCAAGGGGTTATGGGCTTAAGTCCTGTGCCAGCAGCTTTTTTTTTCCTCTTGGATATTACTACAGTGTTAACTTGTTAACCAGTACGTGCTACAGGAGAAAAGTCTCTGAATGAATTTGTGATAGCTTTGTGATCCCCTTTCTCTTCCATATAATATTTTTTGAATAGCTCTGAGATACCAACACAGAGTTGTCAATAGTTAATGTTGAACTTTCAGTGTTTTCCTTTCAGATGGTTGGTACCAGGTCTTATAATAGCCTGTTAAATGGTAAAACCACAAAAAAAAGTGAAAAATAATACCATTTCTGTAACCCTTTCCCAAACTTTGAATTTTAGACCCTTCTTAAAGTGTCTTCAAATGACAAATTCAAAAATGGTCTAAATGAACAGAAGTGCTCTGACAGGATTTTCTCCTTTTCCCTCAGTGTTTCCAAAAGGTTTCTTTCTCAGGGCAGAGTCCTGAAAACATGGGATTATTTGCTAAAGTGTTAAACATGTACAGAAATTAATCAGTTCAGACTCTGAAAATCCTGGACAAAAAATTATTACTCGTATGAATTACTGACTTATTCATTCGGCCGATCTTTTTTCAGTTTTTACAACAGTATCGTCACTACCAGTCCAATCTCCAGATTTTTCAGCTGAAGCCTTCACAGTACAGTAAAACTCTAGATGAATTGCTTATATTCCTTGCCCAGGTAACTACAAGTATTTCTTCAACTGAAACTTTACATCAATCAGATTGGTTGCTTGAAGAAAAGATCGCGATATTTGCTTGAAGAAAAGATTGCGGTATTGTCATAGCCCTGGCTTCGTCCATGTTGTCGTCAGCATCATCATGCAAAAACCAACATTTTCAAATACTTTGACATTTTCATAATATCTTGTGTCATTACTTCAGATATTTACTTCAAATTTATGCTTGTTGTTAATTATCTAAAGGTTAATCCACATAACAGGGCCAGGTAACCATCAAAGTATTTTTGACTTAGTTATAGCCCTTTTTTTTGACTGAGAATTTTAGAGTTTTCACAAAAAGCAACTGCAGCCAATCTTTGGCACCCACATGCAGTGCTCTTGTTTTATTTATGGCAGAATAAGTGTGCAACCAGACATTCCTTTATAGTTCATTGAAGAATTTGTGATCAACCAATTAAGCAACAGGTGACAACTGTAGATCTGCAGGTGTGGACTGGAATGTCTTCTTTTATCCCTTTGCCTTTCAATCCCGAGTTTAAATGACCTTTAGAAAGAAATCTTCTAAAAATATTGCAAAAAAAGGAGAAAATGCTGGTAACCAGCATTTTATCCTTTTGCCACAATGTTTTCTACTTTGTTACAAACAAATTTCATTATTTGAGTCACGTTAATTTTGTTGTATCAAGTGCTTTCACTTTGGAAAATCTTGTGGTAAAAAGTTAAGCATTGGAAAATTATCTCCCTGTTATATTAAAAGTTTTTTAGTGTAATGCATGTTAGCTTTAATAAGTCTTTACCAAACAATAAGATTTCAGACTTGTCCACTTTGAAAGCAGTTGTAGATCTGACAGATATGTCTTTGAAAGGGTTGAAAAGTTCCTGGAAAAAGGAGAAAATGCTAATTACCACCATTTTCTCCTTTACCCCACTATATTTTTAAAAGCCATCTTCCTCCGGATGATAAAAACATGGGATTGTGGGGAAAAGGGTTGAACAAAATATTTTTTCCGAAAGCCTTTAGCAGGAGTGTCGACCCTTTACCAAACAATCCTTTGTTTTGATCAGCCGCAGGAATAAGGCTGAAACATTTTGAAAAGAGAAAATTGTGGTAACTTGCACTTTCTCCTCTTTACTACAAAGATTTCTACACAACCCTAGACAAAATGCAGAGTTTAAGCCTTTCCTCCATTTCCCACATTTTGTTTTTTATCCAGTCCAATACAAACTCAACATCTGAACCAGATTTAATTTGTTGTCTGCAGTGCTTTCAATTTGGACAAGTATGAAATTTTGTTACCTGGGAAATAGTTTAATCATAACCACACAACCCTGTGTTTTATCGACCCTGAAAAAAAGAGAGGCTTTTGAAAAAAAAAAATTATGGGAAAAGGAGAATAACCAGCATTTTTTCCTTTTTCCAAAATGTTTTCTTCCCATCAAAGACTGAAATCTTAACTTGAGCTTCATTTGTTGTCTGCAAATGCATTCAGTTTGGACAAGTCTAAAATTTGTTGCCTCATAAAGAGCTAAGTCACCTTTTGTTAGAGTTTGAGATGTTCATGTATTTGCAGGTAGCTCATTGTTACCCATCTGAGATGAAAGAATTTCCCCAAGAGATCAAAGACATGTTACAGAGACATTCCACCATTCTTGACAGAACAATGAGAATGGTAGGTAAAGGTGTTACAGTGTTTTAGTTTAAACATATTTATTTTACATCGAGTGAGAAACAGGTTTTTACAACTTACACTAATCTCTCTCGATTCTGCTTCCTGGGAACTGCATCAGTACTCATGCCATATGTGTGGGCCATTGAACGATCCCAAAGTTGACACTGCTGATGGGTATTGAACTCGGGACCTTATGCTTTTGAGGCGGACGCTCTACCTCACAATCACAGACACCACACTATCACCATGTACTTAAAAAAAGATAATCTTCTTTGAAGCCTATGTTGTAGATATTTCATGGACATTTTTGGAGTGAAACACATGGAAGTTAAGTTGACAGGGGAATGACAGAAAACCCTATTATGTTACCCTGTAATTCATTGATAGGTTATAAAACAATGTTATAAAAGAGTAAAGTTTTGGAAAACAAGCATACATGTACATACCTATGTACAGTAACCAACATTTTCTCCTTTTCCCGCAATATTTTCTACCCTTTTGAAAAAAAGTTTCATCTTTTGAATCACAATTATCTTATGCACAATCTTTCAATTTGGGCAAGTCTAAAATTATGTAGTTTCGTAAAGATTGATTAAATGGTGTTTTACACCACTTTAAACATTATTTCAGTCATACCACAGCGACAGCTCAGATAGTTGTGTATTTCCTTGGTTTTACCAGTGCTAGGCTATGGCTCTGAAGTGTCTTGCCCAGTGATACTTCTAGAAAAACCCAGTGGATCTAGCGCGGCTTAAACCTAGAGCCTCTAGGTTACGAAATCCACTTTTCACCACTAAGTCTCGCAGGACCCATAGTTTGGTAAAAACTTAAAGTAACAATAAAGGCCAAAAGTAAACAAAGCGGGTGTGTAAATGCATTTAAATCTATATCATACCATTTAAAAGTATGGAAATTATTGTGAAAATGACAATTTGTCATTGTATGGTAGGTTCAAGTGTTAGTCGCTGACAGAGAAATAAATTTCAAAACTAGGTTAAAACCTGCCAGGTAGCTGTTTCTTTTCTTTACTTTTTGCCTGATTTTAAAATTCTTATTTTCTGCCAGTGACTAACATATGGCCCAATTACACAATAATAGATTGTCATCTCCACAGTATTTTCCATACTTCTATATGGTATGATTTAAATTTAAATGTATTATGACACTTGCTTTGATATTTTGGCCCTTACTGGGCCTTTAATCCTTTCCCAAACAACAAATTTTAGACCCTTCTAAGTTGAGAGCATCTGCAGACATCAAATTTGAAAATGGTACAAATGAAGACAAAATCTTTGACAAAGTAAAAAACATTGTGGGAAAGGAGAAAATGCTGGTTACCAGCATTTTCTCCTCTTCCACAGTGTTTACAAAAGGCTTCTTCTCCAAGGTCCTAAAAACAAGGGATTGTTTGGTAAAGGGTTAAGAGGCTATGATACATCAGCTTAAGAGGCTATGATACATCAACTTAAGAGGCTATGATACATCAACTTAAGAGGCTATGATACATCAACTTAAGAGGCTATTATACATCAAAAGAAGAGCATAAAATTTCATTTCTGTTAAAATTACAAGCTACCAGCAAGCCTTGGTAACTATCAATAACACACAGTTTTCAACTCAAGTCCAAATTGAAGGATTGATGAAAGTCATTTATCTACTCCCATCTCACTGTTAACCCTTTACCACTCAATCCTGAGTTTAACCACCCTGGGGGAAAACCCATTAGAAAATATTGTGGGAAAAGGAGAAAATGCTGATAACCAGCATTTTCTCCTTTTCCCACAATGTTTTCTGCCCTACCAAAGATAATACATGTACCTATGATTTCAGCTACCTTTGAATTGTCGCCTGCAAATGCTTCCAATTTAGACAAGTCCACATTTTTGTTGTGTGGTAAAGAATTAAAGGATAATTAAACTGTGTTTACATCCAATGATGAGCCCCATGGATAGTTAGACCTGCCTCAGTTACACAACTGGAATATAGTTTACATGTAACTGGGCATTAAATGCAAATCAGTAACTTAGTTGGTTTTCCATTTTTTTTTTTTTTTTTTCTCATTTGCAGTCTTTTGTCAAAGCTTTGATTCTTCTAAGAAATAAAGGACTCATAACTGCCACAAGTGTTTTGGAGCTGTTTTTTGAAATGTTTCGATGTCAGGATAAACTGCTTCGGAAAACCTTGTATACATACATAGTGACTGACATCAAAAACGTGAATCAAAAACATAAGAATACAAAATTAAATACAGTAAGTATAGACACTTTTCATCCATTTTTTTTTTTTTTTTTTTTTCATTTTTCTTTGCCATTTCTCAAGAATCATATTTTCTGTTTTGCCTATAATGAGCTTGCAAATTTAGGCAAATGATTCAAATGCCCAAAATCTTACCAGGGATAAAAGGAGTTTTAAACAAACAATTCTGTGAGATAAAACATAGAGGGAGAAGTTGAAAATGTTGATAGGAAACATTTTTAGCTCCACTGGCCGAAGGCCAGTGGGCTTATGTCATGGCCCGGTGTCCGTCGTGCGTCCGTCCGTGCGTTAACTTTTTTTTCAAACTTCTTCTTCTCTGAAACTACCCATCCAAATTTGATGAAACTGTACAGAAATGATCCTGCCATGGTCCTCTTTAGAATTTCTTGAAAGAATTTGATTCCTTGAAAAACTCTGGTTGCCATGGCAACAAAACTGAAAAATATTGAACATCATTGAAAATCTTCTTGTCTGAAACCATAAGGCCCAGGGATACTAAATTTGGCATGTAGCTTTATCTAATGGACCTCTATCAAGTTTCTTCATATTATAGCCCTTGGGTCAAAATTGGCTCTGTGCCAGGGATCACAAGTTTAACATGGGCTTATATAGTGACTGTAATTTAAAATAGTAATCAAGGGAAGTTATACAAGATAAAGTTTGTTACTATTTACCTCCCTTGATTATCAAACTGCAGTTATACATTATTGGAGTTTGGTATTCAAGTTTTTTGGAGAGGAAATGTTCTATTTTAAGGGAGAGTGATTTATTTTGATGCTAATAGTTATGCTCACATGAATGGAATGTTTAATTTAAAGTAAGGTTCCTTCCACTCAAATTTTTTCAGAACTTTACCTTTCATGCTAATGAATAAACCTGCTTGTATTCACTGACATTATCTTTGCATTTAAAAAGATATGACTCTTTTTGTTTGGCGGGCGGGATGGAGGTTATGTTTTCAAAGTAAGTTTATTACCATACAGACTTTTTATGCTGTATGTCTCTGTCAGTGCCAATTAAGCACATGATACGTTAATTTTACTCTTTAAGAAATGACACTTTTTTTTTACTGTACTAAGTTAGAAGCCATTGCAAAAAGACAAATTGAATGTAACTTAAATGACTATTTCTGTCTTTGATAGGTTAGGAAACATTGTGGGAAAAGGAGAAAATACTGGCTGACAACATGTTGTCCTTTTCTCACGATGTTTTTGAAAGCCTTCTCTTTCAGGGTCATTAACACTTTGATTTGTGTGGTAAAGGGTTAAAAAGCCAGTGGAGTGATACAGGGCCATCATGGCCCTCTTGTTTCCCTATACCGCAGTGTTTTCCTGCATTTCCAACAGAAGTTCTATTGCTATGGCCACTCATCCATTTTGATTAAAATCGTCCATAGCTACAGCCATGTTGCTCTCTCTGTCATGTGTTACATTTGTTGACATAAAGAAGGAGTTCTGATTTTTTGTATTTAATTTTGTATTAACTCATTTGTCACGGAACAAATTTGGAGCAGAGGAATTTGAAAACATCCTGATGAAAAAAGGACAGCCAAAATGTATTGTTGTTTGGTATATCAAAATATGTAAAAACATGGTGGTTTGAGGAGAAATTACTCTACTTTTGCCACAGCAATTTACAAAAAGGGTCTGCTTAAAAGAAAACAAAATAGTTACAGTACCTCCATCCAGTAATGACCGGGTAAAGTCTTATACTCTGTATTTTACAGCAAAGGGTTAACAACTCTATACCTATTTATACTTGTTTATAACAGACATTACAGAATTTCATGTATACAATGTTGAAGGACAGTAACCCTGTTGCTGCTAAAATGTCTTTGGTAAGTAAGCTGTTTTTGATGTCATTCTTTAGCTGAGCTGAGCTGTTTTTGAAGAAAATCTCGAGGTATTGTCATGACCTGTGGTGGTCCGCACCTGCATTTTCATGCAAAAAACTTTGACATATTATAAAGTATCTGTCATATTTACTTCAAACACAGGCTAGTTGTTAACTATCAAAAGGGAACCCACAGGGGCAGGTCACCATAAAAAAATTTGAGACAGTTATGCCCGTTTTTCGACTTAAAATTTTCACTGTAAAGCAACTGCAGCTGAGCATTGGCATCAGCATGCCGTGCTCTTGTTCATAGCTTACGCTTGCATTATCTCCTTAGTATTGAGACATTCCATCTCAGGATACTTGCATTGAGGGAGAAAAATCCTTTCTCGACATAGACATCATTAAAAGTGTTTTTTCAGACAACATTATGTACTAAGATCAGACTCAGTCTTTGAAATAACCCTTTATCAGAAGCCCAGGACAAGTTAAAATCCTTGCTGGCACATAGAAAATTTAATTTGCATGCCTTTCTTTGAAAAAAGAAAATAGATTATTTTAGATTAATTGTTGACTTAACTTTTCACAAAAATGATTTTAGACTTGTTCAAACAGAAAGCGTTTGCAGACGACAAAATTTGTTTTTGAACGAGTAGAAATCAGTGTGGGGAAATGAGAAAATGCTGGTTACCAGCATTTTCTCCTTTCCACAATTTTTTGAGAAGCTGTCTTTCTGGGTCATTAAATTACAGGATTGTTTGGAAACTGTATTTTAGATTGTCCAAATAAACTCATTTGCAATGGGGCTATATAAACCAACCATAGTGTTTCAGCCAATCTGAAAGCTTATTGGCTGATGATCTGAACATTCTGATTATTTGAACTGAGGCTCTATACGCCAACCATTCTAAGGCAATTTTAAATCTTAATTCCATGAATAACCATCTCATTGGCTGAGATGTTCTGTTTTGGCCAGTCAGCTAGTTTGCCTCCTAACTTAAAATACAAACAGTACATGGAATGGTTGGCTCACTCCCTTGTATCCAGAGTTATCAATGTTATATCTTAAGTCTTGTTGTGAATTGTCAGGATGTGATGATAGAGTTATACAGAAAAAATGTCTGGAAGGATGCTAAAACAGTCAATGTGATCACAACTGCTTGCTCTTCAAAGGAAACAAAGGTAAAAATTAACCCTCTACTAAACAACAAAATTTAGGACTTGTCCAATTTGAAGATATTTGCAGCCGACAAACCAAATCTAATTGAAGTATTGAGATCTATCTATGAATGGCCAGAAAACATTTGCAGGAAAAGGAGAAAATGCTGGTCGCCAGTTGTTTTTTTTTTTTTTTTTTTTTTTTGTTTCCTTTAATGTTCTATAATGTTTTCCAAAACATGTCATTCCTTTAAAAGGCAGGGTTGTATGTAGTTATACCCCTGCTTTACTGGAATAGGCCTCTTTGTCTGTCTGTCCATCTGTGTCATACATATAGGAAGTTTGGCCTTGCCAAGTTGCTCTGCAGTTTTTCTTCATTGTATTGTTGCTTTGTACAGTGATCAACCTTTAACCTTTGAACAAACAGTCCCAAGGTGTGATGACCCACCCTGTGGGAGAAAGCTTTTGAAAGCAATGAGGGAATAGCTTACCAGCATTTTCTCATTTTCCCATACTGTTTTCAAAAGCTTCCTCCCTGAAGGTCATCAAAAATCATGTTGTCCTCTTTACCTATGTGATAATGATTGTACATGTATACCTGTTTTTAATTTAAGGAATGAAGAAAAACTTCTAGTTTTGATCTTACATGTATACCTGTTTTTCATTTAAGGGATGAAGAGAACTTTTTCGTTTTCATGGAGGTATGAAAAGAAAAAAAAAAAACCCTAATCACACTGTATGAAAATACAAAGCAGTTTCTTACAAAAGTGTGGTTACTTTTTTTTTCATACCTCCATGAAAACTAAAAGATTTTCTTCGTTCCTTGTAATTCAATGTCACAGACAACAAATATGCTCATAAATGATATCATTACTAACTGCATTTTTTCTTGAGAATCCATTTTCTACTTTTTAATGCGCATTTCATTGGTACTTCATAGCATGGGACAACAGCTTATTCATGACATCAAAAATGTGTAATTCATTGACGTCATGATTGCATTGAACATTGCAGAGTTAGTAGATCTGTTGTTAGGAAGTAAGTTGAAAATTAGAGAACTTGTACCCAGTAAACTGACAATGAGTTTTAAGTTTTTTCTTATACTGTATGAATTTGTTGGATTTTTTTTTTTTTCAATTTATGATATTCAGAGAAAATAGACTTAGCTAGCATTTGAACTTCGCACTCAGTATAGAATTAGAAATGAAAAACATTATGAAATCTGGTATTCATGTTTGTTTACATTAGTTTGACAGCAAAAGTAGTTCCGGCACTGCATGATTTTTTTTTTCATGGAGCTATGGATAGACTTTTTCAGCCAATTAGAACTGGCCAATATACATGAATACAAGTAACATTAAATTTTTGTAAAATGTCAAGTACATGCTGCTACCTTTTTTTTCTGGGCCCAGTTTGTCATTAATGGACTTTTTCTTTGTATTGAAAGATCATTGTATCACTTTTAACTAGCATTTAGGAGAGGTAAAGCAAAATAAGTTATGTTACTATTCCCATAGAGTGCTGACTTTGTTCACCATGGTAAGTATAAAGTGGATACTTAAAAAAAAGATCCTGCTCATGGAACTGAATTAAACAGATGGGAACATAATAAGAGCTTCTAGGACCATCATATTAACATGAAAAAAAACCAGTCAAAAACTGTGATAACACATTCCTGAACAGCTTTTATTTTTTATACCCCTGCAGTCAACAGGCTTCAATAAAAGGTCGTAGGAAACAGAGATTGTACCAACCAGTTGCTCCTTTTCTAACAATGTTTTCCATATTCTTGAATAAGTGTTTTTTCCTTTCCTTTGAAAGTTGTCATTTGTGTACCTTGTATGGGGTTTTTGGTGTGTCTGAAATTCCTTGTACAGCAAAGGCTTAAATCTAAAGCCTACCAAAAAATTTTTAGCTTCTTTAATGACCTAACCTCTTGTTCTTTAATTCTCTCTTCTTAAAAAATGTTCTTTAAATCTACCTCAAGATCCTGGTGGCAGCTTTGAAATTTTTCCTTGGAAGAGAGGAAAAGGAAGAGGAGGAAAGTGACAGTGAAAAGGAGGTAATTCTTGGCTCATTACTTTTGGGTGACATTGTTTATGTATTACCTGATGACCAAACTTAAGACTCATCCATATTGAAAACAATTGCAGACAAAATAATGAATGTGGCTCAGATGATGGGATTTGTCTTTGAAAGGGTTGAAAACAACATGGTAAAAGGAGAAAATACTGATTACCATTTTCTTCTTTTCCCATAATGTTTTGAAAAGCTTTTTTTTTCCAGAGGGCCATTAAAGTACAGGATTGTTTGGCAAAGGGCTGAAGGAAAATTTTGTTCCTTGTAAACATACAAGCTTCACTATGGCATAAGGGGGTTAAATGGATCTCTGTAAGGCATTATACAAAGCAAGTCATCATATAATTATGGATGCTTAAAATCCATTTTGTCAACCAACTGATTGTTGAGGTAGAATGGTCCTTTTTACATACAGAAAATTGACAAGTAGCAAAAAGTTTCAACTAGGTCAGCCTGCCCATACTGCAGAGGCTGACCTGGGTCGGTACATTTTGCAGATGCATTAAACTCCCTTTTTACAGAGCACTGCTTATGTGTTGTGTTAGATTATAGTGCTTTAGAGCAAACCAGTGATAGGTAAATGCATGCAGTGATTTACTATACAGCCAACCTAATTGGCTTCTGCCTAAAATCTGCACACAGACCTCTTTGCGTGTGTAACTGTATTCTTGGAACCAAATAGAGTGTCATTTCAACATGATCTGTGATTACCAAACTGAGTAATATCAATGTAATTCTACGAAAGGCCAGATAAGATAATTATATGTACTCACATTTTAATGATTATATTTCGACATTAAGTGTACAAATGACAAAAAAACTAAAACATGAGAAAGTTCGGAAAATCTCCATTCTGATATTTGTGTTGAAAACTGTGTGAAAAATGGGCAGTTGCTAATCACAAATAAATTGCTTTTGTTTTTTTCCTCGGTATTCAGTTTGCTATCTCTACAGTTTGGGACAAAAAAGCATCATAATTGTACTGTAAAGGTTGGAAGCAATGTATTGAGTAAAAAGCTGAGAAAGATTAAAGTGATCTGTTTCAAAATATACATTGTGCCTGTTGCAGGAGGACAGCAAATCAGCCAAAGATATAGTCACAGGTCACAGAGTGGGAAGGAAAACCAAAAAGAGAAAGAAAAAACTTGACAGAGCCTTAAAACAGTTACAGGTATTGTAAAATCTTTATATTTTAATTTCAAGACAGTCTTAAAAATTTCTTCCAATCCCACTGGCATCTTCATATATAAATGAAGTTGAAATATTTTTAGGTGGTGGGATAGCAATGAATCTATTGGCAGTTGCCCATCAGACCTCTGAAAGAGCAAAAGCCGTGCCAGTATTCAAACTTGCTAGCCCTGAATCCAATATATGAGCCATGCTCTGTGAAAAGGGGGCTTAATGCATCTGCAAAAAGTCTTGGACTCAGATCAGCCTGCGTAGTGCGCGCAGGCTGACCTGGGCCAAAACTTTTCGCTATTGGTCAATTTTCTGTATGTCAAAGGACCAGTCTGTTTCTCATGTTTCTGTTGATTGCTAGACAAAATGGATTTCACAGATCCATTATCATATGATTACTTGACTGGTATCCTGCATCACAGCGATGCATTAAGCCCCCTTTTGTCAGAGCATGGCTCATATAATTCAAATTGACTGCACTATAGATTGTTTTAATTTTTGGAGCTAGCAAATGATAAATGACACTTAGCTCAATGGGAAATGGTAAAAAACGTTGTGGGAAAAGGAGAAAATGCTGGTTGAACTTTTTCTCTTTTGCCAACAAAATTTTCAAAAGTGTTCTTCTGCAGAATCATAACACAGGATTATTTGGTAGAAGGGTAAATGTGTAAGTTATCTCTTACAGTTATGTAGTATCTTCTGCAGATGTCTTTGTTTTCATCTTGCAGCCAACCACTTTGAGACAATTATTGCAAAAGGAGTAAAGAGTACTTTAATGGAGAATTTCTCCTTTTGCCACATGTAATAACTGATAATCCTTGTTTCATTTCAGAGACACAAAAAGACAAAACGGACAGCAGAGAGCTTCAATTTCTCAGCCTTACATCTTATACATGACCCACAAGGTATGGTCTTTAGAATGAATTGATTTTTTCAACATTTTAATTTTGATAAATGAGCTATGCTCTGGCAAAAGCAGGTTTAATGCATCTTTGTGATGCATTTTACAAAGCATATCACCACATAATAATAGATCTGTGAAATTCAGTGTGTCTAGCAATCAGCTGAATTGTCCATGGACTTGCAGAAAATTGACCAATAGCAAAAAGTTTCGACCCAGGTCAGCTTGTGCAGGCGACACATTTTGTTTAACCCTTTACCACACAGCAAAATTTAAGACCTATCCAAATTGAAAGCATTTGCAGAAGACAATTTCATAGTGGCTCAAATGACGCAACTTTTCTTTGATAGGGTAGAAAACTTTGTGGGAAAAGGAGAAAATGCTGGTTACCAGCATTTTCTCCTTTTCCCACAATGTTTTCAAAAGGCCTCTTCTTCAGGGGCGTTAAAAGGCTTCATTGTGTGATAAAGGGTTTAAAATGCTGAATAAAACATTTTGTTTCATAATTCTAAACAACTCAATTTCATATACAATGTATCATAATTATGTGGCCTGCACTGACTGCGCAGGCTGATCCGAGACGGCACATAACGTAAATGTCCGAATGCCCATTTTTGTGTGATGCAGGCCATATGATGTTTCTATTTAACTTTGGCCTAATAATTGATTACATAGTGCAATGCATCTAACCCCTTAAGTGCTGTAAGTCAATATATTGCAATTATTTAACTCTTTACCACTCAACAAAATGTTAGAATAGTTCAGATTTAACACATTTGTAGGATAACAATATAATGTATCTCGAATAGTGATTTAGTCCTGGAAAGAGTTGAAAACATTGTAGAAAAAGAATAGATTCTGGTTTTCAGCATTTTCTCCTTTTTTCTATAATGTTTCGAAAGTCTTCTCGTTCAGGGCCATTAAAAGTCAGGATTGTATGGTAAAGGGTTAAAAAAGAATGGCCAGAGTATTCCAAAGACGTCAGAATGTGCAGATCCAATGTAAGATTGTGCTGTCAGATCTGGATTTGCAATGTCTGCAAAAACACACTATGTCTAACTACATGTTATTTTCAGTGGTTATAACTGATTGATGTTGATTTAATGTACCAGTCAGAGACAAAAAGCAACATATTGTAGTGTTCTCCATGTATATACTTCTGTTCATTTACACACAAGCAAACCATTGACGTTTTCTATTAGCTCTGTCATTTCTGAAGATACATTTATTTACTTCAGTCATGGGCCAGTTGTTCACCCTTTGCCAAACAATCCCATGTTTTCACAGCCTCAGTAGAGAGAGCAATTGAAAACATTATGGGAAAAGGAGGAAATGTTAGTAACCACTTTCTCCCTTTCCCACAGTATATGCTACCCTAGTAAAGACAAATTCCATATTGAAATTTTCGTCTGTTTAGAATTATGGTTAGGTCAAAGTTTTTGTCGTCTGGTAAAGGGTTAAGTACCAAAAGGGGAACCCATTCCAGAAAGGCAGATAATACAGAGTTACATGTATGTCCCTTGTATATTGTATAATTTTCACTGAAAAGCACCTTAAGCTGAGCTTTTAGTGCCATATTCTTGTAAGAATCTACCTTTTTTGAGGATTTTCTGTCTTTGTTCATGATTTGCCTTCATTCCACAATGAGGCCTGTAAAATTCTTGTATCATGACTATGATTGGTATTGTTTTTTAGGGATGAGTGAAAAACTTTTCCGTCAGTTAGAAACATCTAATGAGAGATTCGAAGTGAAGCTGTTTATGGTAGACTTAATATCAAGGCTGATAGGTGTGCATCAGGTATGATTTACATATCTGAACGTAGTGTATATTTTGAACCTGTTCCTGTAGAAGGCTTTATTTGAAAACATTTTTGACAAAAGAGCAATTGCTTAACTCTTTACCACACAATCCCGACTTTTAACGACCCTGAGAAAGAAAGCTTTTGAAAACATTGTAGGAAAAGGAGAAAATGCTGGTGACCACAATGTTTTCTACCCTTCCCAAATCAAATTTCAATTTTTGAGTCAAATCTATTTTGTCGTCTGCAAATGCTTTGAATTTGGACTAGTCCAAAATTTTGTCGTTTGGTAAAGAGTTAAAACAGGCAATTGCGGCTTTTCCCCAAATTTTTGTCCAAATTGTTGATACTTTCCTATCATCGAAATGTGCATTTAATTGTATGTTAGGTTTGGAAACTCGCCTTAAGGTGAAGTTTTTACTTTTTTATTGTGATAATTAGTCTTTCATAAAACAACATGAAAAGTAGCAGATTTCATATTGATCAAATGTTCAGGAGTCACTCATCTTTTTCATACCATGAGATGTTTTGTCTGTAAATTCTTTCAAAGACATGTTCAAGTCAAAGACAAAAATCACATGGGTAGCACTTTGGGTTTTAATGAACCTCTGTGATGCATCGTACCATGCGAGTCATCACATATGGCCTGCAACATGCAAAAAGGGGCATTCTGACATTTGCGTAAAGCGTCGTCTCGGATCAGCCTGCATAGTCTGCACAGGCTAATCCGAGATGGCACTTTACGACTACATTCAATTTTGTACTACAATAGACTTGTGCAAAACATAAAATTACATAAAAACGGAAAGTCGTTTCGGATCAGCCTGATCCAAGACGACACTTTACGCAAATGTCCGAGTGCCCCAATACATGTGTTGCAGACCATAATAATAATAATCATGGATCCCACAAATTCATTTAGTCTAAAAACCTACTTAATCTGGAGGTAGACTGGTCCTTTTTCATGTACAAATTTGGCCAATAGCAAAAAGTTTTGATTCAGGTCAGTTTGCACTGACTGTGCAGGCTGACCTGGGTTGATACTTTTCACAGATAACTTAAAACCCTTTTTGACATGTTTGAGGTATTGCTGCATTCAAAGTCAAGGTTCATGAGCATTGTAGGCTACTACTGCATCAACGGTTCCTTGTCATAAGATTTTGTTGAGGTAGGACTTTCTTTTGAGAAACATATTACTTAAAATTATTCTATTTTTGTATTTGTCCTGTCTTGACTGTTTTATCACACATTAAGAGAATTTGGATAGTTGAAGCAGTGGGTAAAGTGGAGCTATTCCAGCTGTAATTTCAAGGCTCCTTTCTCACAGACATAAATCACTGTAGATTCAAGATCAGTCTTATTTTTATTGCAGTCCTGTCTTGATCTTCACTGTCTGAAAAATTAATAAGATGAAAGTTTTGCACCGAACAGGTTAATACTTGAAAAATGAATTTACTTTTTTCCTTAGCAACTAGTGGTTGATAGTATGTATTCATTTCAGTTGTTCCTGTTTAATTTCTACCCATATATACAAAGATACCTCCAACCACATCAATTAGGTAATGTGTTTATGTTACTTTCTTTTCTTTATTAATCAGTTAGAATTTTTTGTCTACTGAAATCTTAACAATAATATTGCTGAGCAAATGAAAACTACATCCTCAGTCACTATAAGACCCAATTATTGTGACTTTAAGACTATTGAAGCTGCAGTATCTCAAAATATTGAACCAGTGTAGGACCTTTCTCACTAGTACTGTATTACCTTCTCACTAATCATTCTAAATTCATTTCTTATTTTTAATTCTACGACTAGCAATCTGATTGGCTGACATGTTCTGTCTCAGCCAATCAGATGGCTGGTCCTAGATGTGAGAATTAAGTTTAAGTTAAAGTGGTTAGTTAATACTGAACAGGTGCACATTACAGTGCCTCAAAAGGAAACAAAAAAACAAGGCAAAAAAAAAAAATCGGAAAAAATAAGCCAACAGTGCTTCAAGTCTTGAAAGCTGAGTAATGAGAGTCTTTTGATCTGTTCTTGATCAAAATATACAGTTTGAAAAAGCTCCTGAAATTGTTCTCAATAGCTTTCTGGTTAACTCCATACCAAACAAAAAAATTTAGTCTTTCCAAATTGAAAGTATTTGCAGATGACAAAGGTGACTCAAAAATTGAAATTTGTAGTGGGAAGGGAAGAAAACATTGTGAGAAAAGGAGAAAATGCAAGGTTTTCAAAAGCTTCCTTCCCAGGGGTGTCAAAACACGAGTTCTTTTGATAAATGGTTAACCATTCAAGCATTAGACCCTACTATAAAGATCAGACTGAATGTGCTGTCTGTTATTAAATTTTAACTTTCTACTTATTGGCCCTAACTGAGAAGGTCCAGTTTATTTATTTATTTATTTATTTACTTATTTATTTAGTATAAAAGTATTCAAGAAGGTAAGAATAGATATTTGCACAAAGTAAAATAATATGAGCCATGCTCCGGCAAAAGGGGTTAAATACATCTCCGTGATGCATTATACCAAGCAAGTCATCACATGATTATGGATCCATGAAATCTGTTTTGTCTATCAGTGGACTGAATCATAAAGTAGAATGTCCTTTGATATGCAGAACATTGACAGAACGTTTTGAACTTTTGACCCATATCAGCCCACGCAGATATTGAGGCTGGTGTGGGTAAATATTTTTTGCAGATGCATTAAACCCCCTTTTCACAGAGCATGACTCAGGAAAGTATGTTTTCCTTATAAGTAAAGACTGATGTTAATAATAAAATGTAGACAACCATTTCATTTAGTGCTTCCTGAAACAAATTTGGAGCAGATAATTTTGAATCGAAGTTTATCAAGAAATAGACTGTGGATGGTCAAAATGAATTAAGACTCAGAACATGTTTTCAGAACATTATGGCAAAGGAGAAATTGCCTGTTAAAAGCAATGTCTTTGTCAGAGTGTTTTTAAGTTGTCTTCTGCTAGAAAAAAAATTGGTTTGTGTATATTGCAATGTGTCTTTTAAACCATTACCACAAAGTCCCAACTTTTAACGACCCTGGCCCGCCCAGGTAGCTCAGTGGTTAGTGTATCGGACTCATGACCTGGGATACCCGGTTGAGGCAAACTTTCTTTCTGGCAATTTTCGCCTCTCACGTCTGATGCATGTGAGAAAGTAGTCAGTGACTTGCAAAGAAAGTTGTGTCATGCTTAGGTTCACTGACAGCCGTGATAATTTTATGACCTAAGCTGTTAAAAAGGCGTAAAACTCTCATTCAATCAATTGATTTAGTGACCCTGAGAAAGAAACCAGCATTTTCTCATTTTCCCACAATGTTTTCTACCCTTCCCAAAACAAATGTCAAATCAAGTTTATTTTGTCCTCTGCAGATGGTTTCAATTTGGTAACGTCCAAAATTTTATTTTTTTGTAAAGAGTTAGTCAGGTGCTAGACAAAACAGTCAGCTACAGATTGTAATGATGTTGATAAGGGATTTATCATGTACAGTTCTTTACATTATATTTTGCAGAAGTGACAAGGTTGCTTTTGTTTGCTGCTCAAGCCAGCCATGAACTTGTGCCACCAGAGGTATTGTTATATGAGCTTTATATACGAGTAATGTTGTGTGAAAAGGTGGTTTTATGTGTCTGCAATTAGTATTAACCCAGGTTCTAGTTCTGGTGAACTGCTACACTGTTTTCTGGAAAGGATAGTCCTGAACATTAATATGAAAGACATGATGAATATTTGTACATGTACATGTATTCAGTTTGGAAGCAGATTGAAGTTTTGGGTGACTCAGTGATAATCTGAATACATTGCTTAATTTGAACTGTGGTAATTATGTTTCTGCAATACGGAACTAGTTATAGGCACCAGTTAAGGATGTCTCTATTGTACCACTGTGCCCCCCCCACAGAATTAAGTTAGGGTGGTTGTATTTGAATATTAAAGGTTATCTGTCTGTCCGTACATGCAACTTTGCATCTTCTGCTCCTCCCACACTTCTGAACCAATATGGCTGAAATTTTAATGGGACCATAGGAACTTGTGCTCCTTTCAATTTTATTAGTACATGTAATTGGTCCACCATCACAGAAGTTAATGGCACTTGATTTTTATAATATACTGACCCATTGACAAGGCAACCAACCAAAGGGGTTGTATAAAGCTGTAGTACATTTATTTTATGTTTTCAGATGATTGAAGGAGTGCTGAAAACTATTGCTAATAATTTCATCACAGACAGGAATTCTGGAGAAGTGATGGCTGTAGGGTAAGTTATGATTTACAGTTAACTGAAACTTTCTATATACTATGGGTTACATAAGGTGTTACTATGACCAGTGTAGATCAAGATCTGATTGGGTAGAATGTGTAGTCAAATAGCTGATAAACAATTGTCCAACACAAGAAAAAAATCAATTCAAGGACAAAAACTCAAATTTGAGGAGTCTGTCGTCAGGAAATCCTGATTTGATGACTGCTGGCAGCACTTGTCAAGTTGAAGTACCCTTTGACAAGGCACTACAGAGTTCCAGCCTAAAAGCTGTAAAACTCAACTCAAACAAAAAGAAACCAGTCTCTAGTGCTTAAACCTGTACAAAATAATCCCTTATGTTAACATCTCTGTCAATGCCTTTACTGTCAGTGTTTCTACCATTTCAGAGGTAAATCTAATGATCTGCTGAATTACCATTAATTTGTTTTTTGCAAATGCTAGAGTTTTTTTTGTCTGGTAGAATACCATTATTAACCCTTAACCCCGAAGAAGAAAGCTTTTGAAAACATTGTGGAAAAAGGAGAAAATACTGGTAACCAGTATATTCTCCTTTTCCCATGATGTTTTCTATCTGATAAGAGACAAATCTCACCATTTGAGCAATATTTAATTTGTTGTCTGCAAATGTTTCTGGTACGGATGGGTCTAATTTTTTGTCGTTTGGTAAAGAATTAACCTATTACCATATAATCCTGTGTTTTAACGACCCTAGGGAAGAAGCCTTTTGAAAACATTGTGAGAAAAGGAGAAAATGCTGGTAACCAGCATTTTCTCCTTTTCTCACAATGTTTTCAACCTGTTCAAGGACAATTACTATCATTTGAAAAACATGTGAAATGTTGTTAGTAAATTTCTTCAATATGTGCGAGTCTACAATTTTGCTGTGTGGTAAAGGGTTAATAGGGATAGTTCTACTTTGTTGAAGATTTAATTCAGGCATGCTGGTAGTGTCATCTGTGATTCACACATATTATACATGTACCATTATGTAATTATTTTGAAGGTTAAATGCTGTGAGAGAGGTATGTGCACGATGTCCTTTGTCCATGCCTGAAGATTTATTACAAGATTTAACACAGTATAAAAATCACAAAAGTAAATGTAAGTATGGGGTCTGTTTGTGTAATTCTTTTCAGTGCAGTAAAATATCAAGTTATATGAACCCTGTGCAAGGTTTGGTTGTTACATGTTTTATTATCCCCAGCCAGAGGTGGAGGGATATAGTTTTTGCGTTGTCCGTCCGTTGTCTGTCCAGCCAGATATCTTCTACAATCCTTGACAAAAAGTGACGAATCTTCATACATGTGTTCCTTATGATGGTCTGCCGATATATTTGTATTTTTTTATTTTATGCAGTGCCATGGGAAAAGGGGGCTTAATGTATAATTTCATTATGGAGCAGTAACAAAAAGGCCATGTGTACATGCAAAACACAATACCTAGTACATCTTTCTATCAAAAAAGGTCTTTTTCGGTGTGGGATATAATTTCATCTAAATAACTTGTTTTTATGGTATTTATTACTTAACAGTGATGTGTACCTTGGCTGTTTTGAAAGAAAACACCCAGATATTGTAATAGCCCAGTCAGCTGCATGGAAAGTATGGCACATATGATGCAATTTATGTTTGAAAGGATAGAAAATACAGTGGTAAAAGGAGAAATGTGCCGGCTACTAGCATTTTTTCCTTTTTTCGGTGTTTCCAAAGATTTTCTTCCTGTAAGGGTTTAACTCTACCAGAAGACAAAAATATAGACTTATCCAAATTGGAAGCAATTGCAGACAACATTTCAAATGTGGCTTATGAAATTTGTCTTTGATATGGTAAAAAACATTGTGGAAAAGGTAACCAGCATTTTCTCCTTTTTCCACAATTTGTCAAATGGCTTTTTTTTTTCTCAGGGTTGTTGTAACCCGGCCTTGTCTGATGAAGAACTTAAGTTGTGAAATGTTGCAGATCACTGTATACATATTCTTCTCATTCAAAAGTTGTATTCTGTTATTTTTGTCATGTTTCAGCGGTGATGATGGCGGCCAGATCTTTAATTGTTTTGTTTAGAAAAGTAAATCCCGAACTTTTACACAGAAAAGATAAGGTATGTGTAGAGCCACAGAGCAGTATGAGAATTAATTAACTCAAAATTTTAGATTGGACGTAATGAAATTATTTGCAGAGGACAAATTAAATGTGGTGGAAATAGCAGAATTTGTTTTTGAAAGAGCACACAATATTGTAGGAAAAGGAGAAAATGCTGGGAACCCATTATTTTCTGGTTTTCCGACAATGTTTTTCAAGTGATTTTCCATAGGGTCATTTCCAGACTGGATTGTTTGAACAAATAACAAGGTTTATTGTAGTTATGGTCTTGCTTATTAGCATGACTCAAATACACGGCTTGAATGTTTGAATAAGCTACATGCACAACTAAAGTTGTTTTTGCAAACAGTAAAAGATTTAGATCAGAATGTCTTTTGAGGTCCATGCAGATATCACAGTCGTTATTTTTTTGCAACTTTCAAACAACTCTTTTGGTCTTGTAGTCTAATGATCTTGAAAATGACCAGCTAAAAGAAAAATTGCTGGTAACAAGCAGTTTGTCCTATCACCACAATTTTCACGTTTTCATGCATTGAATCTTAGTTCTTGTTCATTTTCCGTATCTCATGGATGGTTTGAAATTTGTTATTTATTTATTTCAAGAGGAAAGTTACAGGCTTGCATGCTGTTTGTTTTGTATGAAACTGAGGACTTTGCAATAGAATTCTCTCAATTTTGTGCCACATTTGAATTTGGACAATGAATTCAAGTGACTTTCTGAATTAGCAAATATGCCCAGTTAGTCATAACAATCGGTATTCATTTGCTATGTGAGAAGTAAGTGGGTCAGAACTGCTAAGCTCTATCAACAGTTATACACTTTATATGGCTTGTAACACACGAAAAGGGGCATTTGGACATTTGCGCAGTCCATGCAGGCTAATCCGAGACGGCACTTTACGACTAGATTAGATTTTGTGCTACAGTAGACTTGGGCAAAACAGAAAATTACATAAAAACGGAAAGTGTTGTTTCGGATTAGCCTGCGCAGAATGCGCAGGCTTATCTGAGACGACACTTTATGCAAATGTCAGAATGCCCCTTTTCGCGTGTCGCAGGCCATATTGTATGTTTTCATTGATTTTTATCTAAATTTTATTTTCTATTTCATGCAGGGTAAACCTACTGAATTCACAAAAGAGAACAAAGTTCTGAATTATGGAGAGAAGGATACAAAGTCATACTTACCAGGTTTGTGTTGTCATGATTGGTGTTCTATTGAATGGTGTTTTATGCCACTCATGAAAGTGATCCAGCTATTTCACACTGATAACTTTCTAATTCATGTGTCTCTTGGGTTTAACAAGTACTAGGCTAGGCCTCTGCAGTGTCTTGTCAGATAGCACTGCAACAAAACTAGCACTGTGGTTTGATTCTCCATAATTGAGACATGTAAGACCTGCATTTTGCAAGGAATATTGCTAAATTGTTATCAAGTTTAATAGGGTTTAACCAGTACTAAGCTGGTCCTCTAAAGTGTCTTGTCTGATAGCACTGCCACAAAACTTGCGCCATTGTTGTAGTTTGATCCTCGAGGGTTGAGCCCTGCAAGACCTGTATTTTGCAAGAAATTAATCAAAGAATACTTTAATCCTTAGGCTGCTAAGCTCAACTCAAGCACCTTTTGTGGACAGTGTAGATCAAAATCAGACTGCACAGCATATGCAGTCTGATCTTCAATCTATACTGTCCCACATGGAGATATCTTCACCCAAAAAAATACCTTTGAAATGGCAGAATTTGAATGTTTAGTGTAAGCTTGAAAGTTTCATTTCACTTACTTAGCAGGATAAGGGTCAATATGTATCATTCTTTTGCGCCCACACACATAAGTCTACATATGAGCCTATTTTGGTTCTTGTTACAGACTTACTCTACCTACCCCAGCTGGACACAAGTTGATGTCTTACTAAAATAATTTTACTGGTCCTTTCATACCTTATGGGATGCAGTTTTCACTATGGCTTCTATTTATATGCCTTTTGAACAAAACTATATGCCACCCACCTTTGCCCCTATTACCAGACTGGTCAATACTGAAAGCAGTTGCAGAAAACAAAATTAATATTACCCAAGTAATGAAATGGTCTCTAAAAGGGTAGAAAACATTGTGGGAGTAGGAGAAAATGCTGTTTTTCCTTTTCCCACAATGAAACTCAAGACTGTTTGGTAAGGGTAAAGGACAAAAACTAACAACAAAAATGATGCATAACTTTTTACAAATTCAGTATTCCTTGACTCGGACATAAATTCTTAATCTTTGACTCAAACATTTTTTTCTGGTGTATGAATTGTTGTTTGTATCTGCTGTAGACCAATACAATATTTTGACAAAGGTTTTTAGTACTTACCTTTCTAAAGGCAATAGCAATGTCTTGTTAAATCCTTATCAGCCAATTTTGTGTTTTCAGGACCCAGAGAAAAAGGCTTTTGAAAATTTAAGTGGAAAAGGAGAAATGTTGGTTACCAGCATTTTCTCCTTTTTCTAACATTTCAAAGATAAATCTCAGAATCTGAGCCAAACATAATGTCCTCTGCAAATGCTTTCAATATGGGTAAGTCTAAAATTTTGGTGCCTTCCAAAGGTTTAAATCTATACCTTCCCCCATACAATACTATTGCCTTGTTATTCCAGGTATTGTAAGGAAGTTTAGTGGGTATTTGTCAAGATGCCTCAGTATCAAGCGTAAATACATGTTTGTCTAGCAGGTGCTTAAGTATTTGTTCATTTATCTTTACATGTATATACAGCATACTCGTTTGTCGACAGTGCTGATTTTTTTTTTCAAATGACTCAATATAAATCTTATCTCTGTTTGTCCCACAGGTGCTGAGATTTTGGATAAGACAGAAGAGCTAACTGAGGGCCAGGAGGAGTGGGAATCCTGTAGTGAAGAAGAAGATGATGATGATGACAGTGAAAGTGAATGGATTGATGTTCATCATTCATCAGATGAAGAACAGGTAAAACTGTATATTCTGTGAACCTGATAAATAAACTTTTGCTAGAATTTTGTTTGCACTTTTCTGCTGAAGAGATGTTTTTATGAATTAATTACAGTTTGTAATTCTGTCAAAGCCATGTAGAATTTATTGGAATTGATAAAAATGTAGATTAATTTATAACCCCTTAAAAGAAATGTGCAGGAGACCACATAGCAAAACTCCTTGTATTATATTAATATGTGTATTCAGTTTGAGTAAAGTGTTGTGTATAAATACATGGGCAAACATTCTTACAAAAGGATTTATTGCTAATCAGATGCAATTTCTCCTTTGATCTAAGTATTTCAAATGTAGTTTTCTTAAGACAAAGTCACTTTGACAATGTGATCATCATGTATAAATATTTTGTAGCTAGGAAAGTTTTCCATTTGTTTAATAAAGATATTTCTGTAGTAATTTTCTTTATTTTCATGACAATAAGAGCAAAGCTTTCGAAAGAATGCAGGAAAAGGAGAAAATGCTGGGAAACAGGGTCTCCTGCATGATTCCCTACAATGTTTTCTATCATTTCAAATATAATCTTTACCCTTCTAAAGATAAATATCCTATTTTATGATACATAATTTTTTTTTTTTCCTATTGATTTCAGTAAGAACAATTAAAAAAGTTTTGTTGTCTTGAAAATTAATCAGAAGGTTAATTAAGATGCTATTTATGAACCAGGAAATTGATGAGAGTAAATTGCCAGAGTCTGCGGAAGAGAGAAGAGAAAAGGCCGAGTCAATATCCACTTCTAGAATATTATCGCAAGAAGAGTTTAAGAAAATACAACAGAGACAAGTGGCCAAGCAAATAGGTAGTGACAAAAAAGGATCAGCAAAGAAAAGAAAAAGGGAACAAGAAGAGGAGGAAGAAGAGAGGCGAGTATCATGCTTTCATGTTTCTTTTAGCTTTTACAGAGCAATCCTGTGTGCCCCGCCCGGGTGGCTCAGTGGTGAGCGTGTCGGACTCATGACCTGGTGGTTGTGAGATCGATACCCGGTTGAGGCGAACCTTCGCCTATTTTCGCCTCCCACCTATTTTCGCCTCCCACCTCTGCTGAAGCATGTGAGAAAAGTAGTCGGTGGCTTTGGAAAGAAAGTTGTGTTAGTACTGGTGTGAGAAAGCCAGGAAACACATGTGCGTCACCGACCGCCATGATATGACCTTAGCTGTTAAAGTGGCGTTAAACCCGTATACAACAAACAAACAAACAAAGCAATCCTGTGTTTTTGAGACCATAAGGAGAAAGGCTTTTGAAAACATTATGGGACAAGGAGAAAATGCTGGGAATCAGCATTTTCTCCTTCTCCCACATTGATTTTTACCCTTTCAAACATTTTATCCCCATTGAATTTGTGGTCTGCAAAGGCAAACAGTTTGGACAAGTCTAAAATTTTGTCACCTGGTAAAGAGTAAGTTGTTAAAAACGAATTGTATAACTTGAATACCATATACTCAATGATTGTTGATGCAGGGGTGTCAGTATGGTGTAATCTCTGTTATCACACTGCTGCAAAACTTACATTTTCTGCCAAGAATACTGAAATTATATGTCTGTCTGACTGGACATTCACATTGGTATATGTATGTAACTAGCTGATAAATAACCAGCCTAGGGAAGAGATCAAACCCAAACCTCCCGATCTGTAAGCAAAAACTCTAGTGTTCAGCTACAAAGCTAGCTCTAGAGCAGGGCAGCGCAAACTCCAAATTATACTACATTGGACTTCATAAATTTTGTATTGCAACTTTTTCCCTTTGTTGGCATTCTTGTGGAACCTTGTACAAGTATTAAGTAAAATCTGTGAATGAGTAAGCTGTAATTTTTGTATGTGTACCTTGAAGTTTTGAAGAATTATCTTGCCTTGAATATAGATAATTGAGCTGCACTCTGGAAACAGGGGTTTAATGCATCTCTATACATTATAACCTGCAAGTATTCATATAATTATGGATCCATGAAATTCATTGTGTCTAAAAATTGGCTGCATAATAATGTAGACTTGTCCTTTGACAGTCAGAAAATTGACCAATAGCAAAAAAGTATTAATGCAGGTCAGCCTGTGCCTAGTGAGCATGCTGATCTGGGTTGATACTTTTTGCAGATGCATTAAACCCCCTTGTCATGGAGCATGGCAATTTATTGTTTAACAATGGTCATCCGTGAGAGAGGAAGGAATCCTGCCCAAATGACTATCGTCAATCCTGGGAAAGAAATTAGCCAAGCCAGCAATCAAACCAGAGACCCCTGTTCTCAAGTCCTGTAGGCTACAGACTGAGCTACCAAGGCTCTGCACACGGAGCGTGGCTCAATCATTTTTGTATGTAATATGTTAGGTTTGAGCATGTCTTCTTTGTGGGAGCTTGAAGTCACCTTTGTTAGTGCAAACATGCCAAAGTTGGAATTTATTGATTAATTTGAACTATTGGCTGACATCTTTTTTTTAAAGAAGTGTGGCAACAGTGCCAATTGACCAATAGACAAACTAGTCGATGCTCTGCCCCTATCGCGTGACCCCGCCCCTTAGACATTACTTCTTAACCAACAAAATGGACACACTATATGCATGTACATCATCATAATATGTATTTTCTGCCATATAAAACCAAAAAAAAAACTGAATAAAAAAAAAGAAAACCGAATACAAATATTTTACCAATGTATTATATTACTATTTGAAAACCAGAAGTGATTTTAGATGAAAAGAAGTAAGCAGTATCAGATATTAAACTTGTAGGTTTAACTGTGCTATTCCTAACTCATAGAGCATGAAGCACATTTTAAGGTGCTATTGCAGACAGCGCATATAATGATGAGACTAGTAACTGTAGATTTAATGATAAAATGGCTTTAAATTACCAGTTTGAGGGGTTTTTTCCCCCCCACCTGAAAATGTCTTTCATTTTATTAGCCATCTGGGGGTTAATACATGTTATGTACATTTCTCTTTTTCGTATGAAAGCTATATAAGTTCAAAAATCTTTTTTAGGTCCAAATGTTAGCTGCTGATAAACCAATTATTTCTATCTGAATGTTTTGTTTTGTTGTTTCTGTTTAAATAGTCTTCATGATCAGTGGTCTACTACTCTTGCCCTTTGATTTTAATAATACCTGCACACAGAGGGTGCAAAGTGTGAAAGTATAAGAATGCAAGTATAATGCAAGATCAAGTAACTAAATACCTGGACAAATGTGTGTTAACTGTCAAAAGGACCAATCACAGTCCATATTTCATTCAGAGAAATACTTAATGACAATCATTAAATTTTAATGACATTATTTATACCAGGGAAAAAGCATAATATGTATGCAGTAACATTCAAAAGTATTGCATATGATTTTATTTCAATAAATGCAATCGAAAGCTTTAATTTTGATTCAATATTATTCTTTGTGATCTGTTGAATCTATGAAATAGTTATAATCTCCTTTCTTCATTTTCTGTCATTTTCACTCTAATTTTACTGTTCTTTCAACTTTTAAAGTGTTTGTACTAGTTAACATACAATGTCACTGTTACAGAAACCTCAACATTGTCATCATTAGATGTATTTGACCTTGCAAAAAGGAAAAGATCACCACTATATGCTATAGGGAAAGTTAAAGAAGTTAAATTTTGTCTAAGAAATGTAGGCATAGAAAACAGTGGGTGCGGATTATTGATTTCAATTGGATACTACATAATTTATCAGCTATCAATCTATAGCAGGAGGCGGAGTTATCTACTGATCAATTGTTCATGCTGTCAGTCTGAACTGCAGCTGTGCTTTTCTAAAGAAGAAAAACAATTCATGTCTGACAGTTAGATTTAGATTAGATGAGAAATGAGAAGCTATAGTTTTAAGATTGGAAGAAGTCCCTTTGAAAACACTCCCACGATCATGTGTAAATCATTACAAATTACCTGTTTATATCTTAATAATTCAGTATTAGTTTTTTTCATGAACATTGGCGAGTTCTGATTGGCTGAAAAAAATTTTTCATCGCTCAATGAAAAAAAAAATCAGCAGTGCCGGAACTACTTTTGCAGTCAAACTAACGTAAACAAACATGTATACGAGATTTCATAATGTTTTTTCGTTCTGATTTTATATTGAGTCTGAAGTTCAAATTGCTAGCTGAATTTATTTTTTCTGAATACTGAAAAAAAAAAAAATCCAACAGTAAATTCAAAGAGAGAGCTGAAAACTCACTGTTACTCTGCTGGGTTTAAACAATCTTATTTTCAACTTAATTGTAGCGTATTGAACTTCTAATAATAAATCCACTCAATCTGCAAATGTTCAATACTATAATGACGTCATGAATTACGTCATTTTTACGTCATGAAGGAGCAGTTTTACCGCGCGATGAAATATCAATGAAAAGGATAGTAAATAAATACACAATATTGGATTTACAAAAAAAGAGCAGTTAGAATTATTTAAGTGCATATTTGTTGTCTGTGATATTGAATTATAAGGAATGAAGAGAACTTTTTTTTGTTTTCATGGAGGTATAAAAAAAAAAAGCCTAATCACACTTCCGTATGAAACTGCAAATCATACAGTGTGATTAGGTTTTTTTTTCATACTTCCATGAAAACAAAAAAAAATTCTCTTCATTCCTTAAGTGAATGTGAAAGTAAGAAAAGAAGCAATTTCTGCTTTTACAAGATGTTTTCAGAGAGTTTTCTGTGAGATGAAAGAGTAAATGGTGATTTGAGGTAATTTGGAATATACTTGTATTTCAGGGGAGAGCTGTTAAAGCTGGCAATGATTGAGAATGTACATAAGAAGAAAGCTCATGATAAAGAGTCAAGGCTTGCTACAGTTATGGTAAGTACCTAATATTTATGAGAAATCTTTCAACTCCTTTTGCCAACACAATTTTAGACTCATCCACATTGAAAGCATGTAGCAAGCAATTGCTGTTGACAAATTGAATGTGGTTGTAATGGTGGGATTTGTCTTCGAAAGGATAGAAAACATTATGGAAAAAGAAGAAAATGCTGGTAACCAGCCTTGACTCTGTTTCCACAATATTTTTGAAAGCCTCTTTCCTTAGGGTTGTCAAAACACAGAACTGTTTGCTAAAGGTTTAACCTGCTACCAAACGACAATAGTATAGATGTGCCGAAATCGAAAGCTTTTGCAGTCAAAAAAATTCAAGTGACTCAAAAATTGAAATTTGTCTAGGAGGGGTAGAAACAGTGTGGAAAAGGTAAAAAATGTGTGTAACCAGCATTTTCTCCTATTGCCACATTTTTTTCAAAAACCTCTGTTCTGAGGGTCGATAAAACATGGAATTGTTTGGTAAAGGATTAAGTCACCTTTTGTTGACAGATCTAGTTTTTCATTTGCAGGAAGGCAGAAAAAACAGAGAGAAACCTGACTATCATCAGTTTAGAATGAATCCCAATGCAAGTACAACCAACAGAGAAAAGTCGAAAAACAAAGCCTTTATGATGGTCAAACATAAAGTGATGAAAAAGAAAACTAAACGGTCCTTCAGAGATAAACAGGTGACTTGTTACTTCATCCACTACTATACAGGCAAATTCAAGACCAGTAAAGGACTGTTCATACAAAGTGACACAAAGGGGATATAATTTTAAATTCTTACCAAATGATCACAGGCTTTAATGAGCCTAAGGAGAAAGCCTATTGAAAACATTGTTGAAAAAGAAGAAAATGCTGGTAAACAGCATTTTCAGTGTTTCCCACAATGTTTTCTGCACTTTCATAGACAAGTTCTATCACTTGAAACATATTTTGTGGTAGAGAAATGCTTTGAATTTGGGCAAGTCTAAAACATTGTCAATCGGTAAAGAGTTAAGGAAAGGAAAACAGTTTCTTAATTAAGAAATGTTTGGAAAACATCGAGGGAAATGGGGCAAGTACTTTTTATAAGCAACAGCTTTTCTTATGGAGCTGTCCTTATCATTGATGACATTTCCCTTTCCTTCAAATGTCCTTTATTTTGCCCCAATTGTCTTTGTTTACAGTTAGTCTTTATGATGATTTACACAACTTCAAACCTATGAGCCATGCTTTGTGAAAATTGGGCTTAATGCATCAGCATGCAGTAGAGATCAGTCCATGCAGGCTGACATGGGAGTAAATTCTTTGCTATTGTTAAATTTTCTGCATGTCCAAGGACCGTTCTACCTCATGATGCAGTTGGTTGTTGGTACAATATGATTTTTTTTTATCTATAATTATACAATGACTTGCTTGGTATGATGCATCACAGAGACGCATTAAGCTCCTTTTTGCCAGAGTATGGCCCCTATATAGTGGGTAATACATGTACTTAGAACTGTCGCTCTGACACAATTTTATCAATTACCCACTGCATTTGTCTAAGAAGAAAAAAATACACATTTGTTCAATGTTAGGGCAGCCAAGGGTGTTGTGGAAAATGGGAAACTTATTGCTCATTGTCATAGTATTTCCGAGCTTTGAACTGAAGGGGCATCAACAGAGCCTAAATAAGATCTTGGGTTTGAATTTTGCTAGCACTATTTGGACACTCTAACCACTATCACATTGACATACACACTACAGGTTTTTGATATAGCCTATACATTTTTCTTGCATCCAATTTCATCTTATTTTCAAACTAACTGTTATGTTATTTATATTTTGTGTTTTACAGATAGCCCTGAGAAATGCTTTATTGAAGAAACAGAAGGCAAAGCATTGAGTGAAAGAAGGTGTCACATAAATCTAAACACATTTATCTACAAGTAAAATCTTGTTGACTTTTGAAAAGTAAAGTTCTAAAATATTCAAGAGTCGGCTCTTTTTTTTTTTTTTTTTTCTAAATCTTAAGTCAAATTTCTATATTTTAACTTGGCTGTTTTTGAAGAAAACGTTGAGGTATTGTTGTAGCCCTGGGGTCCTCATGCGAAAACTTAATTAGTTAACTAATAACAGAGATATATCAAAATGTCAAAGTTAAGATGTTTACTTCAAATTCAGATAAGCTGTTGACTATCTAAAGGGGAACCTATACAACAAGGGCAGGTAACAAAGTATTTTTGACACAGTTATGCCCCTTCTTTGACTTAGAATTTTTACTGAAAATCAAGCACTTGCAGCCTAACGTTGGCACCCGCACCCGTTGGCACTTGGTATACGCATGCGGTGCTCTTGCTATTTAAATCACTGACAGTGAAAATAAAAGGCAACATTTGAAATTTATCTCTAAAGACATTGGATATAA
Organism: Hippopus hippopus; assembly: GCA_946811185.2. Lineage (NCBI taxonomy): Eukaryota > Metazoa > Mollusca > Bivalvia > Cardiida > Cardiidae > Hippopus > Hippopus hippopus. The sequence goes on from OX328100.1 coordinate 36,369,193, forward strand.
GATCAGGGCCAATACTCATCAACTATTCTTTCTTAGTTTTATTTAAAATTTATAAAGTAAAGCAATTTCTAATCGGCTACACCAAATGGTTTGGCCAGTCAGAAATTGTGTTACTTTGAAATTTCAATCTTAATAATCTGTAGGTCAGTAGTAGTCAAGGATTAAATGTTACAAAATCATAGTCTAAAATCAAATCAATCTCCTAAGAATTCAAAGATACTTTGAAGAGACTACAATAGCATAGATGAATTCATGTGGTCTTGGGCTTGAATTTCATTTCATTCTCTGGGTTTACCAATCCTGTGTTCAATTGACCCTGAGGAAGAAGCTTTTTGAAAACAATGTCAGGAAAAAAAATGCTGGTGGCCAGCATTTCTCATATTCCCACAATGGTAACATGTTTAAAAAGAACACCATAAACCCAGTATTGCTCATTAATGTATTAGAAACGCAAAAGAAAATGTTCATTAAATATTAATTTACATTATATTGCACATTTGTTAGATCCTCACTGAGTGTTCAGTAGACAAAACTGTCTTAAGTAGTCATGTGGATTGAACAAAGCATTTAACCCTTTACCATAGAATCACAAGTTTTAACAACCCTTAAAAAAAAGGCTTTTGAAAACATTGTGGGAGAAAATGCAGGTAACCAGCATTTTTTTCCTTTTCCTAAAATGTTTTCTACCTGATCAAAGACAGATATTCTCTTTTGAGCCTCATTTGTCGTTTGTGATTTTTTTCAATTTGGTTGTGTCAAAATTTTGATGTCTGGTAAAGAGTTAACCAGTGAAACTTGTAATATATTTCACAAGATAAAGGAGTCCTTTCATTACAAAATTTAATGTCGGCCTAATTCAAAGGGGTAGTAATTTATGAGACTAATGGATGCTGGTATTGAAATGCCCCTAAGTCCTCTGCATTCCTTGTGATGTTTTCATTGTACACAATACTCAGTCTAAGAGATTACATTTCTGATTAGCTGGAAAATGTATCAAAACCAATATAAAGTACAAAGAATAAATAAATCTTAATCATGTAAGTTATTAAGTATGCAAAATGATGTATCCTAGCTGCATATGAAATCTTTCATCCTGTAAGGTACTTTTTACCAAAGAATTGTGCCTTCTTTTCAAATGCTGAGGAATGTATGGGCTTGTTTATTTCATAAAATGGATTCATGGCATGCTGAAATGGAAAAGAAAGGAAAATAAGTATTAAACAAAACAATTCATAACTATACCATATAACACATCCTTTGAGTAGACAACTTTTGAAAGCAATGCAGGAAAAGAAGCAAAGGCTTTGATCAAGCAATTTCTCACTCCAAAATTGTTCCTATGTCATTCAAAACACATTTTCCTTTCCTTCAGCTATTTAACCATTGTGTCAGCAATACTAATTTTAGGTGAATGTCAAAAAATAAGCTGTATAGCAGTAATTGACCACTGCTTTTGTTGCTTTTGCCCACATTGTAGATCAAGATCAGACTGCATAAAACATGTCTCATCTTGGATCTACTCTGTCCATTTCTTGTCTCATGTTCTGGCCAAAACTACTGTACCTTGAAAAAGCAGTATTTTGGCAATTTTTCCTCAGAGCTTTTAGCATTAATATCTTGAACTCTTAACCACATGACAAAATTACAGACTAGTCCAAATTGAAAGTACTTGCAGACAACAAAATAAATTTAGCTCAAATGATGAATTCTGTCTTTAATAGGGTAGAAAACATTGTGGGAAAAGGAGAAAATGCTGGTTACCAGCATTTTCTCCTTTTCCAAAAATGTTCTCAAAAGCCTTCTTCTTCAGGGTCTTAAAACTTGGGTTTGTGTGGTAAAGGGTTAAAACTTGCAGTGATAAACCTTTCAAAGGATAAACGAGTGAAAACAGACAAAAGTCTATGAAATGAGCCCTGGCACTTAATGCCAACGGTATCAATGTTAAATGATGAGATTGGTCAACTGTTATCTCCTGTAGACATTTGCATCTTGCAGCCCACAAATTGAGAAAACTTTGTCAAAAAAGGGGAAATTGCTTGTATACTGTTATCACAAGCTCATGTACTGAAATATTGAATTTAAATTCATGTCAATTATCAATACAAATTTTACAAGGACAGGTATTTTAAATTTTTTATCTGCTGCATATTTGATTTTAGGAAGTAAGAAGTTAAAACAGGAAAGGATACATTTATAAGCACATACCTTTATGTAAGTCTCATACATTTCTGTGAAAAAGGTCTTGATTCCATCTTCGTTTTTACTTTCATGCAGCATTATAAACCTCATACCTTTGTCAATGTTAAGGACTTAAATCTTCATCACACAAGCAAACTTTTAGACTTGCAAAATTGAAAGCATTTGCTGACAACAACTTAAATATAACTGAACTGGTTAAATTCTTTTATAAAAGGATAGATAACATTGTGGGAATAGGAGAATACGCTGTTTACCAGCATTTTCTACTTTTCCCATAATGTTTTCCAAAGCCTTTTTTCTCAAGGTGGTAAAAACTCGGGATCATATGGTAAAAAGTGTTAAATTTATGACTGCTCATTCAGCTGATATGCTCCATTTGTGTATCAGTGATCTGAAAAGATGGAGATTCTGATCATTTTCCAGTAGAGTCGCACAAATGTCCTATAATAACACACTCAGGGCTCGTATTACCAACCATTCTTAAAAATGTTCTTAGTCTCATTCTCAAGAATTTTCAAAATTTAAAAGTAAAACAACTCTGATTGGCTAAACCATTTGGTTTAGCCAATCAGAAGTTGTGTTTCTATCAAATTCAGAAAATCTTGGGGAATCAGACTAGGACTGCTCTTAAGAATGATCGGTGAATACAGACCCAGGTGGGACTTTGCCCCCTTTCAGAATTTTTTGAGAAAAAATCTGGAGTACCCATGTCCAACTCATTTTGAAAGTATTCCCTGTTACTGCAACTTTATAGCACAATATTTTCTCCTCTCTGAATAATCTTCGGCAGAACACTGACATATCCAAGTGAAATAGACTTGGATTTAAAACCTAGGCTAGCTCATCAATTATTTCTCTATATTTCACACGTTGGCTTGTGACCTATATATGTTACATTCACTGAACTGAGAAGTGCATAAGTTGTCACAGCCTTTAACTCATTACCATATGAACAAGCTTTGCATATATCCTTGTAAAATACATGTATGTCAACATGAATATGATTGAGTTTATGAATATGGCTGAAAAATTTATGGTATGTGTACTGTATAAGCAAATATAGCCTTTAACTCTGTACTGCACAATCTCAAGTTTTAATGACCCTGAAAGAGAAGGATTTTGAAAACATCATGGGAAAAAGGAGAAAATGCTGGTAATCAGCATTTTCTCCCCTATCCACAATGTTTTTTACCCTATCAGAGAAAACAATCATCATTTGAGCTGCATCTGAGTCCAAACTTTTGTCATTTGGTAAAGAGTTAAAGAGTAATTTCTCCTTCTGTCACCATGTTCCAAAGGTTGCCTGCTGTCCAGATGAACATAGAGCTCTGAGGGAGCAGTGTTATTCAAAACTCAGAATGTATAGCTAATGGACCTTTCATTCATCTAGCTTCCTCACATATTCTGTGCCCCATCAACGTGACTTCACCATGCGACAAAATTTCAGACTTCCAAACCAAAAGCATTTGCAGATGACAAGTTAAATGTCGCTCAAATGATGGAATTTGTCTTTGATAGGGTAGAAAACTTTGTGGGAAAAAGACAAAATGCTTGTTACCGGCATATTCTCCTTTTTCAACAATGTTTTCAAAAGGTCTTCTTTCTCGGGGTCGTTAAAACTCGGGATTGTATGGTAAAGGGTTATGTTGTGTATTGCTAATCCTGCCTCTCGGCAGATAGCCCACTGATAAGCCCCGCCCACGTACAGTATAAAGCATGTGTGGTCAGTTTGCTCTGTTGCTACTTGTTCTAGAACTATGCTAATCTTCATGTAAATAAAGTCACTAGTATTAGACGTATCTTGGAGTTCTATTTATAACCAACAATAGCTAAAGACACAACAGCTTAATCGAAAACAGCCCAGCAACTCCACATGAAAGGATACGCCCTGCAGTGACAAATGCCGACACAAACCATTCATTGAATTTGTCGACAATCTTTAGGTACATGTTACTAGTGGTCCACATCTGTTCATCTACAAGGTCCAGGGCTTCATGAGCAACAAACTGGTTTAAATGACGGTGATCCTCCTTCTGCAATATTAATTTGGAGTGAAACAGTCATCATTTGAGCCATGCACTGTGAAAAGGGGGTTAAATGCATCTGCATAGAGTATTGTCTGCACAGGCTGACCTGGTTCGAAACTTTTTGTTTAGGTTAGATTTTCTGCATATCCAAGGGCCAGTCTACCTCATGATTCAATCGACTGTAAGACAAATTACAATGCGATTACTTGCTTGATGCAATGACATGTATAACCCTTTACCACACAATCCTTAGTTTTAATGTTCCCTAGGAAAAAAGGTTCTGAAAACAAAGTGGGAAAAAGAGAAAATGCTGGTAACTAGCATTTTCTCCTTTTTCTAACTTATCAAAGAAAGAAATAATCAGTTTAGCTATGTGTACATTTGATCTGTTGTCTGCACATGCTGTCAATTTGGTCCAGTCCAAACTTGTCATTCAATAAAGAGTTATACCCTCTTTTGCCAGAGCACAGTTTTTTTTTACGACTCAACATTTTAATCCTGTGCCAAACAATCCAAAATTTCCAACCAAAAGAAAAATTTCTTTAGAAAAGCATTACTGGAAAAGGAGAAAATGCTGGTTATCAGAATGCTCTCCTTTTCCGACAATGCGTTCCAATTTCCACTCTATCAAAAAGATGTTCATCATTGAAACCACACTGAGTTTGTTATTTACAAATGGTTTCAAAATGGATTTCAAAACTTTTGTTGTCTGGTAATGAGCATCCTAGAAACCCAGATATGTCACTGGGCTAAATCTTGGAAAAACCTTGTGTGCACCCTAGAGGCCACATTTTCAGCCTGATATTCTTGAAACTTAGTCAGAATTTTTGTCTTATGATATCTTGGTTAGGTTTGAAATTGGGTCATGGTAAGTCAAAAAGTAGGTCACTGGGCCAAATCTTAGTAGCCTAATGTGCACTCCAGAGGCCACATTTAGAGCCTGATGTTCATGAAACTGTGTCAAAATGTTGTCTTTATGATATCTTGGACAAGTTTGAAATTGGGTCACTTTTGGTCAAAAAATAGGCCACGTGTCTGAATCTTAGAAAAACCTTTTGTGCACTCTATAGGTCACATTTTTAGCTCACTGAGCACAAAGTGCTCATGGTGAGCTTTTGTGATCATGCTGTGTCCATCGTCCATCGTTAGCTTTTACCTTGTGTACGCTCTAGAGGCCACATTTTCAGTCCGATACTCAGGAAACTTGGTCAGAATGTTTGTCTTGATAATATTTCGGACGAATTTGAAAATGGGTCATGTCGGGTCAAAAACTAGGTCACTGAGTCAAATCTTAGACTAGAGGCGCTTGAGCGCCTGTATCGCTCCACAGGCCTGATATTTCTATAATGGCGAAAGGAAGTTTTTAACAATTATCATTCAATCCTGCATTTTAGCTCACTGAAGAAACAATTTGGTAGACAACCACCATAGGAACTTACCTGCAAAACAACAATGAAGTCCAATGAATAGTTTTAGAGAAGAAATTTTTCAAAGATTTTACTTTATACCATAAAAGGAAAATGAGTCTCCCATAAAAGCCATGTTTTTTGACAGATCTTTTTTTTTTTTAAGGAATTCTGTAAACCTGTATCTAAGGAACATTCCTGCAAAATAATAATGCTATCCAAATAGCGGTTTGGGAGGAGAAGATTTTTAAAGGTTTTTTACTTTGGTTGCCATGGCAACCAGAATTCTTCATGGAACACAATTATTTAAAGGAATTTGAAAGAGGACCACCAAAGGAACATTCCTGTGAAATTTGGTAAAAATCCAGTCAATAGTTTCTGAGGAGAAGTTTTTTAAAGAAAAAGTTTACGGACACACGCACGGACGCACAACGGACACAACGCCATGACAATAGCTCTCTGGCCTTCGGCCAGTGGAGCTAAAAAACCTTGTGTACCCTCTAGAGGCCACATTTTGTATCCAAAACTCTTGAAAGCTGGTCAAAATATTTGTCTTGATAATATCTTGGACGAGTTAAAAAATGGGTCATGTCGGGTCAAAAACTAGGTCACTAGGTCATATCTTAGAAAAACCTTGCGTACGCTCTAGAGGCCACATTTTCAGTCCAAAACTCTTGAATTTGGTCAGAATGTTTGTCTTGATGATATTTCAGAAGACTTTGAATAGGGGTCAAAAACTAGGTCACTAGGTCAAATCTTTGAAAAACCTTGTGTATGCTCTAGAGGCCACATTTTCGGTGCAATACTCATGAAAGTTTGTCAGAATGTTTGTCATAATGATATCTTGACTGAGTTTGAAAATTGGTCATGTTGGGTCAAAAACTAGGTCACCAGGTCAAATATTTAGAATAGCTTGTGTAGCTCTAGAGTCATCATTTTCTGTCCAATACTTATGAAAATTTGTCAGAATGTTTTTCCTGATGATCAGTATGATGAAATTTGGTAAAAAACTAGATCGCCATGTCAAATCTTGGAAAAACCTTTTGTACACTCAAGAGGCCACATTTTCTGTCCAATACTTATGAAAGGTGGTCAGAATCTTTGTTAGATAATATCTACAATGGGAAAAAGGGCTATGTTGGGCTAAAAAGTAGGTCACTGAGAGAAATTCTAGAAAAAGCTTGTGTACAAGCCAAAGGCCAAATTTTCAGTCCAATAATTATGAAAGCTTGGTAGAATGTTTGTCATAATATCCAAAGAGATTGAAAATGGGTCATGTTTGGTCAAAAGACTCAGGTGAGCGACTTCAGGGCCATCATAGCCCTCTTGGTAGCTATGTCTTGATGATTTCTGGGACAAGTTTGAAAGAGGGCTACATAGGGTCAAAAAGTATGTCACTCTGCCAAATCTTAGAAAAACCTTCTGTACACTCTAGAGACCACATTTTCATCCTGATGCTCATGAAATTAGGTCAGATTGTTTGTCTTGATGATATCTTGGACAAGTTTGAAAATCGGTCATGTTGGGTCAAAATGTAGGTCACCCGGTCAAATCTTAGAAAAACCTTATGTGCACTCTAGAGGTCACATTTTTCATCTGATACTCATGAAACTTTGTCAGAATGTTTGTTTTGATTGTATCTCAGACAAGCTGGAATTTGGGTCATGTGGGGTCGAAGAGTAGGTCTCAGGGTCAAATCTTAGAAAAACTTTGTGTGCCCTCTAGAGACCACATTATCAGCATGGTACTTATGAAACTAGGTCAGAATGTTTGTCTTCATAATATCTTGAACAAGTTTGAAATTGGATCAGATCAGGTCAAAATGTAGGTCACTTGACCAAATGCTTGAAAAACTGTGTATGCACTCTAGAGGCTACATTTTCAGCCTGATACTCATGAAACATGTCAGAATGTTTGTCTTAATGATATCTTGAACAAGTTCGAAATTGGGTCACACGGGGTCAAAAAGTAGGTCATTTACACTCATTTGTTTTACATCATTTAAACCAGGATCTCTTCAGCCTTATCAACAGTAGATGACTTTTCTCAGGTGAGCACTTTAGGGCCAACGGCCCACTTGTTTTTTATTTGGTTTGAAATTATACCCTTTGTATGGAACAAAACAATTTGGTTCGCTTCTCTCTCTGTAGGATCAAAAAAAACAATATTTTGCAAGTAATAGTTTACAATTTGATATGTACATAGAGGGATTACACATACAATGTCAAGCACATACTTACCTTTTGTTCTGCAACTTTATTTGGTGGATGAAATTCCATTTCAAAAATAGGATTGTCATGATGCCCAATGATCACAAAGTAAAAGTTACCAGCCATAGTTCAAATGCACCTGAAATACAATTTGGCAAAAGATTATATCTATTTAAAACAACAAATTTTTCAGGCACTTCCAAATTTTGCTAGGGAAAGTTTTTTTATGTGGTTTTGTCTTTGGAAAGGGTAGAAAACCTTGTTGAAAAAGGAGAAAATGCTGTTTACCATTTTATCTCCTTTTCCCACAGTGCTTTCAAATGGCTTCTTGCTCAGAATCATTAAGGGAAGTGTTATGTGGGCCCCTACAATACATGTGTCTGTGGTAACTCATTACATTTGGGAAGAAAATACAGCGACGTGACAAAAATACTGAAGGTCATTTAAAGTTGAATATCAAAATTTAAAGGTGAAAGGAGAAAATGCTTTTGATGAGAGGAGATTATCACCAGTGGTTTCTCCAGAGTGCTTTTTTTTTTTGCTTTTTTTTTTTTTTTGCATTTTGACATGTTTTTTACTTGTTTGTCCTGTTGAAATTCTATAGTTGCGTCTTTTTAGAAGTACTTAAATCAAAATCCATTTTCCAAGAATCTCATTGAAAAATGTCAGAGACGAATCTGAATAATGAATTCAACTGGTTTGCAAATGCTATCTCCACCTACCTCCAATACAAAAGTGGGGACCAGTTACATCACTATCCAATTCTAAAGACAAATGTTTTACAAACAGGATAACTCTGAACCGATTTAGTGTCATTTTAAGTATCAAAACCCCTTGACTGTTCCTCGACGTAAAATGTATGCACCAAAGAAACCGTGACTTTTAACGGCATTAATAATCAGAAAGAAAACCAGCTGATCTCGATAGTAAATCTATCAAAAATCATGTCGGGTCAACATATCCAAGTACTAAATCTTGACTTTTACATGGCATAAAATGCCTTTCAGACCAAACAAGCAACAACTTTTGACAGCACTTTATTGGAAGGCTATCAATTTCCACAGTAAGTTTTTTTGTCTGTAAGTCTGAACATAGTAATATTGGTGATGTCAATAAAACACAAAGATTATGAAGACTGTCATTTTCCACAGGAAGTAAAGAAGTTAATCATTTGTATGACTGAATAGTGAATGTAGTAATATTGGTGATGTCAAAAAAACACAAAGAAAGATTTTTGAAAATTTGCTTATTCATTACTTATTCGAAAATCACAAAAATAACATTTGACCCCAGTTACTCCCTAATTTCTGGGTATGGGTCAAAATGAGCAAAAAGTTTCATGTCTCACAGTTCCTATTCACATATGTATGTGTGTAATTCAGGCACAGTAAAAAATAATCACGCACAAAAATCTCGAGTGAAATGTGCATGCACCCACATTATATTTTGAATATCTAAAATAGTCACAGATCTAGCAGATCTAATTTTAAAAAAGTTGTTACCTTACTCCATAGAAATCATTAGGTAACTGCAGATAGAAAATGCAAGTGGACCCCACCATTGTTTATATGAGCTACTTTCACGAGGAGTAATAAACCAACACACTATTGGTTGCTATTGAAACATGCCTTGTGATTGGTTTCTCTTTCATAGGACAACCAATCAATAACTGCAATGCATACTGCATTGTCATGTAAAACAGGCTCACTTAAGTATTAAGTGTGTTTCTTCTGCACAAAAATGTTTTCAAGTGCGGGTTTGGAAAACGGTCTGCATTGGAAGCTAATGCAGCTACCAGCCATCAGGTCGAAAACTTTTGATAAATCTCACTCTGCTGTCACCTATTGCTGAAAACAATATATATTTACGATCCCTGTTGTAACAAGCAATGTCCTCTCTTCCTATAATGCTTTCTACTATCTCAAAAGCATATTTTCAATACACCTGACCCTCTCTTTTCCTCACTAGAAGCTCTGAATTTAGCAGAGTCCAAGATGCCCCATTTTGGAAAAGAGTAAAAATAGTTTATTTTCATTGCAAAAAACATGTCATGATTTACGTTCACTCTCAGAATTTCTCATGCACTCCCAAATTTTACCCAAGGAAGTGCATGCACTCCCAAAAACAAAAGTGAGAAGGAACAATTGTCTCAAGAAAACGGTTATCACTACATCATGTACTGATGCATATGATAAATTTGCACGACTTCTGTAATAAGCAGCTGTTACATTTACCAAATTTGAAATCATTATAGACGTAACGGAAAACGAACGTGACCGAGGCCGAAGTGACTTAAGGCTACTGTGCACACACGAAAACTGGTGAATTTTTCGATTTCTCAGTTAAAAATTTACCGTATTCAGTAATGGTCAATGATCCGTGTTCTTAGGGGTACAAATTCAAGAATATCTGCATCAATTTATTCATATATCGGAAAAAGATGTCAAACCGACACAAGGATCGCGAAATAACCAATTTCTACTTTGCCTTACTTCACGGTAGAATCGGGATTCAATTTGGTATTTTTATGGTCTAGGGGAAAAAACTCCTACATCACTAAACAAACACTTTTAAAGAGTGACTTCCCTTACTGTAATACAAATGTCCCTTCATTTCCATCTTTTGCAAGTCCCTGAATAAAACAGTAGACGACTCACAATTAATACTTTCGACAGAGCAGCAGTATCCCCGTGTCACCTGTTTTCGACGGTACAAGAGATAATGCTCTGTTTCTCACTATAAGTTAAACAGTTTTGTTAAACAATCAAATATTTTAAAAAAAGAATTTCTTTCTTACCTTTTCAAGTTTAAATTTCATCAGTGTTTACATTTCCAATCTATAAAGGATAAGGGTTTTATGCAGCTCTCGGAATCGCACAGTTCATATGACGTCACCTATTTTCGAAGGTCAAGGTCACGATAAAATATGAGGGCCGTTCAATATAAATTTATGAAGGTTACACTCCACTACACATTTTAAACGTTTTTTTCTTGCTCAATAACTGGTAAATGTGTGAAATTTAACAAGTTAACAACTATTTACAATTCACATGTGCAGTTTAAAAGTCTGTGTTCTATTCCTAATTTAGACATTTTGGACACTGAAAAGAATCTCCTCTCCTAAGAATTTTTACCTTTGAACAAAATCCTAGATGAAACCATCTATCACAGAGGTCACACTGACCCCATTTCACCAAAGTTAGGCTAACACAATGTTTCAAGTCAGATGGGGTAAATAGGTTGCAAATACAACACTTCTCTGATTTTTGTATTTCTGTTTCAGAATCATCTGACACAGTCTGGTTAAAAGAACTACCATTTTTACTTACACCTGAAGTGCCTGGTTTTGGAATAAATGTAGCTGGAGATTTATTTAAAACATTGGACTTTTTATGTGATGTTTTCAAAAGTTTGTTGTTATGTTTATCAGATGCTTTAGATTTTGATGGTTTGTTCTTTTCTATGTGGTCCTTTACCTGATCCAGTATATCATCCTCAGTTATTGGTTTACCTGCTACAACTTTACTTAGAGTTTTACGAGTTTTAGCAACATTGACATTGTTTAAAACTTCCCCACCCCTCTTTTCTAAAAATAGCGATGCACTTCCAGTATTCTGTTCACATGTTGTCATGGATGGTTGTGCTCTATCAAAGGTCAAAGAAGGTGCTATAACTGAATCAGTCACTACTTTGTTATTGAATGGGAATATTCCACATCTTTTGAAAGCAGACTGGATATTCATTGCAGTCAATGTTTGGGAGTAAACTTTGCAAGCAATTTTACAAACATCATAACGAGTGACAGTACTACCACCAGAGGCCCTAAGATGTTGGTGAAGTGCTGCATTCCAGGCATTCTCAGAAGGTCCATAACATGAGACTGTAGAATGTGGCTACCATGGGGTGGTAAAACAAATAAAATGATGTGGTTTTCTTTTGCCCATTGAATTAATCCTAGAGATACATGACTTTTATGGCCATCATAGAGCACTGAAATAGGATTATCTGCATCATGAAATGGTAAAATAGGCTGCAAGTGATTCTTCATGTAATAAAAGAATATGTCAGTATTAGACCATCCCGATAGAGAGACAGTTCCTGAGGCACCAGGTGAAGCACCATCCAACAAAGATGGTTGCATCCTTACACCAGGAAATACAAAAAATGGGGGAACTTGATGTCCAACTCCATTTCCACCTCCAATGACAGTTACAGTTTTAGATTTTCCTGCGGTAATGGCCTGTGCTTTATAATGTTTACCTGCAACAATTTTTGGAGGGTTATGGTTCATTGAAAGTCCTTTTTCATCAATGTTATATATTCTTGAAGGTTTGTCTTTTAGATTATACTTGATAAGAATTGCATGAAGCTCATGAAAATACCTATCTACAACTTCCCTTGTAGCACATTTTGCCCTGGCTACCTCCAAAGCACGGGGCTTTTTAACTTTAAGATCTGGCCACCGATCTAGGTAACCATACAGCCACTTCAAACTGAATTTATGTCCCACTGGTTTAAGACCTAAATGAATTGCATAGTCTGATGCAAGATTCAGTGTCTCCATTCTAGAATATCAGTAGCCTATTTCAGCCATAACAGTTAAATGATTGTGAAGTAAAGCTTCCTGTTCATTTGAAAATACTGTGCAAGGACCAGACTTAACTGCATCAAGATCAACTCTCCCCTGAACTCTGTCCTTCAGGGTTGAGACTGGTATAGAAAATTTTTAGCTACCCTCTCCACCGGAAGTGACTCTTCAACACACATTCTATAGGCGTCTGCTATGTCATCTGCAGTGTATGGTGTTCTGTAACGGCCCCTATTGGCTGGATTGGTCTGGAAATAAGAAAATGTATTTTGGATTGGAGGAAAAATGCGTAAGGATCATCATATTTTTGATATTTCAGTTTGAACTTAAAATAATCTCAGATTTAGGGGAATCCCCAATATGACGTCACAACTTGTCAGCTTCTCAAAAACCGAGAGACAGATTTTGGATTTTAGTTTTGTTAAGCGTAAAAAAGGTATTTAAACACGTGTTAAAAAATTACCTTATCAAAATGGCGGGTTTTTATGTTGTTTCTATTTGAGAAATGAACACTTACCTTTCTTATTTCCATATTTCGTTCAAAGCCAGCGAAGGGTGACAGCCGATATATATTTATTGCTCCGGTGACGTCATGCGTGAAATCTCGCGAGAATCAATAAGTATTTACGGAATTTTCCAAGACCGTCGAAAATAGGTGACCGTCGAAAACAGGTTACGTGACGATATTTGAGTGTGGCTGTCTGTGATGAACTATCGGGAAAATAACAGTTGCCTTTGGCGAATTTTTCAGGGATCTTAATTCTAGATATTGTGTATCGATTGATGGATCCTTAAAATCTAGATCTACAACATTGTTCCCATTGGTAATGAAATGACAAAAATCGTTCTCAGTAGCGGATTGCTCGGCGTTGTCGTGAGGAGAGGTTTTACTGTAATATAAATTTATCGACAGCCTTTTGCAAGTACATACATGAGTACAAAAATGATAGATCTAAGTGTAAGATCTATACTTTTAGTAATTGTATCGATCACATTCATTCTGTTATTAATTAGGTGTTTGATAACCTAAGGCTTTGTCCAATTTATTACCCGCGTGCAGCCTACCTTGATAGCTTTTTTCACTTTGAATTTTGGCGGCTGCTTTGTTTACAGATGTAATGAAATACAAGGGAGATAACCTTATGGTTGACTCACAAAATAATTTTATTCATATCTAAATTTATTTCACCTGTTGTCTGCGCTTGTCATATTCTTGGAAGATTTGACCCGTCTTCTATGACGCATCACTATCCTGTCCTGTACAGGATAAATATCTACACGCGGTGTGTAGAAAATTGAAACTCAAGTTTTCTTTTTTAAAGGTGGCCCTTCAGATTTTGGGACGAAAATTTTACAAAAATGCAAAAAAATCATCCTTATACTCCCAAAGCCTTTTAATTTTTATTCATAAAACCCCAGTAGTCGAAAACCATCCGACAACAAGAGAAATTAGAAATTTAGTACGGCCCAGGTCGACACCGACGGGAAACACGTTCTATTTTTACATGAGCAACTCGCTCATTTACATACCGGAAATACACAGACAAAGCTTCAAACATAGCGTCCGAAGAAGACATTATGGAAAATATTTACATGTTTGTTATGTTATGGAATTTAAGCATCATTAGTCACTTGCCAGTCACTTGACATTCCCACAATGCTTTTTTGATTTCTGGCGCGAAATCTAAAAATACCTGAAGAGGCTACGTAGCCTTTTAAGGAAACACCATCAAAAAACATTTTTTTTTTTTGTAATTTCATGATTCTTAATTATTGATGATTTGTATTGTTTTTTCATATAAATTTCAGTGATATATATTTTTTTAATTTGGTGAAATGTGAACAATCTAAATACCCACCTTTAAGAGGAGCCTTACAATTTTCAGAACGGTAAACCGGCGTATTTTCGGGTATGTACCGATCTGGTGCATATCAATCCACCAGATACAGCCGAGGGATTCGATGGCTCCCATCACCCGAAGTATGCCGAATGCATTCTGCACGTGATTATGCACGACCGAGTATATATACAGGTTTGAATGCGCCGCTATCGAGTACGATCTGCTGCTGGTGGATCAACATAAAGACCCGTTACTTTTTTTAAAACTATATTGTAATCATTTCTGGATCAGAGAATAGAGAAATACGAAAAAAAAAAGGGTTGACCTAGATCAGACAGCACAGATATACATATCTTTGTATATATCAGATACATGTATACTGATCGATCTCTTAGTACAATCCCCGTCTAAGTACACTCCATGATCAGATAAAACAATTGTAGAATTGTTTATGAAATATGAGAATAACTCTTTACCAGACAATAAAATTCTGGTCTCGTCCAAATTGAAATCATTTGCAGACATCAAAATAACTGTGGCTCAAATGATGGATTTTTTTTCTCTGGAAGAGTTGAAAACATTGTTTGATAACATGCTTGGTACTAGCATTTTTCCTTTTTCCACAATGTTTTCAAATCAGTCATCCCGGAAGCCATAAAAACCAGGGCTTATTTTGTAAAGTGTTAAGAAGTGTCTGTCCAAAATACATGTAATCAACCATCACAGCCTTTCATGACGTTGCAATACATTGGTTGAATTTGTGAGAGGCCTAGATTAAGATTAGATTGCATAGTTGTTGAATACTGGTCTTGCACTAAACAGTCCTCATTTTGATCGTAAATGAGGATGCTGAGAGGCTCTTAATCTGCATTTGAAACGCATTTATAACCCTTTGATTTATAAAGTCCTATTCTCAGGGAGATAGGAAGAGTTCATTTATTCTCTTTACCCGGGCAGTTTCATTTTTCCAGAATCTCTACAAAAACAAGTTGCTTAAGCAGCGGAAGGTATGGACTGAGATGTGTAGGCTGATGGTTGTCTATATTGTCCAGCCGAATGGAAAGATAAAGGTCAGCAATGCACATATTTAATAATAATTTCGGTCATTGTTCATCTTATTTACTCACACTACATCAGAGATTCTGGTAGGGATAGTGTCTTCTTCGGATGTAGAACAATTTGGTCAGATAGATATTATGGCAAGTTATCCTAACCACATTAGACTGTGACATCCGTTCATTGTCAAAAAAATCATTTGTTCCCTTTTTTTTCGGCACGATGTTTGTAGACGTGTTTGAAAAAAAACTTTGCTGGAAAATGGCAATTTCCTCGTTACGAGCAATGTCTCTTTTTCCCACGTTTCCAAATGTATTTTTAGAATTTTTTTACTCATTGGTCCAAAGTCCAAAGGTTAACATGAGTCAAAA
The DNA here is from genome assembly GCA_946811185.2 of Hippopus hippopus. NCBI lineage: Eukaryota > Metazoa > Mollusca > Bivalvia > Cardiida > Cardiidae > Hippopus > Hippopus hippopus. Next base: position 36,384,891 of record OX328100.1, read on the forward strand.
GGGAGGGGAAAAAAACGGTGTTTTGGGGTTAGATCCTGGTATACGTGATTGATCTTTATGGTTTGATTGATTGAACGTTGTTTTTGCCGTATTCAACATTATTTCAAGCCCCTGTCACACTATACGGCGTTTCCACCGCGTTGGGACGGCGTTGTTTAATTTCCCAGAGCGGCATGAGATCGCAGGAAAAATCGGATGTTTTTCGGGAAGACGGAGATGTCACGGCGTTCTCACCACGACCAAGGCGTTGCTACGGAGCTCCTATAGCACGTTATCGCGTTCCCACGGAGTTCTTCTTGGCGATTCTCTGCGCTCTCATGGCGCTACCACTGCGTGCTCTGCGCTTTCATGGTGCTCATACTGCGTGCACTGGGCGTTCACGGCGTTCTCAAGGCGCTCACACTACGCTGACGGCGTGACAATGAACTATCTCTGAAAACGAATTTTATGTATACACATTTATTCATCAATTGTTTCTTTACTGTGGTCCCGAAAGGTCAACGGAGAATAAAACTATGCTCGTAAAAAAGAAAAGTGGAAAAAGCAGGGCATAAACCCCAACCCTCTCAAACAAAAGCAAGTCAACCACTGTCAACTCCTCAATCATTACTAGCCCGGCTTGCTTGCGTACATCAGCCATAGTGAATTGAATGATTACTTGCATACTTCGTCTACTGTATGTTCGTTTTTGTCAGACAAAGACTGATGGACGCTGTAGAAGCGCCTTACAAGAGCAATGATCGCCGTTGCAGCTCAGAGGAGTCGTTTTAAGAGCGCAATGAAACAAATAACACTCCGTGTCAACGCCGTTGACGCGCCGTATAAGCGCCGCTGACGCGCCGTATAAGCACAGTAGAGACGTGGTGATATCTCAGAGCGCGCGATACAATCTCTATGCAAGCGCCACCGACAACCATAGCGTTCGCACTGCGACCCCATGGCGTTGTGGAAGATCTTACTGCGCCGCTAAGACGACCTTCCGGTGATCCCACTGCGCTCTTCTCAGAACGCCGAGCGACGGCGTTTGTTTTGTGCATGCTCAAAATGCGCGCCGTCCCTCAGCGTCCTAGACGATCCCAATGCGTCTACTCGCGATGCCGCTGCGTTGCTGTGACGATGCTTGCGATCGTACTGCGCGCACCTCGGCGTTCTGCATTTTTTCTTGGACGCCGTGGGATCGCCGCCCTGGTGTGACAGGGGTTTTAGGGGTGATATAAGGGTAAGTGTGACTATAGTCTGTATCAGATTAATTTGGTAGGCTATAGTTTTGCATAATTTGGAATGAACAAAAAATTAAAGAAATATCTCTTTTCATGCAAGCATTTTTTTTCCACCTTTTAGAAACTGAATAAATACTAAGCAATTGCCTTTAATTGTAAGTTTACAAGTTTATGCAAACAGACCCCTCCATGCTTTTTGATTGTTGTAGTTAAAGGCAGTTTGCATAAATCTATGCTCTTTCTCAGCCACTTTTCAGCCAGTTTTTTACCCATTTCATTCATACTTTACGAAACTATAATAATTTTTACCTCTTCATGCCAATTGTTGCCCCTGACTACTGCAAGGTTGCACAAATTACAGATCTCTTGAGTTTTTCAATTTGTCATGTGCAGATAGTCTCAATTTGGGCCTGTCTAAAATTTTTAGTCTGGTAAGTAAGCAAAGTGTTTGTCAATATTTTACACGAAAATTGATCTCCAACATGCCGCAGAATAAAGTTATATCACTAACATATTTATGTTAATTCATTTTAGTTAGGGATATAAACTCCAGTTGCAATGCCAGATTGATTTTTCTTCTTGGAATCCAGCATTAAAATACAAGAGAGAGATATGTTCAATGATAAATGATAAAATCCTTGTATGTAGCAACAAAAATCGAGATATATTAACATCTTGAAATGCATATGTATTTCTAATTTTTTTTTTTTTTAACCGCAGTATTGTTCTTTAGCTACAGACAATGAACGAATAAAGATATAAAATTAAAACTGGAATTCTTTCATACAAATTTGCCTATAACTACTAGTATTGATACAGACTATATAGTTGTAAATTAGCCCCTGGCAAGGATTATCTGTAACCTTACCTGTGCCAATTCCCATTTGTCCCACAGTTATATTTTGGTCTAAAAATCAAAATGTGGGACAAATGGGATTAAACCGATAAACCATACGAAATTTCTTGCAGAAAGTGTTTATCGAACTTCGACTCAACACCATAGCATGCAGATCTCAATCCACACACCCGCCATTGAATTTAACTGAAATGTATGGTGTTTAATTAACGCCGCGTTCAACATTATTTCAATTATGTAGCGGTGGCCAGCGCACCTACCAATGAAAGTATCGTGGATACGGGTAAAAGTGTCGGTAACAAAAATCTTTTTCCGTTTTCTTGCAGTGTCCTAGACAAAACTTATCATTTTACCGAAATTTTATTTTTCGTCCACAAATGGTTCCAGAATCGACTAGTCTTACACACACATGCAGAGAGTGAGAGAGGGAGAGTAAACGTATTTCGGTCGGTAAAACATTGAATTGGATTGTAAACTAGCATTTGTTAAGATATGAGTTAAATTACACAAGGACTTGTTGAGTATGAAGGAAACAAACTATTTGAGAAACATTAAGGAGAAGGCAGCAATTACTTATCACAAGCAATATCCCCTTTTCCAGCAATGAGCTGAGAGACCGCCCATATTAGGAGCATTAGTCGACCTACAAGTACATGTACATGTACCTAACGGGTTTATCGGACATAAATACAAAGCAGCTGCAGACAACAAATTTACTACGGCTTTTCTATGATTATGAGTACAGTCTCAGAAAGCCTTACAGGGAAGGGAGATCATTTGTTACTGGCTTTTCCCGCTTTTTACACAATGGTCTTAGAAGTTCATTTCTTTGAGTCGTGAAAACACGGAATCGTTTGGAAAAAGGTAACCTGGGTTCCATTGCGATCATTGTTTTCCATGGTGATTTGACAAAGTAACGTTGTAACACTTTATAAGAACAAGAGGGCCATGATGGCCCTGTATCGCTCCACTTGCTTTTTAACCCTTTACCACACAAATCGAAGTGTTAATGACCCTGAAACAGAAGGCTTTCGAAAACATTGAGGGAAAAGGACAACATGTTGTCAGCCAGTATTTTCTCGTTTCCCAAAATGTTTTCTACCCTATCAAAGATAGAAATAATCTTTAAAGCTACATTCAATTTGCATTTTGCAATGGCTTTTAACTTGGTTCAGTCAAAAGTTTGTCGTTTTTTAAAGAGTTAATTAACGTATCATGCACTTAATTCGCATTGACAGAGACATACAGCATTAAAAGTCTGTAAGGTAATAAACTTACTTGGAAAACATACCTCCCCCCCAGCCCAACAAAATAAAATTACATTATCTCCCGCTAGATGGCATTCTACAAATACACATCTATCTGATTTGGGCATTCTGGGTACAGAACCGGAATACTTTTCGAAACGACAACCGTTACTTTGAATTTCAAAATGAAATAAACGTTTACTCAATAAAACGCTACCTGGTGCGATTCATTCAGCTATGATCGGCTAGCATGTAACCTATGCATCGGCCATTTATTAAAACAGTTAAACTTGTGATCCCCGGGATGACCAATTCTGACCCCAGGGCTATAATATGAAGAAACTTGTTAGAGGTCCATTAGATAAAGCTACATGCCAAAGCCCTGGACCTTATGGTTTCAGACAAGAAGATTTTCAAAGATTTTCAATGTTTTTCAGTTTTGTTGCCATGGCAACCAGAGTTTTTGAAGATATCAAATTCTGTTAAGAAATTCTAAAGAAGACTATGGCAGGAACATTTCTGTGAAGTTTCATCAAATTTGGATGGGTAGTTTCAGAGAAGAAGATTATTGAAATAAAATTATACACACGGACAGTCGCACGACGAACACGGGGCCAAGACATAAGCCCGCTGGCCTTCGGCCAGTGGAGCTAAAAACAATAATCAGCCTGGGACCTAGGCTAGGCTACTGGACACACTGTACAGTACTGTACAGTTTAGTTTTCAAGACTACCTGAGCCAAGGTGAAATATAGAGCATTGGAAGACAAAAAATAGTGCATAAATTGCATGGCTGAATTTTGTCTCTTGAACATTTACTCAATTATCTCACATTTAATCTTTTATGAAATAGAATATTTCAAATTAACCACTACTATAACTCAAAGTTACAGCGAGGATCAATGTTTTTTAAATTTTTTTTTAACATTATTCTTACGCAGCGTCAAAATGGCGGAGAATATTTTGTTTGTCATTTCGACCAAACGACAAAATCCATTTTGATGTTTTAACCAGAATTACAGTCTCAATAAAGTAGTTAAGCTAAAGCAAAGATATCTATTTGTAAGCCATGTTTTATTGTATATATGTCATTGTGTTTGATCTGTAGCATGTCTTGTTTTTGCGAACACTTGTCCGGACAGAGTTTTACGGATAATCGTGTGTGTAAGCTAAAGACTAGGTAAGTCCGGGACATGGTGGGAAAATAGCTGTATGTCATCCCGGCTTTCTTTCATTTTCCCTTATAAATACGGAACAGTAATGCTTTGGCTGTCCCAATAGAACTATGGAGATATTGGAGGATTTTTTTTTTTTTTATGGTCAAGAAAATGGCCAGGGCTTTATCCAGGCATTTTGGGAAAAGGCCCCTGGTTAAATTGGGAAAAAAAATCATCGACAAATGTCAAAGTTGGGAAAATAATATTGACAAAACTTGAAGTTTGAAGTTTGGAACACATCTAACCTTTCAATAAACATAATAAGGCATTAAATGTACTACTGAATAAGTGCTGCGTCTTGTTTTTTTTAAACTTCGTTCTTTTTGGATGGATGTGCTCTCTTTTGTCTTTTATACTAGTTCTAGTGGTCTTAGCTGTAAGGCACCCCCTCCCTCTCCTTCAATGTTAAGTAGGGTTTTTAAATTCTCTAATTAAGATATCTATTTTTTTTGATGAATGAACAGAGGAATTTGTTCTGGTTTTATTTTCTACATGGTGTGTATGCAAGTCAGCTGATAGAAGTCATTATCAAGGCTAAATAAGACAGATTGAAGGGCTTTTGATCAGTCGAGGTCGTTTTGACATTTGTTTTGTCATGAGTTTTCGTGTGTGTTTTTCGTGACGATTAATCTTTGAAAATTATTTTCTGTATGTTTTGACACATATGAAAAGATTGATAAATCATCATTTTCTGTGGTAGACCTAATACAGTATTGAAAAAGCCCAGTTAAAAAGTAATTATGGAGAGGAATCTTCACGCTAGATTTTTGCGTCATACGACTTCGGGTTTATGTGTCGATAGTCCCACAGCCATACTGATACAGGGTTCTCCCTAGGTCCAGAATCCCAAGAGTCATTGACTCTTGGACCCAAATTTTCAAGAGTCATTGACTCTTGGGCCCAAATTTTCAAGAGTCAAAATGGAATTTCCAAGAGTCTAATAGAAATGTCCAAGGGTCAAAATTATCACGGAGAGATAAGGGTGAAATAATGAAAACTTTCCATTTATGTTCTTTGTTTATGGATATGAATTAGATAAGAAAATACCCTATCTTATGTAGAGACTTGTTGAAATGAAGTGGACAGAAGAATTTTAGATTGCAGCCCTAGCATGCAATTCATTTTGATGAATAAATGGACACAAACAACTTTTTGAACTGTTTACCAAACAAGAAAAACTTTTGACTAGATCATAATTATTTTAGACATTTGCAGACGACAATTCAAATGTGGCTGGAACAACTTGGTTTGTCTTTCTTAACCTAGAACATTGTGGAAAAGGGAGAAAATAAAGGTCACATCCATTAAAGTGTTATTTCTTAAGATTTAAGTCTTCTTTTCTTGTCCAATTACTTTTTCTTTCACACTTGTTCCGGTCACACACCCCCCCCCCCCCATCTAATCTATAGGTTGTTGTTTATTTTCATCTTAAAAAGATTTTCCTAATTTTTAAACAGAGATTTTAGTTTTGACTTATTGTTTCATAAAGAAATAAGTATAAATTCACTGTTTAAAATTGTCACCAAAGATGAACAGATAGTTTGAAGTGCCTCTGATCGGACGATTTCAAACTGATTTCTGTTGTGTCATGGGTTTTCACTTTTTTTCCAGCGATCTTTTTTTCAAATCAGTTAGTATTTTTACAAGTATTACTGCATGATTTGACATAAAATTGTTAATTAGGGTAGCAGATAACTTGAAAACCTGTCATTTTACACTAGATAATTGGAATAACACCTTTATCATGTTTTCAAAAATGACTCGCCACTCGCCAGCTTGATTACGTGTGATAAACAGAGCTGCGTGCGTCTGTACACAGTTGACACTGATCGTGTTTATTATAGGCTATATTCCTGCCGGATTCATGCGACATAATTTATATGACTCTTTGGCTGGTAATCTCATGCATCAGATTGACGCTTAGGCAGATATTTTTGAGCGTCAAAAACAAGTCATTTCGGATTTCCATGCGTCAAAACCCGGAGTCCCGGGTCAAAGGAGAACCCTGCTGATATCAGCTCTTTAATTAACATCTTGATTTTATGACCCATAACTGATGACTTTATATGAGTATGAGTATGAATTTGCTTGTTCTTGATAGAGAGTATCCATTTAGGCCTATGACAAGCTATGTTCACAAATATATACAATACAACTGATTCCTGTGTGAAGACACAGACGAAGCACAACCACTCGAAATTTGAGAGGAAAAAAACGTCATGGTCTAGATTAGGCCGGGTATTTTTCATAACTTGGTCCTAGTCAGGACTATCAGTGTAGGAGCTGGGTTCTTTATTCAAGCCTCACGAAACTTCGCTTCGCTGCAAAACGTGAGGCAGTTGCCGAGAAGTAAACAGTCGTCTACTCTGGTATATTTTTTTGTACGTGTAAACCAAAAATACAGTGGGAAAATTGAGCCCAGTCTAAAATTTGGGAACTTAGAACTGTTTACAGCCAGATAATCGAGTCAGAGCATAAATTGATTGAAAATATACGGACACAGTCTATAATTCATTCGCCCCCAAATAGTTTCACACCTAAAATACGACGATTGTCGATTTCTGGCTTGAACTGTGGTCAATGCCCACAGTTGATGAATTTTAGCAAGTTACTTAGTTAAAAGATGAGTCAAAACGCACAAATTTGTGCATCAGGGAAAACTCTGGCTGATACATCAGATGATTTTCCTTTTCTAGCGTTTAATTGGGAACAATTTTTATGGAACTGGGAAAAAAATACACTTTTTCGATTGGGAATGGGGCAGAAATTCGGCCCTGCAGGAAAGGTAGAAAATCCCCTGATGGCCAAATTACCCTCTTTATTTTACATTTTGTTCCTGCAATCCCCTTTCATATGCAAGATTTCAGCCATCTTGAACATTGACAGTTGTCACATGACCAAAGCACTTCTTCATAGAAATATTTAATCAGTTCCCCATGGGAGGTCTGAAAAACTACTTCCCATCAGATGAAAGGATCCATTAAAAAGGTACCCAAAGCATATTGAAACATTCTTATTTGCAGTGGAAGGTACTGAGTTATATCATCAGGCTAACTCGCAACTGGTCTGTATTTAGAGGGGGGACCAGCATTTTGTATATTCGGTTTCAAGATTTAATTTTCTGAGTCCTTTTAATTCACTTGGTCAGAATTGGATGGCTGTTTTAACACTGCAATTTTAAAACCTAATTGTTTACTACCAGCTATTTACCACTTAACCTACCAGATGACCATGATAGATAATTCACTTGTCCTTATCTATTCCTTCGTGTTAATATGAGCAGAAAAGTGGATTCTTTGGACCCTGTTGTTTATTCTTTATAATGAAAAAGTATTTTAGAAGAAAATATTGAGACAATTTTGGATGTTATGGCTCAATTTTGTTACCATATTCGAATATGAGAGAAAATAGCATATTGAAGGGCTGAGGCCCACCTTACTTAAGAGGGAAAATGAACCCTATATCCATTAAAATTCTCTTGCATTGATCAGTGGAGAATACCAAATTTGTCCAATATTGAGCTCAGTTGCTGCAAACTTCAATCACCAAACAGGTCAACAAATTTTCACCAACTGGCCCATACAGTCAGTCCAAATAATTAGATGTGCATGCATATAGATATACTATTCAGCATTTGTCAATGTTCCAGCTAGCTTTTAATTTCAAGGGTACACTTACTTCCTTGGATTAAAATCTGGGGGTAAGATTTCATTTTAAAGGTATGACAATAATGATTACCACCTAGTGGTCACACCTTTAAAACCTTCATTGCTCTCCAGACCTTTTTCAGTATCAGACAAAAATAGATGTCATGGCCGGATGCCCAGATGTAAAATAGAATGGTGCGAGTTTTTTTTTTTTAGCTCAAGATGAGTTTTTGTGATCGTTCTGTGTCCAGCGTCCATCTTGGGTCGTGCGATTGTCAACATTCACCTTGTGTGTACTATAGAGGCCACATTTTCAGTCAAATACTCATGAAACTTTGTCAGAACATTTGCCATGATAAAATCTTGGACATGTTCTAATTTTGGTCAGACTGGGTCAAAAAGTAGGTCACTAGGCCAAATCTTAGAAAAACCTTGTGTGCACTCTAGAGGCCACATTTTGAGACTGCTACTCTTGAAACTTGGTCAGAACATTAAATTTTGTCTTGATGATATATCGTACAAGTTTTAAATTTGGTTAAAAAAGTATGTTACAGGGCCAAATCTTAGAAAACCGTGTGTGCACTCCAGAGGCCACATTTTTAGTCAAATACTCATGAAACTTTGTCAGAACATTCGCCATTATAAAATTTTGGACATGTTCGAAATTTGGTCACGCCGGTAGTATTTCAGACCGAACAGGAATTCACTTTAATTGGGAAATATTGTCAACATTGGAATATTTTCTGTAAATTCAATGTTCATTAATTTTGACAAAAGTGCAAATTTCTATGCCAGTATACTGGCTTGTGCTGAAACAAAGAAAAGCCCTTCCCTAAATATAACAAACATTTCATTTGATTTTGTCTTTGTTTGTAGTAGTTAAGATTGACAATGGCTTCAGGAGGTCACAAGCCAAAATCTTCAACATCTGAACCACGTCAGAAAAGCAGTTGGCAGAGGACAACAAGCATGTCTGACAAGGAAGACAATATCAGTTTGAGCAGTATGCCAAATGAATTAAGACCAAATAATTGGGTAAGTTTACCATTTTCTCCTTTTTAGCTCCACTGGCCGAAGGCCAGAGAGCTATTGTCATGGCGTTGTGTCCGTCGTGCGTCCGTCCGTCCGTCTGTCCGTCCGTCCGTTCGTGCGTGCGTCCGTAAACTTTTTCTTTAAAAAACTTCTCCTCAGAAACTATTGACTGGATTTTTACCAAATTTCACAGGAATGTTCCTTTGGTGGTCCTCTTTCAAATTCCTTCAAATAATTGTGTTCCATGAAGAATTCTGGTTGCCATGGCAACCAAAGTAAAAAACCTTTAAAAATCTTCTCCTCCCAAACCGCTATTTGGATAGCATTATTATTTTGCAGGAATGTTCCTTAGATACAGGTTTACAGAATTCCTTGAAAAAAAAAAGATCTGTCAAAAAACATGGCTTTTATGGGAGACTCATTTTCCTTTTATGGTATAAAGTAAAATCTTTGAAAAATTTCTTCTCTAAAACTATATATTGGATTTCATTGTTGTTAGCTCCACTGGCCAAAGGCCAGCAAGCTATTGTCATGGCGTTCTGTCCGTCGTGCGTCCGTCCGTTCGTCCGTGCGTGCGTCCGTAAACTTTTTCTTTAAAAAACTTCTCCTCAGAAACTATTGACTGGATTTTTACCAAATTTCACAGGAATGTTCCTTTGGTGGTCCTCTTTCAAATTCCTTCAAATAATTGTGTTCCATGAAGAATTCTGGTTGCCATGGCAACCAAAGTAAAAAACCTTTAAAAATCTTCTCCTCCCAAACCGCTATTTGGATAGCATTATTATTTTGCAGGAATGTTCCTTAGATACAGGTTTACAGAATTCCTTAAAAAAAAAAAGATCTGTCAAAAAACATGGCTTTTATGGGAGACTCATTTTCCTTTTATGGTATAAAGTAAAATCTTTGAAAAATTTCTTCTCTAAAACTATTCATTGGATTTCATTGTTGTTTTGCAGGTAAGTTCCTATGGTGGTTGTCTACCAAATTGTTTCTTCAGTGAGCTAAAATGCAGGATTGAATGATAATTGTTAAAAACTTCCTTTCGCCATTATAGAAATATCAGGCCTGTGGAGCGATACATGCGCTCAAGCGCCTCTAGTTATCAAAAGATTTTTAAAATCTCGACTGACTCAGCCAAAGTTATAGACATTTCTGTTGCTACTTACTTACAATGATTCAGAACAACTTCAAGTCTTCATCAGGGTTTATTCATACATTCCTTTACCACACAATCCCGAGTTTTCAATTCAAGGCTAAATGCTATCATTTATAAACCATTTGAAGTGTCGTATGTAAAATCCTTCAAATGAATAAGCCCAGCCGAGTAGCTCAGTGGTTAGTGTATCTGACTAGTAACCTGATGGTTGTAGATTAATACATGGGTGTGGCAACTTTCTTTATGGCGATTTTTTGCCTCTCATCTCTGATGCATGTGAGAAAAGTAGTCAGTGGCTTGGAAAGAAAGTTGTGTTGATACTGGTGTGGGAATGCCTCAAAACACCTACGTAGGTGTACTGGCCGCAGTGATATGATGAGCTGTTTAAACAGCATTAAACTCCAATACAAACAAATCAAATGGACAAGTCTAAAGTTTTGCCATTGAGTAAAGGATTAATCATTTGATCATTCATTATGAACTCTGCTATTTCTCAGTTTGATCTTAGAATGAATTTAACCTTAGAAAATGTTATGGAATGTTATTCATGTTAATGTAACTGATACTAAGTCTTAATTCTCAATTGCAAAAAGGCTGATGGTTTTTATGATAAATTTTAGTCTGTTGTTGATATAGTTCATCTATATACCACTAGGAGTACAAAACAGGGTTCATAATATTGTGTGAAAAGGAGAAAATGCTAGTTATTAGCATCTCCTTTTCCTACAATGTTTTCAAAAGCCTCCTGCCTCAGGGTCATGAAAACAGTGGTTTTGTATAGGGTTAAACAAACCTTGCCTGATCTGCATAGATCTAAGACATTAAAGGTGGTAGTGGTGGTTTGGAAAGAAAGTGTTTCAGTACTGGTGTGGGAAGGCCAGGAAACACATGCATAGGAGCACTGATGGCTGTGATAAGACCGAAGCTGTTTAAATGGCATTAAACTCCAATACAAACAAACTAGTAGCTTGTAGTAGCGTAGTACTGCCAGTTAGTTTACCTGACAAATGACAAAAACTGACATTTGTCTTACTCTTTGGAAGGGTAGAAGGTATTGTGGGAAAAGGAGAAAATGCTGCTCATCATTATTGTCCTTAACAAACTGAACAACAACAAATTCAATTATTCTTTTATTGAAATGCTTTGCAGCACCTGGACTATGTCCCTTGAACGTGAAATGGTAATACACATACACGATATGAACTATATAAACAAATGAGTCTAAGTATGCCTAGCTACCAAACTATCAATGAATTTCATCAGAAAACGAAATTTTGCCGTGTCTGCACAAGCCAGTTGTCCAGAGCTGAAAGACAACACCCCAGCAAATAGCACATGAAGCACATGAACATAAACATAACTGGGACATTACATATACAGTGGATGGAAAGAAATTTTGAGTTTCCTCTAATTCATATCCAATCAACCAAAGAAAATTATGTTACATGCTAATTTTACTTTAGGAATTTTCTGATTGGAGACCCTCCTCACACAAAGACCAGCCCAAAAGTCGTAAGAAAGGTAACCCAGAATGGGAAAGAGAGCAGTCACATTCTCAAGAGTCTCCACCTGCTTCAGAAAGGCGCTATGGTACTCCGCGCACGTTTCCTAGGACTAAAGTTACCAGTAACACGCCACCGTCACAAAGGAGTGCTCTGGAAAATCTCCGACAGCACATGACTTTTAGTGATCAGGAAGAAGTAAGATATTGTTAGGTTACTTGTGACATTTATGAAACAAATGTCATGGAGATTGCATCAATTGAAAAACATAGTAGTATAGTTTTTTCTACGGAAAAACATTTCCATGAATTTTGTCTATATTGCTCATTTTCAGATGCTAGTTCAGACAATTATCTCCGCCTCACTGTGCCAGTAGGTAGAGCATCTTGTTGTGTCATATTAGGTTGTGAATTTGTTATGATTTTTTTCAGTCATTATAGTATTTGATTCAAACCATGGTAGGACTCACCTCTAAGTATGTCTTACAGTAAATTTATCTTTCTTGTCTTTATCTGAACTAATTGGGTAGTAGTAGCTGAATAAAATTACTGTCTAGGAAGTTTAGTGTATGAAAAAGAGGTATTCCCAGCAATCACTGTTTCTTTTGTGCCAACTGAAGTGCATATAGAACAACAGAAAAATTACCTTTTTCATGAGCAAACAGAAAACTTTTATGCATACAAAATACTTCAGTCTGATAAAATGGATTATTTTAGGGCTTGTAATTGTAAGTTTCTTTTACTCTTCATTTTTGCCTATAGAGTGTGAGTATGGAAGGTGAAAGAAATAATGACAGAAATCTTTTAAAAAGAAAGGACAATTTTAGTCGACAGGAGGCACCTAATACTGCAGATAATCAATATCCCCCTCTGCAAGTCAACAGACGGGATGATAGAAACAACAGAAATAATAACAAACAGAACCACAATGCTGTAGATGAAAAAGTGAGTGTAGTCTGACATTACATTTTTCTTGATAACATTGATTTCATCTAAAAAATGACATTGTTGGGTTAGACAAAGCAGTTTTCTCATAGAATTCCATGTATAGACCCTATGACAAATAATCCTGAGTTTTAACAATCCAGGGAAAGAAAGCTTATGAAAACATTGAAAGAAAAGGAGGAAATTTTGGTAACCACCATTTTCTTTATTTTCCACAATGTTTTCCACCCTTTCAAAGACAATTCCATCATTTTATCCACATTTGATTTGTCATAGATCTGCAAACATTTTCGAATTGGACAAGTCTTAAAAATTTGGTTAAGGGTTAATGAGGCTGGTGACCTTTCTATATCTGATTTTGTCTTGTATTATATTCTTTAAAAAAAAAAGCCTTCACCTCATGAGTACCTGATAAAATACTTGACATTTCCTAACATAGAATTGACCCTAATATTGTTATTTCAAGCGGTTTTGGCTTAAGTGCCTCCGGTCAGATGGACAGTGTATATTCAAGATCAGATTTCACATTTTGTGTGGTCTGATATTGATCAAGACTCTGCAAAAGCAGCTTTAGTTGTTAAATGAATTCTAAGGATTAAATATCATTGCCTCCAAAAGCTTGTTATTTAGGGTGATTGGTGAAGTGTTGCTTGTTGAAATCATCTGTAACCTTCTGTTTTCCTGTAGGCTGACAGCAGTCAAATTGTTGGACGTTTAATGCAGATTAGAGATTACATTAAACAAGCACATTCTATGATGGAATCATTGAGGAAGACAGGTGATCCGGTAAGATACAAATTTGTAATAATTTCTCCCTATTCATGCCTAGATACTGGAGTAGGAAATTGACCAAATGCATGCTATTGTAAAACTAATTGCAATTTCAACAGGGATGAAAAGTTTAAATTTGAAGAGTTGGGAAGATTAACTAGATGACAAAATTGTACTTGTCAATATTTAAATTATTTGCAGAAGACAAATGAAATGTTTGTTGAATAATAGGGTCTGTCTTTGAAACAATATTAAGTATTGTGGAAAAAGGAGAAATGCTCTACTTTTACCACAATATTTGCAGTAGTCTTCTTCTGTAGGGTTTAAGAATCATAGGGTCCTCTTTTAAAGGTCTAAGAAAGGTTTAGCTCTTCATATCAATTTTTAGCCTAGTCTGCTTTGCTTTTTTTTTTTTTTTTTTTTTTTTTTTTTTTTTTTTTTTATGATACTGTTGTGGACAGTTGATACTACGATCAGACTGCACTGAACATGTCGTATCTTTGATCTATACTGATGTCTTGTGCGATATTATGGTCGAACAGCCTGGAAACTGCAACATAATTTTCAAGTCAGTACCTGTCATTTTCTAGTGGTTTTATCCAAAAGTATAGAATAATGTAGTACATAACTACATATTCATGTTATTTCAAACCTACATGACATTCATTTTCATATGTAATATGTAACAAAAGCTCAAGAAAATGGCTTGTACTTATTTACATTTTCTGAAAAGGGAGAATTCGAAAGATACTTTCAATACTACCAACTTCTAGATACATCTCTCGGGTTCATGGAGATTATTTCATTTTGATTTCTTCTAGCCTGGATATAAAGATGAAATGGACAGATTACAAAAGTTGATGGACCATTTGAGAGAACAGGAGAAAGGTTACACTGGTCTTCTACAGCACATACTGGTAAATAAATACAATTAAACCTTGTTAACTCTTCACCAAACAACGTAAATTGTAGAGTCTTCCAAATTGAAAGCATTTGGTGATGACAAATCCAGCTCAAATGACGATTTCCGTCTTTGAAAAGGTAGAAAACATTGTGGGAAAGGAAGAAAATGTTCATTACCAGCATTTTCTCCTTTTCTCATGATGTTTTCAAGGCCTTCTCTTTCAGGGTCGTTAAAACTATAGATTGTGTGGTAAAAAGTTAAACCTTTACTAAATAACAATATATATTTTTAGAAACTTGAAGTAGAAGGCTTTCATAAACATTCTGGGAACGTTTTCTACCCTTTCGAAGACAATTACATCATTGGAGCCCCATTTAGGATGTATGCAAATGTTTCAATATGTTTGTTGTCTGGAAAGGAGCTGAACATTTTTTTAGTTAGACAAATACGGCAATGTGTAAGTTATTGAATGTGAGAGCAAGTACTGATTGATTGACCACCAGAAACAATAGACAATATTGTTGGTGTTAAACCTTCCATGTTATATGTGTGTTGTATGGAATTCTTACGCAGAGGTACAGGTCCAAGTATATGGGGAATCAAAGAGTACTACCGGTAGTTCGTATTCTAATCACTTATCCTATCTTGTAGATACGTATTGTCTTGTCAATACAATTCTAATGAGTACCCACAGCAGTTTTATTGAAAAAAAATCATGTTTCTAAGGTTTGATCATTGATGACCTTCACATACTATAAATGGAACTTGGCTTTTAATTGACTGGTGATTTTTAGAGGCTTTCATGTTAGAATTATGTAATAGAAAGCAAAAATTGACCTACGTAAGAGGAACAGCAGAAGACATTTCATGTAAAATCGAGATTATTATGTTTTGATAAGCAATTTCCCTGTTGACTGCTAGTTGCTAGAAAAATATGGAAATGTTAAAAAGTGTCTACAGGGAAGTTTGTTCCTAAAAGTCTGATGAAGAAATATTATAAGATAAAAGGATATTTATTGATAGTTCCTTTACCAAACAATATCCTACTTTTTACAACCCTGGGGAAGAAGACATGGGAAAAAAGTGAGAAAAGGGGAAGGTGCTGGTAACCAGCATTTTCTCCTTTTCCCACATTGTTTTCAAATCCTTCTATTTGTAAACTGTTTTCAAATGCTTTCAGTATGGAGTAGTCCAAACTTTAATTATTTGGTAAAGAGTTATATTTTACAATTTCAGTCAGGAAGAGAAGAAAATGGAATGAATGAAATGAGTCGTGAAGTGGATGCAATGGATGATACAACTTCCGTGGATTTGGATGTTCAGTCTGATGTTTCTGATAGAGATGTAAGTGTTTTATTTATTTATTTATTTATTTTTTAATTTTTTTTTCATCTTTCTCTCTGTCGTCATTAAACAAACTCTAGTTACCTTCATTAGTCAAGCACCTCACATATCAGCAGTCTGAAGACCTGTAAAAAGTACCACACTTAAATAGATTTTCAGACTTAAAATTAACAGCATATTGTTAAATAGTACATGTATGAAGGAAATTTACATGCATTTTGTAATACACAATTGTTTACATTTGGCCACAATTGGACATTTTATGAGTACTTTAGCATAATAAAAATAACATTCAATGATCATAAAGATAAAAAAGGAATATTTGATAATGTATACTAGTATTTTAGCAATTGATTTTAGTATTTTTAAACATTCAAGGCTGTAATTGGTCCTATTGCTGACATTTATACATTACTTGTAATAATATCTGGATAGTACTAGTCTAATGACTACCTCAGTTAATTAACTCATCCGAATTCTTTTGACCACTGTATGAGTTTTTCTGTCTAGTTGTATGAGTTTGTCTATCTAGTGAAGTTCTACTTTGTGAATGTTGTTTTCTTGTGAGATGTTTTGTTTGTTTTGTCAACCTTAAGCACTTGTATTATTATGAATTATAAAAGTAAAATCCATTAAACTTCCTCCTCATGAAGACGCATGAAGTGCAGCCTTTGTAGACAGACAGTTAATTCATTCTAAATGTTTGTCTTACTCCTTAAGAGAAGAATTCATGTTTTTATGGTCACAAGGCAGAAGATTTTTTAATACATTTTGGGAAAAGGAGAGAGTGCTGGCAACTAGAATGTTCTCATTTATCATCTGTGTTTTCTACCCTTTCAAAGATAAACCCTATCAGTTGAGCAGCATTTTGTTTTGCTGTGTGCACGTGCTTTCATTATGGGAAAGTCTAAATTTTGTCTTCTTGAATAAATTAAAACAGAACATAGCAGCATCTTAAAAAGATTCCTACCCTTCATACAGGCACTTCTTATTAACATTGTATGATAAAGCATCATAGAAAATCATGATGACTGCAGAGTCTTGTGAATGAGACATTTCTGCAGTCATGAAACTTGGGCTTGTCCCTGTGCTTCCAAATTAGACCAGGTTAAAATGGGCCAGGAGGCAAAGAAGCAATGGAGTAGGAAGCTACAGTGCAATTTATTCTCATTTCTGTGCTTAACCTTGCTGTGTAAAACTTTGTAGATTAGCATGTTGTTCATTTTGACCACCCTGTAAAGCATTGTTTTTTTGTCATGTTTTACGAGATTGACTAATTGCACACAAATCTGAAAAAAAAAATGTCCTTCTGGAATAACAGGTGGAGATATCTTGCCATGATGGCTGAGATTTTGTCCATTGTTGACCAAAGCATAATGTTTAACCCCATGCTGCTGTCAGACTAAATTAAGCTAAAGATTGCCAGCCATAGTAAAAAACCCATAGTTACTATTTTAAAATTTTGCTCATTGGATAAATCTCACTGTGTTGGATAATGTAGATCCAAGATCAGACTGCAGAAGCCATCAAAGTCGTTCTTATTAGCCCAAGGGTTAAGGTGCTGAGCAAACTTTAGTTGCTTTGGAAGATATTGCAGATCAAGACCATACTGCACTGAATGTTAAGTCTGACCTTGATAGCATTAGTCTTAAATATATATTTGCCAAAATTTCTTTTGAAATACATTTTTTTTTTCTCGTGGTCTTAGAAATGTAGCATCATTTATGTAGGGCTCTTAGGGTTAGATATAAATACCCCATCCAATCCACCATGGCTTTCCTGAATATTTCAGCTGTCTCCTTGTTGTTGATGATGTTGTGATAATTTGATGTAAACAGTCTTTCTGCTATTCATTTATCATTTAATACATATAAGAATTAGAGTGTACCTGATCAATATACATTCCTCTTGCCTAGTACTTGAAAGCCAGTGATACATAAACTGAATAAACTGCAGCAAACAATTTGAAGTATTTAAAAAACTTCTGTTCTAACACAGAAAGAAATAAGCCAGATTTGAACAAAGTATATAATATTAAAGGAGAGGTCAGCCAGTGCTTCCTCACGTCCGAGAATAGAAGACAAACTCGGCATCCAGTCTGAGAATGAAGAAGAGGCTGTACCTTCAGAAACATCAGACAGTTCAAGTAATATGGATGATACAATCATTTCTCGAAAGAAAAATGCAGAATGGGATTATGAGTTAGGAGAAGAGGAGGTCAGTTTGGTTGTCATACATATTTATATATACATAATTGTTGGAAAGTATAGAAATTTCTAGGCTATGTAAGATGCTGTTTCTGTTGTCAAAGTAGAATAATTGACAATAGTCTTTGTTAAATACTGAAGTGAAGATTTTGAGCACTCATGAGAGGACAATACAAACAATAACATGCTCTAAGATAAAAACATAAATGTGATTAATGAAGTAAACTAAAGATATAAGAGGAATGACCTATTTTGTGAAGAGGGTACACCTTTGGATAAAATCTTGCTTAAATGTATCATAACAAGGTATTAGTCAAATATAGGAATCAAATATGTGTTGTTCTGTGGAAGTGAATGGGTAAAGATTTGCATAATTGTTTGAATGCAGTGGTAGTGGTTGCTAAATAGTGCATTTTATTATACTGCAAAGAAATATTCTCGTGATCTGATTGGATAATATGCCCAGAACATATATATCATGTACACTGGCAAAACGAACGTAAAAGCAGTTTTCCTTACGGGAGCCCCGTATGCATGACTACACTATCAACACAACATACAAATTGGCGGCGTTGATCAAGATTAACATCAAGATTATGCACCAAGCTGCACGTTTTAGCACGTATTACCAAGGTTTCAGTGACGTCAGTTCCCAGTGACGTCAGTTTTCATTGAATTGGGGCACTCAGAAGGGAAATTCTACTTCGTCAGCGTACTCAATTTTTTAAACCAAAAAAACAGGTAAAATTCGCTTAACAAACGTTGGAATGGTAAAACTTTGCACTATAATAAATTCGTTGTATGGTCAGGTGGCAGGGGACTTGGAAACTTGTTCACGGCTGTGGTGAATCATGTCGCCCCGAGCCAAAGGCTCGGGGCGACATGATTCACCACAGCCGTGAACAAGTTTCCAAGTCCCCTGCCACCTGATTCGGCTCGGGGCGACATGATTCACCACAGCCGTGAACAAGTTTCCAAGTCCCCTGCCACCTGACCGTACAACTGATACTGTAACAGGAGTTTGAACCTAAACATTTTTTTTATAATGATATACATGTATAATCTTCATCACATGTTGTCAAACTGACTTGACTTCTGTAATTTTTTAATTAAATTTTCATCTTACCTCTAGATGGAAAAAATGCAGTAATTTCAACTTAGAATTTTCTTTTAAAACCAAGCAACCCCAGCCGAAGGGTTTGCACTTGCATAAGGTGGTCTTGTATTCCTTTTTGTGGTAAATTTGACATTTTAGCCTTTGTAGATTTTTCCATAGTTTTCTGCTTTTAATCATTTCTCCATAATCATCACTTGATATGTACATGTAAATGTGAATGAAACCTATTTGCTGTTGTCTTTGCACTTACTAGTCTTTGATTCACTGTTGTTTCTTTTCACCAATGGTTGACTTGTGTAGATTTTTATAATACTTTAGGTTGTAATCTTGTTTTTTAGCTTGCAAGTGGTGGAGTCTCTAACCCAAAAGAAGCTGCTGAAACTTTAGTTGCTCTAAGACAACAGCAAGAATTGCTAACAAAGCTAATTGAACAACAAGAGCAGGTAAAAAGGCCAAAGTAACCCATATCTCTTTACTGAACAAAGAAACTTGACACTTGTCAAAATTCAAAGCATTAGCAGATAAGAACTTCAGTATTGCTTATAAGAAATTGTTGTTTAAAGGGTAGAAAACATTGTGGGAAAAAAAGAGTATGCTGCTTACCAGCATTTCCAGCATTTTGCCCTTATCTCTCAGTGTTTTTCGAAAACCTTTCTCCTCAGGGTCATTAAATTGGGATAGTTTGGTAAGAGTTTTATGATTTAATTGAACAATTCAGATTTTTCAGTCTGATGACTGGAATCTTTTTTTGAAGTTGGAACAAGTAGGTAACAGCACTAATGCTGGTTAGGTGAAAATGAATGAGTTTGCTGAATGAGTTTGCTAGATATTCAAGCCATCATGAAACCACAGCATTTGAATTTATATTGGAATTTACAAATATTTCATATATATATGTACAGGCTTTTATGTCATTTATACAGACATTGATTTTTGGTTCCTTTATCACTTTGCTACTCAGCTAACCAAAGTATGCATTTGACATCCCCTTGAACTCTATAGTTGTTTCATGTTGGTCACCAAATTATCAGTAAGACAGCATTGTGACAAAGTTGGAAAACATACTCTGATTTGTTTACTTTGATAGTTACTACATTCTTGTCCGTGTAACCTTTGTACCTTACCTCTTTTGTTACTGTTGAACTCTAAGAGACAATGAAAGTTAGGAGTTGGCCACATTGAAAGCATTTACAGAGACACCATATTATATGTTGCTTAAAAGATGGGATTTGTCTTGGAAAGGATAGAGAATATTGCTGAATGAGAAGAGTATAAGCAGTTTTAGCATAGCTGTTTTTAAAGAAAACGTGGAGGTATTGTCATATCATAGAGGTATTGTCATAGCCCTGGCATTGTTGCCTGTGTCCATGTCATCATCTGTATTTACACTTCAGAGTTTCTTCTAGGGTGCGGGAGTGTGATATTCCCGCTTATTTTGCAATATTGGTGTAAAATTTTGAGTTAGGTGCGGATAAAATCCCGCAAAGTACCGAGTTTTGGTGCATTTTTGTTAATTCTGTGCGTAATGTGGTTCTTTTCAGTAACATTTGGGTAGTTTAACTGCTTGTTTATTTCCGCTAATTGTCCACTGATCTCATCTTGCGAGATTCGCCCAAGACTTCAATTCTATTGGCTGAGATGGTTTGCGCAGTGGAGCAGTCTAAATTCCAGCTGCGTGCGCATGTATTTTTGTACTTTCACTTTCATTTGGACACAAAATGGTGCAGAAATCTATTCTGTCCTGGGTCGTGGGTCCAAATTGGCAGGAGTCTGGCTCCGATTAGGCTGAAAACCCAGACGCTACAGCCCTGAACCTGCCCTGGATCCACCGAAAAAAAAAAAAACTGAAATTTGAGCATGCATTTCAAGAGAAATGGCTTGAAAAGTGGCTATTGTGTCAGACATGTCTCGGACATTAGTTAACCAGAAAAAACGAAATGCGCTCACAGAAGGCTGTACCAACATTTCTTGCTTGTCCGGAGCATAACTTTGTCATCTTAAGTAAGAATGACTCGAAATATGGTATGCTTATTTGTTGCAATATTTGGAAGTGCAGTGCGCAAGAGTTGTAACTCTACCTCATGCTGTCTTTGAGTTATTTCCCTTTGATCGTCATTTTTACAGCAGTTAGTGCTTGTCCGGAATATAACTTTGTCATCTCAAGTCAGAACGACTTCAAACTTGGTATGTATGTTTTTTGCAATATTACGGAGTACAGTGCGCAAGAACAATAACTCTACCTAGTGCGGATTTTGAGTAATTCCACTTTGATCTTCATTTTTACAGTTTTTCTTGCTTGTCCGGAACAGAAATTTGTCACCTCAAGTCAAATTGACTTGAGACTTGGTAAACATGTTTGTTGCAGTTACGAAAAGTGCAATGCCGTAACCTTACCTAATGCCCTTTTGGAATTATTCCCAATTCATTATTTTTTTTTACAGCTTTTCATGCTTCTCTAGAATATAACTTTGTCTTTGCATGTTGGAATGACCTGAAACTTTACATGCATGTTTCCTTAACATTAGAGGAGACATTCATGCCTATTTCAATCAATTACATGATTTCTGCTGCACTACTATTTTCCTCTACCTGCCCTTTACGATTACTATCCCCCCTCGACAACTGGCGGTGGGACAGGCGTATCTTGCGACAATTTGCCGCTCTTGTTTCCCTTGTTTTCGTATGTTCCCCATTTTCTGGGAGCCTTGGCCCCCTTTTGAGAGTCTGATGCGGGAGTTGGCCCATTTTGAAAAAATCCTAGAAGAAACTCTGCACTTTATGATATCTTTGTGATTACTGAAGATATTTACTTTTACCTCAGACTGGTTGTTAACTACCTAAAGAGGAACTCATACAAAAGGGGCAGGTAACCATCAAAATATTTTTGATACAGTTATGCCCCTGTTTTGACTTAAAATTTTCACAAAAAGCAACTGCAGCTGAACGTTGGCACCTGCATAAGGTGCCCTTAGTCTTATTACAACAATGGTTTCAAGAGCCTTCTTTGTCTTTTGAGTCATAAAAACCTAGGGTCTTGTGGTACACAGTTATACTATATATTCAAAACAGATGAAAGCACTAAGAGGGAGACAGGCAGCTTTACTGGCACTGCAACAAGAGGCAGAGGCAAAGTTAGCAACAGCAAAACAGAAAAGTAATGAAGGTGAGTGTCAAGTTTCAGAAAGGTCTGTTTGATATACATAATAATATCTTGATTTTATGTAAATAAGCAATCCTTTTCTTGCAGCATGAGAGCACTGAAAAAAGTGCATTAGTTAAAGATAATATTGGAAATTTATGATTCATTTATAAATACTGTTAAATTGCATTCAAAGAAAAAGATTGATCTTGAACTGATTTTTCCTGATGTTACCAACATTCCAGCTGAGATGGGTATCTGCTTACATAAATCTTGATAAGTTTCTCTGCAGACTAGGGTTATCCCTATGTTGTTTGTAATTGTTAGAATCCATACTGTGGCAAATCCAGTTAGTACCCACAACACTAGTGCTTTTATTTGCTATTCATGTATTATTTTGTTACAGTTTTGTTATAAGATATTTTGTTTTAAATGGACTACAATGTATTTCAAATTAGGAGTGGGGGAGTTAGCCCATTATTGTTCAATTCTACATTCAACTCTGTAATGTTATGTCTTTGAGTACAGAGGTGCGAGGTCTGATACTGTTTGAAACTGTTCTTTTCTTTTATTGTTGAATTGAAACTTCAGAATTGTTATATTAATCAAAGTGTCTATCTTTGGATTGACTGAAATTTACTTACTTAATATCTTAAACAGCTAGGGCTGTGACAGGCTCTCTAGAGGAAGCAGCTGTCAGTATGACTAACAGAGCAGATGTTCTACTGAATGCTGAAAGTAATGCTGGCAGACAAACTGATCCTGAATTGATGGATTTGAAGAGACAGCTTTTGTACATGAGGAATGAACTCAAGTCACAAGTAAATTTTTTTCCTTTTATTGGTGAAATAGTGACAAGGTTGTGTCCTAGGTTTTCCCCTTTTTATGGCAATTAAAATCTTAAGTCTATTCCTTTTGATCCTAAGTTAAGCATGTATTGTCTTCATAGTGAGGTAATTGATGTTCCCAACCCAAACCTTTGTCTTAAATGTGTATGTACAGAACAGATTGTAAAAACATATGTCTTCAATGGAAACTTCGGATTTAACTATTTGAAATCACATGAACAAGCAATTGAAGGAAAGGGAATTATCATTTTTATACGACGCCGGAGGCGACGTATATTGGCATCATCTTCTCTGTCCGTCCGTCCCTTCGTCCGTCCGTACGTACGTCCATTTCTTGTGAACGCAACTCCTCCCACATTTCTTGACGGATTTGGATAAAATTTTCACAGAATGTTTCTCATCATGTGACCTAGCGCATACTGTCAAGGTTTTGCGATTTATAGCTGCGTCATGGAAAAAGGGGGCTTCATGTTATATTTCATTCCATTTCTTGTGAACGCAACTCCTCCCACATTTCTTGATGGATTTGGATAAAGTTTTCACAGAATGTTTTTCATCATGTGACCTAGCGCATATCGTCAAGGTTTGTTGATTTATAGCTGCGTCATGGAAAAAGGGGTCTTCATGTTATATTTCATTTTTCACCAATATCTCTTTAATTACCAGACATATCTCAACGGATTTGGATGAAATTTTCACAGATCATGTGACCTAGCGCATATTGTCAGGGTTTTGGAATTTATTGCTGTGTCATGGAAAAAGGGGGCTTCATGTCAAATTTAATTTTTCATCGATGTATCTCCAACTAATGGACATAATTTCTTGAAACTTCATATTTTTATTTGTTAATCAAAGCCAATGACCAATGAGTCCGTCGTGCGTCCGTCTGCCCATCCATCAGTCCGTGCGTAAACCTTTTAGATCACAAGTAACACAATATATCCATTGAGCTACCCAGGCAGGTGCTAGAAATTCCAACACTTTAATCTCTATAGCTAGCTGCTTGAAATAGCAGCCATGTGGCGGCATATATTGTGACGACGGCACTCTTGTTGATGATACAGAAAAGAGCTCCTATTTTCTAAACTATATGATGGATTTGGTTCATATTTGCATAATGATAGATACAAGTCCAAAGTTTTTTTCCGAAGGCCCACTTCCCACATCCATGAAATTAAGGTCCAGGTCATGGACTGATATTTTGCATAAAAAATTTATGTTAAGGTTTTTAATAGCTCATACTTTTCAAACTAAATGATGGGTTTGGTTCATACTTGGCTCAATGTCATATATAGGTACAAAATTTCATGAAGCAATACCCTAGCTATGCCTATGCCCACGATCTTAATCTCAAGATCACAGATTTCGAAATTTGACGTAAAATTTTTTCAAGAGCTCCTACCGTCCAGAGCAAACGATTGCCACCCCCAATAATATTAACTTTTCTAAGGGAACTTTGCTGTCTCATAACAGCTTACGTTTACATTGCTTGTCTAGGAACAGAATTTGTTCATGTCATGTCTTGTATTTGTTAATGCTTGATTATTATGTTTCATACTTTCAGAATGATAGTCGTCCGCCAACACATAGTACTGCTGCAGCAAAACAGGCAGAACCAAGAAAAAAGAATTTTCCTCCTCCAAGACCTCCTTCTCCAAAATTAGCTACATCTGGACAGGGAAGGACTCCAGTTCAGGCTTCTTCAGCTGCTGCAGATGACTCTGAACTGACAAGAGAACAACTACATTTGAGACTGCAAGAACTCCTAGGCAAGAGGGATCGTCTGGATCAGTTACTACAGGTAAATGTGTTTTTGTTGAATATTACACTGCTAAAACAAAAAAATAAGAAAAATAAAAAGAATTTTAGGTTGTGAAAAGACCCAGGTATTGCAATATGGAGGCTTTTTCGCAAATTGTCTATCAAAAAATATTGGCTTGTTTAAGATCAAAGCTCATGTTGCACATCCTGAGCTGTCTGAGCTTGATGCACACTTCAAGCAAAATTTACGTAAGTTGCACAGATGGTTTCTGTCACTTTATATAGAAAAATTTGTCATAGATTTAGTTTGGTCCATGTGTATTTTAGGGATAATTTTCCTTGTGTATGTGTTGAATCATAACAGTCTTCATAATTTTACTGCTTGGCACCCAGAATTTCTTAATGTGTTTGCAGCTACACCTTTGGAGTAAGACACTGTAGCAACAACTTATAATAACCAGATAAACATGAACATCAAATAGGGTTTTTGTAGTTCAATTTGAAAACAACTGAAGTGTGAGGAAACCATGGCTTTTGGTTTTCCCTTTTCCCACATTCAGTTTTTGTGTTCATTTTCCAAGTTAAAGGGGGAAAAAGTGTTATGTTCATTAACATACACTGTAAACATTTGAAGCATACTGCACAAAGATTACTTTTTACATTCCTGTGATGGACAGATTTTGAAAATGTTGCTGGTAAAGAAAAAATTGCTGGAAACAAGTACTTACTACTTTTTTTGCATAGTTTTCGAATTTCGTTAACCCTGTACCACACAATCCCGAGTTTTAAAGACCCTAAGGAAGAAGGCTTTTGAAAACATTGTGGCAAAATAAATGCAGGTAACCAGAATTTTCTCCTTTTCCCATGATGATTCTGTCACAAAATGCTTTACCACACAATCCCGAATTTTAACGACCCTAGGGAAGAAGGCTTTTGAAAACATAGAGGGAAAAGAAGGAAATGCTGGTAGCCAGCATTTTTTCTTTTTTCCACAATGCTTTCTGTCCTTTTAAAGATGAGTCACATTGCCGTGTGGTATAGGGTTAAAAAAGTACATTTTTACGCTTTTCAATGTTTATTCAGCATGTCAGTCATAATGAGCTATCTTTTAATAGCCTGTGTAGCAGTAACTTTAACAGTGTAAACAGTTTAATGTAGAGATATTGAACCCTCCTATAAAGTTGTTTCGATTGATTTTACTTTCAGGAGGAGTTCTCAGCTCCTTTGCTACCAGCTGTTCCCGAACAGATGAATAGAGATGAGCTACAAAACAAACTGGTAGAGCTTCACAACAAGAAAAGAAGAATGGATGACATGTTACAAGAGCTTCAAACATTGAGATCTAATCCTGCACTTTTACTGAACAATGGTAAGTTTTATTTTCAGATCTCTACACATTTTATGCAAACACATCTGGATACACAGCATTGTTTAGTGGTTGATTTTGTTGTGGATTCTTATTTTGTAGTCTTGAAAAAAAGATTGATCAAGATTTAAATATTAGCACTTTACCACTCAATTCCAGGTTTTATCGACCCTGAAGAAAAAAAGTTTCAGAAACATTGTGTGAAAAGGGGAAATGATGAAAACCAAGATTTCTCCTTTTACACTCAATGTTATCTACTCTTTCACTGCGAAATCTCATCAATTGAGCTTCATTTGCCATCTACAAATGTTTTCAATTCACAAAAGTTTAAATGTTGTTATATAATGAAGGGTTAAGATAATACTATTTGAGATAATGCTGGAATTAGCCTTTGCATCTTTCAGTTAGTCAGTCTGTCTGTGGATGTGCTTATAGGTATAAGTCTTGCACATCCCTTAAAATTGAGTTTTGCTGTTGGTGTATTTAAATTTTGCACAAGTATTAAATAATAAGTGTATGTGCAAGATGCAAGTTTGGAAGTCCACTCTAAATGCCCTTTAGGTTTGAACCTGTTTTCTATATCAAACCTTTTGACGGGGATATTGAGTCACTTTTTTGGACAATTTTCAAGGGTTTTTTTTTTTTTTTTTTTTACGTTTGAAGATTGAAATTGTCATAGGTCACCCTGAAAAATTATATAGGAAGAAAGATAGTAAAGAAATGATGGAATGATCCCAAGGGCTTGACTGATAGGCTGAAAATGAATGGTGGCTTTTTGGCTTTGGTATTTTCGAAGAAAACATCAAGGTATTGTCATAGCCCTGGCGTCTGCTTTGTTGTTGTTGTCTGCATCATTGTGCTAAAACTTGGACATTTTATTATATATCTGTGTAATTACTGAAGTTGTTTACTTATACTATTAAAATCCATACAAGAAGGGCAAATAGCGATCAAAATGTTTATTGACAAAATTATGCCCCTTTTTCGACTTAAATTTTTCAAAACTTTAACATTTTATAATATCTGTCATTACTAAAGATATTTACTTCAAAACATGAAAAAGTTGTTAACTATCAAAAGAGAAGCCCATACAAGTTGGGCAGGTAACCATCAAAATATTTTTGGCACAGCCACCCCTTTTTAGACTTACAATTTTCACTAAAAGCAACTGCAGCCAAGCGTTTGCACCTGCATAAGGTGCTCTTGATTTTGTTTGTTCCAGCAACTGCTGCATCATCCCAGCCATCACAGCAGCCAAAGTCACCTGAAGCTGTTGACACTGATCCAGATTTTGAAACAGTTGAAGCTTCACAGAATCTAGCAAATAATGTCAGTGACATGTTGGATGCAAGACAAAAGCTTCAGTATGTTATCATATTTGGATTAATCCATGTTTCGCCCTTAAACCTTTACCAAACAACGAAATTTCAGACTCCACCAAATTTGAGGCATTTGCAGATGACGAATGACTTCTTTCTTTGATAGGGTGGAAAACTATGTGGGAAAAGGAGAAAATGCTAGTTACCAGCATTTCTCCTTTTCCCACAATGTTTTCAAAAGCCCGCTTTTCAGGGTCATCAAAATTTGGGATTGTTTGGTTAAGGGTTAAACTGCCAAGTAAATGAAATAGACTTTTTCATTCAGTTGAGTAAGTCCCTAAGTTGCAACTGCAAATCTGCTCTGAACAGAACATCTCACACGATAAAGGTGCTCAGATTGTGTGGCTTACTTTAATCTACACTTTGCAGATACGGACTTTAGGTGGCCAGCCCTTTAGTAACTAGGGAGTATGCGTTCCTTCATTAAAAAAAAACGTATTTGTGATATGATGATTTTTTACTTTGGGAGAGAGGATGTTGATATTTGAGTTTCCTATGTTTGTCTTAAATCTGCTTTGTGTTTTGTTTTTGGATAGAATATCTCTGTTTGAAAAAAGAGAAATCTATTATTGATCTGTTTTCATTATTTTATTTTGAGGTTGTATTTGTATTTAGTCTTAAATTTGAACGTAAGTAAAGATTTTATGATATCTTACTTTATCAATGTATGTTTTCATGTAACAATTATGAAGTTTGATTATACCACAAGTTTTGATGCATCTATCTGTTGTCATTTAAGGAGGCTGAATGAAGTAAAGGACAGATTGAGTCAGTTGAAATCACTGGTCCAGTTTTACCAGTCTACTGATACAGGAACTGGTCAGATTGATGATGGGGATAAATCTTCTCTACCTGCTTACAGTGATCATGGAGACTTTGATGCCAACCAAGCTAGAAGGTTAGTCTTCTTTGCATAGTATCATGGGTATTGAGCTGACTAGTGAAGCTATGTGTTTTTTTTTTCCTTTTTTTTTTTTCTTCTTTTTTAAACTTTGAATCTGGTTAGCTAGTATAGGTCAGGTCAGGTCTGATGGGATGTTATAGATCTTGAATAAACCCATAGTCTGTTTGGAATCACAAAGCATTTCTTGAGTTTGGTTTGAATAGTTTAACTAAATGATCACATAGAAAATAATTGTGGTACAAACTGGATTCTAGAAGTCCCACTCTGTCTTGAAGAAATTGGATTTTAACTTGGTCATGTTCAAGTAGTTGTAAGAATATTGTTGAAATATCTGCACTTGTCATAATGTGTTGGATGTATGGAGTTACATTACCATATTGTGATATTACTAAGTATAAATACTTTATTTAACTATGATTTCAGTTCCCAAAATCAGTTCAACCTTACAGGCCCAATTGCCCAAGAAGAAAATAAACCCAAAGTGAACATTCCAGTCCTTCCACAATCTCAGCAAGAGTCAGATGAAAACAACAGTTCTTCAAGTTCTGAGACTGAATCCCAGTTGTCAAGTTTGGGACCTTGGGGAGATGATCCAGAAATACAAGAAAAAGTCAGGTATTTTCTAGTGAAATTATATAGAGGGTTCCCTCTGGCTTTTTGGTTTCTGGCGCCACCACTTTTTCCAAATGAGAAAAAGTTTACACCACTTTGAAATATTTATTGCCAAGTCCAAGTTGAAATATAGTCATCATTACGTAAATATTCATTACTAAAATACTCTAAGGTTGATTTTCAATACTGGTTCAAAAGACATGAAACTACTTCTATCATTTAACATTTAACTTATCTGTTATGTATTAGAATATTCCATTTTGTTTGACAAGAATACCTCTACTTATTTTGAATTTGTTATGTTATTGTGTTACAGCTTGAAAATGCAAGGGTTTTTTGTGTGTAACATTGGCATTGAAAGTTCAGGATTGCATGAATGCTTTCAGAATCATAGCCGAAAAAAGGGACTCTTGTTGACAGCATAGATCAAGATCAGACTGCACAGAACTTGCAGTCTGATCTTGGATCTGTACCATCTGCTTGTTTAAACGAGCTTTTAAGATAAGAATATTTCTAAGGATCATTGGATTGTATTTTTAATCATTGAAAGAGGTAGAGTAGATATATTTTGTGTAGAAGGAGTTTGTAGGTTGCATTTACCATATTATATACATAAAGAACTTTTGAAAATTGCATTTCAAACACACAAAGTAATACAGACGCCATGGTTGTTCAAAATAGTAATGACGTAATGACACTTCTCTGAATTGCCTGGAATAAAAAAATATACAGAGGTCTGATCTTGTGAAGTTAATCATTCTTAAAATCAATTCACAATTATCAAATATTTGTTCAATCAGACCAGTGCTGTTGGTATTGTATTATTCAGCCTAAAATCTCAAAAATAGCCACAATATAACAAGGGGTTAGCCAGTTAAAGGGGACAGGTCTTCCAAAATTAAATGCTTTTTACTCATTTAGAATGCAATATTGGGTACTAAATATCACAAGTTACGAGATTTTATCTCATCATCTATTTCCCTGAATAAAATGTTTTGTTTGCAGAAAACTGAAAACTGCAAAAGAAAAGTTGCGGCACTTACAGAACCTGGTTGCAATGGTACAGCATTCCCCAGAGGTAGCAGGTGAATTACCAGAGAATCTGGCAGACATTGCAGCTAGTATGGATGATGTGGAATCTCAGATTACACAGACAGATGATAGAAACAATGCATCTACGAGTGAGGGAGAGGTCCAGCCCCCTGATATGAGGTAAATTGTTTTGTGGACTATCAAACATTGTTTTAACATTGTAAATTTTACATGGAAGTAGTCTTGATATACATACATGTATTTTCATCTTGATTGATGGTGAATAAATTAAGCAACATGAACATTAGCTAGCTCTGATTCAATAGTACATCATGTACATATCAAAACTTAACTTTTTTCCTTTAAATATCATCAACATTTCCACGATCTGAATTCAGTGTATTAAACTTGTCAAAAGACGGTTTGTGTGACAGTAATATTAGTTCGAAATAAAATTACCTTTTCAATGCTTTAGATATTGCCATCTTATTTGTAGTGATGCCTATTATCAACAAAAAATGCAAGAACAATTGGATGAGTTAGAACAGCTAAAAGATGAGAAAACCAGGCTACTTAACATTCAATCTCAGCTTCAGACATTGCATGAAAGATTCCAAAGGGTAAGTTTTATTTACTTATTTGATACGGACACGAGTGTGATATTTTTTTTCACTTTTTCCATAAAGTTTCAAGTTATTTATTTTCTGGTAGACAGTATATGTCATGCTCTTTGAAAAGATGTTTTCATGCATCTACAAAAAGTATTGACCTATGTCAGCCTGCACAGTCAGTGCAATCTGACATTGGTCAACAGTTTTTGGTATTGGTAAGTTTTCTGCATGCCAAAGGACTGTTTGACCTCATAATTCAGCTTGTTTCAGATAAAATGGATTAGTACTATACCATAACTTGCTTGCGTAATGTATTTCTAATGTGCTTTAAACCCCCCCCCCTCCTTTCGTAGAGCACTACTTGTATATATTCATAAATGTAAGACACTATTTTTCTATTTTTTTATACCTCTCATAAATATGATTTACCACTACTGTATAAGCTTAGTTTTTATGGAAAGGAAAAAAGTTTAAGAAAAAAGTAATACTTTAAGTGTTACATCACTACTGTACAAATACGATTTTGACTACTTTCATTGGACAGCAATGGAAACATTAGAGAAAAGGAACAATTGCTTTTAATACGCAGTTGCTCTTTTTTCCTACATTTCTTCATTTTGTCATTTTGTCATTTGGACTTCTTTTTGGTTGGTCTGTAATTGGCTTGTACAGTAAAGAGCATACATGACAGTGCAAAACATGTCTTGTTTTTGTCATTAATAGGATGAGAGAATGAGGCAGGATGACAGTGAACCTATCAAAGATGCTGAATCCAAACCTCTGTCTACAGCACAGAATAATCAGAGATCTGAAAATGCAAACCAGCAGTCCGCTGGACCAAGTGTCACATGTAAAGATTTATCACACACACACACATATATATATATGTCCTAGTCCAAACTGGAATCTAGGCAGATCCGAAATCGGCCTAGACTAAATTGGAATTCTATATTGGTCAAGAACAAATTAGCATTCTACTTTGGTCTAGACAGATTCCAGATGTGCCTAGACCAAATTAGGATTCCACTTTGGTTAGGCAGGTCCAGAATCTGCCTAGACCAAATTTGAATATTTTCTCGTTAAATATAGTGTGACTACATATAAACCATCTTATTTCATGCTTTCCGGTAGTTTATCGAGAAATAACAGTGGAATATTTTTCGATATTTCATGGTTACGACCAGTGAAAAATATCAATTTTATTTTTTAACTCTTCAATTGAAGGCGGAAACAGTAATTCCCGCACACTAGTTACCTAGGTATAATGCCACTCAAGCAGATGGAAATATGACATCATTTACCCTAAATTTCTCGCGTAATCTGTTTATGTAATATTGTAATGTGTTGTTATGTGGAGGGGGTACGCCACAGGGAATTAACGAAAAGAATTGTACTTGCTGCACCACTTGTGAAAATATTACCAATGATGTTCACTCGATGAAATAAATTTCGATCTTTCACCGAAAAAAACAAATATCCTCTATTAATTTAATTTTCACCCTACCAAAATAAATGAGGTGCTGTTGTGGGGGAAAAAATTGCTTCAATAAAAAATACCTCTCATTTTTAAACATATACAGAATAATATCATTAAAAAGATCAGGATAATAATCCATTAATTAAGTAGTAAGCATTATAGGAAAAGGAGAAAATGTTTTAAACTCCCAAGAATTCTACCTCAGTGTTGTAAACCTGTTCTTTTTGGGATGGATATGATTATAACAATGAGAAAAACAATTCATAAATAAAGTAGAAAGTATTGTGAGAGAAGGAGAATTGTTAATAGTGTATCTTCCTTAATTTGTTTTCCAATAAATGATTATTGATGATATTTGAAGGGTCAAACTGCCCAACTGGCACAGATGATGAGTGAGGACTAATGAAAGTTGTTAATTGCTAAAATATTGTTAATTACCAAATTTGTTAGCCATAAAGGTGTGAATGTGTGAAACTGCTGTTTATTAAAGTAGTTAACCATTTAAGCTATAGAAGTGAAATTTCAATCTTGGTCAGCCTACGCAGTCAGTGCAGTCTGACCAGTGGTCTTAAATGTTTTTTTTTTTTTTTTTTTTAATTTATTGCAATTAATTATTGTTCATGAATAACAAATGTTCCAATCATAGAAACAATAACAAAAAAATGAAAATGTAGACCAAAGACCAAACTGTGATGATGTGCATGCTGATCTTTGTAAACAGTTCTTGCAAAATATGATTTGATAAGTTTGGAACTGCAGAAAAAATGAAGATGAAGGATAAATGCAAACCATACAACTTTTTTTTTTCCTTTTATATAAATGTGTTTATTTAATGTTACATGCATGATAAAAAGTTTAAATATTAAATTTCAAATAATATAGTTTGCTCTTTGTGTTAAAATGGATATCTACTGAAGAGACTCTTAAAAAAAAAAATAGATTCCAATTTGGTCTAGGCAGATCCTGTCTGCCTAGCCAAACTGGAATTCTAATTTGACCCAGGCAGATCTGGAATCTGCCTAGACCAAACAAGAATTCTATTTTAGTCTAGACTAAATTTGAATTCTAATTTGGCCCAGGCAGATTCCGGATCTGCCCAGATTCCAATCTGGCCTACAACATTTATATGAGCCATGCTCTGGCAAAAAGGGGTTTAAAGGATCTCCGGAATGCATTATAATTAGAAATTCATCATATAATTATGGATCCATAATATCCCTTTTAAAGACAGTAGATTATTTACCAGAAGTAAACATTTTCTACCCAGGCTTAACTGGATGCAATCTTTTTGCAGATGGATGTAACTCCTTTTTAATAGGGTATTGCTCATGTAATTTCTTTTCATTCTCATTGTCATATTTAGCAAAATCTGATAATTTACAAAACTTGTCTGGTGCATTAAGAAGTCGTTTCAATTTGTTTTGAAGTAACATGTGATAATAGCAAAAGATTGATGCATGGGAATATGTTCCAAATATCTACAGAGTATGCACAACCAATGCTGAGATGTTATTGATTCCTGAAATATGCTTGTTCTTTTTATTTCTTAGTCAGTTTAAATAAGACTACTGGTACCTTGAATTAGGGATTACCCATAGATTGTGAAGATTTAGGTAATTCTTGCTGCTGTATGAGAAACGATCATACCTCTTGCTATAGG
The DNA here is from genome assembly GCA_946811185.2 of Hippopus hippopus. NCBI lineage: Eukaryota > Metazoa > Mollusca > Bivalvia > Cardiida > Cardiidae > Hippopus > Hippopus hippopus. The sequence continues at coordinate 36,418,843 of OX328100.1, forward strand.
TGGCTTCACATATATGATATCTGTATATCTAATGTGTAATGTACCTTTTAGTTTCATCAAATGAAGAAGTGTATGACAAGATGAGAAAGCAAAGAATGTTGCGTGAAGAACTGAGGGACAAAAAGAAACAGCTGGAGTCAATCATGAAAAAAGATAGAAATAAGAAGCAATACTATAAAAACCAAGACAACCAGAGTGATACTGTCTCCTACAGCACTGAGGCATTTGGGTAGGTACAGGAATTATGAAAATATGCACATTTTTAGCTCAGCTGTTTTCGAAGAAAACATTGAGGTATTGTCATAGACCTGGTGTTGTTTGCGCTGCCCTGCAAAAACTTCGACATTTTGTAATATTTCTGTCATTACTAAAGACGTTTACCTCAGACTTGGACAAGTTGTTCACTGTCAAAAGGGAAACCCATACAACGAGGGCAGGTAACCATCTAAGAATTTTTGACACAGTTATGCCCCTTTTTTTGACTTTGAATTTTCACTGAAAATCAAGCATTTGCAGCCATGTGTTGGCCCCCGCATGCAGTGCTCTTGTTTTAATCAGTTTTGGATATATTTCTCGTTATGTGATTAGGTATCTTTAGAGTTCATTTGTTCTTATCTCCCTCCATAGTATGGTTAAGAATAGAATCAAAGATATGTTTGAAAAATTTGAAAATGGATACATGTGTGTTTGAAACATTTAAAAAATAGAGGGGAGAGATATGTATCTTTTTGAACTGTTAAAAAGTTGGGTTGTATTTTAAAAAAATGCTATACCGTTCTGTAATTTTATCTCCATCTTTACAAGTAAGAGCTCGCTTTTCATATGTGAATTTCTTATGAGAAATTATTCCTGAATATCTAGTTGCTAACCCTTCAACACGTGTTTGAACGACCTGGAGGAAAGAGCCTTTTGAAAACATTTTGGAAAAGGAGAAAGTGCTGGTAACCAGCATTTTCTCGTTTTTCTACAAGTTTTTCTATACTCAGAGACAAATCCCAACATTTGAGCCACATTTGATTTGTCGGCTGCAAATGTTTCTTGATTAGGATCAGTCTAAAATTTTGCTGTGTTCTAAAGGGTTAAGTGCACATATTACATTTCTAATGGTGTGTTTATGTCTCTTTGAAGATATTACTTTTGTGTTTATGACAGTGCCACTGCAAGTGTAGACGCTACTATGGCAACATGGGGTGGATCTACTGTTGATAACCTAGAAAGTATAACAGAGGATGGACCCCAGGATAATGAAGATGAGGACGATGGTATATTTGAGCTGTGTTCTGGCAAAAGGGGGGTTAAATGTATTTGATGACGTATTGTACCAAGCAAGTCGTCAACATAACTATGGATCCATAGAATCCATTTTGTCATTGAACCAACTTAATCAAGAGGTAGAATCGCCCTTTGACATGTAGACAATTGACTGATAGCAAAAGGTTTTGACCCACGTGAGCCTGTGTGGACTGCGCAGGCTGACCTGGGTCGAAACTTTTTGTAGATGCTTTAAAACCCTCTTTTCACAGTATTGCTAAATATTTCAAACTTAACCAGGTAACAAAACTTATTGACTTATCAGAATTGAAAGCAGACAACAAATGTGGAGTATTTGATGAGAACTGGCTTTGTGAGGGAAGGAAATATTGTGTGAAACAAAGAAAATGCTGTCAAAAGCTTCCTTCCTCATGGTTGTATGCCTCATTGTGTCTCCCCCCGTCAGGGTCGGGAGACATATTGTTTTTCCCCGTGCATCCGTCTGTCTTACTGTCTGTCTGTCTGTCTGTCACAAATCGTGTCCGCTCTATAACTCGAAACCTTTTAAGATACTTTGATAAAACTTCACACATTTGTAAAACACCATGAGACGAAGTGTCATGCATAAGAACCATAACTCTAGCTTGTATATTTTTCAAGTTATTTCCCTTTGATTATTTTCTGTCACAAACAGTGTCCGCTCTATAACTCAAAAACCTTTTAAGATATTTTGATAAAACTTCACACATTTGTAAAGCACTATGAGAGGAAGTGTCATGCACAAGAACCATAACTCTGGCTTGTATATTTTTCGAGTTATTTCCCTTTGATTATTTTCTGTTACAAATCGTGTCTGCTCTATAACGCGAAAACCGTTTAAGATATTTTGATAAAACTTCACACATTTGTAAAGCACTATGACACAAAGTGTCATGCACAAGAACAATAACTCAGGCTTGTATATTTTTTGAGTTATTTCCCTTCGATTATTTTCCTTACTCATTTTACGTACTATTTCTTGTCCGCTGTATAACTCAAAAACCGTTACAGAAAAATGACCATTATTTCAATTAGAAATTGCCTTGGTCACATATCAATCCTTCTGACAACAAAAAGGGGGGAGACATCTGTTTTTTTTTTGTAGAAAAACAAGTTCTAGTCCTTGCATTTGCTTTTGGCTACATGGGAAAACTTTGACTTCTTAGTAGATGCTTGTTGTCATGAGATATCAAATTTTTCAGTAAAGCTGGAAACAAATACAAGCCCTTGGAAAGGTACTACAGTATGATCTTCTATATGTCTTTGAACAGTAATTGGTTAAATATCCACTGAGTAAAAAGCAGAAATTAACAAACAAATGTTCTATGTACAGCATACCCAATAGATGGAATACTCCAAGTTGAAGAAGAAGAGGAAGAAAATAACTCTGACAATGAGACATACACTATAGAAGAAGATGTCAGACAGCGTCGTAAAGCAAGAGCGATGGCCAGAGGAAGTGGAGATGCCAGAAAACCAAAGCAAAGTTTTCCAAGACCCAGCAGGCAGACGGGAACAAGGCCAAAAGAAGCTTGGACAAGACCGACAGACTTCAGTAAATGGACGAGGACTAACAGGAAATCCAAGCAAGAGGTAATAAGATTTTTACTTTATGACAGGAATGACCCATAGAATGTTAAGGGCACCTTTTGCTGATTTTAAAAGCAAAGTGAATTTTTCAAAATCAGACTGCAGACATGCTGTGATTTTGTATCTACAATTTAGCATATCTTTAGAGAGATTGTTGCCAAAATGACCTCAAAATTGCAATAGTTATTCTTGTTTTACTGCCTTAACTCTTTACCACACAATCCCGACTTTTAACGACCCTGAGAAAGAAGCCTTTTGAAAACATTGTGGGAAAAGGAGAAAATGCTGGTAACCAGCATTTTCTCCTTTTCCCACAATGTTTTCTACCCGTTCCAAACCAAATTTCAATTTTTCAGTCACATTTATTTTGTCGTCTGCAAATGCTTTCAATTTTGACCGGTCTAAAATTTTCTTGTGTGGTAAAGAGTTAATTGTTATTGATCCATTGGTTCCTGTACATCATTTGCTTAACTGTTTAACAAACAAAAATATCTTGGACTAATCCATATTCAAAGTACTTACAGATGACAAATAAAAAGTGGCTAAAATAATGGAATTAGTGTCTGAAAAGGTAGGAAGCATTGCTGGTTACCAGCATTTTCTCCATATTCCAAATTTTTTCCAAAACCCTCTTTTGTTAGAGTCTTTAAAACTTAGGATAGTGTTGTAAAGGGCTAATTGATTTTACATCAGTTACTTACACCTCAAACCTTTGATTTGTCTCTGTGTTTCATCCCTTCAAATTTTTAGCTCACCTGAGCACAAAGTGCTCATGGTGAGCTATTGGGATTGTGCTGTGTCCGTGGTCCGTCGTCAACTTTTACCTTGTGTATGCTCTAGAGGCCACATTTTCTGTCTGATACTAGAGAAACTTGGTCAAAATATTTGTCTTGATAATATCTCAGACGAGTTCAAAAATGGGTCAGGTCGGGTCAAAACCTAGGTCACTAGGTCAAATCGTAGAAAAACCTTGTGTACACTCCAGAGGGCACATTTTCAGTCCAATGCTCTTGAAAATTGGTCAGAATTTTTGTCTTGATGATATCTCAGACGAGTTCGAAAATGGGTTAGGTCGGGTCAAAAACTAGGTCACTAGGTTAAATCTTAGAAAAACCTTGTGTACGCTCTAGAGGCCACATTTTAAATCCAAAACTCTCTTGAAAGTTGGTCAGAATGTTTGTCTTGATGATATCTCTGAAGAGTTTGAAAATGGGCCATGTCGGGTCAGAAACTAGGTCACTAGTTCAAATCTTAGAAAAACCTTGTGTACACTCCAGAGGCCACATTTTCAGTCCAATGCTCTTGAAAAAGGTCAGAATTTTTGTCTTGATGTTATCTCGGACAAGTTCGAAAATGGGTTAGGTCGGGTCAAAAACTAGGTCACTTGGTCAAATCTTAGAAAAACCTTGTGTATGCTCCAGAAGCCACATTTTTTGTCCAGTACTCTTGAAAGTTGGTCAGAATGTTCGTCTTGATGATATCTCAGACGAGTTTGAAAATGGGCCATGTCAGGTCAGAAACTAGGTCACTAGTTTAAATCTTAGAAAAACATTGTGTACACTCAAGAGGCCTCATTTTCAGTCCAATACTCTTGAAAGTTGGTCAGAATATTTGTCATGATGATAGCTTGGACGAGTTTGAAAATGGGTCATGTCAGGTCAAAAACTAGGTCACTGGGTGAAATCTTAGAAAAACCTTGTGTACGCTCTAGAGGCCACATTTTCAGTCCAATGATGTTGAAATTTGGTCAGAATGTTTGTCCTGATAATATCTTAGATTACCATATTTTGCTTAAATTTTGGGACAGTAAAAAATAATTATTTTTTTTCATGTCCCAATACTTAGGTCTACAAAAAATAATAATTTTGTCAGCTGTCCCAAATCTTATGGTCAGACAAGACAAGCTGTCATACTGTTGGTCACTGACCGCTAACCAGTCGAATATTGCCGAGGTTAAAATATTGCTATGTCACTGATTTCAATAAACCTACGACCATTTGCAGGTTGGTCTATTTTTAGACAGATTGGAATTCCAGCGGTCAATTTGTGCACTTGGAGTTTAGGCCTAAAACTTCGCTTTTTCTCACTGTTTTCGTTGATGATTAACTTATCACTCATTTTTGTCTGCATCCTGGGATCACGATGAGGACTTTTATTTTGCGTTTGTAGATAAATTCGCAACATATTTTACCTGCTTACGTGCGGTGAACGACGTAAATTCCACTCCGACAAGTACCTGCTCGGCCCGTTCTCAAATTTGATTGGTTTGTCGATCTTTGATCAATAAACCTCGGTTTGACTAGAATACTGTACCTTGATTTCTATTTACAAACAACGAACCCGATTGACCGTGAAATACATGCGTGTCAACTCTGTGTCAACGTTGGATGTACATGTATTCGTTATGTATCTTGGATACAAGTTTATCACACCTGTTTTACACTTATATCGGATTTTTTTTGAATTGGTGTTTAAAATAGTCTGTCAGGTGATCATTTTTTTTTTTTTTTTTTTTTTGAATCGGGAAACTCCCACTGAAAGTGGGAGGGTTGGGAAGCATGCTTACATGTGTAGAAATGAAACTGCGCGAAATGAATGCTTGTAAACAAAGGGTATCAAACGTATTGAAAGATTTTTAAAAAAAAAAAGTCACAGTCCCAATTCTTTGGAACAAAAAAATACCGATCTTGCTTTGCAATTTTTAGTATGGCCCAAATCTTTGGGTCATGAAAGATAATTATATTCGTGTTTTATGATGGTGTCCCAATACTTTGGGTGTCCCTAAATTTAAGCAAAATACGGTAGTATGAAAATGGGTCATGTTGGATAAAAAACTAGGTCACTAGGTCAAATCTGGGAAAAACCTTTTGTACACACTAGAGGTTACATTTTCAGTTCAATATTCTTTAAACTTGGTCAGAATATTTTGTCTTGATGATATCTTGCATGAGTTTGAAAATGGGTCACATGGAATCAAAAACTAGGTCACCAGGTTTGACCTTGAAAGTTTGACAGAATGTTTGTCTGGATAATTTCTACATGTCAAGTAGGCCGCTGAGACAAATTCTAGAAAAAGCTTGTGTGCACTCTAGAGGCCATATTTGCAAGTCCAATACTAATGAGTGTTTGTCAGAATGTTTGTCTTAATATCTCTGAAGAGATTGGAAATGGGTCATGTACAGTTCCAAATTACTTTGTATTCATATGTATGCTTTCGTGATGTAAATATAGTTTATTAAGAAACATAACATAATATATATATCACATTCAGTGTAATATACCCATTATGAATTTTCTTATCTTATGCACATTTGATATCATATTTGTGTGACGTCATTTTTGACGTCATTTTGTATGTATTTCGTAGAAGTGAATGGGTTTTATGGATATTACCGCGGGTGCATCTATAAAGGTTTTGCGTCATCTGATCTATATTTCGAGAAATATCATTATGTGATAAAAAGAATCTGACATTTGTTGGCGTTTGAGATAAAATTTTATTAAACTTGTCAAGGAAAAATTTTGTTAAGCTCGCCAAAGGCTCGCTTAATAACATTTCCCTAGACTTGTTTAATAAAATCTTATCTCAAAAGACAACTCATATCAGATCCTATATATATTGTCGATGTTCAAAATGTTTATACAGAACTACAGATCTGCAGAAGAAATTGTACAGGAGGATGAAGATGATGTTGATGGACAGAAAAACACTGTAGAGGCTCTACAAAAGAAACTGGAGCAAACTGCCATTTTGTGTCAGTCTCTTCTAGGAGATCAACAGGCTGCTGGACAACTTGCCAGACAGTCAGCTTCAGGTGAACATGATTACCCTGTAAAACTGATAACTGCCACTGATATTGTAATTGACTAAAATGTCTGAATAATACTCTTGTATGTATTTAACCCTTAAAACACCAAATAAACAAAATGGATACTTCAGACAGGGAAAATGATTGCAAATACTGCAGTATCATGGCTGCTATAACTCTACACAGCAGATGGTACTTAGCCAAGATCAGGCTGAATGTCTTTGCAGTCTGTTCTAGATGTAAAATATCTTTAAAAGAAGCTAAAATTGTGAAAGACACAAGACTGATTCTTCACAGCAGGGTTCGGTTTTCAAGCAATTAGGTTCATAGTCATACAAATCAAATGTTAAAAATAAAAGTTTTCAATCTTGTAAGAGAGGGTACTTGAGGTTCATTCAAAGAGCCATATTCTTCTTAATCTTCACTGAAAGAAAAAAATGAAATTGTAGTACTCCTTAGACTTTTACTTATCAAGACAGTTACATCTGTTTGTGCAGGTTTTGGTAGTCACTCCCAGTTGATGCCAGATTTGCAGCAGCAATTACAACAACAACAGTTAATGATGAGCCTCAATCAGTGCTATCAACAGATCTCCTTACAGCAAATGGAGATGCAAAATATGCAGAGACAGTTACAGTCTTTCATGTATCAATTCTCTGAAAACGCCGAGTTTAATGACTCTGGAATGTCTGATTTACGGGTTAGATCCATGCCGTCCTTGTTCAGCCCTGTACTGTCTAGACCCTCACCAGGTTATCTTCCACCAGACCAGTTTTCCTTCAATTCTGTTCTGTCACCAGGTAACAATAGGCTTCTAAGGCGGGCAGGTAGTGGGGATATTGGGTCCCCTTATATGAGGACTGAGATAGGGGATTCAGGAGAACGTCAGAGAAACCTAAGTGGCAGAATGGGTAGACCAGCTAAACAGGAGAGCTACCTTACAAAATCAAAAAGAAAATCTCTGAGTCCACAACAAGATAGTCTCACAGCCGCTAAACAAAAACAAACAACTGCACAGTCTTTTGAAGAAGACATGGAAACCATGTTAAAGGAGGAAAGTGTTCCATCTTTGAAATTTGACCAGTATTTAGCTAGAAAGAAAAGGTAACAATGGATACTGAGTCTTTTATCTAAGCATCCACAACATGCCATGTATAGCTCATTACAATACAAGTATGACATACATCCGATCAGTGGAGGCAATTTTAACAGTGTTCAAAAAGGAAAAGAAATTCCTGTAACAAGCCTTTTTTTTTTTTTTACAAAATATTTTTTAAAAGCATTGAAAAAGGCATATTTCCTGTCTTTCAAATATATATTTTAGGTTTCTTGTACTAGATAGTGGCATGTCTAAAAATAGCATACATAGCAGTGGTTTCATGCAGTTGGTCAAAGCTATTAGCATACTCATTTCGTTTCAGAACTTTTTGAACGTCAAAGTCACCATAGTCTGATAGATTCAATTCAGTGACCTGGTTTTTGTACAGGTTGATGCAGTGTGCATCTTGACCCTTTCAGCTCCAAATAAACCCAATACAGATTTTCAGTCAAGAAATCACACCCAAGTAAATGAAGTTTCAAGGCTGCATTTGTCTATAGTGTTTCACCAAAGCGGACAGTATAGATTTGAGATCACAGTGCATATTTTGTGCAGTCTGATCTTGATCTACACTGGTGGCAAAGGCAAGTATTGTAGTAATAGACACCTCAAAGGTTAATACTGTGTCTTTGTTATGTGGAAGTCTTCTTAGCCAGTTACAGACATGTCACATGTTTTCATGACCCTGAAGAAGACCTGTATAAACTGTTCGAAAAATGCTAGTAGCCAGTACTATCCAATAAAAGAAGATTTTTTCTGCAGAAAGAACTCTGAAATCACAGTGAAATTAAATCATTTAGCACTTCAACCCTTACAGTGGTAAATAAATGAATTGGACATTGTCAGTTTTTTACATAAGATGCAGATCTTAAAGTGTCCAGAAAAGCAAATATTGGTTCATATCTTCATGGGTTGATAATTACTGAAGTAAATGCTATCATAAGTATGTGTACACACCTGCACTACATTTTCATTTACAGAGGATACATGGAGAAGTACAAACAACAAGATCACATACCAAAAAAGGAACCTGGTAGGTACCACATGTATATGGTTATTAGACATTTCACCCAAAAATGTGTAATTTAAGACATTTTTTTTTTATTTGAACACAAATTATATAAAAGAAAACCCCAGGTAGAAGTGAAAATGACTGTCCTGGATTGAATGGAAAACCCGTAGGAAACTATAACTATACAGGGTTCATTCTAGAAATCAAATCTATGGGGCCAATCGGCCCCCATATCAGAAAAAGTAGGGGCCATCAGAGAAATTTATTGGGCCAAGGGAAAACTACCCTAACAAATTAATTTTAATTTCTTCCTTGCAATCAAAAGTAAATTTTTGTTCCAATACTGCCCTAATTACCTTTTCCCTCTGAATGCCTCACGCATGTGCATGTGAGAAATTGTGTAAGCTTCAGCCAGCATATCGTTTTTGGGCTAAGAGCACAAAACACTGTATATTTTGTGTTTAGTTAGAGCCGTTTAATGACAACAGTGATACAATCTATGGTGTATTGGCCAAATTACAGACAAATTTCTTCCTCTCACTGCTTTTTGCACCCAGCACTGCTTTTGCACCCAGCAATGTCTTGTTTATCAGTTGCTGAGAAAATTTGATGGTCAGTGTTACCTTGACATTATTTCTTTGGTTATTTGAGCCCAAAAGTGTGCAAAATATCGGCTGAGACGTCTGCTGTATGATTGAAGTAACATGGTGATTTATCAGGTTTTCAGGTATGCCATTTCTGATTGGATGGTATGGATGACAGACCCACAGAAAACACAAATGCCAGCCCTTGTTACAATTCACTGGTCATATGTTGGTTGCATTTGGCAGCCAACATATATGGCTGCATATAGCAGCTAATATATAGTCTGAATTGGAGAACAAATTCTCGTTATCAATTCAACACCGTACGAAAAACGTGCGCCGGTTCGGCCCAATGTTAAGATTTCTGATGCGCCAAAGATGAAAAATGTGTGCTAATGGCGCAAGGGCGCGCTCTAGAATGAACCTTGACTATATATTACTTCTAACTTTTGATCCTGTTCAATCAGTGTTGTCAGTGTTTAGGGGTCCCATGTGTCTCAGTGGTAAATTGTAGGACTCAAAACCTCGAGTTCCCTAGTTTGAATCTGACTGGACACACTGAGTTTTTTGTGGGAATATCCATGAGGAAGACAGTTCTGAGCCCTAGCCTAGTGCTGGTGAAATCCAAGAAAAACATAATGAGCTGTCACTGTATTATAACTCAAATACTGTTGAAAGTGGCATAAAATATCATTCAGTCAATTAATGTCTGTGTTTACAAAAGCTGTGTACATGTCATATTTGTGTAATGAGACAATGAGTATTAACGGCAAAAAAAAGAAAATAGTCAAAAGTTGAGATTGTCAGACAGTGATTTCAAAATGTGGCAGTACATACTTTGTTTAATAATTCAGTAGGACTGCAATCAAACTGGGCTGGCAAATACATAAGCCAAGAAGACGACCCTACCTATAGACCAGGACTGAGTGCGGGTATTAGTGGAGCAGGATACCAAGAGGATGGACGAAGTGTTGCAAGCAGTATCCAGTCATCTCTCCCTCTGGCCCCACAGGCAGCATCTCAGAAAAAGGAAACAAGGTACTTGAAATTTTTCTGCAATAATGTTTTTCAAAATGAGGCTGGAATTGCCGAAATAATTATTGTTAGATGAAATATGGTAACAACATAGGATTTCAGAGAAAGTTAAGTTGTTGTATTAAGTATTTTTCTCTTTTAATACTTGACTGAAATTCATTTTGTCAGACTGACTTATGTACTTTTTTCTGTTTTTTTCTAAATTAATGTAAAACTTAAAGTTTACAATAGAATAAGAACAAAGGTTTTGCTCATTGCAGAGATACTGAGGATCCTACGGAGCTGTCTTTATTTGAGACTTTAAGAGAGACCATTTACTCTGAAGTAGCTACACTGATTTCCCAGAACGAAAACAGGCCCCACTATCTGATAGAGCTGTTCCGAGAGCTTCAACTTCTAACTAATGACTATCTCAAACAGCGAGTACTCTATGATATCAAAGATGTTGTGTCAAAATTTTTGTTGGAAGAGAATGCAGTGTCCGCAGTGAGTAGATAAATTAGATATATAGAGGATAATTAACTGGTGGTGTGTGATATTAAAAATCTGTCACTAGAATGGGGTGTGATGCGGTTGAAAAACGAGTCCGAAAGACGAGTTTTTTAACCGTATCAAACCCCATTTGTGTGACAGATTTTTAATATCACACACCACCAGTTGATTATTCTATTTATTATATTCCTAATTCTCCCTTTGTTTGCTAATAATTATCAAGAACGGGTATACATGTATATGACTTTTCTTTACGAACACATGATCCATTTTTGGCAGAAGCAGCTGACGCAACATGACGTAACGCTCGAGGGTATGTTACGTCATCTATCTCTCCATTTGAAGGCATGCATTGTTTTGCGCCTTTCCAATTTAAAATCAGCCACATGAAATTAGAAAAAGAAACAGTTAACCCTTTCCCACATGACAAGTTTAAGACTTTTCCAAATTAAAAATATCTCCAGATGACAAATACTAAATTGGTACGAAAGACCTTAGGTTTTCTGATAGGATAGAAAACATTATGGAAAAAGGAGAAAATGCTGGTTGATAGTATTTTCTCGTTTTTCCACAACAATTTCCAAGAGCTCTCTCCCACAAAAGCTATCTTCTTTTCTCGAAATGTTTTCAAAAGATTTCTCCCACAAGGTCAAGATTGTTTGGAAAGACTGTACCGAAAATCTTTTCACTGTGCTGTTGTTTTTTAAAGATATCTGAAGCAGAGACAGAAACATTAGACTGTGAGCAATATAGGAAAAAAAGTAGTTCCGGCAAACATTCTAAAACTATATCATCACTAGTGATGATAACATATCACTAGTGATGTTATTCACTGTGAAAAACTGGAAAAAAATACACTGAGAAATCCCAGTAATTCACTGATAGGAATATAATAAAATTCATTCCTTTTAGTTTCATTCATGAAATTTCAATGTAATTTATGCTTATTTATGTAGAACAGGCTCATAATAGAGTGTACGTATACAGCACAGTGAAGTCTGTGCAAGAAACGTTTAACTTTTTACCAAACCGGTGTTTTCACATCCCTATAGATTTTGCTTTGAAAAACATCATGGAAAAAGAAGAAAATGCCAATTACTAGTGTTTTCTCCTTTACCCATGATGTTTTCTACCCTTTCAAAGGCAAGTTGGCATCTGCAAGCATGTTCAACATAGACTAGTTTGAAATTTGGTGGCCTTGCAAAGGGTTAAGAAAGCATAACCTTTACATCACTCTACAGCAGTAATCAAGTGTCCTCATTCTCAGTCATAAGCAATGAAAAAGGATATTTTTTTAAAGAGAAATATTTCAGATGACAATTTATATTGCAACCCTTTACCACACAATCCCGACTTTTGACTACCCTAAGGAACAAGCCTTTTGAAAACATTATGGGAAAAGGAGAAAATGCTGGTAACCAGCATTTTCTCCTTTTCACACAATGTTTTCTATCCTTTCAAAAAGCAGTCTCATCATTTGAGCCATTATTAATTTCTCCTCTGCAAATACATTCTTTCTGGACAAATCTAAAGTTTGTTGCATGGTAAAAGGTTAAGGAAGAATTATGTAGACAGATCTACAAATTTATTGGCAGGCATTCAAAGAAATTACTACACATACCATGCAGTCAGATCAAGAATCTACACTGTCAACAGCTTGTTTCTAAAATGTGGCTTAAACTCTCTATATGATAAATGCAGCATAATGGTATTTTGGGACCTCTATCGAAATCAACTTATTTAGTGCTGGACTGATAAATATCTTGTTTGTACTTTTTTTACAGCCTCCCCCACCTTGGCTGAATCCAACTATAAGCAATATTACTGCTTCTGAGTTAACACCAAGTGAGAGTATAGTTACATCAGATGATGAAGAAGTAAAAGTAAGTTTCAAGATTATTTTGTTAATTAGTTTGTTTGTGGGTGTTGTTTTTATGCCTTTTCGTTTAGTGTTCAAGTCACATCTGTAACCTATTTTACTCTTAAGAATCAGAGAACAACATACATGTGACGCTAAATCAGGCTGCACCATCTAACTCTAGATCTATGATGTCCAAAAAGTATGGCCTGTATGGTACCACTTTTTTTTTGCAGTGCATTAACAAAGTGCCAAGAAACGTCCAGTATGAGCAACGAACAGAAAAGAGACTGAAAATGGTAGCATGGTGCAATGTTTTCTGTACATTTTCAGTCTGTTTCTTGTCCTTGGGTCATTTTGGAAGTTTCTTTGCTCTATTTTTTTAACGCAGTGCAAAAAAAGAGGTGGTGCTGCAGCTTACAGTCCGTGAAAAAAATGACTTTAGTTGTACTTGCCTCTATTTAAGGATTAAATCTCAGGCAAACAACAAATGTTTAGACTTAGCTAGTTACCAGCATTACTCTGTCTCGCTTGATATTTTCAAAAGCCCACTTCTTCATGGTCATTCCAACACAGGATTGTTTGGTGATAGGTTAAACAAGTACATGTACTGTAAAACATGAATTTACTTATGAGAATTACATGAGGGAAGTTCATGACTGACAAAATTGCAAATTTAGGTCTCTGTGAAAATACCCTGATTAATCTATTTTGAAACTTCTCTATATGCCTAGTAAATTGAACTGATGATGGGTTTCACTCACCATGTTTGCTGTGCCACTCACTTATTTTGTCTGACCTTTGGGTCATTTCCAGTCTTTCTTGCAGAATAAAGTGAAAGAGAAAGTTGCTGCAAATCTAGTTGCCAAAGAAAGACAGAAAATGTCTCAGTTATTGAGAAGTGGTTCATTAAAGGATGACAAATATGACTACCAAGAAGTAGCCGAGGCAACAAGCTCTGTATCTACTCCATCAAACTCCTTATGGGATTCACCCTTCAACAGAGATTCACTGGGAGAGACTGCCATACATCTGGATAAGGTAACATACATAATTGAGGTTTCTGTTGTTGTACTATCCCTTTACCACACAATCCCAACTTTTAACAACCCTTAGGCAGAAGGCTTTTGAAAACATTGTTGGAAAAGGAGAAAATGCTGGTAACCAGCATTTTCTCCTTTTCCCACAATGCTTTCTACCCTATCAAAGAGAGAAATCATCATTTTAGCAATGTTTAATGTTTTGTCTGCCGATGCTTTCAATTTGGTCCAGTCCAGAATTTTGTTGTTTGGTAGAGTTAAGACCTGGAAAGTCTGCAAAATATGTGCAGGATTTGGAATAGAAGCAAGCACATGGTTCGAGAGATAATGAAAGAGATAAGCACAAGAGTTTGCTTTACCTTATCTTATATTTCTTAACCAAAGGCAAAACCTTTAGGGAAAAAAATGTATAATGTGGTATTGCATTGTGTCTATTCATCATTTTTATATGTTGTGATGGAATCAGGGTCCGTATTCACCAACCATTTCAAAGAACAATCTTAGTCTTATTGCCCAAGTAACACAACTTCTGATTGGCTAAACCATTTGGTTTAGCCAATTAGAAGAGATGGTACTTTCTCATTTGAAAAATCTCAGAGAATTAGACTAAGATTGTTTTTCGGGATGGTTAGAGAATACGGACCCAGATTATCATTTTAACAGTATGTTAATGTACCTTTCTGTCCTCTTCTCCTCCTACAGTTTTCAGCTATTTTGGTTGAAATTTAATGGAAGACTACTAACTATTAGCTACTTTTTTTGCATTTCAGACTCTACAGAAAATGAGAGAGTATGAGAAGAAGTTGGCAGAGAGAGATGCTCGAGTCAAACAAGCCACAGAGAAAAAGTGTACAGAGACTAGGGAACCAATCATTAGTTCAGCTATGGATCAGGGTAGTGAAAGTTCCGTCACATCTGACACTGTGCCAGTAGGATACTTTCAATTTTTTTTATCTCTTACTCACCTACTTTAGCTAGCGTGTGACTCTCACTCAGGAAAGATTAAAGCTTACTTGTAAATTCTATAGCACTGTCTGATTTCATAGTCTATCAGTTTTCCTGATGACTTTAAAATATGTATGGGTCATACACAGAAGACGGACAAATGTAATGCGTCTAATTTTCATTCTCTATAGTATTCTGTCAGATTATGCAATATTTATGCAACAATTATTCATAGTTCCAAATTGTTCAAATAGTTAAGTGGTTATCAGAATACTATATTGCATATATATTGATTTTGTCTGTAATGCCCCACAGTAGTTAGAGACAAGCAAACTTTCAAGAAATCTACTCTTATTACTCCATGAGTAGGTAGAATATGCACTTTTCATTTTCAAAGAAATCAATTAAGAGAAAGTCAATGAGACAGTGAGGATTCAAGATCAGGCTGCACTTTTAGTATAGTCTGATCTTCACCTAGACTGTCCAAAGGATTGTTTAATGATGCTTTTATTCTAGGGCTGAAGAACTAATGTGTAATGCTGTACTTTTCAGTATCCAAGAATAGATACCCAACAGTTGGATCAACAAATCAAGTCCATCATGACTGAAGTTATACCAGTGTTAAAGGAGCACATGGATAACATTTGTTCACCACAACTACTTGCTTACATCAAAAGACTTGTTTTGTCCCTGACAAGGCAGTATGATAGTGGTGAAGAATTTGCCAGATTTTTCCACAGACAGTTAGGATCTATTTTGCAGGACAGCCTTGCAAAATATGAGGGAAGAAAGTAAGTTTTTAAGCTGTCCATTTTACAACTGGCTTGGCATTGTAGCCCCACAAAAGGCAAGGCCTTTAAAACTAATTGTTATTTCAACATCTATGGGAGTATAGATCCCCTGATCAATAGAATTGCACACAAATCAGTTTTACTTTGACCTCTCCTTTAATCTAGGTAGTTATTTTGCAAGAAAGATAAGATGGGTCCCTTAAGCGTATTTTAAGGACAATAGTAAACTTTTTTGGATGGGAGTCTATGGCTTTTCTTAAGGGTTTTTCAGGATGCAGATTTCCGCGTCCATATACGCCTAAATATTTGACGGTATGTACGTTTTTCAGCAGCACCCATCCCATGGATGCATAGAAGTTTATTCCAAATCTGCATAAAAAGTCTTGAATAAAACAAAAAATCTCTCCTTTATCGCAGTTTCTTTAGAAAATTTCTCTACTGCACTGTAGTGAATACAATGCAATCACAATTTTTTGGACATTAGGGTCATATTTGATTTGCTATCTATGATACTTCCTTTTAACTCAGAACACCTGTCTTTGATAAAGTGCATCGTCACAATTATCATACACTAAAGACAGGAAAAGCCTTTTTTTTTTTTTTTTTTTTTTTTAATGAATTAGAATTTTTAAAATTATTTTTCTTCGATTCTATGGTATTAGCGTCTAACCACACAACTGTTACGGCACACGATTTTAGAAAGTTATCCGGAAGAAAAGAAGTAGCAAATCAAGCCCAACCTGCATTTGTTTAGCATTTCTTCCAAGGACACAAAATTTGTTAGCAGATGCCGAAAAAACATGTCTGAATCTAATCTGACAATGTAATATTGGACTACTAAAAGTAGGGCTTGGACCCCTGATTTTTTCAAGGTTGCATTCAGTGGACTCCCAGTTTCCAAAAGGGCTGTAAAACCCTCCTTAACACTGCTTGAAACTTCAAAAAAGTTACTCTTTCATTATGGTAAAAATTTAATTATTGCTTTGCCTTTTTTCCTTCCACAATGGTCATGTAATGTGCCCACATGAACACTGTTTAAAAAATAAATACAAATACAACAACGTTTATATGGCGCAGAATTTATAAGACATATTCTTCTGCGCTTTACAATTATACAGAAGACCTATCTATAGTGACAACTTATTGATAGTGTTTGTTGAACAAAAATGTTTTAAGTCTCTTCTTGAATGTAGTTTCATTTTGTACATATTTACGTGGTAAAGAGTTCCACCACCTTGGACCAGCACATGAGACTGATCTATCAGCAAGGCGTGTCCTCTTTCTTGGTATGGCAAATAAATTGTCATCAGAGGATCTTGGTCTATAATGACCTTGAACTTGACGAAATAATGAATGAATGTATAAGGGGGGAGTTCCATTAACCACTCTGTATATTTGAACAAGGGCTTTGTATTCTATTCATGCACGAATTGGTAACCAGTGAAGGGACTATCATTTCACGCACTGAAAAAACATAATTAACACTTCTCCACACAATTGTGAATTCAAATGATCTTAAGGAAGATGGCTTTTGAATAAAATATTTTTGGAAAGAAAGAAAAGACAATTTCTCTAAAAGAATGCCTCATTTGATTTGTCTGGTAGATGTAATTAAAAGGAGCAGAAAAGTGAACATCAAATTTATGAGTGAAATGTTCTGATAAATTGTAAATTTTCATCAAATTTCTGAAGAATGAATTTAAGATGAATTTGCAAACATTGCTCTGCTCCAAGTGATAGCACCTCATGGCATACTACATTTTCTTGACTGAATTTATTTGTGTCCAGAAGACAATTTGTTAGCAGACGAAAATGTTTTCCATACCAGCAGATAAAAATTTCTGTAATTCTGTGATTTCGTGATTTTCGTGAGATTTGTTTCACTTTAAATGACTAACAATGCATGTTATAGGACAAGACTCCAATTCTCTTTCTTTTCAGGATGCGAGAATGTGGAGGGGACCTGCTTGTAGATATGTCTGAAGTTTTATTCAATGAGCTAGCTTTTTTTCGACTGATGAAAGACCTGGATGATCCTCTGATAGCAGAGAAAATGCAGAAGACACAGGTCTGGTCTGATTTTGAGGCAAGCATTGTCTTCACAGGCTTAACTTCCTTTCTGTTTGAAAAGGGCTTTTTAACCCTCGGAGTGCTGGAACCAACTTAAGTTATTTTTGCTCCTTGTAAATTCAGATCAGACTGCACAGAACATGTAGTCTGATCTTAGATCTATAATGTCTGCTACTTGGTTACATAAGCTAGTGCAAACAACCTCTGAAATAGCAGTATTTGGGCTGTTCTTCCCAATTGCAAAGATCCATTTCATGAATCATCAGTGCTTTAGGGGCTAGATGGTCTTAGTTTTATATTTAGGGTCATAGTGGTTTAAGGTACTCAGAAGCATAGAGTATTAAAAAGACTTGACAATGAGTGAGATAACTTGAATCAAACAGTTTATTCTCTTGCTAGAAATATTTGTTGGATTGTTGCTACTATCAGGCTTTACATCTATGAACTTGATAGTAAGTTCTCCAAAACTCTCAAGTTTTGGTATATCATATGGTCATATCAGCAAAGGTCCTGACTAATGATAGGGCTTAAATTATTTATAGCTTAGGATTAATTTTACTCTTTACCACACAACAAAAATGCAGACTTGTGAAAATTGAAAGCATTTGCAGACAACAATTTAATTGTGGCTTAACTGACGGAATTCACCTTTGAAAGGGTAAAAAACATTGTAGGCAAAGGTAAAAATTCTGGTCATCAGCATATGATTATCTTCTTTTATTACAATGTATTCAAAAGGCTCCTTTTTCAGAGACATTAAAACTTGGGATTGTGTGGTAAAGAGATAACTTTTGCTTGATTCTTGGGTTTAACCTTATTTTAAGGAGTCCAAAGAGTCAGATGATGAATCTGATAGCACAGAGTCTTCAACTGCTAATGCCAGTGACAACCAGGATCAAGATGAAACAAGGGCCACACAGACAGAGGAGGAGGATCTTGGAAAGGTAGTGCATTGCTAAATGAGGATGCAGTTTGCAAAGGTGTAACAGTTGTCATTCCTTTAAGAAGCTGTATGATAGTGTTATCATCTGATGTAGAGTAGGATCACATTGAATGGAACCTGCAGTGTGATTTTGGACCTATACTAATTGATAATCGTTTGGTGAGATAATCAGTCTAAAACAGCTGTGTAATTTTAATATTTGAGCTTCTGAGACCACAAGAAAATATAATGGGTATGATGTTATGATAAAAAAAATCTTTTACATGTAATACATGGAGGTAGGTTTCAATTTATTTTGCTGTGTGTTTATCAAATGTTCATTGAAGTGGAATCACCAAACAGCTTTTTTACTTTCAAGTTGTGATGCAATCAAATGGATGAATACCTAGATCTTTACCCACTACACTATGCTGCTAAGTTTAATCTGTGACCAATAAACTGATTTATATAAGGAAGATAATTGTTGTAGACTTTTCAAATATAAAGAAATCTAAGTTTAAAGTCTTATTCTTATTTTATACAGGGTGTGTATTGTTCCATGAAGTCTATAAAGTTAAGTAGGATCACAGAATTACAGAAATTTTTATCTGCTGGTATGGAAAACATTTTCGTAAATTATGGATAACTGGATATTCATGATGGGGGCTAGTGCATATGTGAAAATATTGTGGCAAAAAGAGAAATTGCGTTTTTTAAGCAATTTCTGATTTCAAAACAGTGTTGTCAGAAGTGATTGGCTGCATAACAGGAAAAAAGGTTGTGTCTGCAGGATGTAATGAATGAACTATTTTTTTTAATGAAGGCAAGAGATGATGCCCTAGCTAATGAGATAGAGGTGGGTGATACTGAAGATAAAGACGAGGACCCGGAATCTCCCATTAAAGGTGTTCAGATAGAACTGGCCCCAAGTGAAACAAAGCCATATACAAGGTAATGCACATGGTATCTCATATAACTTAGTCTTTTAGATAAAATCTTGTTGATCAACTTTACAAAATTTTTAGCTCCATGGGCCAAAGGCCAGCGAGCTATTGTCATGGCGTTGTGTCCGTCGTGCGTGCGTCCGTCCGTCCGTCCATCCATCCATTCATTCGTTCGTCCGTGCGTGCGTCCGTAAACTTTTTCTTTAAAAAACTTCTCCTCAGAAACTACTGACTGGATTTTTACCAAATTTCACAGGAATGTTCCTTTGGTGGTCCTCTTTCAAATTCCTTCAAATAATTGTGTTCCATGAAGAATTCTGGTTGCCATGGCAACCAAAGTAAAAAACCTTTAAAAATCTTCTCCTCCCAAACCGCTATTTGGATAACATTATTATTTTGCAGGAATGTTCCTTAGATACAGGTTTACAGAATTCCTTAAAAAAAAAAAGATCTGTTAAAAAACATGGCTTTTATGGGAGACTCATTTTCTTTTTATGGTATAAAGTAAAATCTTTGAAAAATTTCTTCTCTAAAACTATTCATTGGATTTCATTGTTGTTTTGCAGGTAAGTTCCTATGGTGGTTGTCTACCAAATTGTTTCTTCAGTGAGCTAAAATGCAGGATTGAATGATAATTGTTAAAAACTTCCTTTCGCCATTATAGAAATATCAGGCCTGTGGAGCGATACAGGCGCTCAAGCGCCTCTAGTTAATAAGTATCTCAAACATGCATGCGTTGAAAAAAAAGGTGTGAGAACTAGGGTAGTTCCGTGACAAATGGATGTTCTATCTCTACTCAGTCAATGATTCCTATAGAGTATTTTCCATGTTTTATGAATGCTTTTTGAGAAAAAATCTGAAAAAGAATGACTGTGTAGCTTTCAGAATTTTGGGGTTGACTTGATTAAAATCATTTGATAAGGCCTAACAAAAAAATATCCATGTTTAGGGTTTCAGTCTGAGATGCTGTAGGTAGGGTAGGTAGGGATTTTTTTTTTTTTTTTTTTTTCCAGAAACTTTTTACATGGACCATGTACAGATATCACACCCGACAGACTTTTTTTTTTTTTTTTTTTCAATTGTAGCGTAAAAAGTTTAGGGTCTTTAGCATTTTCTAGGTAGGGTAGGGAAACCCTAAACACAGGTAATTTTTTTTTAGGCCTAACAAATCTTGGTTTTATGCAAAGTTGCATGCTGAAATATCATGGAATAGTTTTAAAAAAACGAGAAATATAAAAATTACCTGGTAAACACAGTGTTATATAGAGGAGAGGTGTCAGTAATTTTGCAATGAAGGCTACACATGAAATTAAAACAATTCATTTAATCATAACTTAAGCAAACTTAAGTCATGGCAAGGTTTTGAAACTTTGGAAAATGTTATCTCCAGATGAACACAAGTATAAATAGAAGATAATCAGCTGGACTGGTTGTGTGTGATATTAAACATCTGTCACTAGAATGGGTTGTGATGCGGTAAAAAACAAGTCCGAAGGACGAGTTTTTTTACTGCATCAACCCCCATTCGAGTGACAGATTTTTAATATCACACACAACTAGTTGATTATCCTATTCATTATAATCCTAATTCACCCTTTTTTATTCTAATAATTATCAAGAATGGTACAATATGAGCAATGTAGGAAAAAAGTAGTTCTGGCAAACATTCTAAAACCATATCGTCACCAGTGATGATACCATAATTATCGTCACTGGTGGTGGTATTCACTGTGAAATCCCAGTAATTCATCTAGGAATATAATAAATTGAATTATTTTATATGCAGATGGACATGCTTATGTTAAAACAAGAACTTCTTACACAAGAACCGATATAAATTTTATTCCATCAGGATTGGTAGTGATGAGGATGACGAAAGTGCTGATGATGAATCTCAAAGTAATGAAGACCCCAGTGAAACAGCGGTCTCCATAAATGCAAGGAGAGTGAATAACACAGAGGAGAATGAAGAAGATGCCACAAGACAGGAAGTCACAAGACAAGATGGAGCAATTGAGTTCCAGCTTGAAAAGCAAGTGGAGGATAGACAGCCCAAGCACCAGCCACCTTCTACTGACCAAGCTAAAGATGCTGATCAAGGAGCCAGCAATGGAAAAGTAGATGATGATGATGGTTCCTACATGAATGGAGATGTGAGTCTCGTCTCATGCATTTACCTTGTTTTTAATTGTACCAAAAAAACATGTGTTTTTTTGACCATGAGGAACAAGAGTTTGAAAAGAAATTGTTTTGAAAAAAAAAATCGATGGTAACTAGCATAATTTAGCCCCAAAATGTTTTTTACTTCCCTTCCAAAGATAAACGCCATAATTTTAGTTACATTTGATTTGTCATCTGCAAGTGCTTTCAATAAAGATGTGTTTCAAATTTTGTCATTTGGTAAAGAGTTAAAGATAAACTGACAGATTTTGCATGTTTGCACTTCTTCAAATATTGACCTGATAACTGATGAGCTGAGAAAACCTCAGTTTCGTACAATTGTTCCTTATCCACAGAATCTTTGATTTACCCATTTCTGTACAAATATGACTTAATGCCTCTGGTTTTGACGGCTTTTCAAAGTAGCGGTTAGGGAGCAGTTGCTTGGTGCAATGGAATCTCATTGTCCCTGTTGATGGTTTCTTTTTTGTTAGATGTATCATAATTTTACATAGGCTTTGCGTAGTCAAAAAAATGAAATATATTTTAAAGAGTTTAGTGGACAAAATGATTGAATTAGCATTGCAAGTTCTCTTAAGCTTGAAATTGCAAGAACAACATACCAGATGCTACATATTTGAACTAAAGGGATTGTTCAATATATCAAAATGTAAGCAGACTAAACTTTTATAGACAACAGGTATTCCATATTTATGTAGCCCTAAACTACTGAGCACAATTTTAACTGTTTTTTTGGACTGCTATATTAAGATCATTTTGTACAGATGGTGAAGTCTGATCTTGGATCCTGTCTATCAACCTCTAATGAGTCCAAAAATGCAATATTAAGGTCTTCATTCCTGTCAGACCAAAATGTCAGTGGAATTTATTCAGTGTTCCAGAATCAGCTCCTCAACACAATTACACCTTTTTATCCTTTGTATCACAGATTTTGAATGGAGATATTGAAGTTATTACAATGGATGACTTGCCAGAATCTCTTACTGTTATGTCTCAGGTATTTATAAGTATTTCTCATGCAAAGTAAGATTTCTCTCAGGTATTTATAAGTATTTCTCATGCAAAGTAAGATTTTTGTATTTTGTAAATTTGTGTTCAGTCAGTTATTGCAGAAGAATATCTTTATAAGAATGTTTCTTGATAAAATGGTGGATGAGGATTGCAAAATGTTAAAGTATCTCCAGTAAGTCCATTATCTTTTCCATCTAGCAGATGATTTTCAAACACTTTTGCAACAGCAACCTCTGAATCATTGTTTAAAGTACAGAATTATGGAAAAGAAATAAATTCTTACATTTTTTCACAATAGTTTCACCATTGTTAATATTTCATCAAGGTTGGGCGGTCGAAACCAGGGGTGGTTTTAACCGGTAGGTAGACACTTAAACATACTTCAGACATTAATGGATCCCTAACCATTGTTTGGTTAATCAGTTACAGCCTTCTTCATGTGTACCTCTATATGCTTAAAGATTAATGACAGGTGAATTTCACATGTTTGCCTGTGGGTGACACTTTTTTCTGCAATTTTACATGAAAATTATATATTAGCTGCTTTTTGATGTTACCCTTGAACTTTTATGATCAAAGACATATGTTAAATAATCTATATTTTTAAAACCTGAGTGTATTTGTGGTGGGAGGGGGGAGGAGAAAGAGAGAGAGATGTAGAATTATAAACAATTATCTCACCTATAAGGAATGACGATAGATAAAAATTCTTTGGTTGAAAAGAACCTACCTGTATGTAAGTTCAAAAAAGAAAGTCAATCCAATCAACTTCTTCAGCTGACCAGCAATAATGTCTTTTGAATTATGATCATTTAAAAAAAGGACCTTATTGATAAAAACTGTGATACTGATGATAATATGTAATATACCTTCAGTACAGGATGTAGGAGGAGAGCTTTTAAGACTAATTTAGAAACAGGTTAGGTATGTAAGTCTGTGATTTAATCGACCCAATCAACCACTTCAATCGACCACTTTTGACCAGTATTGACCGGTTATAACTGCGACCACTTTTGACCAGTATTGACCGGTTATAACTGGTTAAAACCGCTGGCCCAGTCAATACTCATATTGACCGGCTTTTTGCCAACCTTGTATTTCATGATTGTTCCTTTTCAAGATTCTGTATTTCAGGAGAATCACAGTTGTAGTTGCCGAGCCCCGGTAGCTCAGTCGGTAGCGTGCAGGACTTGAGAACACGGGGTCCAGGGTTCGATCCCTGGCCACGACCCCTGGCTCGGCCAATTTCTTTCCGAGGATTGATGATAGTCACTGCGACAGAATTCATTTGTCTCCCACCACTGACCATTGTTTCGACGATGATTATGTGGGAAAGCAGCCAGTGGCTTGGAAAGAAAATTGTGTGGAGTACTGGTAAAAGAGACTCTAGGAAAGCATGGATAGGTGCACTGGCCGCCGCAATATAACTGTAATAATGTTGAAAACGGCGTTAAACACCATACAATCAATCAACAGTTGTAGTTGCTGAAAAGTTCATGAAATTCAGTTACATGTAATTGTGTTAAAGATTGTTTTAAACTGTGTTTAGTCATGATATGGTAGTAGTACATTTTTCCATGCTTCTTAGGTTCTTAACCAATGCTAGAGAGAAATGCCTTGCCCAAAGACATATCTGAAATTATCAGCTCCAGTAGGGATCAAACTTGATACATCTGATTAGAAATCACAGGCCTTAATCTAAAGGCTATATGAGGATCCCCGAAAGCTCTGATAAGATACAAACTATTTTTAACCCTTTACCACACAATCCAGAGTTTTAACATCTCTAAGGAAGAAGGCTTTTGAAAACTTTTTTGGGAGGAGGAGAAAATGCTGGTGACCAGCATTTTCTCCTTTTCCGACAATGTTTTCTACACTTCTAAAGAGAAATTTCTGTTTTTTTATTCGCCTTCAAATGCTATCAGTTTGGACCAGTCTAAAATTTTGTTGTTTGGTCAAGAGTTAATGATACCAAGCGCAGGAGATTCACAACGTTTTACAGTTTCTCTAGGCGTCATAATATAGAAATAGTGGTTCATTGCAAACAGATTTATGTTTCACTCTGTAACGCTGTATTACAGGAGGAATTACAACAGAAAGTGTCTCAAGAACAACAGAATAATTCTGGTCTAGAAGGAGTTATAAACACTGCTGAGTTAACAGAGGAGTTAGCAGGGGATCCACAGTATTTGAGGGAACCTGGTAAATGATTTTATTTCAGTAACTCGTAAATTAAAACCTCAATTGAAAAAAAAAATTATGTCTTTCAGTGTTGCCAAAAGGGAAAGATATCTGGGATATTGTCTCTCTGAATTAGAAAAATGTCCCATCATAATGCACGCAGGTGGAATTTTGTCCTTTCCACTATTTTGAGTAGTAGTCTTGAGTGCTTATGTCTCATCCATTCTGATAGTGTCTCTTTTTGTCCAAGTTTATGAGACAACTGTCCCCGCTTTGAGTAATCCTTGGCAAAATATCAGTCATAAGAAAATCAAAACAACTGTATACACAAGTATATATACATGTACAAGTGCCAGTGGTACAAGTGTTGAAAAACAGATGTTGGCAAGAAATGCATTGTTCAGGATACCAAAATGCAATAGTATGGTGTTACTTGTAGAATGTATTCAGACAAGATGTAAGCCATCTGATATTTAAAGGAAACACAGCTAAAATCCACATCCAAATACTACAATACAACCAAACAGCATTAATTTCATTTCTTCATTACTAAATATATGACGTCATTTGAATCAAGTGTACTAAAGCATGATTGTGAGAAAGTAAAGATTACGATTATTTTTTTTTGTGTGTTACAAATTTGGCATTTGTTGGTGATTGTAGAGAAACAAATTGTGAAATTTTCCTAGTTTAAGTAAATAGTTTTTACATTTAGAGATTGCATTGTGTTAAAATTGTAGGTGGTGTTCTTTGTTGTGAGGTAGAGCTTCAGGCTTGTAACCGTAAGGTCCAGAGTTGGATATCCAGGAGTGGGTGTCAAATTTGGGACTGTTCATTGGCCCACACCATTTGGTGCGGGTACTGGTGTAGTTTCCAGGAAACAGAAGAGAAAGGGATTAATATATGTCACAAGAACTTCTGTCTTAATCATTGTGAAATAAATAAGTTTGAACTAAAATCGTAACTAAAATCTCAGGAATTTTTGAGGTGTAACTATTGTGAAGATGACAATCTGTCATTGTACGGTCGGTCCAAGTGTTAGTCGCTGACAGAGAAATTAATTTCAAAACTAGGTTAAAACCTGTCAGGTAGCTATCTTTTGTTTACTTTTTGCCTGACTTTAAAATTCTTTTTTTACTGCCAGCGACATACACATGGCCCTATCACGATAACAGACTGTCATCTCCACAATATTTTCCATACTTTCAAGTGGTATGATTTGAATTTAAATGTATTATGACACCTGCTTTGATATTTTGGCCTCTACTGGGCCTTTAAGTTTTCAAAGCTGTTTACTGCAGGCGTAAAAATGTGGTATTTCTATGGTGCAGGATTATTTCCTTACAAAAACACCTTCTGAGCCTTTTCAGAAGAGTGTGGCAAAAGGAGAAAATACTGGTAACAAGTATTTTATTGCTTTCCCACAATATTTTGTTGTACCATTTCATATACAAAACCTATTACTTGAGCAATATTTGATTTGTTGTCTGCATATTCTTTCAATTTGGATGAATCTCGGCATTCAGTTGTGTTGTCTGATAAAGAGGTAAAAGCAAGCTGTTAGCAATACAAAATGTCGTATGTTATGATAATGGATTTATAGTTACCATATTTTTCTTTTTGTTTCAGATGAGTCCTCCATTTAGATTTCATCAGCAACTCTCTCAGCTGTAGTTAAGAACTTTGTTGATTGCCATTGTTATTTTTCACAGTTACAGATGTTTTAGTGAAATGCAAAGTACAGACAATACAAGTTGAAGAATATGAAAATTGTTATATCATTCACTGTTTGTTTTTATTTGCAGATTTTTTTTTAGTAACAAGAAAAAAAGATGTTTGGACTCAGTATTCATGGGTATTAGTGTATTGTACAAACCAGATATTCATGTAACATGTTTGGATGGATACTGTTTATGTTTTTCTGCCAATGGTCAAATGAGCCTGCAGCTTCAAGATCTGACTTTGTTTGCTCACATTTTTGTGCATAAAAGAGTGGCAGTTAATCCTTTAAGTGATCAAAGTTTTAGACTCATCCAGATTGAAAGCTTTTGCAGACAACAAGTGAAATATGGCAGAAGTAGTGGAGGTGTTGAAGTTAGTCTCATTGTGAAAATTTCCCATGAAACCTTTTAGTGTTTTCTTTCACTTTTCTCTGTTTCAAAATTGAATTTGAGAAAAGTGCTTGACAAAAAGGAGTCAAAAACATTTTTTCATTATCATTCTCTTTGGATTTTAAATTTGTGTCAGTGGTCATTTATATGTTGCTTGAATTGTAAAGGTTAAGCCTTTACCATGCATTCCTGAGCTTTAACAACTCCAAGGGAAGTGACTTTTGAAGTCATAGTGGGAAAAGGATTAAATGCTGGTAACCAGAATTTTACTCCTTTCTGTCAATGTTTTCTGCCCTTTCAAAGACAAATTTTGTCGTTTGAGAAATATTTAATTCGTCCTTTACAAATGCTTTCAATTTGGAGGAGTCTTAAATTTTGTTGTTTTGTTAAGAGTCTTTGTTTGTTACTCTGTATATCTTTCACATTGACCATTCCATTCATTTTCACCAACCTATATATACATGATGCTTTTTTGACTAAACACAATCAATTGAAGTAAATATCTCCCCTTTTTGTTTTAGAAGAAAAATGATTGGATAAAAATTTATAACTCTTTACCAAACAAGAAAATAATTGGAACAATCGAAATTGAAAGTATTTGCATACAATAAATGTAGCTCAGATGCAGGGATTTTTTTTTTTTTTAAGATGAAAAAAAACATTGTAGGAAAAAAAACATTCTCGTTACCAGCATATTCTCCTTTTCCCACATTGTTTTCAAAATGCTCTTTCCTCAGGATAATTAAAACCTGGGATTGTTTGGTAAAGAGTTAATGAGAAGCAGGCACTCAGTGATACAAGATGACAATGGCAACGTGAGCAAGCACTTTAGTCCAGCTTTGAAAATAAAGATGTATTTCTCATTTGGGTCAAGAATGTATTTGAAGTTGTGTCATCACTTTGTGGCTACCATAGCGTATGACTTGTAAGTTCAGCTAATGGTGTATGATATATTTATAAATTTTTTTTAATTTTTACCTCCACTGGCCGAAGGTCAGAGAGCTTATGTCATGGCCCTGTGACATTGTGCCTCCATCCATGGGTCCTTGCATGCATGCGTTTACTTTGAAATTTATTTCAAGTATCTTCTCCGAAACAACGCATCCAATTTTGATGAAACTTCACATAATTGATCCTGCCATGGTCCTCTTCAGAATTCTTCAAAGAGTTTAATTCCAGTAAAAACTCTGATTGTCATGGCAACAAAACTGAAAAATATTGAAAATCTTTAAAGATCTTCTTGTCTAAAACCATAAGGCCTATAGCTACCAATTTTGGTATGTAGCTTCATCTAATAGATCTCTACCAAATTCCTTCAAATTATAGCCCTGGGGTCAAAATTGGCCCCGCCCAGGGGGTCACAAGTTTTACATGTGCTTATATAGTGAAAACTTTTAAAAGTCTTCATGTTCCTAACCATAAAGCATAGGGCTACCATATTTGGCATGTAGCTTTATCTAATGAAGCTCTACTAAGCTTCTTCTAGTTATAGCCTGGGGTCAAATTCTGCTCTGCTTGCGGGGTTACAAGTTTTACATGAGCTTATAAAACTTAACACTTTTTGTTCCCAACTGAGAGGCCAAGGGCTACCAGATTTTGCATGTAGCTTGATCTAGTGGGCCTCTACCACGATTGTTCAAGTTATAGCTCTGTGGTCAGATCTGGCATTGCCCAGGCAGTCACAAGTTTTACATGGGCTTATGTAGTGAAAACTTTCAAAATTGTCTCGTATCTAACCATATGGTCTAGGCCTACCAAATTTTGCGTGTTTATTTATCTAGTGGACCTCTACCAAGATTGTTCAAATTGTAGCCCTTGGGTCAAAATTGGTTCCACCCCACAAATCACAAGTTTTATATAGAGGCTTATATAGGCACCAATTGATGGAATTTTCCAGGATTCAAGTAAATCAAGCTCTGTGATCAAAATTGGCCTCACCCTGAGGTCACAACTTTCACAAAGAGTTTTATAGAGAAAACTTTGAAACTCTTCTTGTTTAAACTACTTGACTTAGAATTATAATGTTTAGTATGTATCACTAGTACCGGTACTTATTGGCCAGTGTAGTGATATAGGGTCATCATGGCCCTCTTTTTTTCATTATCTTGCCCATTTAATTGAAACTCCACCTCTGCTTTTACAATAGAATCTGAAAAGAAGGCTTAATATTCTTAATATAGAAGTGAAATATTATCTTGTGGTAGTTAAATAGCCACATAACTCTTTACCAAAGTTGGGATTGTTTGCCAAAGTTGGGATTGTTTGTCAAGGGTTAATCATAAATCTATTATCAAGGTAGGTGTCTCCCAAACTTTAGATATCTTCCAAAGTGTAATGAAACACTAATTTCTGCTGTCTTTAAGATTGTATTCCAGGATATGGAACGAAAAACGTTGTAAAAGTAGAATTATTCTGATACAACAAATTAAAATTGTTTCAATAAATTTTTACCAGAGTCTTGTCTAATGCACAAAGATATCATGACTTGTTGACCAAAAGTACAGCCCTTAACCAAACAATCCCAAATTTTTTAACGACCCCAGGGAAAAATGCTTTCTCCCTCCCACAACGTTTTCTGCAAATACCATCATTTCTGTCACATCTGATGTGTCATCTGCACATACTTTAATTTGGGACAAATCTATAATTTACCATGTGGTAAAGCATTAAATTGAAAACAAGACTGCCTAACCTTCTTAGATCAGCTTTTTAGCTCACCTGAGCACGAAGTGCTCATGGTGATCTTTTGTCATCGTGCTGTGTTCGGCTTCTGTCGTCAACTTTTACCTTGTGTAAGCTCTAGAGGCCACATTTTCAGTCTGATACTCATGAAACTTGGTCAAAATGTTTGTCTTGATAATATCTCTGACGAGTTCGAAAATGGGTCAGGTCAGGTCAAAAACTAGGCCACTAGGTCAAATCTTAGAAAAACCTTGTGTACGCTCTAGAGGCCACATTTTCAGTCCAATGCTCTTGAAAGTTATTCAGAATGTTTGTCTTGATGATATCTCAAATGAGTTTGAAAATGGGTCAGGTCGGATCAAAAACTAGGTCACTAGGTCAAATTTTAAAAAAACCTTGGGTACGCTCTAGAGGCCACATTTTCAGTCCAATGATCTTGAAAGTTGGTCAGAATGTTTGTGCTGATGATATCTCGGACGAGTTCTAAAATGGGTCAGGTAGGATCAAAAACTAGGTCACTAGGTCAAATCTTAGAAAAACCTTGTGTACGCTCTAGAGGCCACATTTTCAGTCTGATACTTTTGAAAGTCAGTCAGAATGTTTGTCTTGATGATATCTAGGAAGAGTTTGAAAATGGGTCATGCAGGTCAAGAACTAGGTCTCTGAGTCAAATCATAGAAAAACCTAGTGTACGCCTTAGAGGTTTCATTTTCAGCCCAATACTCTTGTAACTTGGTCAGGATGTTTGTGTTGATGACATCTTGCATGAGTTGGAAAATGGTTCGTGTGGGGTCAAAAACTAGGTCACCAGATTTAATCTTTGAAAAGCCTTGTATACACTCTAGAGGCTACATTTTCAGTCCAGTATTCTTGAAGTTTGGTCAGAATGTTTGTCTTGATAATGTCTTAGACTAGAATGAAAATGGGTCATGTTGGATAAAAAAGTAGGTCACTAGGTCAAATCTCAGAAAAAACCTTCTGAACACCCTATAAGCCACATTTTCTCTCAAATACTTATGAATGGTGGTCAGAATGTGTGTCTGGATAATTTCTACGTTTGAAAATAGGCAATATTGAGGTTAAAAGTAGGCCACTGAGACATATTCTAGAAAAAGCTTGTGAACAATCCAGAGGCTATGTTTGTAAGTCCAGTACTAGTGAGTGTTTGTCAGAATGTTTGTCTCAATATATCGGAAGAGATTGGAAATGGGTCATGTTTGATCAAAAGGCTCAGGTGAGCGACTTCAGGGCCATCATGGCCCTCTTGTTTGGCTATAATCTTGATGCTTTTGCTAGAAGTGTGATTGAAGACAGGATAAAAAATGTACATACAATATTAGAGATACTATTTTATATATGTAGGATATAATTGAAAGTAGATCTGCGTAGTATAGATATAAATGTGTGTGTATAGTAGCAGAGCTGTGATTATATCATCAGTCGTCCATCTTTAAAATGTAACCCCAGTATCTCTCAACTTAGCATTGAACCAGTTTCATAGCGGTTTCTAAATTCAATATTGATGACGAAGAAGTCTATACAAGAACCTTGATTTTGGCATTTCTTTCGAAAACTTTTTTTTTTATACAATTTTTGTATCTTAAACTATCACCAGTATTCACTCAATGAGACTGGAGTTTTCATATGGCACATGTAATACAACTAATAATGCCGCTGTTACAGAGCTGTATAGGATATAACTTAGCTCTTTACCAAACACTTCCATGTTTTAAGGACCCTAATGAAGAATGCTTCTGAAAACATAATGGGAAAAGGAGAAAATGCTGGTAACCAGCATTTTCTGCTTTTTCAACAATTTTTTGTACTTTTTAAGAGACACACTGAAATCGTCATCTGCAGTTACTTTTATTGTGGATGAGTTTAAAAACATGGTCATCTGATAGAGAGAAAACAGTGCTGTATTGTGTGCAACACAACCTTGACTCATCACCACACAACAAAATGTTACCTTGTTCAAATTGAACCTATAATATGCATATGACGTAATAAATGTGGCTTAAATCAAGGTTAGTCTTTGATATTGTAGAAAACATTGGAGGGTAAGAAGAAAATGCTGATTACCAGAATTTTTTCCTTTTCCATAATGTTTTCCAAAGGCATTTCCTCGGGATTATTTAAACACAGGATTGTGTGGTAAAGTACTTAAGTTGTCCTTAGCACGAAGGAAGCGAGGAGTGCAGATACAAAGTAATGTGAAATTTTCTGGACAATGTTAGGAGGGAACAATTTTCACAGGTAGACTAGAATAGATGTTTGAGTTACTTAGCTAGGTTGTGATTCTGTAGTATACTGACCAAGATATATTATATGTCCTTCAAAAAATATTTTCCAAGATTTCTCACATAAATGATGGCAAACTTGGGAAAAAAGTCTTTTTTACATCAGTGAATCCAGTCAGTATTGTTTGTGTTGCGACATATTTTACCTAAGCTTTACTGCCCTGTAAATTAAAGGTGTTTTCAGTCAACATTTGGAAATGGAGAGTCAATGGTGATTTGGCATAGATTTTTAGCTCGGCTGTTTTCTTAGATAACGACAAGTTTATTGTCATAGCCCTGGCGTCGTCATGGTCATCATGCAAAAACTTTGACATTTTGTTATATCTCTGGTATTACTGAATATGTTTACTTCAGATTTGAACAAGTTGTCAAGTATCAATAGGACAACTCTTACAACAGGGGCAGGTAAACATCAAAGTATTTTTTACAAAGTTGTGCCCCTATTTTAACTTAGAATTTTCACTGAAAATCAAGCACTTGCAGCCCAGCATTGGCACCGCATGGGGTGCTCTTGTTATAAAAGTTTTGGACAATGTGAAATTTAGACCAAATTACACATTCCTTGTGATCCAATCTTTTATCTAAAATGTCAGCAAAATGTCTTACAGTTGCTAAAGCAGGCTAGTATGTTTGTTATGTTTTAGTTTAAGAGAACCTCTTGCAAGTGGATAGTTGTGTAAGTTTCTTCATCATTTATTCAAATATCATCTTCATTTTAATCATACAATGCCATGCTATCACTTATGTTTGGCCACACGTGTATTTGACCAATTAGCTTTTTATTCTGCTTTGACTTTACTTTATCTCATAAAGATGCATGACTGATGAAGGGTGATGAAAAAACTCTTCTATCCACGTATTTTTGTTCAATGTCTAAAATCAACCGATATTTCTCTTCTAGAAAAATACCTAAGTAATTGCAAATTTATGGTTCCTTTTGTTTATGGAGTTTCAGCTAAATCCAATATAGTTCAAAGATCGGACTGCATGTTTTGTGCAGTCTGATATTGATCCAAATTGGCCGCTAAGGCAACTAAAACTGTGAAAGGGGCTTTAAAGGTTAATAGTATTAGTCCAAATATACATTTTTAATTACGATTAAATGTGGACAAATTCTTGCAACTAGAACTAGACCTATGTGAGCAATAAACATGCTGCATTTTTTATTTAAATCTTTCAAAATAAAATTAATTATTATACCATTCCATTCTACTTTTAGTCGTTATATATACATTCAGGAAAAATAACTTCAAATGTTGACTGTTTAAAGTACATGTACTCTATTGACATTGAATGACTGTTCACCTATCTGAAATAAAACTCACTCCAGACAAACGAAATACTTTTTACTTCTGTTTCTGTCCAGGTTTAAGATATTAAACGATATGTACCATATAACTCTTTACTAGAGGACAAAATCTCACCCATCCGCATCTGACACACTTACAGATGATTAAGTGGCTCAAATATTGGGATTTGGGCTTCATAGGATAGGAAAAGTTGTGATGGAAAAGGTTTTTTTTTTTTCTCTTCTCACAATATTTTTAAAAGCCTTCTATCCCAGAGTCATCAGATCACAGGATTGTTTGGTAAAGAGTGAATCTTCAGAGTGCCAGGAGTTACCTTACCAATTAACCAAACGCCAGACGATAGATCGCTCCTCCCACTGAAGTCACGTGGTCCGCGAATCAAGATTTCGGGACAAACAACCTAGACACTAGGGCTTAGCTAGGAGATATATGAAACTTACCGGGAGATTTTTCTACCATAAAATAATTATTCTAGATAATATAAGCATAAGACCAAGAAAAGGCACTTGCGTCTTTTGCATTAGGTTTATCGAAGTTATAGACTGTGAAAATTGAAATAGAGCTTAGTTTATTTAGAAGTCAGTTGAAAAATGCAGTCTTACAACTCTTACATTTGATAATGTAATACATTAAACTCGTACTCCCTAAATATGTCCTAAAATCATTGATCTGCTAATACAATTCATCTGTTATCTGGACAAAAATAAGTTGTTTTTTTTTTCAAACTTCAAACCTTCCTTACACAGATTTTTCATTATTTAGTCTGAAACATGTTCCTCATTCATTTAACCAGAATCCCAAGCTTTAAACTTACCAAGCAATATATACATGTATTTAGCAGTGTAAAATGATTTCCCGATGTTTGATTTGACATTGGAAGATCTAGACAAAAACATATAATAGGTAACCGATTTTTTTTTTTAGTTCGAGAGAAAAAACCCGAGGAGAAGAATAAAAGGAATAAGAACATGAGCATACTCCTATGCATTCGCCTCTGTATAATATTCTCTAAGAGTAACAGAAAAAGATATTAAGTTGACTTAGACATTGAACATGTATAATCCAAATTCCAATCACTAATAATCAAAGACGGTCACGAGAGTAATTATATGACACGTTCTTGTAACTTTACAAGTAGGACAGTACTGAACGCCTGTGGCGTGGCATACCGATATCAAAGAAATACCGCATAAACCCTTGCTCCACTGTTTGCGTAAAAGTTGGCAACATGTGCAACAGATCTTGTCCTTAAAGGAAGACAGCTTGATTGGTTTCCCTTTCATTTTCGATAAATAAATAATAGTTTAAGGGAGATTAAATAAAAGATTGTAAACAGAGGGGGATAGATGGTATTACACAGGGTGGCATATCGTCTTACACGGGCTTTAAGTTTACATTGATAGAAAGATTAAAATACAGACCAATGAGAACAACGTTTTCAATGTTTTACTAATGCAGGAAGATGACATTTGTCTTTTATTTAAACAAACGTCTAAAATGTGATTTGGGAAGAAATTGAATTAAAAAGTATATAGAGTCTACTCGAACTCAAATAGAAAATAAGGGAAAAAAATAATGGAACTGGATGAAATCCAATCAGCAGTCTAAAATATGATCAACGAGTATAGATCTATTTTTCTTTTTTTTAAGTAAAGAAACAAACAGGTATTTATAGCTAAGATTGTCATTTTGGAAAATTTATTACAATACAAAAGCATGTTTACAAACATTATTCTTTATTTTTTATAATCAATTTAAGTTGTAATCTGCGTCAAGTCAAAAGTGGATCTAAGGATTAATGATGGATATCAATTTTAATGTAATTAATCAGATTTTTAAATCATATCTACTATATATTCATATATACTTCCAATTCCTAATGATGCAGAATGTCTAGGTTTGATAACGGCGCGACGGCTTCCGCTCAGAATGGGAAAAAATGCTGACTGCTGATTGGCTTATTGGTTTTTGATTGACAGCTCTGGCATTTGGTCAGTTACATATACTATAAAGTATTACTCTTCTTTCCTCCTAATACAGACTGTTTTACGAAAGCATTCATGGAAAAAGGAACGATTGCTCATACCAAGCAAATGATCTTTTTCCCACTGTTTTTCATACCATTCAAACAAGAGCTTCCAAAAGCAGGGCAATACATCATGTATGAAGCTATCACGGGCATGTCACCTTTAAACCCCCCCCCCCCCCCCCCCCCTATGGGCATGACCTAGGAGCCTAGCATCTGAAACCTCCGCATGTAATCTCATCAAGTTGCAAACATGAAATATTTTCAAATCAAACACTGGGTTCATAAGATATGGAGCAGACACAATTAAAAGCTTTCTCCTCACCTTGATCTTGATCTTAAAGACTGGAATCTGAAACATCTGCTCTAGATTTCATCTCAGAAAGGTGCACTTGAGTAAAATGGTTTTAAATTCAGACAAGGGGTTCAAGCAAAATCAAGTATATACTATCATTGTGACCTTGATATTGGAGTCCAGCTCTGAAACCTCTGCTCTGCACATCATTTCATTGATCAGACCAGGGGCTCAAGAGATACTGAGCAAAAGTGAAATTGCCAACACCTCTTGAGTCTTAGAGCAGATGATTCTCTGAAAAGATTTTGACTAAAGCTAAAATGTACAAGATTTTAGACATGTCAAAATTGAGAGCCATTCCAGTAATTCAGTTGGTATTGTTTAGCATCAAAAACAGGGGGTCGATGGTAGGGTTCCCAAGCACAGGCAGTTTCTTTCTGAGAATTTACGATAGTCGTTTTGACTTGGTTCATTCCTGTCTGCTGAAGATTGTTTCCACAATGGTTATGTGGGAAAGCAGCTAGCGGCTTGAGAAGAATGTTGTGCCAGGTACTTGTAAAAGAAACTCTAGGAAAGCATTGATGCATATGTATGTGCAGTGTGTGCTGCAATATAACTGAAATAATGTTGAAAACAGTACTAAACACAATGCAAACATATCAAATTTGAAAATATTTGCAGATTTCAAAATGCATGTAGCTGAAAGTATGACTGCTTTTGCCTCTGCATCAGACGTTTTTTTTTAAAACGCCATGGGAAAAAGCAGTCAGATGGTAGTGGCAGATGATATTGTATTTCATGTCCAAAATATCCATAAATAGTTGATAGATGGAAAAGACAAATTGTATACAAGTAAATTGTATTTTTATTTTCATTATCAGACAGAGACTAGCTTAAAGAGAGTACAAACAGCTTTCTATCCGGGAGTAGATTCCATCCTTTCTCTTTGGAAATATTTGACATGTTTTTGTAGAATGAGGAAAGTTTCCAAAGCACAAGTAACATTACAAGACATCTTTTGACGAATTAGCACACCTAACAACCTGTATTTCTATACATCATGAATAAATAGTTTCTATCATGTTTACTTCTCAACCAATCAAATGGCTATTCTTGGAATTTTTGGTAGAAATTTGAGCAATCCTCAGGAAAATTGGTGAATATAGACATGAACATATTTATCCCTTAATCAAATGACAAAACTTTGGACTTTGTCCAAGTTGATAGCATTTGCAGACAACTAGTAAATGTGACCCAGATTTCTCCATTTCCAACAATGCATTCAAAAGCCTTCTTCCTTAGGGTCATCAAAGCTTGGGATTGTGTGGTAGAGACTTTAAAAAACTTTTCTTAAGAAATGTGTGATTGCCAAGTATATAAACTTTTTTTAAGCGAAGTCTGATAGGAATGCTTGACTCTTGAGTTGTGCATACAAGAACGTTCAGATCTACTAGATAATTACTATAATTACTATGCTAACTTGTCAGTGAATCAAATACTACTAAGGCAGAGAAATAGACTGAAATCAAGATAAGATTTGATTACATTTATTTGAGTATCATATCTAGAACCTATAGAATGGAGAGCAAATTTGGATGTCCAGTTTGTTAAAAATACACTAACAATATAAATAATACAAATACTAGTTAATAACTTAAAAACTTTTCATTTGAAATCTCATTAACAGTTTTTATTTACTTTTTTCTATTCTTTTTTTAAAATAAATATAAATAAAATTCTCCCTAACTATGGTCCCTGCTCTAAAAGTTTTGTAAAGCTATATACAGTTGACACAAGAATTCTTCACTGTACTAGCATCTACAGGTCCCTATACATTTGTACATTTTCATCTCCATAGCATTTATTTGCTTATGATTTAACTATGAATAAGGTTTCTTTATCTATTTTCCTATCAATACTTTCTAAAAGAATGCAAACTTTACCACGAGGAAGAAGAACAGCATTTACACAAAAAGTAGGCAGACAGAAGAACAAATTAGGGCAGAACCACAGTTAACACACTGTCACAGACGTAGAAAGAAACTGCTTGTATAAAATAAGATATGGCAGGTTAGAAAACCAAATATCAGTGCATTCATGACATCCTTCAACGAACAACACAAATTCCTGATAGCTACCTTAATGATCAGATTACCAATTTTTTTACATCGGATTATTTCCATCCATGTGAATGTGAATGTTAAAAAGGAACATATTACCATGGACCGTACTCAGCTACCATTCCATTAATTCTTTACCAGACAACACAATTTTAGACATGTTCCATTTGAAAGTATTGGCAGACAACAACTTGAATGTAGTTCAAATGATAGAACTTGGTATTGAAAAGGTAAAAAACATTTTGGGGAAAGAAGAAAAAGCTCCATACCCGCATTTTCTCCTTTTCCCATAATGTTTTTGAAAGGATTC
Organism: Hippopus hippopus; assembly: GCA_946811185.2. Taxonomy (NCBI): domain Eukaryota; kingdom Metazoa; phylum Mollusca; class Bivalvia; order Cardiida; family Cardiidae; genus Hippopus; species Hippopus hippopus. The sequence continues at coordinate 36,456,851 of OX328100.1, forward strand.
TGCATCAGGATTTTTAACTCTGGCTTGTGTGGTAAAGAGTTAACTAATTTCTAGTTCTAAATTCTGAGATTAGTCAACGGACTGACCAAGACACAATCTTATTCTCAGCCAGAATGTCTCGGTCACTCAGACAGCTTATTTTGTAATTTAGAATTAGCAGAAAAAAAATGGAATGTTTCGTGAATACCCAACCTACATACATGGTAAATTTAATAAATGCTTCCATATCTTTTGTAAGATAGCATATTATGTCCTTTTTTCTCTTTTTCAGTCTGCCTTTTTCTGAACATAATCTTTGAAAAATGGCATTATGGAAAACCTTTAGAGCCTCTTATGTTTACTTACGACATGAGAACTCCTTAGCAACTTTTAGCTGCACTGTAAAGTCCAGTTCTTTTTATCTCCTTACCATACAACAAAATTTTAGACTTGTCCATATTGAAATCATTTGTAGAAGACAAGCTAAACCTTGCTAAAAAGATAGGAATGTCTCTTTTAGGGTAGAAAACACTGCAGGAAAAGGAGAAAATGCTTGTTACCAGCAGTTTCTCCTCTACCAACAATGTTTTCAAACACCATCATCTTCAGGATCATCAGAACTCTGTTTGGTAAACGTTCAAACTATCTGCTAAAAATCTGATAAACATAAGTAGCTAAAACACAATCAGGAGGACAGCTAAAATCCTATTCACAGTAGTATTTAGTTCACTACAAGGCTTGCTTGTTAAACAACTGTTGTGAGTCTTGCAGTAAATGTTCTAAAACTTGGGGGACTTTTCCTAACCGAGATTTCACATTTTCTGGCAAAATGTCTGTTCGCTGGTATCGATTCAGTTTTCCACTATGGTCAATGTACTTAATTGTTGTTGTAGTTGATTTAATTCCCAGCTGTGTGCCATCAAAAAACTTCACCCAGATTTCACCATTTGCATGCTGAAATTGAAATGATAAAACAATGTATTGACTACTTGCACTAAGATTAAAGCCTAGACCTTACAGAAACAAACACATGTAAGAAAAAGCATTCTGGGAAAGGGAACAATCACTTGTGCACTGTGCACAAAACACGAGAGCAAAGCAGCAACTGTTTTTTACAAGATAACTGCTCACTTTGCCTCAATTTTTAAAATTTCCAACCAAAAGTAAAGCCTAAAGATTACATTCTTACAGTTCTTTTCATTAAAAAAAATATCACTGTATTGGACAGGCAAGATTCAAGATCAGACTAAGACTGTATATTATATGCACTCTAAACATTCTGCAGATTCTAAAGAGGGGAGAAACTGAGTCACACTTAGCAGCCTAAGGGTTATGAGAGAAAGAAGTTATGTTTTCCACCGTATCTTTAATAAATAAAACCTGGTTGTTGAAAAAAAAAACTTGCAGAAATATTATTTTTAACAAATATAATCAAAGCAAGGTTATGCATAAAGCAAACAAGAGAATTTTTTTTTTAAAATGTTCTTTAACTTTTTACCAAACAACAAAATTTTTGACAGGACCAAATTGAAAGCATTCACAGACGACGAATTAGATGTAGCTGAAATGATGATTTATGTCTTTGATAGGGTAGAAAACATTTTGGGAAAAGGACAAAATGCTGATTACCAGCATTTTCTCCTTTTCCCATAATGTTTTCAAAAGCCTTCTCTTTCAGGGTCTTTAAAAGTCGGGATTGTGTGGTAAAAGATAAGCCAAACAGAGAACACATTTAATGCGTCCAAATCTGAAGTCAGCTGTAAAGTCTATGACTCCTAACTCTCATATTAAAAGACAGAAGCTGCCGAGATTGGCAGAATATCCTTTATGAAAATGTCCATGTTACACGATATTAACCGATGAGTTTGGGGTCGTAGACCTTAAGCACTTAAATAATCAACATTCCCAAGACTTTTTTCTTGTCCTCTTTGGAATAAATCTACCTACACTGTATCACATTTGCTCATGTAAAATTGGCACTTTAATCACTTAAACCACATATTGAAGCAAGATTCACATTTCCTATTAAGAAATTCAGTTGTTTAGTTGTATCTATGTATAGCAAGTGAACACTAACCTGTGAGGCCCAGCCTATGTCTTTAACCAAAACTTGTCGAAGTACATCTTTAGGACCCATTTTCCTTAACTGACTCCCTGTTGGAGATGTACTAACAGGAAGACAGCTTTGTGTACTAGACTGTGCCCTCAATGTATGGTCAGCTATGTTCTCAGTTGACTTGGTTTTCTCCACACAGTCTGTGACTGTACTTACAACCGTTCCATCAAAAGAGGTCATCTAAAATGGTAAACATAATGTTCTATATATAGAAATAAAAGTACTTGAGTACCATCATGACTGTCATTCTTGCACTCCTGCTTATTTTTTTTTCTTCCCCTTGTCTTACAGCAAACCACATTTGAAAACATTGTGGCAAAGGATAAATTGCTTGTAACAAGCAATTTCTCTTTTTGCCACAATGTCTTCATATCTATTTAAATATCCATCCTAAATTCATGTCAGGTATCTGTATTCAACAACTAAGTACGTTTTCAAAGAAAGTTGTCTAAAGATTTTCATTTCAAAATTTAGAACTGAATATGAATATGCATGAGCCTACATTATTACATAACTGCAAGCAGAAAAATATTTTTCTTCTATTTAAAATAATGAAATCTTCCGAAGGACTTACAGTTGGTGGCTTATTGCTATCAGTTGATCTATTACTTGTATTGTGTTCATCACTAGCTGTACCAATACTTGCAGTACTGAATTTTCCAGAGTCATTGAGATTTGCAGCGTTAGGCCGTCGACCAATGATGATAGGAAAAAGTTCCTCTTTCAAGGAACATCTGTCCTGAACTGCTGTTACAACACTCTCTAGATCTAAACATTGCTGGCGACACTGAAATCAATGAAATACAGTATTGGCACCTTGATATGGAATGACATCCATTCTTTATTTCATAGTTCGTAGTGTAACATAATTCTTTTGCAGGCTTTCACAGTAAAACATGTAATAAGAAAAAAATGGACATACAAAACTACTGTTTACAAACTGTTGCATACAATTCATAACTGGAACTACTGGCTGAAATCAATATGCAAATGCAAAGTTCTTAAATTGCTCATTCAAGCAAGAAGAATTTCTTTGTCACTTTTTTCTCAATAGAGAGAAAAAAAATACTAGAATTAATAATAACCATTTACAACATATATGAACACTAAAGAAACATTAATCATTTCTGTACATATATATTACATTTACTTTTTCATCATTGCTCTTCCATTTGTAATTCTTAACAAATTATATGATCTCACTAGGACCTGAATTATCTGTTACTTTCAAAAGTAAAAAAAATAATGTATAGTAAATGATCAATAATAACAACATCCTAAAATAAAATTGCAGCAGCCAAGTACGGAAGAAATCTATGTAAAAAAGGAACACTTAACCATGAGTTAACCCTTTACCACACAATCCCCACTTTTAGCTACCTTGAGAAAAAAGCTTTTGAAAACATAGTGGAAAAAGGAGAAAACGATGGTAACCAGCACTTATTCCTTTTCTCACAATGTTTTCTACCCTTTCTAAAACAAATTTCGATTTTTGTGTTATATTTATTTTGTTGTCTGCAAATGTTTTCAATTTGGACAAGTCTAATTTTTTTTTGCTTTTTTAGTTAAGAGTTAACACAAGATTGTACAAGTAAAACATTGCAGCAAAGTTATCTGCTGCAAAAAGAAAAAAAAAGTCATTAACATGTAAATTACATGCAAAAATATATATACCTGTTTCACATACTCCAACAGTTTTTGTGTTTCTTGTGTAAGCCTTTGTTCCATGTCAGGAGACTCTAACACCAGTGAAGTACCCGTCCTCTCTATAATCCTCATACCCCTACTACTGGCAGTGAATTTAGCACCTGCAAAACAAGTTATTACACACTAAGTAATGCAGATACATGTATAAAACTAAAAATATTAAAATCTATATATAGACTCCTGACAACAGCATGCTTTCGCTTCTTTCATTTTTTTATTTATTAAACGCTTCACTGAATATGATATTGCATTTCAAATTAATTAGTCAGCAATGTCCAACACAATTATCACAGTATTAAGCAGTCAGCTGTTGCTGGCCTTAAGATTAAGATATAACATGAGACAATGCGAGGTGAACTTAACTTCATGTTTGCTTCTTAACATAACAATGGCCCTTAAAATAATAAACCTTTTGAGTGCTAGATAAATCAAATTAGCAATTCACTTAACCAAAACATTTCAAGTTGAAGTCTTTTCTTTTTCACCAGAATATGGAATATTGTCAGCATATCTTGTGCAGTCTGATCTTAATTTACAGAGAGAAAAGCCTGCGAGCTCCTATACATTCTGAGGACTAACTACGTGTAAATAATATGATAGGCAAAAAAACAGTGTATATGTACATCAAACACCAGCAGGGATAGAAAACAGTGCATCAATAGATAAGAGGTAAAGATACAGGCCATTAGATTTTATTAGGCCAAAATTTTATTTGATCAATGTTTGTTGAAAGCTTTTGTCTCAACAGATTATTACACACACACACATGCATGCCTGCATGCTTGTGTGTGTGTTAAACTATTTCAATTTTAACCTTTAGGCTGCTAAGCGCGACTCATTGGCCTTTTGCGGACAGTGTAGACCAAGATCAGACTGCACAGCACGTGCAGTCTGATATTGGATCTACACTGTCCGATCAGACATATTTTCCCCCCCAAACTTACCTCTGAAATAGGAAAATTTGGGTTTTTACTATCGGCATTTTAAGTTTCATTTCACTTATATAGCAAGATAAGGGTTAAATTTCAAGACTAGCCATCTGATTGACTGAGAGGTTCTGTCTCAGCCAATCAGATTACTAGTCTAGGATTTTATAATTAGAATTGAACGAAAATGGTAGAAGAATTTTGGCCCAAGGAACAGAAAGGACCAAACTTGAAGGAAAATTGTTAACACTTTTAAGCAGATCTACTCTAAGTAAAGACAATTACACCTGCTTTCTTCTTGTCTCACATGGGAAAGAGCTGAAATATCAATGTCTAAGAAAAAAAAATTGAGAAACCTCAGCATGCAATCAGAAAGAAAAAGGGAAATCTAATACAGGTGAAAAAAAAAACAGGATCACTCCAATGAAGGTGCAGAAATGATAAGAATGGATAGACAGTGGGTAGGATAAATATCTATATACATCTGAAGGTTCAACACGCACTGTGCAAACACATGTACAATGTTAAAACATACCCATATATGTATTACAGGCTACAAATACAAGTGACTGGATAATTTATCAGCAGTGTGCAAAAGTGCTGATTAACATAACAAGAGGGCCAAGATGGCCCTGGATCGCTCACCTGAATTTTTGAGAGAATTTTTGAAGTATTGAAATTTTGGAAACAAAATCATTATTTTGCCAAGCAATTTTGAAAAGGTCACCTGCAAAAATCATTTCAAAATCTGTCACCACCCCTACAATCATCACCACAGCCATGTTTTTGACGAATCAGAATTCTGCAAATAAATTTTGGGATAGGTCACCCAAGGACCATTTCTTGAACAAGAGCACTTGCCCGATAGTGGCTAAAAATATTAAGTCGAACAAGAGCACCACATGCGGGTGCCAACGATTGGCTGTTGGGTGCTGGATAGTAAGTTAAAATTCTGAATCGAAAAAGGGGCATAATTTGGACAAAATGGTTTTAGAGTTATCTGCCCTTGTTGTATGGGTTGCTCTTTTACATATCAGCATTTCTCACCAGTGCACTCACTTACCTGGTATAGGTTGACGTCTACAATAGCCCTTTTCATCAAAATACCTATACAGTCTTTTGATGAAAATAAAAGGTCACCAAAGGATCGTTTCTGTGAAATTATTTCAAAATCTGACCAGTGGTTTCAGAAAAGAAGAATTTCTTCATGTCCGTATAGTGCAAATAGCCCCCCACCACCACAGCCATGTTTCTTGACGGATCAAAAGAAGAAGAATTTCAAAGAATTTCTTTAAGTCCATACAGTGCAAAGAGCTCCCCCCCCCCCACCAAGGCCATGTTTTTCGACGGACCAAAATTTCGCGAACAATTTTTAAAAAAGGGTCACCCAAGGAACATTTCTGCGAAATTATTTCAAAATCTGACCAGCGGTTTCAGAGGAGAAGATTTTTAAAGAATTTCTTAGAAAATTCCATTTGGTTGCCATGGCAACCACAGTTTTTGATGGAATCAAATTCTGTGAACAATTTTTAAAGAGGACCTCCTAAGGAACATTTCAGCCAAGTTTGGTCCAAATTGGCCCAGCAGTTTAGGAGGAGAAGATATTTAAAGAATTGTTGACGCCGAACGAAGGACGCCGCACGACGGACAACACACACAACATGATCCTAAGAGCTCCCCTTGAGCACATTGTGCTCAGGTGAGCTAAAAAGAAGGAATATTCTGCAGTAATTTTCATGAAATATATATGTAAACCATAAAGTGCTGAATACATGACAATTTTCAGTCTGATTGGAGAACAGATCTAATAACTGCAATTATAAGGCTATTTTAGCCATAATATCACCTACTTTGAATAGATAGTGTAGATCCAAAATCAGGCTGCAAGCTATGTGAATTCCAATCTTGATCTACACTGTACACAAACTGACTTAAAGTTCCCCATCTACTCATTTTAGCTGAATGTAGAATTTATGTGTTTTAATCAATAAATTAGCAATATCTTTAGCCCCAAAGAATGAAAAAAAGTTTCAGATTTATTATTTGAAATGAATCTGGGTCGGGAGAAAATCACACCAGTTTAAAATTGTAAACAATGGGGGAGCATATCACTAGAGTCATTTACATACCCCCCAATCTACTTGTTTCTACGGGACATGATGCACTCAACTATTTGTAGGATCATGTCTTTTCCCTTTTTTCAGCACTCCAAAAATGCTAAATATTAAAGTGCACATTCAAAATTTACATTTCTACTGTCTTTAAAATCATTCCACTGCACTCTCAATATAAAAATCTGACATTCTCGAGTAAGTTGCTGTTGGGTTCTCAGATAGTTGCGACAATAGACCTGTGTAGTGTATCTCTGCTCCACTTTCTTGCCAGCTACATAAATATGCAACGCTAAGGTTGTACACTGTCACATGACAAGCACCATGCAGTATCCTCGATTGAACGAGTGGATAGGAACCAGGTCCAAAACTACATTTTTTATCTGTCATAATCTATGCAATCTCACAACCGCCAGGTGTAATATTTGTCATGAAGCCACAAGAATGACTATGGTTTGATAAAATATTGACGAAATTTGGTTATATTTGGCTTAAAATGAGTAAATGGGTATCTTTAAAGTCACCACTGAATTTTTTTGCAACATCATGGATTTACCCATTCCATCAATATTTTCCCATATACTGTATTGGAATGTTGATTCCAGGGATTTTTTTTTTTTTTTTTGGAACGATCTTAAAAAACACATGTGATGATACAACCATGTATCAAGCATATTTTCTAAATAGCTTCTTCAGCAGCTTCTCAATTTCTCCTGCATTTTTTATCGCTTTTAAATCTAACAGAATGAAGTCATTACTTGTCAATTTTTTTTTTTCAGTTATGTAAACCTGCATTCCGGTATTTTGATACTAAATGCCTGGAACTTTTTTAGCATTAACCCTTAAATTACTTCATGAACTAATGGGAGGAAACACTCCAATAGCTATTATATTTCCTAATGGTGCAGTGCATCACAAATCATGGGCATCAACAAACTCGGAACATCTTGACTCCAAGACTTTTGTCTTGTGAACCCACTGTACACGTGTTTGCTTCATTACTGAACCCAAGACCACTTCAAGGTCACTTCATAACAATTTTTCACTGTGATTCACTTACTCCAGTCAAATAGGCTTAGATCGTCATTTCGAGCATCAACATTTTTATTCTGGGTATCTGTGGTCAGAAATTTACTATATCATGATAGATACAGTTTTTTTGTTTGTCCAGTAATATCAGTTTTCACTTAATAAATGTAACAGTAAATTAATAAGACATCATTTATGACATACTTTTAGCCAAACTCTGTTTCCATGATGTTGATCCTTTTTTTTTTGGTATGCACTACTCATGTACATGTGATACAAATAAATACAAAGTTCCCATCTTTCAAAGTTGACGAGGTGATTGCTATTTTTGCCTTTGTTCACATATCACTCATCCTATACAGGTCATCTGTTCAGTAAGACATGCTATCACGTTAAAGATAAAATGCTTATTGCTAAAATATAGATCATTGCTTTCATTTTTGGATAATTTGACTAAAGAAAAAAAAAATATTTATGATCCAAAGACACATTATCAATGGGCACAAAAAACAAGTTTCTGTGAAGATTTCAACAAATAATACCATTCATGTGTACATAACCTCCATTGCCTGAAGCTCTCACTTTTTAAATGCATGTAACTGTATACAGTTTCACATCAATACATACCATCATAAAAAACAGCTTCAAAGTCTGCATCAGGTCCATTTTCCATCAACATACATTTACAGTGCTGTGTATATAATGTAAGTTTTGGCGTCTTCGATCTGACAAGTTTCACAAACCTGAAAAAAAGAAATTTGAATTAAAACAAAAAAATCATAAGCACCCCTTCGTTTACCCATTCTACCATCTCTGCCATCGAAATTTCTGAATCCTGTTATAAAAATGTGATAAGAAGAAGAAAATACACATAAAGATTTCCATATTCCTGAAAAGAATCCTTAAGAATTATCATGTTTTGTATAAAATTGACAACCTACTGTCTTGCCGGTAGTACCATGTTCCATATACAGTTGGTAACCTAATATCTTTAGGAAGTATCATGTTCTGAATCAGATTAACAACCTTATATCTTGTTGGTATTATCATATTCTGTATAAAATTGACAACCTAATACATGTATCTTGTTGGTATTACATGTATCATATTATATATATACAATTGGAGCCATAATATCTTTAGGAATTACAATTATTGATGTAATATCTTTAGGGATTATAATGTTCTTTATGAAATTAACAATTCAGTATCCTTTGAAAATTATCATGTACTAAATAAAAATGACAACCAAATAAATGTGCATGTATCTTGTTTATGTTATCATGTTCAATTGGTAACATATAATTAGTATCTTTAGAAATTATCATTTTCTATATCAAACTGATAATTAAGTATCTTGTTGAAATTATCATATACTGTATAAAATTAGCCAATATAGCATCTTGATCAAATATACATGTAAATAAGTAAAAATTCACAAAGCACTCTACAAGAATAGAAATTCACTTTTCATGCACTTTTTTCTTTCGGCAGTATAGATATATATAACAAGTACATGTATTCCACTGTGGTTTGTGGAAAATAAAACAGTTTCATGGATAGGAAACTTAAATTCACCAGTCCAACAAATCACTGAACTACCAAAATACCATGAAACACTGATATACCTCTTTGGTTTTTACTTCAGATAACTGGTATAACTGTGCAGGATTTTTCTTTTTTACAGAAAACATGCTTAATCAAAGTATCAATCATTTTTGAGAAGAATGATGTTGTTAATATACAATGATCATGGATTTACGTGATTCCACCGTAACACTCACATGTATGGTCTATTACATACCAAAATATCTGTCCTTGATTATGACAATCTAGACTAAAGAATCATCAGTATGACCTTATCACTTATATTCATTATTTCTTTGATTAATAAGCACACACACAAAAGAGAGTGCTTCATTTGGGAACAAAGTAGACCCAAATCAGAAATTGCAGGTAGGTCTCTAAACCATCGAAATGCATATGTTGTGATACATTAACTCTTTACAACATGACAAAATTTTAGTCTTGTCCAAATTGAAAGTATTTGAAGACGACAAAATAAATGTGACTCAAAAATTGAAACTTGACTTTAGAAGAGTAGAAAACATTGTGGGAAAAGGAGAAAATGCTGGTTACCAGCATTTTCTCCTTTTCCCACAATGTTTTCAGAAGGCATCTTCCTCTGGGTCGTTAAAACCAGGGATTGTTTGGTAAAGGGTTAATATGTAGTGATCATAATTAAAAGTGTTCCACTGACATAAACCAACTTGTTTGATGTGTAAGCTTGTCATTGTTATTTTTGAATTGATATGATTATTATTCATAACCTAATCAGCAGAATTATAATTGTCTTATCAATTTATGCCTGGTAATGTGTTAACCACAGTCAAAATGGCTGCCGGTTTTCTGATTTGGTGACCTTTTCATATTCCCGATATAAAAAGGAAAATTATTTTCTAGCATCCTTATGGATACAGATCAGACACATCAACCTTGGGTGAAAAATACTGTAGTGAGACTGCAGAGGATGGATCTTTGAATCAACAAATTATACTACATCGAGCGGGTATTTTGGTGGACATTTACAGTAGGGGTAGGCTATTCAAGTGCACACTCTTTACAGCAGACCTCAATGGCATATTGTTATTTTGTCATTAAGTTTTAAACTAACCCTCCTTCATCAATATTATTATAACTTATGTTAAAAAACACAACTTCAGTTATCTGAACTCAAACAGAAAATGGAGTATTCCATTGTTTTGTCAGGCCCAATGTTAACTTAATATCTAAAAGTAACTGAGATCTGGGTCTGTACTCACAGCATTTCTAAACATTGTCTTGACTCTACAATCTAAGATAAGCCATCTGATGGACTGAGACTTTCTAGCCAATCAGATGGCTAGCCATAAATTCAGAAGACTAAACTTTCTAATACTTTGTGAATACACCCCTGATTACTTAACATACATCTTACTGCACTTACCTAGAGGCATACTGGTATTTTTTCCAATATTTTTCTGGAAGGTTATTGTATGTAAAGGACTTTAAAGGCACACTTGGCAGTGAAACAGGATGATCTTCGATGGGAACTCCTTTACCATTATTAGGTTGATGTACGTTTACCTGCAATTTGACAACAATCTCATTCAATATAACCCTTTACCTTGCAATGCCACTTTTTACATTCTTACAGTAGTTACATTTTGAAAACATGGCTAGAGCCATTGCTTGGAACAACTAACTTTGTTGGAAAATTGGGCAGTTTTCCTTTTCAGTAATCATGCTGAAATAATATCTGATGGAAGTTCTTTCCTTTACATGTTTATGGCTCTGTCCCCTAGTTTCAAAAACAAAAACAAAAAATTCTAGGGTGATTGATGATGAACTTATGGCTGCATATATACAGTCATTTGGCCACACAAAATTTTCGAACATTTACAAACCTAACTATTTTGTGACATGAAAAAAGTATGAAAATTACAGAGATTACAATCTGTTATCTGTCCAAGTGTTAGTCGGTGACAGAGATATTGACTTCAAAACTAGGTTAAAAGTTGCCAGGTCACTCTACCTTTTTGTTTACTTTTTGCCTGACTTTGAAATTCATTTTTCCGCCAGTAACTAACACTTGGACTCAGCACACAGAAATAGATTGTCATCTTCGCAATAATTTCCATACTTTTAAATTGTATGTTTCATTTTAAATGCATTTTAACACCTGCATTGTGTTTTTGCCACTATTAGGCCTTTAAACAGTTAAAAGTATGGATTCCAAACAGTAATATACTGTAGGAGAGATGGCAGAAATGTCACAAAAAATGTCACATTTTAGACAGATACAATGTAAAATGGAAACAAATAAATCTATAAAAAAAAGGATTTGATATGATTCTGTGGAAATAAACTTGAAAATTTTTTAAGATATAATCTTTCATGTTTCTTTTTAGTTCTATTTTATGTTACATCAAGGAAAATACAATGTATTAATTTTGCTGTGTCAGCCTTTCATTTTCTATGCCAAAAAACCCCAGACAACACACTGTCTGAAATGCTGTTATGGAGCTGTCTAAAACATTCCCTTGCAATTTATATACTAACAAAAGTTCTGTTCAGCACTCTGAAGGCTAACTCATCATTGTTTTTCCAATGTTTCACAACGTTTTCCCAATAGAGACAGTTGTCAACAGATGCTTGAATAAGAGATACAATGTAGCAGTAACAGAGGAGCTGCACTCTAGGAAAAGCTGGTTTATCTATCTTCTAATTACACTATAAAAATCAAGTTACAATAGGGATCCATTTTGTCTAAAAACTAACTGAATCATGAGACAAAATGAAACTTTAACACAGACAATTTACTAATAACAAAAAAGTTTCATCATGAGACAGAATGAAACTTTAACACAGACAATTTACTAATAACAAAAAAGTTTCAACCCTGGTCAACCAGCCCAGACTGACATCGGTCCATGCTTTTTGTAGATGCATTGAACCTTTTCACTGAACATAACACAACTATATTCATGTATCAATATAAATTATCATACCTGCATACCATCTGCGCTAATGATAAACACTTCAACCACTTTCTCTTCTTTATGTTTAGTTTTCACAAACTCTAAACACACTTCTCCATTGTCCATTATGTTAACTATAGCATTTCTTGTCCTTTGTCTGATTGATCTAAGTCTCTGTGAGTTTAAAGGTGAACCCACATCTGACATAGGTCTAGAGTTACTCACAGTGTCAGTTTTAACAACACATGCACTGGCACCATCACTTTGCTGAGCATTAGAAACAACTAACTGTTCTAATTTTGCTCTTGTATCATCCCTATCAAGGTCATCACAAGAATTACTTCTGTTTGAGTTCCTATTCCTTCTTGGTCTATCTTCAAGTTCATCCACAGAATTACTTCTTCCATAGTAATTAAAATGTGTTTGTTCCACAAACTTATTATTTCTAGCACAATCACGACTATCAATTTCATTGGAATATTTTTCATCTAAACTGGACTGTTGGGACTCAGTTTCAAAGTTGAGCACTTTCTTTGTATTTTGTAAGCTAAACTCTGTTCCATCATATGATGAAACATCCGAGACAGTACACATAGAAGGCTGTTTTCGAAGATCTAAAGGATTCAAATCAGCCAGTGCCTGCTCTCGTGGACTTAACATTTTATTATCATTACTGTGTATTGAAGCACTACAAGACCACCCTGAATGTGTTGAGTTACTAGGAGTTGGCACGTTCTCTTGATATTTGGAAGGATCAAATTGTGCTAAATTTAATTTTGGAGTGTCAACCGTTTGCGGACCATTAAGCCTCCTCTCTTTGTCATGTATATTTCTTCTATTAGCACTACAGTAACCAGTATCCGCTCCCCTGCAATCCATTTCAGAGGGATGATTTGTTTTTGGCGTTTTGTCCATATAATTACTATTTCTGTCCAATGACGGAGTACCAGTATTCATAGGGACATAGTCCTGATGCGTAGTTTGTGGGGTAATGCTCCGTTCTCTGTAGTGGTTGCTCTCTGACTGAGAAGATTTTGAGGTCTTACTGCCCCCATCATTAGAAACATCAGACTTGGATGAACTAGATCTATCAGTGTATCTCTTTTGAAATACCATGACATTGCTGCTCTTGTTTTGGATTGCCTGTTGATCTTTAGTTCTGCTGAATAAAAAGTAAATAACATTATCTGGTTGTAAAAGCAGTATACATACAAAAAGGAAAATGTGTTTGTATACACTAAGTGAAGGAATGTGCGCCAAAAATATTTTGCAGACAGTACAGTACCTTGGTGATACATATTGAAGAAAAAAAAATGAACAAATAGATTAAACAAACTCAAAGAAATGCTGAGTAATGTCAGATATTTTCTGCTTAACCCTTTACCACACAATCCTGTTCTTTAACAACCCCTATGAAGAAGGGCTTTGAAAACTTTGTGTGAAAGGAAGAAAATGCTGGTTTGAAGCATTTTTTTTTCATTTCCCACAATGTTTTCCACCCTATCAAAGAAAAAATGCCGAATAATGTCAGAATTTCTTTTACTTACCCTTTACCATACAATCCTGTGTTTTAACAACCCCATTAAAGAAGGGCTTTGAAGACATTGTGTGAAAGGAAGAAAATGCCGGTTACAAACATTTTTTCCCCCTTTTTCCAGAATCTTTTCCACCCTACAGGGGATTTTCTTACTTTCCTGCGGGGCCGAATTTCGGCCCCATTCCCAATCGAAAAAAGTGTACTTTTTTCCCAATTCCATAAAATAAAATTCCCAATTATACGCTAGAAAAAGAAATTCGTCTGATGTATTCGACAGGGTTTTCCCTGACACACAAATTTGTGCATCTTGACTCATTATTTAACTAAATAACTTGCTAAAATTCATCGACTGCGAGCATTGACCTCAGTTCAAGCAGGAAATCGACAATCGTCGTATTTTAGGTGTGAAACTATTTGGGGGCGAATGAACTATAGACTGCGTCCGTATATTTTTAATCGATTCATGCATTGACTCGATTATCTGGCTGTAAACCGTTCTTGGTTTACAAACAAATTTACAGGCATCCTAACTTCCAGGCAACTGCCTAATGTTTTGCAGCGAAGCGAAGTTTCATAAGGTAAAAATAAAGAACCCAGCTCCTAAATTGACAGTCCTGAACCAAGAACAAGTTTTGAAAAATACCCAGCCTTATCTAGACCATGAGGTTTTTTTTCCCTCTCAAATTTCGAGCGGTTGTTCTTCGTCTTTGTCTCGGCACAGGAATCGGCTGTATAATTGGTGAACAAAGCTTGTCGTCGGCCGAAATAGATACTCTCTATCAAAAACAAGCAAATCCATACTCGGACGTATAAAGTCATCAGTTATGGGTCATGAATTCAAGATGTTAATTAAAGAGCCGGTATCAGTATAGCTGTAGGAATATCGACACACCCGAAGTCATATGACGAAAAAAATCTAGTGTGAAGTTTCCTCTCCACAATTAAGTTTTAACAGGGGTTTTTTCAATACTGTATTGGGTCTATCACTAAAACTGAAGATTTATCAATCTTTCTATGATGTCAAAACACAAAAAAACATTAAAACAAAGATTAATTGTCATGGAAAAAAGCCACGAAAACACATGACAAAACAATTGTCAGAAAGACCTCAACTGATCAGAGGCTCCTCAATCCGTCTTATTTACCCTTGATAATGACTTCTATCAGCTGACGTGCATACACACCATATAGAAAATAAAACAGGAAATAATTCCCCTGTTCATTCACCAGAAAAACAGATACCTTTTGTGAGAGAATTGAAAAATCCTACTTAACATGGGGGGGGGGTTTGTCTTACAGCTCAGACCACAGGATCTAACAGAAAAGACAAAAGAGAGCACATTCATCAAAAAGAGAGCAGTTTGAAAAAAAGAAGCAGCATTGATTCAGTAGTACATTAAATGCCTTATTAAGTTTATTGTAAGGTTACATGTGTTCCAAACTTTATATGTTTTGTCAATATTATTTTCCCAATTTTGACATTTTGTTGATAATTTTTTTTTTCCCAATTTGGCCAGGGGCCTTTTCCCAAAATGCCTGGATAAAGCCCTGCCCAATCAAAGAAAAAACCTATCATTTCAGACATGTCTAAAATGTTATTTAAAATCTTTTTAATTCGGATAAGTCTAAAATTTCATCATCTGGTGAAGATTTGAATTGTATAAATGGTGTTTTTGAAGACTATAAACAGGCATCAACAGGACCCAATGAGGCCTGCCTGCAGCACCATCACTCTGTTGAGATTCTCTTGAACTTTCAGTAGCTCAGTCCTTTCCATAGCATAGCAATGCTACTTTACAATTATATTTAACCCTTTACCAAACAATCTCATGTTTTAACAACCCTGAAAAAGATGGCCTTTGAAAACATTGTGGGAAAAAGAGAAAATGCTGGTGACCAGCATTTTCTCCTTTTCCAACAATGTTTTCCACTCTTTAAGAGACAACCCTCATCATCTGAGTCACACTATGTCCTCTCCATATGCTTTTAATTTGGACGAGTCTAAAATTCTGTTAATTGGTAAAAAGCAAGATAATTAAAAAACATTGGTACCTTTCCCTAAAACGGACAGGTGGAGATGGTGGATGCCTCTGTGCTGGGTTTCCGAGAGCTGGCATTTCTCTCCTAGCAAAATGATTCTCTACAGATCTATCATTTTCACCAATGCTGTTTTCTTTGTCTTCTGGAATGTTGTTAGGAATTGAGTGCACACCAGTCTTTGGACGGTTTCTAGTGGCAGTGTTAGACATTTTGCTTGACCTTGTAGTAACTGTAGACATAGTTCCTCTACCACTGTCTATAGACACATTCTGAAAGATGTAGTGAATAAATGTTCACACTGGTAGTGCTAATTAAAAGACTCAGTACTAAATATGCAGATATTGCAATTTCAAAGCTGCTTTTGTCAGAATACCTGGCAAAAAAGGAGACTCTGTACATGTAGATCCAGATCCAAGGTCAGAATGCATGTTCTGTGCAGTCTGATTTTAATGTACCATGACCACATACGCAATCAATCCTAGTTCAGTTATCAGGGTGCCACATAAATTTATGCTATTAACTTTTTTGACTAAGAAAAGAGATTCAATATTGCAATTTGAAGACTGTATTTGAACTGTGTATCTCTTACTGGCAGACTATGTGAATGTTAGGCTAGACTGAACAGTTAATGCAATCTAATCTTGATCTATTAATATCTAGGCAAAAGAAAGCACAGTTTTGAAAGGCACTCGCCATCATATATATAAAAAAAAAATCATTCTAATCTGATGAAAATTAACAGGATAATCTATCTATCAACTTGACATATGAATACAAATAATATGCCTAATGCAGAAGACATTTTTGTTCTGCAGCAGACCACTTTAGAATTAATTGTAGCTAAACAAACAACAAAAAATGCATAACATTTTCTTCTTTGATTCACAATTTTTCTAACTTGCTGCATGTTGATATTATCAATATTGTATATGGATAATATCTGGATTGCAAGTCAACACTCTGCGTGTGACAATATTTGATAAAGATGTTATCAAAGTTGCCCCCTGCCATTCTTTTTTAGGAAGTAATGAGTTAAGGATGATATCAAATAAACAAAAAAACAAAAATCTCTTTCATTCTAACAATACAATTTTAAGACCATTTCCAGCCTTCAATCATGGAGGCCATAACCTTTGGGCAATAACATTCTTGAAGTACTCTATAAAGAAACAACTTACCTGGTGACCTTTGTTAAAGTCTGCAGAATTCTCCTTTAGCATAAATGGATGGCTCATGACATCTGGAAATACAAATCAGAATTTTAAATGTAACTCTGTTCAACTCTTCAACATCATTGCTGTTGATACATGCTCAGCACTAATAGGAACGGTATCTGATCATTACATAATGTCCTAATGCTATCATAACAACTGATCTATAAAGGCAAATAAAACCATTCAACGTGATTTCAAAAATAAATCCCTAATAATTTCTGGAATATTTTCTGAAAACGTAGAGCTTTTCTTCTGACATGCTTTTACAAATTTTATACATGCATATGTGAAAACCAAAGGTTGGAAGATTCTTCCACCTTGTAAGTCTAACACTCATCAGAACATTAGATAAGCACAGAGGTTTAGCAAATTTAAAGGTAATAATCTTTTTGAAGTCTTCAATTGAACAACTGTAGATGTCATTCAATAGAATTGTCTCAGAGACGAAAATAGTGGGTTTTTTTTAGATATTAAGAAAAATAAAAAAAAAAAAGCTGATACAGTAACTACTAGATCAGGCTACATGTTCTGTGATATCTGATCTTGATTTAATCTATCAAAAAAAGCATGTTAAGATAATAACAGCAAGTGTGGGCTAGTTTGCAAGTTGTAAGCTCTTACCATGCAAAGCAATCCTCTTGGTTGGATTTTTTTGCAGTAACTGATGGATCAGATCTTCTGCTTCAAACGACAAATCTTCAGGCAATTCAAAATCTCCTTTAATGACTCTAGACAAGGTTGTCTTCACTGTGTCTGTGTCAAATGGTGGGTTTCCGACCAGGAATGTGTAAAACATGCAACCAAGGGACCAGACATCAGCCTCCAATCCATGTGCAGAACGACTGGCTACTTCCCTGTAACATCATGTATACATATATTCCTTTCAATTCAACAGCATGCATGTAAATCAGAATAGCAGTATAAAAGTGTTTCATGGGGTAGTAGGAAATGTGAATCTGTAATGTAAATACTATAAGCAATGCTAAAACCAGTTAATTACCTTCTGCCACCAACTTTTCAGCATATGACTCAGGAAACATCCTTGTATACAAGGATAATCAAATGAATTAAAATCTAACCATAAACACATTGAAAACATTGTGTCAAAAGAAGATTGTTTTCGAAGAGAGATTTGATGTCACCTGCAAAAGTTTTTGGCTGGTGGTAATGGGTCACACTCTGTTTCCTCATGCTCTTCCTACCATTCATCAAACACTATACATGTATTTCTTTACAAAAAGAAGCTAAACAAGAGCACCACATGCCGGTGCCAACGCTCCACTGCAGTTCCTTGTCTCTGAAAATGGATAGTTACCTGCACAATTAGTATGGGCTCCTCTTTTGATAGTTAACAACTAGTCCAAGTTTGAAGTAAATATCTTCAGTATTGATAGAGATATCATAACGATGACGGGGTCAACAGGGCTATGACAATATCTCAATGTTTCCTTCGAAAACAGCCAAGCTAGAAACAAGCGATGAATAATACTTGACAATATGAGAGAAAATTAAACATACGGAGAAATGTAATTAGGTGTTCCACACATAGTAAAATGTTTTTCTTCAGGACCATTCAGTCTTGTTGCTAATCCAAAGTCAGCAATTTTCTGTAAACACAAAAAGAGATGCATGTTACAGAGACAGTTGGCTGGCAAAAGATATCAACTAACAACATATGGCATATATAGTTTTATGTTTCACAGGTTGACATTAAAAGTGTCCTAATAATCCCAAGGAAACCCAATCCTTTGAATGAAAATCTGAGATTCAGCATTTTAGGGAGAGAGGTGTCCTCTTGAATTTTGCTCTGGTACTTGTCCTAAAAGTTAGTGTCTGGCTCCTGCTGTATTACATCAAAAACTGGCAAATTTACTGTAGAGAAACTATAAGTTGCATTTTTTTTTTTTGTCTTGGGAGTTGGGACACTTTTACTGTACCAGTAACGTAAAATATATGTACATATCTTGCATCAAATGTTGCAATAGTTTTATGGCAAAAAGAAAAGTCAAACAGGCAAAAGACTTTTGAAAAATTCTCTATCAGAAGTTTTCTATTTCTGATTTATGTCGTTAACCCTTCATGAAACATTTACTTTAAATAAGTTGCTAATGCTACAAAACATCAACTGCAGATGAAAGTTAAAAGCTATTTCTTAGCAATTTCTTCACATTTGATAATGTGTTTGGAAATTTCTAAGCTGAAATTTATCATTCAAAATCTGTCCATAAAAAAGAAAAATCTATTTTTACTTACAACATCCATGGATTTAGTCAGTAACAGGTTAGCTAGTGTCAAATCTCTGTGCAGTATTCCATAACTATGAAGGTAGAGCATACCTTCTATAATCTGCTTCATAAAATGCCGTGCTGAAAAATGAAATTATTTCATACATTATGGTACTTGTAAAATAATTGCAATTTTATCAATAGTCATGTAAAGCAAGGGCTGGACTTAAGTTCTAATGGGCAAAGAATTCTAATATCTTAACATTTTGTACTTGAAACTAACTTACATGTAAATGTTCAGTCATGCATTGAGTGATACTGACTAAGAAGAAAACCTTAACCCAACACCAAACAATGCTGTGTTTTATCAACCCCGAAGAAAAACACATTTTAAAAACATTGTGGGAAAAGCAGAATACACTGGTAATCAACATTTTCTCCTTATCCAACAATGTCTTTAAACATTTTAAAAGACAGAAACCATCTATTGAGCTACATTGAATTTGTCATCTGAAAATGCTTACAACTTGGTCCAGTCTACGACTTTACCATTTGGTGAAGGGTTTAAATACCATGACATTTCAGAGAATGGATAAAGACACAGAACATGCAGTCTGATCTTGGATTCATGTTGTCTCATAATCTGTAAAACAGTGACTTTAAACAATCTGGTCAAAACATTTCTCATGTGGCAATAAAGTATGCTCTTTTTCACTGAAAATGTGTCATGTTTCTAACAGCCTAATGGGCATCTTTTTGTCTTTCAGCAGATCACTTCGAAAGCATTGTGGAATAATTTATATGAGACTCATCATGATGAGAATTCTTTTTGTTTTGTTAGATTGTCTTCACATGTTATCTTGTACTAAACCTTGCTAAAATTATTTTCATATTTGTCTGCTGAAAATTCAATTAGTTCAATAGCTTAAAACCCTACCTTCAGCCTCAGTGAAAACTTTGCAATTTGACTTCAAATATCTCTGCAATTCACCATTATGACAAATTTCTAGTATCAAATACACATAGTTATTGTCTTCAAAATAGTTGTACAGCTGAAAGAAGAAAAACCAATGACTCAAATTTACCCACAAATGTTTATTCATACACACATAATCAGAAAGAGAGAGAGAGAGAAAGAGAAAGAGAGAGAGAGAGAGGAGGGGGGGTGGCTACTAAAGAATGTTTAAAAATTATCACAGTCTAAAATTTGTTGTTTCATTTCAAACATCAAAATTATCAACTTATCATTATTCATTTGAACAATCTGAATTGGTCGATTCTAATGAGTGAAAACAATGTTTAAAAAACAATCTTACAAAAAGGTGCATGTACTGAAAATATTTTTAAAAAATCTGATTTATGGGTAAAAGCAAATATTTTTAACTGCTAATAGATTTTATTGGCATATGTCTTCAAAAAGAAAAACGTACAGAAATTTGTCAACGGCATAGAATATGGCCAATTTACCATGAAAACGTCAAATCAGGCAAAAGAACTCATACAAAAGGAAAACATATTTCCCCTTCATTGAGCTTCATCAATCTTTTTGAGTTTCTCTTCTATCTAACACATAGCCCATACTAATTCTATACCAGGCAATCCTGACTTTTAAAAACCCTGTAAGAGAAGGCTACTGAAAACATTGTGGGAAAAGGAGTAAGTGCTGTAAACCATCATTTTCTCCCTTTCCCACAATGTTTTCTACCTTGTTAAAGACTGAAATCATCATTTGAGCTTCATGTCATTTGTCATCTGCAAATGTTTTCAATTTGGTCTAGTCCAAAATATAGTTGATTGGAAAGGAGTAAACCCATACATGTACCATACATGTACCATACACTTTTTATTTCTTTGTAGAAGACTGGTTTAGTTTTGGAAACATTATAGGAAACACAGCAGTTTCTTGTTAGTTCTCACTGGCAACTGCACCTTTCTAAATAGTTCAATGTTTTACATATCATTGGGGCGAAAAAAAAGAAGAGAACTTTTCCTTTTAATGATTTTGAAAAAAGTTTTGTGCCAATCATGATAATCTAGTACAGCTTGTGTGTCCCTAAAAACAGAGCTGTAAGAAAGAGACTTCATAGATGAAAAGAGATGCAAACGTTTCATACAAAATGATAGTGAGAAGCAATTGCACATAAAGACACCAACCAATAATGTTGAAGAAGAAAATCAATAAATTCTTACCAAAGACCAAATCTCACCCACCCTAACTTTATCATAAATAATCTTTTCCAATTCAATGGCCCTACTTCAACAGAAATGATGTTTACAAATAGGTAATCACAAGACCCCTATGTCAACATGTTCCAGAGATAACATCTGAATGGAATATTGACCGATACACTTTATAACATTTGAAGGAAAGGAGGGATTAATTTGAAACAAGCCTGTGCAGACTTTTTTCAAATTTTCAAACTAATTTATTGATTCTTTTAATCCTGTTTGAGACCGGGCATGCTTACTCTTTATCAGGTCAATAGAAAGAACCTGCACAGGCAAGTATGAATGGGTGAAATCCTGATACATGATTGGTGCATTTATAACCCTGTGAAAATCAGTAATCATTCATGTTTCTGTCAAACATAACAAATGGATTAATTGGATTACAATTGATACATGTTTTGAACTGCACTTTTTAACCCTTTACCACACGACCAATTTTAGACCTGTCCGAATTGAAAGCATTTGCAGAGGACAGTTTCAATGTGGATCATATGAAATTATTTTTCTTTGATAGGGTAGAAAACATTGTGGGAAAAGGAGAAAATGCTGGTTACCAGCATTTTCTCCTTTTCCCACAATGTTTCAAAAGCCTTCTCTATCAGGGGTGTCAAAAGTCGTCATTGTGTGGTAAAGAGTTAATACTGATCGTTTAGAACTCCTTAACTTTCCCATACTTTTTTTCTAATCTTAAATATAGTTTTGTTTATTTCGTTAACCATTAGATGCCACTCACAAATGTGGAATTTTGCACTGGCAGCTAGTGTGGATCAGGATCAGACTGCATATTCTGTGCAGTCTGATCTTTGATCAACATTGCCCACTTAGCCACAAAATTCTAGGCAAAAAAAAAAGTTTCAAAATGCAATCATTTGAGTATTATTTCGACACTGAAAAACTCCTGTGGGATTTGTTTTTGCACTCTAAGAGTTAAGTTAAAAGTACTCCAAAACATACATCCTTAGAAAAAGAAATTCAGCATGACTTCACAAGAGCAGCTTTCTGTGAAAAGATATAAAGACAGCCAATGTACAACAATAGTTAAAGATACCACAATGGTATGATAATAAATGTAAACTAAAATCAAGAGGAAACAAATGACATATACAGTTGTAAATGGCAGAAGAATATCAGTCTGAATTAAAAGACCTTTTCAGACGGTTAAATAAGATCTGTATGAAAAGTAGAAGGACATGTTTTTAGTGTTAATTATGCAATTATTTTTGATTCAAGTCTATACAGTAAAGACCTCATCCCCTTGAGACAGGAATAAACAAGATTCATAAAGTGGATTAAAGAAGGAACTACTGAATAACCACTTAATCAGTTTATAAGACCATATGCATCATGCTCCATTGATCATGAATACCCGTTGATTGGCTTGACCCCTAAAACCCTGAGCACACCTTTAATTACTTTTGTTTACAGTGTAGATCATAATCAGATTGCATGTAACATCCAGTTTCATCTTTGATCTACACTGTGCACTACTTTGTCACACATTGTGGCCAAAACAAATGTTATTTGAAATATTTGGGCTGTTTTCCCTGTACCAGAAGCTACATTTTCATCCATTAAGTGCTCTAAGGGTTAAAACTGGTAACTTAATTCTAATTAATTGTAATGACAAGACAGATGATCTATTGATAAAAAACCCTTCCATTGCTGAATTAATAAAATGGACCTTTCCATCACAAAAAAAAATTTCCTATACTGTCTTTTAACAGAACAGAACATATATTTTATTGGACAAGCACAAGTGTACATAGTCAAATATTGCATGATTCATATAACAAAGCATTTGTCAAGGCCTCTCTCTCTCCTTCCCTCTCTCTCTCTCTATCACACAATTTCTCTACTTCACTCTCTCTCTCTACCCCTCCCCCCCCCCGAAAAAAAAAAAAAAAAAAAAACTGCTTATAAGTGAGGATAACATACGAAAGGAGTTTCACTCAATTTGTAAAAGATGATGATTAATATGTTTATAAAAAGCTTATATTATACCAACACAATGATGATATAACCATTAGTTGTACAGAAAATGAAATCGCACTGATAATGCAGATTCGATATATTGTGCTACATTTGAAATTGTTCTTTTTTCTTGTTTGTTGAAAAGTTCAACCAACTTATACATACTTGGACTTCTAAAATAGAAACCATCTATGTACTGCCTGCGTAAAATACTATACTTTGGACATATAAACATAAAGTGAAATTCGTCCTCTACCTCGTTCATATTGCACAATAAACACACTCTTTCATTTCGCGGTGTTCTGTTACTAGAAAATCTGCCTGTTTGAATCCGAAGAGAGTGTGCTGAGATTCTAAGTCGACAAAGGTGGGAGCGAAGTGAAATAGGCAAAATGTTTAAATACTCTTCGAAACAAAGAGAAGATTTTATATTTTTGTATAGTATTAAAGAGCTACTGTCCCTGATATTTGAAAACCATTCTTGCTTGAAGCAATCTACCATTTTCTCCTTCAAAAGGCTCAAAATAAGTACTGGGTTATAAGAAGCGGGATTATTAAAAACATCCGAAAAACCATAAATATCTAAAATACTTTTAACGTTAAAAACCCAATTTTTCTTACCACATTTAACATCATGTAGTGACTGTAAATAAACACTTTTCAATGTAATATTTTCTGTTTGCAGCTCTTTGAACCAATACTTAATAATCTTATGACATCGTAGTATATACATCGGAAATCGACCGAGCTCTCCATAGACAGCCATCGTACTCGTACTTGTTCGTACTTGTAAAATACGTTTACAAAACTTAAGATGTATTCGTTCGATAGCTTTAGACTTACTGAATCCCCACGTTTCGCTCGAGTAATTTAGGATAGACCCGACGAATGCATCAAATAACTGACACAAAATACTTGTCTTAAGTTTATATTTAAGGCAGTTATTCAATAATACATTTTGCGCTTTCAAGGCTTTACCTGATATATATTCTTGGTTTAAATTAAAAGTCCCTGTATAACTGAAAACTGTACCTAGATAGTTAAAATTATCAACTGATTCCAGAAATTGTCCATTAAATGTCCATCTCTCGTTATTTTTAAGCCCCCCTCTTTTTCTAAATACCATAGTTTTAGTCTTATTTACATTAACCTCCAGTCCCCATGTATTACAGTAATCGTATAGTCTATCCAAGTTAACCTGCAGCTCTTCTGGCGTTTTACCAAAGATTACCATATCATCTGCAAAAAGGAGGATAATTATAGTCAACTGGTCCAATTTAATACCAGAGTCAGGATCCTGTTGTAAAAAGAGTTCCAAGTCCTCTAGGAAGAGTGATACCAAAATTGGTGAAATTGTCTCCCCCTGTCTCAGTCCAGATGAGAAATCAAAGAAGTCGGACGTTTCATTATGGCTCCGAACACAAGAACTGACTTTGCTATACATATCTCGGATAACACGGAGTAGTTTCCCCTGGATACCACTTTTATACAATTTATACCAAAGTGCGTGTCTGTTAATCGAATCGAAACATTTCTTTAGGTCGACAAAGGCACAATATAATCGTTTATTTTTGCTAAGAAAATTCTGGACAATATTCAGTAAAATAAAAATTGCATCAGATGTCGACAAACCCTTTTTGAAGCCAAACTGGGCGTCTGATATGACTGAGTGATCTTCACAAAACTTAGTAATTCTGTTATTAAGAATAGTTGTAAATAACTTAGATAAACAACTGAGAAGTGTAATCCCTCGGTAATTATTAACGTCATCTGTCGCACCTTTTTTGTGGATCGGGATTATAATACCTTCTGACCACTTGTCCGGGAAAATGCCCGAGTCCAAAATGCCGTTAAAAATGTCGCATATATGAGACGATAAAATGTCTATACTCTCAATTAAATATTCGTTCATGATTTCATCGCTACCCATAGACTTGCATCTTTTTAACGATTTTGTAGCTTTCAGTAATTCAGAGTAAGTGATCGGCGAATTAAGTTCATCAAAAGCACTATCTTCAATAGTAAAATCATGTGTAGAACAGAAATCCTCAGCTTCCTGGTTAGATACATTGAAAACATCTGATCCAAGAGAAGAAAAATATTCTTTAAATTCTGAGATAGAGACTGGAGGGTTTTTATGTTGTTTCTTTTTAACTCTTAATCAAACAACAAAATTTTAGACTGGTCCAAATTGAAAGCATTTTGCAGACGACAAAATTAACATAACCCAAAAATTGAAATTTGTTCTGGGAGGGTAGAAAACATTGTGGGAAAAGGAGAAAATGCTGGTTACCAGCATTTTCTCCTTTTCCCACGATGTTTTCAAAAGGCTTCTTTTTCAGAGTCGTGAAAACCAGGGATTGTTTGCGAAAAGGTTAATTGTTGTTTTGGCTAGAATATGTGATAAAGTGGCGGACAGTGTAGATCCAAGATCAGACTGCACATTCTGTGCAGTCTGATCTTGATCTACACTGTCCTTAAAGACAACTTACATTGGTTCCGGTGCTTTAAACATATCTCTAATGCAATACAGGGCAGTACTTTCCAGTAATTATGAACACGTTCAAAGGAGAATTAGTTCAAGGATAGAAAATTTTGTTTATCATGGGCAATATGAAAAACATGGTGGGATAGGCACTCAGTTTTTTTTAAGCTTAAGCTCCTACTCTTGCATTGTTTTATAAAACTGTCAGCAGCAGGAATGAAAATACATCATAACTTTACAAGTTAATGTATGTTAACTATTGAACCCCTGCAGACAATTCTTACTGTCGTCCAAAAACTAATGCGTGATATATCCCACTTTCAACATAATTACACTTACTCAATTCTATATCACAGCACCTCATTGAATCTTGTTTTTTCTAGTTTTACCAGCACTAGGTTTGGGCTTCCAGTTTTGTTTGCCCAAGGACACTCTCACAAAAAAAGGGAACAAAGTACTTGGATGAGGATCAAACTCAGGACCTCTGGATTTATAAAACTAGCCCAACACATTAAACATTGAGCCAACTAAACTTGGGTCAAAGAGAAATCACTTGCAAATAGCAATTTCTATTTTTTTTTTTATAAGAGGCTGAAGTTTTTAATAAAAATTATAACTGAGCCAAACTCTGGTTTTAATGCAGCTCAGTGATACATGATACCAAGCATATCAGAACATGCATGTAATTATGGAATCCATTTTGTATAACAATTGCCTGAATCAATTGGCAGAATGGTCCTTGGACATGCAGAAAATTAACCAAAAGTAAAAAGTTTTGACACAGGTCAGCCTATACCACGAACAGTGTAGGCTGACCTGTGGGTTGATACTTTTTGCAGATGCATTTAACCCCTTTTCACAGATCATGGCTCAAATGTAAGTACCAAAGTTGCCACATGCAACCTTTCCTGATTAAATTAACAATTAGCTAATTGTCTACTCTAAGGAAGAGCCATTGTGTATCACACCATATTGCTACCATCTCAGTTTTCTCACTTTGCTAATTGCAGTGTATTGATCAGTTAATTTACAGCAACTTGCAGAATATTCTCACTTTTCCTTGCAGTTACATGCTCTGACCCTTAGCTCTTTACTAGGGGACAAAAATAAATCCTTGACTCTGTTTCATTCTGTGCTTTGCTGAAACCATCTGGACAAGAGCTACTTTGAAATGGCAATTATTTTAGTCTTATTTCTAGTCTGAAAATAGCTGGTTGCTTTATTCAGTGCTCCAAGGGTTAACACTTGTCTGCACTGAAAGCATTTTATGGACAACAATTTCAATTAATCTCCAATGATGGGATTTTTCTATGAAGGGGTAAAAGCCCAGGAAGAAAAAAGAAAATGCTAAATATTACCAGCATTTTCTCCTTTTCCTATAATGTTATTAAATGACTTTTTCCCACTATTCAACATTTAAAAAACACAAGATTGGTAGACAACATGTTAATTTTATTTTCCATCAGTGATGAGATAATCCTTAGTTACAGTAAAAAAAAAAACTAAACTTTTTACACCACTCAAGTTGACAGTTTTGGAAAACAGAGAGACAATAGGCAAAAATATGTACCATGAAAATGGACCAAAAGGAAGCTGCATTTAATATCGATTCTGATCGATATACACTTCTCTATTTAATTCTTCCAGGTCTGGTAAGGGACTCGGTTGTGTACAGGTCTTGAGACCAGACAGCCAGTGGTTCAAATCTCCAGCTTGGGACAGCTCTTTTCAAGGATTTGATGATAGTAATTATGAAAGGATTTATATTCCTGTCTCACTGATGATCGTTGTTCCGATAAATGTATTGTGGTAAAGCAGCCAGTGGCTTGGAAAAGTTGTAAATAAAAGACAGGTAGAAGAAACTCCAGATAAGTATGGAAAGGTGTACTGGCTACAACATTACAACTGAAATAAATGTTGAAAAGCGTGTAAAACACCATACAGACATGTCTATTAATACTCTCTCATTCACAACTAAATGCCATCAATTTCTGAAAAAATTGTGAAATCAATTTTCAAGATGGCCAATGATATTAATTTAGCAAGAGAGGGGTTAACCTTTTACAACAATCCCGAGATTTGACGACCCTAGAATATGTTAATTTAGAAAACATTGTAAAAAAAGGAGAAAAGGCTAGTAACCAGCATTTTCTCCATTTTCCTCAATGTTTTCTTTTCTTTTAAGGTCAAATCTTATCACTTGAGCAACATTAAGTTTGTTGTCTGCAAATGCTTTCGATTTGGTCAAGTGTAAAATTATATTGTACATGATATTAAAAGAGTTAAGAAGAAGTTACCAGAGAAATTAGTATATACATGGTTAGTACCTTAGGAGTCTATCACCAGTAGTCGTAAGGTTTAGAAACAAAAACTCACCTCAAGGATAGAAGGGTGCTTTAATCTGGAATGTATTTCAACTTCCTGAGTAACCCTCTCAACCATTCCTGCTGCTTTCATTAATTTTTTATCAATCTGGAAAAAGTTTTAATCAAACTCCTCTTGAATAAATGAGCCATGCCATGGGAAAAGGGGGCTTAACACATCTGCAAAAAGTATCAACCCATGTCGGCCTGTGCAATCTGCTCAGGCTGTCATGGTTTGAAAGTTTTTGCCATCTTTAAATTTTCTGCATGTCAAAGGATCAGTCTACCTCATGATTCGGTCAGTTGTTAGACAACTTAGATTTTACGGATCCATAATTATGTGATTACTTGATTGGTATCATGCATCACAGTGATGTATTTAGCCCCCTTTTGCCAGAGAATAACTCATTATTGTATCACATGTTTAATTATGTCATTATCGTCTGGTAAAAGCACTGGAATTTCTGTATAATCAAGAAATCAACGTGAATTCAGGTTTATTCAGATATATACAAGTTGAAACATTATGAAAAAATAAGAAACATTTAAGTGAAAAATTTTGCACGATGAAGGAGAAGCAGACAAATGAGCTTGAACAATACCTCATCAAGCCAAATATAGTGGAAAACACCATCTTTGACACTCAAGCTGTAGAAAATGAGAAAACTATGGCATCTCATTTTAATTCAAACCCTTTTAACCTCATCATAGTAAGTACATTGAATACTAAACTAATGAAATCTTTTACTTAAAAGGAGTGCACAAGTTTTGGAAACATTATACATACAAGGATAGTTTGTAGCAAGAAACTGCTCCTTTTCTGATAATGATTAATCCTTTCCAAACTGTATTCAACCTGCAATCAACAGGGAAAAAAAAGGGTGAAATCCTGCTAAATACAGAAAAAAATTGACTCACCATTTTTATTGCAACTTCGAGCCCAGTCTTCACTGCTCTTGCTCTGTACACACATGCAAACCCGCCTTTCCCCAACAGATTGAGCACTTGATAGTCCTGAAAATGTTAGGTTAAAGTAAAAGTCAAACTGTAAACAAGTTCCTGTCCACAAAGGAAAATCTCAGTTTCTTTTGCAAACACACAGTATCAACCAGATCAGACTGCACAGAATTATGTAAAGCCTCTTCTTGGATCTTAATTGTCAATATTCAGTGAGCCACACTCCACTATGATCAACAGTATCGATTTTCAAATGCGATTTGACCTTGGATACATAAGCTGCTGATACCATGCACACTTGTGCAGACAGTTCAGAATGCATAATTTCTGAAAAAGTTTTTTGGTGAACATAATCTTTCGCAACTTATTTTATTCCAATTTCTGTATAGTAACCGTTGTCAACTTGTTTTAATTCTATAATGCCAATTCAACCAAAGGCTAAGTTGCTGAAATCATGTATCTATAATTCATATACATATATCAATTTAATAATGAGCAGGCGATATGTGTAGAAATTATAAGACCTAAAGAATGTTTGACAGCTCCAAAACAAACACATCGCGTTATGGGTTTTCGCGACACTAAATTTGAAATACTTACGTCAATCGTTTCGCTCATATCTGTCATTTTAATAACTCCAAATTATTCAGATCAAATCATTTTAACCTCACAAATGATAATCCAACAAAATAACCTAACATATATACAGTAGTATGTTCCATTGTTTTGACGTTAGTCTACATGTTTGAAATATTCATCGTAGACGCGCCTCGACTTGAATCGGTTTATAACTACAGTGGTTCCCATTCCTATTTCCGGTTGCCACTTTTCGTACGATGAAACTCGAGAGCAAGCTGTGTGTGGGCGGCGGTTTTAAATGATTCACGTTGTGGATCTAAATTTTATGCGACAGATAGTTTATATTCACGAAAACTTTTCTTTTGTCCTTTTCTAAGTAAACTTTACCAAACTGTCATGTCTTTTAAGACCTTGAATTAAAAGACATCTGAAAAAATCGTAGAAAAAGTGAAAAGTTTGGTAGCCAGCATATATTTCCCTTCCCAACAATGTTTTTTTTTTTTGTATTTCAATCAGAAATGAACAAATCCCATGGTATGAGCCTTAAATCTTATTTGCCATATGCTAATTGATTTAATATGTGCAAGTCTTACACAAGAACCAGACGCTAAGTAGATTTATACAGGGATCGTATAGCCTATAAGATCCCTGATTTATAGATGTTGATCGACACTCTCACTCTCTCTCTCTCTCTCTCTCTCGCGCTCTCTCTATTTTTTAATCTAGGTACAGTAATTGATTACACTAGTAGGCATACATCTTCAATTTATTGTCATGAATGGAATGAATTAGAGAAATTTGTAGATTTTTAGACAGGATTGAGTTTTTATGGAATAGATCTAGGCTAGATCTCGATCTACTAAAAAAAAACGCGAAATGTTCAGTGTAATCATACTTCAATAATAGACCTGTATAAATTTTAATCTTGAATCACTCCCTGTCGCGGTCTACTTTCACGATTTATACACAACTGTACATATAGTGCTGGATCATAATCATTTCCATAACTGGTTCATTCTATATTTTTTCAGCACCTCATATCCCTGGTCTTTTTCTGCTCAAATGACCATGTAAGACACCAATAATTGGTTCTAACTTATAGCTATGTCCCTGGGCTGGTTCAAGACAAGAAATCATACTTAAAAATTCAGGGCAAGGAAAATGTAAAGGTAATAACTTTGTAAATATACTCTGATAAGTAATCAATTATTTCCCAAAGTGAAAACAGAGTTCAAGCTCTTTGTACGTGAAATAATTGACAATTTTAACGTGTCCCTGAACTTTATGTCATTTTCCAAACGCATAACGTATCAGTAAAAGTAGAGTAGTTTCCCTTGACATCTCTTCTTGTAGCGTCATAAGAAAAGTTGCTTTGCTGCATGAAACAGAACTAGTTTTGAGGTTCACCATTACAGAGTGTTCTTAAAAATGTGATGGTAAATTTTATTTCGGAACGGTATGTTTTCTCAGGTCATTGCCCAAACGTGCATTTTTTTGCTCTGACTAATTATAAGAGTGTTTTTCAAACTCGATTTACTTTGATCGGGTGATATTCAAAGCCAATCTTCTGCAAAGACAGCATGAAGTTTTAAAACGAGGCCCCAGAGAAGGAAAATATTGCAATATGTCATTTGTCTAACAGTCATTTACCAAACATGGAGAATAGTTAGGGAAATGACATTCAAAGGTTAGCCGAGGAACTGTTCGGTAGGAAGTTGTTAGCATCATTTTTTACACAAACTGACAAGTACGAATTCTGGTTAATAAATTCTATTTAACTTATCGAGCCTTAGATACAAACAAATCTATGTTTTTAAGTGTCTGTAGTAGGCTTATTTCGAAAACATTCTAGAGAAAGGAAAAATCCTGTCTGTAAGCGATTGAGACATTTTACACAATATCTTTTTCACAATTTCTGAACACTAACATACAGTAATGACATATCTAAATGTCTTTACATGGTTAAAAGTAGAAATAAAATTTGCTGCCTCTTACATGGTTCATTATTGAAGTTTAACTCTGCAGGAAGTTTGCAAAATATTCAAATCATATTCAAAAAATATGACATTTCATTACATTCTTGTGGTTTCTTTGTTTTACGCCACTTAAAACAAAATTTCATTCACAATTATCACAAGGACAAATTTGACATTTCCAACTCTCCACTAGGACAAGTTGCGCACGCTTCAATATCTTGCCCTAGGACATCTCAACTAAAACCAGATGCGGTCAGTAAGGATCAAACTCATAAGCTCTGCATATATTACAAATAAACTACCTCTAGCACTTAGCCACCTAGGATCCCAATTCATTCATTGTAAACACGCTCTGCATTTAATAAATACATAGCTGCAGGGCCCGGTTTCACGAAAAAACTTAAGTCTCTTATTTTGCTCAAGTTTGCCGACAGACCCCATTTCTGACTTAAGTTTAATTTGTTACTTGAGATCCATATTACTAATATTAACAGACTTAAGAAACACTCTCAAATCCTTAGTTGACACTCAACTCATCAACATAGTGGACTTAAAGTCTGACTTAAGTCCATTATTTTGCTGAGCTGAGTCTGAAACGTTGTGTCAACTTAGGACTTCGGACTGATTCTAAAGTTTCATAACATTAGTGAAATGCGTTTCAACTCAACTTAAGTCGGAAAATGAGATTGTAAGCGGATTTGAGCAAAATAAGAGACTAAGGTTTTTTGTGAAACCGGGCCAAGGTCTATACAACATTTTAAATACTTAGTTTTCAACACATATAAATATAAACATTATTTATTTAATGACACAAAGTGAAATCCTCATGTTCAGTTGTACATAGTGGCCTATATATACTTCATATTCATATTATGACAACAGATTTGGCAGAAAGTATAGATACGTATCCAGGTATTTTTCCAATATGTTTACAGGTTCCTCCAGACACAAATGAATTAGGGTATGGGGAAGTTATTGTTCCCCTACACCCAAGGACAAAAAAGAAAAAAAATCATATGAGAATGTGGGATAAAATCTAGGGATAAACTGTCTGAATTTTGTTAATATTTCAACAATTATTATTTGCAAATGTCGGTGGGTAGTTTCACACAAGGCCTGTTGGTGTTCAGTCACCATTTAACCATTCTTTTTTATTCCAGATAAATATAAACGATTTGAAAAAAATGGAAAAAAAAATTTATCCGTAATGGTGTCATATCACTTGTCCGCTACATGTATAAGATTCATTTGTCTAGTTGTCATTTATATTTGAACCAAACGAGTAATTTGAAAAAAGTGTGTGAAAAGAAAAGCAAGCGATTTCAGACCAGAATACTTGTAATTTGCTTTTTAAGTTTAAATCTATTTATTTTACATTGATTGTGACACATGTTCTACAATGTACATTAATTGCCCTCGAGGATTCCTTCCTGGAAACCTTGATACATGTACTCTGGTCAAGTATGTTCAAAGCCTATTATTTTTAGGCTCCTACTAATCAAATGTCAGTCAGGAAAATCATGTTTTTAATAGAATGAACGTTTAAATGCTATAACCAGGAAATAAAGGGAACTTATTTTTGCCAGAAATCAGTTATCTGTCATTCCCCTAAGTAAAATGTCATTGACGAAACGTTAAGTCATTTCACCTAAGAGGCTTGATTTTATCTAATTTTCTCTCTCAAACATTCAGACAGGGCCAACATGGAAAACTATTTTTAAATGGACTTTTTGGTATGCATTATGATCTGAAAACATGACGTTTAAACCCAAATCTAAGGAAGATATTTATAATTGTATCGCAGCTTACTTAAAAAATCTTCCGACATTCCGATAAAACAGGGTTTTTCAGGGGTAGAAATAGTCCTCAAGATCCATTTTTAATGCTGAATACAATGATCAGAAATCTTACTTGATATTTTTTATTCGAAAGTGATATTCGAGTTTCATGCATGTCTAATACTGCTCAAATTTGGTCCTCTAGGTGAATGACCGTTAGTCCAAACACTCTGATTAAAAAGTGAAAAATCTGACTAAAGCTTGAGTTTTGACTCGCTGCTGTACACTTTTCCTAGTCAAGAGATGGCATAGGTAAATGCCTGTGTAAAAATCACTCATGTTACATGACTTTAGTTTTTAGAATTTTTTGAGGTGTAAATGCTGAAAAAAAAATAGAATGACCCAACTATTAAATCTACGTCATATTGGACAAATAACATGAAAAAGGGAAAAATGATTGGACTGGAACCCTGGCTAGACTTTCGAGGGCGTTATTCATAAAGTCTTTGTCTGATGTTCAAGCAATGTCGTTCTCACTGAAACCGTCCGTTGCACCTATCCATGCGTTCCTAGAGTTTCTTCTTTAGGCCTACTACTACTTCACACATTATTTCCCAGCCACTGGCTACTTTCTCACTTAAAAATAATCGAAGCAATGTTAAGTACCGAAGACAACGTTTAGATCTAGTCCTATATCATTCTTTACAATACGCCCATCTAATACAGCGGTTCGAACGATGGGTCTTGAAATTTGATCCCAACTGGCTAGTTTTCCGCTATTGTCTCTGATCAGGGATCGTATCTAGGCTAAATAATTCGACCCCTGCTCTGATTAACCAGCCCGCGTAGCTCAGTTGGTAGAACGTAGGACTCGTGAACGTGATGTTCCGGGTCACTGTCAACAGGCCGTGTGTTCGATTCCCACGGCTGGCCATCTAAATTTAGGCCTACTAATAGTCTTTAGGATGAGAACCGAGGTCCCATGTGACGGTCCTATACACCAAGCACGTTTCCGAGGTATATTACAATTTTTTCTAACGGACTGAAGTTTTTAAAACTTTGCACATACAAAGCTCATCATGTCTGAAGATTACAGTAAAAAAAGATATGGGTCACCGTGCTCGTTTCTGAGAAATTGGTCTTTGGAAAAGGTATATACAGTTCCAAAATTCAGCTTATATTGGATTTTTAACACGGTTTTCTTTAATAGTCAGTTAAACAGGAAAATGACCGGAAGAATATACAAATATACATCATTTTAATGAAAATTCACTTAGTTTTGCACAAAGAAAATATATAAAAGTCTGGTTTTGAGCATGGTAAATGTACAAATATGCATGTTATGCATTGAGTTACACAGGGAGATAATTTGATCGAATTAAGGGTTAATCTTTCAGAATGAATACATACTTTCTAACGCACAGATTTTTCTTAAAATTTCCACAGTATTTATAGTTCTAAACAATAAGAAAATATAGAAATGGCACCTATCCGTGCTTATTCCGTCAGAAAACAGGGATGAAGGTCACTGCGGAAGTTAATTTTTTCAAGGAAAAAAAAAAATAGGATAAAAGCCCAGCAGACATAGTGGGAAAAGGAGAAATGGCTCATTAGGAGCGATTTCTCTTTTATCCGCAATAATTTTCAAAGTGGAAACAGCTATACTTCCATAGCTTTAAATTTCATGCTTTTGTTTGCTTGTTTGGTGTGCAACGCCGTGTCAACAGTATTTTAATTATTTTACGGTGACAGTTCACAGATCCATTTTTTTCTCTTAACTAATACTACCTGAAAGAAGTGCTACTTATTTCAGTGCACCAATAGTATACCATTATGTGCGAAAAATACATAGGTGCACTTTTGATCACTATCCATGACAAAAACACATGCGCGAGAACAGTTGTGATACATACGTCGTTAAAAAACCAGGCATATTTTAGGATGGGTCTCGTCCTTTATCTGCACTACCTCCCGCAACAATACTAACAGCCTTCAGGGGGGCGTCACCCACATGGGCAAACGGTCCAACGGACTATAATAAACGCAAATTCAAATTCCAGGTCTCTCTCTCTCTCTCTACTGATCGATCCTTTCAGATCGTAAAAATTTCTTAATTTAGATAGAAAGTACATGAATAGTAATGTCGATTTAATCTAATCTCATTTACCCAGCTTCGATTTCCTACTACTAGCAATACGTTCGGACCTATGAGTGTGCGGGTTTTTTTTTTTCTTCTTTTCTTTTTATGCTTCACACCATTTGACCAAGGAAGGCTTCTCAAAGCTAAATTCTTCTTCTTGGATTATTGTATAATCAGGACATGTACTTTAATCAGTCACTTTTCCCCGACATTGTCAGGTGTAGCCTAATAGCGGAATAATAATCTGCTACCGAGAGATTTTCGTATATTATTTGAAGACGAGAACAACTACCTTTCCAAGGTTACAATAGATCAGTAAAGGCTTTGACTGATGAACTCTTTACGAATCAATCACATGTTCTAAACGGTCTTAAAGAGAAAGACTTGAAAACATTATAGAAAAAAAGGGAAAACTGCTGGTAACCAGCATTTTCCCCTTTTCCACAATGTTTTCTACCCATGATTTGGAAAAAAAAAATTCATTTCTTGAGTCATTTATTTGTATTCTGCAAATGCTTTCAATTTGGACAAGGCTAAAATTTTGTCGCTTGGTAGGGCGTTGATAATTATCATGAACACGGCATGTAGTGCTATAATCTACCAGCGACAAGAGGGTTATTTAGGTTCCTTTTTACGATGAACATTTTCCTCGTACATTTCTACCTACGATAAACATCGAAAAAGTAAACATTAAACTTTGCGTGAAATCGACATTTTGATTTGAAATATCCGTAAACTTTTGTCGGCTTATTCCGTGTATAAAATCGCCATGACAACTTCTCTCGTACTATTCCGTAATGAAAACGTCGCATACTCAATTTTCGAATGAAATTCACAGTAGACTAACGATCATGTCCAGGGCCGAGAGCAGTCGACGAACACGCTCAAATGCACGCTGACATTTCTCATCTAATCATTCATGTACCCTACAGGCAGCTTTTTTTTTTTTTTGACAAACTTTGTTCTCTATATAACTTTTATAGATCTATAAGACTTCTTATATTAAGTCATCGTAGTTTATCATAACCAAGTGCCTGTGATCTAGCCCTTTCAGTAGCATAGATTTTTCCGTGATGCAATGGTAGAATATTCGAAAGTCACAAGACTTTGTTTCACAGTTCACTCACTCTTTACTTTTCCCGCGTTTTTTACGAGTCTGAAGAAGGCTTTTGAAAAAATCGCGGGGAAATAAGAGAAAATGCTGATAACAGATCTTGATTGGAAAAATTAACAAAAACATGGCCATGATGAGATTTCTATTATAGAGAAAAATAACTGAGCTAATTCCGAGCCAACTACAACTAAGACCTAATTTCTAATTAGAAAAAAAAGGTAACCATTGATGTTCTTTCTTCACTTAATTCAATTTGAAATTAAGGTGAATATTCTGACGAAGTTTCATGGAACTGAAAATGTTGTCTTTAGAGTGAAAACAGCGCATTTCTATCATTTGGCCAGGTGACCTCCTGTTAGAGTTTGGGCCAAGGTCACCTATGTTCCAACAGTCTCTAGGTAATATCAAAACATATCCTCGCAGAGATCAGGGACCGTATATTTACACGATCCCTGCAGAGATTCATGAAAATAAGATTCAAAGACAGCTAGTAGAGCACAACAGTTTCTGTTTCTTCTAAAATTTGACCTAGTGACCTACTCTTTGATGGGAGTTGACTTATTGTTTATATTGTCCAATCTATTATCAAGGCGAACATTCTGACCTAGATTCACCTCCATAGAATCAAAATTGTGGTACCCTTGGCAAACAAAGTTTTTTCCCAAAAATTTCATATTGTTACCTATTTTCTGAATGGCAGCAACCTTTTTACATTATAGTGTTTAAGATTTCATAAAGATTAACATTCTGGCCTGGCAACACTATGTAACCATCTTATTAAAACTGTAAGCTGTAAAGCCCACACATAGTTTTCTGAGATTTGATCTAACGTCTTACTTTTTGACCAAAGATGAATCATTTCTTTTTTTAACTTAATCAAAATTTCATTCAGAAACACATTGTAAGTTTTCATGATATTGTTATCTGTAGAGTGTATACAAGGCTTTTCTAAGATTGGATCTATTGACCTTCTTTTTGGCACAGGGTTACCAATTTTAAAACTTACTTGAATTCTCAATAAGAAAAAGAGTATGACCAAGTTCAATAAGAATTGGAAAGAAACTATGGCCTCTAAAGTGCACCTAAGTTTATTTTAACTCTTTCCAAAACAACAAAATTTTTGACTCGATCATTTAAATTGAAAGATAACAAAATTAATGTGACTTAAACCTGGTTTTTGTTTTGGGAAGAA
This sequence comes from Hippopus hippopus, assembly GCA_946811185.2. Lineage (NCBI taxonomy): Eukaryota > Metazoa > Mollusca > Bivalvia > Cardiida > Cardiidae > Hippopus > Hippopus hippopus. The sequence continues at coordinate 36,495,039 of OX328100.1, forward strand.
TAGAAAAGTTTGTGGCAAAAGGAGAAAATGCTGGTTACCAGCATTTTCTGCGCTTGCCACTCTGTTTTCAAAAGCCTTCTTTCTCAGAGTCGTGAAAACCTAGGATTGTTTGGTAAAGGGTTAAGAAATTATCTAGTAATCTTCTTCTTTTGAGGTGACAACTTTTTAAACTTGTCCAACCTTATATCAAAACAATCATTCTGTCCAAGTTTCATGCGTAATTGAACTGACAGTTTTTATTTAAAGACTTTACCAACTTTTTTTTTACCAAAGTTGACCCATTTTTCAACTTGTCTCAGATTTTAGTCATTCTGATAAATTTTCATGAGTATTTGACTGGAAATGTACCCTCTGGATTGGAGACAAGTTTTTTTCTCCCTCTCTCTCTCTCTCTCTTATAACTTGACCTCATTGTGAGGAAACAATGAGGAAGAGGAAATTTGTAACTATGTATATTATAAAGTTTTTAGTTATAGTCATCAGTATGTACGATTTATTGAAAGAAGACATTTTTTGTGACTGAATTATGTTTTTAGACAAGCGAAGCTAGTCTATAGGCATCAGATTGAGCCAGACTCAGTGTAAACAAAAAACCCAACAGTTGCCAAATACTGCCTCACAGAAAGTAGTCTATTTCTGTGAGGAATCTTAATTTTGTCATATATGACAATTTATGGATGTGCTCGAGATCTGACTGCTGAGCGGCATGGGCCACGGATGGGCGAACTAGTTTGTCAGAAGATGAAAAACAACTTTCTGTTGTGTTGAAATGGGCATTTATTAATGCCAGAACATTATTACATTTTATCCATTAGTAGAGAATAGATGGTTGGTGTCTTGGATGGGTTAAGTTTATCGGTCAAGGTGGAGGAATTTATCTGGTGAGCCGAAGGCGAACCGGATAACCTTCGGCTCACCGGATAAATTCGGAGCCGAGCCCAATAAACTTAACCCATCCAAGACACCAACCATCTATTCTATTTATCCTGTCACTCACTGGAACAGAACAAAACAAACAAACGGGGAAAAAAAAACATTGATAAAGACCGTACCTTTAATAAATTTCCGGAGCCGAGCCTGATCGACTTTCCCAGTTCAAGACACCAACCGTCTATTTCATTTATCCTGAGTTTTCATGAAAGTGGGGAAGAAGCCCTTTGAAAACAATGCAAGGAAAGGAGAAAATGCTGGTTACCAGCAATTTCTCTGTTTCCCATATTGTTTTCAGCCCTTATAAAATATGGTTTCATCAATTGAGCCACATTTAACTTTCTGGTCTGGAACAGCTTTGAATTTGGAGGGGTGTAAATTTTTTTGTTTTGTAAAAAGTTAGTTAACTATTACATCTTGTGCTTTTGATTTACTATATAATCCAATTTAATCCTTAACCTGCTAAAAAAAACATTAAATAAAACTTTCAAGCTGATGGTAAAAACCTGAATATTGCTATTTCAAAGTTATTTTTCTGAGAAAAATATCCCCTTATCGGATAGCGTAGATCCAAGATCAGACTGTACAGTCTGATCTTGATCTACACTGTCTGTTTGTCCGTTCATTTGTCTGTAGAGACATGTTTTAAAATCCTTGATGAAAATTGATGGAACTTCATACATGTATTCCTTACGATAGTCCGCCGATAAAGATTTTTTCTTTTCTTTTTTTTTTATTTGATGCCATGTCATCGAAAAAGGGGGCTTGATGTATATTTCCATTATGGATTGAAATCTCTTTAACTACTGGACAAGATTTTATGAAACTTCATATTTATCTTGTTTATCATAAGCCACAGAAAATAATTATTTTTTTTTTCATCTAATCAAATGCTATGTTATGGAAAAAGGGGGCTTAATGGATAATTTCATTATGGACCAATAACAAAAAGGCCACGTGTACATGCAAAACACAATACCTCATATATGTTTCTATCAAAAGAGGTCTTTTTACGCTGGAGATATCATTTCAACAAAATAACCTGTTTTAAATTGAAAGTTAACAAACGGAAGTTTTTCATGGTATTTCTTATTTTGAGAAGTAAATAATCAAGAGCGTTGGGTAAAGTCTTTGGATTGAACTGGATCTGGATTAGACCGGATTGGTCTTAATAACCGGAATGAACCAATGAAACTGGAACGGATTCAATAACCGAAATTTACAACTTTTCTTCAATCTTGTATAAACCAGCCAAGTTTTATCTTTACCATAGCCGCTTATTTCAAATTTGCTAGTCTGTCAGTACTTTCAGTACTTTGATTTGTTATTCTAATCAATGTTCAAAAACAGGTGGGAAAAAATGAGGGTCAGACACTTTTGTGACTATGTAAAGTTATTTTATTATGTTAACCCTTAACCACATAATCCAGTTTTAACAACCCTGAAGAAGAAAGCTTTTGACAACATTGTGGGAAAAGGAGAAAATACTGGTAACCAGCGTTTTCTCCTTTTCCTACAATGTTTACTTTTGTTTCAAACTCTTTTTTTCAATCTGATCCACATCTTAATTTGTCGTCTGCAAATGCTTTGGATTTGCAGAAGTCCACAATTTTATCATGTGGTTAACGGTTAATCAACAAGCAAACAAATGTGAGAAATGTGGTAGAGATATTTATGTAACCTTATCTATCAATATGTTAAACATCATGAGGAAATACATGAGGGACATTCTGTGACTAACAAAAATGCTTTGTTATTTCAGGCACAATTCAAACATAGTCGGAAAGAAAATGAAGCACTGATATTTTTGTAACTGTATAAAGTTAAATATGTTATGTTACTATTAATCAAAATACAAAAATTAGTGAAGAAACAATTAAGTAGAGATATTTATGTGCCAGTATTAACTGATTTCTTATGTTCATCAATATGAAAAACACATGGGCAAACAATGTGGTAGGGATATTTATGTGGCTATATAAAGTTTTTTTCTTTTGTTGTTTAAAAAAAACATGAGGGCCATGATGGCCCTAAAGTCGCTCACCTGAGCCTTTTGACCAAACATGATCCATTTTAAATCTCTTTCCAGATGTCATGACAAACATTCCAACAAGCTTTCATAATTAGTGAAGTGAAAATTTGCAAGTTTGGCCTCTAGCATGTACACAAGCTTTCTCTAGACTCATCTAAGATGTCATTTAGACAAATATTTTGACAGAGTTCCATGAGTATTGAACTTAAATTGTGGCCTCTAGAGTGTACACAAGGTTTTTCTAAGATTTAACCTTGTGACCTAGTTTTTCACCCAACCCAACCCATTTTCATTAATCAAAGATGTTATCAAGAAAAAGATTCTGACCAAGGTTCATGAGTTCATGAAAATGTGGCCTCTAGAGCAAACACAAGTTTTTTTCAAATATTGTTCCCCATGACCTAGTTATTGACCTGAGGTGACCCATTTTCTGACCAAGTTTCATGAGTATCGGAGTGAAAATGTGGCCTCTAGAGTGTACACAATGTTTTTCTAAGATTTGACTAGTGGCCTAGTTTTTGACCCGACATAACCTATTTTCAAACTCATCTGCGATATCAACAAGACAAATATTATGACCAATTTTTAAGAGTACTGGACTGAAAATGTGGTCTCTAGAGCATACACAAGATTTTTCTAAGATTTGACCTAGTGACCTAGTTTTTGATCCGACATGACCCATTTTCAAACTCGTCTGAGATATTATCAAGACAAACATTGTGACCAACCTTTTAAGAGTATTGGACTGAAAATGTGGCCTCTATAACGTACACAAGGTTTTTCTAAGATTTGACCTACTGACCTAGTTTTTGACCCGACATGACCCATTTTTGAACTCGTTCAAGATATCTAGACAAATATTCTGACCAACTTTCAAGAGTTCTGGACTGAAAATGTGGACTAGAGCATACACAAGGTTTTTCTAAGATTTAACCTAGTGACCTGGTTTTTGACCCGACATGACCCATTTTCAAAGTTGTCCTAGATAACATCAAGTTAAACATTCTGACCAACTTTCAAGAGTACTGGACTGAAAATGTGGCCTCTAGAGTGTACACAGGGATTTTTCTAAGATTTGCCCTAGTGACCTAGTTTTTGACCCGACATGACCCATTTTCGAACTCGTCTGAGATATCATTAAGACAAACATTCTGACCAACTTTCAAGAGTTTTGGACTGAAAATGTGGCCTCTAGAGCGTACACAAGGTTTTTCTAAGATTTGACCTAGTGACCTAGTTTTAAACCAGACATAATCCATTTTCAAACTCGTCCAGGATATCATCAAGACAAACATTCTGACCAACTTTCAAGAGTTTTGGACTGAAAATATGGCCTCTAGGGCGTACACAAGGTTTATCTAAGATTTGACCTAGTGATCTAGTTTTTGACCTGACATGACCCATTTTCGAACTTGTCCGAGGTATCATCAAGACAAACATTCTGACCAACTTTCAAGAGTTTTGGACTGAAAATGTGGCCTCTAGAGTGTACACAAGGTTTTTCTAAGATTTGACCTAGTGACCTAGTTTTTGACCCAACATGACCCATTTTCAAACTTGTCTGAGATATCATCAAGACAAACATTCTGACCAAGTTTAATGAGTATCGGACTGAAAATGTGGCCTCTAGAGTGTACACAAGGTAAAAGTTGACGACGGACGACGGACGACAGACGACGGACACCGGACACAGCACAATCACTAAAGCTCACCATGAGCACTTTGTGCTCAGGTGAGCTAAAAAACGAGCGAAAAGATAAGTCATACACTTTTGTGACTATATATTTAATTTTATCTGTTATGTTCATCAATATGAAAAACATTGTGAGGTAACAATAAGTTAGAGGCATTATTGTGACTATAGAAAGCTTTTAATCAATGTGCTAAAAACATAAAAAAAAAATGAGGTTCACATCATACATTTCTCTTCCCTAGAAAAGACTTCACATGTAACAAACATCTGCTCTAGGGAAAAACCATAATCTCTCCTGGAGCCCAAATGAGAAATAAAATGGATACTTTCAGTCAGATAAAAGATGTTCCAACTTCAAGGCCTTGTACCACCCTCACGAAGATGGGATTTGAACACCTTATTGGGAAAGGATTTTCTCCTTTTCTGCCAAGTTTTCTTGCCATTTTAAAATAAAACCCATAATCTGAGTCATGTATGTCATCCGCTAATGCTTTCGATGTGGGCAAATCTAAATTGTTGGTGTTTGGTAAAGAGTTACCTCTTAACTGTTTACCACACAATCACAGCTTTCAACGACCGCTGGAAAAAAGCCTTTTGAAAACATTGTTGGAAAAGGAGAAAATGCTGGTAACCAGCATTTTCTCCTTTTCCCACAACGTTTTCTACCCTTTCAAAGACTAATTCCATCATTTGAGCCAAAGTTAAATTGTTGTCTTGAAATGCTTTCAATCTGGACAAGGCAACAATTTTGTCGTCTGGTAAAGGGTTAAACAACAAAATTTTAGACTGGTCCAAATTGAGAGCATTTGCAGACAACAAATTTAAGGTAGCTTCAAGGACAAAATATGTTCTCTGTAGAGAAGAAAACAATGAGGGAAAAGGAGAAAATGCTGGTAACCAGCATTTTCTTCTTTACCAACAACATTTTTTAAAAAGCTTTCTTTTCTTAGGGTCTTAAAACTCTGAACTGTGTTGTAAAGGAATTAACAATGCTGATTTAAGGCAGCCACAAACATCTTCAAGTAACCTGGATGCATATGTGTTCCATCTAATTTAAACTCATCTTTCAAAGATTGTCCATCTGCAGTCAACAAATCATTTACAAAATTAAGCCATTTCAAGGAAGTCTCTGCCAACAGTTTTGTTGCTAGGATACGATTGAACTGTAGGACAATGGGCCTTGTAAGGTCAAGGACAGGTAAAACAGGGTGGACAAAAATTATCCAATTATGTTTCTTCTGTAGATCTTTAAGCAGCTGTATGTATATGTCAACCACAACCTCCATTGCTTCTTCAATGGTGTCGTATCTGAAATAAAAAATAAAACTTAACCATGATTCCTAAAATCCCTTAAACTCTTTTAAGTACCCATTAACCATAAAATCTAGAGTTCTGAACTTTTAACATTTTCTCCTTTTTCCGCAATGTATATTATCCTTTCATAAAATTTAAGCTCATTTGTACCAATTTTGAATATGTCATCTGCAGATGTTTTAAATAAAGAAGAATGAGAAATTTTTTAAATCTGAAAAGGGTTAATCCTTTTAACAACCTCTTAGGAAAAGGACAGCATTTTCTTCTTTTCCCACAATGTGTTTAATCCTTTCAAAGACGAATCCCACCATTTCAGCCACAGATAATTTGTTGTCTAAAAATGCTTTCAGTTTGGAGGAGCCTAAAGTTGTTGTCATTTGGTAAAGGGTTAAAAAAAATGTGCCCATAGAGGAACCTGCTCAATACCAGCAGATTTTACTTTCTGCAACAGCGTTTTCACACAACTAAATGCATGAATAAAACCTTAACCCTTTACTACACATTCCCAAGTTTTAACAATGTTAAGGAAAATGTCTTTGTGGGAAAAGGCCCAAGTTTTAACGATGTTGAGGAATATGTCTTTGTGGGAAAAGGAGTAAGTACTGGTAACCCGCATTTTCTCCTTTACCAAAAATGCTTTCTACCCTTAAAAAACAAATTCAAATAAATGAGCCACATTTGTTGTGTGCAAATTAGGCCATCTGGTAAAAGGTTAATTCGTATCAATTAAGCCTTTACATGTACCACAAAATCACAAGTTTTAATGACCTTGCTGGAGAAGGCTTTTAGAAAACATTGTGGGAAAAGAAGAAAATGCTGGTAACCAGCATTTTCTCCCTTTCTCACAATGTTTTCTGCCCTATCTCAAATCTCAAAATCTGAATCACATTAAATTTTGTCACATGCAAATGTGTTGGCCTCTGGTAAAAGGTTACTTCATAACAATTAACTCTTTATCAAACAACAAAATTATAGACTGGTCCAAATTGAAAGCATTTGCAGACGACAAAATAAATGTGACTGAAAATTTGAAATTTGGTTTGGAAAGGGTGGAAAACATTGTGGTAAAAGGAGAAAATGCTGGTTACCAGCATTTTCTCCTTTTCCCACAATGTTTTCAAAAGGCTTCTTTCTCAGGGTCGTTAAAAGTCGGGATTGTGTGGTAAAGAGTTAACCATATTTTCTATTGATGTCTTCTGGGTCATCTACTACAAGCAAAGAGAAAGGAGACACACCAGAAAAGAAAGCACAGACATAGAACTATGATAAATTAATACAGATAAGGAAAGGATAGTTACATGGTAAATAAGAAAATACTATAATGAGACAAGGGAGGAAGATACAATCAAGGCACTCACTGATTAAAACTGTATATTATATTTCATGTGTCTATTTTTAGAAATGTTATGGGTAAAGAAATGTCGTAATTTAAGCTGGGGGGAATTATTTCCCCGTCACAGTGAATATTTTCCTCCTGCCGAAAACCTGGAACTACTTTTTTAAGTTTTTTAAGTTTTTAAGTTTTAAAAGTGGCATTCGTTGACAAAATAATCAGAGGAAATATAATATATAATTTATTTCATCAGCTTGTGGTTAATATGGGGAAATATTTTCCTCAAAAGGGAAAGGTCCGCGAAAATAACTCGTGCCTTACGGCACTCGTTATTTTCGCATACCTTTCCCTTTTTCGGCAAATATTTCCCCATATTAACCACAAGCTGATGAAATAAACTCTATTTAACCAATTGTACCACACGTTATTTATATATCCCTCTAGGGAATGATGAATTTCAGACTCAAACAAATTTGAAGCATTCACAGACAACAAACTGTATCAAGCTCCTATGATAATTTTGGCCTTGAAATAGTAGTACAAATTGTGGGAATGGAGAAAATATGAAATGGTTTCCAGCATCTTGCTTTTAGACTGTGTGTTCAAAAAGCCTTCTTTTTTGGGGTCATTAAAATTTGGAATTGAGTGGGACTATGTAACTGTTAGCCCTTAACCCTTTACCACACAATCCAGACTTTTAATGACCCTGACAGAAAAGGCTTTTGAAAACATTGTGGGAAAAGCAGAAAATGCTGGTAACCAGCATTTTCTCCTTTTCCCACAAAGTTTTCTACTTATTCAGTGGCAAACACTATGATTTGAAAAACATTAAAATTGTTGGTTGTAAATTCCTTTGATATGGACAAGTATAAAAATTGCTATGTGGTAAAGGGTTAAAGAACCCAGGACATAAAATGAGGCAATATTGCATTTTTGGGCAGAATTAACAGTGTAGATCTATAGAAGATCAGATGGCATATGCTGCCCAATCCAATCTTGCCTTACACTGTTCACAAAATCAAAAGCTATTGTAATGACCAATATTGGGAATAACCCTTTACCACAAAATTCAGACTTTAATAACAAGTTACAACCCTAAGGAAAAGGGCTTTTGAAAACATTGTGGAAAAAAGAGAAAATGCTGGTAACTAGTATATTTTCCTTTTCCCACCATGTTCTCAACTCTAAGAAAGATAAACTTCATGTTTTGAGTAATATGGTATTTGTTGCTGCAATTGCTTTAAACTTAAACAATTCTAAAATTTTATCATTTTGTAGAGTTAAATATTCTACTGCGCAAAAGCTGAACTATTCCTTACTTTGCCTTTTCCCAACACTGCAGGAAAGATTCCCGACAATCTATTTCTCCTAAACAAGTCGTAACTACAGCTCCATCAGGTATGGTTTTGATCACTGACTGGAAATTTCTCTTTGGGTAAAATACACTCTCTGGTCTTAAATGCCAAATCTTGGTGCCAGTTGACAAAACAGGGTACAAGGTGTATTCAGCTCCCTAGTAAAGGAAAGATACTTTATAAGCTTATCTGTAACTTCACAGAAAAAGTCGAAGTATTGTGATCCTCATATCCCTGTTGACCTCCTGAAATGGAAACCAATACAACAGGAGCAGGTAACCATCAAAATATTTTTTCTATGCCCCTTTTTCCACCTGAAAGTTAATCTAATTCTAAATGCAACAGTTACTGCAGCCTAGCATTGGCCCACGCATGCAGTGCTTTTGTTTTGTATAATAATGTATTTGATTTTTCACAACCTTGAAAAGAAAATAATTTAGTAATAGACAAAAGCAGGGTACGTAGACGTCTTTTGTCTAGTAGCAACCCACTTTATAACCTTTTACCAGACAGCAAAATTTCAGACTTTCCAGATTGAAAGCATTTGCAGACAACAAATCAAATATGGTTTAAATGGAAAGATTCATCTTTGATGGATTAGAAAACATTGCGAGAAGAGGAGAAAATACATTATTCTTCTTCAGAGTTGTAAAAAATTGTGTGGTACAGGATTAACACAAGTCCTGTGTGTACAGTGTAGGACTAGCAACCTGGAGGCCCCAGGTTCAAACCTCACTGGGTTTTTTGTGGAAGTGTCCTTGGGCAAGACACTTCAGAGTCCTGGCCTAGTACTAATGAATATATGGGCTGTCCCTGTGACATGACTGGAATAATGTTGAAAGCAGCACATCTCCACCAAACAATCCTGTGTTTCAATGGCCCTCAGGAAAAAGGATTTTGCAAACATTGCAGGAAAAGGAGAAAAATTATAGTAACCAGCATTTTTTCATTTTTCCACAATGTCTTCTGCCATTTCAGAGTCAGAATTGAACTTTAGAGCTAAACTAAAAAGTGTTGATCAAGATTAGACTACACAGAATAATCTGATCCTGTACCAGCATTGTCTTGAAAACAGCCTTCAAACAAAGTTCTACATGTATTTCTCTTACAAATGAAAATTTATCTGGTGATATCAGAATGTTAAATAAAGGACACACAATACCTTGTACGTAACTTGGTGCCAGGCAACAGGAATACAATGACTGTCACCAATGAAATAAATGTAATTTCTGTCTTCTCCAATGGTTGTCTCTGGAATACCTGTTAAGTTCTTGAGTACTTCATTAATGCATTTAAAATAGGCAACCTCATTTCTGATTAAAGTCAGATGCAAGTCTCTTCCTTCATAAAATGGTTGAAGTAGCTGTAGTAATGGAGGTAGGATTGACAGAAGTCCTCTGATATAGAATATCTTTACAACTGTAAAGAACAAGGCAAGCACATACAGGTCTTCTTCAGTGTATGGGGCACTGGATACAGTGCCAGTTTTAGTTATAAAGCCTGTAGATGGAGTTTTCACCCCTGTAAAGCTATGATTGTGGGCCTCTAAATATGGAATCAGGTCTGCAAACTGTAGACTTCCTACCCCTTTCTCTGGAAATGTTCTACAATGTTGTAACAAACGTGACAAGGCCTCAGTATGCCTCTCCAGTAATTCAAGTGTATGGATGTACGTAAGAATACAAACACTACTAGGTTCTGCCTTGTATGCCAGTTCTAAAAATTCTAATGTCTGTTCAATAGCACCAAACTCTCTCACTGTGATACCAAGAAACATGAGAGCAGAGGCATCAGTAAGGATGTTTGCAGCTACTTTTTTTAGAATAGTCATTCCTTCTTCAGTAATCATCATCTCTGAAAATTTCTGTTTAACATTTTTGTCAGTTCTTTTGTTTGCTAATGCAGACAATATTGCAGAAACTGCTTCTTCTTTATGCTCAGCAGTACCAATGGTAAATAAGACAGCTGCATACTCAGCAAGAGCATCTGCATGTTCAACATTCTCTCTAAGGACTCCCTGTAATACAGTTATGGCCATATCTTGCTGATTTTCTACCAGGTAAGCCTTTGCAACAAGTACTTGTATATCTTGTTTTTCAGAGGCTGTAGCCACACCTTTCTGCCTTAAAATCTTACAGAGTTTTAACAAATGTTCAATGGCTACCTCTCCATGTCCATTTTTGATGTAGGTCTCACCAGCTAGTTCAAGAATGTCAGTGTCTTCATTCTCCTTCCCTAAAGCAACTTTACAGTGCTTCATTGCATCCTTTGGACGTTCAGCCTTCAGATAACATCTGATCAATCCCTTCAGGGCATTTAAATCATTCTTATCGGTTGTCAGCAGTTCTTGGTAAATATTTATTGCTTTTCGTAGTCTTTGATTACACATATGTACTAGTGCAGCATTTCTTTTCCCATCTAGCTTCCTACCAGCCTGTAGAGCATTCCGTTTAAAATTTATTTCAGGATCGCTCAGCTTTTTATCTTTACCACAAGCTGACTCTGATATTGTAACGGCTTCCAAATCTTGATAATTATTTGTGCTACCCTCAATTTTAATAAACACATCATCTTTATTCTTCAGAAACTGTGAAACTTTTTCATGGTATTTCAAATGTTTTCCAGTAGATGATAATATTGAGATATTTGCACCAGAGTTGTCTAGTGATGGATACTTTTTGTAGAGACTCTTGCAAAATATATCCACAAGGTCTTTAATTTCACCTTCATTGTTATCTTCCAACTGTATGACTACAGTCAAAGCTGGGCTATCAGAGTGCATGTAAATCTTCATAACTGGAAAGAAAGAGAGAAAAATGCCCTAAATCTTGCTCTGAATATGTCAAAATATTTGTTTTCAAATAGTAAATAAGCACCTTTAAATGGATTGTTAAAAGTCCTAACAGTGCCAAACAGCAGAAATTTCAGATTTAACCCTTTGCCACACAATCCAAAGATTTATTGATTCTCAGGAAGAAGGCTTCTGGAAACATTGTGAGGAAAGAAGAAAATGCTGGAGACCAGCATTTTCTCCTTTTTCCCACAATATTCCCTTAACTTTTGAAGAAAAATACCCATAACTAAGCCGTATTTGCCATCTGCAAATGCTGTCAAGTTGGACGACTTAAGTGTTTGATGTTTGGTAAAGAAGAACTCATGTAAGTAAGAGCCTGTGGGTGCAGTTGCTTGGCTACAAGTTCTTTTTCCATAAAAATATCGAAATCTGTGCGAAAAAACATGGTGCAAATTATTAGAGATGCGAAAAGCGTTGGTACGAAACTCAGTTGTTCAACATGTCAAATATTACGTTTCCCGTCGCACTAACGTTAAACCCATTCTACTTCTTACTTTATCATCAGTGAGCCATTTTGGTGTATAGGTTGAAAAGTATAATAATAGTTGCTGGTGCTGAGTAATTACCGACGACTTTGTTTAGCTCCTAAAGCCCCTTAATTTCAACAGTAAACTGTATTTTGATTGGATCAGTGTCCCTCGGTGTCTATTTCTGACAAATCAGATTTGCTGTAACAGAGGGATACAATTGTTTATATTCGAGACGGTGTTCTGACATGTTAACGTAGGCCTAAGAGCAACAAAGATGACTTCACACAATACTGTTCTTGGTGTTGGTATTGGCCTGTTTTTGATAGCACTTGTCTGGGGTTTGTCTATATTTCTGTGCCTTGTATTTTCTCGTGCAACTGGAGCTATTTCGTGAGTATCTTATTTTTCATGTGTTTTCGTGCCCTGACTTTCTTTGGGAAATTGATGCATTCCTGTTTGAACATAAGAAAGCGAATCAAACATGGAAAAGTAGTTAGATAGAAAAAAAGACATCTAAGAGTAAGAAGTAAAGAGCGGCATGGTGTCATTGTAATAGACAGTGTTTAGGGCAGGGATACATACCCTTTAAAGCGCACTAAGGGCAAAATGTCAACAAATTGGGCGTAAAATTGTAACAGTAATAGAATATGTTTCAGTACAGCCAGAGTTCCAGTCATTGGCAGAAAAATGAAGTCCAAAAACTAGAGGGAAGGTTGGCACCTTTAATTCTAGTTTTACAGTGCATTATTCTGCTATGCTACAGCTACTTGAATTACAACAGACTGAGTATACTAAAACATATTGTTGGAATAATGTCAATACTTTTAAATGGTATGAATCAAATATGCTTGCAGTTTTATCACTGAATTAATGCCGCTGGCGAGTCTGCTACCCTTTACCAAACATAGAATTTCTGAACAGGACCAAATTGAAAGCATTTGCAGATGAAAAATAGTGTAGCTCATATGATGATTTCTGTCTTTGATAGGGTAGAAAACATTGTGGGAAAAGGAGAAAATGCTGGTAACCAGCATTTTCTTCTTTTCCCACAATGTTTTCAAAAGGCATCTTTCTCAGAGTTGTTAAAACCCAGGATTAATTGGTAAAGGGTTAATCTTTAAACTAGAAAGCAGACACCTATCCAGGTTGCTATTTGAGTTAATTGTGTTGCAAGTTAGTGTCGTAACTTTAAATGTTGCTACATGCAGTCATATACCCAACCTGTATTAACTTTGTCCTTGAATTTCTTAGACAAAGAACATTGTGAAACAACAGTCAGGCATTTATGCTGATTGTGGATTTTGAAATACATTAGAAAATCAATGAATTGCAATTGTGAGTGGACTGATAGTACTGCATGGGAAATTTTGTCATTTTGTTCATAGAGCATTCAATCCTACATAACCCATTACCACACAGTCTAGAGTTTTCATGACTGTAAGAGAAAGAGCTTTTGAAAACATTGTGGGAACCAGCATGTTCTCATTTTTCCATGTTTTCTACCCTTTTACAGCCAAACAGCAGAACTCCAGCCTCATTTAATTACTGTCTGCAAATGCTTTCAATTTGGATGACTCAAAATTTTTGTTGTTTGGTAAAGAGTTAACCCTTAAAATGTCTTTCACGACTATATTTGCATTTGCGGCCAGTGTAGATTAAGATCAGACACAAAAGGTGCAGTCTGATCTTTGATCTACATTATCTGCTTTGCTGAAACACTTAAGATAAAAAGTAACCATGACATTGCAATGATCCCGGTCTTATTCTGGACTGAAAATATCCAGTGGGTTTATTCTATGCTAAACTCTTTTAATTTGTAATTTTACTGTATGCAGACATGAATTGAAATTTGGTGTGTAAATCTTGGTGAACCTATAGGAGTACAGTTCTTGGGCTAAGAGTAAAGGTTTAAATGATTGATTCAGACATCAGAAATACTTAAAAAAAATCATTTCTAGTACTGTTTTCAACTTGTTCATTTTTTAACTCATTTATTGTAGAAATATTGGAATTGCTGCCATTCTGTTTGCTGCACTGTTTACAATTATACTTCTTGTACTACCAAGGGAGGATTTTGAAGAACCGACTACAAAGGTATAAACAGAAAATTACAAGTTATAATAACCTTTCAGTGAAAACACTTTGATGAACTGTCTGGCTTTTCAATTTGGGAATGCTTCAGTTTTGAAAGCGTAATTTATTCTCTTATCTTTGGTCAAACAATCCCAACTTTTATAAACCCTGGAAAATATAGTAGGATAAGGAGAAAATGCTAGTAACCAGCATTTTCTCCGTTTCCCACAGTGTATTGTATCCTATTAAAGACAAATCTCACCATATGAACAATGTTAAATTTGTGGTCTGCAAATGCCTTGAATTTGGACCAATCTAAAAATTTTTCGTTGTTAAAGAGTTCAATTCTTTGCTAAAACTACATTATGGATAATCACCTATCTAATCTAGTACAGTAATTGACTGTCTCTATGGAATAAGTATAGTCAATTTTACATGCAAAGCTACTGCTTCCTGTCTGTTACAGTTTCCTGGACTGTTTAGTCACAAATAATCCTTTACCACACAATCACATATTTTACTGACCTTGAAAAGTATTAAGGCTATTTAAAACATAGTGAGAAAAGGAGAAAATGCTGCTCGCCAGTGAGACTAACAGTCCAGGATAGTTTTGCGTAAAATTGGTACATATATTTTCTGAAAATAGGCACTTGTCACTGAGATTTTTGTGTGGCATGTAACTTCTCTTTCTGCCAGTACATTTTCAAAACTGCTTTACTGCAGCCCAAAGGAAATTGTCTGCAGGTCATAGTGAGGACATAAAATTAATACCATACAAATAAGTCCATTTACAGTTAACCCCCCCCCCCCCCCCCCCCTCCCCCAAAATGCTTGGTTGAATCCAAACCAAAGCTATCCCGTCTTTCAACAACCGAAAGGAGAAAAAGCTTTCTAAAACATTTTGGGAAAAAGGAGAAAAGGATGGTAACCAGCATTTTCTCCTGTTCCCTCGAATCCCATGTTTTAAGTTCGATAATATTTTATGTCGTCTGTTTTCACATTCAATATGGATGAATACATGATGGATATGTGTGGCACAGGAGAAATCACCGAGCATGAGCTAGTTTTTTTTTCTTTTACCATAATGTTTTAAAAACATGGTATGTAGAATGACAAAAAAAAAACAAAGTCGTCTGCTGTGTTCTTGAAATGCATTTACTTTATATATCATGCTGCATTTTTTTTTATTTTTCATTTTATTTACAGATCTATGACTATTCAATAATATACCGATCTGTGCTGATAGCTGGCTGCTCCTTGTTCTTTGTGATAGGGATAGTAATATTCTTGATACTTCATTTAATGGAACCTGTCTATGCAAAGCCTATTCGAAAACTAAGGATTTCATAGCGACATGGATTGGATGTGTTTTATTATGACTGCCTGTGATATGTTGTTACTAGAATGAAAGTGTTAGTCCTTCATTGATATTTGTAAACATGCGAGCAACCTATGGTACCTGTATCAGTTTATTAACCCTTTACTACACAAGCCCGAATTTAAAAGACCTTTACAAAGAGGGCTTTTGAAAACATTGTTGAAAAAGGAGAAAATGCTAGTAACAAGCATTTTTTTCCCCACAATGTTTTCTAATCTTTCAGACAGAAATTCCTTAATCTGGCTGAGCCTCTTTTTGTTTGTATTCTTTAGATGCTTTCAATATGGACTTGTCCAAGATTGCCTTGTTTTGTAAAGGGTTAACCCTTTACCAGACAACAAAATTTTAGACTACTTTTTTGCAGACTACAAATTAGTGTGTCTTAAGTGATAGGATTTGCCATTGAAATGGAAGAAAACAATGTAAGAAAAGGAATAAATGATGGTTATTTATATAATGAGAGTCAAACATTGAAACTTGTATTTGGAAGTGTGGAAAACAATGTGGGAAAAGTAGTTAATGCTGGTTTCCAGCATTTTCTCCTTTTTCCAGGAAGTTATCTATAGCATTTTTACATCCGAGATGTTAAAACTCAAGATTGTGTGGTAAAGGGTTAAATGGTAATGGTCAGGTCCCTACATTGCCATCTTTAGACATCTTACGTTGCTCTTGATAAAACTCTTGGTCTTGATCAGACTGCAAATAGTGTTATGTCTGATCTTTGATTTTACAATAGTTAAATGTTACTTTGTAAATGCGATACCAGAATTTCAGAAAAAAGAGCCATTAGATCATGGCTACCTGTAAATACCTGTTTCCTCTTTGTCACTTTATTCTTAACCCTTTACCAAATAATCTCAAGTTGTAACGTCCTTAACTCTTATCCTGCTAAATAACTAATATAAAATATACAGTTCGACTGTACAAACCCAAATATTGCTATTTCAAAGTTATGTTTTGGGGAATGATATCTCCTTATCAGACAGTGTAGATCCAAGATCAGACTGCACATTCTGTGCAGTCTGATCTTGATCAACACTGTCCGCAAAAGGTCAGTGAGTCACGCTTAGCAGCGTAAGGGTTAAAGAAGAAGATATTTTAAAACATTCTGGTTAAAGGAGAAAATGCTGATACCCAGCATTTTCTTCTTTTCCCGCAATGTTTTCTACCCGTCAATAAACAAATTAAATGTACCATTTTTGAGTCACATTTAATTTGTCTTCTGCAAATACTTGGAATTTGGATAAGTCTAAAATGTTGTTGTTTGATAAAAAGTTAGTGGTAAAATAGATATAATACCTTTGCTAGGACATGATGTGTAATCCTTAAATTTTTGTATTTAAAAGTCTTAATAAAATTTGAAAAGGGCTGGAGCCAGTACAATGATTACTAGACATTTTTGTCAGAAAAACATGTATAAGTTTGAATGTCAAGGTTGCTTCTCATGGACATGTATCACAAAATTTTGGACATTATATATCCAAGATTAGACCTCACGTTCTATACACATAGTTTATTTTTGAATCTGCACTGTTTTGAAAAGGTTGACGTTGTTGATCTTAAGATCAGACTGCATATTCTGTACAGTGTGAACTTGGATCTGCACTGTTCAATAGAGATAAATTTTTGTTACTTTGTATAGAATATAAAACAAGGATGTCATCAGATGTACATCAGCAGGATGAATCAACTTAATGTGTAGCATTCAAATAAAGATTTAACTTAGAGAATCAGAGTCTTTGTGTTTTCTGTCCTTTTCCACTTAAATTTTGATCTAGATTTTCCTGATAGTTATGAAGTGGGTGATTTGAAAAAAAAGTTACCAGTGAAATGTGGAGATACTGAGTGAAGGATATTAACAGATGATAAAAAGAAGTGACAGAGCGTTTTTCAACTTGTAAAGAAATAAAATTCTAAAACAGAATTTGCAGAAATTTGTAGCTCATACATGATGGGTTGATGAAGGCTAGATCAACTGTGAGGGACCCTAGTGTAGGAGTAGGGTCTTGGCTTTAGTTCTTGAGTCCAATCCTGTGATCAGCAGGGTCTATCTTTGACAAAAGAGACAATTTAGATAAAACTTGCTGACTGTATCTTGATCTACACTAGTCACAAAAATTGACAGCCTTTGCAAAAAAAAAACATGCAGAAATGGGCACAACGACTTAAATTGCACCTTTTTCTCTTGTTGGCTTAGCTTTTTTTTAAAGAAAAACATAAAGCTATTATCATAGCCCTGTTGTCATCTGTATCGTTATGCAAAAACTTTGACATTTCATCATATCTCTGAAGATATGTACTGGTAACTATTAAAAGGGGAGCCCATGCAACAAGGGCAGGTAGCCATCAAAATATGTTTTTATACAGTTACACCCCTTTTTTAACTTAAATTTTTTACTGAAAATCTATATCTAAAGACAACTACAGCTGTCACAGTTTTGGCATCCACAAGTGGAGCTCTTGTTTTTTGTTATATTTACCCTTTACCATACAATTTTTTAGCGCTTTCAGAAGAATGATTTAACCTGCATAAATCTAGTGCAATCTAGTAGGTTAAAATGTATGATGTACCCTGTGTGGTCAGAAATATTACCTTTAGCGTGCCCTCCCAAGATTTTGACAAGTTTGAAGAATGAAGATGATGGCATCTGAAAGCTTTGTGGGACAAGGAGAAAATGTTTGTAACCACAATTTTCTCCTTTTCCCACAATTTTTCAATCCTTTTTACTGGTAAATTCCAACATTTGATTCACATCTTGTTTATTACAAATGGTTGTTTGTAAATCTCAAATTTTGTCATCTAGTAAAAAGTAATGTGCCTTTGTAGATAATGTAGGTTAAAAGAAGTCCTGCATGAAACAGTGGTTAAGGTGCAAGATTTGAAACCTGGTGGTCCCAAGTTTGGTCCTAACCTCAGAGTGCTGGGTTTTGCAATGGAGTGTCCTTGGGTAGACATTTAAGAGCCCTAGCGTAGCACTAGATAAATCCAGGACACACATGAACAGGTGAGCTGGCACTGTGATATGGCTGAAATATGTTTGAAAGTAGCGTAAAAAGCCATACAATGGGTTGATTATGTTAAAAGATCTAGATCTATCAGATAAATGGTTTTAAAAGGGGAGTGCTTTCTACCAGATAGGATGTTTATCCATGAGAAAAAGCATTGTAACCTTGTGGGTTGAAAATCCCGTTATTCTCTTTCTCCCCGGTTTTATCCTCTTGATGACATAACGCTGAGTAGGAAACTCTTATAATAACTATGAAGTTACTTATGATTGTCAAATTAATCACTAGTGGAAAGTAGTTTGTTCACGGATAAAATTACCCCAAAATTGATATTTGTGCCTTCTTTCATTCATTTGAAGGGGGTCAAATGACCCCCAAATCAGAAAGTCAAGGGAAAATCCTGTGACTTTGATGTTTGTATTGTTAGGCACATAGGATACCTTGTCCTTGGTTAAAATGGCCCAGACACCGTGTTGCGAGGGCATGTGGAAATCGCGCAAGCGGCCATCTTACCGAAAGGAAACCGGCCAGAAGAATCTCTGAGTTCTTACATAGGTAAGAAGGTATATTTAGGCTGTTTTGATTCTAAATCTTCAAATTGATAATATAAGACACTTAGCAGATGGTCTGGCTATATTTTAAACGATGTTAACAAACACGGAAAAATATTATACTCGGGGAAGGTTGCTCTTCTCAAGACTTCTGTCTTCGTTGGTCATTTACCATATGTTGACATCTCTTTTTCCTCGACTTGAACTTCATAAACGCGAGGTTTTAATGACATTTTGGGCATAATACCGATAACTCTCCATCACTCCAGAGTTCAATGCATATATGTGGCATCGATTTATTAGTTATAAGATATCAATGAGATTATCGGCCTCATTCCGTTGACGTATTTGTTATTTTCATGCCAATGATGGGTTTTCGTGTTATAGGAGGAAAGGAAGGGGGGGGGGGGTTTGTCGGTATCATGCCTGTATAAGCCCCTTTTAACAAACTTGTCTTGTATTGAAATTATTGAAAATTAATAGAGGTAGGACCATTGACAGATAGACATAGAATTTTATTGGATCTACCAGCATTAATAATACCATAACTGAGTTTTATACATGTATACAGTATATTTGTATTCCTTCCAGTGGTTAAAAGAACTACAAAAACAAGATGTCGAAGAGGAAGCCTCAAGTTGAAGAAGAAAAAGATCGTCTGACAAGAATTGCTATTGTTAGTAATGACAAGTGTAAACCAAAGAAATGCAGGCAAGAATGCAAGAAATCATGTCCCGTGGTTAGAATGGGTAAGATACTGTAGAGGGTGTTTTTTCATAAACAAAAAAGTGGTCCAAATGACAAAGGACAACATTAATTTAAAAATACCATGCTGGGGAAAGAGGACGAATTGCTTGTTACAAGCAGTTGGTCCTTTTTCCTCAGTGTTTTTAAAAGCTGTCTACTGCCGGGTATAAAAGGTTAAATGGATAGTGTGATTCTGTAATCCAAAGACACAATAAATGCTGTGTTCCCAACTGCACAAATCGCTGCTTAAATCACATTAGGAAATTAAAATTCACGTAACAAATACCAGTTACAGGCAAGGCCTCGCATTAGAAAAACATGGACAAAAAAGACCATTTTGGGATTTTCCTCATTGACTGTCAGACTTTCCTTCTGTAATTCTGAATTCCCTTTGCTCATCGTTTTTACCTACACAGGCACAGGCCTCATTTTCAGTTTCTGGAATAGACTAAAGGTGGCTGTTGCGTGCTCGAAGAATTTGAAATGTGTGTATCAGTAAATAGAAAGGTATACAACTGACGACGACAAACCACCAGGGTTCTGGCAGTATACATGACAAAACCTCCACAAACACATAAAAATCCTTTAACTATGTATTTTATCAGTTAATCGCATTATTTTCTTTAAAACCAGCATATAGCCATGGACATAATCAAGCTGATTCATCAGCTAATATCTGGGTCATCCATTTTGCGAACAGAATGTTAGCTGACAACAAATTATGGAATGGAAAATTAGTTTATTACACCTTGTCTTGAATATTTTTTCGGCTGATGAACTATCAATCAGTTACAAGTATGTCTATTTCTATTGATTGCATGCATGTTTAAAAGGTTAGCGCTTGATTTTGTACAATTTCAATGTACATGTAAATTGTTGGTGAATTGTGTACATGTATGACCGCTTGTAAAGTTTAAAGATTCAATTAAGGAATTTCAGCGTGATTATGCCCATGGCTATATGCTGGTTTTAAAGAAAAATGTGTTTATCATTGATAAAATGCATAGTTACAGGATTTTTATGTATTTTGTGGTAGTTTTGTCACATACATTGACTGAACCAGGGTGGTTCGTTGTCTGGAGTTGCATATCTTTCTATTTATAGATACACACATTTCAAATTCTTTAATCATGCAACAGTCACCTTTGGAATGGACAGTGTAAAAGTATGGCAATTATTGTAAGCTTGACAATCTGTTATTGTGTGGTTGGTCAAGGTTCTAGTCACTAGCAGAGCCAAAAATGTTAAATCTGCCTTTAATATTGCCAACATTAATTCTAGTTTTGATATTCATTATTCTGCCAGTGACTAGAAGTTGGACCAACTGTGCTGTAACAGACTGTCAGCCGTAAAATAATTGCATACTTTTGAATGAAATAAATAAAATTATTGTGTATATTATACACAGTTTTGTTTACATGTGGCTGCTATTGAGTCTTCAAAACAGCACCTTTGGTTTCACTTCTACTTTTGTAAGTAACACACCTTTTTCAAAAATACTGTTGTCTTGGTCAGTTTTTCTTTTCAGTCAACCATAGATGACAATTGACATAGTTTTAATACAAGTATTTGTCCCCTTGCAAATGAGAGATTTGGAAAATATGTGGAAAAATTAGCTTTTTTTTTTCCCCATGATCTATCAGTTTGTACTTCTATGTTCATGGGATAAAATAACACATACATGTAAGTGAAGTGAATGTTAATCTTTTATTTATAGATTTATTTATAACATATTTTAAGGTACACACAGTTCATAATCAGAAAAAGAGATATCATTTCGAGTATTATGGATCAAATACTTCTTTTTTATTCAAACCTTGTCCTTTCTTTATATTTCTAGGTAAACTCTGTATTGAGGTAACTCCAGCTGACAAAATTGCTTTTATTTCTGAAGATCTTTGTATTGGATGTGGTATCTGCTCCAAGGTAAAGATAAAATCAGTTTTCATGCTTAAATCAAGAGTATTCTACACAAAACTTGTGCTATGCTATAAAACTCAAAATGTTATCTTTTTACTGGTTCCTCAGATACCAGATCAGTTGACTCTTTACCAGATGATAAAATTTAGATTTTTCCTAATTGAAGTATTTTTTAGATGACAAATGATACTCAAAACATGAATTCACCTTTCAAAGGGTAGAGAACATTCCTATATAAGGAGAAAATGCTGGTTGTCAGCATTTTCTCCTTCCCACAATGTTTTCAATATGTTTTCAAAAGCCATATTCCTGAGGGTTGCTAAGACAAGGTATATTTTTGTAATTGGCTAAGGGAGATGTATAGATTTTTTTTTGTAAGATAGTAAATTTTCCCTTTTTAAATAGTTGTGCAGGTAACAAATTAAGCAGAGCTCAAATTACGGGAAATGTCTTTGATGGGGTAGAAAACATTGAGGGAAAAGGCAAAAATTCTGGTTACCAACATTTTCTTCTTTTCCAACAATGGAGGGGTCCTGTGTGGCTCAGTGGTAAAGTGTAGGACTCGTGACCTGGAGGCCCCAGGTTCGAGCCTCGCTGGCTCCACTGGGTTTTTCACAGGAGTGTCCTTGGGCAAGACACTTCAGAGCCCCAGCCTAGTGCTGGTGAAATCCAGGGAAATACGAATATGTGAGCTGTCGCTGTGATATGACTGAAATAATGTTGAAAGCGGCGTAAAACACCATTCAAACAAACAAACAAATTTCCAACAATGGTTTCATCAGCTCTTCTCTAAGGAAAAGTCCAAACTGTACTTCTTTGCTGAGAAAAACTTGTGGCATGAGAATGACTCTTAAGACTTATTATATTTACTTAACCCTTTACCAGACGACAAAATTTTAACCTTGTCCAAATTGAAAGTATCTGCAGATGACAATTTCAGTGTGGCTCAAATGGTGCAATTTTTCTTTTGATAGGGTAGAAAACATTGTGGGAAAAGGAGAAAATGCTGGTTACCAGCACGGCTCCCTCTGTTGATCGCCAGTGGCGCCAAATGCGAAAATAAGAAAAAATGGCAGTAAAAATGAAGCACTAGCGAATGTACTGGCCTATAAATAATTCTTAAATTATCTTAACTCCGACATAAACAATATGTATCAAGTGTGAGGGATGCCCACATCACTGTTTATCACACCTAATCAAGCTGACTTTCATGAACAGGTTTTGTCTACTTTCACACCATACATGCAAACACATAATCCAATGCTAATCAATCAAATGTTAATTTGCTACACCCCGGTGTGCACAGAGAGTTTTTACACAAAATCTACAGGTAACCAATTGGATATCATGTACAAGATTTAGTCTACGTCCATTATTTCTAAAGCCACACCTTGATTCTGCCTTACCTGGTGTGCCAAATCTGACGGAATTGAATTATGTGGTGTGTATTTAGCGACATTGTTAATGCAAAACTTAATAATGGTGTTAATCTGCTTATATGGAGTAAAATGACAGATTTTGAAGTTACCTGCTACCCTTAATGATTAATTTATGTCAAATCATGCGGAAATACCTTTCCAAAAAATTAATTTACATGAAAATTAGATCGCTGCAAATAAACGCGAAAATCCTTTACACAACAGAATGTCAGTACGACGTTGTCCGTTCAGAAACACTTCAGACTGGCGTTTTAGCTTTGATAATGACTTAAAGCAGTAAATTTACACAAATATATGTATAAAACTAGAAGTGGGTGCTAAAATCTCTGACTAATAATGAGGGAAAAACTTACGTGATTTTATAAAACAAAAATGTTGAATTAGACCAAATGGGGGGGGGGGAGATTAGCTTTCTCTTACAGTGATAGCACTGGAACGAGTGTCAGAGAAGGTACAGGACATTCATATAGAGAGAGAAGACCAGAATAAAAGGACCATTTAATAGATGAAATCTTCAGTATTTTTTTAAAGATAAAATGAAATAATACATTAACCCTTTACCGCATAATCCAAAATTTCTTCTGTAATTTTCGTTAAAAATCTTGGAATTCTGACAGGTTTGCAGTTTTAGAAGTACAGCACTGTATTACAGTACAAACACAACTTCTATGTCCCTGCAGCACACAACCTTAAAAACCCTTTAAGGGTAAAGGAACATAAATAGGCATGTACAGTATTACTGAGCAATGGATTTAGTAGCTATAACATGGGCCAATAAACTGAAGTGTCTAATGTACTATGTGGCTACCTAAGTTGGCTCCTACTGGCCCCAATTTCTATGAGCTGGCGAATTTGATTTCGCACAAATTAAAATTTGCAGGGGAAGCTCTGTACCAGCATTTTCTCCTTTTCAAACAATGTTTTCAAAAGGCTTCATGCCCTGGGTCGACATTGTGTGGTAAAGGGTTAAACATAAATAATTTCTCCTTTACAGAAATGCCCATTTGAAGCAATTAGCATCATCAATTTACCCAGTAATCTGGCTAAAGATACAACCCACAGATACAGTGCTAACAGCTTTAAGCTGCATAGGTGAGTCCATTTTTGTTCTTTTCTGAAATGACTTTGCTTTTTGGTATGAAGATTTCAGTATTTCAGTTTCAACAACATTGTATTTATTCTCTTACTAGCCAAGGGTGACAATCCAGTATGTACAGGGTGATCCAGAATATATGATACAGTTTTAATCTCTTATTACTACTGCTAATGACGCATTATCTTTAAAAAAAAAAAAAAAAACAACAGGTAAATAAACTAAAGAACCTAAAGTTTTATTAGGGAAATACATTTTTGAAACAAAACTGAGTAATAGCACTTAACCTGCAAAGTTGGAACAAACGTTTGACCAGACGTCTTTTTTGTTCTATTACGACGTTAAGTCTCTATTTAAAGTTTTCAATCATATTCATGCACATTTCTGGTGTATTTTTTTTCTCAGTTCTCTGCAAATGGCTGAATTAAGCTATTCAAGTGTTTCAGGCTTTGGGTTTGTGCTTCAGAAATTCTCATGAATGCAAGGAATGAAACTTAGATTGATTATTTATTAAAAAGAATATACCTGGTGAATAAAGTTGCTGGTAGAAAAGACTTGATTTTTTAACTTTCAGCACTACTTGGGATAAAATACGCAGAAAGTATTTGATAGCATAAATCAAAGATCTTACCACCTTGTACATTCTACAAAAAGGACTGGACATCATTACAGAATTTCTGATCGTTTCATAATGATACACTTATGGTTACAGATTACCTGTTCCGAGGCCTGGTGAAGTGTTGGGTCTTGTGGGGACAAATGGTATCGGAAAATCTACGGCCTTGAAGATTCTCGCTGGAAAACAAAAACCCAACCTAGGGAGATATTCGGTAAGTAATTATTAAGTGTACTTCAGTGATTATATAACTGATTTGATTTGAATATTTATCGTCAGTGTTATGATAAACTGTTTTAAAGAACATGATCTTAATGAGTGAGGTTCTCATAAAAAGGGTTTTTATTTTTTAACTATTTTGACTTACTCTTTTTGAAATTCAGAACAAGCTCTGTGCTTTGTTGTAGTCATATGATATTGCCACCGTCTGTAACCTTTTTTAGGGGTACTTTAGACATCATCTGGCAAACTGGTTGTGCTATATGTCACCATACAACTTGCAGTGTAACCCAGTTATTGCGGGTGATCATAATTATTTGGATATGGCATACAAATAATCCTAAAATTATTTATCTGTTACATGTAAGTAAAATTTCGAGGAATATGATCCACTACTGCCTATTTAATTCTTGAAGTCTTTTGGTGAATGATAAATGAAGTGGATATGAAACATTGGTTAACAGTTGCCTGAATATTGCAAGTTTTGTTTTTTATTTTTTTTTAATTCCTAACTCTTAACCAAACAATCTAAATTCTGGGAAAGAAGGCTTTTGAAAGCATGTAGGAAAAGGAGAAAATGCTGGTAACCAGCATTGTCTACTTTTCTTTGAATTTTTTCTAACCTACAGAGAGCTTAACTCATTTTTTATCAATTTTTGAATTTGTCTTCTGCGAATGTTTTAATTCAGAAAAGTAAAAAAAGTTTTCCTTTAGGATAGAGTTAATTGACATACATTAGGAAAGGGTGGATACAAACTTTGAAAGTGTGAATACAAATAGGGAAAGTTCAGACTGCTTATTCAGTGCCAACTGATCTTGATCTATGGTGTTTCCCCAAAACAACTGAAGTTGCACTTGGCATCCGAAGAGTTACCATAATCCTGTGTGTACATTTAATAGGATCCCCCAGACTGGACTGAAATTCTGACCTATTTCCGAGGTTCTGAACTGCAGAATTTCTTCACTAAAATCTTGGAAGATGACCTAAAGGCTATCATCAAGCCTCAGTATGTAGACCAGATCCCAAAGGCTGTAAAAGTGAGTTGTTTAACTAGTTCATGTAACTTTTTTCATGAGTAACTTCACAAATTATGTTTATAGATCACCAAAATTCATGATTCACATAATTTATATGGTGTTATGCATCTGTAAGATAGGGTTCACCCTTTACCAGACAATCCCTTGTTTTAATGACCCCGAGGAAGAAGCCTTCTGAAAACACTGTGGGAAAAGGAGAAAATGATGGTATCCAGCATTTTCTGCTTTTCCCACAATGTTTTCTACTCTTCCAAAGTCAAATTCCAATTTTTGAGTCATGTTTATTTTGTTGTCTGCAAATGTTTTCAATTTGGACCAGTCTGAGATTTTGTCGTTTGGTAAAGAGTTAAGTGACATAAATCTATACCCTCAAAATCTCTATCCTTTACAACCAAATATCTAACTGTTAAAGTGGAGTATCACAATGCCAAGCCAAAAGCTATCCATGTTTGAAATATTTAAATCTGGACCAACAGTCATATGTGGTAAGCTGTCTTGAATAATTTTATTCTCTCAAAGTGAGGGTAATTCTGATATTTACATTAAAACACCCCTTAAAGTTTTGACACCTAAAATCTGTGTTTTGAATTTAAGTAGAAAAGTAGCTCTGCGATTGTGAGAACCGATGAGATAGGTTTAAGTGTTCCTAGAGGCCAGTGTCTATTCTAGAAACTCAATATGAGGGGTATTTTCCCCCCTCCATCTAGAGAATAGGGTTAATTTAAAAAAAAAAAAAGCGGGACAATTTTCAAATAGATAGAAAAAATTGTAGCTCTTATACCAGATATTTATTCCTATCCAAGACTATACAGTACACTTATTGACCTGTTTAAATGTCAAAAGACAGTTTCTTCTCTATAAAGGAAATTCATTTTTGAAAATAGATGAAAGTTACACAGTCATAAAAATTAATTCCGGTAATTAATTGCAATAGCAGTAGTCTAAGACCAGCTAAAGTGAGCCGTGTAGGACTGGATCGTTTTGACCAACTTCTTGTAAAAGGAGGTTACTTTAATGGACATAACATGTACAAAACAACCTCTGCAGTGATGCCTTTTTATTCAAAACAGCGGATGTTTTCGGTGAAGCAAGAGTAAATCCTTTGTTTCATGACTCTTTCATTGTTTTTTTTTTTTTTAGTGTGACTGTTATGCATTGGGTTTGAATTTATGTGGGATCTGGAAAATATTAGAGTGAATCCCACAATCATATGTCCTAGAACAGATACTGATAGGCTGTATACATTAACCATTTGAATTAAATTCTAATTCTTAGTCTCAAGACTAGGGCTTTGATAGTCAGAGACTGAACATCTACCACTAGAATGGATTTTTTCTGTAATTTTTGAGTTATGATCAACACAGCTTGGTGTAATGGCCATTTCATTGAATTTTTTAGTCCAGATGCCCATTATGTACCATGCTGAAGCTGGTCCCACTGAAATCTCCTTGTGCAAAGTAGTTTTTCCAAGCAATTCTTGGACAATCAGAGCACTGTTGCTGTAGTAATTCATCCAACCTATTAAGTGGTGTTTAATTCCATCATCTTCTGTTTTTGTATGAAAGAAAATTTTACATCATCTATTCATTTCAGGGATCTGTCCAACAGCTTCTGGATAAGAAAGATGACATGAACAACCAGAAAGAAATCTGCAAACAACTAGGTACTTTTGACTCTGAACCAAACAATCACCAATTTTAACAACCTTGCAGTAGAAAACTTTTGAAAACATTGTGAGAAAATGCTGGTAACCATCATTTTCACCTGTTTCCAAATTTTTTTCTACTCTTTCACTGCCAAATCTTATAGGTTCAGCCTCTCGTAAATTATCATCCTTAAATGTTTTTAGTTTGGAAAAGTCTAAAATTTGGTCAGTTTGTAAAGATAAAAATATACTTCTTCCTCAGACAACTTTTGAGGACATTTTAGGAAAAGGGTAAACAAACAAATGCATGATTTTATACAATGTTTTTATATAAAGTAGAATTTCCCGTCTTATTATGTCTCCCCCTGTCAGGGTCGGGAGACATATTGTTTTCTCCCTGTGCGTCCGTCTGTCTGTCAGTCTGTCCGTCACAAATCGTGTCTGCTCAATAACTTGAAAACCTTTTAAGATATTTTGATAAAACTTCACACATTTGTAAAGCACCATGAGACAAAGTGTCATGCATAAGAACCATAACTCTGGCTTGTATATTTTTCGAGTTATTTCCCTTCGATTATTTTCCTTACTCATTTTACATACAATTTCGTGTTTCTCTATAACTCGAAAACCGTTAGAGAAAAATGACCATTATTTCAGTTAGAAATTGCCTTGGTGACATATCAATCTTTGTGACACCAAAAAGGGGGGAGACATCTGTTTTTTTTGTAGAAAAACAAGTTCTAGTTCAAATAATCTATTTGGGGGCTGTAATATTTCACCAATTACAACCAGACAACATAGACCTTAGATCAGGCTGTGCATTCTTTGTAACCTTATCTTGACCTACACTCTGGATGAAATTTACTTATATGTTAACCTTTTACAACACAGTCCTGAGTTTTAACGACTCTGAAATAGAAGACTTTTGAAAACATACTAGGAAAAGGAGAAAATGCTGGTAACCAGCATTTTCTCCTTTTCCCATTATGTTTTCCATCCTGTCAAAGAACTTTGGTTGATTTTTATCACTTTCAGTTTAATAATCTGCAGAAGCTTTCAACCTGGAAGAGTCTAAAACTTGTTGTTTGGTAAAGAGTTAGGTGGCATTCTAAGGGTTGATAATCCACTTTTTATTGTATTACTCATATATTTTACTTTCTCATGTTTATAGTTTGAATCTAATCTGTTCCAATCTCTCTCCAAGGATTGATTGTAGTCATTGGGGCATACCAGGTTCTGCGTGACTCAGTGATGGGGTTTAGGGCTCTGAGCCAGCCTGGAAGCCCTTGGTTGGAGCCTCACTGTCCTTGGGCAAGATACTTTAGAGGTGCAAGCTGACCGTGGTCAAATATTTCGCTATTGTTGATTTCCTGCATGTCAGAGGACCAGTCCATCTTATGATTCAATTGGATTTTAGATAAAATGGATTTTATTGATCAATTATTTTGATACATCTTGCTTGGTGTAATGCATCACAGCGATGCATTAAACCTCCTTTTTCAAGAATTGGTTGAAATATTGATGAAAAAAGCATCAGAGGAGTCATCAAAATGTGTTTGAGAGTACAAAAAAAAAAAAAACAGATTATGTATAAGAATGATATTTATATGTGAAATGTCTCTCATTCCAGATCTATTGCATGTCACTGACAGGAACGTTGAGGATCTCTCTGGAGGAGAATTACAGAGGTTTGCCTGTGCAATGGTGTGTATACAGAGGGCAGATATGTAAGTATTTCTTCATTAGTACTTGTATTATTACTTCTTAAGCCTAAGAGATCCAGATGAACCACTAATGAGAGACTTCAAGGCTAATGTGTCCTGAACATTTATCATAATAGCTAACAATCAAAAAAAGATTAGGCTTTGCTGTCTGATCTAAACCTTCACTATATGGAAAAGTAACTCTACTTGTTATAGGTTCCCTGAGAGTTAAAACTAAAATTGTAACTTTACAGTTTAGATCAAGACCTTACCTGAAACAGCAGTATTTCTGTATTTCCTTTAGTCTGTATAACACTTTACCACACAATCCGGAGTTTTAACATCCCTAAAGAAGAAGGCTTTTGAAGCCATTGTAGGAGAAAAAAAAGCTGGTAAGCAGCATTTTCTGTTAACCAGCATTTGCTCCTTTTCCTATGTTTTCTTCCTTTATTTCAAAAACATAAATTTATCATTTAAGCTATATTTTGTCATCTTTCAATGCTTTCAGTTTGGAGCCCAAATTTTTTTGTTTGATAAAGGGAAAATGGATTAATGGTTTTGATGTATTAGTTGAGATTATAATAACTGTCGTGGTGAACTTACTAAAGTTTTTTTTATGTATTTCCATGTTGTTTTTGTTGACTCTTGATATGTAAAGTTTTCCATGTAAATTTGTACAGTTGATGCTTCAAACATCTTTCTCAGCAACTTAGGAGTTTCCACAGTGTGTTTAAGGCTGTCTTTTAGTAAGTGTGTCATATTGTATCAATACATATCAATTTTAAGGCTTGTTGAAAATTGCATTAATTTTAGTGTGATGTTTTATACAATTGCAGATTTATGTTTGATGAACCATCAAGTTATTTAGATGTCAAGCAAAGACTGAAAGCTGCCGTTGCCATTAGAAACCTGATAGCTGTTGACAAGTACATTATAGTGGTGGAACATGACTTGTCTGTACTGGACTACTTGTCCGACTTTATATGCTGTCTGTATGGTGTACCAGGGGCATACGGAGTTGTTACCATGCCTTTCAGTGTTCGTGAAGGTCAGTAAACTCTGTACCTACTTATAGTTTTAAATTGAACACTAGGCATCGGATTGGCTGAGACAGAACATCTCAGCCAATCAGATGATTGTTCTTGTAATTTAATAAGAGTAATATTTTGAATTTTGGTCAATATGGCCTATGGATAATTTTTAACCCTTTAACACACAGTCCCAATGTTTTAACGACTCTGAAAGAGGAGGCTTTTGAAAACAATATGGGAAAAGGAGACGGTGGGCAGCATTTTCTTCTTTTCCCACAATGTTTTCTACTCTACCAACGACAGAAATCATCATTTAAGCAACATTTATTTCATCATCTGCAGATTGCTTTGAAACTTGTCCAGTCCAAAAATCTTCTGTTTTCTCAAGGGTAAAGTAAAATGAGCTTAGTGGAGCTTTGATTGATGGGCCATTTTCATATTTGCTTTGTCATTTGCTGCTTTTCAACAATTTGTTTTAACTCTTTACCAAAAAAATTCGGAGTTTTAACAGCCCTTAGAAGAAATGCTTATGAAAACATTGTAGGAAAAGGAGAAAATGCTGGTTCCCAGGATTTTCTCTTTTTCATACAATGTTTTCTTCTCTTTCAAAGGCAGTTCTCTGATTTGAGCCACATATAACTTGTTCTCTGCAAATCCTTCGAATTTAGACAATTCCTGAATTTTGTTGTCTGTTAAGGAGCTAAAATGTCTACCTTAATAACTTCAGTCAAACTTCACATAAAGTTTATTAGTGCATAGGTTGTCCCCTTTCCTGGAAACTGTTCAGATATTTCCAGTCTATTGCATAAAGATAGATTCATGAATCTGTGATTTTAAAGACCTTTTCTGCGTAGACTCTGAGGCAAAGGTTAAATTGACAAATTTATTCGAAAAATAATTTTTTTTATCGAAGTTTTCTCTTTTCTCTTTATGCAGGGATCAACATATTTTTGGATGGATTTGTTCCAACAGAGAACTTAAGATTCAGACAAGAGTCCTTGACCTTCAAGGTGGCAGAAACTGCTATGGAAGAAGAAATTAAAAGAATGTGTAGATATGAGTACCCCCAAATGGTAAAAAATCTAGGTAGGTTCTTAATTAACACTGTACCAAATAAGTTTGTGCTTTAATGAACTATAAGAAAAAGACTTTTAAAGATACTGTTGGAAAGGTAGAAAATGCTATTGATTATTGATTAACTAGGGACTTCGGAGATTGGTCATCTAACTATCCTGGACATCTACACCTAAACTTTGCAATAATGAAGCACTAACCATAACATTTGTTCCTTTTGTTTAATCCCGTGCAACACAATGCCAAGTTTTAATGAACCTGAGAGAGAAGGATTTCAAAAGAAAATGTTCCATTAGTGTTTAGCCACAGTATTTTTGTTGTCTGCAAATTCTGTCATTTTTGACAAGTGGAAAAATTTTCATTTTTGTTTGGTAAAGAGTGTCAATTTAGGTCAATACAGGACTGCACTTTGTGTTGTCTGATCTTAGATCTATAGTGTCAAATATTTTGTGAGTTATTTTTTTTCAAAAGCCTCTGAAATGATTAGGTCTCTTCTTTTCTTTTGAGATAGAAAATATCCCATTTCATTTATTAAGAATTCTAGAGGGCCTTTCACAACTAAGTAGATGTGTAGCAGTGCTAGAGAAAGATTAGATGAAGAAAAGATGTGCTGTCTGATCTTGGATTTATAATGTGTGGTATATTCTGGCCAAGAAAAGTATTGGGATTGCAATGTTTGCAACAGAAAACATTCACTTCATTAGTAATGACTTGACAGATGACTTATATATTTTTCAGGAACCTTCAAGCTGACTGTTGACCCAGGTCAGTTTACTGACTCTGAAATCTTAGTGATGTTGGGAGAAAATGGAACTGGAAAAACCACTTTTATTCGAATGCTTGCAGGGAAACTTACTCCAGACTCTGGAGGTATTCAATATATTGTCTCATTTTTTTTCAATTTCTTCATCTAGAATGATTGTTTCCCTTTATCTGAATAAATCCATTTGAGCCATACCATGGCAAAAAGGGGGGCTTAGTGCATCTATGTGATTCATTATACCTTGTGAGTTATCATATAATTATGGATCTGCATAATCCATTTTGCTTCACAACTGACTGAATCACTAGGTAGACAGGTCCTTTGACATGCAGAAAATTGATCAACAGCAAAACGTTTTGACCCATGGCAGCCTGTGCGAATGGCACAGGCTCATCTGGGTTGATTTGTTTTGCAAATTCATTGAACCCTTTTTCACAGTGCATGGCTCATTTATTATTCTGATGTTCTGTATTATGAATGTTTTTTTTTTACTTTTACAGCCATGAAATAATAATGTCTTATTTTTGCTGTCTAATCCATAATCACTGCTTATGAAAATGTCACAGATGAGTTTCCAGGGCTCAGGAAAACTTGAGTCTCATATTTTACTCAAATCTACTTAGAGTCCAAGGTTCTGACTAATGTTGAGTTCATTATTTGAGACACATTTCAGTAACATATAGTAGTAACATTCTCAGATCCTGAGTTCACACAATGTTTTAGACTCTAGTAAGCAAAATGAATTTACTTAAGTCAATTAACAGACTTAATCCATCATTTTGCTGAGTTTAGTCTGACACATTTTGTCAACACAGATCTTGAGAATGTTACATAAGTCTGTAAATGTTAGTGAAATGCACCTAGAATAATAAACTCAGCTTAAGTCAGAGAATAATTCTGTTTGCGGAGTAAAATAAGAGACTTAAGTTTTTTGTGAAACATGGCCAAGAATCTTGTATGTCTGCACAGGACAATATGGTGCACAGCTGCAACTCTTTCAGCCCCAGTAATGTAAACTCAACTCGACAGCTGAAAATACAGTCCCCAGCAACTCTGAACCTTATTTATCTTACAGGCTTGACTAAACAAATGTTTATTGAAGATTTTTATTGTTGATTTACATTATTCAGTGTCTTGTGCTAAATCATAACCCAAACAGCCTGTGCATTTGGACATTAGGTCATTTCTAAGGCACTTTGTAGAGCCAACATTTGTAATTTTTCCATTGCTAGGTGATTGCCCAGTTTTGAATGTAAGCTACAAGCCCCAGAAGATAAGCCCAAAATCTCAAGGAACTGTGCGACAGCTTTTACATGAAAGAATTAGGGATGCCTACATCCATCCACAGTTTGTGGCAGATGTGATGAAACCCCTGCTAATTGAAAACATCATGGACCAAGAGGTAGAATAATTGAAATACTTTTGAAACCTACAAATTACAGATGTCTAGATATAAAAAGGGAACTTTGTGGGGGGATGAAAAGAAAAAAAATGGCTGAACAGATGAAAAGAGGTAAAATGTTGTGGAAAATACTTGAAGTTTCTCATTGTAAGAAACTTTGCTTTTGCCACAGGGTTGAGGAAATCAGGATGCTGCTAGACACTTATCTACAGGGGAGTAGGTGTTGAATGATTTATGATTTGAAAACCAATATATTATATTTTAACTCTGTCAGCTCCAAACATGTACATTCTTCTTTTTATGAGTACTGAAAATGCAATCAACTAACAAAGCCTCAGAAAGATTTTCATCTTTAAGGCTTGAGTGAAAAACTGGATTGTTAAGATTCAAGATCAGATGGCATATTCATTTCAGTCTGACTTTGATCTATGCTGCCTGCAAATGACCCTGCTTTCAGATGTGGCACTGAAACAATTAACTTCTTTCTTGTTCTCCTCTTACAGTTCATGAAACTTTGATTATTGTTTGATAGGTTCAGAATTTATCTGGTGGAGAGTTACAGAGAGTGGCCTTGACCTTGTGTCTGGGTAAACCAGCTGATGTCTACCTCATTGATGAACCCTCAGCTTATCTTGACTCTGAACAACGTCTCCATGCAGCCAAAGTCATTAAAAGGTAAAGACTGTAAACAGCATTTTATGATAGACTTTGTAGAATATAAGCTGTGGAGAAACCACTGCAACTCCAAATGAGGTACAGTTATTAGATATCAATTTATCTT
Organism: Hippopus hippopus; assembly: GCA_946811185.2. NCBI lineage: Eukaryota > Metazoa > Mollusca > Bivalvia > Cardiida > Cardiidae > Hippopus > Hippopus hippopus. Next base: position 36,529,499 of record OX328100.1, read on the forward strand.
TTAAACATTGTCTTCTTTGGTACTCCACTTTAGTAAATAAGCTTTAAAAAGGCAATACATAAATGATTGATATGCAGAAGCTGGTAGTTCTGTCTGTATAAATGTTTTTATATATATTTTTTGGTAATGATTCCCAGCATATCCAACAGTTCTCTCCAACAGTTCCTATTTTCTGTCTATGTTTTGCTGATGATAGATAGCAAATGTAACATGCTATTTTATTGGAGCTTTTAGAACAGAATGCAACCAATGATTGTGTATGTAACAGGAATTACAAATGTCAACTTGATCAACCAAGGGTGAATAAGCAAGGAAGTGATTGTCACCCTTGGTTAGCAAAGATGCAGCTCCTCATAATCATCTCTATTTATTTTTCAAATTCAGTCTAAGAATGGGAGTAAGTTACAAATAAGTAGATAAATGCTTGCAAAACTTTGAAATTAAATTCAAAAACACTCAAATGTGTTGTAATCTTTAAACATCAAATTTTATCTTAAAGGTTTATCCTCCATGCCAAGAAAACTGCCTTTGTTGTGGAACACGACTTCATCATGGCTACGTACCTGGCTGATAGAGTTGTTGTGTTTGAAGGATCTCCTGGTATTGACACCATTGCAAACTCGTAAGATAAATATGCTTTGTTTATTTCTTCTTAACATTATATGAGCCATGCACTGGCAAAAGGGAGCTTAATGCATCTCCGTGATTCATCATACCAAGCAAGCCGTCAAATACATATGGATCCATAATGCCACTTTTTTTTGACACCAACTTAATGACGATATGCACAGGTCCTTGGACATACAGAAGATTGACCGATGGCAAAAAGTTTCAGCCCAGGCAACCTGCGTGGACTGCGCAGGCTAACCTAGGTCGAAACTTTTCGCAGATGCATTAAGCCCTGTTTTCACACAGCATGGCTCATATAGATTATACTCCAACTTCAATCCATTGAAACTTGGTGGTTTTCCTGTATACCTGTAAATAAATGAAATATTACTTAACCCTTTACCACACAATCCTTTTCCCAAAATGTTTTTGGGGTTTTTTTTTTACCCTATCAAAGACAGAAATCATTATTTAAGCCACATTTAATATGTTGTCTGCAATTACTTTCAATCTGGACAAGTCTAAAGTGTGGCCAGGTAGCTCAGTTGTTAGCTTATATGACTCGTGCTTGAGGGTTCGATACCTGGTTGCAGCAAACTTTTGTTCCATTGCCTCTCACCTCTTGATACATGTGAGAAAAGTAGTCTGTGGCTTGAAAAGAAAGTTGTATCAGCACTGGTGTGAGAAAGCAAGGAAACACATGTGTAGGTGCACTTAGCACAAAGATATGACCTAAGTTTTTAAAATGGCGTTAAACTCCAATAGAAATAAATGGACAAGTCTAAATTTTTTTTTTGTTGTTTAGTGTAGGGTTACATGGTATTTTTCCTTCTGAAAATAATACAGCAGAAGCCATGGTTGCCTATAAAAGGTTCTACAACTTTTCAAAAGTTATCTTCTTCATTGCAAGTATTTTCACATAAACTGATACAATATCACATGCTGCAACAATTGAAGAACTGTATTCACTGTTTTCATATTTTCAGTCCACAAGGCTTGCTGAATGGAATGAACAAGTTTTTGCAATCCTTGGATATCACCTTTAGACGTGATCCAAACAACTTCAGGCCCCGCATCAACAAACTGAACTCTGTAAAGGTATGCTGACTAATTTAGAACTGTTCTTTAGAATAAAATTACAGGAATATGAAGCTAGTTATGGAAGGGTGTTTTTGGTTTATGATAAACTTAAATTATATTCTTGTCAATTTTAACAACTAGGTAGATCACTGGGTTTGGCAAACATACTTACCGATACTATACAGTTAAAGCTTAGATAATAAGATGAAAACACTGTACATGTAATTTGTTTTCAAAATTTGTTGAATCAGAATTATTATTTAGATTGATTTTTTAACCATTAACTCAATCTTAACCCTTAGAGCACTGCAAGTTGCTTCTGTTGAGTGTGAACATCAAGATCAAGCTGGTTATAACATGTGTGATCTTATAGAGAGACATATAACTCTTTACAGAGAGCAAATAAAATATGAATTAAATAATGTGATTCTTCTATGAAAGGGTAGAAAAAAAATTAGTAAAAAAAGAAAATGCTGGTAACCAGCAATTTCTTCTTTCTCACGTTTTCAAAAACCCTCTTCCTCAAGGTTGATAAAACTGGTGATTAAGTGGTAAAGGATTAAGTTAAAAATAGCCTTGAAATCGCAGAATACATGTATATGAACCATGCTCTGGGAAAAGGGGGCTTAATGCATCCCCGTGATGCATTATACCAAGCAGGCCATCACATAGTTATGGATCCATAATAGCTACTCTTTTTTAACAACCTACTTAATCATGAAGAAGTCTGGTTCTTGGACATTCAGGAAACTGACCAATAGCGAAAAGTTTCGGCCCAGGTCAGCCTGCGCAGACTGCGCAGGCTGACCTGGGTTGATAATTTTCACAGATTCATTAAGCCCCCTTTTCACAGAGTGTGGCTTATATGTATTTGTATGCCCAGCTGTTGTTGTAAGGGCTATCCTTTTACCTCCATTGCAATTTTTAGTGAACAGATGCCTCTGGAAATAAGAGCTGAATATGTGCAAACTTTTAATGAATGCACACAAGAGATCTTTTTTTTTTTCAAAGAAAGAAACTATTTGAGTCAAAAACATTGATGACTTGTAAGGACGTTGGCAAAAAAGGGTAGATGACGGTACAAAAATTTGTTTCCTTCGCATAATGTTACATGTTAACAGTGGCAGACAACTTTTTGCATGTAGCTGCAGACCACTTTTGAAAACATTGCAAACAATTATTCCTTTTACAGCAAAGATTCTGTAGGCAATTTTTCATGAGTCGTTTTACCCAAAGAATTTGGTGCTTGAACAACCCTTAAAAAGATGGTTTTCAAAAAAAGTATGAGAAAAACAGAAACTGCTGACATTTTGCATTTTCTCCTTATGTGACAAAGTTTTTCTCCCTTCAAAGACATATTCCATATATGGAGTCTCATTTGATTTGTCACCTGAAAATGCTTTAACATGGACAAGTCTAAAATTTTGGCATTTTGGAAAGAGCTCAAGATCGATTTACAGCCATTGTCTGCTTTACAAGGATATTTTTACTGAGTTTGCTGCATAATTGTTTCACCATGTAAAGAGTTAAATATGTTTTTTGTTTAAAACAGAAGAAAACATTGTGGGAAATGGTTAATAGTGGGAAAGAGTTAGATACCTGTATTTTCCCTGTTTCCTATGATGTTTTCAAAGGACTTCCTCATCAGGGTTGATGAATCTTGGATTGTATGGTAAATAGATATTTTTCAATTTTTGTTACAGGATGTTGATCAGAAAAAAACGGGGAATTTCTTTTTCTTAGAAGACTGAGGCGGCCCAGGCGAGGCCAGAAAACCGCTTGTCTTTGGGCCCAGCCTGCAATATAGAGTGGGGTCACTCGGTAACAAATATGAAGATCATACACAAAGGTTATGCTATCTGAAAAATAAAGGTCGTTTACAAGGTCTTGAGATGGTCCAAACTAACAAGAAAGGTCTGCTTTCACTGGATGATAAAAAGAATGAACAGCCATCAGATGGTGAACTCTTCAGTGGAGATACGATAATGTATCTCTTCCAGTCACATGAAGGGTTTAGGAAACTATTCAAGACATCAAAGCTTTGTACTCAAGTTTCGTTCATTAGACTTTCAGAGAATATAAACATACAAATGACCAGAAGAGATCAACAAGAGAGGTGTATGACAAGGGATGTATATTGCAGGCTGAGACAGTGGTTGGGAGAGAATAGTTACGCAGTGTCAGAGACGTCCAGGTGTAAGGAAGGCAATTCAGTCCTGCTCCAATTCTGTTTCTGTTACTATGATAATTATTCTCTTTTTTGGCCTCATGAAAAAAAAAAAGAAAAAAAAGATTTTTTAATGTTTGAATACATTTTGCTGCATTTCCCTCTTATGGTATTTTTCTCTTGCTCTTAAATTTTGGCATCTTTAAAACTCTTTGCCTGATGAAAACTTTTAGGCTTGTCTAAACTGAAAGCAATTGCAGATGACAAAGGGCTCAAATAATTGGATTTGTCTGTGAAAGGATTGAAAACAATGTGGGAAAAGTAGAAAATGGTGGGTACTTGTATTTTCCCCTTTTCCCACATTGTTTGCCTAATTTTTTTTTTCCCCCATTTACTAAGCATTACAAGAGTTAATGCAGTTTACATTGTATTCAAAATTTACTTTTGGAAGAAGTTAGCATTTCTTTGACACATGGTATTGCAAACCTTTGTATTTTTTGTAGGTTGACAACTTTGAAATCTTTTTCTTTCCACACAATTCAGAATTGCCAGGTGCATGTAAATGAAACAATTATAACACTAGAGAAAAAACTAAATTATAAGTAACAGAAACTAACTTTGGTTGTACCCTTGTGTAATTTTGACAATTGGAGTAAGACTGGATGGACTGATAACACCTGGACAGGCTGGCAACACCTGGATTTGAGGGCACTACCTCATTTTTGATAACTGTCGAAACTTCTGGAGAAAGGGTTGTTTAAACAACTCAGACAAAATAAACTGTGATACGGGAATCAATGTTTAATCAGTGCTCAGTATATGTGTGCAAGACTTCTGAACATTCATAATGATAATTTTGTAGATTTTTGAATATTCTATCATACAGTACCACTGGATACAACATATTGAATAAATCAAATTATAACTTAGTACTGGCATACCATCTGACTAGTTGCAGTGGTCTTAGTTTAGTTTAAACATATTTATTTTACATCAGTTTAGAGACAAGTTCTTACAACTTATTCTTATCTCGCTCCATTCTGCTTCCTTTGAACTACATTAGTACTCACACCAAGTGTGTGGGTCAATAAACAATCCCAGAGTTGATGCCCGCTCCCACACCACGAACTCGGGACCTTATGCAGTGGTCTTGATAAGAATTTTAAAAGTTATTTGCTGCTGCACTTTGTTTAAAAGGGGAAAGAAAATCAATATTTATGAAGACTGAGAACCTAATTAGTACATGTATTTATCTTTTTAATTCTGTAAACAAAAATTTTAATTCTTAAAACAAAAAGACTTGTCCATCTGGAAAGCATTTCGAGGCAACAGTTTCAGTGTGGCTCAAAATAATGGTATTTGTGTTTGAAAGGGTAGACAACTGGGTGAGAAGGGTAGAAAAATCTGTGTACCAGACTTTTTTCCTTTTCCCTCTATGTTTTTGTATGCCTTATTTTATTGGATCGTACAAAGCACAGGGTTTTTTTGGTAAAAGACTTGAATGATTTGAAAGATTCATTTTTTTCGTTTTGGCCAAGCTCTTGCAAAGGTATATGAACTGTTTGATGACATACTAGTACTTCTGGGTATTAGTACAGATTGATACACCTTTTTAGCTCACCTGAACACGAAGTGCTCGTGGTGAGCTATTGTGATCGTGCTGTGTCCGTCGTGAGTCGTCAACTTTTACCTTGTGTACACTCTACAGGCCACATTTTCAGTCCGATACTTGTGAAACTGGGTCAGAATGTTTGTCTTGATGATATCTCGGACGAGTTCGAAAATGGGTCATGTCGGGTGAAAAACTAGGTCACTAGGTCAAATCTTAGAAAAACCTTGTGTACGCTCTAGAGGCCACATTTTCAGTCCGATACTCATGAAACTTGGTCAGAATGTTTGCCTTGATGATATCTCGGACGAGTTCGAAAATGGGTCATGTCAAAAACTAGGTCACTAGATCAAATCTTAGAAAAACCTTGTGTACGCTCTACAGGCCACATTTTCTGTCCAATACTCTTGAAAGTTGGTCAGAATGTTTGTCTTGATGATATCTCGGTCGAGTTCGAAAATGGGTCATGTCGGGTGAAAAACTAGGTCACCTGGTCAAATCTTAGAAAAACCTTTTGTACGCTCTAGAAGCCACATTTTCTGTCCAATACTCTTGAAAGTTGGTCAGAATGTTTGTCTTGATATCTCGGTCAAGTTCGAAAATGGGTCATGTCGGGTGAAAAACTAGGTCACCAGGTCAAATCTTAAAAAAACCTTGTGTACGCTCTTGAGGTCATATTTTCAGTCCAATACTTCTGAAAGTTGGTCAGAATGTTTGTCTTGATGATATCTCGGACCAGTTCGAAAATGGGCCATGTCCGGTCAAAAACTAGGTCACCAGGTCAAATCTTAGAAAAACCTTGTGTACGCTCTAGAGGCCACATTTTCAGTCAAATACTCTTGAAAGTTGGTCAGAATGTTTGTCTTGATGATATCTCGGATGAGTTCCAAAATGGGCCATGTCGGGTCAAAAACTAGGTCACCAGGTCAAATCTTAGAAAAACCTTGTGTACACTCTAGAGGCCACATTTTCATTCCAAAACTCTTGAAAGTTGGTCAGAATGTTCGTCTTGATGATGTCTCTGACAAATTTGAAAACGGGCCATGTTTGGTCAAAAACTAGGTCACTAAGTCAAATCTTGAAAAAACTTTGTATGCTCCAGAAGCCACATTTTCTGTCCAATACTCTTGAAATTTGGTCAGAATGTTTGTCTTGATAATATCGCAGATGAGTTCAAAAGTGGGCCATGTGGGGTCAAAAACTAGGTCACTAGGTCAAATCTTTGAAAAACCATGTGTACGCTCCAGAAGTCACATTTTCAGTCCAATGCTCTTTAAAGTTGGTCAGAATGTTTGTCATGATGATAGCTTGGATTTATTTGAAAATGGGTCATGTCAGGTCAAAAACTAGGTCACCAGGTCAAATCTTAGAAGAACCTTATGTAAGCTCTAGAGGCCACATTTTCAGTCCAATAATCTTGAAATTCGGTCAGAATGTTTGTCTTGATAATTCTTAGACTAGTATGAAAATGGGTCATGTTGGATAAAAAAACTAGGTCACAAGGTCAAATCTCGGAAAAAACCTTTTGTACTATAATTACAGTCCAATATTCTTTAAACTTTTGTTTGAATGTTTGTCTTGATGATATCTTGAATGAGTTTGAAAATGGGTCACGTGGAATAAAAACTAGGTCACCAAGTTTCATCCTTGAAAAACTGTGTGTACCTCTAGAGGCCACATTTTCAGTCCAATAATCTTGAAATTTGCTTTGAATGTTTGTCTTGATAATATCTTAGACTAGTATGAATATGGGTCATGTTGGATAAAAAACTAGGTCACTAGGTCAAATCTTGGAAAAACCTTTTATGCACCCTACAGGCCACATTTTCTCTCAAATACTCATGAAAGTTTGTAGGAATGTATGTCTGGATAATTTCTACGTGTCAAGTAGGCCGCTGAGACAAATTCTAGAAAAAGCTTGTGTGCACTCTAGAGGCCATATTTGTAAGCCCAATACTAATGAGTGTTTGTCTTAATATCTCTGAAGAGATTGGAAATGGGTCATGTTTGATCAAAAGGCTCAGGTGAGCGACTTCAGGGCCATCATGGCCCTCTTGTTGTTAAATTAACTCTGTAACACACAGCATATGTTAGACTCTCCCAAATTTAAACATCTACAGATGACAAATCTAAAATCCGAACAAATAAGCTGAAGTTCTCTGACAGGGTAGAAGACATTGTGGGAAAAGGAGAAAATGCTGGAGCAAAGAAAATGCTGGAGCATTTTCTCCTTTTCCCACAATGTCTTCTAAAGGCCATTTCCTCAGAGTCATGAAAATAAGACGTTCAATAAAAGGTTAAGCAAAACTTATTTAGAGATATTCAGATATAGTTTTGAGATACAAGATATTTTGTTGAACACTCTCTGGTTAAACCATCCTGAGGATAGAAGGCTTTTTGAAAACAAGATGGGTAAAGAAGAAAACATTGGTAAACTGCATTTCCTTCTTTTCCCACAACGTTTTCTACCCTTTTAAGGACTTAATTCCATCATTTGGACTGCATTTATTTGTGCTTTTTAAGTGCCTTCAATTTGGGCTGGTTTTAAAAATTCTATAGTCTAGCAAAGGATTAAGTATGTCTACCCATTAACGTAATTTGTCTTTTCTTTGGTTCAGAAAAATTAAGTTCACAAGTCGTAACATTGAAACAGAGATCTATTTTATAAAAGTTTTGGTATATGAAATTATTTTTCATGTTTATTCAGCCAAAGAGAGTTTTCTCTTTTTTTGTTGTTGAGAAAATAATAAGCAGTTCTTTTAAGATGCAAAAAGAACTTGTCAAGAGAATGAATTTCTTTTCAGTCTTTTTAAAGATTTTCTTTTTGGTCAGAAAACATATTGTATACTTGAAGGGATAGGTAAGCAAATTCATACTGTAAATTGCATATTATTCTCCATAGGCAGAGAAAAAGAAGAACATTAAGGGAAAAAAAGTGACAAAATTTAATTATCATACATGAAGAATATTTAATTGTACAAATCTTCTTCACTAACCGACAAAATTTTAGACTGGTCCAGATTGAACGCAGTTACAGACGACTATCTAAATATAGCTCAAATGATGATTTCATTCTTTGATAGGGCAGAAAACATTGAGGTTACTGGTTAACAGCATTTTCTCCTTTTACCACAACGTTTTCAAAAGGCGTCTTTCTCAGGGTCGTTAACAGTCGGGATTGTGTGGTAAATGATTAATTAAAACACTGTGTCGTTGCAGAAGCAATGGTTTACCAACGACGTTAATCATGATAATTACGTCAAAAATAAACTACTTTTCATCTTTAGTTGTTCATCTTTGTGTTTTCGATTTCCCTAAGTCAGTGCAAATACACATTTTACTTTTGATTTTCTGTTTCGAGTAACTACTTACCGGCGTAAGAGTCCCCCCCATATATGAAAAGTGCTAGAGGGAGAGGTTAGTGTAGCACAGAGGGCGTCGGTGAATTTTGTATCAGATTGTGTTCAAATTAGACTCGACCAAGCTCAAAGCATTTGCAGATTACGAATAAAATGTAGCTCGAACAGGATTTTCTCTTTCAATGATAGAACACATTAAACATGAAATGAGTAATTAAATGCACTGTGGCAGTTCGCACAGGCTGACCTGGGTCGAAACTTTTTGCTTTATCGGTCTATTTGCTGCTTGTCAAAAGACCAGTGTACTTCATAATTCAGTTGGTTGTTAAACAAAGTGGATTTTATGGATCATTATTATGTGATGACCTACTTGGTATCATGCATAACGGATACATATTGAGTCCAGCAAAATTTATTGCTTTTTACACAACATACCAGCTACAGAAGTTGAACGAAAGCTAGCACGTAACCAAGCTCATCTCTTTGTCGGACATGTGATCAATTGTTGCGTCCTACTAGTATATCGTGAGACATGAATTTGCGAAAGTAGAAGAAGTGTCAACTCATTGAAAATCGAGATAAATATGAATTAGGGAAATCTGTTGAAGTGAACTGCGAAAAGCCGTGGACCTTTCGTAGCACCCCTGCATATACAGAATGACATGCCCTTACAGTGCGAAGCAGATTACTGTTCTTTACCACTCCCTCCACGTAAGTCGTCTGATTTGAGATCAAACCGGTTTGGCGAATCTACAAATTCAAGACGTCAATGGTCATCTGCATGCAGACCGGGATATCGGAAAAATAACGTGCATCACACATAATGGTCAAAGCACCGTAGACTACCTTTTAACATCAGTGGAAAATTTTAGGCTTATTTCGGACTCTGAAATTCTTGACTTCACATAGTTTTCGAACCATGCCCCCTTATCATTTTATTTGAAAATAAATACGAATATTAGAAATAAAAATTGCTATTATTCTGAAAGAGTCATAAAATGGGACGCTAATATGAAAGAGTTGTTTTTACAGGACTTAATGAACAATATTGAGCGGTTAGAAAGTGTATTGCAATATGAGATAGCACAACAGATCGACTCGGATAAGTTCATTATCTCCCGCTAGATGGCATTCTACAAATACACATCTATCTAATTTGGGCATTCTGGGTACAGAACCGGACTACTTTTCAAAACAACAACCGTTACTCTGAATTTTAAAATGAAATAAACGTTTACTCAATAAAACGGTACCTGGTGCGATTCATTCAGCTATGATCGGCTAGCATGTAACCTATGCATCGGCCATTTATTAAAAAAGCCCCTACAGGCTTGGGTAATAGGCTAATAGCTTCGGTATAAACCCTACTTTTCCCAGGTATACGGGGGTGGGTGATGCGTCATAGCAGACAGGTCGAATCTCGATGTCTGCGCAAGTCATATTCTTCGAAGATACGACCTGTCTGCTATGACGCATCACCGATCCCATATACTAGGGAAAACTAGGGCTTACACCGAAGCTATTACCCAAGCCTGTAGGGGCTGTTTTAGTAAATGGCCGGTGCATAGGTTACATGCTAGCTGATCATAACTGAATGAATCGCACCAGGTACCGTTTTATTTAGTAAACGTTTATTTTATTTTGAAATTCAAAGTAACGGTTGTCGTTTTAAAAAATAGTCCGGTTCTGTACCAAGAATGCCCAAACTAGATAGATGTTCATTTGTAGAATGCCATCTAGTGGGAGATAATGGTTGAATCTTCGAAGAATATGACATGCGCAGACAACGCGTATAAGCTTGTCGATCTCTGTGGCGAATTTTTCAACTCGGCTGGGAATAAATGTTTTTCAAAAACTACGCTGCAGTTCTAGTACGAATCATTTCAACGACACAGAGACACCAAAAATATTGGTTTGAATGTAGGCTAAAAAGAGAAGCTTTCAAAAATGCACTTAAAGACTTCAATAGAGACCCATCCGAGACGGCTCGCCATAATTACTTCATAAAACGTAAAGATTACAAATATTGCAGTAGAAGTAAAAAACTACAGTACAACGAAGTCTTAGCTAGAAATATGAATGACATGAGACGTCTAAAACCGCAGGAATTCTGGAACATGTTTAAAACCAACTAAAGCCAAATACAAAATTCTGACATTCCTATTGAGGATTGTTTGGAACATTTTAAAAATTTGTCTTCAGATAGTGACATGAATAAAGCAGTACACCAGGACAACGAATTTGCGGTTAATCTCCCACCAACATTCGAAGAACTAGATCAGCCAATAACCTTATATGAGATTAAAATAGCCTGTCAGCAGCTGGGAACAAACAAATCCTGTTCCAGCGATGATATCATATACGAAAATTTCAAAGCGAGTATCGATATAACCAAGAGGGCATTATTATTATTATTTAACTATATTTTAGAGACCGCCTCCATCTCGGTGCAAAGGTCTAATCATACCGATCTATAAAAAGGGTGATACGTGCGATCCAAATAATTATAGAGGGATCACGCTGACAAGCTGTTTCGCAAAGTTTTTTACAGTAATTCTGAATAACCGATTGAAAAACTGAGTAGAACAACACGATGTTTTAACTGACGCACAGTTCGGCTCTAGGAAAGGTTTTGGTACGACCGACGCGGTATTTATTTTAAACGCTCTAATAGAACATAGAGGATCTTACATGAGTGTTTATGTATTATCATTTTTATCAAACGAGTTGACTAAAATTGTATGACGCGAGCCTTGGCGAGCGTCAAATACATTTTAGTCAACGAGTTTGATAGAAATGATAATACATAAACACGAATGTGAGATTCTATTTATCACATAAAACGAATGACAGACAGAAAAATATCCCGCATCATCACCTTCAGCCTCTATACCGTTCACGGGTCCATGTTTACGTTGTAGTTTGGTTTCAAATGTGTACATACACAACTAGATAGTTCTGTGACATTTACACCAAAAGAAGAGTGAAATAGTTTATAGAGGGGTTAAGTCCACCTATTTCCGCAATAATATTGATTTTAAGAGACTTTCGCTGCATTTCTTGGTTTTTATCAAACATGAAAATCAAAAACTTATCACGCGTATACGTCTTAGCAACAGTGACGTCAGTAACAGTACAAATTCCCGCACAAACTGTGGTTGGTTTCTCTCGCTTCTGGCGCTCGTGACTTAAAACTGATCAGAACCGGGACCCAAAAAACGATAATACACTAGTGTATTATCAAAAATAAGTCATGGGTTTAATACACTGCCGGAGGAAGTTTTATGTGATAAAACAGTGTAACAGCCAAAGTAAACTATATTCGTGTTTCATCGATTTTAAAAAAGCATTTGATAGTATAGATACATGTAGAAATTCACTCTGGTGCAAACTGTTCAAGTCGGGCATAGACGGAAAAATCCTTAATATCTTAAAATCAATGTATCAAAACGTTAAAATGCAAGTCAAGCATATTAATAGCCTTTCGCAATTCTTCGAGAGCAATATTGGATTATATCAAGGGGAGATTACTTCGCCTATAATGTTTTCACTTTTCCTTAATGATATTAAGCAAAGTTTCCAATTAAATCTTGACGGCTTCACTCTTGACCAAATCAATATTTTCCTCTTGGTGTTCTTCGACGATGCTGTGCTACTGTCGGAAACTAAAGATGGATTACCAGATCTACTAAACGAGTTGGAAAATTATTGCAAACGATGGAATCTAACTGTTAATACAGAAAAAACAAAAGTCATTATATTTAGAAAAGATGGCAGATACAGCCAGGACTGCTCTTTTAACTACGCAGGGGAGTCAACGAAATAGTCCAAAATTTTAATTATTTGGGTATTCAGTAGTGGCGGATCTTTTCAACAAGCCACAAGTACACTTGTAGGAAAGGCGCTTAGATCTATGTGCTCACTATACAATATAACAAAAGGATATGAGATACCACCAAATATAATGTTTAATTTATTTGACAGCTACGTAGCCTCCATCTTAAGTTATAATTGCGAAGTCTGGGGGTTCAACCAATCAGATAACATAGAACGAGTTCATAAAAAATTCTGTAAACAAATTCTTAACGTAAGATTGTCAACAAACTCCATGGTCCTGTTAGCTGAAGTTGGTCGATTTCCCTTGATTATTAACAGGCATATCCGTATAGTAAAATACTGGTTAAAATTGTTTCAAGAGAAAAGAGGAAATTGTATATTATCTACCCTACTTGACCACCAAATCGCCGAAATACGTATCAGCCCTACTGTTAACTACTGGAGTAATCGAGTAAAAACATTATTAGAAAATACAGGTTTTAATGAAATATGGCTTTTCCCCGAATCAATCATTCCAGAAATTTTTATCCCTCGCCGAAGGCGGAGGGATATAGTTTTAGCGTTGTTCGTCCGTCCGTCCTTCCGTCCGTATTTCCATCCGTCTGTCCTTCCGTCCGTACAACCTGACTGTCACTACTGCGTAAGTGTTTACTATTACAGTTTGGCATGTAGCTTTATCTAGTAGACCTCTATCAAGTTTCTTCAAATTCTAGCCCTGGGGTCAAAATTGGCCCCGCCCAGGGTGTCACAAGTTACATGAGCTTATATAGAGAAAACATTGGAAATCTTCCTGTACCTAGCCATAAGGCCTAGGGTTACCAAATTTTGGATGTAGCTTTATCTAGTGGGCCTCTACCAAGAGTGCCCAAATTACAGCCCTGTAATCAAATTTGACCCCGCCCTTGGGGTCACAAGTTTTACATGGGCTTATATAGAGAAAACTTTAGAAATCTACCTGTACCTAGCCATAAGGCCCAGGGTTTTCTAAATTTTGCATGTGGCTTTATCTAGTGGGCCTCTACCAAGAATGCCCAAATTATAGCCCTGGGATCAAACTTGGCCCCGCCCCATGGGCTTATATAGAAAAAACTTAGAAATCTCCCTGTACTTAGTCATAAAGCCTAGGGCTACCAAATTTTGCATGTAACTTTATCTAGTGGGCCTCTACCAAGAGTGCCCAAATTATAGCCCTAGGGTTGAATTTAATCCCACCCCAGGGTCAGAAGTTTTACATGGGCGTATACAGTGAAAACTTTAGAAATCTTCTTCCTACTAACCATCAGAACTAGAGCTACCAATTTTAGTTCTGTCTCAGGGGTCTCATGTTCAAAACCAGTTGGCCAAGTATTGTAGTGTTTGGCATGTAGAGTTTTTACTTATTAGCCAGTGGAACGATACAGGGCCATCATGGCCCTCTTGTTTGTGGGAAATTACGTCCTTATCGGACAGTGTACATCAGAGATCAGACTGCACGTTCTGTGATGTCTGATCTTGTTAGCAGCCCGGGGGTCAAAGCACAGAAACCTTGACAGTAAGCGGATGCATTGATACTACAGGTAATACTGTCAAAATTGGTGTAGTATACCATTCAAAGTGAAAATCCCTGGTACATGGGTAGTGGTTCTTAGGAGGGTAAAACTTTGGAGTAAACACTTGCTTGTTTTAAGTCTTTACCAAACAACAAAATTTTAGACTGGTCCAGATTTGAAGCATTTGCAGACGACAAATTAAAGGTGGCCCTAATGACAAAATTTGTCCATGATAGGGTAGAAAACATTGTGGGAAAAGGAAAAAATGCTGGTGGCATTTTCTCATTTCTCCACTACTTTTTCAAAAGCCTTCTTTCTCAGGATCCTTAAAAGTTAGGATGGTGGGGTAAAGGGTTAACCCTTTACGAAACAGTCCTATGTTTTAATGACCCTGACGACAAACAATTTGGAAAACATTGTGGGAAAATGAGAAATTACTTTTAATCAGAACTTCTCTATTTTCGTCTTACTGTTTGGACTACATCAAGTTTGTCCTCTGCTAATGCTTTCAATATGGACTGGTTTAACTCTTTACCAAAGGACAACATTTTAGACTGGTCCAAATTGGAAGCACTTGCAGACGACAAAATAAATGTAACTCAAAAATTGAAATTTGTTTCTAGCAGGGCAGAAACATTGTGGGAAAAGGAGAAAATGCTGGTTACCAGCATTTTCTCCTTTTCCCACAATGTTTTCAAAAGGCTTCTATCTCAGGGTCGTAAAAACCAGGGATTGTTTGATAAAGGGTTAAGATTTTGTTATCTGGTAAAGAGATAAGCTTTCAGACTATACAAATTTGTTTTACCTTCAACTTTGTATCTTCCATTCTGCCATCAGTAGAGTCTGTAAATAGTACAACAACTGGAGAAGTTGCTTACTATGAGCACTTTCTCTGTTTGTCCCAATGGTTTCAGTGACTCACTCCGTGCTTTCAACCCTTTACCACACAATCCCAAGTTTTAACGATCCTGAGGAAAAGGCTTTTTAAAAACATTGTGGAAAAAGAAGAAAATACTGGTAACCAGCATTTTCTCCTTTTCCCACAATGTTTTATATTCTGATTATCAAAGACAAATTCCATCGTTTGAGCGACATTCAAATTGTTGTCGGCAAATGCTTTCAACTTGGACAAGTCTATATTTTGCTCATGTAGTAAAGAGTCAATTCATGCAATTTCTGCAACTTGGAATGGTCTACTTCATTTCATGCTTAACCCTTTACCAAACGACAAAATTTTGGACTAGTCCAAATTGAAAGCATTTGCAGACGACAAAATAAATGTGAATCAAAAATTGAAATTCGAATTTTGGAAGGGTAGAAAACATTGTGGGAAATGGAGAAAATGCTGGTTACCAGCATTTTCTCCTTTTCCCACAATGTTTTCAAAAGCTTTCTCTCTCAGGGTCGTTAAAAGTTGGGATTGTGTGGTAAAGAGTTAAATAGCACACATTTCAGGCAGATAACCTAACACAATGGTTTGAGTGGAAAGAAGGCATATCCAGAGAATTAGGATATTCCTTTACCACACAATCCCAAGTTCAAATAACCACAAAGAAAAAGACTTATGAAAACATTATGGGAAAGGAAAAAAATGCTGGTAGCCAGCAATTGCTCCTTTTCCCATACTGTTTTCAACATTGTGGGAAAGGAAAAAATGCTGGTAACCAGCAATTTCTCCTTTTCACATAATGTTTTCTACCCTTTTTAAGATAAATTTCATAATTTGTGCAACATTTAATTTGTGCTTTTTTTGCAAGTACTTTCAATAGGACCAGTATAAAATTTTGATGTCTGCTGAGAAGTCAAAATGGAAAAAGAGTAAGCCATATGTATAATACTTTACACTTATTTTGTATCTGTGTAACTCTTTACAAACAATCCTGTGATTAAGTGACCCTGAGAAATAAAGCTGTTGAAAATCTTCGGGGGGGGGGGGGGGGGGGGGAAAGATAAGTCTGTGCCTGTGCTTATAAAACTTATAAAAAGAGTCCATGCTTAACCGAGTTTGAGCTCAAACTTGAAGTCTTGTTTATGCTTAACCCGTTACCATACAATCCCAAGTTTTAACGACCCTAAAGCAGAAGCCTTCTGAAAAATTGTGGGAAAAGGAGAAAATGCTGGTAACCAGCATTTTCTCCTTTTCCCACAGTGTTTTCTATCCCATCAAGAACAAAAATAATCATTTGAGTTACATTTAATACGTCATCTGCAAATGCTTTCAATATGGTGGAGTCTAAAATTATGTCATTTGGCAAAGAGTTAAAGACGGTATGAAAATCTAAAATGAAGACTTTGTTAAATAGATAGAGATAAAGAAAAGTTCTAAATTTCAGAAGTTACTCCATAAGGTTTATTAAATTGCATCTATGCAACTTTGAAATTTAATACTCAGCTGAGTTTAGCACGTAAAAAGTTTTATAAGCATTGACCCTGGTAAGCAGCATTTTCTTCTTTTCCCTCATTGTACCCTACTGTATGGAAACAAATCGTATGATTTAAGCCTTGCGTAGTTCGTCATCTGCATTTGCTTTCAATTTTGACAAATCTGAAATTCTGCTATCAGGTAAAGAGTTAGGGGTCAAATTAAAGTATGTCTCAGGTTTTTAGAATCAAGCTTTGCTGAATGCATGGTTACATATATATCAAACTTATCAGCATAAACTCTTTATTAAATAACTACATTTTAGACTTGTCCATTTTGAAAGCAATTGCGGGCAATAAGTTGAGTATGGCTAGAATGAAGAGATTTGTCATTGAAAGGGTAAAAAACATTGTTGGAATATTGAAAAGGAATGCTAGCATTTCCTCTTTTCCAGAATGTCTTTTAAAAGCTGTCCAAAGTGTAAAAAGAAATATCTTAAAAAAAGATGACATAAATTTGCCTATAATAGGCAGGGGCCCTTAAAATAAACATGTCTACAATTTCTATTTATTCATTTTTTATCCTACCAAAAAGTAGGTCAAAAGCCAGCAGTCAGCTACGCCGGGAAAAAAAAACCAACATGTGATTATTTGGTAAAGGGTTTTAACAAGAAAGGAAGATTTTATCCCGATGGATTTAGTCTGCTTTTGACTTATTTTGAGCTATTTCATTTTTTGTGTGTGTACAGAAAGGGGACTCGTATTTGTTTTTTTTTTAGGTAAAGACTCAAGCAGATACAAAATGTATTTCAGACATTGACTGAAGCATTGATTTTTAGAAGACATTCGAATACGTGACTGAAGAATTGATTTTTGGAAGACATTCGAATGCCTCTTTGATTTTGCTCTTGTGAAGGCATTAATGCCAACGACGTTTTCTTTCTTTATTTTGAAGGGCTATTACAAATAGCATTGTTGCTAATGATTTAAAAATAAACAGTCATTATCAATTGTATTTCTGCTTGTTGTTGTAATTTCTATACAGATAGTTTCACCATTTACCACACAACCCGAGTTTTAACGACCCTGAAGAAAGGAGACTTTCGAAAACATTGAGGGAAAAAGGAGAAAATGCTGGTAACCAGCATTTTCTCCGTTTCCCACAATGTTTTCTACCCTACCAAATGCAGAAATCATCATTTGAGCGACATTTATTTTGTTGTCTGCACACGCTTACATTTTGGTCATGTCTAAACTGTTGGCGTTTGGTAAGAGTTAAGCGTCTTACCTGCAAAAAGAGATATCGAGGTTTATGATCATTATTGCACTAGTGTGTGGAGGAGAAAAGCTTCCATCCCATGTTTGTTGCATACAGAACAGAACAGTTCTCTTCGTGTTATACATCGACATTGGAATTTCGGTAATTAATCTTTAATCTGCTAAGCGCGACCGACGAACTTTTTTTTTCTTTTGCGTACAGTATAGATTAAGATCAGACTGCACAGAACGTGCAGTCTGATCTTGGATCTACACTGCCGGACAGGAGATATTTTTTCCCAGAAAATACCTTGGAAACAGCAAAACTCTTTTTTGACTACCGACTTTCACTTCACTTATTTAGCAGATTAAGAGTCAGAGATTATTATTGTGCGAAGAACGGTGACAAAGGTCGTTCATGCATTCATTTTTGTCATGTGGACAGGTAAGGTATAAATTATATTGTACCAGAAGACGAGAAATAACATCATCAATTAACCCTATACCACACGAGCCTGAGTTTTGAACCACCTATAGGAAGAAAATTAGTGAAAACGTTTTGGGAGAACGAGAACATACTGGTACGGTCAGGATGGAAGCATGCATGCATTGTTTGTCTGCAATGTCTGTCCGTCTTTTTGCACTATTTTCTGCAACTGCGAGGACTAAACAAGAGTGCCGTCGTCACAATATACGCCGCCACATAGCTGCTATTTCAAGCAGCTAGCTAGACGTCGTCCAGTGGAGCTAAATCTGAAATTATTGCGTTCACAAGAAATGGGCATGCGTACGGATGGACGCAGGGACTGAGAAGATGACGCCAAAATGAAGGCGTATAAAAACCGAAGACTCACCGGTCATTGGCTTTGATTAACCAATAAAAATATGAAGTTTCGTGAAATTATGTCCATTAGTTGGAGATACATTGATGAAAAAGTAAATATGACATGAAGCCCCCCTTTTCCATGAAACAGCAGTAAATTCCAAAACCCTGACAATAGGCGCTAGGTCACATGATCTGTCAAAATTTCATCCAAATCCGTTGAGATATGCTCAGTAATTAAAGAGAAACTGGTGAAAAATGAAATATAACAAGAAGCCCCCTTTTTCCATGACGCAGCTATGAATCGCGAAACCTTGACAATATGCGCTAGGTCACATGATGAGAAACATTCTGCGAAAATTTTATCCATATCCATCAAGAAATGTGGGAGGAGTTGCGTTCACAAGAAATGGAATGAAATATAACATGAAGCCCACTTTTTCCATGACACAGCTATAAATCGCAAAACCTTGACAATATGCACTAGGTCACATGATGAGGAACATCCTATGAAAATTCTATCCAAATCTGTCGAGAAATGTGGGAGGAGTTGCGTTCACAAGAAATGGCATGAAATATAACATGAAGCCCCCTTTTTTCATGACGCAGCTACAAATCGCAAAACCTTGACAATATGCACTAGGTCAAATGATTAGAAACAATCTGTGAAAATTCTATCCAAATCCGTCGAGAAATGTGGGAGGAGTTGCGTTCACAAGAAATGGACGTACGTACGGACGGACGACGGGGCGGACGTACGTACGGACGGACAGACGGAGATGACGACGCCAATATACGTCGCCTTCGGCGGTGTTTAAAAAGTATTTACCTATATAGCTTGTTTGAATTTGCTCGGATCATGCGAGGCTCAGTGGTTAAGTGTAAGACTCGTAGCCTTGAGGCCCCAGGTTGTGAGCCTCACCGGAACCATTGGGTTTTTCGTGGGAGAATCCTTGAGCAAGAAAGTTCAGAGCCAAGAACTGGTGAAACTCAGTACAAACATGAATAAGCTGTCGCCGTGAAGCGACTGGAATAAATGTGAAAACAGCTTGTTTATGCCAACCAGCGGAATGTTATTTTATTCTTCATGCAATGCTGCACGTAGGCCGTTGACGTTGATTGGCTGGTTTGGACGTCGACGTACGTTTCGATCAAGATTATCCCATCGATCTCTGTTCTATTGGGTTCATGAATGACTTTTTGAGGGCCAGGAAGCAACGTTATAATTAAAAAACTATATCGACTCAAGCAAAATGGGGTCTGGCATTATCCCGTGCTCAAGTCGCTATGATATCATGGGTTTGAAGCAGTGGGGCAACAACAGGGCCTCGAATATTTTCCTTCTATTTTTAAGCATCAAATTTTCCCTCAATAACGGCGATGGGGTGTGATACCCGTAAGCATTACCTCCCCACACTATATCTGACCCACCACCCCATACCAAACTGCGTCGGAACGGTCGTGTACACACGGGCCTCAGCTCGGGACAATACAACCCTCGACTCATTAGACAAAAGAATTCTCAGCCCAAGCTGTCTTAACCCTTTTATTGTATCCCAAGGCCCATTGCTTTCAATTATAGCGATGAAAGTAATTTGATTGCTGATAGGTTTAGCCATTTCTAAACCACATGATTTAGCCTATCAGAAACAGCGTTACTTTCTAACTCTATACATGTAATAAAATTAAGAACGCAATCTAGAAAGGTTGTTGAATACGGCCCCTGGAATCAGCATACCATGGTCCAAAGAACAGGTCTCTTTACAAACATGAAATTTTATCTCCCTCCACTCATCGCAGACATTTACAGAAAACTATTTGAGGCACGCTCTCGCAAAAGGGGGCTTAATGCATCACCGTTATGCATGATACTAATGTCGCAATCATAACGATTATGGATCCTTAAGGCCAATGTTTCTAAAAACCAACTGAATCATGCCATAAACTGGTCCTAGGACATGCAGAAAATTAACGAGTAGCAAAAAGTTTCGGCCCAGGCCAGCCTGCGCAATCCGCGTAGGCTGACCTGAGTCAATACTTTTTGCACATGCATCAAGCCCCCTTTTCACTGAGGCATGGCTCATTTATATTTAAAGGATTTTACATTCAACTACCACAATTTTTTCTTATCGTCTAATATTTCTTAAGATTTTCTGGTGAAAACGCTATAAACATTGTAATAGGCAGTTTGAATTTAAACCGGATTTATCCTTTCCACGTTGGGTTCTGTGTGGCATAGTAGTAATGTGTATGCTTGGTAACCTGGAAATCCTGGGTTCGAGCCTTACTGGTAGCGCTGTGTTTTTCAGGAGAGTGTCCTTCGGCAAGATACTTCAGAGCCCTAGCCTGGTACTAGTGAAGCTCTGGGCATACATGAATGGATCTATCTGAGCTGTCGCCGTGATATGACTGAAATTACATTGAAAGCGGCGTAAAACACAACCTATCAATTAAGCGATCATTTTACACATCTGACACCAACACTAAGTGATGGTTATTTTGACACTCTCCCATTCCACCATTTTTTTCTAAGCCTTTACCAGAAGAAAAACTTTAAGGACTGTCCAAGTTAAACTCTTTACCAAAGGACCGAATTTAAACTCTTTCGAGTTTATATACAGCGTTTGCAGACGACAAATTACAAGTGGCTTAAAAAGTTGAAATAACAAAGGCACAAACAGTGCCCGTTACCAAGATTTTCTCATTTTCCGACAATGTTTTCAAAAGCCTTCTTCCATAGCTCAGTCGGTAGTATGGAGGACTTGTGAACAGGGTTTGCTGGTTCGATCCCCGGCTCGGCCAATTTCTTTCCGATTATGATATGGTACAGCAGCCAGTGGCTTAGAGAGAATATTGTGCGGAGTACTGGTGAAAAAAAAAACTTTAAGAAACCATGGATACGTGCAGTGGGCGCCGCGATATAACTGAAATAATGTTGAAAACGGTGTTAAACACCATACAATCAATAAAAGCCTTCTTCCCAACCTACTAAATAAGTGAAATGAAACTTTCAATCGGATTGTAAAAACCCAAATTTTGCGTTTTCAAAGGCATTTTCGGGCAGTGTATAGATTCTAGATCATACAACAAATTCTATGCAGCCTGATCTTGATCTACACTGTCTGCAAAAGGTTTGTGAGTCGCGCTTAAGTTAGACTGTGTGGTAAAGGGTTAAACTGTACGAAAAACTAAATGCGTCTGTTTTGACAGTGACAGGCTTTGCCCTCGAAAATGTAGAAATCATTGTGGGAAAAGGAGAAAAAGCTGCTAACAAGCATTTTCTGATTGTCCAAAAATGTTTTCAACTCCTTCTCTGTCGTTAACCCTTAAAGCACTGAATAAATAGACCTTTTTAATTACGAAAAACAAGCAGAAGTATTGCTAATACAAGGTTGTTTCCCTTACGATATGAAACATAGTTAGCAGACTGTAGATCCAAGATCAGACTGCACGTTCTGTGCAGTCTGATCTTGATCTACGCTGTCTGCATAAAACAACTCAAGTTAGTTCCAGGACTTTTTAAACGGGTTATAGCTGGAAATGTATAATTAAATAAAAAGTGGGAAGATATTTTATTTCCTCCCCTCCCTAATACGTACATCTAGGGGGTTTATTTGAGGAGTTTGAATATTGAATATGATAAGAAAAAGAATAAGCTAAAGACAAATTTGTGTAAGTCTGATGTATTAACTTCATGCAATACACAAATGCACACAAGTTCTCCCAAAAATTGAAAGAAACGTGGCATATCTAAATTTAGCAGTACTGATCACGTGTTTCATTCTTTTTGGCCGCGGAGGTTTCGAAATGGAAGAACTGTAGAACTAACCAGTATATTTCTCTGCATGACAGTTGAATATACTTCAATTTGGATTAATAAAGGAATTTAAGGTATGGGCAATGTAACAAACAAAATTCACAGGTGTGGAATATTTACAAGAGGAAGTAAAAAACATGACACGGCTAATTATAACTTGGCAAGGTCATTGTGTCCAAGTCCTAGGTTGCACATGCGCAAATGCAATTCTATTAAGGCTAATTATAATAGTACTGATCACATGATCCAGATATCCAATCAGCGAGTAGCCTACTAATCATCTAGCCTGGATATCCGGTATGCGCATGTCTCCTACTAATCACATGCTCCAGGTTACCCAATCAGCGCTCAAGGCGATTCTTTTCGGCTGCAAACGGCCATTACTGGAAAAGGCGCACCTGTTTTTCTGTGGAAAAGTGAATTTTTCATCTTTTAGGAACTGAATAAGGCTATTCCAGGTATGGATTATTTGAAATATTGGATATATGCATAATTTACCAGGGTTATTTTCTAGTTTTTGATGTTATTTTTTTGTTAAAATGAATCCAAAGACAGTAGCCCAACGTCCATATTTGAGTTTGAGGCAGCCCTATTTTCATTTTAAGTCTCATTCCGCTTCCCGTGTTCATCACATATTATTATTATTTTTCCCCATGAAAGTATAAATATGACAAGCATCACTTGGTACTGAAAAAAGGATAATGCTCTATTTTGGGAAAATCATGTAGACGTCAGGAAAGAGTGAAATTTATCGACAGTTTCATCATCTTCTGAACACGAGCCGTTATATTTTTCTTGCAAGTCTGGCGATACTTTATCGAAATCGATGCTGATGATGTCATACCATCTGTTGATATTATTATCGTCTGCAAGAATCGCAGAAAAATGAGGTTAAATTGGCAAATCGATTAACTTTTAAAGCTCATATTCAAAACATGATTTTACCAGCGGACAAACCCATTCTCATGAAAACTTCAAATTATTTCAAGACAAAACTGCGTTATAAAAAAACTGTTAAAAATAAAACTTGCAAATGTATTTGATCACCCAAACAGGTCGGACCCTGTAAATTATATTCAAAATTTATTTATTTCTAGTCCTTACTCAGGACAGTCCAAACAATAGTTTTCCCTAAATATTTGGACAGTCCATAACATTATTTTTCCAAAATATTGGACAGTTGATTTTTCAGGAAATGTTTCTGATAATGATCGGTTGCATAATTACACATTTCTACATGGTATTGTTAACTAATTGTTATGAACATGGATCCTTCGAAAGCCAGTAACTATCGCATTGGTAGGATCAGGAAGTAAGACCAAAATAATTTCAACATCAAAGTTTTTTTGTTAAAAATGTCTTGTCAAAGCCAGCAATGTAGATTAAGATCAAAGATCAGACCAAAAATTCAGCCTAGTCTGATCTTGATCTACAGAGGCTGTAAAGGCAACAAAAGTTTTGAGAGATGATATAGGCGTTAAATCTTTCTTGAATTTTTTATTTTATGCACCTCCTTTTTTCATAAAATTTTGATACCTTCTGCAGACATCTCATGTGAAAGTCGTTCCTTTGACTGAGGGAAATAGTTCTAAACATTACTGTTTTGTCCCCATATAAACAATATAAAAGCACTGATAAATACGAAAGCTTGTTGTTTGTTTTCTTTATTTGTTGGTAATCCATTTATATTTTAATTTGATGCATTAATTTGCGCATGCATTGCTTTGTATGTCGGCAGCAAGGAATTTTTTAAGTAAAGAGTTGAAGGACCTATTTTTCTGCTGACTACACAACACATGTAACAGGACTGTGTTGTTTTAGAAACAATCAGTACTTAAAGCAGAAAGGGTCTATCAGATACTGGGTTTCTCCCAGAGCGTGTTTCTTGCGTTTTTGACGCAATGATATTTTAGCTGACGCACTAAAATTCGTTGTGTGTGTCTTTTCTGATGCAACCAAAAAAATATCAGTTCAATCAAAGCAATAGTTTATAATGCACACCATGACGTCAAGCCGAAATACTAAGGGGCAAAATAAGTTT
This sequence comes from Hippopus hippopus, assembly GCA_946811185.2. NCBI lineage: Eukaryota > Metazoa > Mollusca > Bivalvia > Cardiida > Cardiidae > Hippopus > Hippopus hippopus. The sequence goes on from OX328100.1 coordinate 36,553,988, forward strand.
AGTATGCAGAGAAAGATTTTGTACACCATGATTATTTTATACTGAGAGTTTATGATATGGCACCCAGTGTCTGAAACGGATTTTATTGATAATTTATTAATAAATATCTGCCAGTACTGCACAAAAAAAGAATTAAATGAATTGCTACCAACTGGCTTCTCTCTGACAGAGTCACACATTTGAAGCTCTTGTTTAGTAAAAATTAACTAGGTACGGAATAACTATAGGAAGGTCAATTTGTAGCAGCACTTTAAACGTGTACGGTCTGTGTATTCTAGACGCTTTCCGAAACAGAATAGTAGGTAAACCGAAAAAGAAAAACAGAAAGGACTTGCAGACTGTTTTGTTGTCCCTTCCAAAAGTAAACGGCTCGAAATGTGAAAAAAATGAAAAATCAACAAATGCAACAAATATCCGGGTCTTGTCAGACTAAGAAAAATAGTTTCTGTTCCAAGTCGGCGGAGTCACAAGGGAAGGTCCCTAATCGTGAATTTAAGTAGCTTTAAAAAGGCATTTATAAAGGTGACCCTCAAGATTTTTCTATGACCCCCAAAAATTTGGAATAGGGGTCACAAATGACCCACAAAAATTTGAAGCTGGGAGAAACACTGAGATAGTATAAAGCAGGCATGATATTTGCTTATTGTGGGGTCATTTTGTGTTGAGTGGAGGTCAGCCTGTAACCAGGTATAAATTTCTTGGAGCAGAACAGCTGTAAGTGTATTCCATGTGCATTACAAGCCTCTCTGTTTTATGCAAATTCTAGTGCAAACATTTGTGTACCGCAAAAGGCATGAAATCTTTTTGACAGATGGCTAGTTATATACTTTTGGTCATACTAATTTACTCTTTCAATGTCCATGGCAAGATGGCAGTTATCAAAGTTTTCATGGACGGTGCAGATAGATATCAGATTTCAGTGCAGTCTGATCTTAGATTTCTATCATCCGCTGCTCAATTATGACCAAACTAGCAATTTTTTAGAAGAGTTCTTCTTTTAGGCCTAAACAAGGTAAGAAAATATCGATAACATATGTACTTCAAGATAGAAAACCACCCAAACTATACTATTAACTCTTTACCCCATGACAAAAGTTTAGACTTGTCCAAGTTATAAGCATTTGCAGGCAACAAATTCAATGTAGTCCAAATGTTAGAGTTTCTTATTAAAAGGGGAGAAAACAGTTTGGGAAAAGGAGAAAATGCTGTTACCCTGTGGAAGAAGGCTTTTCCCAAAATGTTTTCAAAAGCCTTCTTCCAAAGGGTCGTTAAAACTACGGATTGTGTGGTGAAGGGTTAACAGTTTTTACCCCTGCAACCCTCTATAAAATGAATCTAAATTTCTAGGATTTTACCCGTATTATTTCTGACACGCTTTTTCCAGAAACAAGTTCAAACCTGTTATTCTATTTTTCAAAATGATAGTATCTTGAAGATTAGGACACATAAAAACTTAACAATTAATTCAGAATATAGAGGCATATTACGGTGCAATTCCACTGGTCAGGATTTGCTGGTTATGGTTGTAACATGACCAGCGAGGGAGGTTTAGGGTCAGTCTGTTTTTAAAAATGCTGGTTTATTCTCACTCCTTGGGAATAAATCTGCATAATCAAGTGGCTGCGCTGTGTTGGATATGTCATGCTCATTGAAATAATTTTGTAAATATTTGGAAAAAAATTGGATATGTCTGGTATACTTGAAGAACATTGACCCTTTACCACACAATGCAGACTTTTAACAACCCTGAGGAAGAAGCCTTTTGAAAACTTTGCAGGAAAAGGAGAAAAAGCTGGTATCTAGCATTTTCTCCTTTTCCCACAGTGTTTTCTACCCTATGGAAGACATGTTTTCCCATTTGAGGCACATTTAAGTTGTCTGCAAAATTGATGCTCTCAGTTTGGACAAGTCTACATTTTTCTCATGTGGTATACATTTATTTGAAGTTTCATTTTTACCCCTGTAGTTAGTCAATAAACACTGTTGCTTGTGGTTTAACATCACAATTTTCAGTGTGATGAGGGTAATTCTTTCAGCGCCAAAAAAAAAATTCTGTCCTCTTTTGCTGTACAGGCTGAAGGTATAGATCTAAGATCAGACTGTATGTGCTGTGCAGCCTAATCTTGACCTATGCATCTGCAAAAAGTGCCAGTCTGTGCCTATCAAATATAAAACTTAATAGATATTCAGCCTGATCTTGGTCTGCAAAAAGTGCCTGTTGGCACCTTGAAGATCAGACTTCAAGGATGTTTTGGCTGATCTTTGCCTACTCTTATCAAAAAGACAATAGACAAAAGCTTTTGATAAGGAGAGTATAGGTTAGGCAGCTTTTCACTCACTCTTGGAACAAAAGAGTTAGTCCTGTCAGTTGAAAGATTTCAGATTTTTTTTTGTAAATAAGTTCTGATTTTGATATTTGCAAACCCTTCAGCAACTAAGCATTGACTCCAGGCTCTTTGGTGGGCAGTGGAGACCAAGATCAGACTGCACAGAATGTTCAGTCTGATCTTGAATCTACAATGTTCAATACTGTGAATCTTTTACCAGGTAAATGAAGTTACTATTGATTGGAAGTTTTTATCATTTAGTTAACTGTATCTCATGACAAAACTGAAGACCCGTCCAAACTGAAGTCATTTGTCAGGGCTTTTTTTTATGGTTTGGGGAAGACATTGGATGCTGGTCAAAAGGGGAAAAACGCGCGACAAAGGCCATATTTGGGGAAAATTTACTGTCTTGCTATATATGTTGGAGTACATCATTATACATTACACATTACGTACTATCAATAGAACACTGGAATTGATCTTTGCGATAACACTGAAACATATGAAACTGAATTAAACTGTTTTGTGAATACTGAACTCTCAGCAGGGTTCTCATTAGGTCCAGAATCCCAAGAGTCATTTATTCTTGGGCCAATATTTTCAAGAGTTAAAATGGAATTTCCAAGAGTCAAAGAGAAATGTCCAAGGGTCAAAATTACTTGGTTATCATGGAGAGATAAGAGTGAAATAAAGACAATTTTTCATTTATGCTCTTTGTTTATGGAAACAAATTAGACAAGAAAATACCTCATCTTATGTACAAACTTGTTGGAATGAAGTGGATAGAAGAATTTTAACTCGCAGCCCTAGCATGCAATTCATCTGTATGAACTAACGGACACAAACTACCTTTTAACTGTTTACCAAACAACAAAATTTTAGACACAATCATGTTTTAGACATTTGCAGACGACAATTCAAATGTGGCTGGAACAATTTGATTTGTCTTTCATAGCCTAGAACATTGTGGAAAAGGGAGAAAAATCAGGTCAAATCCATTAAAGTGTTATTTCTTTAAATTTTAGCCTTCTTTTTTGGTCCAATTACGTCTTCTTTCACACTTGTTCCAGTGCTAATACTGTAAGACAAGAAGGCCTAACCTCCATCCTACCCCACCATCAAATCTATAAAGGTTGTGTATTTTCATTTCAAAAACATCCAAAGTTTTTCCTAACTTAGACTCGATCTAGATCTTGTTTGTTTCTTGAGAAATAGGATATGTTGTAAATCTTCATCAGAAGTTAACTTAGATCTAGTAAGAAATCTGTGGTTGCTGATCCTCGTCACTTTGCACGTAAATAAAATCTGAAACTCAGTCGACAGGAAAAAAGCGTCTGCTATTCGTTTACATTTGTGATCGGTTTGCATTCAGTCCCATACATTTCACCACGGGAATTTGACATTCTATAATGAAAATAAATGATTAAATATGAAAAAAATACTCCCCTATATATAAAAAAAGTCTTTATATATAGGGGAGTATTTTTTTCTATATTTATTTATATATTTTTTTCATTATAGAATGTCAACTTCCTGTGATTTCACCAAAATTATTAACTTAAATAAAATGATTGCTGATTTTTCCAGGTTAGTTTGTGACAAGTGTCAAAAGATATTGATTATACAACCTGAATATCCCAACTTTATGTTTTCATAGTGCTTGAATGTGGAGAGAAATAGGATTTTTTTCCCGTTCAGCAGAATTTGTCCGCAAGTGATCTAAAAATAGAACAAGGGGAATCTGGTTTTCCGGAAGTGTCATTGGTTACCTCCCTTCCATGAAAATTTCGTACATTTTCCTTCAAGTTTGTAAATGTTATAGCTATATGTACTCTTTTTTACATCTTTCATCTTTTCTTTCCTTCTATGTCGCGCATTATGTAGCAATATTGGAGCGACATAGACGATTTTAGCGTGAATTGCGCATTCGCCCCTGTCCAGAATAAACGCTGACTGTTGGTATCCATGTTTTTGTTAACGCTTGAAAGAAAGCGTTGAATACCAAATGCTGGATTCCAGTGTTTTTTCATATTATGCCGTGAGCGTGTTCGGAATATTCAGTGCAAAGAATGAATAGAAAGTACGAAATCAGCCTATTAGTGACGGTTTTCTGCGAATCTAAAAGGGGGATGTCTCATTATACAACGAAAATATCTGTTGTCTTTGCAGCCGATCTTTTGGTCTGGGAATGGGTTTATTGGCTAAATCTTAGTACAGAAATATTCATTACAGCAGGGAAAGTCGATTCCTAAGGGGAAAATTGATTGCTCGGGGGAAAACTACATTTTTGGGGAAAATTTTGCTGAGGGGAAGACGCCGACTATCTTAGTTTTTAGACAACAAAATAAGTGTGACTAAACTAATGGACTTTGTCTATGATAGGGTAGAACACATTATGGGAAAAGGAGAAAATGCTGGTAACCAGCATTTTCTTCTTTTTCCACAGTGTTTTCAAAAGCTTGCTTTCTCAGGTTCATTGAAACTCAGGATATTGTGGTAAAGGATTAATGTCTGTAAGGAAAAAAGTTTTACTCTAAGGGGTACTTGTAAATAACTATACAAACAGAGAGGTGAGAGGATTCCCAAATACTGTACCATTTTGTTCAATACTAAAGATTTTCTGATACTTAGCCCTCGATAAACAAAAAGTTACCCTGCAGCCTGCACATCATTTCACTATTTTTGAGCACAGCATTTGTTACCAGCTAAGTCTTAGCTGAGTAACTCTTAGGCCTAGGAATGCAGTGGGTAGTGAGTACCAGTGTATTTCACCTACCAAGCCCTGTAGGTCTGAATGTAACCTACAGGCCTAGTACTGTGGAGGTTGTGAGATTGAATACCGGTATTTCTATCAAGCCAAACCTTGTAGCTCATTTGATACTGTTCAAGGTCAGTTTTGCAAGAGTTGTTAGACTCAGTTCCAGCTCAGCCAGTCTTTTTGTCACAGGATTCATATCTTTCTCTGCTCTGAACACTATTTTGATGGTGTTTATGTGGAAAAGCAGCCGGCGGGTCGAAAGAGTGTTGTGGGTAGCAATGGTAAACAAAACTCCAGGATTGAATGGAAAAGGGCACTGGGTGTCCTGATATGACTAAAATGCCATGCAATCGATTTGTTGCCATCCCATTTCTCCTCTCTCTCTCTCTCTGTATCTCTGTCTCTCTCTCTGTTTTCACAGCTGGAAATACAATCCATTGTACCTTAACTTTTTACCAAACGACAAAATTTTATACTTGTCCTAATCGAAAGCAGACTACAAGATAAATGTCTCTCAAAATTTTAAATTTGGTTTAGGAAGGGTAGAAAACATTGTGAGAAAAGGAGAAAATGCCGGTTACCAGCATTTTCTCCTTTTCCCACAATGTTTCCAAAAGGCTACTCCCTCAGGGTTGTTAAAATCGGGGTTGTGTGGTAGAGGGTCAATCCTTTTTTTGTAATTTTTAATAAAAGGCGCTTTTGAAAAAACAAAAAAAAAACGGAAACTAATAAATCAATAACATGTAAACCTTGGTCAAAAACTCTCTCTCTGTCTCTCTCTCTCTCTCTCTCTCTCGATAGCTGGAAGTACAATCCACTGTACCTTAATACTATTTTTTCTAATCCTTAATAAAAGACATTACGAAAGAAAATGGAAGGTGTAGATTCAATATCATACTGCAGTTCCTTAGCAGTCTAATCTTTATCTTTGCCAATGGCAAAGGCCCATGTTTTTGCCTACTGCACTGAGAGGGCAGTCCGATGAATCACCGAAATACCACCGAAACAGAGAAATACTCGAAACACAAGTTTCTCGGCATGTTCTGTTCTCTTCTGTACTGTTAAAGTGAAGTGATAACAATTGAAGATGTTTGGCTGACATAATCAAACTTGTTTGATGTGCAGGTTTGTCATTGTTATTTTTAATATGGTTATTACTCATAATCTTACCGGCGAAATTGTAATTGTCTTATCAATTTACGCCTGGTGCTGTGCTAACTAAAGATTCAAAATGGCTGCCAGTTTTCTAATTTGGTGATATTTTAATTTCATATTCCCAACATAAAAAGCTATTTTTTCTAGCATACATATGGATAAAGATCAAACACATCAATCTTACACAAAAGCTACTGAAGTGAGACTGTGGAGGTATATCCCTGAATTGACCAATTTTAGTACGTGGAGTGGGTATTTCGGTGGACATGTACAGTACAGTAGGCTATTCCAGTGCACATGTACAGTACAGTAGGCTATTCCAGTGCACATTCTTCACGGCGAGCTTCAATAGCATGTTGCTATTTTGACATTAGGTTTAATATTTACCCTCCTTCATAAATAAAATTACAATTTGGTAAAAAACCACAACTTCAGTCATCTTAATAACTCAAAAAAAACGGGTTTTGGTGGTATTTCGGTATTTCAGTGATTCATGGACCCCCTGAGAGGGTTAATCCCAAAACTACCTTTTTGCTGGGAAAGCAGAGAATGGCATACACTGTGATCAAAGATGAGATGCAGCAAAAAGCATTGTCTGATCTTGGTCAATTATATTTTCCTCTGAAACAAATTTTTGAGCCGTACTTTGTAAAAAGGGGGTTTAATGCATCTGCTAGAAGTATTGACCCAGCCCATGCAGGCTGACCTTGGTTGAAACTTTTTGCATTTGGTAGATTTTCTGCACATCAAAAAAACATTCTCCCTCATGATTCAGTCCATTGTTAGACAAAATCGATTTTATGGATCCATAACTATATGTGATGACTTGCCTGGTATAATGCATCACGGAGATGCATTAAACCCCCTAGTGCCAGAGCAAGGCTAATTTGCCAAAAGCATGACCTACATTACACTGGCAGTAAAAGAAGGCGAGAACGCTTGTAAAGTGTATATTAAACTAATTCCTTTTTTTTTGATAAGTTACAGGCTCACAGCTAATATAGCAGCTGAACTTGGATGGAATCTGCGTGTGACAAAATCTGCTAGAATTCAGCTGAGACAGAAATAGCAGAAAATCCAAAGAATGGCAATTGCATGAGTATGAAGTACCCATAGTCCAGAAGCAGAAACTGTACGTTAAAAACAATTGTTGAAATGCAGAATTTATTCCTCAATGACTTGGTGGCTGTAATTTGTCTTACTGATAAACCCTTATGCACTAAACACAACTTAGGTTTATTTAACCTTTTACCACACTATCACGAGTTTTAAGGACCCTGAGATAGAAGCATTTTGAAAATATTGTGGAAAAAGAAGAAATGCTGGTAACCAGCATTTTCTCCTTTTCCCACAATTTTTTCTGCCCTATCTAATACAGAAATCATCATTTGAGCTACATTGTAATTGTCATGTGCAACTGCTTTTAATTTGGACCAGTTTGAAATTTTGTTGGTCGGTAAAGAACTACTGGACAGGGTAGATACAGATCAGGCTGCATAGAATGTAAGTCTGATCATGAATATGTACTTTCCTCTATCTCATTAGTTATTCCTGCAAGAATATTTATGGAAAAGCATAGGTACAGAGGTATTCACTTTGCTAAAAGTATAGATTTCATTTATTTTGCATTCTAACCTTTTACTAATCAGTCCCTCGGTTAAACGATCCTGTGGCAGATAGTGTTTGAAAATTTTACTGGAAAATGAGAAAATGCTGGTAACCAGCAGTTTCCTCCTTTACCACAATAAGTTCTTTCATTTCAAGAGCAAATGTCATCAATTAAGTCAAATTTGATGTGATCCCTTCAAACACTTTCAATTTCAGACAGTTCTTTAATTTTGTCTTTTGGTATAGAGTTAAATAATCCTGTGGCAAAACCTTTGAAAAGTATTTTTGGAAAAGGAGAAATGCTGGTTACTCAAAAATGTTTTCCACAATAACAAAGACAAATACTATCATTTGAGCTAAATTTAAATGTTTGTCTGCAGATGAATTAAACTGGACCAGTATAAAATTTGGTCATCTAGTTTAGAGATAGGGTAAATAAATACCAGCAAATAGAATTTTTGCATATTGATGTTTTTTAAATAGTGTCAGAAGTTTAGCTCTTAAAGTGCTGGAACCTGTTGCCTTTGTGGACAGTGTAGATTAAGATCAGAATGCACAGAACATGCAGTCTGATCTTGGATCTGCTCTGTCCTCTATTTTTTTTTTTTACATATTCTGGAACAAAAGAGCCTAGGAATAACAAAAGTTTGCATGTTTTTCCTATTCGAAAGGGACCATATTTTATCAATTAAACACTCTAGAGATTAAGGATAGCAATTTTTTACTTTTTTAATCCAGGAATTGTGAACTGTAGCCTTTAGTAAGGGCAGTTGTCTTTTAGTTAAAATTAAATACCCCACTCCCAGTTTTTTTCTAAATAATGAGCCAATCACCAATAGATGTACATTGCTTTATATTACTGAGTCAGATGGTTGGAAGAATTTAATTGAATTAAAAAGAGGTTGATCATAACAGTCAAAAGAGGAATGAATTCTGCATAGGATATACTACAAACAATGAGTCACAAATTTACTTAAACTCTTAACCAAACTACAAAATTTTAGGTTGGTCCAAATTGAAAGTACTTGCAGATGACAAAATAAATGATACTGAAAAATTGAAATTTGTTTTGGTAAGGGTAGAAAACACTGGGAAAAGGAGAAAATGCTTGTTATCGGCATTTTCTCATTTCCCCACATTGTTTTCAAAATCCTTCTTTGCTAGGGTCGTGAAAACAGAATGGTTTGGTAAAGGCTTAAACAATTGACTAGTCCACAGTGAAGGGTAGTAAGGATACGATGGGTCGCAAAATTGGAGATACTTAGAGCGCCAAGTAGATCCAATCGACATGTTAGGTCTACAAATTAGACCCAAATAAATGCAATTTGATGGTTGCTTTTGGGTATAGTGATTAAGCTTAGAGAACAATGTAGATCAAAGATCAGACTGCGTCTTTTGTGCAGTCTAATCTAGATCTACGTTTGCTGCAAAAGCAACTATAGTTGTGAAAGGCTCTTTAAACTGTTACCAGACAATACCGACTTTTAATGACCCTTAAGGAGAAGACTTGTGAAAACATTGTGGGAAAAGGAGAAAATGCTGGTAACTAGCATTTTCTTCTTTTCCCACAAATTTAAGTTTTCTACCCTGAAACATTTAAAATAATAGAACTTACTTCTAATTATGCATGGGTAATTTAATTCATACCTGTTCTACCTTCTACTTGGACCTGTCTGTTCAGTCTTTGTGGTATATCTATAGTGTCGTTATAATTCAGTTTTTTTGTTATTTTTCAGTTCTCTTGCTATTTTTCTGTTCTCATATTATTTTTCAGTTCTCTGATAGAGGAAAGTGTAATCAAACTTGATTCTCAGCTTCTGAAATCAAACACAGTTTGAGTATGATAAAAAAGGTGTTGTGCTGTCTTTGATTTATTCATTAACCCTGTGCCTTATGACTGGCCCATATTGGAAAAATTTTTCAGAGGACAAATAAAAATGTGGCTCATGTTTTAGTAGCTGTGTTTGAAAGGGAGGGAAACATTGTGGGAAAAGTAGTGGAATCGTCAACAATTACCTTGTGTGCACTGTAGAGGCCATTTCATTGGGGTACTCATGAAGTTAAGTCAGAATGTTTGTCTTGGTAATATCTCAGACAAGTTTGAAATTGGGTCATGTAGGGTCAGACTATTTCAGTTGGATACTCATGAAACATGGTCAGAATGTTTGTCTTGAGGTTATCTCAGACATGTTTAAAATTTGGTAACGTCGGGTCAAATAGTAGGGTCATGGGGATCTTCTAGAAACCCTTTGTGCACTCCAGAGGCCAGATTTTCAGTCAGATATTCATAAAACTTGGTCAGTATATTTGTTGTGATAATATCTGGGGCAGGCTAGAGTTTTGGTCACCTTGGGTTAAAAAGTAGGTCATTAGGTCATTCGGACAAATCTTTCGGCCAGACTTTTGGTTTGATATTCATGAAACTTTGTCAGAATGTTAGTCTTGACAATATCTCAGAAAAGTGTGAAATTGGGTTATGTCAGGTCAAAAAGTAGGTCACAGGGACATTTCTTAGAAAAAACATTATGTGCACTCTCGAGGCAACACTTTCAGTCGGATAATCATGAAACTTGGTCAGAATGTTTGTCTTGTTAATGTCTGGGACGGGTTTGAAACTGCAACATCAGGTCAAAATGCAGATCAACAGGTCAAGTCAGAAACTTGAGTGCACTCTAGAGGCTACAGTTTTGGTCGAATACTCATGAAACTGGGTCAGAATGTTTGCATGACATTTTAGACAAGTTTGAAATAAGATCATGTTGGTCAAAAAGTAGGTCACAGGATTAGATCTAAGAAAAACATTGTGAGCATTTTAGATACCACATTTTCAGTCTGATACTTATGAAATGTAGTTAGAATGTTAGTCTTTGTTATATCTCAGACAGGTGTGAAATATGGTCATGTCATGTCATAAACTATGTCACATGGACAGTTTAAAAAAGAAAAACCTTGGGTCCACTCTAGAGGCAACATTTTGTGTTGGATAATCATGAAACTTGGTCAGAATATTTGTCTCAATAGTATGTGTATCTGGGACAGGCTTGAAACTGCAACATCAGGTCAAAATATAGATCACCAGGTCAAATCATAGAAAAACCTTGAGTGCACACTAGAGGCTACATTTTCAGTCTCATACTCATGAAACTTGGTCAGAATGTTTGTCTTCATGACATTTTGGACAAGTTTGAATTTACCGTATTGCTTTGGTCATAAGTTGACCTCAGTTATAAGTCGAGGTGGTGTTTTGGAAGAATTTTGGAAGGATTTTGCGTGGGCTCGTTCATAAGTTGACTTATACTTTTAGTATTTACTTGAGTCCTGCCTAGCCATAAAAAGAATTTGAGGAAAACATGCAACTTTTAGATTTATCAGCGGTCGAAATTTTCTTCATTTTTTCCTATGGATAAATATCGGTAGACTTTCTGCCAGTCAGAGTAGGCCCAATAGGTTCAGTTTCATTTTATAATCCTTAAATAAAAGCATAATGCTCAATTTATTAAACTTGCAATTCTAAATCAAACAAATTATTAAATAACATTACATGCATAACGCTGCATCGTTTGTTCTGCGACAGAAAAACAGTTGAAAATTTTATTTCGTCACATGTGTTTTTTGTAACCAACTGTTTTGTACCATCTTCCTATAGTACTCAAACAATGCCTGAATGCTTACTGAGGTTATAAAAGTTAACTCTTTACCGAACAACAAAATGAGACATTTCCAAACTCAACACATTTGTAGATGACAATATAAATGTGACTCAAAATTGCCATTTGTTGTTTGTAGGGTAGAAAACTATGTGCGAAATGGAGAAAATGCTGTTTACTAGTATTTTCTACTTCTCTCACAATAGTTTAAAAAATCTTCTCCATGAGGGTCATTAGAAATCTGGATTGTGTGGTAAAGGGTTAAATTGTTCAGATTGGTGATCTCATGTGTATTTCTGTGCATCAGTTACCTTTTATTAACAAAGTTGAAGTAAAATGGGTCAAAAGAACAAACAAACAATCAAAAGCAGTTTCTTTTGTCAATCATTTTTAGCTCCACTGGCCGAAGGCCAGCAGGCTTATGTCATGGCCTGGTGTCCGTCGTGCGTCCGTCCGTCTGTGCGTTAACTTTTATTTCAAACATCTTCTCTGAAACTACCCATCTAATTTTGATGAAACTTCACAAATGATCCTGCCATGGTCCTCTTTAGAATTTCCTGAAAGAATTTTATTCCTTCAAAAACTCTGGTTGCCATGGCAACAAAACTTAAAAATATTAGAAATCTTTGAAAATCTTCTTGTCTGAAACCATAAGGCCTAGGGCTACCAAACTTGGCATGTAGTTTTATCTAGTGGACCTCTGCCAAGTTTCTTCAAATTATAGCCCTGGGGTCAAATTTGGCTCCACCCCGGGGGTCACAAGTTTTATATTTGGCTCATATAGGGAAAACTTTAAAATTCTTCTGGTACCTAGCCATAGGGCCTAGGGCTACCAAATTTGGCATGTAGCTTCATCAAGTGAGCATCAACCAAGAGTGCCCAAATTATAGCCCTGGGATCAAATTTGGCCCCGCCCGGGGGGGGGGTCACAAGTTTTACAAGGGCTTATATAGAGAAAACTTTAAAAATCTTCTTGTACCTAGCCATAGGGCCTAGGGCTACCAAATTTTGCATGTAGCTTTATCTAGTGGGTCTCTACCAAGGTTGCCCAAATTATAGCCCTGGGGTCAAATTTGGCCCCGCCTTGGGGGGGGTCACAAGTTTTACATGGGCTTATATATGAAAAACTTTGAAAAACTACTTTTACCTAGCCATAAGGCTTAGGGCTACCAAATTTTGCATGTAGCTTTATCTAGTGGGTCTATACCAGGAGGGTCCAAATTATAGCCCTTTGGTCAAGTTTGGCCCCACTCCAGGACTCGAAAGTTTTACATGGGCTTTTATTGTGAAAACTTTATAAATCTTCTTGTTTAAACTAACCATAAGACCTAGGGCTAAAAAATTTAGCCCTGTCTCAGGGATCTCATGTTTTACAGGGCCTTTCATTTAGGAAACTTTAAAAATCTTTTTGTTTATAACCACACATTCTGGACCTGTATTATTTGGTATGGGGCTTTATCTGGTGGACCTCCACCAGGATTCAAGTAATTGTAGCTTTGTGGCCAAAAATGGCTTTGCCCTGGGATCATAACTTTCTCATAGGATTTTATAGAGAAAATTTTGTATGTATTCTAGTTTGAAACCAATTGGCCAAGTATTGTAATGTTTGGCTTGTAGTGTTTTTAGCTCGCCTGAGCACAAAGTGCTCATGGTGACGTTTGTGATCGTGCTGTGTCCGTCGTGCGTCGTCCCGTCATGCATTGTCAACTTTTACCTTGTGTATGCTCTAGAGGCAACATTTTCAGTCCGATACTCATGAAACTTGGTCAGAATGTTTGTCTTGATGATATCTCAAACGAGTTTGAAAATGGGTCATGTCGGGTCAAAAACTAGGTCACTAGATCAAATCTTAGAAAAACCTTGTGTACACTCTAGAGGCCATATTTTTAGTCCAAAACCCTTGAAAGTTGGTCAGAATGTTTTTCTTTATATCTCGGATGAGTTTGAAAATGGGTCATGTCAGGTCAAAAACTAGGTCACTAGGTCAAATCTTAGAAAAACTTTGTGTACGCTCTAGAAGCCATATTTTCAGTCCAAAACTCTTGAAAATTGGTCAGAATGTTTGTCTTGATGATGTCATGGGCGAATTTTAAAATGGGTCATGTTGGGTCAAAAACTAGGTCACTAGGTCAAATCTTAGAAAAACCTTTTGTACACTGTAGAGGCCACATTTTCAGTCCAAAACTCTTGAAAGTTGGTCAGAATGTTTGTCTTGATGATATCTCAGACGAGTTTGAAAATGGGTCATGTCGGGTCAAAAACTAAGTCACTAGGTCAAATCTTAGAAAAACCTTGCGTATCCTCTAGAGGCCATATTTTCAGTCCAAAACTCTTGAAAGTTGGTCAGAATGTTTGTCTTCATGATATCTCGGACGAGTTTGAAAATGGGTCATGTCGGGTCAAAAACTAAGTCACTAGGTCAAATCTTAGAAAAACCTTGCGTATCCTCTAGAGGCCATATTTTCAGTCCAAAACTCTTGAAAGTTGGTCAGAATGTTTGTCTTGATGATATCTCAGACGAGTTTGAAAATGGGTCATGTCGGGTCAAAAACTAAGTCACTAGGTCAAATCTTAGAAAAACCTTGTGTACGCTCTAGAGGCCATATTTTCAGTCCAAAACTCTTTGAAAGTTGGTCAGAATGTTTGTCTTGATATTATCTTGGGTGAGTGTGAAAATGGGTCATGTTGGGTCAAAAACTAGGTCACTAGATCAAATCTTAGAAAAACCTTGTGTACACTCTAGAGGCCATATTTTCAGTCCAAAACTCTTGAAAGTTGATCAGAATGTTTGTCTTGATGTTATCTCAGACGAGTTTGAAAATGGGTCATGTCGGGTCAAAAACTAGGTCACTAGGTCAAATCTTAGAAAAACCTTGTGTACACTCTAGAGGCCACATTTTCAGTCCAAAACTCTTGAAAGTTGGTCAGAATGTTTGTCTTGATATTATCTTGGGCGAGTGTGAAAATGGGATATGTCGGGTCAAAAACTAGGTCACTAGGTCAAATCTTAGAAAAACCTTCTGTATGCTCTAGAGGCCACAGTTTTAGTCCAAAACTCTTTGAAAGTTGGTCGGAATGTTTGTCTTGATAATATCTTGGACAAGTTTGAAAATGGGTCATGTCAGATCAAAAACTAGGTCACTAAGTTAAATCTTAGAAAAACCTTGTGTACCCCATAGAGGCCACATTTTAATCTAATACTTATGAAAGTTGGTTAGAATGTTTGTCATAATGATATCTTGAATGAGTTTGAAAATGGGTCACATCAGGTCAAAAACTTGGTCACCAGATCAAATCTTTAAGATAGCTTGTGTAGCTCTAGAGTCATCATTTTCTATCCAGCACTTATGAAAATTAGTCAGAATGTTTGTCTTCATGATCAGTATGATGAAATTGAAAATGGGTCACATTTGGTAAAAAACTAGGTCGCCATGTCATGTCTTGGAAAAACCTTGTGTACACTCTAGAGGCCACATTTTCTGTCCAATACTTATGAAAGGTGCTCAGAATCTTTGTTTTGATAATACCTACAATGGGAAAATGGGCTATGTTTGGCTAAAAAGTAGGTCAGGGAGAGAAATTCTAGAAAAAAGCTTGTGTACAAGCAAGATGCCAAATTTTCAGTCCAATAATTATGAAAGCTTGGTACATTGTTTGTCGTAATATCTCGAAAGAGATTGAAAAAGGGTTATATTTGGTCAAAAGACTCAGGTGAGCGACTTCAGGGCCATCATGGCCCTCCTGTTCAATTATTAGCCAGTGGAGCAATACAGGGCCATCATGGCCCTCTTGTTATGATCGGTAGACTCCACCCCCTACAACCTCTTCTCTTACAATCTATTGGTCAAGAACAGGTCTACTATACTTATCAGAAAGTGTCAGTCAGATCTTGAGAAGTACAGACCTGTACATACTAGTATTTATTAATTGAAAATTTAACAATTAAGACACCCTAAGGGAGCGAACGTAGTGAGCGACCAGGGTGTCTTAATTGTTAACTTTTCAATTAATAAACACTAGCTGACTTAGTGTTTAATCTTTGACCTGTAGTACGACAGCCAGTGAGATCCTTTTGTGGTGAGGTTGAAACAGAATGATTGTCTTCTTTATTAGGTGGATCCTTCATTTGACCTTGTGACGAAACAATTCATGTCATGAAATTTCATTTTCCCGCTTGATGCAATGTCCCGCGTGCCCCATTTCCTATACCAGGGTTTTCTATGACGCACAAATCCTGCATCAATGACGCGATTTTAACTGAAATGACCCCCAAAATAAATAACAGCACTTCATCAGTGACTCAACTTTCCAAAATTTTAATCATCTAGGAAATTGAATAAAATGGTCATATATCCAAGTCAGTTCTTGCCTCAATATCAGAGGAACACCGTTCTTTTTTTTAACTACAGGGTTTATTTTAGATAAAAGTGGTTTTCCGGTAATCTATTTATGGAATAAGACTGGTTTATGCATTATTGCAGTAAAGTACATTGGACATATGTCGTAAATACGGACCCAGTCAAAGTCTTAATTGGGTTCTCTGTCTTTTATAGCTTATTTTACGCGACTTTCGGTAAATAAAAGTACACATTACCAGTCTGTTCAGTTAGCGGAAAATAATGTCACGACGAAGTAAACTAGTATTCTCTTTTATCGTCTGCTTCCTACAGCTGCTAATCAAGCCACATCAGGCAGCGATTTGGACAAGAATGTTTTGTCTGTCAAAATTGAAATCGAGCTTTCCATCAGAAATTACTTACAGACTTTACTTTCTCGTGGAATTTAAAGGTGAAATGCATTGTAATCTGTGCTTGACAACAAAGAGACCCCAGACCCATTTATTTTGACCCCCTAAGTTAAAGAAATGACCCTCAACTAATGAGGCAAGGGGTCACAATGACCCCCAATTTTTAAAGCTGAGGGAAAACCCTGCTGTACTAATCATAAAGTAGGCCACAGTGATGATGGAAGCTGATTTCAATTTAAGCGTGTCTCAGTTTTTATCATTTTCTTCTTTTCATTATTATGCCAAGTCAATTAACCCTTTGCCTCCAAAACCAATATTGACACTTTTGTAAACATGTGCCGATTTGAACAGGCGCGGCAGCATGATGAGTTGGTTCACTTGAATTCTGCATTGTTTGCTTTTAGATACAAATAATACTAAATCCTATTACACAAAAATGAAATGGTCTCATAATCAAAATGGAACTGTCTAGTGTTTCAAATGCTGTGCCGAAAGGGTTAAATAGGTACATGTAATACAGTACATGTAAGCCTGACAGGACAGTATGGCGGAGTTTCCACAATTTTCACTTGCGCATTCGCACTGTGCCTTAAACACTTAACCATTAAGTGGAGAACTCTTAATAATTAATTGTTCAGGTAGCCAGGTTTAAAAAATAAGACGGACATTTTTTCAAAATATGGGGCCATTTGATTGGTTGGCAAATGAGGTTAAATACTAAATTTGCATAAAACATCTGGTTTGGTATAAGGTAACAAGCCATTGTCTCGTAGCCATTAGAGGTGCAACGGTTCACCGCAGTGCACCGAAAACCGAGTTCATGACGTCTCGATCTCGATACGTTTTTTCGTATTTTCGGTTTGATAACGGAAGTGAGTTTTACCATACCTTTTCCACTTTCGGAGAGTGGTTTGGTGTGATTTCATTGGTTAGAATTAACCAATCAAATCGAACGACATTCATTGTTTACAAAATAGCTTAAGGTGATGGAAAAATTTGTCTTTGGGACCCCCCTGGCAAGTTGCAAATCAAAAGTTTGGAATCATTTTCGCTTTAGGGACGCAAATAAAGATAAAGCTACTTGCCGCGTATGTTTTACTTACGTAAGCTGCAAAAATTGCAAACGATGAAATGAAATTAATCATCATTTGCACAATTTCAAGATTTTCCGTGGTTCCTTAATGGTCAAAATCTGTTTTGAAGTAAGTGTAACTACTATTTATGTACTATCTATTATCAAAATTCAGATTGGTTTTGTTTAACTCTTTCCATACCAAGGACGACAGCAGGAGCTTTTGTGGACAGTGTAGATCAAGATCAGACTGCACAGAACGTTCACTGTCCACTACTATATTCTAGACTATGACCAAACTGTCCCTTGATCTTGCAGAGGAAATGTATTTTTAGCCTTTGAGAAAATGCAATTTATTTATCAGAAGTGAAAGAGTTAAAGTCTGTAGAACACAATCCTGTTTTAACAACCCTGAAGGAGAATGCATCTGAAAACAATGGGGAAAAGGAGAAAATTATGGTTACCAGCATTTTTTTATTTTTCCTACAATGTTTTCTCTCCATTCAATAGGGAATTGCATCATTTTGAGCCACAATTTATTTGTGGTATGCAACTGCTTTTGATACGGTCAACTCTGAATTTTTGACAAAGCAATCAACCCTTGTTTCACATCAACATTTTTTAAAATGGGAAACAAGGAGATGTTGGCAACCGATTTACCATTTCAAGAAATAATAAAAGCTGAAAATTATAGTTACATTTACTTTTATTATTTATAAGTGTGTATTGAACCGAAAATAAGCGAACCGAGGTTTCTGTATCGTGATACGAATCAAATCGAAGCATGGGTGTATCATTGCAGCCCTAGTAGCCATAGAGTTGTAATGCCAGTGTTTATTGAAGACATTTACAACTGTTCTGCACAAAGAACTTTATACCCAGTTACACACAGACTTCCAATCAACACATACATGATCTGGCAGTTAGCCAATATCATGCCTAGGTCTGGAACATCTGGGCAGCTGTGTCACATGTTTTGTCTGGAGCATATGAAAATGCACCAGTTAGATGCATTGCCAGTAAATAAACATAAAAGCGAAGTTTAGTATTTTGCTTTGCTTTATTGTTCTTTGGGGATAACACAGTTATGGCTTTAATTGTTTCCCTTACGACTTTTCAGGCCCCTGCAGAAATTGCCTTTCGAAAACATTGAGGAAAAAGAAGAAATTGCTTGTTAAAACATCGATAAATCGGGAAAGTATTAACCCTTATACTGCCTATTACAACTGCTCAGTAGTTTTTGCGTTTAGTATAGATCAAGATCAGTCTATACAATTTTTTTTAGTCTGATCTTTTATCAACACTCTTCGCTTTGATGAGACATTTTGAATAAAACACTCTTTAATATTGTAATTATTTTGGTCCAATTTAAAGGCTGAAAATGACCACCAAACCGAATACATCACTTGTCAAAATGGTAGCCGATTTGACATCAATTGTCTACATTATTTTTCTGTGGGCTCTTTCATAAGTCAATGTAGGTTTTCATGCTGATTTTTTGCGCTGTTTATGTCGACTTATGGCCAAAGCAATACGATAGGTCATGTTGGGACAAAAGGTAGGTCACTGGATTAAATCTGAGAAAAATATTTTGTGTATTCTAGATACAACATTTTCGGTCTGATACTGATGAAAGTTTGTCAATGTTTGTCTTGATAATATCTCCGACAGGTTTGAAATGGGGGTAAAGTCAGGTCAAAATGTGAGTCATTGGGTCAAATCTTAGTAAAACAATTTGGTTTAGCCAGTCAGAAGTTATGTTACTTCCATATTTAGAAAACCTTGGACAACAGGACCAGGTGTGTTTTTAAGACCGGTTGGTGACTATGGACCCAGATTGGACATTAAATGCAGTCTGATCTTGGTCGACATTGTCCCTAAAGGGCATTGAGTTGTGCCTAGGAGCCTAGTATTTGTTAACTCTCAGCATACCAAGGACAGCATCAGGAGGGTTTTGCTGACCAAGTAGGTCAAGATGAGACAAAAACAAAAGAGTAGTTTGATCTTATATTTTAACTGTCTGTTTTCTTGGACTAATTTGGTAAAATGGTCTTGAAATTACAAGGGTTTTTATTCCGCTGAGAATATTAGTCAATTTCATTTCTTCTGTGTTTCACTGTCTAGATTCCCATGATTACCATTAGAAACATGCCAGACTTCAGATTTTAAGGTCAAGTGTACTGGTACAGATAGGGGAGACAATTTGTAAAGAAAAATGCTCATATTGAACAATTACATTAGTTGCCTGAATGTTTTCAAAGTTTTTTCTACACAAATTGTCAGAGGAAAATTGAGAACGAAATCAACAAGGTTGATTTCTGTTTGGTGACGCTTCCTGCAGCATGTTTTGTTGAGCCAATCCCATGCACCTGTTATTTGACTCCCTTATGCACCTGACAGTTATAAATCCTCTATCAAACCATCCCATGTTTGAACAACCTTGAAGAAGTAGGCTTTTGAAGACATTGTGTAAAAATGAGAAAACACGCATAGCCAGGATTTTTCCCTTTTCCCATGATGTTTTCAGCCGCAGCTTTTCAAAAATGAATCTTATCATTTGAACCATGCACATTTCATTCCTTGCAATCACCTGCAAATGCTTTCTAATTGGATAAGTCTAAAATTTTCCATTTGGTACAACATTAACCCTTTACCACACTATCCTGAGTTTCAAAGACCCTGAGAAAGAAGCCTTTTCAAGACATTGTAGGAAAAGGAGAAAATGCTGGTAACCAGCATTTTCTCCTTTTCCCATACTGTTGTCTTTCCTTTCAGAGACAAATTCTTTTATTTGAACAAAATTCAAATTCTGGTCTGCAGGTGCTTTTAATTTGGACCAGTCCAAAATTTTGTCATGTGGTAAACGGTTAACCCTCTACCAAATGATCCAATATTTAAATGACTGATGAAAAGGCCTTCTGAAGAGAAAGTGCTGCTTTCAAAGACAAATCATTTAGTCACATTAATTTTGACATCGGTAAATGCTTTTAACCCCTAACCAAGCAATCACATGTTCTAAAGACCATAAAGACAAAAGCTTTTGAATACATTGGGTGTAAAGGATAAAATGCTGGTAATCAGTACTTTTTCCTATTCCAACAATGTTTCTGGCCTTTCTAAGCACTATGTCGTCATTTTAGATGCATTCAGTTATGCCCCCCACCAACAATGTAAAGAGGAGTATATTGGTTTCACCATGTCTGTCTGTCTGTCCATCCATCCATCAATCCATCTGTATGTAGACCTTTTTTTTTTGTCCGTTTCGCGACAGTTCTAGTCGCAACATTTTTAGTCCAATACTCATAAATATTTGTCAGAATGTTCGCGCCGAGCTGTTTATGTCGACTAGCCCAGTGGTTAGTGCATCTGACTCATGTCCTGGTGGTCGTGAGTTCAGTAACCGGCTTAGGCAAACTTTCTTTCCTGTGATTTTTCGCCACTACTCTCTGTTGCATGTGAAAAAAGTAGTCAGTGATTTGAAAAGAAAATTGTGCCAGTACTGGTGTGAGAAAGCCAGGAAACACATGCATAGGTGCACTGACTGCCATGATAGGACCTTAGCTATAAAAATGGCGTTAAACTCAAATACAATCAGAATGTTTGCCCTGATGACATCTCCGTTTTAAAATCGTTCTCCTTCAGTTAGAATGTAAGTCACTGAAACAAATCTTTGAAAAAACATTGTATCCTCTCTAGAGGCCACATTTTCAGTCAGAGACTCGTTGACTTTGTCTTGATAATATCCTGAAAAATTGTGAAACTGGGTCATGTTGGATCAGAACTCGTTTGTTTTACATCATCACAACCAGAATATCCTCAACTTTATCAACCTTAGATGACTTTATTCAGGTGAGTGCTTTAGGACTAATTGCCCTGTTATTGCTTAACCCTTTACCACACA
Source organism: Hippopus hippopus (assembly GCA_946811185.2). NCBI lineage: Eukaryota > Metazoa > Mollusca > Bivalvia > Cardiida > Cardiidae > Hippopus > Hippopus hippopus. The sequence goes on from OX328100.1 coordinate 36,575,203, forward strand.
AGCCGGACTTTTAACGACCTTGAGAAAGAGGCCTTTTGAAAACATTGTGGGAAAATGAGAAAATGCTGGTAACCAGCATTTTCTCCTTTTCCCACACTGTTTTCTACCCTTTCAGGCACAAAAATCATCATCTGAACAACATTTATTTTGTCGTCTGCAAGTGCATTCAGTTTGTTTACGTCAAGAGTTTTGTCGTCTGGTAAAGGGTTAATAATGGCTTTAAATTTTAATTTCATTTATTGAATTGTCTAACCCTTTACCAAACAATTCCGAGTTTTAATGATGCTAAGAAAAAAGACGTTTGAAAACATTGCAAAGGAGAAAATGCTGGTAACCATGTACTGGTAACCAGCATTTTCTCCTTTTACCACGTTTTCTACCCTTTCAGAGACAAAAATTTTCATTTGAGCCACATTCAGTTTGTTGTCTGCAGATGATTTGATTTTGGAACGGTCTACATTTTTGTTGAGTGGTAAAAAACTATTAGTTAAGATAGGTACAAGTTTCTTTTATCACTATATTTTACAAAAGTTGCAACTGCACATATATCAAACTTGTGTTTCAACCCTCTCAGCACTGACAAAATTTAATGAACTGTACCTTTTCAATTTAGGAAAACAGCCAAAACGATTGTTCTTCCAACATTTTTTTCAGTCAGAGCATTTGTTAAAGTAGTGGGCAGTGTAGATTCACGGTCAGGCTGCATGTTGTTTGCAGTTTGATCTTGATCTATACTGTCTGCAAAAGCAGCATTAGTTATACTTAGCTATCTTAGGGTTAAAAGAGTAAGCATAAAATGAAACAAGATGTAGTTTTTTCAACTCTGCAAAACTGACCATTTAGGATGCTGAATAAAACCTTAGGTATAATTCTACAGACAGTGCAGATCAAGATAAGACTGTAACAAAGTGCTTACAGTGTCAAGTTTTCAAAAACAGCCTGAACATTGAGTGCAGTCTTATGTTTAATTCATTGTACACTGGTGAGAATGACCTGGAATAATCAGCTCCAAATAGCTTTTCAAGTGCATGGACCATTTTATTAATAATGAAAGCATAACCAATAGGAACTGAATTTTTTTATCAGGTCATCTGCTGCTACTTTATGGAGGAAGTTAATCCAATATATATGTGGAGTCTAATCTTATTCTACACCTTTCTCCTCTCGATTAACCCTTTTTCTCATGAGTGTCAATGAACTTCTGGTACTTCAGTGAGTAATCTGAAGATTTGCAAGATAAATAACTTTCAGATTTATTGATTGAATGCTGTTTAATGTTGCTTTCAACATTATTAGCCCCCGCCGAAGGCGGAGGGATATAGTTTTAGCGTTGTCCGTCCGTCTGTCCGTGTGTCTGTCCGGGAGAATATCTCCAATACCATTGGACAGAATTTCGTGAAACTTTATATGTGTGTACAATAACCCATTCCTCCGATACACTTTTTTTTTTTGATTCAATGCAAAATGGCCGACTGGGAGCGATTTTAAGTTACGCAGTTGAGTAAATTTTTCATGTTTTTAGTCTTCTCTTGAAAACTATACAGAGTTTGTACATCGAACTTGTCACATCTATCAAGCACCATTTGGAAATGCAGGACAAAAAGTTTCACCCAGATTGACCATTGCAACACCACAATTATGTACGTTTTTTTTTTTTAATGCAGTTCCATCGAAAAAGGGGGCTTGATGTATATTTTCATTATGGACCAATATCTCTTTAACTACAGGACAAAATGTTATGAAACTTCATTTTTATATTGTTTATCACAAGCCACATACAGTAGTTACTTGTTTTTATTTCAGTGAAATGCCACGTCATGAAAAAAGGGGGCTAAATGTATAATTTCATCATGGACCAATGACCGTCTGTTTGTCCGTCTTTCAGGACAGATATCTTCTAAAACTAATGGAAATTCATACACCTGTTCCTTGTGATGTTGGCCGATATTTATTTTTTTTAATGCTTTTTTCATATTCAATATGGTGTCATAGAAAAAGGGGGCTTAATGTATATTTCCATTAGGGATCAATATCTCTTTAACTCAAAATCCTTGATGAAAATTTATGAAACTTCATACATGTGTTCCTTTTGATAGTCCGCCAATATCATTATTTTAGCTTTTTTCAGTAAATGTCATGTCATGGAAAAAGGGGGCGTGATGTATATTTTCATTATGGACCAATATCTCTTTAACTACAGGACAAAATGTTATGAAACTTCATATTTATGTTGTTTATCATAAGCCACAGAAAATAGTTATTTGTTTTTATTTCATGAAATGCCATGTCATGAAAAAAGGGGGCTAAATGTATAATTTCATCATGGACCAATAACAGTCTGTTTGCCGATCCGTCCCCCTGGACAGATATCCTGTAAAGTCCTTGACGAAAACTGATGAAACTTCATGCATGTCTTCCTTTGAATAGTCCGTTGATACAATTTTCTTCTATATATAATGACATGTCATGGAAAAAGGGGGCTTAATGTATATTTTCATTATTTGTTTTCATTTAATGAAATTCCATGTCATGGAAAAAGGGGACTTAATGTATAATCTCATTATGGACCTCTTATATATTTTTTATTAAATGAAATGCTGTGCCATGGAAAAATAATAAATAACATCGACCAATAACAAAACGGCCACATGTACATGCAAAACACAATACCTCTAATATGTTTGTATCAAAAAAGGTCTTTTTTGGCGGGGGATATCATTTCAACGAAATTGCTTGTTTCAGCCATATCATGGGAACAGCACACATATTCATGAATTTCCTGGGTTTCACTAGTACTAGGCTAGGGCTCTGAAGTGTCCTGACCAAGGACACTCCCACGAAAAGCCCAGCAGATCCAGTGAGGCTGGAACCCAGGGCCTCCAGGTCACGAGTCCAACACTTTACCACTGAGCCACACACAATTAATCCTTATTACTTTTAAAGTTTGTATCTTTCTTAACCCTTAAAGCACCTTTCACAACTATAGTTCCCTCTGCAGGCAGCGTAGATCAAGATCAGGCTGCACGAAACATTTGCTGAAACACTGTAGACAAGAGCAATCTTGAAATTGTGATTATGTGGGATTTATTTCCAGATTGAAAGTATCTTTTGGGTTTATTTGGCGCTCTAAGGGTTAAAACTGGTTGCTGTGCATATACCTGGTACTAAAATTTAGAACACATAAAAATTAGTGCTTGTGTAATGAGCAATGTCTACTTTTTTGCAATGACTAGCACAAGGCTTCAGTTAAATCGGGGAGAAAAAGATCAAATAACAAGATCATGAAGTTGTTAATTAAAATGTATAATACCTGTAGAATATGGTTAAACTAGTATTAGTAAAACAAAATTCAACTTGCCCTTCATTTACTTTCGTAAGGTTATCGGCTGTAATAATAATAATAGCCAACAGAGTTAACTGAATATGCACCAGGGTTTTCCATGACGCACAAATCCTGCATCAATGATGTGATTTTAACTCAAATGACCCCCCCCCCCCCCAAAAAATAACAGTGCATCATCAGTGACGCATCTTTCCAAAATCTAAATAATCTAGGAATAAATCGTCACAAATCCAAGTCTGTTCTTGCTTCAGTATTGTAGATGAACACTGTTCTTTTTTTAATTACCGGTACAGAGTTTTAGATAAAAGTGCTTTTCCAGTAATTTATTTATAGAATGAGACTGGTTTACGCATTATTACCATAAAGTACAGCGGACAGTTGTTATAAATACAAGCTCAGTCAGTAGATAAAAGAACACATTACCAGCCAGTTCTGTTCGCGGAAAATGTCACAACGAAGTAAACTGTTGCATTCTGTCTTCTCGTCTGCTTCCTACAGCTGCCGATCACGCCGCATCAAGCAAGAATGTTTCGTCTGTCAAAAATTGAAGTCGAGCTTTCTGTCAGAAATGACTAAAAGACTTCACTTTCTTGGAGTTTAAAGGTGAAATGTATTGTAATGCGTGCTTGAAGACAAAGACGAAGAGACCCATTTATTTTGACTCCCTAAGTTAAAGAAATGACCCTCAATTAAAGAGGTAGGAGGTCAAAGTGACCCCCAATTTTTAATGCTGAGGGAAAACTCTGATGCACCGAGGGCCCGTCCAACCTTGTCTCATAATTATGTTACCTTATTCTGTCCATTCTCTCTCCCCAAACAAGAAGCTTGTTACCAGAAATCATGCGATTTAATTTCATAACATGAGTTTATGACAATTTCTGGAGAAAGAAATGACACCTTTTCAATTTTTAATATTAGTATTTTGTATGATAAGTTTATCATCGCACCAATTCTTTATATACATGTGATGTCCATTGTCTAATAGCCGCCACGTATAAGCTTATGTTTTAATCACTTGATGGTGTACTCATTTATGTGCATGCTTGTTTCACATTTTGTCATTTTTTGTTAGTTTTCATTGTTTGTGTTTGATTTTCAGCAAGAATTTCAGGTGAGAGTGGGGACCGTAACGAAAGGTAAGTGAAACAGGCCATTTTTTAACCCTTTACCAAATAAATAATTGTTTAAATGATCCTGAGAAAGAAGTCTTTTGAATACATGGTAGGTAAAGAAGAACATACAAGTAGTCAGAATTTTTTCCCTTTCTTCTCAACTTGTCCATCCCATCAAAGACAAATCCTATCGTTGAGTAGCATTTGAACTGTGGTCTGCAAATGCTCTGAATTTAGAGACGTCTGAAATTTTGTCAACTGGTTAAGAATTAAATGATTCACTAATGGTCTCAAATATTTATCCTGCTAAATAGGTGAAATGAAAATTTCAAGCCGATAGTAAAACTAATATGCTGCTATTTCAAAGGTATCTTTTGGGGAAGGTATCTCCTTATCAGACAGTGTATATCCAAGATCAGACTGCATGCTCTGTGCAGTCTGATCTTGCTTGATCTACACTGTCCACAAAAGGTCTGTGAGTTGGGCTTAGCAGCCTAAGGGTTAAGAGCTCAAAAATAATTTTTTTTTGTGGGGGTGGGGGGGGGGGGGTGAAGGGTGTGGCGTGATGGTATGATATGAAATAGCTATAATTTGTTTGATGATAAAGGGGAAAAATAAATTTCAGCTGAAATTTTCTTAACCCTTTCCATCCAACAAATTTCAGAGTATTTGCAGACAATAACATAAATAAAGCATGAATCAAAAATTGAAATTTGTCTTGGGACCTGTAAAAAAGCTGGTGGGAAAAGGAGTAAATGCTAGTTACAAGCATTCTATCCTTTTTAGTCCCCTACTGGCGAAGCTGAAGGGGTATTTAGGTTTGCACTCTGTCAGTCTGTCTGTTCGTTTGTCCGTCAGTCCGCACACAAATCAGTTTTCCGGACTTTTTTTCTAAACACTAGCAGATATTGAGCTAATTTTTGGTATGTAAGTCAACCACTATGAGTTACAGTTCAAGTTCGAGTTTCATTCTGGTCCACTGATTTTTGACGAAATTACGGGCCTTGGACTTAGAAATTTTCATCAAAAAAACAGTTTTCCGGATTTTTTTTCTAAATGCTGGTAGATATTGAGCTGATTTTTGGTGTGCAAGTCAACAACCATGAGTTACAGATCAATTTCGAGTTTCGTTCTAGTCCACTGATTTTTGATGAAATTACAGGCCTTGGACTTAGAAATTTTCACTGATAAAACAGTTTTCCAGACTTTTTTTCAAAACGCTAGCAGATATTGAGCTGATTTTTGGTGTGTAAGTTAACCACTATAAGTTACAGATCAAGGTTGAGTTTCGTTCCAGTCCACTGATTTTTGACGAAATTACGGGCCTTGAACTTGGAAATTTTCACCAAAAAAAACAGTTTTCCGGACTTTTTTTCTAAACCCTGGAAGATATTGAGCTGATTTTTGGTGTGTAACTCAACCACCATGAGTAACAGGTCGAAGTTCAAGTTTCGTTCCGGTCCACTGATTTTTGACGGAATTACGGTCCTTGGACTTAGAAAATTTCACTGAAAAAACAGTTTTCCCGATTTTTTTTACTTACAATGCTCATGTTTGGTATGTAGGTACCTGTCATTGATACCGATCTGCTGTGGGTTATATGTCCAAGGTCAAGGTAAAAAATTTTAACCCTTATCATGAAAACTTATCCTCAAAACTTTTCATAGTCATTTCTCTGTATATTCACAGTACTTAAGTTATAACACTTATACATGGTAAGCTGGTACCTCTCATTGGTACACACCTGCTGATGATAAAGTCAAGGTCATCTCACAAGGTAAAGGTCATATTTCTGAAAATTTGCTTTTATGGGGGCATTTGTGTTTCACAAACACATCTTGTCTTAGTAAAACTTCTTCAATGAACTTACTTTAATGAGGAAAATGCCTATATATCTGGCTTTCATTAAAGCATGGCGTACAAAGACAGACACGATGCTTATAATTCTGAAAGGGGGTCAAATATGTTCTTTCTCCTCCACAGAGTTTCACAAACTATACCTGCCAGCGATATATACGGCTGGTAGGAGACTCGGTATTGCTATGCAATACTATCAGAATGCTTGTTTCCACAATGTTTCCAGAAGCCTTTGGTAAGGTAGTTTAAACTGTGGATTGTTTGCTCAGAGTTCAGAATATGGTTTCTTAACTCTTTACCAAACGACAAAGTTTTAGACTGGTCCAAATTGAAAGCCTTTGCAGACGACGAAATTAATGCGACTCAAAAATTGAAGTTTCTTCTGGGAAGGGTAGAAAACATTGTGGGAAAAGGAGAAAATGCTGGTAAGCAGCATTTTCTACTTTTTCCACATTGTTTTCAAAAGGCTTCTTTCTCAGAACCGTAAAAACCCGGTATTGTTTGGTAAAGACTTAACTCATCTGAGCAGAAAATGCTCAAGATGAGCATTTGTGATTGTACTGTGTCCAGCTTTGTCTGTGTTGAGAATGTCAATAGTAACCTTGTATGTTCTCTAGGACTATATTGTCTGTCTAAAACTCGTGAGCCATGCTCTGTGAAAAGGGGGTTTAATGCATCTCCATTATGCATTATAGCAAGCAAGTCATCACATAATTATGGATCCCCAAAATCCATGTTGTTTAACTACTGACTAGATCATGAATTATAATGGTCCTTTGGCATGCAGAAAAGTTAAAGATGGCAAAAAACTTTTGACTCATATCAGCCTGCGCAGATTACGCCACTGACATGGGTCGATACTTTTTGCAAATGCACTTAACCCTCTTTTCACAGATCATGACTCTCATTAAACTTTATTGAACTGTTTGTCTAGATGGTATTTTGCACTAGTTGGAGATGGGTCATGTCAGGTAAAAAAGTAAGTCACCAAAATAAATCTTAGACACATTTTCTGACCAACACTTTTGAAAGTTGGTCAGAACATTTGTGTCAATGATATCTGGGACAAGTTTGAAAATCAGTCGTGTCAAATAAAAAAGGTCATTGGTCAGATCTAAGAAAAACTTTGTGCCCACAAGAGACCACCTAAAATTAGTCTAAAACTCTGGGAAAATTGGTCATAATGTTTGGCGTAATGGTATTTCAAAGGACTATGAAAACTGGTTTCTTTGGACCAAACAGTAAATCACTGGGAAAAATCATAGAAAAACGTGTGCATTTTAGAGGGAACATTTTCAATCCAGTGCTCATGGAAGTTGGTAAGAATGTTTATCCTGATTATTTGTCCAGAAAGTTAGTTATATGGACAAATCCTAGAAAATCCTTGCGTAAAGTATATAGAGGCAAAATTAGTTTGATTCTAATGAAACTTTGTTGTGATGTTTGCCTTATTGAGATCTTGGATAAGTGCAAAATTGGGTTAACTCTGAGCATGACGTAGGTCAGTGGGGTTAAACTAAGAGAAACTTTGTGTGCACTCTACAGACCGTATTTTCAGTCAAATACACCTTTGAACTCATTGAATTTTATATAGAATGCTTGTCTAAATTACACCTTGGACAAGTTCGAAAAAGGTCATGTTAGGGGAATAAATACATGTAGATCACTGGGGCAGAGCTTAGAAAAACCTGGTGTGCATTCTAGAGGCCATAATATTATTTTCAATCAGTGCTTATGAAACTGGCTAGAATCTTCGTCATGATTGTATTTTAGACAGGTTAGGAACTGGATTATCTCAGGTCAAAAAGGAGGTCAGTAGATTAAATCCTAGAAAAAAAACATTGCTTGCAGTGTAGAGGTCATACTTTCAGTCTAATGTACATAGAATTTGGTCTGAATGTTTGAATTTGTTGTTTGATTTGAAGCCCCAAACATGTCAAAAAGCCATGTTATAGCATTATTGATAAAGACCTTGTTCCACATTTAAATAGATAAAAATTATTCACTATGTGCATTTTATCTTGTGCTTTTAAATATTACTGTATAACTGATACTGATAAAATTGTGTATTTTCATACACGATTAGCAAACAGCACTGAGCATTAATATGCATAGTCAATTTTAATGCATAATGTGACTTTAATCAATTTTTTTTATTAAAACATTAATACTTTATCACTCATGTAAGGATCTTTATATCAGAGTTATATGGTAACTACACATTGTGTAATCCTCTCAACGGTACAGGCCCAGGTGAACGATTCAGGGCCATTATAGCACTCTTGTTGTATTGAGTGAAGATTTAATCGTTTCATATAGTAAATGTCAAAGGGGTAAATTTATCCTCTGGAGGAGGTTGGAATTGTTTTGAAACAGATTTTGTACATATAGTGTGTGTGTGCATGAGAGAAAGAGAGAGAGAATGAATGGTACATCCCTTTTTAAGGAATCCCAGATTCACTGTTAGGAAAGAATTATGTTGATAAACTTTCTTTTGTAACTGATCAGATCTGAAAGGGGAACATGTGCATGGAAATTAAAAAAAAAAGTTCACTATCCATTTTTGCTCAAATGGGAGACAGATTGATTAATTGTATAGGAGTTAAATGTCATTTTAACAGCTCAGGTCAAATCACGGCAGTCAGTGCACCTAGGCATGCGTTTCCTGGCTTTCTCACACCAGTGCTGGCACACCTTTCTTTCCAAGTCACTGACTACTTTTTTCACATGCATCAGAGGTGAGAGGCGAAAAAATCTCCAAAAAGAGAGTTTGTCTCAACTGGATATCGAACTCATCCACCAGGTTACCAGCCTGATACGCTAACCACTGAGCTACCCAACAAGGTAGAGGTAGACTTTTGAAAACATTGTTGGAAAAGGAGATAATGCTGGCCTCATTCTTCCTTTCTACCATTCTTTGATACCATTCCACTAACATTTTATTTATCATTGCTTAAAATGTTTTATTATGAAAGAACCATTAATTTTGTTGTTGAGAGTTCAAATAGATTGACAATGTTGGAAGCAGTTTCAGATACCCACAAAGTGCCAGGTGTTTTTGGATTGCCGTTGACTCATTTCGCGAGTCGAATCTACAAAGTAGCCGCAAACTTTAGATTGTATTGATTGATCGTATGGTGTTATAACGCTGTTTTCAGCATTATTTCAGTTATATCGCGACAGCCGGTGCAACTATCCATGCTTTCCTGGAGTTTCTTTTACCAGTACTGCGCGCACTATTCTTTCCAAGCCACTGGCTGCTTTCCCATATAACCATCATCGAAACAATGGTCAGCAGTGAGACAGGAATAAATCCTGTCGCAATGACTCTCATAAATCCTTGGAAAGAAATTGGCCAAGCCGGGAATCGAACCGACGATCCCCTGTACTCAAGTCCTGCACGCTGCCGACTGAGCTACGGGGGCTCAGAACAAATTTTGGAAATGTTAATAAAGAGTTCCAGATCAAGTAAAGAAATAGAACTGATTTGAATATAGAACTAAGTCCCTCATTCTTTTAAAGTCACAGAGAATAGAAACAAGATATTGAGCACAATTGGTTGAGATTAAAGGAATTGTAATGCTGTTTTATAATTGCTCGGATGATGATGATGGTGGTGGTGGTGAAGTAATTGATGGAGATTTTACTTTTTTTGTGCTTCAAAGACATTCACATCATTATATCAGTTATATCGTGGTGGTCAGTTCACCTTTCAATGCGTTCTTGGAGTTTCTTTTACCAGTACTACACAATATTGTTCCCAAGCCACTGGCAACTACCGTGGAAAGAATTAACTGTTGGAATGACTATCATCCATCCTCAGGAAGGAATTGGTCTAGCAAGGGAATCAAATCATCAACCCCCTGGTTTCAATCCATGTTTGTTACCGACAGAGTAACTGGGCTCAGCGATGTAGTTGAGAGAGAGAGAGAGAGAGTTTTTGACTCAAGTCTACATATTTACTGATTCATGAAAGGTTGTAGTGTGGGACAAAAAAAAAAAATCATACTTTTTTTTTATGTAAAGAATAATGATGGAAAAGCAAATTTTACATACCATAGAAGATTTTTGAGGGTATGTGTTAAGAAGTTTGCAGAGCTTACCTTTTGGCGGTGATATCTTCTGTTGTTGATTGAGCAAAAAGTCTTAAAAAGTATGTTGAAGGAGAAAACTAATATATACTCAAAGGCAAAAGAAAGTATACAGTTTTTGATCGCTCATAATTTTCTCTTTTTTTATATTTTTGACCTGAAATCTTCAAAAACCCATTGCTACTAAGTTTGAAATGATATTCTGTCATTAATTTACAAATTGACACACTTGACTGGCTACAGTGCAGGTACATGTCAATTTTGTATATCTGCACCTCCAACCTATTGGACAATCAACACATTGCTGGAAATCGGTATTTCGTTTCTAAGTCGATAATCTTAAAAAACCACATCCTTTTCGTTTTTCTATCGAACAATGGAACAGCTTTCAGAAGCCGATAGAAATTGTGTCATTAAGATTTTGGAAGCTGGTCGTTCAAGACAGGTCTGTAACTTGTTACTTGCAATGTACACAAGTCACGGTTGATCGGCTGTGAAGGTGCTATGAGTTGAAGGAACTGCCGTCTGTTTGACCTGAAGTAATCATGTCAAAGTAAGACAAGTACATCGGGAGTTGGGGGGTGGAATGATGCAAAAAATCAACATTGCGAGGTCCTAGTGAATCACTTAAGTGAAAGTGAATCAGGGTGATGTGCAGTGTCTGCACTCAATCAAATTTAGTCAAATTCGAAGCCATGAACATGGTTCTGAATCATTTGAGATCTGCAATCAATAAATGAGAATGAAATTTTGTAACATCACATGAAAGTGTCTGGAAATTAGGAGGAACTGCTTAAAAAGTATGCCAAAGAAAGTTAACTTGTCACATACCAGATCCAGAGGCCTGATTATTGAAGCAAATTGAGTCTGACAATACTTTTAGAGATTGAAATGGAAACATCTTCTTGTCTTTAAAAGAAATAGGGACCCGCATGGCTTATACGTAAAGAGTTCGATCCCGACCCAAGGTGTTCCGATCTCATGCGAGTTTCCTTTGGCAAGACATTTGAGGGCCCGGTCGTAGATCGGTTAAACTCATGATGAACATGAATAAGTTTGATGAAGTGAGCTAATGTCGTGATAATGTTGAGAGCAAAGTGAAACACCATTTAGTCCATCAACCATTGAAAACCCCGTCGTAACAAAAAAGTCTTTTGCTAACCTTTGATACATAACTCCCTTGTTTTCTGTAAATAATGGTGTATTGTTGACATTTTTTTTTAGTTTTGCCGTTTAAAAATGACTGGACTATCGAAAGAAAAAGATTGCAAGGGCTTAAGCTTTAAGTATTCTGCCGAAACAGCCAAAATTAGGTGTATACTTTCTTTTGCCTCTGAGTATATATATTCGAAAATTGATAAGTTGATTTCAGTTACAAGTTGCATGCTCAAAGTCTCATATGATTGAGATTATAGTGGACAATCAAAGCAAAAAGTTATGTGTTAGTCTTTTTCCCATGTTAATTACCTTCAGCCCTTGAAGTCGAAGTCCTTGAGTTCCTATCCTAGGACCCTATGATAGGCCTTCAGCGTTTGAAACAGTTTCGTTGCTCCCATTTTACCTGAAGTCCCTGGGATTTATCCTCAGTCCATTATGTACGCTAATTACGTGGGGTGAATCCTCCGTCCGTAAAATTGTAGCCCAGTCCTTAAGATGTACCACCGATGTGCAAGGTAATACCCCAAGCCCTGTGTTCCACTTCAAAAAAAAAAACCCCGCAAGCTGTTAATAGCTTGTACCTAGAATGTAGCCTTAATACCAGGGAAATACCCTCTGTCCCACAAACCTTGCCAACTCACGGATTTTTCATGTTCGTAAGCTTATTTCCACCGTCTGTGAGATCGTTTTCCCGGTCTGTGAATTAACCGTCAGTCGATAAGATGCTTACTTGTTTGTATGGTGTTTAATGGCTTCTTCACAAGCTACTTGCTGTTTTCCAACATACACTTTGTTTGAACAATGATCAGGGGTGACAGAGGAATGAAACTTGTCACAATGACTGTCATCAAATTAAATGAAATGTACCCCTAGTTTGTGAGATTGTATCCTTAATCTGCAGTATAATTATACACTAGATCTTGCAAAATCAAATGTTACTGGTCTAGCTTGATTAATTCAGACATACTTGTCAGTTCATAAATTTGTATCTTTTCATACAAAAAGTACCAAACGCCAGACTCGTTTAAATGAGAAATAATAATACTTAAACACTCAAGTAGAATAATCCGTATCATAATCATAAAGTAACTACTCTTCGTATATTTCTTTCAACAATATACAGGGACGGACGAGCAATTCAGAACCGTGACCCTGTGGTATCGTTTTGTATGGTGTTTAATGCTATTTCAAACATTACTTCAGTAATACGTTGGCAGCCAGTGCATCTGGAGTGTATCAGCCAGTGCCCCTCTGGAGTTACTTAATCAGTACTCTTCAAAAATTCTAGACACTGGCTGCTTTCCCACATAACCATTGTCGACACAATAACCAGCAGTAAGAGAGGAAGTGATCCTGCCGTAATGACTATCGTCAATCCTTGGTAAAAAAATTGCCGAGCTGGGAATTCGAACTTCCTTCTAATCAGTCCTGAAGCCCTCTACGTTGCAGACTGAGCTACCGAACTTGGCATTGTTTAATCATTAGTCGTTAGTCGATTCAATCGTTAAATACAGTAAACGTCAAAGGCGTGAAGGTAGCTTCTGTTAAAAAAGGATGACTTTGTTATAAAACAGATTCGCGAGAGTTAAGGAAAATGAGTTACGTTCACGATCCATGTTTGCACGACCTTAGGGAAACTTTTGAAAACATTGTTGAAAGAGGAGAAAATGATTGTTTCAATCCGCCTTTCCCAGAGTCTATGATATCCTTCTACAGACAAATCCCATCATTTGATCCACATTTAATTATCGTCCTCAATGTAATTTATTAGGAAGAATCTAAACATTTCTTGCCTTACTCCGAACGGATTGACGGCGGTCAAAGGACTTTAAGTTAATAATAGAGACGCAGGAAGTTGAAAGTATTCTGGATTGCTGTGAAATGATTTCAGAAAATAGTCTTTCTCAAAATAAGATGACATTTTGGGAACGTTGTGGAAGAATTTTATTATAATGAAGGAAAAAAAAAAAAAAAAAAAAAAAGAAGTAATTTGAATGTAGATTTTTTTGTTTCTCTTCTATTAAGTCATTTTAGAGATGAAAACTAAAATATATGGAGCAAAACTTTTCAAATTAAGACGGGTTGTGAAGTTGTTTAATCAGTGCTTGGAGGATGATGAAAAGGATGATGGTGTTGTTTGTGACGGTGATGATGATGATGGCGATTTTGGTGGTGGAGAGATTTCTCTTTGTGTGTTTACGTTGTCTTCACCCTTATTTCAGTTATATTGTGGCGGGGAATGCATCTGTCCATACTTTTTTGGTGTTTCCTTTATCAGCGGTTTGCACGACATTCGACGCCAAAGGCTGCTATCCAATATAACTTTTGTAAAAACAATCATGAGCGATGAATAAGGCGCAGCGACTATCATCAAACCTCGGACAGAAATTGGAACAGCTGGAGAATCAAACTTGTGATTCCCCTGCCTGCGAATGTCAAGTCTTGTACCTAATCAACTGAGCGACTAGGCTTGGCAATGTGTTATTAGCTCACCTGAGCACGAATTGCTCAAGGTGAGCTTTTGTGATCGTGCTGTGTCGGTCGTGTGTTGTGCTTCTTGCGTTGTGCCGTCGTCAACTTTTACCTTGAGGCCACATTTTTAGTCTGATACTCATGAAACTTGGTCAGAATGTTTGTCTTGATTATATCTCGCACGAGTTTGAAAATGGGTCATGTCGGGTCAAAAACTAGGTCACTAGATCAAATCTCATAAAAACCTTGTGTACGCTGTAGAGGCCACATTTTCAGTCCAATACTCATGAAAGGCGGTCAGAACCTTTGTTTTGATAATATCTACAATGGGAAAATGGGCTATGTTTGGCTAAGTAGGTTACTGAGAAAAATTCTAGAAAAGCTTGTGTACAGGCTAGAGGCCAAATTTTCATTCCAATCATTATGAAAGCTTGGTAGAATGTTTGTAAAATTAGTCATGTTTGGTCAAGACTCAGGTGAGCAACTTCAGGGCTATCATGGCCCTCTTGTATTAGAGAGAGAGAGAGAGAGAGAGAGAGAGAGAATTTTAGAATCCTTTGTGTTGAGTTTATGTTTAAAGAAATAATACAATGTATAGAATTGCACCGATGAAGTTTTTGTAGTTTGTGAGATCAGATCTTTAAGGGAGCCATGTGAACGAAAATGAAGTCTATGATCACGATCTGTGTTTGCACGATCTTGGAGAGGAATACAAAGATAAATCATATCGTTTAAGCCACTTGTAATTAATCATTTCCAAAGGGTTTTTATTATGGAAGACTCTAAACATTTATTGGCAAAGTTCAAATTGATAAAAATCGGCAAAGGCATTCAAGTTTATGTAGAAGCCATGGGTAGTGGAAAGTATACTTTTGATCTAGAACTAGCAAGTTTTTTCTTCTAAATTCCTTTAGAGGTTTAAAACTTAATATAACGTTATGGAGATACAAAGCTGTTCAATAATTACTGACGATGACGATGATGATGATTTCGATGGTGATGTTGGCTGTGGTGTGTTGGTGGTGGAAAAGTAGTTGGTGATGATGATAGTAGGGCTGATTGTGAATTTGTTGATGGAGATAGTATTCTTTTGTTTTCTTCTTGTTTTCACGCTGACTTCAACATAATTTGAACTAGCAAGTTTTTTCTTCTAAATTCCTTTAGAGGTTTAAAACTTAATATAATGTTATGGAGATACAAAGCTGTTCAATAATTACTGATGATGACGATGATGATGATTTCGATGGTGATGTTGGCTGTGGTGTGTTGGTGGTGGAGGAGTTGTTGGTGATGATGATAGTAGGGCTGATTGTGAATTTGTTGATGGAGATAGTATTCTTTTGTTTTCTTCTTGTTTTCACGCTGACTTCAACATAATTTGAGTTATATCGCACCTGCTCATGTTTTGTTGGAGTATCTTTTACCAGCACTTTGCTTTTATTCTTTCCCAATCCACTTGCTTTCCCACTTAGACCAGTTGAAACATTGGTCAACGATGAGAGAAGAATCCTGTCGCAATGAAATCAAATAATCCTGAAAAATAAGAATAGAATAGCCGGGGTATCGAACTATTGAACCTTGGGTTTTAAGTCTAGAACGTTATTTTACCCCTGCTTTAAACGATGTTGGCAGAGAGAGAGAGAGAGAGAGAGACAGAGAGACAGAGAGGCATGCGCATGTCATGTTTAGGAATCCTTGACACAATTTGAGTGACTCTTGGAGGGGACTTTGATGAGGTAAACGAAAAATATGTTCATGAATCATGTTTGCAAGACCTTGAAGAGGAAGATCTTGCTATAATGGGAGAAAATACTGGTATCATATCCCCAAGCCTCACCCATATTATTGGAGCACTGGAAATGATAAGTGTATATTTTATTGTTGTTACTGATGTTGAGAAAGAATCAAAACTTAAAATAAAGATCAAATATTTAGAAATACTGTGGGCGAAGCGCAAATCAATTAAAGAAATGGAACTGATTTAAATGTAGAACAAAGATTTTTTCATGACTTCTTATAACAGTGTTGAAAAGTGAACATAAATAGTATAGAGCGAAATTGTTTTTAAAACTTTACAACAGTTGTGAAGTTATTTAATCATGGCTTGAATGATTATAGATGATGAAAATGATAGTGATGATGATGATTTGAAAATAATGGTGATGCTGATGGTGAATTTGGTGGTGGGAGAGATTTCCACGTGTTTCCAGGCAGTCTTCAACGTTATTTCAGTTATATCTGGGCGTCATGTGCACCTATCCATGCTGTCTTGGTATTTCATTTACCAGAACTTTGCACATTATTCCAAGGCAATGGCTGCTTTCCTACATAACTGTTTTCAGAAAAAAAAAAAAAAAAAAAAAAAAAAAAAATTGTGAAAGATGAGAAATGAATTAATCTTGTCGCAATAACTGTCATCAAACCTTGGATAACAATTACAACAGCTGGGGAATTGAACCTGAAAACTCCTAGTTTCAAGCCTCGTGCGTCATCAACTGAGCAACTAAACTGAGACTTATGCTGATGAAGTTTTCTTTTGTAATTGATCAGATCTTAAAGGGAGCCATGTTAAAGAAAGTGAAAGTTATGAGACCTATCTGACGACTTCAACATATTTTGAGTTATAACGAACGCAGCTACTTATGCGTAAATGGAGTTTCTTTTACCGTTACTTTGCTTTTAACCTTTTCCAAACCATTGTTTGCTTTCCAACGGAGATCAATTGAAACATTGGTCAACTATGAGAGAAGAATGAATCCTGTCGCTATAAACTTAAACAATCTTGAAAAAGAAAATTAGATAAGCCGGGGAATCTAACTATAGAAGTTAGGTTTCAGTATATTTCTGTTATATCACGGAGGCCAGTGCATCTACCATTGCCTTCCTGTCATTCTTTATCCAGTGCTCCGCACAATATTATATCCACTGGCTGCTTTCTCACATACTTTACGACATAAACATCAATCAGCAGAGAGAGAGAGAAATTCTGACGCAATGACGTAATCAGTCCTTGGAAAGTAATTTGCTGAGCTTGGAATTGGAACCAGCAATACCCTGGTCTCAAGTTCCATAGATTACCAACTGAGCTACCGATCTCGGCATTGTTTAATTTAGCGAAGGTTTAATAAACATGGTGAAGATTCTTTCAGCGCGACCTTAGAAAACATTGTTTGAATCAGGAAACAATGCTGGTTTCATTCCACGTTTGCCCCACTACTTCAAAAGACAAATCTGATGATTTGGGCCACGTATAATTTATCGCCCTAAATGAAATTACTAGGGAGAATCTAGTTGTCTCTTGCTTTAGTTCAAATGGATTGACGATGTTCAAAGGAATTTAAGTTTGTAGCGGATACATAGAGAGTTGAAAGTGTATTTTGTATTCCTATTTAGAGAATTCAGAAAAGAGTCAAACTTCGAGATAAGTTGTAAATTTCTGAAATATCCGGGAAGGGTTTCAGACAGATTTTACAAAAATCTTTTATTTCGTTTTATAGAAGAGATTAAAAATTTGTTGAATAAAGCTTGTTGAATTTAGAGGAGTTGTGAAGCTATTTAATCATGGCTTGGATGATGATAGATGATGAAAATGATAATGTTGTTGCTGGTGATGATGATGATGATGATGTGACAATAAGGGTGATGATGATGGTGAATTTGGTGGTGTAGAGAGATTTCTATCTTTGGTGTTTCCACGCAGTCTTCAACCTTATTTCAGTTATATCTGGGCGTCATGTGCACCTATCCATGCTGTGTTGGTATTTCATTTACCAGTACTTTGCACATTATTCCAAACCAATGGCTGCGTTCCTACATACTTGTTGTCGGGATAAAAAAATTGTGAGCGATGAGAAATTAATGAATCTTGTCACAATGACTCATCAAACCTCGGATAAAAATTGCAAGAGCTGGGGGTATCGAACCTGTGAACCCCTAGTTTCAGACCTAGTACGTCATTAACTGATCAACCAAGCTGAGAATTATGCTGATGAAGTTTTCTTTTGCAATTGATCAGATCTTAAAGGGAGCCACGTTAACGAAAATGAAAGTTATGAGCCCGATCTGACGACTTCAACATAATTTGAGTTATATCACAAGCACCTACTTATGCGTTATTGGAGTTTCTTTTACCGGTAGTTTGCTTTTAACCTTTCCCAAACCACTGTTTGCTTTCAAACGTAGATCATTTGAAACATTGTTCAACGATGAGAGAAGAATGAATCCTATCGCAATGAACTTAATCCTGAAAAAGAAAATTAGATTAGCCGGGGAATCGAACTATAGAACCTTGGGTTTTAAGTCTGGAACATTACTTTGCCGCTGCTTTTAGTGATGTTGGCAGAGGCAGAGAGAGAGAGACAGAGACAGAGAGACAGAGAGAGTAGTTGATTTTGAAATGTTTACTTTATTTCTGGAGGGTTGTTATGTGCGATAAGAAATTGTAAAATTTTGTAAAGAAAAATGATGTACAGTTGTGTTGTGAATTAAAGGGAAAAAACCTATTTTGAAGGAGGCAAGCATATCTCATGTTTAGGAATCCTTGACACAATTTGATTTTGTGAAGCAGTGGTGAAAAGCAAAGAAGTATGTTGCTGAAGCCTACTTTTGAAGTTGATCGATTTTTAGGGGGGGGCATTGATAAGGTAAACGAAAAATATGTTTATGAGTCATGTTTGCAAGACCTTGGAGAGAAAGATCTCGCTATAATGGGAGAAAATACTGGTGTCATATCCCCAAGCCTGTCCCCGTATTATGGAAGCACTTGAAATGATAAGTGTATATTTGATTGTTGTTTACTGATATTTTGGAAAGAATTAACTTAAAAAAAAAAAAGAAAAAAAAAAAAAAAAAAAAAAAATGGAAAAACTGTGGACAAGCAATTGGAAATACTGTGGACTAGCTGGAAATCGAGTAAAGAAATGGAATGATTTGAATGTAGAACAAAGATGTTTTCCTGATTTCTTATAACAGTGTGGAAAAGTGAACTAAAGTAATATTGAGCAAAACTGTTTAAGTCTATAGCAGTTGTGAAGCTATTTAATAATTGCTTGGATGATGATGATTAGGTAGTGCTGGATGTTGTAGCGGAGCCAGATTTCTTTGTTAGCGTGTTTTTTAGCGTTGTTTTAACTTGATGTGAGGTAAATGGCGCGGCCAGTGCTCTTGTAACAGCCTTTCCAAACCACTGGCTGCTTTTCAAAATAACTTTAGTCGATAGAATGATGGGTATTAAGCAAAGAATAAATCCTGCAACAATGAATATCATCGAACCTCGGACAGAAATTGGTACAATTTGGGGACCGAACCTGCGACCGTATAGGTTTTAAGCCATGTACTTTACCGACCAAGCAACTGGGCAAAGCAATCTGAGAGAGAAACAGAGAGAGAGAGAAAGAGAAGGAGTGTATTTGATTATGACATGTTTTCTTTAATCCTGAAGGGTTTTTATGTGCGAGAAGAAATTATAACATTTTGTAAAGACAAATGATGTACAGTTGTGGATTGAAAGAAAAATAATATAAGCTTTTGGAAGGGGTATAACTTTCTTTTACCGGTACTTCGCACAATATTGTTCCCATTGGCACTGGCTGCATTCCTCACATAACCTCGTCGAAAGAATTATGAGCGCTGAGATAAGAATAAACCCTGTCGCAATAACTGTCATCAATTCCATAGAGCATATTCTCAGTCTAAGAGATTGTATTCTCAGTCCATAGGTTTTACTTTCACATCGGGAGAAATATTTTCAGCCCGTATTTATTTATTCCTGGAGGGTTATGTGCAAGAAGACATTGTAACTGTTTTAAAGAACAGTGATGGAAAAAGTAAAATGTTTGAACACTGTAGATTTTAATGGCCATGTGTTTAGAAATGTGCAGAAGTTAATTTTAAGGAGCTCGATATTTTCTGGACAGTATTTGATTCAATAAAAAAGTTATAAGCTATTTTGAAGGAGATCAATACTTTCTTTTACCAGTACTTTGCACAAAATTGTTCCCATTGGCACTTGCTGCTTTCTTTCTATGACTTCGTCGGAAGGATTATCAGCGCTGAGATAAGAAGAAACCTTGTCGCAATAACTGTCATCAATTCCATAAAACATATTCACAGTCTTGGAGATTGTATCCTCAGTCCGCAGGTTGTACTTTCACATCGGGAGAAATACATTTAGTCCGTAATACTGGCCCATTAGTCCTTACCATCGTCTTTAGTCTCATTTAACCCAATCTCAGTATGTACCCTCAATTCGTGAGATGAACCCTTAGCCCATGAGCTGAGTCAACAAACGCGTGAGATTCAACCAGTTCCTTATTTCTTTACTTCATCAGGCTGTACTCTTAGTCAATGAGATAAACCTTACCTCTGGAAATTATTCGATATGATTAACCACTTTCTGGTCCTTTGTATTTGTCTTTCTGTAAGATGTATCGTCGGTCTGTCAAATGTAAATGAAGGTCGAGACACTTGTTTTTACTTTGAATTAAACGAAATGCCGTACGTTAGCCCCTTCAGTCTGTTTGGTTTACCTTTAGTCCAAGAGATGTACCTTCAGTCCGAGAAATATTTCTTCTTTTTGTTTGAGTCTTACAGCTTCGAGCTCTATATCACTTGAAATTGCTAGGTGTAAGTTCAGAGAGTATCCTTAATATAACTTTTCTTCCAGTCGTATAACATTAGTCAGCGCGTTGAGCCCAAAGTTATCAATAAACCCCCCCAGTTTATGAGATGCACCTTAGTCACTCAGATATACCATAAGGCCCTAAAGCTGTGTTCTATCTGAAAATTTACCCGTTTTCAATTAGACTTTATCCCTTGCCCACTTGATGTACCCACAGTTCGAAGATGTGTCCTGTTTCCATTGGTTATTGCAACAGCCCGTTTTATGTTCTTTTAGGAATTGAGATGGTAGCCTTAGCGAGTGAGATGTATCATTAAGCTATAAACCTGTGTCCTTTCAGAGATTTTACTCCCAACCTGTTAGCCTGCACCGGCAGTCGGTAAGATGTTCTTTTAGTTCCTTCTGCTTTCTGTCAGACGGTGAAATACATTCTCAGTTCGATGTTCCCTCAAACCTTGAAACAATGTCCCTGAAACCTTGAAACAATGTCCCTTCTATTATTTAAACCCAATACCGTATGCCTGTATCTATGGTAGGTTATATATTCTCTCAGTTCGACACAGATATACCCTCAGTATTTACAACTATGCCCTTACTCCTATTTTAGCTCCAGGCAATTAGCTTGTTCTATCTGCTTCCTTCATATGTCAACCTAATTTAATTGAATGTATCTTCAGATGACGAACCTATGCCTGCACTGTTGTTTCACCGATAACTCTTTGGCCTCTACTTCTTCTTCATGATCTTAACCCACAGTCTAAACGGTCTGAAATAATGTATTCACCCTCATTTCACTGTCATCTCGCTCTCTCTCTCTCTTCTTCATTTCTCTCTCTCTTTTTCATTTCTCTCTCTTCTCTCTCTCTGTCCCTCCCTCTCTCTTGTTTCGCTATTTCTGTCTCTCTTCACCTCTCTCCCTCAATCTCTGTGTCTGTCTGTCTGGCTGTCTATCTCTTTCTTTTTCTGTCTCTCTCTTTGTCTCTTACTCTCTATCTACTCCTTTCCGAACTCTTTGTCTTACTCTGCTCCTCATTCTTATCTTTCTCTCTACACTGTTTTCCACTCTCAGTCTCTCGCTGTTGCTCTTTCTCTATCTATCTCTCTCTCTTTCTCGCTTTCTGTCTTTCTCTCGCTCTCTATCCCTCCCATTTCTCTTCCTCTTCTTATATATTTCTCCTCTTTCTATCTGTATCTGACTGTCTCCTTTCACGCAGTCTCTCTATCTCTGTTTCTCTCTGTCTCTTTCGCTACTCCACCATCTTCTGTCTGACTATCTATCGTTCATTATTCTCTCACGTTCTGTCTGTCTGTCTGTCTCCCTTTATTTCTTTTTCCTTCCTTCAAACTTCTATCTCTGTCCATCTATCCATGTCTTTCGCCTTGTGTCCATCAAATTCTCTGTCTCTCTTGGCTGACTTGATATTGCAGCTGTGGTCTCCTTGTGTTTCTCACGTTTATAAGACTGTATTCTCGGACTATGATGTTTATCCTTTTCCTCCTAAAATGTACTTCCTCGAATAAATTTGGCTTCCTTTCCTTCATATCTTTCTCAGTCTGTATGATTGATCGTTTCTCAGTTGATATGGTGCTCCGTCAGACCGTAATTTTGAGTGTAATCTGCTTTGAAATACATGTAGATCAAGAACTATGTAGAATTCTGCTTTAGATCTTTTAATATGAAATGTTAATGGTGTAACTGGCACAACTGAGACATCCTGGCAAGATCTTACAAAATTATGTAATCACCCTGTGCATTTCTACATACGACCACTTTGAATGTCGTATCAACCTCAGCTGTTTTACCTTAAGAATGCCGAAAAAGCCAAGGTTCCACTTTATGATCAGAAGCAACTTATTTATTGAAAATAATACATAAACATTCACGTAAGATTTTCCATATCATAATTATGCAGTATTGATTGATTGATTGATTGCAGAGTGTTAAACGTCGTTTACAACATTATTTCAGTTTACATAGCGGCGGCCAGTGCACTTATGTATTCTCTCCTGTAATTTCTTTTACCAGTATTACGCACAATATTCTTTCCAAGCCACTAGCTGCTTTCCCACATAACAATTGTCGAAACAATGGTCAACGTTGAGAGTGGAATGAATCCTATCGCATAGAATATTAGCAATCCTCGGAAAATAATTGGCCGAGCCAGGAATGAAATGAGCGACCCCCTGTTCTCAAGTCCTGTATTTTACCGACTGAGCTACCGAGGCTCGGCAATTATGCAGTAACTCCACTCCGTATAATCACAGGGTCAGTTGAGCAACTCAGGGGCATAGCCATTTTTTGATATTGTTTGTTTGTATGGTGTTTCTCGTAGTTTCAGCATATTTCTGTTATATCACGGAGGCCAGTGCATCTACCATTGCCTTCTTGTGATTCTTTATCCAGTGCTCCACACAGTATAATATCCACTGGCTGCTTTCTCACATACTCAACGTCATAAACATCAATCAGCACAGAGAGAGAGAAAGAGAAAGAAATTCTGACGCAATGACTATAATCAATCCTTGGAAAGTAATTTGCCGAGCTTGGAATTGGAACCAGCAATACCCTGGTCTCAAGTTCCATAGATTACCAACTGAGCTACCGATCTCGGCATTGTTTAATTTAGCAAAGGTTTAATAAACGTGGTGAAGATTCTTTCAGCACGACCTTAGAAAACATTGTTTGAATCCGGAAACAATGCTGGTTTCATTCCGCACTTGCCCCACTACCTCAAAAGACAAATCTGATGATTTGGGCCACGTATAATTTATCGCCCTAAATGAAATTACTAGGGAGAATCTAGTTGTCTCTTGCTTTAGTTCAAATGGATTGACGATGTTCAAAGGAATTTAAGTTTATAGCGGATACATAGAGAGTTGAAAGTGTATTTTGTATTCCTATTTAGAGAATTCAGAAAAGAGTCAAACTTCGAGATAAGTTGTAAATTTCTGAAATATCCGGGAAGGGTTTCAGACAGATTTTACAAAAATCTTTTATTTCGTTTTATAGAAGAGATTAAAAATTTGTTGAATAAAGCTTGTTGAATTTAGAGTTGTGAAGCTATTTAATCATGGCTTGGATGATGATAGATGATGAAAATGATAATGTTGTTGCTGGTGATGATGATGATGATGATGATGTGACAATAAGGGTGATGCTGATGGTGAATTTGGTGGAGAGAGATTTCTATCTTTGGTGTTTCCACGCAGTCTTCAACCTTATTTCAGTTATATCTGGGCGTCATGTGCACCTATCCTTGCTGTGTTTGTATTTCATTTACCAGTACTTTCACATTATTCCAAACCAATGGCTGCTTTCCTACATAACTGTTGTCGGGATAACAAAATTGTGAGCGATGAGAAATTAATGAATCTTGTCGCAATGACTGTCATCAAACCTCGGATGAAAATTGTAAGAGCTGGGGTATCGAACCTGTGAACCCCTAGTTTCGGACCTCGTACGCCATCAACTGATCAACCAAGCTGAGAATTACGCTGATGAAGTTTTCTTTTGCAATTGGTCAGATCTTAAAGGGAGCCACGTTAACGAAAATGAAAGTTATGAGCCCGATCTGACGACTTCAACATAATTTGAGTTATATCACAAGCACCTTCTTATGCGTTATTGGAGTTTCTTTTACCGGTATTTTGCTTTTAACCTTTCCCAAACCACTGTTTGCTTTCAAACGTAGATCATTTGAAACATTGTTCAACGATGAGAGGAGAATGAATCCTATCGCAATGAACTTAATCCTGAAAAAGAAAATTAGATTAGCCGGGGAATCGAACTATAGAACCTTGGGTTTTAAGTCTGGAACATTACTTTGCCGCTGCTTTTAGTGATGTTGGCAGAGAGAGAGAGAGAGAGTAGTTGATTTTGAAATGTTTATTTTATTTCTGGAGGGTTGTTATGTGCGATAAGAAATTGTAACATTTTGTAAAGAAAAATGATGTACAGTTGTGTTGTGAATTAAAGGGAAAAAACCTATTTTGAAGGAGGCAATCCGATCTCATGTTTAGGAATCTTTGACACAATTTGATTTTGTGAAGCAGTGGTGAAAAGCAAAGAAGTATGTTGCTGAAGCCTACTTTTGAAGTTGATCGATTTTTAGGGGGGGGCATTGATAAGGTAAACGAAAAATATGTTTATGAGTCATGTTTGCAAGACCTTGGAGAGAAAGATCTTGCTATAATGGGAGAAAATACTGGTGTCATATCCCCAAGCCTGTCCCCATATTATGGAAGCACTTGGAATGATAAGTGTATATTTGATTGTTGTTTACTGATATTTTGGAAAGAATCAAAACTTAAAGATAAAAAAAAAATTGGAAAAACTGTGGACAAGCAATTGGAAATACTGTGGACTAGCTGGAAATCGAGTAAAGAAATGGAATGATTTGAATGTAGAACAAAGATGTTTTCCTGATTTCTTATAACAGTGTGGAAAAGTGAACTAAAGTAATATTGAGCAAAACTGTTTAAGTCTATAGCAGTTGTGAAGCTATTTAATAATTGCTTGGATGATGATGATTAGGTAGTGCTGGATGTTGTAGCGGAGCCAGATTTCTTTGTTAGCGTGTTTTTTAGCGTTGTTTTAACTTGATGTGAGGTAAATGGCGCGGCCAGTGCTCTTGTAACAGCCTTTCCAAACCACTGGCTGCTTTTCAAAATAACTTTAGTCGATAGAATGATGGGTATTAAGCAAAGAATAAATCCTGCAACAATGAATATCATCGAACCTCGGACAGAAATTGGTACAATTTGGGGACCGAACCTGCGACCGTATAGGTTTTAAGCCATGTACTTTACCGACCAAGCAACTGGGCAAAGCAATCTGAGAGAGAAAGAGAGAGAGAGAGAGAGAGAGAGAGAGAGAGAGAGAGAAGGAGTGTATTTGATTATGACATGTTTTCTTTAATCCTGAAGGGTTTTTATGTGCGAGAAGAAATTATAACATTTTGTAAAGACAAATGATGTACAGTTGTGGATTGAAAGGAAAATAATATAAGCTTTTGGAAGGGGGATAACTTTCTTTTACCGGTACTTCGCACAATATTGTTCCCATTGGCACTGGCTGCATTCCTCACATAACCTCGTCGAAAGAATTATGAGCGCTGAGATAAGAATAAACCCTGTCGCAATAACTGTCATCAATTCCATAGAGCATATTCTCAGTCTAAGAGATTGTATTCTCAGTCCATAGGTTTTACTTTCACATCGGGAGAAACATTTTCAGTCCGTATTTATTTATTCCTGGAGGGTTATGTGCAAGAAGACATTGTAACTGTTTTAAAGAACAGTGATGGAAAAAGTAAAATGTTTGAACACTGTAGATTTTAATGGCCATGTGTTTAGAAATGTGCAGAAGTTAATTTTAAGGGGCTCGATATTTTCTGGACAGTATTTGATTCAATAAAAAAGTTATAAGCTATTTGGAAGGAGATCAATACTTTCTTTTACCAGTACTTTGCACAAAATTGTTCCCATTGGCACTTGCTGCTTTCTTTCTATGACTTCGTCGGAAGGATTATCAGCGCTGAGATAAGAAGAAACCTTGTCGCAATAACTGTCATGAGTTCCATAAAACATATTCACAGTCTTGGAGATTGTATCCTCAGTCCGCAGGTTGTACTTTCACATCGGGAGAAATACATATAGTCCGTAATACTGGCCCATTAGTCCTTACCATCGTCTTTAGTCTCATTTAACCCAATCTCAGTATGTACCCTCAATTCGTGAGATGAACCCTTAGCCCATGAGCTGAGTCAACAAACGCGTGAGATTCAACCAGTTCCTTATTTCTTTACTTCATCAGGCTGTACTCTTAGTCAATGAGATAAACCTTACCTCTGGAAATTATTCGATATGATTAACCACTTTCTGGTCCTTTGTATTTGTCTTTCTGTAAGATGTATCATCGGTCTGTCAAATGTAAATGAAGGTCGAGACACTTGTTTTTACTTTGAATTAAACGAAATGCCGTACGTTAGCCCCTTCAGTCTGTTTGATTTACCTTTAGTCCAAGAGATGTACCTTCAGTCCGAGAAATATTTCTTCTTTTTGTTTGATTGAGTCTTACACCTTCAGCTTCGAGCTCTATATCACTTGAAATTGCTTTTAAATAGGTCCTGAAACTGTATTTCCACCTTCCTGTGACTGCACGAGTTCCTAAGCCTGTACCCACAGTCGGCGATTTCATACCCACAGCACCTAAAAGCAACCCTCAGACCGTTACAAGCATATTGAGTCCTTGAGATTGTATCCTCAGTTCGTGGAATGTTTCCCCAGTCTATTTCATGTCCTCTTTGACTTTGAAATCGTACCTATAGTCAGTTGAATGTACCCCCAGGCCCTGAACGACTGGCCTCACTCAAATGGTATCATTTGCACAGTTTGCCTTTACGCTCTTTTCCTGAAATGTACCCTAAATCTGTTAGGTGTAAGTTCAGAGAGTATCCTTAATATAACTTTTCTTCCAGTCGTATAACATTAGTCAGCGCGTTGAGCCCAAAGTTAGCAATAAAACCCCCCCAGTCTATGAGATGCACCTTAGTCACTCGGATACACCATAAGGCCCTAAAGCTGTGTTCTATCTTAAAATTTACCCGTTTTCAATTAGACTTTATCCCTTGCCCACTTGATGTACCCACAGTTCGAAGATGTGTCCTGTTTCCATTGGTTATTGCAACAGCCCGTTTTATGTTCTTTTAGGAATTGAGATGGTAGCCTTAGTGAGTGAGATGTATCATTAAGCTATAAACCTGTGTCCTTTCAGAGATTTTACTCCCAACCTGTTAGCCTGCACCGCCAGTCGGTTCCTTCTACTTTCTGTCAGAC
This sequence comes from Hippopus hippopus, assembly GCA_946811185.2. Taxonomy (NCBI): domain Eukaryota; kingdom Metazoa; phylum Mollusca; class Bivalvia; order Cardiida; family Cardiidae; genus Hippopus; species Hippopus hippopus. The sequence goes on from OX328100.1 coordinate 36,602,692, forward strand.
GGTGAAATACATTCTCAGTTCGATGTTCCCTCAAACCTTGAAACAATGTCCCTTCTATTATTTCAACCCAATGCCGTATGCCTGTATCTATGGTAGGTTATATATTCTCTCAGTTCGACACAGATATACCCTCAGTATTTACAACTATGCCCTTACTCCTGTTTTAGCTCCAGGCGATTAGCTTGTTCTATCTGCTTCCTTCATATGTGAACCTAACTTAATTGAATGTACCTTCAGATGACGAACCTATGCCTGCACTGTTGTTCACCGATAACTCTTTGGCCTCTACTTCTTCATCATGATCTTAACCCTCAGTCTAAACGGTCTGAAATAATGTATTCACCCTCATTTCACTGTCATCTCGCTCTCTCTCTTCTTCATTTCTCTCTTTTTCATTTCTCTCTTCTCTCTCTCTCTCTCTCTCTCCTTCCCTCTCTCTTGTTTCGCTATTTCTGTCTCTCTTCACCTCTCTCCCTCAATCTCACTCTGTCTGTCTGTCTGTCTGTCTGTCTGTCTATCTCTTTCTTTCTCTGTCTCTCTCTTTGTCTCACACTCTCTATCTACTCCTTTCCGAACTCTTTGTCTTACTCTCTGCTCCTCATTCTTATCTTTCTCTCTACACTGTTTTCCACACTGTCTCTCGCTGTCGCTCTCTATTCTATCTCTCTCTCTCTCTTTCTCGCTTTCTGTCTTTCTCTCGCTCTCTATCCCTCCCATTTCTCTTCCTTCTCTTCTTATATATTTCTCCTCTTTCTATCTGTATCTCACTGCCTTCTTTCACACAGTCTATCTGTTTCTCTCTGTCTCTTTCGCTACTCCACATCTTCTGTCTCACTATCTATCGTTCATTATTCTCTCACGTTCTCTCTGTCTGTCTATCTGTCTCCCTTTATTTCTTTTTCCTTCCTTCAAACTTCTGTCTCTGTCCATCTATCCATGTCTTTCGCCTTCTGTCCATCAAACTCTCTCTCTCTCTTGGCTGACTTGATATTGCAGCTGTGGTCTCCTTGTTGTGTTTCTCACGTTTATAAGACTGTATTCTCGGACTATGATGTTTATCCTTTTCCGCCTAAAATGTAGTTCCTCGAATAAATTTGGCTTCCTTTCCTTCATGTCTTTCTCAGTCTGTATGATTGATCGTTTCTCAGTTGATATGGTGCTCCCTCAGACCGTAATTTTGAGTGTAATCTGCTTTGAAATACATGTAGATCAAGAACTATGTAGAATTCTGCTTTAGATCTTTTAATATGAAATGTTAATAGTGTAACTGGCACAATTGAGACATCCTGGCAAGATCTTACAAAATTATGTAATCACCCTGTGCATTTCTGCATACGACCACTTTGAATGTCGTATCAACCTCAGCTGTTTTATCTTAAGAATGCCGAAAAAGCCAAGGTTCCACTTCATGATCAGAAGCAACTTATTTATTGAAAATAATACATAAACATTCACGTAAGATTTTCCATATCATAATTATGCAGTACTGATTGATTGATTGATTGCAGAGTGTTAAACGTCGTTTACAACATTATTTCAGTTTACATAGCGGCGGCCAGTGCACTTATGTATTCTCTCCTGTAATTTCTTTTACCAGTATTACGCACAATATTCTTTCCAAGCCACTAGCTGCTTTCCCACATAACAATTGTCGAAACAATGGTCAACGTTGAGAGTGGAATGAATCCTATCGCATAGAATATTAGCAATCCTCGGAAAATAATTGGCCGAGCCGGGAATGAAATGAGCGACCCCCTGTTCTCAAGTCCTGTATTTTACCGACTGAGCTACCGAGGCTCGGCAATTATGCAGTAACTCCACTCCGTATAATCACAGGGTCAGTTGAGCAACTCAGGGGCATAGCCATTTTTTGATATTGTTTGTTTGTATTTTGTTTTTCGTAGTTTCAGCATATTTCTGTTATATCACGGAGGCCAGTGCATCTACCATTGCCTTCTTGTGATTCTTTATCCAGTGCTCCACACAGTATAATATCCACTGGCTGCTTTCTCACATACTCAACGTCATAAACATCAATCAGCAGAGAGAGAGAGAGAGAGAGAGAGAAAGAAATTCTGACGCAATGACTATAATCAATCCTTGGAAAGTAATTTGCCGAGCTTGGAATTGGAACCAGCAATACCCTGGTCTCAAGTTCCATAGATTACCAACTGAGCTACCGATCTCGGCATTGTTTAATTTAGCGAAGGTTTAATAAACGTGGTGAAGATTCTTTCAGCACGACCTTAGAAAACATTGTTTGAATCCGGAAACAATGCTGGTTTCATTCCGCACTTGCCCCACTACCTCAAAAGACAAATCTGATGGTTTGGGCCACGTATAATTTATCGCCCTAAATGAAATTACTAATAAGAATCTAGTTGTCTCTTGCTTTAGTTCAAATGGATTGACGATGTTCAAAGGAATTTAAGTTTATAGCGGATAAATAGAGAGTTGAAAGTGTATTTTGTATTCCTATTTAGAGAATTCAGAAAAGAGTCAAACTTCGAGATAAGTTGTAAATTTCTGAAATATCCGGGAAGGGTTTCAGACAGATTTTACAAAAATCTTTTATTTCGTTTTATAGAAGAGATTAAAAATTTGTTGAATAAAGCTTGTTGAATTTAGAATTGTGAAGCTATTTAATCATGGCTTGGATGATGATAGATGATGAAAATGATAATGTTGTTGCTGGTGATGATGATGATGATGATGTGACAATAAGGGTGATTTGCTGATGGTGAATTTGGTGGAGAGAGATTTCTATCTTTGGTGTTTCCACGCAGTCTTCAACCTTATTTCAGTTATATCTGGGCGTCATGTGCACCTATCCTTGCTGTGTTGGTATTTCATTTACCAGTACTTTCACATTATTCCAAACCAATGGCTGCTTTCCTACATAACTGTTGTCGGGATAACAAAATTGTGAGCGATGAGAAATTAATGAATCTTGTCGCAATGACTGTCATCAAACCTCGGATAAAAATTGCAAGAGCTGGGGTATCGAACCTGTGAACCCCTAGTTTCGGACCTCGTACGTCATCAACTGATCAACCAAGGTGAGAATTACGCTGATGAAGTTTTCTTTTGCAATTGATCAGATCTTAAAGGGAGCCACGTTAACGAAAATGAAAGTTATGAGCCCGATCTGACGACTCTAAAATAATTTGAGTTATATCACAAGCACCTTCTTATGCGTTATTGGAGTTTCTTTTACCGGTATTTTGCTTTTAACCTTTCCCAAACCACTGTTTGCTTTCAAACGTAGATCATTTGAAACATTGTTCAACGATGAGAGAAGAATGAATCCTATCGCAATGAACTTAATCCTGAAAAAGGATTAGATTAGATTAGATTAGCCGGGGAATCGAACTATAGAACCTTGGGTTTTAAGTCTGGAACATTACTTTGCCGCTGCTTTTAGTGATGTTGGCAGAGAGAGAGAGAGAGAGAGAGAGAGAGAGAGAGAGAGAGTAGTTGATTTTGAAATGTTTATTTTATTTTTGGAGGGTTGTTATGTGCGATAAGAAATTGTAACATTTTGTAAAGAAAAATGATGTACAGGTGTGTTGTGAATTAAAGGGAAAAAACCTATTTTGAAGGAGGCAATCCGATCTCATGTTTAGGAATCTTTGACACAATTTGATTTTGTGAAGCAGTGGTGAAAAGCAAAGAAGTATGTTGCTGAAGCCTACTTTTGAAGTTGATCGATTTTTAGGGGGGGCATTGATAAGGTAAACGAAAAATACGTTTATGAGTCATGTTTGCAAGACCTTGGAGAGAAAGATCTTGCTATAATGGGAGAAAATACTGGTGTCATATCCCCAAGCCTGTCCCCGTATTATGGAAGCACTTGGAATGATAAGTGTATATTTGATTGTTGTTTACTGATATTTAGGAAAGAATCAAAACTTAAAGATAAAAAAAAAATTGGAAAAACTGTGGACAAGCAATTGGAAATACTGTGGACTAGCTGGAAATCGAGTAAAGAAATGGAATGATTTGAATGTAGAACAAAGATGTTTTCCTGATTTCTTATAACAGTGTGGAAAAGTGAACTAAAGTAATATTGAGCAAAACTGTTTAAGTCTATAGCAGTTGTGAAGCTATTTAATAATTGCTTGGATGATGATGATTAGGTAGTGCTGGATGTTGTAGCGGAGCCAGATTTCTTTGTTAGCGTGTTTTTTAGCGTTGTTTTAACTTGATGTGAGTTAAATGGCGCGGCCAGTGCTCTTGTAACAGCCTTTCCAAACCACTGGCTGCTTTTCAAAATAACTTTAGTCGATAGAATGATGGGTATTAAGCAAAGAATAAATCCTGCAACAATGAATATCATCGAACCTCGGACAGAAATTGGTACAATTTGGGGACCGAACCTGCGACCGTATAGGTTTTAAGCCATGTACTTTACCGACCAAGCAACTGGGCAAAGCAATCTGAGAGAGAAAGAGAGAGAGAGAGAGAGAGAGAGAGAGAGAGAGAAGGAGTGTATTTGATTATGACATGTTTTCTTTAATCCTGAAGGGTTTTTATGTGCGAGAAGAAATTATAACATTTTGTAAAGACAAATGATGTGCAGTTGTGGATTGAAAGGAAAATAATATAAGCTTTTGGAAGGGGGATAACTTTCTTTTACCGGTACTTCGCACAATATTGTTCCCATTGGCACTGGCTGCATTCCTCACATAACCTCGTCGAAAGAATTATGAGCGCTGAGATAAGAATAAACCCTGTCGCAATAACTGTCATCAATTCCATAGAGCATATTCTCAGTCTAAGAGATTGTATTCTCAGTCCATAGGTTTTACTTTCACATCGGGCGAAACATTTTCAGTCCGTATTTATTTATTCCTGGAGGGTTATGTGCAAGAAGACATTGTAACTGTTTTAAAGAACAGTGATGGAAAAAGTAAAATGTTTGAACACTGTAGATTTTAATGGCCATGTGTTTAGAAATGTGCAGAAGTTAATTTTAAGGGGCTCGATATTTTCTGGACAGTATTTGATTCAATAAAAAAGTTATAAGCTATTTGGAAGGAGATCAATACTTTCTTTTACCAGTACTTTGCACAAAATTGTTCCCATTGGCACTTGCTGCTTTCTTTCTATGACTTCGTCGGAAGGATTATCAGCGCTGAGATAAGAAGAAACCTTGTCGCAATAACTGTCATCAATTCCATAAAACAGTCTTGGAGATTGTATCCTCAGTCCGCAGGTTGTACTTTCACATCGGGAGAAATACATTTAGTCCGTAATACTGGCCCATTAGTCCTTACCATCGTCTTTAGTCTCATTTAACCCAATCTCAGTATGTACCCTCAATTTGTGAGATGAACCCTTAGCCCATGAGCTGAGTCAACAAACGCGTGAGATTCAACCAGTTCCTTATTTCTTTACTTCATCAGGCTGTACTCTTAGTCAATGAGATAAACCTTACCTCTGGAAATTATTCGATATGATTAACCACTTTCTGGTCCTTTGTATTTGTCTTTCTGTAAGATGTATCGTCGGTCTGTCAAATGTAAATGAAGGTCGAGACACTTGTTTTTACTTTGAATTAAACGAAATGCCGTACGTTAGCCCCTTCAGTCTGTTTGATTTACCTTTAGTCCAAGAGATGTACCTTCAGTCCGAGAAATATTTCTTCTTTTTGTTTGATTGAGTCTTACACCTTCAGCTTCGAGCTCTATATCACTTGAAATTGCTTTTAAATAGGTCCTGAAACTGTATTTCCACCTTCCTGTGACTGCACGAGTTCCTAAGCCTGTACCCACAGTCGGCGATTTCATACCCACAGCACCTAAAAGCAACCCTCAGACCGTTACAAGCATATTGAGTCCTTGAGATTGTATCCTCAGTTCGTGGAATGTTTCCCCAGTCTATTTCATGTCCTCTTTGACTTTGAAATCGTACCTATAGTCAGTTGAATGTACCCCCAGGCCCTGAACGACTGGCCTCACTCAAATGGTATCATTTGCACAGTTTGCCTTTACGCTCTTTTCCTGAAATGTACCCTAAATCTGTTAGGTGTAAGTTCAGAGAGTATCCTTAATATAACTTTTCTTCCAGTCGTATAACATTAGTCAGCGCGTTGAGCCCAAAGTTAGCAATAAAACCCCCCCAGTCTATGAGATGCACCTTAGTCACTCGGATACACCATAAGGCCCTAAAGCTGTGTTCTATCTTAAAATTTACCCGTTTTCAATTAGACTTTATCCCTTGCCCACTTGATGTACCCACAGTTCGAAGATGTGTCCTGTTTCCATTGGTTATTGCAACAGCCCGTTTTATGTTCTTTTAGGAATTGAGATGGTAGCCTTAGTGAGTGAGATGTATCATTAAGCTATAAACCTGTGTCCTTTCAGAGATTTTACTCCCAACCTGTTAGCCTGCACCGCCAGTCGGTTCCTTCTACTTTCTGTCAGACGGTGAAATACATTCTCAGTTCGATGTTCCCTCAAACCTTGAAACAATGTCCCTTCTATTATTTCAACCCAATGCCGTATGCCTGTATCTATGGTAGGTTATATATTCTCTCAGTTCGACACAGATATACCCTCAGTATTTACAACTATGCCCTTACTCCTGTTTTAGCTCCAGGCGATTAGCTTGTTCTATCTGCTTCCTTCATATGTGAACCTAACTTAATTGAATGTACCTTCAGATGACGAACCTATGCCTGCACTGTTGTTCACCGATAACTCTTTGGCCTCTACTTCTTCATCATGATCTTAACCCTCAGTCTAAACGGTCTGAAATAATGTATTCACCCTCATTTCACTGTCATCTCGCTCTCTCTCTTCTTCATTTCTCTCTTTTTCATTTCTCTCTTCTCTCTCTCTCTCTCTCTCCTTCCCTCTCTCTTGTTTCGCTATTTCTGTCTCTCTTCACCTCTCTCCCTCAATCTCACTCTGTCTGTCTGTCTGTCTGTCTGTCTATCTCTTTCTTTCTCTGTCTCTCTCTTTGTCTCACACTCTCTATCTACTCCTTTCCGAACTCTTTGTCTTACTCTCTGCTCCTCATTCTTATCTTTCTCTCTACACTGTTTTCCACACTGTCTCTTGCTGTCGCTCTCTATTCTATCTCTCTCTCTCTCTTTCTCGCTTTCTGTCTTTCTCTCGCTCTCTATCCCTCCCATTTCTCTTCCTTCTCTTCTTATATATTTCTCCTCTTTCTATCTGTATCTCACTGCCTTCTTTCACACAGTCTATCTGTTTCTCTCTGTCTCTTTCGCTACTCCACATCTTCTGTCTCACTATCTATCGTTCATTATTCTCTCACGTTCTCTCTGTCTGTCTATCTGTCTCCCTTTATTTCTTTTTCCTTCCTTCAAACTTCTGTCTCTGTCCATCTATCCATGTCTTTCGCCTTCTGTCCATCAAACTCTCTCTCTCTCTTGGCTGACTTGATATTGCAGCTGTGGTCTCCTTGTTGTGTTTCTCACGTTTATAAGACTGTATTCTCGGACTATGATGTTTATCCTTTTCCGCCTAAAATGTAGTTCCTCGAATAAATTTGGCTTCCTTTCCTTCATGTCTTTCTCAGTCTGTATGATTGATCGTTTCTCAGTTGATATGGTGCTCCCTCAGACCGTAATTTTGAGTGTAATCTGCTTTGAAATACATGTAGATCAAGAACTATGTAGAATTCTGCTTTAGATCTTTTAATATGAAATGTTAATAGTGTAACTGGCACAATTGAGACATCCTGGCAAGATCTTACAAAATTATGTAATCACCCTGTGCATTTCTGCATACGACCACTTTGAATGTCGTATCAACCTCAGCTGTTTTATCTTAAGAATGCCGAAAAAGCCAAGGTTCCACTTCATGATCAGAAGCAACTTATTTATTGAAAATAATACATAAACATTCACGTAAGATTTTCCATATCATAATTATGCAGTACTGATTGATTGATTGATTGCAGAGTGTTAAACGTCGTTTACAACATTATTTCAGTTTACATAGCGGCGGCCAGTGCACTTATGTATTCTCTCCTGTAATTTCTTTTACCAGTATTACGCACAATATTCTTTCCAAGCCACTAGCTGCTTTCCCACATAACAATTGTCGAAACAATGGTCAACGTTGAGAGTGGAATGAATCCTATCGCATAGAATATTAGCAATCCTCGGAAAATAATTGGCCGAGCCGGGAATGAAATGAGCGACCCCCTGTTCTCAAGTCCTGTATTTTACCGACTGAGCTACCGAGGCTCGGCAATTATGCAGTAACTCCACTCCGTATAATCACAGGGTCAGTTGAGCAACTCAGGGGCATAGCCATTTTTTGATATTGTTTGTTTGTATTTTGTTTCTCGTAGTTTCAGCATATTTCTGTTATATCACGGAGGCCAGTGCATCTACCATTGCCTTCTTGTGATTCTTTATCCAGTGCTCCACACAGTATAATATCCACTGGCTGCTTTCTCACATACTCAACGTCATAAACATCAATCAGCAGAGAGAGAGAGAGAGAGAGAGAGAGAGAGAAAGAAATTCTGACGCAATGACTATAATCAATCCTTGGAAAGTAATTTGCCGAGCTTGGAATTGGAACCAGCAATACCCTGGTCTCAAGTTCCATAGATTACCAACTGAGCTACCGATCTCGGCATTGTTTAATTTAGCGAAGGTTTAATAAACGTGGTGAAGATTCTTTCAGCACGACCTTAGAAAACATTGTTTGAATCCGGAAACAATGCTGGTTTCATTCCGCACTTGCCCCACTACCTCAAAAGACAAATCTGATGGTTTGGGCCACGTATAATTTATCGCCCTAAATGAAATTACTAATAAGAATCTAGTTGTCTCTTGCTTTAGTTCAAATGGATTGACGATGTTCAAAGGAATTTAAGTTTATAGCGGATAAATAGAGAGTTGAAAGTGTATTTTGTATTCCTATTTAGAGAATTCAGAAAAGAGTCAAACTTCGAGATAAGTTGTAAATTTCTGAAATATCCGGGAAGGGTTTCAGACAGATTTTACAAAAATCTTTTATTTCGTTTTATAGAAGAGATTAAAAATTTGTTGAATAAAGCTTGTTGAATTTAGAATTGTGAAGCTATTTAATCATGGCTTGGATGATGATAGATGATGAAAATGATAATGTTGTTGCTGGTGATGATGATGATGATGATGTGACAATAAGGGTGATTTGCTGATGGTGAATTTGGTGGAGAGAGATTTCTATCTTTGGTGTTTCCACGCAGTCTTCAACCTTATTTCAGTTATATCTGGGCGTCATGTGCACCTATCCTTGCTGTGTTGGTATTTCATTTACCAGTACTTTCACATTATTCCAAACCAATGGCTGCTTTCCTACATAACTGTTGTCGGGATAACAAAATTGTGAGCGATGAGAAATTAATGAATCTTGTCGCAATGACTGTCATCAAACCTCGGATAAAAATTGCAAGAGCTGGGGTATCGAACCTGTGAACCCCTAGTTTCGGACCTCGTACGTCATCAACTGATCAACCAAGCTGAGAATTACGCTGATGAAGTTTTCTTTTGCAATTGATCAGATCTTAAAGGGAGCCACGTTAACGAAAATGAAAGTTATGAGCCCGATCTGACGACTCTAAAATAATTTGAGTTATATCACAAGCACCTTCTTATGCGTTATTGGAGTTTCTTTTACCGGTATTTTGCTTTTAACCTTTCCCAAACCACTGTTTGCTTTCAAACGTAGATCATTTGAAACATTGTTCAACGATGAGAGAAGAATGAATCCTATCGCAATGAACTTAATCCTGAAAAAGGATTAGATTAGATTAGATTAGCCGGGGAATCGAACTATAGAACCTTGGGTTTTAAGTCTGGAACATTACTTTGCCGCTGCTTTTAGTGATGTTGGCAGAGAGAGAGAGAGAGAGAGAGAGAGAGTAGTTGATTTTGAAATGTTTATTTTATTTCTGGAGGGTTGTTATGTGCGATAAGAAATTGTAACATTTTGTAAAGAAAAATGATGTACAGGTGTGTTGTGAATTAAAGGGAAAAAACCTATTTTGAAGGAGGCAATCCGATCTCATGTTTAGGAATCTTTGACACAATTTGATTTTGTGAAGCAGTGGTGAAAAGCAAAGAAGTATGTTGCTGAAGCCTACTTTTGAAGTTGATCGATTTTTAGGGGGGGCATTGATAAGGTAAACGAAAAATACGTTTATGAGTCATGTTTGCAAGACCTTGGAGAGAAAGATCTTGCTATAATGGGAGAAAATACTGGTGTCATATCCCCAAGCCTGTCCCCGTATTATGGAAGCACTTGGAATGATAAGTGTATATTTGATTGTTGTTTACTGATATTTAGGAAAGAATCAAAACTTAAAGATAAAAAAAAAATTGGAAAAACTGTGGACAAGCAATTGGAAATACTGTGGACTAGCTGGAAATCGAGTAAAGAAATGGAATGATTTGAATGTAGAACAAAGATGTTTTCCTGATTTCTTATAACAGTGTGGAAAAGTGAACTAAAGTAATATTGAGCAAAACTGTTTAAGTCTATAGCAGTTGTGAAGCTATTTAATAATTGCTTGGATGATGATGATTAGGTAGTGCTGGATGTTGTAGCGGAGCCAGATTTCTTTGTTAGCGTGTTTTTTAGCGTTGTTTTAACTTGATGTGAGTTAAATGGCGCGGCCAGTGCTCTTGTAACAGCCTTTCCAAACCACTGGCTGCTTTTCAAAATAACTTTAGTCGATAGAATGATGGGTATTAAGCAAAGAATAAATCCTGCAACAATGAATATCATCGAACCTCGGACAGAAATTGGTACAATTTGGGGACCGAACCTGCGACCGTATAGGTTTTAAGCCATGTACTTTACCGACCAAGCAACTGGGCAAAGCAATCTGAGAGAGAAAGAGAGAGAGAGAGAGAGAGAGAAGGAGTGTATTTGATTATGACATGTTTTCTTTAATCCTGAAGGGTTTTTATGTGCGAGAAGAAATTATAACATTTTGTAAAGACAAATGATGTACAGTTGTGGATTGAAAGGAAAATAATATAAGCTTTTGGAAGGGGGATAACTTTCTTTTACCGGTACTTCGCACAATATTGTTCCCATTGGCACTGGCTGCATTCCTCACATAACCACTTGCTGCTTTCTTTCTATGACTTCGTCGGAAGGATAATCAGCGCTGAGATAAGAAGAAACCTTGTCGCAATAACTGTCATCAGTTCCATAAAACATATTCACAGTCTTGGAGATTGTATCCTCAGTCCGCAGGTTGTACTTTCACATCGGGAGAAATACATATAGTCCGTAATACTGGCCCATTAGTCCTTACCATCGTCTTTAGTCTCATTTAACCCAATCTCAGTATGTACCCTCAATTCGTGAGATGAACCCTTAGCCCATGAGCTGAGTCAACAAACGCGTGAGATTCAACCAGTTCCTTATTTCTTTACTTCATCAGGCTGTACTCTTAGTCAATGAGATAAACCTTACCTCTGGAAATTATTCGATATGATTAACCACTTTCTGGTCCTTTGTATTTGTCTTTCTGTAAGATGTATCGTCGGTCTGTCAAATGTAAATGAAGGTCGAGACACTTGTTTTTACTATGAATTAAACGAAATGCCGTACGTTAGCCCCTTCAGTCTGTTTGATTTACCTTTAGTCCAAGAGATGTACCTTCAGTCCGAGAAATATTTCTTCTTTTTGTTTGATTGAGTCTTACACCTTCAGCCTCGAGCTCTATATCACTTGAAATTGCTTTTAAATAGGTCCTGAAACTGTATTTCCACCTTCCTGTGACTGCACGAGTTCCTAAGCCTGTACCCACAGTCGGCGATTTCATACCCACAGCACCTAAAAGCAACCCTCAGACCGTTACAAGCATATTGAGTCCTTGAGATTGTATCCTCAGGTTGTGGAATGTTTCCCCAGTCTATTTCATGTCCTCTTTGACTTTGAAATCGTACCTATAGTCAGTTGAATGTACCCCCAGGCCCTGAACGACTGGCCTCACTCAAATGGTATCATTTGCACAGTTTGCCTTTACGCTCTTTTCCTGAAATGTACCCTAAATCTGTTAGGTGTAAGTTCAGAGAGTATCCTTAATATAACTTTTCTTCCAGTCGTATAACATTAGTCAGCGCGTTGAGCCCAAAGTTAGCAATAAAACCCCCCCAGTCTATGAGATGCACCTTAGTCACTCGGATACACCATAAGGCCCTAAAGCTGTGTTCTATCTTAAAATTTACCCGTTTTCAATTAGACTTTATCCCTTGCCCACTTGATGTACCCACAGTTCGAAGATGTGTCCTGTTTCCATTGGTTATTGCAACAGCCCGTTTTATGTTCTTTTAGGAATTGAGATGGTAGCCTTAGTGAGTGAGATGTATCATTAAGCTATAAACCTGTGTCCTTTCAGAGATTTTACTCCCAACCTGTTAGCCTGCACCGCCAGTCGGTTCCTTCTACTTTCTGTCAGACGGTGAAATACATTCTCAGTTCGATGTTCCCTCAAACCTTGAAACAATGTCCCTTCTATTATTTCAACCCAATGCCGTATGCCTGTATCTATGGTAGGTTATATATTCTCTCAGTTCGACACAGATATACCCTCAGTATTTACAACTATGCCCTTACTCCTGTTTTAGCTCCAGGCGATTAGCTTGTTCTATCTGCTTCCTTCATATGTGAACCTAACTTAATTGAATGTACCTTCAGATGACGAACCTATGCCTGCACTGTTGTTCACCGATAACTCTTTGGCCTCTACTTCTTCATCATGATCTTAACCCTCAGTCTAAACGGTCTGAAATAATGTATTCACCCTCATTTCACTGTCATCTCGCTCTCTCTCTTCTTCATTTCTCTCTTTTTCATTTCTCTCTTCTCTCTCTCTCTCTCTCCTTCCCTCTCTCTTGTTTCGCTATTTCTGTCTCTCTTCACCTCTCTCCCTCAATCTCACTCTGTCTGTCTGTCTGTCTGTCTGTCTATCTCTTTCTTTCTCTGTCTCTCTCTTTGTCTCACACTCTCTATCTACTCCTTTCCGAACTCTTTGTCTTACTCTCTGCTCCTCATTCTTATCTTTCTCTCTACACTGTTTTCCACACTGTCTCTCGCTGTCGCTCTCTATTCTATCTCTCTCTCTCTCTTTCTCGCTTTCTGTCTTTCTCTCGCTCTCTATCCCTCCCATTTCTCTTCCTTCTCTTCTTATATATTTCTCCTCTTTCTATCTGTATCTCACTGCCTTCTTTCACACAGTCTATCTGTTTCTCTCTGTCTCTTTCGCTACTCCACATCTTCTGTCTCACTATCTATCGTTCATTATTCTCTCACGTTCTCTCTGTCTGTCTATCTGTCTCCCTTTATTTCTTTTTCCTTCCTTCAAACTTCTGTCTCTGTCCATCTATCCATGTCTTTCGCCTTCTGTCCATCAAACTCTCTCTCTCTCTTGGCTGACTTGATATTGCAGCTGTGGTCTCCTTGTTGTGTTTCTCACGTTTATAAGACTGTATTCTCGGACTATGATGTTTATCCTTTTCCGCCTAAAATGTAGTTCCTCGAATAAATTTGGCTTCCTTTCCTTCATGTCTTTCTCAGTCTGTATGATTGATCGTTTCTCAGTTGATATGGTGCTCCCTCAGACCGTAATTTTGAGTGTAATCTGCTTTGAAATACATGTAGATCAAGAACTATGTAGAATTCTGCTTTAGATCTTTTAATATGAAATGTTAATAGTGTAACTGGCACAATTGAGACATCCTGGCAAGATCTTACAAAATTATGTAATCACCCTGTGCATTTCTGCATACGACCACTTTGAATGTCGTATCAACCTCAGCTGTTTTATCTTAAGAATGCCGAAAAAGCCAAGGTTCCACTTCATGATCAGAAGCAACTTATTTATTGAAAATAATACATAAACATTCACGTAAGATTTTCCATATCATAATTATGCAGTACTGATTGATTGATTGATTGCAGAGTGTTAAACGTCGTTTACAACATTATTTCAGTTTACATAGCGGCGGCCAGTGCACTTATGTATTCTCTCCTGTAATTTCTTTTACCAGTATTACGCACAATATTCTTTCCAAGCCACTAGCTGCTTTCCCACATAACAATTGTCGAAACAATGGTCAACGTTGAGAGTGGAATGAATCCTATCGCATAGAATATTAGCAATTCTCGGAAAATAATTGGCCGAGCCGGGAATGAAATGAGCGACCCCCTGTTCTCAAGTCCTGTATTTTACCGACTGAGCTACCGAGGCTCGGCAATTATGCAGTAACTCCACTCCGTATAATCACAGGGTCAGTTGAGCAACTCAGGGGCATAGCCATTTTTTGATATTGTTTGTTTGTATGGTGTTTCTCGTAGTTTCAGCATATTTCTGTTATATCACGGAGGCCAGTGCATCTACCATTGCCTTCTTGTGATTCTTTATCCAGTGCTCCACACAGTATAATATCCACTGGCTGCTTTCTCACATACTCAACGTCATAAACATCAATCAGCAGAGAGAGAGAGAGAGAGAGAGAGAGAGAGAAAGAAATTCTGACGCAATGACTATAATCAATCCTTGGAAAGTAATTTGCCGAGCTTGGAATTGGAACCAGCAATACCCTGGTCTCAAGTTCCATAGATTACCAACTGAGCTACCGATCTCGGCATTGTTTAATTTAGCGAAGGTTTAATAAACGTGGTGAAGATTCTTTCAGCACGACCTTAGAAAACATTGTTTGAATCCGGAAACAATGCTGGTTTCATTCCGCACTTGCCCCACTACCTCAAAAGACAAATCTGATGGTTTGGGCCACGTATAATTTATCGCCCTAAATGAAATTACTAATAAGAATCTAGTTGTCTCTTGCTTTAGTTCAAATGGATTGACGATGTTCAAAGGAATTTAAGTTTATAGCGGATAAATAGAGAGTTGAAAGTGTATTTTGTATTCCTATTTAGAGAATTCAGAAAAGAGTCAAACTTCGAGATAAGTTGTAAATTTCTGAAATATCCGGGAAGGGTTTCAGACAGATTTTACAAAAATCTTTTATTTCGTTTTATAGAAGAGATTAAAAATTTGTTGAATAAAGCTTGTTGAATTTAGAATTGTGAAGCTATTTAATCATGGCTTGGATGATGATAGATGATGAAAATGATAATGTTGTTGCTGGTGATGATGATGATGATGATGTGACAATAAGGGTGATTTGCTGATGGTGAATTTGGTGGAGAGAGATTTCTATCTTTGGTGTTTCCACGCAGTCTTCAACCTTATTTCAGTTATATCTGGGCGTCATGTGCACCTATCCTTGCTGTGTTGGTATTTCATTTACCAGTACTTTCACATTATTCCAAACCAATGGCTGCTTTCCTACATAACTGTTGTCGGGATAACAAAATTGTGAGCGATGAGAAATTAATGAATCTTGTCGCAATGACTGTCATCAAACCTCGGATAAAAATTGCAAGAGCTGGGGTATCGAACCTGTGAACCCCTAGTTTCGGACCTCGTACGTCATCAACTGATCAACCAAGCTGAGAATTACGCTGATGAAGTTTTCTTTTGCAATTGATCAGATCTTAAAGGGAGCCACGTTAACGAAAATGAAAGTTATGAGCCCGATCTGACGACTCTAAAATAATTTGAGTTATATCACAAGCACCTTCTTATGCGTTATTGGAGTTTCTTTTACCGGTATTTTGCTTTTAACCTTTCCCAAACCACTGTTTGCTTTCAAACGTAGATCATTTGAAACATTGTTCAACGATGAGAGAAGAATGAATCCTATCGCAATGAACTTAATCCTGAAAAAGGATTAGATTAGATTAGATTAGCCGGGGAATCGAACTATAGAACCTTGGGTTTTAAGTCTGGAACATTACTTTGCCGCTGCTTTTAGTGATGTTGGCAGAGAGAGAGAGAGAGAGAGAGAGTAGTTGATTTTGAAATGTTTATTTTATTTCTGGAGGGTTGTTATGTGCGATAAGAAATTGTAACATTTTGTAAAGAAAAATGATGTACAGGTGTGTTGTGAATTAAAGGGAAAAAACCTATTTTGAAGGAGGCAATCCGATCTCATGTTTAGGAATCTTTGACACAATTTGATTTTGTGAAGCAGTGGTGAAAAGCAAAGAAGTATGTTGCTGAAGCCTACTTTTGAAGTTGATCGATTTTTAGGGGGGGCATTGATAAGGTAAACGAAAAATACGTTTATGAGTCATGTTTGCAAGACCTTGGAGAGAAAGATCTTGCTATAATGGGAGAAAATACTGGTGTCATATCCCCAAGCCTGTCCCCGTATTATGGAAGCACTTGGAATGATAAGTGTATATTTGATTGTTGTTTACTGATATTTAGGAAAGAATCAAAACTTAAAGATAAAAAAAAAATTGGAAAAACTGTGGACAAGCAATTGGAAATACTGTGGACTAGCTGGAAATCGAGTAAAGAAATGGAATGATTTGAATGTAGAACAAAGATGTTTTCCTGATTTCTTATAACAGTGTGGAAAAGTGAACTAAAGTAATATTGAGCAAAACTGTTTAAGTCTATAGCAGTTGTGAAGCTATTTAATAATTGCTTGGATGATGATGATTAGGTAGTGCTGGATGTTGTAGCGGAGCCAGATTTCTTTGTTAGCGTGTTTTTTAGCGTTGTTTTAACTTGATGTGAGTTAAATGGCGCGGCCAGTGCTCTTGTAACAGCCTTTCCAAACCACTGGCTGCTTTTCAAAATAACTTTAGTCGATAGAATGATGGGTATTAAGCAAAGAATAAATCCTGCAACAATGAATATCATCGAACCTCGGACAGAAATTGGTACAATTTGGGGACCGAACCTGCGACCGTATAGGTTTTAAGCCATGTACTTTACCGACCAAGCAACTGGGCAAAGCAATCTGAGAGAGAAAGAGAGAGAGAGAGAGAGAGAGAAGGAGTGTATTTGATTATGACATGTTTTCTTTAATCCTGAAGGGTTTTTATGTGCGAGAAGAAATTATAACATTTTGTAAAGACAAATGATGTACAGTTGTGGATTGAAAGGAAAATAATATAAGCTTTTGGAAGGGGGATAACTTTCTTTTACCGGTACTTCGCACAATATTGTTCCCATTGGCACTGGCTGCATTCCTCACATAACCACTTGCTGCTTTCTTTCTATGACTTCGTCGGAAGGATAATCAGCGCTGAGATAAGAAGAAACCTTGTCGCAATAACTGTCATCAGTTCCATAAAACATATTCACAGTCTTGGAGATTGTATCCTCAGTCCGCAGGTTGTACTTTCACATCGGGAGAAATACATATAGTCCGTAATACTGGCCCATTAGTCCTTACCATCGTCTTTAGTCTCATTTAACCCAATCTCAGTATGTACCCTCAATTCGTGAGATGAACCCTTAGCCCATGAGCTGAGTCAACAAACGCGTGAGATTCAACCAGTTCCTTATTTCTTTACTTCATCAGGCTGTACTCTTAGTCAATGAGATAAACCTTACCTCTGGAAATTATTCGATATGATTAACCACTTTCTGGTCCTTTGTATTTGTCTTTCTGTAAGATGTATCGTCGGTCTGTCAAATGTAAATGAAGGTCGAGACACTTGTTTTTACTATGAATTAAACGAAATGCCGTACGTTAGCCCCTTCAGTCTGTTTGATTTACCTTTAGTCCAAGAGATGTACCTTCAGTCCGAGAAATATTTCTTCTTTTTGTTTGATTGAGTCTTACACCTTCAGCCTCGAGCTCTATATCACTTGAAATTGCTTTTAAATAGGTCCTGAAACTGTATTTCCACCTTCCTGTGACTGCACGAGTTCCTAAGCCTGTACCCACAGTCGGCGATTTCATACCCACAGCACCTAAAAGCAACCCTCAGACCGTTACAAGCATATTGAGTCCTTGAGATTGTATCCTCAGGTTGTGGAATGTTTCCCCAGTCTATTTCATGTCCTCTTTGACTTTGAAATCGTACCTATAGTCAGTTGAATGTACCCCCAGGCCCTGAACGACTGGCCTCACTCAAATGGTATCATTTGCACAGTTTGCCTTTACGCTCTTTTCCTGAAATGTACCCTAAATCTGTTAGGTGTAAGTTCAGAGAGTATCCTTAATATAACTTTTCTTCCAGTCGTATAACATTAGTCAGCGCGTTGAGCCCAAAGTTAGCAATAAAACCCCCCCAGTCTATGAGATGCACCTTAGTCACTCGGATACACCATAAGGCCCTAAAGCTGTGTTCTATCTTAAAATTTACCCGTTTTCAATTAGACTTTATCCCTTGCCCACTTGATGTACCCACAGTTCGAAGATGTGTCCTGTTTCCATTGGTTATTGCAACAGCCCGTTTTATGTTCTTTTAGGAATTGAGATGGTAGCCTTAGTGAGTGAGATGTATCATTAAGCTATAAACCTGTGTCCTTTCAGAGATTTTACTCCCAACCTGTTAGCCTGCACCGCCAGTCGGTTCCTTCTACTTTCTGTCAGACGGTGAAATACATTCTCAGTTCGATGTTCCCTCAAACCTTGAAACAATGTCCCTTCTATTATTTCAACCCAATGCCGTATGCCTGTATCTATGGTAGGTTATATATTCTCTCAGTTCGACACAGATATACCCTCAGTATTTACAACTATGCCCTTACTCCTGTTTTAGCTCCAGGCGATTAGCTTGTTCTATCTGCTTCCTTCATATGTGAACCTAACTTAATTGAATGTACCTTCAGATGACGAACCTATGCCTGCACTGTTGTTCACCGATAACTCTTTGGCCTCTACTTCTTCATCATGATCTTAACCCTCAGTCTAAACGGTCTGAAATAATGTATTCACCCTCATTTCACTGTCATCTCGCTCTCTCTCTTCTTCATTTCTCTCTTTTTCATTTCTCTCTTCTCTCTCTCTCTCTCTCTCCTTCCCTCTCTCTTGTTTCGCTATTTCTGTCTCTCTTCACCTCTCTCCCTCAATCTCACTCTGTCTGTCTGTCTGTCTGTCTGTCTATCTCTTTCTTTCTCTGTCTCTCTCTTTGTCTCACACTCTCTATCTACTCCTTTCCGAACTCTTTGTCTTACTCTCTGCTCCTCATTCTTATCTTTCTCTCTACACTGTTTTCCACACTGTCTCTTGCTGTCGCTCTCTATTCTATCTCTCTCTCTCTCTTTCTCGCTTTCTGTCTTTCTCTCGCTCTCTATCCCTCCCATTTCTCTTCCTTCTCTTCTTATATATTTCTCCTCTTTCTATCTGTATCTCACTGCCTTCTTTCACACAGTCTATCTGTTTCTCTCTGTCTCTTTCGCTACTCCACATCTTCTGTCTCACTATCTATCGTTCATTATTCTCTCACGTTCTCTCTGTCTGTCTATCTGTCTCCCTTTATTTCTTTTTCCTTCCTTCAAACTTCTGTCTCTGTCCATCTATCCATGTCTTTCGCCTTCTGTCCATCAAACTCTCTCTCTCTCTTGGCTGACTTGATATTGCAGCTGTGGTCTCCTTGTTGTGTTTCTCACGTTTATAAGACTGTATTCTCGGACTATGATGTTTATCCTTTTCCGCCTAAAATGTAGTTCCTCGAATAAATTTGGCTTCCTTTCCTTCATGTCTTTCTCAGTCTGTATGATTGATCGTTTCTCAGTTGATATGGTGCTCCCTCAGACCGTAATTTTGAGTGTAATCTGCTTTGAAATACATGTAGATCAAGAACTATGTAGAATTCTGCTTTAGATCTTTTAATATGAAATGTTAATAGTGTAACTGGCACAATTGAGACATCCTGGCAAGATCTTACAAAATTATGTAATCACCCTGTGCATTTCTGCATACGACCACTTTGAATGTCGTATCAACCTCAGCTGTTTTATCTTAAGAATGCCGAAAAAGCCAAGGTTCCACTTCATGATCAGAAGCAACTTATTTATTGAAAATAATACATAAACATTCACGTAAGATTTTCCATATCATAATTATGCAGTACTGATTGATTGATTGATTGCAGAGTGTTAAACGTCGTTTACAACATTATTTCAGTTTACATAGCGGCGGCCAGTGCACTTATGTATTCTCTCCTGTAATTTCTTTTACCAGTATTACGCACAATATTCTTTCCAAGCCACTAGCTGCTTTCCCACATAACAATTGTCGAAACAATGGTCAACGTTGAGAGTGGAATGAATCCTATCGCATAGAATATTAGCAATTCTCGGAAAATAATTGGCCGAGCCGGGAATGAAATGAGCGACCCCCTGTTCTCAAGTCCTGTATTTTACCGACTGAGCTACCGAGGCTCGGCAATTATGCAGTAACTCCACTCCGTATAATCACAGGGTCAGTTGAGCAACTCAGGGGCATAGCCATTTTTTGATATTGTTTGTTTGTATGGTGTTTCTCGTAGTTTCAGCATATTTCTGTTATATCACGGAGGCCAGTGCATCTACCATTGCCTTCTTGTGATTCTTTATCCAGTGCTCCACACAGTATAATATCCACTGGCTGCTTTCTCACATACTCAACGTCATAAACATCAATCAGCAGAGAGAGAGAGAGAGAGAGAGAGAGAGAGAGAGAGAGAGAGAGAGAAAGAAATTCTGACGCAATGACTATAATCAATCCTTGGAAAGTAATTTGCCGAGCTTGGAATTGGAACCAGCAATACCCTGGTCTCAAGTTCCATAGATTACCAACTGAGCTACCGATCTCGGCATTGTTTAATTTAGCGAAGGTTTAATAAACGTGGTGAAGATTCTTTCAGCACGACCTTAGAAAACATTGTTTGAATCCGGAAACAATGCTGGTTTCATTCCGCACTTGCCCCACTACCTCAAAAGACAAATCTGATGATTTGGGCCACGTATAATTTATCGCCCTAAATGAAATTACTAGGGAGAATCTAGTTGTCTCTTGCTTTAGTTCAAATGGATTGACGATGTTCAAAGGAATTTAAGTTTATAGCGGATACATAGAGAGTTGAAAGTGTATTTTGTATTCCTATTTAGAGAATTCAGAAAAGAGTCAAACTTCGAGATAAGTTGTAAATTTCTGAAATATCCGGGAAGGGTTTCAGACAGATTTTACAAAAATCTTTTATTTCGTTTTATAGAAGAGATTAAAAATTTGTTGAATAAAGCTTGTTGAATTTAGAATTGTGAAGCTATTTAATCATGGCTTGGATGATGGTAGATGATGAAAATGATAATGTTGTTGCTGGTGATGATGATGATGATGTGACAATAAGGGTGATGCTGATGGTGAATTTGGTGGAGAGAGATTTCTATCTTTGGTGTTTCCACGCAGTCTTCAACCTTATTTCAGTTATATCTGGGCGTCATGTGCACCTATCCTTGCTGTGTTGGTATTTCATTTACCAGTACTTTCACATTATTCCAAACCAATGGCTGCTTTCCTACATAACTGTTGTCGGGATAACAAAATTGTGAGCGATGAGAAATTAATGAATCTTGTCGCAATGACTGTCATCAAACCTCGGATAAAAATTGCAAGAGCTGGGGTATCGAACCTGTGAACCCCTAGTTTCGGACCTCGTACGTCATCAACTGATCAACCAAGCTGAGAATTACGCTGATGAAGTTTTCTTTTGCAATTGATCAGATCTTAAAGGGAGCCACGTTAACGAAAATGAAAGTTATGAGCCCGATCTGACGACTCTAACATAATTTGAGTTATATCACAAGCACCTTCTTATGCGTTATTGGAGTTTCTTTTACCGGTATTTTGCTTTTAACCTTTCCCAAACCACTGTTTGCTTTCAAACGTAGATCATTTGAAACATTGTTCAACGATGAGAGAAGAATGAATCCTATCGCAATGAACTTAATCCTGAAAAAGGATTAGATTAGATTAGATTAGCCGGGGAATCGAACTATAGAACCTTGGGTTTTAAGTCTGGAACATTACTTTGCCGCTGCTTTTAGTGATGTTGGGAGAGAGAGAGAGAGAGAGTAGTTGATTTTGAAATGTTTATTTTATTTCTGGAGGGTTGTTATGTGCGATAAGAAATTGTAACATTTTGTAAAGAAAAATGATGTACAGGTGTGTTGTGAATTAAAGGGAAAAAACCTATTTTGAAGGAGGCAATCCGATCTCATGTTTAGGAATCTTTGACACAATTTGATTTTGTGAAGCAGTGGTGAAAAGCAAAGAAGTATGTTGCTGAAGCCTACTTTTGAAGTTGATCGATTTTTAGGGGGGGCATTGATAAGGTAAACGAAAAATACGTTTATGAGTCATGTTTGCAAGACCTTGGAGAGAAAGATCTTGCTATAATGGGAGAAAATACTGGTGTCATATCCCCAAGCCTGTCCCCGTATTATGGAAGCACTTGGAATGATAAGTGTATATTTGATTGTTGTTTACTGATATTTTGGAAAGAATCAAAACTTAAAGATAAAAAAAAAATTGGAAAAACTGTGGACAAGCAATTGGAAATACTGTGGACTAGCTGGAAATCGAGTAAAGAAATGGAATGATTTGAATGTAGAACAAAGATGTTTTCCTGATTTCTTATAACAGTGTGGAAAAGTGAACTAAAGTAATATTGAGCAAAACTGTTTAAGACTATAGCAGTTGTGAAGCTATTTAATAATTGCTTGGATGATGATGATTAGGTAGTGCTGGATATTGTAGCGGAGCCAGATTTCTTTGTTAGCGTGTTTTTTAGCGTTGTTTTAACTTGATGTGAGTTAAATGGCGCGGCCAGTGCTCTTGTAACAGCCTTTCCAAACCACTGGCTGCTTTTCAAAATAACTTTAGTCGATAGAATGATGGGTATTAAGCAAAGAATAAATCCTGCAACAATGAATATCATCGAACCTCGGACAGAAATTGGTACAATTTGGGGACCGAACCTGCGACCGTATAGGTTTTAAGCCATGTACTTTACCGACCAAGCAACTGGGCAAAGCAATCTGAGAGAGAAAGAGAGAGAGAGAGAAGGAGTGTATTTGATTATGACATGTTTTCTTTAATCCTGAAGGGTTTTTATGTGCGAGAAGAAATTATAACATTTTGTAAAGACAAATGATGTACAGTTGTGGATTGAAAGGAAAATAATATAAGCTTTTGGAAGGGGGATAACTTTCTTTTACCGGTACTTCGCACAATATTGTTCCCATTGGCACTGGCTGCATTCCTCACATAACCTCGTCGAAAGAATTATGAGCGCTGAGATAAGAATAAACCCTGTCGCAATAACTGTCATCAATTCCATAGAGCATATTCTCAGTCTAAGAGATTGTATTCTCAGTCCATAGGTTTTACTTTCACATCGGGAGAAACATTTTCAGTCCGTATTTATTTATTCCTGGAGGGTTATGTGCAAGAAGACATTGTAACTGTTTTAAAGAACAGTGATGGAAAAAGTAAAATGTTTGAACACTGTAGATTTTAATGGCCATGTGTTTAGAAATGTGCAGAAGTTAATTTTAAGGGGCTCGATATTTTCTGGACAGTATTTGATTCAATAAAAAAGTTATAAGCTATTTGGAAGGAGATCAATACTTTCTTTTACCAGTACTTTGCACAAAATTGTTCCCATTGGCACTTGCTGCTTTCTTTCTATGACTTCGTCGGAAGGATTATCAGCGCTGAGATAAGAAGAAACCTTGTCGCAATAACTGTCATCAGTTCCATAAAACATATTCACAGTCTTGGAGATTGTATCCTCAGTCCGCAGGTTGTACTTTCACATCGGGAGAAATACATATAGTCCGTAATACTGGCCCATTAGTCCTTACCATCGTCTTTAGTCTCATTTAACCCAATCTCAGTATGTACCCTCAATTCGTGAGATGAACCCTTAGCCCATGAGCTGAGTCAACAAACGCGTGAGATTCAACCAGTTCCTTATTTCTTTACTTCATCAGGCTGTACTCTTAGTCAATGAGATAAACCTTACCTCTGGAAATTATTCGATATGATTAACCACTTTCTGGTCCTTTGTATTTGTCTTTCTGTAAGATGTATCGTCGGTCTGTCAAATGTAAATGAAGGTCGAGACACTTGTTTTTACTTTGAATTAAACGAAATACCGTACGTTAGCCCCTTCAGTCTGTTTGATTTACCTTTAGTCCAAGAGATGTACCTTCAGTCCGAGAAATATTTCTTCTTTTTGTTTGATTGAGTCTTACACCTTCAGCTTCGAGCTCTATATCACTTGAAATTGCTTTTAAATAGGTCCTGAAACTGTATTTCCACCTTCCTGTGACTGCACGAGTTCCTAAGCCTGTACCCACAGTCAGCGATTTCATACCCACAGCACCTAAAAGCAACCCTCAGACCGTTACAAGCATATTGAGTCCTTGAGATTGTATCCTCAGTTCGTGGATCGTTTCCCCAGTCTATTTCATGTCCTCTTTGACTTTGAAATCGTACCTATAGTCAGTTGAATGTACCCCCAGGCCCTGAACGACTGGCCTCACTCAAATGGTATCATTTGCACAGGTTGCCTTTACGCTCTTTTCCTGAAATGTACCCTAAATCTGTTAGGTGTAAGTTCAGAGAGTATCCTTAATATAACTTTTCTTCCAGTCGTATAACATTAGTCAGCGCGTTGAGCCCAAAGTTAGCAATAAAATCCCCGAGTCTATGAGATGCACCTTAGTCACTCGGATACACCATAAGGCCCTAAAGCTGTGTTCTATCTTAAAATTTACCCGTTTTCAATTAGACTTTATCCCTTGCCCACTTGATGTTCCCACAGTTCGAAGATGTGTCCTGTTTCCATTGGTTATTGCAACAGCCCGTTTTATGTTCTTTTAGGAATTGAGATGGTAGCCTTAGTGAGTGAGATGTATCATTAAGCTATAAACCTGTGTCCTTTCAGAGATTTTACTCCCAACCTGTTAGCCTGCACCGCCAGTCGGTTCCTTCTACTTTCTGTCAGACGGTGAAATACATTCTCAGTTCGATGTTCCCTCAAACCTTGAAACAATGTCCCTTCTATTATTTCAACCCAATGCCGTATGCCTGTATCTATGGTAGGTTATATATTCTCTCAGTTCGACACAGATATACCCTCAGTATTTACAACTATGCCCTTACTCCTATTTTAGCTCCAGGCGATTAGCTTGTTCTATCTGCTTCCTTCATATGTGAACCTAACTTAATTGAATGTACCTTCAGATGACGAACCTATGCCTTCACTGTTGTTCACCGATAACTCTTTGGCCTCTACTTCTTCATCATGATCTTAACCCTCAGTCTAAACGGTCTGAAATAATGTATTCACCCTCATTTCACTGTCATCTCGCTCTCTGTCTCTCTTCTTCATTTCTCTCTTTTTCATTTCTATCTCTCTCTTCTCTCTCCCTCTCTCCTTCCCTCTCTCTTGTTTCGCTATTTCTGTCTCTCTTCACCTCTCTCCCTCAATCTCACTCTGTCTGTCTGTCTGTCTATCTCTTTCTTTCTCTGTCTCTCTCTTTGTCTCTCACTCTCTATCTACTCCTTTCCGAACTCTTTGTCTTACTCTCTGCTCCTCATTCTTATCTTTCTCTCTACACTGTTTTCCACTCTCAGTCTCTCGCTGTCGCTCTCTATCTCTATCTCTCTCTCTCTCTTTCTCGCTTTCTGTCTTTCTCTCGCTCTCTATCCCTCCCATTTCTCTTCCTCCTCTTCTGATATATTTCTCCTCTTTCTATCTGTATCTCACTGCCTTCTTTCACACAGTCTCTCTATCTGTTTCTCTCTGTCTCTTTCGCTACTCCACATCTTCTGTCTCACTATCTATCGTTCATTATTCTCTCACGTTCTCTCTGTCTGTCTATCTGTCTCCCTTTATTTCTTTTTCCTTCCTTCAAACTTCTGTCTCTGTCCATCTATCCATGTCTTTCGCCTTCTGTCCATCAAACTCTCTCTCTCTCTTGGCTGACTTGATATTGCAGCTGTGGTCTCCTTGTTGTGTTTCTCACGTTTATAAGACTGTATTCTCGGACTATGATGTTTATCCTTTTCCGCCTAAAATGTAGTTCCTCGAATAAATTTGGCTTCCTTTCCTTCATGTCTTTCTCAGTCTGTATGATTGATCGTTTCTCAGTTGATATGGTGCTCCCTCAGACCGTAATTTTGAGTGTAATCTGCTTTGAAATACATGTAGATCAAGAACTATGTAGAATTCTGCTTTAGATCTTTTAATATGAAATGTTAATGGTGTAACTGGCACAATTGAGACATCCTGGCAAGATCTTACAAAATTATGTAATCACCCTGTGCATTTCTGCATACGACCACTTTGAATGTCGTATCAACCTCAGCTGTTTTATCTTAAGAATGCCGAAAAAGCCAAGGTTCCACTTCATGATCAGAAGCAACTTATTTATTGAAAATAATACATAAACATTCACGTAAGATTTTCCATATCATAATTATGCAGTACTGATTGATTGATTGATTGCAGAGTGTTAAACGTCGTTTACAACATTATTTCAGTTTACATAGCGGCGGCCAGTGCACTTATGTATTCTCTCCTGTAATTTCTTTTACCAGTATTACGCACAATATTCTTTCCAAGCCACTAGCTGCTTTCCCACATAACAATTGTCGAAACAATGGTCAACGTTGAGAGTGGAATGAATCCTATCGCATAGAATATTAGCAATTCTCGGAAAATAATTGGCCGAGCCGGGAATGAAATGAGCGACCCCCTGTTCTCAAGTCCTGTATTTTACCGACTGAGCTACCGAGGCTCGGCAATTATGCAGTAACTCCACTCCGTATAATCACAGGGTCAGTTGAGCAACTCAGGGGCATGGCCATTTTTTGATATTGTTTGTTTGTATGGTGTTTCTCGTAGTTTCAGCATATTTCTGTTATATAATGGAGGCCAGTGCATCTACCATTGCCTTCTTGTGATTCTTTATCCAGTGCTCCACACAGTATCATATCCACTGGCTGCTTTCTCACATACTCAACGTCATAAACATCAATCAGCACAGAGAGAGAGAGAGAGAGAGAGAGAAATTCTGACGCAATGACTATAATCAATCCTTGGAAAGTAATTTGCCGAGCTTGGAATTGGAACCAGCAATACCCTGGTCTCAAGTTCCATAGATTACCAACTGAGCTACCGATCTCGGCATTGTTTAATTTAGCGAAGGTTTAATAAACGTGGTGAAGATTCTTTCAGCACGACCTTAGAAAACATTGTTTGAATCCGGAAACAATGCTGGTTTCATTCCGCACTTGCCCCACTACCTCAAAAGACAAATCTGATGATTTGGGCCACGTATAATTTATCGCCCTAAATGAAATTACTAGGGAGAATCTAGTTGTCTCTTGCTTTAGTTCAAATGGATTGACGATGTTCAAAGGAATTTAAGTTTATAGCGGATACATAGAGAGTTGAAAGTGTATTTTGTATTCCTATTTAGAGAATTCAGAAAAGAGTCAAACTTCGAGATAAGTTGTAAATTTCTGAAATATCCGGGAAGGGTTTCAGACAGATTTTACAAAAATCTTTTATTTCGTTTTATAGAAGAGATTAAAAATTTGTTGAATAAAGCTTGTTGAATTTAGAGTTGTGAAGCTATTTAATCATGGCTTGGATGATGATAGATGATGAAAATGATAATGTTGTTGCTGGTGATGATGATGATGATGATGATGATGTGACAATAAGGGTGATGCTGATGGTGAATTTGGTGGAGAGAGATTTCTATCTTTGGTGTTTCCACGCAGTCTTCAACCTTATTTCAGTTATATCTGGGCGTCATGTGCACCTATCCTTGCTGTGTTGGTATTTCATTTACCAGTACTTTCACATTATTCCAAACCAATGGCTGCTTTCCTACATAACTGTTGTCGGGATAACAAAATTGTGAGCGATGAGAAATTAATGAATCTTGTCGCAATGACTGTCATCAAACCTCGGATAAAAATTGCAAGAGCTGGGGTATCGAACCTGTGAACCCCTAGTTTCGGACCTCGTACGCCATCAACTGATCAACCAAGCTGAGAATTACGCTGATGAAGTTTTCTTTTGCAATTGATCAGATCTTAAAGGGAGCCACGTTAACGAAAATGAAAGTTACGAGCCCGATCTGACGACTTCAACATAATTTGAGTTATATCACAAGCACCTACTTATGCGTTATTGGAGTTTCTTTTACCGGTATTTTGCTTTTAACCTTTCCCAAACCACTGTTTGCTTTCAAACGTAGATCATTTGAAACATTGTTCAACGATGAGAGGAGAATGAATCCTATCGCAATGAACTTAATCCTGAAAAAGAAAATTAGATTAGCCGGGGAATCGAACTATAGAACCTTGGGTTTTAAGTCGGGAACATTACTTTGCCGCTGCTTTTAGTGATGTTGGCAGAGAGAGAGAGAGAGAGAGAGAGAGAGAGAGAGAGAGTAGTTGATTTTGAAATGTTTATTTTATTTCTGGAGGGTTGTTATGTGCGATAAGAAATTGTAACATTTTGTAAAGAAAAATGATGTACAGTTGTGTTGTGAATTAAAGGGAAAAAACCTATTTTGAAGGAGGCAAGCCGATCTCATGTTTAGGAATCTTTGACACAATTCGATTTTGTGAAGAAGAAGTGAAAAGCAAAGAAGTATGTTGCTGAAGCCTACTTTTGAAGTTGATCGATTTTTAGGGGGGGCATTGATAAGGTAAACGAAAAATATGTTTATGAGTCATGTTTGCAAGACCTTGGAGAGAAAGATCTTGCTATAATGGGAGAAAATACTGGTGTCATATCCCCAAGCCTGTCCCCATATTATGGAAGCACTTGGAATGATAAGTGTATATTTGATTGTTGTTTACTGATATTTTGGAAAGAATCAAAACTTAAAGATAAAAAAAAAATTGGAAAAACTGTGGACAAGCAATTGGAAATACTGTGGACTAGCTGAAAATCGAGTAAAGAAATGGAATGATTTGAAAGTAGAACAAAGATGTTTTCCTGATTTCTTATAACAGTGTGGAAAAGTGAACTAAAGTAATATTGAGCAAAACTGTTTAAGTCTATAGCAGTTGTGAAGCTATTTAATAATTGCTTGGATGATGATGATTAGGTAGTGCTGGATGTTGTAGCGGAGCCAGATTTCTTTGTTAGCGTGTTTTTTAGCGTTGTTTTAACTTGATGTGAGGTAAATGGCGCGGCCAGTGCTCTTGTAACAGCCTTTCCAAACCACTGGCTGTTTTTCAAAATAACTTTAGTCGATAGAATGATGGGTATTAAGCAAAGAATAAATCCTGCAACAATGAATATCATCGAACCTCGGACAGAAATTTGTACAATTTGGGGACCGAACCTGCGACCGTATAGGTTTTAAGCCATGTACTTTACCGACCAAGCAACTGGGCAAAGCAATCTGAGAGAGAGAGAGAGAGAGAGAGAGAGAGAGAGAGAAGGAGTGTATTTGATTATGACATGTTTTCTTTAATCCTGAAGGGTTTTTATGTGCGAGAAGAAATTATAACATTTTGTAAAGACAAATGATGTACAGTTGTGGATTGAAAGGAAAATAATATAAGCTTTTGGAAGGGGGATAACTTTCTTTTACCGGTACTTCGCACAATATTGTTCCCATTGGCACTGGCTGCATTCCTCACATAACCTCGTCGAAAGAATTATGAGCGCTGAGATAAGAATAAACCCTGTCGCAATAACTGTCATCAATTCCATAGAGCATATTCTCAGTCTAAGAGATTGTATTCTCAGTCCATAGGTTTTACTTTCACATCGGGAGAAACATTTTCAGTCCGTATTTATTTATTCCTGGAGGGTTATGTGCAAGAAGACATTGTAACTGTTTTAAAGAACAGTGATGGAAAAAGTAAAATGTTTGAACACTGTAGATTTTAATGGCCATGTGTTTAGAAATGTGCAGAAGTTAATTTTAAGGGGCTCGATATTTTCTGGACAGTATTTGATTCAATAAAAAAGTTATAAGCTATTTGGAAGGAGATCAATACTTTCTTTTACCAGTACTTTGCACAAAATTGTTCCCATTGGCACTTGCTGCTTTCTTTCTATGACTTCGTCGGAAGGATTATCAGCGCTGAGATAAGAAGAAACCTTGTCGCAATAACTGTCATCAATTCCATAAAACATATTCACTGTCTTGGAGATTGTATCCTCAGTCCGCAGGTTGTACTTTCACATCGGGAGAAATACATTTAGTCCGTAATACTGGCCCATTAGTCCTTACCATCGTCTTTAGTCTCATTTAACCCAATCTCAGTATGTACCCTCAATTCGTGAGATGAACCCTTAGCCCATGAGCTGAGTCAACAAACGCGTGAGATTCAACCAGTTCCTTATTTCTTTACTTCATCAGGCTGTACTCTTAGTCAATGAGATAAACCTTACCTCTGGAAATTATTCGATATGATTAACCACTTTCTGGTCCTTTGTATTTGTCTTTCTGTAAGATGTATCGTCGGTCTGTCAAATGTAAATGAAGGTCGAGACACTTTTTTTTACTTTGAATTAAACGAAATGCCGTACGTTAGCCCCTTCAGTCTGTTTGATTTACCTTTAGTCCAAGAGATGTACCTTCAGTCCGAGAAATATTTCTTCTTTTTGTTTGATTGAGTCTTACACCTTCAGCTTCGAGCTCTATATCACTTGAAATTGCTTTTAAATAGGTCCTGAAACTGTATTTCCACCTTCCTGTGACTGCACGAGTTCCTAAGCCTGTACCCACAGTCGGCGATTTCATACCCACAGCACCTAAAAGCAACCCTCAGACCGTTACAAGCATATTGAGTCCTTGAGATTGTATCCTCAGTTCGTGGAATGTTTCCCCAGTCTATTTCATGTCCTCTTTGACTTTGAAATCGTACCTATAGTCAGTTGAATGTACCCCCAGGCCCTGAACGACTGGCCTCACTCAAATGGTATCATTTGCACAGGTTGCCTTTACGCTCTTTTCCTGAAATGTACCCTAAATCTGTTAGGTGTAAGTTCAGAGAGTATCCTTAATATAACTTTTCTTCCAGTCGTATAACATTAGTCAGCGCGTTGAGCCCAGAGTTAGCAATAAAATCCCCGAGTCTATGAGATGCACCTTAGTCACTCGGATACACCATAAGGCCCTAAAGCTGTGTTCTATCTTAAAATTTACCCGTTTTCAATTAGACTTTATCCCTTGCCCACTTGATGTTCCCACAGTTCGAAGATGTGTCCTGTTTCCATTGGTTATTGCAACAGCCCGTTTTATGTTCTTTTAGGAATTGAGATGGTAGCCTTAGTGAGTGAGATGTATCATTAAGCTATAAACCTGTGTCCTTTCAGAGATTTTACTCCCAACCTGTTAGCCTGCACCGCAAGTCCGTTTCTTCTACTTTCTGTCAGACGGTGAAATACATTCTCAATTCGATGTTCCCTCAAACCTTGAAACAATGTCCCTTCTATTATTTCAACCCAATGCCGTATGCCTGTATCTATGGTAGGTTATATATTCTCTCAGTTCGACACAGATATACCCTCAGTATTTACAACTATGCCCTTACTCCTATTTTAGCTCCAGGCGATTAGCTTGTTCTATCTGCTTCCTTCATATGTCAACCTAACTTAATTGAATGTACCTTCAGATGACGAACCTATGCCTGCACTGTTGTTCACCGATAACTCTTTGGCCTCTACTTCTTCATCATGATCTTAACCCTCAGTCTAAACGGTCTGAAATAATGTATTCACCCTCATTTCACTGTCATCTCGCTCTCTGTCTCTCTTCTTCATTTCTCTCTTTTTCATTTCTATCTCTCTCTTCTCTCTCTCTCTCTCCTTCCCTCTCTCTTGTTTCGCTATTTCTGTCTCTCTTCACCTCTCTCCCTCAATCTCACTCTGTCTGTCTGTCTGTCTATCTCTTTCTTTCTCTGTCTCTCTCTTTGTCTCTCACTCTCTATCTACTCCTTTCCGAACTCTTTGTCTTACTCTCTGCTCCTCATTCTTATCTTTCTCTCTACACTGTTTTCCACTCTCAGTCTCTCGCTGTCGCTCTCTATCTCTATCTCTCTCTCTCTCTTTCTCGCTTTCTGTCTTTCTCTCGCTCTCTATCCCTCCCATTTCTCTTCCTCCTCTTCTTATATATTTCTCCTCTTTCTATCTGTATCTCACTGCCTTCTTTCACACAGTCTCTCTATCTGTTTCTCTCTGTCTCTTTCGCTACTCCACATCTTCTGTCTCACTATCTATCGTTCATTATTCTCTCACGTTCTCTCTGTCTGTCTATCTGTCTCCCTTTATTTCTTTTTCCTTCCTTCAAACTTCTGTCTCTGTCCATCTATCCATGTCTTTCGCCTTCTGTCCATCAAACTCTCTCTCTCTCTTGGCTGACTTGATATTGCAGCTGTGGTCTCCTTGTTGTGTTTCTCACGTTTATAAGACTGTATTCTCGGACTATGATGTTTATCCTTTTCCGCCTAAAATGTAGTTCCTCGAATAAATTTGGCTTCCTTTCCTTCATGTCTTTCTCAGTCTGTATGATTGATCGTTTCTCAGTTGATATGGTGCTCCCTCAGACCGTAATTTTGAGTGTAATCTGCTTTGAAATACATGTAGATCAAGAACTATGTAGAATTCTGCTTTAGATCTTTTAATATGAAATGTTAATGGTGTAACTGGCACAATTGAGACATCCTGGCAAGATCTTACAAAATTATGTAATCACCCTGTGCATTTCTGCATACGACCACTTTGAATGTCGTATCAACCTCAGCTGTTTTATCTTAAGAATGCCGAAAAAGCCAAGGTTCCACTTCATGATCAGAAGCAACTTATTTATTGAAAATAATACATAAACATTCACGTAAGATTTTCCATATCATAATTATGCAGTACTGATTGATTGATTGATTGCAGAGTGTTAAACGTCGTTTACAACATTATTTCAGTTTACATAGCGGCGGCCAGTGCACTTATGTATTCTCTCCTGTAATTTCTTTTACCAGTATTACGCACAATATTCTTTCCAAGCCACTAGCTGCTTTCCCACATAACAATTGTCGAAACAATGGTCAACGTTGAGAGTGGAATGAATCCTATCGCATAGAATATTAGCAATTCTCGGAAAATAATTGGCCGAGCCGGGAATGAAATGAGCGACCCCCTGTTCTCAAGTCCTGTATTTTACCGACTGAGCTACCGAGGCTCGGCAATTATGCAGTAACTCCACTCCGTATAATCACAGGGTCAGTTGAGCAACTCAGGGGCATGGCCATTTTTTGATATTGTTTGTTTGTATGGTGTTTCTCGTAGTTTCAGCATATTTCTGTTATATCACGGAGGCCAGTGCATCTACCATTGCCTTCTTGTGATTCTTTATCCAGTGCTCCACACAGTATCATATCCACTGGCTGCTTTCTCACATACTCAACGTCATAAACATCAATCAGCACAGAGAGAGAGAGAGAGAGAGAGAGAGAGAGAGAGAGAGAGAGAAATTCTGACGCAATGACTATAATCAATCCTTGGAAAGTAATTTGCCGAGCTTGGAATTGGAACCAGCAATACCCTGGTCTCAAGTTCCATAGATTACCAACTGAGCTACCGATCTCGGCATTGTTTAATTTAGCGAAGGTTTAATAAACGTGGTGAAGATTCTTTCAGCACGACCTTAGAAAACATTGTTTGAATCCGGAAACAATGCTGGTTTCATTCCGCACTTGCCCCACTACCTCAAAAGACAAATCTGATGATTTGGGCCACGTATAATTTATCGCCCTAAATGAAATTACTAGGGAGAATCTAGTTGTCTCTTGCTTTAGTTCAAATGGATTGACGATGTTCAAAGGAATTTAAGTTTATAGCGGATACATAGAGAGTTGAAAGTGTATTTTGTATTCCTATTTAGAGAATTCAGAAAAGAGTCAAACTTCGAGATAAGTTGTAAATTTCTGAAATATCCGGGAAGGGTTTCAGACAGATTTTACAAAAATCTTTTATTTCGTTTTATAGAAGAGATTAAAAATTTGTTGAATAAAGCTTGTTGAATTTAGAGTTGTGAAGCTATTTAATCATGGCTTGGATGATGATAGATGATGAAAATGATAATGTTGTTGCTGGTGATGATGATGATGATGATGATGTGACAATAAGGGTGATGCTGATGGTGAATTTGGTGGAGAGAGATTTCTATCTTTGGTGTTTCCACGCAGTCTTCAACCTTATTTCAGTTATATCTGGGCGTCATGTGCACCTATCCTTGCTGTGTTGGTATTTCATTTACCAGTACTTTCACATTATTCCAAACCAATGGCTGCTTTCCTACATAACTGTTGTCGGGATAACAAAATTGTGAGCGATGAGAAATTAATGAATCTTGTCGCAATGACTGTCATCAAACCTCGGATAAAAATTGCAAGAGCTGGGGTATCGAACCTGTGAACCCCTAGTTTCGGACCTCGTACGCTATCAACTGATCAACCAAGCTGAGAATTACGCTGATGAAGTTTTCTTTTGCAATTGATCAGATCTTAAAGGGAGCCACGTTAACGAAAATGAAAGTTACGAGCCCGATCTGACGACTTCAACATAATTTGAGTTATATCACAAGCACCTACTTATGCGTTATTGGAGTTTCTTTTACCGGTATTTTGCTTTTAACCTTTCCCAAACCACTGTTTGCTTTCAAACGTAGATCATTTGAAACATTGTTCAACGATGAGAGGAGAATGAATCCTATCGCAATGAACTTAATCCTGAAAAAGAAAATTAGATTAGCCGGGGAATCGAACTATAGAACCTTGGGTTTTAAGTCGGGAACATTACTTTGCCGCTGCTTTTAGTGATGTTGGCAGAGAGAGAGAGAGAGAGAGAGAGTAGTTGATTTTGAAATGTTTATTTTATTTCTGGAGGGTTGTTATGTGCGATAAGAAATTGTAACATTTTGTAAAGAAAAATGATGTACAGTTGTGTTGTGAATTAAAGGGAAAAAACCTATTTTGAAGGAGGCAAGCCGATCTCATGTTTAGGAATCTTTGACACAATTCGATTTTGTGAAGAAGAAGTGAAAAGCAAAGAAGTATGTTGCTGAAGCCTACTTTTGAAGTTGATCGATTTTTAGGGGGGGCATTGATAAGGTAAACGAAAAATATGTTTATGAGTCATGTTTGCAAGACCTTGGAGAGAAAGATCTTGCTATAATGGGAGAAAATACTGGTGTCATATCCCCAAGCCTGTCCCCATATTATGGAAGCACTTGGAATGATAAGTGTATATTTGATTGTTGTTTACTGATATTTTGGAAAGAATCAAAACTTAAAGATAAAAAAAAAATTGGAAAAACTGTGGACAAGCAATTGGAAATACTGTGGACTAGCTGAAAATCGAGTAAAGAAATGGAATGATTTGAAAGTAGAACAAAGATGTTTTCCTGATTTCTTATAACAGTGTGGAAAAGTGAACTAAAGTAATATTGAGCAAAACTGTTTAAGTCTATAGCAGTTGTGAAGCTATTTAATAATTGCTTGGATGATGATGATTAGGTAGTGCTGGATGTTGTAGCGGAGCCAGATTTCTTTGTTAGCGTGTTTTTTAGCGTTGTTTTAACTTGATGTGAGGTAAATGGCGCGGCCAGTGCTCTTGTAACAGCCTTTCCAAACCACTGGCTGTTTTTCAAAATAACTTTAGTCGATAGAATGATGGGTATTAAGCAAAGAATAAATCCTGCAACAATGAATATCATCGAACCTCGGACAGAAATTTGTACAATTTGGGGACCGAACCTGCGACCGTATAGGTTTTAAGCCATGTACTTTACCGACCAAGCAACTGGGCAAAGCAATCTGAGAGAAAGAGAGAGAGAGAGAGAGAGAGAGAGAGAGAAGGAGTGTATTTGATTATGACATGTTTTCTTTAATCCTGAAGGGTTTTTATGTGCGAGAAGAAATTATAACATTTTGTAAAGACAAATGATGTACAGTTGTGGATTGAAAGGAAAATAATATAAGCTTTTGGAAGGGGGATAACTTTCTTTTACCGGTACTTCGCACAATATTGTTCCCATTGGCACTGGCTGCATTCCTCACATAACCTCGTCGAAAGAATTATGAGCGCTGAGATAAGAATAAACCCTGTCGCAATAACTGTCATCAATTCCATAGAGCATATTCTCAGTCTAAGAGATTGTATTCTCAGTCCATAGGTTTTACTTTCACATCGGGAGAAACATTTTCAGTCCGTATTTATTTATTCCTGGAGGGTTATGTGCAAGAAGACATTGTAACTGTTTTAAAGAACAGTGATGGAAAAAGTAAAATGTTTGAACACTGTAGATTTTAATGGCCATGTGTTTAGAAATGTGCAGAAGTTAATTTTAAGGGGCTCGATATTTTCTGGACAGTATTTGATTCAATAAAAAAGTTATAAGCTATTTGGAAGGAGATCAATACTTTCTTTTACCAGTACTTTGCACAAAATTGTTCCCATTGGCACTTGCTGCTTTCTTTCTATGACTTCGTCGGAAGGATTATCAGCGCTGAGATAAGAAGAAACCTTGTCGCAATAACTGTCATCAATTCCATAAAACATATTCACTGTCTTGGAGATTGTATCCTCAGTCCGCAGGTTGTACTTTCACATCGGGAGAAATACATTTAGTCCGTAATACTGGCCCATTAGTCCTTACCATCGTCTTTAGTCTCATTTAACCCAATCTCAGTATGTACCCTCAATTCGTGAGATGAACCCTTAGCCCATGAGCTGAGTCAACAAACGCGTGAGATTCAACCAGTTCCTTATTTCTTTACTTCATCAGGCTGTACTCTTAGTCAATGAGATAAACCTTACCTCTGGAAATTATTCGATATGATTAACCACTTTCTGGTCCTTTGTATTTGTCTTTCTGTAAGATGTATCGTCGGTCTGTCAAATGTAAATGAAGGTCGAGACACTTTTTTTTACTTTGAATTAAACGAAATGCCGTACGTTAGCCCCTTCAGTCTGTTTGATTTACCTTTAGTCCAAGAGATGTACCTTCAGTCCGAGAAATATTTCTTCTTTTTGTTTGATTGAGTCTTACACCTTCAGCTTCGAGCTCTATATCACTTGAAATTGCTTTTAAATAGGTCCTGAAACTGTATTTCCACCTTCCTGTGACTGCACGAGTTCCTAAGCCTGTACCCACAGTCGGCGATTTCATACCCACAGCACCTAAAAGCAACCCTCAGACCGTTACAAGCATATTGAGTCCTTGAGATTGTATCCTCAGTTCGTGGAATGTTTCCCCAGTCTATTTCATGTCCTCTTTGACTTTGAAATCGTACCTATAGTCAGTTGAATGTACCCCCAGGCCCTGAACGACTGGCCTCACTCAAATGGTATCATTTGCACAGGTTGCCTTTACGCTCTTTTCCTGAAATGTACCCTAAATCTGTTAGGTGTAAGTTCAGAGAGTATCCTTAATATAACTTTTCTTCCAGTCGTATAACATTAGTCAGCGCGTTGAGCCCAGAGTTAGCAATAAAATCCCCGAGTCTATGAGATGCACCTTAGTCACTCGGATACACCATAAGGCCCTAAAGCTGTGTTCTATCTTAAAATTTACCCGTTTTCAATTAGACTTTATCCCTTGCCCACTTGATGTTCCCACAGTTCGAAGATGTGTCCTGTTTCCATTGGTTATTGCAACAGCCCGTTTTATGTTCTTTTAGGAATTGAGATGGTAGCCTTAGTGAGTGAGATGTATCATTAAGCTATAAACCTGTGTCCTTTCAGAGATTTTACTCCCAACCTGTTAGCCTGCACCGCAAGTCCGTTTCTTCTACTTTCTGTCAGACGGTGAAATACATTCTCAATTCGATGTTCCCTCAAACCTTGAAACAATGTCCCTTCTATTATTTCAACCCAATGCCGTATGCCTGTATCTATGGTAGGTTATATATTCTCTCAGTTCGACACAGATATACCCTCAGTATTTACAACTATGCCCTTACTCCTATTTTAGCTCCAGGCGATTAGCTTGTTCTATCTGCTTCCTTCATATGTCAACCTAACTTAATTGAATGTACCTTCAGATGACGAACCTATGCCTGCACTGTTGTTCACCGATAACTCTTTGGCCTCTACTTCTTCATCATGATCTTAACCCTCAGTCTAAACGGTCTGAAATAATGTATTCACCCTCATTTCACTGTCATCTCGCTCTCTGTCTCTCTTCTTCATTTCTCTCTTTTTCATTTCTATCTCTCTCTTCTCTCTCTCTCTCTCCTTCCCTCTCTCTTGTTTCGCTATTTCTGTCTCTCTTCACCTCTCTCCCTCAATCTCACTCTGTCTGTCTGTCTGTCTATCTCTTTCTTTCTCTGTCTCTCTCTTTGTCTCTCACTCTCTATCTACTCCTTTCCGAACTCTTTGTCTTACTCTCTGCTCCTCATTCTTATCTTTCTCTCTACACTGTTTTCCACTCTCAGTCTCTCGCTGTCGCTCTCTATCTCTATCTCTCTCTCTCTCTTTCTCGCTTTCTGTCTTTCTCTCGCTCTCTATCCCTCCCATTTCTCTTCCTCCTCTTCTTATATATTTCTCCTCTTTCTATCTGTATCTCACTGCCTTCTTTCACACAGTCTCTCTATCTGTTTCTCTCTGTCTCTTTCGCTACTCCACATCTTCTGTCTCACTATCTATCGTTCATTATTCTCTCACGTTCTCTCTGTCTGTCTATCTGTCTCCCTTTATTTCTTTTTCCTTCCTTCAAACTTCTGTCTCTGTCCATCTATCCATGTCTTTCGCCTTCTGTCCATCAAACTCTCTCTCTCTCTTGGCTGACTTGATATTGCAGCTGTGGTCTCCTTGTTGTGTTTCTCACGTTTATAAGACTGTATTCTCGGACTATGATGTTTATCCTTTTCCGCCTAAAATGTAGTTCCTCGAATAAATTTGGCTTCCTTTCCTTCATGTCTTTCTCAGTCTGTATGATTGATCGTTTCTCAGTTGATATGGTGCTCCCTCAGACCGTAATTTTGAGTGTAATCTGCTTTGAAATACATGTAGATCAAGAACTATGTAGAATTCTGCTTTAGATCTTTTAATATGAAATGTTAATGGTGTAACTGGCACAATTGAGACATCCTGGCAAGATCTTACAAAATTATGTAATCACCCTGTGCATTTCTGCATACGACCACTTTGAATGTCGTATCAACCTCAGCTGTTTTATCTTAAGAATGCCGAAAAAGCCAAGGTTCCACTTCATGATCAGAAGCAACTTATTTATTGAAAATAATACATAAACATTCACGTAAGATTTTCCATATCATAATTATGCAGTACTGATTGATTGATTGATTGCAGAGTGTTAAACGTCGTTTACAACATTATTTCAGTTTACATAGCGGCGGCCAGTGCACTTATGTATTCTCTCCTGTAATTTCTTTTACCAGTATTACGCACAATATTCTTTCCAAGCCACTAGCTGCTTTCCCACATAACAATTGTCGAAACAATGGTCAACGTTGAGAGTGGAATGAATCCTATCGCATAGAATATTAGCAATTCTCGGAAAATAATTGGCCGAGCCGGGAATGAAATGAGCGACCCCCTGTTCTCAAGTCCTGTATTTTACCGACTGAGCTACCGAGGCTCGGCAATTATGCAGTAACTCCACTCCGTATAATCACAGGGTCAGTTGAGCAACTCAGGGGCATGGCCATTTTTTGATATTGTTTGTTTGTATGGTGTTTCTCGTAGTTTCAGCATATTTCTGTTATATCACGGAGGCCAGTGCATCTACCATTGCCTTCTTGTGATTCTTTATCCAGTGCTCCACACAGTATCATATCCACTGGCTGCTTTCTCACATACTCAACGTCATAAACATCAATCAGCACAGAGAGAGAGAGAGAGAGAGAGAGAGAGAGAGAGAGAGAGAAATTCTGACGCAATGACTATAATCAATCCTTGGAAAGTAATTTGCCGAGCTTGGAATTGGAACCAGCAATACCCTGGTCTCAAGTTCCATAGATTACCAACTGAGCTACCGATCTCGGCATTGTTTAATTTAGCGAAGGTTTAATAAACGTGGTGAAGATTCTTTCAGCACGACCTTAGAAAACATTGTTTGAATCCGGAAACAATGCTGGTTTCATTCCGCACTTGCCCCACTACCTCAAAAGACAAATCTGATGATTTGGGCCACGTATAATTTATCGCCCTAAATGAAATTACTAGGGAGAATCTAGTTGTCTCTTGCTTTAGTTCAAATGGATTGACGATGTTCAAAGGAATTTAAGTTTATAGCGGATACATAGAGAGTTGAAAGTGTATTTTGTATTCCTATTTAGAGAATTCAGAAAAGAGTCAAACTTCGAGATAAGTTGTAAATTTCTGAAATATCCGGGAAGGGTTTCAGACAGATTTTACAAAAATCTTTTATTTCGTTTTATAGAAGAGATTAAAAATTTGTTGAATAAAGCTTGTTGAATTTAGAGTTGTGAAGCTATTTAATCATGGCTTGGATGATGATAGATGATGAAAATGATAATGTTGTTGCTGGTGATGATGATGATGATGATGATGTGACAATAAGGGTGATGCTGATGGTGAATTTGGTGGAGAGAGATTTCTATCTTTGGTGTTTCCACGCAGTCTTCAACCTTATTTCAGTTATATCTGGGCGTCATGTGCACCTATCCTTGCTGTGTTGGTATTTCATTTACCAGTACTTTCACATTATTCCAAACCAATGGCTGCTTTCCTACATAACTGTTGTCGGGATAACAAAATTGTGAGCGATGAGAAATTAATGAATCTTGTCGCAATGACTGTCATCAAACCTCGGATAAAAATTGCAAGAGCTGGGGTATCGAACCTGTGAACCCCTAGTTTCGGACCTCGTACGCTATCAACTGATCAACCAAGCTGAGAATTACGCTGATGAAGTTTTCTTTTGCAATTGATCAGATCTTAAAGGGAGCCACGTTAACGAAAATGAAAGTTACGAGCCCGATCTGACGACTTCAACATAATTTGAGTTATATCACAAGCACCTACTTATGCGTTATTGGAGTTTCTTTTACCGGTATTTTGCTTTTAACCTTTCCCAAACCACTGTTTGCTTTCAAACGTAGATCATTTGAAACATTGTTCAACGATGAGAGGAGAATGAATCCTATCGCAATGAACTTAATCCTGAAAAAGAAAATTAGATTAGCCGGGGAATCGAACTATAGAACCTTGGGTTTTAAGTCGGGAACATTACTTTGCCGCTGCTTTTAGTGATGTTGGCAGAGAGAGAGAGAGAGAGAGAGAGAGTAGTTGATTTTGAAATGTTTATTTTATTTCTGGAGGGTTGTTATGTGCGATAAGAAATTGTAACATTTTGTAAAGAAAAATGATGTACAGTTGTGTTGTGAATTAAAGGGAAAAAACCTATTTTGAAGGAGGCAAGCAGATCTCATGTTTAGGAATCTTTGACACAATTTGATTTTGTGAAGAAGAAGTGAAAAGCAAAGAAGTATGTTGCTGAAGCCTACTTTTGAAGTTGATCGATTTTTAGGGGGGGCATTGATAAGGTAAACGAAAAATATGTTTATGAGTCATGTTTGCAAGACCTTGGAGAGAAAGATCTTGCTATAATGGGAGAAAATACTGGTGTCATATCCCCAAGCCTGTCCCCATATTATGGAAGCACTTGGAATGATAAGTGTATATTTGATTGTTGTTTACTGATATTTTGGAAAGAATCAAAACTTAAAGATAAAAAAAAAATTGGAAAAACTGTGGACAAGCAATTGGAAATACTGTGGACTAGCTGGAAATCGAGTAAAGAAATGGAATGATTTGAATGTAGAACAAAGATGTTTTCCTGATTTCTTATAACAGTGTGGAAAAGTGAACTAAAGTAATATTGAGCAAAACTGTTTAAGTCTATAGCAGTTGTGAAGCTATTTAATAATTGCTTGGATGATGATGATTAGGTAGTGCTGGATGTTGTAGCGGAGCCAGATTTCTTTGTTAGCGTGTTTTTTAGCGTTGTTTTAACTTGATGTGAGGTAAATGGCGCGGCCAGTGCTCTTGTAACAGCCGTTCCAAACCACTGGCTGTTTTTCAAAATAACTTTAGTCGATAGAATGATGGGTATTAAGCAAAGAATAAATCCTGCAACAATGAATATCATCGAACCTCGGACAGAAATTGGTACAATTTGGGGACCGAACCTGCGACCGTATAGGTTTTAAGCCATGTACTTTACCGACCAAGCAACTGGGCAAAGCAATCTGAGAGAAAGAGAGAGAGAGAGAGAGAGAGAGAAGGAGTGTATTTGATTATGACATGTTTTCTTTAATCCTGAAGGGTTTTTATGTGCGAGAAGAAATTATAACATTTTGTAAAGACAAATGATGTACAGTTGTGGATTGAAAGGAAAATAATATAAGCTTTTGGAAGGGGGATAACTTTCTTTTACCGGTACTTCGCACAATATTGTTCCCATTGGCACTGGCTGCATTCCTCACATAACCTCGTCGAAAGAATTATGAGCGCTGAGATAAGAATAAACCCTGTCGCAATAACTGTCATCAATTCCATAGAGCATATTCTCAGTCTAAGAGATTGTATTCTCAGTCCATAGGTTTTACTTTCACATCGGGAGAAACATTTTCAGTCCGTATTTATTTATTCCTGGAGGGTTATGTGCAAGAAGACATTGTAACTGTTTTAAAGAACAGTGATGGAAAAAGTAAAATGTTTGAACACTGTAGATTTTAATGGCCATGTGTTTAGAAATGTGCAGAAGTTAATTTTAAGGGGCTCGATATTTTCTGGACAGTATTTGATTCAATAAAAAAGTTATAAGCTATTTGGAAGGAGATCAATACTTTCTTTTACCAGTACTTTGCACAAAATTGTTCCCATTGGCACTTGCTGCTTTCTTTCTATGACTTCGTCGGAAGGATTATCAGCGCTGAGATAAGAAGAAACCTTGTCGCAATAACTGTCATCAATTCCATAAAACATATTCACTGTCTTGGAGATTGTATCCTCAGTCCGCAGGTTGTACTTTCACATCGGGAGAAATACATTTAGTCCGTAATACTGGCCCATTAGTCCTTACCATCGTCTTTAGTCTCATTTAACCCAATCTCAGTATGTACCCTCAATTCGTGAGATGAACCCTTAGCCCATGAGCTGAGTTAACAAACGCGTGAGATTCAACCAGTTCCTTATTTCTTTACTTCATCAGGCTGTACTCTTAGTCAATGAGATAAACCTTACCTCTGGAAATTATTCGATATGATTAACCACTTTCTGGTCCTTTGTATTTGTCTTTCTGTAAGATGTATCGTCGGTCTGTCAAATGTAAATGAAGGTCGAGACACTTGTTTTTACTTCGAATTAAACGAAATGCCGTACGTTAGCCCCTTCAGTCTGTTTCATTTACCTTTAGTCCAAGAGATGTACCTTCAGTCCGAGAAATATTTCTTCTTTTTGTTTGATTGAGTCTTACACCTTCAGCTTCGAGCTCTATATCACTTGAAATTGCTTTTAAATAGGTCCTGAAACTGTATTTCCACCTTCCTGTGACTGCACGAGTTCCTAAGCCTGTACCCACAGTCGGCGATTTCATACCCACAGCACCTAAAAGCAACCCTCAGACCGTTACAAGCATATTGAGTCCTTGAGATTGTATCCTCAGTTCGTGGAATGTTTCCCCAGTCTATTTCATGTCCTCTTTGACTTTGAAATCGTACCTATAGTCAGTTGAATGTACCCCCAGGCCCTGAACGACTGGCCTCACTCAAATGGTATCATTTGCACAGTTCGCCTTTACGCTCTTTTCCTGAAATGTACCCTAAATCTGTTAGGTGTAAGTTCAGAGAGTATCCTTAATATAACTTTTCTTCCAGTCGTATAACATTAGTCAGCGCGTTGAGCCCAAAGTTAGCAATAAAACCCCCCAGTCTATGAGATGCACCTTAGTCACTCGGATACACCATAAGGCCCTAAAGCTGTGTTCTATCTTAAAATTTACCCGTTTTCAATTAGACTTTATCCCTTGCCCACTTGATGTACCCACAGTTCGAAGATGTGTCCTGTTTCCATTGGTTATTTCAACAGCCCGTTTTATGTTCTTTTAGGAATTGAGATGGTAGCCTTAGTGAGTGAGATGTATCATTAAGCTATAAACCTGTGTCCTTTCAGAGATTTTACTCCCAACCTGTTAGCCTGCACCGCCAGTCGGTTCCTTCTACTTTCTGTCAGACGGTGAAATACATTCTCAGTTCGATGTTCCCTCAAACCTTGAAACAATGTCCCTTCTATTATTTCAACCCAATGCCGTATGCCTGTATCTATGGTAGGTTATATATTCTCTCAGTTCGACACAGATATACCCTCAGTATTTACAACTATGCCCTTACTCCTATTTTAGCTCCAGGCGATTAGCTTGTTCTATCTGCTTCCTTCATATGTCAACCTAACTTAATTGAATGTACCTTCAGATGACGAACCTATGCCTGCACTGTTGTTCACCGATAACTCTTTGGCCTCTACTTCTTCATCATGATCTTAACCCTCAGTCTAAACGGTCTGAAATAATGTATTCACCCTCATTTCACTGTCATCTCGCTCTCTGTCTCTCTTCTTCATTTCTCTCTTTTTCATTTCTCTCTTTCTCTTCTCTCTCTCTCTCTCCTTCCCTCTCTCTTGTTTCGCTATTTCTGTCTCTCTTCACCTCTCTCCCTCAATCTCACTCTGTCTGTCTGTCTGTCTATCTCTTTCTTTCTCTGTCTCTCTCTGTCTCTCACTCTCTATCTACTCCTTTCCGAACTCTTTGTCTTACTCTCTGCTCCTCATTCTTATCTTTCTCTCTACACTGTTTTCCACTCTCAGTCTCTCGCTGTCGCTCTCTATCTCTATCTCTCTCTCTCTTTCTCGCTTTCTGTCTTTTTCTCGCTCTCTATCCCTCCCATTTCTCTTCCTTCTCTTCTTATATATTTCTCCTCTTTCTATCTGTATCTCACTGCCTTCTTTCACA
The DNA here is from genome assembly GCA_946811185.2 of Hippopus hippopus. Lineage (NCBI taxonomy): Eukaryota > Metazoa > Mollusca > Bivalvia > Cardiida > Cardiidae > Hippopus > Hippopus hippopus. Next base: position 36,647,587 of record OX328100.1, read on the forward strand.
CAGTCTCTCTATCTGTTTCTCTCTGTCTCTTTCGCTACTCCACATCTGTCTCACTATCTATCGTTCATTATTCTCTCACGTTCTCTCTGTCTGTCTATCTGTCTCCCTTTATTTCTTTTTCCTTCCTTCAAACTTCTATCTCTGTCCATCTATCCATGTCTTTCGCCTTCTGTCCATCAAACTCTCTCTCTCTCTTGGCTGACTTGATATTGCAGATGTGGTCTCCTTGTTGTGTTTCTCACGTTTATAAGACTGTATTCTCGGACTATGATGTTTATCCTTTTCCGCCTAAAATGTAGTTCCTCGAATAAATTTGGCTTCCTTTCCTTCATGTCTTTCTCAGTCTGTATGATTGATCGTTTCTCAGTTGATATGGTGCTCCCTCAGACCGTAATTTTGAGTGTAATCTGCTTTGAAATACATGTAGATCAAGAACTATGTAGAATTCTGCTTTAGATCTTTTAATATGAAATGTTAATGATGTAACTGGCACAATTAAGACATCCTGGCAAGATCTTACAAAATTATGTAATCACCCTGTGCATTTCTGCATACGACCACTTTGAATGTCGTATCAACCTCAGCTGTTTTATCTTAAGAATGCCGAAAAAGCCAAGGTTCCACTTCATGATCAGAAGCAACTTATTTATTGAAAATAATACATAAACATTCACGTAAGATTTTCCATATCATAATTATGCAGTACTGATTGATTGATTGATTGCAGAGTGTTAAACGTCGTTTACAACATTATTTCAGTTTACATAGCGGCGGCCAGTGCACTTATGTATTCTCTCCTGTAATTTCTTTTACCAGTATTACGCACAATATTCTTTCCAAGCCACTAGCTGCTTTCCCACATAACAATTGTCGAAACAATGGTCAACGTTGAGAGTGGAATGAATCCTATCGCATAGAATATTAGCAATCCTCGGAAAATAATTGGCCGAGCCAGGAATGAAATGAGCGACCCCCTGTTCTCAAGTCCTGTATTTTACCGACTGAGCTACCGAGGCTCGGCAATTATGCAGTAACTCCACTCCGTATAATCACAGGGTCAGTTGAGCAACTCAGGGGCATGGCCATTTTTTGATATTGTTTGTTTGTATGGTGTTTCTCGTAGTTTCAGCATATTTCTGTTATATCACGGAGGCCAGTGCATCTACCATTGCCTTCTTGTGATTCTTTATCCAGTGCTCCACACAGTATCATATCCACTGGCTGCTTTCTCACATACTCAACGTCATAAACATCAATCAGCACAGAGAGAGAGAGAGAGAGAGAGAGAGAGAGAGAGAGAGAGAAAGAGAAAGAAATTCTGACGCAATGACTATAATCAGTCCTTGGAAAGTAATTTGCCGAGCTTGGAATTGGAACCAGCAATACCCTGGTCTCAAGTTCCATAGATTACCAACTGAGCTACCGATCTCGGCATTGTTTAATTTAGCGAAGGTTTAATAAACGTGGTGAAGATTCTTTCAGCACGACCTTAGAAAACATTGTTTGAATCCGGAAACAATGCTGGTTTCATTCCGCACTTGCCCCACTACCTCAAAAGACAAATCTGATGATTTGGGCCACGTATAATTTATCGCCCTAAATGAAATTACTAGGGAGAATCTAGTTGTCTCTTGCTTTAGTTCAAATGGATTGACGATGTTCAAAGGAATTTAAGTTTATAGCGGATACATAGGGAGTTGAAAGTGTATTTTGTATTCCTATTTAGAGAATTCAGAAAAGAGTCAAACTTCGAGATAAGTTGTAAATTTCTGAAATATCCGGGAAGGGTTTCAGACAGATTTTACAAAAATCTTTTATTTCGTTTTATAGAAGAGATTAAAAATTTGTTGAATAAAGCTTGTTGAATTTAGAGTTGTGAAGCTATTTAATCATGGCTTGGATGATGATAGATGATGAAAATGATAATGTTGTTGCTGGTGATGATGATGATGATGATGATGTGACAATAAGGGTGATGCTGATGGTGAATTTGGTGGAGAGAGATTTCTATCTTTGGTGTTTCCACGCAGTCTTCAACCTTATTTCAGTTATATCTGGGCGTCATGTGCACCTATCCTTGCTGTGTTGGTATTTCATTTACCAGTACTTTCACATTATTCCAAACCAATGGCTGCTTTCCTACATAACTGTTGTCGGGATAACAAAATTGTGAGCGATGAGAAATTAATGAATCTTGTCGCAATGACTGTCATTAAACCTCGGATAAAAATTGCAAGAGCTGGGGTATCGAACCTGTGAACCCCTAGTTTCGGACCTCGTACGTCATCAACTGATCAACCAAGCTGAGAATTACGCTGATGAAGTTTTCTTTTGCAATTGATCAGATCTTAAAGGGAGCCACGTTAACGAAAATGAAAGTTATGAGCCCGATCTGACGACTCTAACATAATTTGAGTTATATCACAAGCACCTACTTATGCGTTATTGGAGTTACTTTTACCGGTATTTTGCTTTTAACCTTTCCCAAACCACTGTTTGCTTTCAAACGTAGATCATTTGAAACATTGTTCAACGATGAGAGAAGAATGAATCCTATCGCAATGAACTTAATCCTGAAAAAGGATTAGATTAGATTAGCCGGGGAATCGAACTATAGAACCTTGGGTTTTAAGTCTGGAACATTACTTTGCCGCTGCTTTTAGTGATGTTGGCAGAGAGAGAGAGAGAGAGAGTAGTTGATTTTGAAATGTTTATTTTATTTCTGGAGGGTTGTTATGTGCGATAAGAAATTGTAACATTTTGTAAAGAAAAATGATGTACAGTTGTGTTGTGAATTAAAGGGAAAAAACCTATTTTGAAGGAGGCAAGCCGATCTCATGTTTAGGAATCTTTGACACAATTTGATTTTGTGAAGAAGTGGTGAAAAGCAAAGAAGTATGTTGCTGAAGCCTACTTTTGAAGTTGATCGATTTTTAGGGGGGGCATTGATAAGGTAAACGAAAAATATGTTTATGAGTCATGTTTGCAAGACCTTGGAGAGAAAGATCTTGCTATAATGGGAGAAAATACTGGTGTCATATCCCGAAGCCTGTCCCCATATTATGGAAGCACTTGGAATGATAAGTGTATATTTGATTGTTGTTTACTGATATTTTGGAAAGAATCAAAACTTAAAGATAAAAAAAAAATTGGAAAAACTGTGGACAAGCAATTGGAAATACTGTGGACTAGCTGGAAATCGAGTAAAGAAATGGAATGATTTGAATGTAGAACAAAGATGTTTTCCTGATTTCTTATAACAGTGTGGAAAAGTGAACTAAAGTAATATTGAGCAAAACTGTTTAAGTCTATAGCAGTTGTGAAGCTATTTAATAATTGCTTGGATGATGATGATTAGGTAGTGCTGGATGTTGTAGCGGAGCCAGATTTCTTTGTTAGCGTGTTTTTTAGCGTTGTTTTAACTTGATGTGAGGTAAATGGCGCGGCCAGTGCTCTTGTAACAGCCGTTCCAAACCACTGGCTGTTTTTCAAAATAACTTTAGTCGATAGAATGATGGGTATTAAGCAAAGAATAAATCCTGCAACAATGAATATCATCGAACCTCGGACAGAAATTGGTACAATTTGGGGACCGAACCTGCGACCGTATAGGTTTTAAGCCATGTACTTTACCGACCAAGCAACTGGGCAAAGCAATCTGAGAGAGAAAGAGAGAGAGAGAGAGAGAGAGAGAGAGAGAGAAGGAGTGTATTTGATTATGACATGTTTTCTTTAATCCTGAAGGGTTTTTATGTGCGAGAAGAAATTATAACATTTTGTAAAGACAAATGATGTACAGTTGTGGATTGAAAGGAAAACAATATAAGCTTTTGGAAGGGGGATAACTTTCTTTTACCGGTACTTCGCACAATATTGTTCCCATTGGCACTGGCTGCATTCCTCACATAACCTCGTCGAAAGAATTATGAGCGCTGAGATAAGAATAAACCCTGTCGCAATAACTGTCATCAATTCCATAGAGCATATTCTCAGTCTAAGAGATTGTATTCTCAGTCCATAGGTTTTACTTTCACATCGAGAGAAACATTTTCAGTCCGTATTTATTTATTCCTGGAGGGTTATGTGCAAGAAGACATTGTAACTGTTTTAAAGAACAGTGATGGAAAAAGTAAAATGTTTGAACACTGTAGATTTTAATGGCCATGTGTTTAGAAATGTGCAGAAGTTAATTTTAAGGGGCTCGATATTTTCTGGACAGTATTTGATTCAATAAAAAAGTTATAAGCTATTTGGAAGGAGATCAATACTTTCTTTTACCAGTACTTTGCACAAAATTGTTCCCATTGGCACTTGCTGCTTTCTTTCTATGACTTCGTCGGAAGGATTATCAGCGCTGAGATAAGAAGAAACCTTGTCGCAATAACTGTCATCAATTCCATAAAACATATTCACAGTCTTGGAGATTGTATCCTCAGTCCGCAGGTTGTACTTTCACATCGGGAGAAATACATTTAGTCCGTAATACTGGCCCATTAGTCCTTACCATCGTCTTTAGTCTCATTTAACCCAATCTCAGTATGTACCCTCAATTTGTGAGATGAACCCTTAGCCCATGAGCTGAGTCAACAAACGCGTGAGATTCAACCAGTTCCTTATTTCTTTACTTCATCAGGCTGTACTCTTAGTCAATGAGATAAACCTTACCTCTGGAAATTATTCGATATGATTAACCACTTTCTGGTCCTTTGTATTTGTCTTTCTGTAAGATGTATCGTCGGTCTGTCAAATGTAAATGAAGGTCGAGACACTTGTTTTTACTTTGAATTAAACGAAATGCCGTACGTTAGCCCCTTCAGTCTGTTTCATTTACCTTTAGTCCAAGAGATGTACCTTCAGTCCGAGAAATATTTCTTCTTTTTGTTTGATTGAGTCTTACACCTTCAGCTTCGAGCTCTATATCACTTGAAATTGCTTTTAAATAGGTCCTGAAACTGTATTTCCACCTTCCTGTGACTGCACGAGTTCCTAAGCCTGTACCCACAGTCGGCGATTTCATACCCACAGCACCTAAAAGCAACCCTCAGACCGTTACAAGCATACTGAGTCCTTGAGATTGTATCCTCAGTTCGTGGAATGTTTCCCCAGTCTATTTCATGTCCTCTTTGACTTTGAAATCGTACCTATAGTCAGTTGAATGTACCCCCAGGCCCTGAACGACTGGCCTCACTCAAATGGTATCATTTGCACAGTTTGCCTTTACGCTCTTTTCCTGAAATGTACCCTAAATCTGTTAGGTGTAAGTTCAGAGAGTATCCTTAATATAACTTTTCTTCCAGTCGTATAACATTAGTCAGCGCGTTGAGCCCAAAGTTAGCAATAAAACCCCCCAGTCTATGAGATGCACCTTAGTCACTCGGATACACCATAAGGCCCTAAAGCTGTGTTCTATCTTAAAATTTACCCGTTTTCAATTAGACTTTATCCCTTGCCCACTTGATGTACCCACAGTTCGAAGATGTGTCCTGTTTCCATTGGTTATTGCAACAGCCCGTTTTAAGTTCTTTTAGGAATTGAGATGGTAGCCTTAGTGAGTGAGATGTATCATTAAGCTATAAACCTGTGTCCTTTCAGAGATTTTACTCCCAACCTGTTAGCCTGCACCGCCAGTCGGTTCCTTCTACTTTCTGTCAGACGGTGAAATACATTCTCAGTTCGATGTTCCCTCAAACCTTGAAACAATGTCCCTTCTATTATTTCAACCCAATGCCGTATGCCTGTATCTATGGTAGGTTATATATTCTCTCAGTTCGACACAGATATACCCTCAGTATTTACAACTATGCCCTTACTCCTATTTTAGCTCCAGGCGATTAGCTTGTTCTATCTGCTTCCTTCATATGTCAACCTAACTTAATTGAATGTACCTTCAGATGACGAACCTATGCCTGCACTGTTGTTCACCGATAACTCTTTGGCCTCTACTTCTTCATCATGATCTTAACCCTCAGTCTAAACGGTCTGAAATAATGTATTCATCCTCATTTCACTGTCATCTCGCTCTCTCTCTCTCTCTCCTTCATTTCTCTCTTTTTCATTTCTCTCTCTCTCTTCTCTCTCTCTCTCTCTCTCCTTCCCTCTCTCTTGTTTCGCTATTTCTGTCTCTCTTCACCTCTCTCCCTCAATCTCACTCTGTCTGTCTATCTGTCTATCTCTTTCTTTCTCTGTCTCTCTCTTTGTCTCTCACTCTCTATCTACTCCTTTCCGAAATCTTTGTCTTACTCTCTGCTCCTCATTCTTATCTTTCTCTCTACACTGTTTTCCACTCTCAGTCTCTCGCTGTCGCTCTCTATCTCTATCTCTCTCTCTCTCTTTCTTGCTTTCTGTCTTTCTCTCGCTCTATATCTCCCATTTCTCTTCCTCCTCTTCTTATATATTTCTCCTCTTTCTATCTGTATCTCACTGCCTTTTTTCACACAGTCTATCTGTTTCTCTCTGTCTCTTTCGCTACTCCACATCTTCTGTCTCACTATCTATCGTTCATTATTCTCTCACGTTCTCTCTGTCTGTCTATCTGTCTCCCTTTGTTTCTTTTTCCTTCCTTCAAACTTCTATCTCTGTCCATCTATCCATGTCTTTCGCCTTCTGTCCATCAAACTCTCTCTCTCTCTTGGCTGACTTGATATTGCAGCTGTGGTTTCCTTGTTGTGTTTCTCACGTTTATAAGACTGTATTCTCGGACTATGATGTTTATCCTTTTCCGCCTAAAATGTACTTCCTCGAATAAATTTGGCTTCCTTTCCTTCATGTCTTTCTCAGTCTGTATGATTGATCGTTTCTCAGTTGATATGGTGCTCCGTCAGACCGTAATTTTGAGTGTAATCTGCTTTGAAATACATGTAGATCAAGAACTATGTAGAATTCTGCTTTAGATCTTTTAATATGAAATGTTAATGGTGTAACTGGCACAATTGAGACATCCTGGCAAGATCTTACAAAATTATGTAATCACCCTGTGCATTTCTGCATACGACCACTTTGAATGTCGTATCAACCTCAGCTGTTTTATCTTAAGAATGCCGAAAAAGCCAAGGTTCCACTTCATGATCAGAAGCAACTTATTTATTGAAAATAATACATAAACATTCACGTAAGATTTTCCATATCATAATTATGCAGTACTGATTGATTGATTGATTGCAGAGTGTTAAACGTCGTTTACAACATTATTTCAGTTTACATAGCGGCGGCCAGTGCACTTATGTATTCTCTCCTGTAATTTCTTTTACCAGTATTACGCACAATATTCTTTCCAAGCCACTAGCTGCTTTCCCACATAACAATTGTCGAAACAATGGTCAACGTTGAGAGTGGAATGAATCCTATCGCATAGAATATTAGCAATCCTCGGAAAATAATTGGCCGAGCCGGGAATGAAATGAGCGACCCCCTGTTCTCAAGTCCTGTATTTTACCGACTGAGCTACCGAGGCTCGGCAATTATGCAGTAACTCCACTCCGTATAATCACAGGGTCAGTTGAGCAACTCAGGGGCATGGCCATTTTTTGATATTGTTTGTTTGTATGGTGTTTCTCGTAGTTTCAGCATATTTCTGTTATATCACGGAGGCCAGTGCATCTACCATTGCCTTCTTGTGATTCTTTATCCAGTGCTCCACACAGTATCATATCCACTGGCTGCTTTCTCACATACTCAACGTCATAAACATCAATCAGCAGAGAGAGAGAGAGAGAGAGAGAGAGAGAGAGAAAGAAATTCTGACGCAATGACTATAATCAATCCTTGGAAAGTAATTTGCCGAGCTTGGAATTGGAACCAGCAATACCCTGGTCTCAAGTTCCATAGATTACCAACTGAGCTACCGATCTCGGCATTGTTTAATTTAGCGAAGGTTTAATAAACGTGGTGAAGATTCTTTCAGCACGACCTTAGAAAACATTGTTTGAATCCGGAAACAATGCTGGTTTCATTCCGCACTTGCCCCACTACCTCAAAAGACAAATCTGATGATTTGGGCCACGTATAATTTATCGCCCTAAATGAAATTACTAATGAGAATCTAGTTGTCTCTTGCTTTAGTTCAAATGGATTGACGATGTTCAAAGGAATTTAAGTTTATAGCGGATACATAGAGAGTTGAAAGTGTATTTTGTATTCCTATTTAGAGAATTCAGAAAAAAGTCAAACTTCGAGATAAGTTGTAAATTTCTGAAATATCCGGGAAGGGTTTCAGACAGATTTTACAAAAATCTTTTATTTTGTTTTATAGAGGAGATTAAAAATTTGTTGAATAAAGCTTGTTGAATTTAGAATTGTGAAGCTATTTAATCATGGCTTGGATGATGATAGATGATGAAAATGATAATGTTGTTGCTGGTGATGATGATGATGATGTGACAATAAGGGTGATGCTGATGGTGAATTTGGTGGAGAGAGATTTCTATCTTTGGTGTTTCCACGCAGTCTTCAACCTTATTTCAGTTATATCTGGGCGTCATGTGCACCTATCCTTGCTGTGTTGGTATTTCATTTACCAGTACTTTCACATTATTCCAAACCAATGGCTGCTTTCCTACATAACTGTTGTCGGGATAACAAAATTGTGAGCGATGAGAAATTAATGAATCTTGTCGCAATGACTGTCATCAAACCTCGGATAAAAATTGCAAGAGCTGGGGTATCGAACCTGTGAACCCCTAGTTTCGGACCTCGTACGTCATCAACTGATCAACCAAGCTGAGAATTACGCTGATGAAGTTTTCTTTTGCAATTGATCAGATCTTAAAGGGAGCCACGTTAACGAAAATGAAAGTTATGAGCCCGATCTGACGACTCTAACATAATTTGAGTTATATCACAAGCACCTTCTTATGCGTTATTGGAGTTTCTTTTACCGGTATTTTGCTTTTAACCTTTCCCAAACCACTGTTTGCTTTCAAACGTAGATCATTTGAAACATTGTTCAACGATGAGAGAAGAATGAATCCTATCGCAATGAACTTAATCCTGAAAAAGGATTAGATTAGATTAGATTAGCCGGGGAATCGAACTATAGAACCTTGGGTTTTAAGTCTGGAACATTACTTTGCCGCTGCTTTTAGTGATGTTGGCAGAGAGAGAGAGAGAGAGAGAGAGAGTAGTTGATTTTGAAATGTTTATTTTATTTCTGGAGGGTTGTTATGTGCGATAAGAAATTGTAACATTTTGTAAAGAAAAATGATGTACAGGTGTGTTGTGAATTAAAGGGAAAAAACCTATTTTGAAGGAGGCAATCCGATCTCATGTTTAGGAATCTTTGACACAATTTGATTTTGTGAAGCAGTGGTGAAAAGCAAAGAAGTATGTTGCTGAAGCCTACTTTTGAAGTTGATCGATTTTTAGGGGGGGCATTGATAAGGTAAACGAAAAATACGTTTATGAGTCATGTTTGCAGACCTTGGAGAGAAAGATCTTGCTATAATGGGAGAAAATACTGGTGTCATATCCCCAAGCCTGTCCCCGTATTATGGAAGCACTTGGAATGATAAGTGTATATTTGATTGTTGTTTACTGATATTTTGGAAAGAATCAAAACTTAAAGATAAAAAAAAAATTGGAAAAACTGTGGACAAGCAATTGGAAATACTGTGGACTAGCTGGAAATCGAGTAAAGAAATGGAATGATTTGAATGTAGAACAAAGATGTTTTCCTGATTTCTTATAACAGTGTGGAAAAGTGAACTAAAGTAATATTGAGCAAAACTGTTTAAGTCTATAGCAGTTGTGAAGCTATTTAATAATTGCTTGGATGATGATGATTAGGTAGTGCTGGATGTTGTAGCGGAGCCAGATTTCTTTGTTAGCGTGTTTTTTAGCGTTGTTTTAACTTGATGTGAGTTAAATGGCGCGGCCAGTGCTCTTGTAACAGCCTTTCCAAACCACTGGCTGCTTTTCAAAATAACTTTAGTCGATAGAATGATGGGTATTAAGCAAAGAATAAATCCTGCAACAATGAATATCATCGAACCTCGGACAGAAATTGGTACAATTTGGGGACCGAACCTGCGACCGTATAGGTTTTAAGCCATGTACTTTACCGACCAAGCAACTGGGCAAAGCAATCTGAGAGAGAAAGAGAGAGAGAGAGAAGGAGTGTATTTGATTATGACATGTTTTCTTTAATCCTGAAGGGTTTTTATGTGCGAGAAGAAATTATAACATTTTGTAAAGACAAATGATGTACAGTTGTGGATTGAAAGGAAAATAATATAAGCTTTTGGAAGGGGGATAACTTTCTTTTACCGGTACTTCGCACAATATTGTTCCCATTGGCACTGGCTGCATTCCTCACATAACCTCGTCGAAAGAATTATGAGCGCTGAGATAAGAATAAACCCTGTCGCAATAACTGTCATCAATTCCATAGAGCATATTCTCAGTCTAAGAGATTGTATTCTCAGTCCATAGGTTTTACTTTCACATCGGGAGAAACATTTTCAGTCCGTATTTATTTATTCCTGGAGGGTTATGTGCAAGAAGACATTGTAACTGTTTTAAAGAACAGTGATGGAAAAAGTAAAATGTTTGAACACTGTAGATTTTAATGGCCATGTGTTTAGAAATGTGCAGAAGTTAATTTTAAGGGGCTCGATATTTTCTGGACAGTATTTGATTCAATAAAAAAGTTATAAGCTATTTGGAAGGAGATCAATACTTTCTTTTACCAGTACTTTGCACAAAATTGTTCCCATTGGCACTTGCTGCTTTCTTTCTATGACTTCGTCGGAAGGATTATCAGCGCTGAGATAAGAAGAAACCTTGTCGCAATAACTGTCATCAATTCCATAAAACATATTCACAGTCTTGGAGATTGTATCCTCAGTCCGCAGGTTGTACTTTCACATCGGGAGAAATACATATAGTCCGTAATACTGGCCCATTAGTCCTTACCATCGTCTTTAGTCTCATTTAACCCAATCTCAGTATGTACCCTCAATTCGTGAGATGAACCCTTAGCCCATGAGCTGAGTCAACAAACGCGTGAGATTCAACCAGTTCCTTATTTCTTTACTTCATCAGGCTGTACTCTTAGTCAATGAGATAAACCTTACCTCTGGAAATTATCCGATATGATTAACCACTTTCTGGTCCTTTGTATTTGTCTTTCTGTAAGATGTATCGTCGGTCTGTCAAATGTAAATGAAGGTCGAGACACTTGTTTTTACTTTGAATTAAACGAAATGCCGTACGTTAGCCCCTTCAGTCTGTTTGATTTACCTTTAGTCCAAGAGATGTACCTTCAGTCCGAGAAATATTTCTTCTTTTTGTTTGATTGAGTCTTACACCTTCAGCTTCGAGCTCTATATCACTTGAAATTGCTTTTAAATAGGTCCTGAAACTGTATTTCCACCTTCCTGTGACTGCACGAGTTCCTAAGCCTGTACCCACAGTCGGCGATTTCATACCCACAGCACCTAAAAGCAACCCTCAGACCGTTACAAGCATATTGAGTCCTTGAGATTGTATCCTCAGTTCGTGGAATGTTTCCCCAGTCTATTTCATGTCCTCTTTGACTTTGAAATCGTACCTATAGTCAGTTGAATGTACCCCCAGGCCCTGAACGACTGGCCTCACTCAAATGGTATCATTTGCACAGTTTGCCTTTACGCTCTTTTCCTGAAATGTACCCTAAATCTGTTAGGTGTAAGTTCAGAGAGTATCCTTAATATAACTTTTCTTCCAGTCGTATAACATTAGTCAGCGCGTTGAGCCCAAAGTTAGCAATAAAACCCCCCCAGTCTATGAGATGCACCTTAGTCACTCGGATACACCATAAGGCCCTAAAGCTGTGTTCTATCTTAAAATTTACCCGTTTTCAATTAGACTTTATCCCTTGCCCACTTGATGTTCCCACAGTTCGAAGATGTGTCCTGTTTCCATTGGTTATTGCAACAGCCCGTTTTATGTTCTTTTAGGAATTGAGATGGTAGCCTTAGTGAGTGAGATGTATCATTAAGCTATAAACCTGTGTCCTTTCAGAGATTTTACTCCCAACCTGTTAGCCTGCACCGCCAGTCGGTTCCTTCTACTTTCTGTCAGACGGTGAAATACATTCTCAGTTCGATGTTCCCTCAAACCTTGAAACAATGTCCCTTCTATTATTTCAACCCAATGCCGTATGCCTGTATCTATGGTAGGTTATATATTCTCTCAGTTCGACACAGATATACCCTCAGTATTTACAACTATGCCCTTACTCCTGTTTTAGCTCCAGGCGATTAGCTTGTTCTATCTGCTTCCTTCATATGTGAACCTAACTTAATTGAATGTACCTTCAGATGACGAACCTATGCCTGCACTGTTGTTCACCGATAACTCTTTGGCCTCTACTTCTTCATCATGATCTTAACCCTCAGTCTAAACGGCCTGAAATAATGTATTCACCCTCATTTCACTGTCATCTCGCTCTCTCTCTTCTTCATTTCTCTCTTTTTCATTTCTCTCTTCTCTCTCTCTCTCTCTCTCTCCTTCCCTCTCTCTTGTTTCGCTATTTCTGTCTCTCTTCACCTCTCTCCCTCAATCTCACTCTGTCTGTCTGTCTGTCTGTCTGTCTGTCTATCTCTTTCTTTCTCTGTCTCTCTCTTTGTCTCACACTCTCTATCTACTCCTTTCCGAACTCTTTGTCTTACTCTCTGCTCCTCATTCTTATCTTTCTCTCTACACTGTTTTCCACACTGTCTCTCGCTGTCGCTCTCTATTCTATCTCTCTCTCTCTCTTTCTCGCTTTCTGTCTTTCTCTCGCTCTCTATCCCTCCCATTTCTCTTCCTTCTCTTCTTATATATTTCTCCTCTTTCTATCTGTATCTCACTGCCTTCTTTCACACAGTCTATCTGTTTCTCTCTGTCTCTTTCGCTACTCCACATCTTCTGTCTCACTATCTATCGTTCATTATTCTCTCACGTTCTCTCTGTCTGTCTATCTGTCTCCCTTTATTTCTTTTTCCTTCCTTCAAACTTCTGTCTCTGTCCATCTATCCATGTCTTTCGCCTTCTGTCCATCAAACTCTCTCTCTCTCTCTTGGCTGACTTGATATTGCAGCTGTGGTCTCCTTGTTGTGTTTCTCACGTTTATAAGACTGTATTCTCGGACTATTATGTTTATCCTTTTCCGCCTAAAATGTAGTTCCTCGAATAAATTTGGCTTCCTTTCCTTCATGTCTTTCTCAGTCTGTATGATTGATCGTTTCTCAGTTGATATGGTGCTCCCTCAGACCGTAATTTTGAGTGTAATCTGCTTTGAAATACATGTAGATCAAGAACTATGTAGAATTCTGCTTTAGATCTTTTAATATGAAATGTTGATAGTGTAACTGGCACAATTGAGACATCCTGGCAAGATCTTACAAAATTATGTAATCACCCTGTGCATTTCTGCATACGACCACTTTGAATGTCGTATCAACCTCAGCTGTTTTATCTTAAGAATGCCGAAAAAGCCAAGGTTCCACTTCATGATCAGAAGCAACTTATTTATTGAAAATAATACATAAACATTCACGTAAGATTTTCCATATCATAATTATGCAGTACTGATTGATTGATTGATTGCAGAGTGTTAAACGTCGTTTACAACATTATTTCAGTTTACATAGCGGCGGCCAGTGCACTTATGTATTCTCTCCTGTAATTTCTTTTACCAGTATTACGCACAATATTCTTTCCAAGCCACTAGCTGCTTTCCCACATAACAATTGTCGAAACAATGGTCAACGTTGAGAGTGGAATGAATCCTATCGCATAGAATATTAGCAATCCTCGGAAAATAATTGGCCGAGCCGGGAATGAAATGAGCGACCCCCTGTTCTCAAGTCCTGTATTTTACCGACTGAGCTACCGAGGCTCGGCAATTATGCAGTAACTCCACTCCGTATAATCACAGGGTCAGTTGAGCAACTCAGGGGCATAGCCATTTTTTGATATTGTTTGTTTGTATGGTGTTTCTCGTAGTTTCAGCATATTTCTGTTATATCACGGAGGCCAGTGCATCTACCATTGCCTTCTTGTGATTCTTTATCCAGTGCTCCACACAGTATAATATCCACTGGCTGCTTTCTCACATACTCAACGTCATAAACATCAATCAGCAGAGAGAGAGAGAGAGAGAGAGAGAGAGAAAGAAATTCTGACGCAATGACTATAATCAATCCTTGGAAAGTAATTTGCCGAGCTTGGAATTGGAACCAGCAATACCCTGGTCTCAAGTTCCATAGATTACCAACTGAGCTACCGATCTCGGCATTGTTTAATTTAGCGAAGGTTTAATAAACGTGGTGAAGATTCTTTCAGCACGACCTTAGAAAACATTGTTTGAATCCGGAAACAATGCTGGTTTCATTCCGCACTTGCCCCACTACCTCAAAAGACAAATCTGATGATTTGGGCCACGTATAATTTATCGCCCTAAATGAAATTACTAATGAGAATCTAGTTGTCTCTTGCTTTAGTTCAAATGGATTGACGATGTTCAAAGGAATTTAAGTTTATAGCGGATACATAGAGAGTTGAAAGTGTATTTTGTATTCCTATTTAGAGAATTCAGAAAAGAGTCAAACTTCGAGATAAGTTGTAAATTTCTGAAATATCCGGGAAGGGTTTCAGACAGATTTTACAAAAATCTTTTATTTCGTTTTATAGAAGAGATTAAAAATTTGTTGAATAAAGCTTGTTGAATTTAGAATTGTGAAGCTATTTAATCATGGCTTGGATGATGATAGATGATGAAAATGATAATGTTGTTGCTGGTGATGATGATGATGATGTGACAATAAGGGTGATGCTGATGGTGAATTTGGTGGAGAGAGATTTCTATCTTTGGTGTTTCCACGCAGTCTTCAACCTTATTTCAGTTATATCTGGGCGTCATGTGCACCTATCCTTGCTGTGTTGGTATTTCATTTACCAGTACTTTCACATTATTCCAAACCAATGGCTGCTTTCCTACATAACTGTTGTCGGGATAACAAAATTGTGAGCGATGAGAAATTAATGAATCTTGTCGCAATGACTGTCATCAAACCTCGGATAAAAATTGCAAGAGCTGGGGTATCGAACCTGTGAACCCCTAGTTTCGGACCTCGTACGTCATCAACTGATCAACCAAGCTGAGAATTACGCTGATGAAGTTTTCTTTTGCAATTGATCAGATCTTAAAGGGAGCCACGTTAACGAAAATGAAAGTTATGAGCCCGATCTGACGACTCTAACATAATTTGAGTTATATCACAAGCACCTTCTTATGCGTTATTGGAGTTTCTTTTACCGGTATTTTGCTTTTAACCTTTCCCAAACCACTGTTTGCTTTCAAACGTAGATCATTTGAAACATTGTTCAACGATGAGAGAAGAATGAATCCTATCGCAATGAACTTAATCCTGAAAAAGGATTAGATTAGATTAGATTAGCCGGGGAATCGAACTATAGAACCTTGGGTTTTAAGTCTGGAACATTACTTTGCCGCTGCTTTTAGTGATGTTGGCAGAGAGAGAGAGAGAGAGAGAGAGAGAGAGAGTAGTTGATTTTGAAATGTTTATTTTATTTCTGGAGGGTTGTTATGTGCGATAAGAAATTGTAACATTTTGTAAAGAAAAATGATGTACAGGTGTGTTGTGAATTAAAGGGAAAAAACCTATTTTGAAGGAGGCAATCCGATCTCATGTTTAGGAATCTTTGACACAATTTGATTTTGTGAAGCAGTGGTGAAAAGCAAAGAAGTATGTTGCTGAAGCCTACTTTTGAAGTTGATCGATTTTTAGGGGGGGCATTGATAAGGTAAACGAAAAATACGTTTATGAGTCATGTTTGCAAGACCTTGGAGAGAAAGATCTTGCTATAATGGGAGAAAATACTGGTGTCATATCCCCAAGCCTGTCCCCGTATTATGGAAGCACTTGGAATGATAAGTGTATATTTGATTGTTGTTTACTGATATTTTGGAAAGAATCAAAACTTAAAGATAAAAAAAAATTGGAAAAACTGTGGACAAGCAATTGGAAATACTGTGGACTAGCTGGAAATCGAGTAAAGAAATGGAATGATTTGAATGTAGAACAAAGATGTTTTCCTGATTTCTTATAACAGTGTGGAAAAGTGAACTAAAGTAATATTGAGCAAAACTGTTTAAGTCTATAGCAGTTGTGAAGCTATTTAATAATTGCTTGGATGATGATGATTAGGTAGTGCTGGATGTTGTAGCGGAGCCAGATTTCTTTGTTAGCGTGTTTTTTAGCGTTGTTTTAACTTGATGTGAGTTAAATGGCGCGGCCAGTGCTCTTGTAACAGCCTTTCCAAACCACTGGCTGCTTTTCAAAATAACTTTAGTCGATAGAATGATGGGTATTAAGCAAAGAATAAATCCTGCAACAATGAATATCATCGAACCTCGGACAGAAATTGGTACAATTTGGGGACCGAACCTGCGACCGTATAGGTTTTAAGCCATGTACTTTACCGACCAAGCAACTGGGCAAAGCAATCTGAGAGAGAAAGAGAGAGAGAGAGAGAGAGAGAAGGAGTGTATTTGATTATGACATGTTTTCTTTAATCCTGAAGGGTTTTTATGTGCGAGAAGAAATTATAACATTTTGTAAAGACAAATGATGTACAGTTGTGGATTGAAAGGAAAATAATATAAGCTTTTGGAAGGGGGATAACTTTCTTTTACCGGTACTTCGCACAATATTGTTCCCATTGGCACTGGCTGCATTCCTCACATAACCTCGTCGAAAGAATTATGAGCGCTGAGATAAGAATAAACCCTGTCGCAATAACTGTCATCAATTCCATAGAGCATATTCTCAGTCTAAGAGATTGTATTCTCAGTCCATAGGTTTTACTTTCACATCGGGAGAAACATTTTCAGTCCGTATTTATTTATTCCTGGAGGGTTATGTGCAAGAAGACATTGTAACTGTTTTAAAGAACAGTGATGGAAAAAGTAAAATGTTTGAACACTGTAGATTTTAATGGCCATGTGTTTAGAAATGTGCAGAAGTTAATTTTAAGGGGCTCGATATTTTCTGGACAGTATTTGATTCAATAAAAAAGTTATAAGCTATTTGGAAGGAGATCAATACTTTCTTTTACCAGTACTTTGCACAAAATTGTTCCCATTGGCACTTGCTGCTTTCTTTCTATGACTTCGTCGGAAGGATTATCAGCGCTGAGATAAGAAGAAACCTTGTCGCAATAACTGTCATCAGTTCCATAACACATATTCACAATCTTGGAGATTGTATCCTCAGTCCGCAGGTTGTACTTTCACATCGGGAGAAATACATATAGTCCGTAATACTGGCCCATTAGTCCTTACCATCGTCTTTAGTCTCATTTAACCCAATCTCAGTATGTACCCTCAATTCGTGAGATGAACCCTTAGCCCATGAGCTGAGTCAACAAACGCGTGAGATTCAACCAGTTCCTTATTTCTTTACTTCATCAGGCTGTACTCTTAGTCAATGAGATAAACCTTACCTCTGGAAATTATTCGATATGATTAACCACTTTCTGGTCCTTTGTATTTGTCTTTCTGTAAGATGTATCGTCGGTCTGTCAAATGTAAATGAAGGTCGAGACACTTGTTTTTACTTTGAATTAAACGAAATGCCGTACGTTAGCCCCTTCAGTCTGTTTGATTTACCTTTAGTCCAAGAGATGTACCTTCAGTCCGAGAAATATTTCTTCTTTTTGTTTGATTGAGTCTTACACCTTCAGCTTCGAGCTCTATATCACTTGAAATTGCTTTTAAATAGGTCCTGAAACTGTATTTCCACCTTCCTGTGACTGCACGAGTTCCTAAGCCTGTACCCACAGTCGGCGATTTCATACCCACAGCACCTAAAAGCAACCCTCAGACCGTTACAAGCATATTGAGTCCTTGAGATTGTATCCTCAGTTCGTGGAATGTTTCCCCAGTCTATTTCATGTCCTCTTTGACTTTGAAATCGTACCTATAGTCAGTTGAATGTACCCCCAGGCCCTGAACGACTGGCCTCACTCAAATGGTATCATTTGCACAGTTTGCCTTTACGCTCTTTTCCTGAAATGTACCCTAAATCTGTTAGGTGTAAGTTCAGAGAGTATCCTTAATATAACTTTTCTTCCAGTCGTATAACATTAGTCAGCGCGTTGAGCCCAAAGTTAGCAATAAAACCCCCCCAGTCTATGAGATGCACCTTAGTCACTCGGATACACCATAAGGCCCTAAAGCTGTGTTCTATCTTAAAATTTACCCGTTTTCAATTAGACTTTATCCCTTGCCCACTTGATGTACCCACAGTTCGAAGATGTGTCCTGTTTCCATTGGTTATTGCAACAGCCCGTTTTATGTTCTTTTAGGAATTGAGATGGTAGCCTTAGTGAGTGAGATGTATCATTAAGCTATAAACCTGTGTCCTTTCAGAGATTTTACTCCCAACCTGTTAGCCTGCACCGCCAGTCGGTTCCTTCTACTTTCTGTCAGACGGTGAAATACATTCTCAGTTCGATGTTCCCTCAAACCTTGAAACAATGTCCCTTCTATTATTTCAACCCAATGCCGTATGCCTGTATCTATGGTAGGTTATATATTCTCTCAGTTCGACACAGATATACCCTCAGTATTTACAACTATGCCCTTACTCCTGTTTTAGCTCCAGGCGATTAGCTTGTTCTATCTGCTTCCTTCATATGTGAACCTAACTTAATTGAATGTACCTTCAGATGACGAACCTATGCCTGCACTGTTGTTCACCGATAACTCTTTGGCCTCTACTTCTTCATCATGATCTTAACCCTCAGTCTAAACGGTCTGAAATAATGTATTCACCCTCATTTCACTGTCATCTCGCTCTCTCTCTTCTTCATTTCTCTCTTTTTCATTTCTCTCTTCTCTCTCTCTCTCTCTCTCTCCTTCCCTCTCTCTTGTTTCGCTATTTCTGTCTCTCTTCACCTCTCTCCCTCAATCTCACTCTGTCTGTCTGTCTGTCTGTCTGTCTATCTCTTTCTTTCTCTGTCTCTCTCTTTGTCTCACACTCTCTATCTACTCCTTTCCGAACTCTTTGTCTTACTCTCTGCTCCTCATTCTTATCTTTCTCTCTACACTGTTTTCCACACTGTCTCTCGCTGTGGCTCTCTATTCTATCTCTCTCTCTCTCTTTCTCGCTTTCTGTCTTTCTCTCGCTCTCTATCCCTCCCATTTCTCTTCCTTCTCTTCTTATATATTTCTCCTCTTTCTATCTGTATCTCACTGCCTTCTTTCACACAGTCTATCTGTTTCTCTCTGTCTCTTTCGCTACTCCACATCTTCTGTCTCACTATCTATCGTTCATTATTCTCTCACGTTCTCTCTGTCTGTCTATCTGTCTCCCTTTATTTCTTTTTCCTTCCTTCAAACTTCTGTCTCTGTCCATCTATCCATGTCTTTCGCCTTCTGTCCATCAAACTCTCTCTCTCTCTTGGCTGACTTGATATTGCAGCTGTGGTCTCCTTGTTGTGTTTCTCACGTTTATAAGACTGTATTCTCGGACTATGATGTTTATCCTTTTCCGCCTAAAATGTAGTTCCTCGAATAAATTTGGCTTCCTTTCCTTCATGTCTTTCTCAGTCTGTATGATTGATCGTTTCTCAGTTGATATGGTGCTCCCTCAGACCGTAATTTTGAGTGTAATCTGCTTTGAAATACATGTAGATCAAGAACTATGTAGAATTCTGCTTTAGATCTTTTAATATGAAATGTTAATAGTGTAACTGGCACAATTGAGACATCCTGGCAAGATCTTACAAAATTATGTAATCACCCTGTGCATTTCTGCATACGACCACTTTGAATGTCGTATCAACCTCAGCTGTTTTATCTTAAGAATGCCGAAAAAGCCAAGGTTCCACTTCATGATCAGAAGCAACTTATTTATTGAAAATAATACATAAACATTCACGTAAGATTTTCCATATCATAATTATGCAGTACTGATTGATTGATTGATTGCAGAGTGTTAAACGTCGTTTACAACATTATTTCAGTTTACATAGCGGCGGCCAGTGCACTTATGTATTCTCTCCTGTAATTTCTTTTACCAGTATTACGCACAATATTCTTTCCAAGCCACTAGCTGCTTTCCCACATAACAATTGTCGAAACAATGGTCAACGTTGAGAGTGGAATGAATCCTATCGCATAGAATATTAGCAATCCTCGGAAAATAATTGGCCGAGCCGGGAATGAAATGAGCGACCCCCTGTTCTCAAGTCCTGTATTTTACCGACTGAGCTACCGAGGCTCGGCAATTATGCAGTAACTCCACTCCGTATAATCACAGGGTCAGTTGAGCAACTCAGGGGCATAGCCATTTTTTGATATTGTTTGTTTGTATGGTGTTTCTCGTAGTTTCAGCATATTTCTGTTATATCACGGAGGCCAGTGCATCTACCATTGCCTTCTTGTGATTCTTTATCCAGTGCTCCACACAGTATAATATCCACTGGCTGCTTTCTCACATACTCAACGTCATAAACATCAATCAGCAGAGAGAGAGAGAGAGAGAGAGAGAGAGAGAGAGAGAGAAAGAAATTCTGACGCAATGACTATAATCAATCCTTGGAAAGTAATTTGCCGAGCTTGGAATTGGAACCAGCAATACCCTGGTCTCAAGTTCCATAGATTACCAACCGAGCTACCGATCTCGGCATTGTTTAATTTAGCGAAGGTTTAATAAACGTGGTGAAGATTCTTTCAGCACGACCTTAGAAAACATTGTTTGAATCCGGAAACAATGCTGGTTTCATTCCGCACTTGCCCCACTACCTCAAAAGACAAATCTGATGATTTGGGCCACGTATAATTTATCGCCCTAAATGAAATTACTAATGAGAATCTAGTTGTCTCTTGCTTTAGTTCAAATGGATTGACGATGTTCAAAGGAATTTAAGTTTATAGCGGATACATAGAGAGTTGAAAGTGTATTTTGTATTCCTATTTAGAGAATTCAGAAAAGAGTCAAACTTCGAGATAAGTTGTAAATTTCTGAAATATCCGGGAAGGGTTTCAGACAGATTTTACAAAAATCTTTTATTTTGTTTTATAGAGGAGATTAAAAATTTGTTGAATAAAGCTTGTTGAATTTAGAATTGTGAAGCTATTTAATCATGGCTTGGATGATGATAGATGATGAAAATGATAATGTTGTTGCTGGTGATGATGATGATGATGTGACAATAAGGGTGATGCTGATGGTGAATTTGGTGGAGAGAGATTTCTATCTTTGGTGTTTCCACGCAGTCTTCAACCTTATTTCAGTTATATCTGGGCGTCATGTGCACCTATCCTTGCTGTGTTGGTATTTCATTTACCAGTACTTTCACATTATTCCAAACCAATGGCTGCTTTCCTACATAACTGTTGTCGGGATAACAAAATTGTGAGCGATGAGAAATTAATGAATCTTGTCGCAATGACTGTCATCAAACCTCGGATAAAAATTGCAAGAGCTGGGGTATCGAACCTGTGAACCCCTAGTTTCGGACCTCGTACGTCATCAACTGATCAACCAAGCTGAGAATTACGCTGATGAAGTTTTCTTTTGCAATTGATCAGATCTTAAAGGGAGCCACGTTAACGAAAATGAAAGTTATGAGCCCGATCTGACGACTCTAACATAATTTGAGTTATATCACAAGCACCTTCTTATGCGTTATTGGAGTTTCTTTTACCGGTATTTTGCTTTTAACCTTTCCCAAACCACTGTTTGCTTTCAAACGTAGATCATTTGAAACATTGTTCAACGATGAGAGAAGAATGAATCCTATCGCAATGAACTTAATCCTGAAAAAGGATTAGATTAGATTAGATTAGCCGGGGAATCGAACTATAGAACCTTGGGTTTTAAGTCTGGAACATTACTTTGCCGCTGCTTTTAGTGATGTTGGCAGAGAGAGAGAGAGAGAGTAGTTGATTTTGAAATGTTTATTTTATTTCTGGAGGGTTGTTATGTGCGATAAGAAATTGTAACATTTTGTAAAGAAAAATGATGTACAGGTGTGTTGTGAATTAAAGGGAAAAAACCTATTTTGAAGGAGGCAATCCGATCTCATGTTTAGGAATCTTTGACACAATTTGATTTTGTGAAGCAGTGGTGAAAAGCAAAGAAGTATGTTGCTGAAGCCTACTTTTGAAGTTGATCGATTTTTAGGGGGGGCATTGATAAGGTAAACGAAAAATACGTTTATGAGTCATGTTTGCAAGACCTTGGAGAGAAAGATCTTGCTATAATGGGAGAAAATACTGGTGTCATATCCCCAAGCCTGTCCCCGTATTATGGAAGCACTTGGAATGATAAGTGTATATTTGATTGTTGTTTACTGATATTTTGGAAAGAATCAAAACTTAAAGATAAAAAAAAAAATGGAAAAACTGTGGACAAGCAATTGGAAATACTGTGGACTAGCTGGAAATCGAGTAAAGAAATGGAATGATTTGAATGTAGAACAAAGATGTTTTCCTGATTTCTTATAACAGTGTGGAAAAGTGAACTAAAGTAATATTGAGCAAAACTGTTTAAGTCTATAGCAGTTGTGAAGCTATTTAATAATTGCTTGGATGATGATGATTAGGTAGTGCTGGATGTTGTAGCGGAGCCAGATTTCTTTGTTAGCGTGTTTTTTAGCGTTGTTTTAACTTGATGTGAGTTAAATGGCGCGGCCAGTGCTCTTGTAACAGCCTTTCCAAACCACTGGCTGCTTTTCAAAATAACTTTAGTCGATAGAATGATGGGTATTAAGCAAAGAATAAATCCTGCAACAATGAATATCATCGAACCTCGGACAGAAATTGGTACAATTTGGGGACCGAACCTGCGACCGTATAGGTTTTAAGCCATGTACTTTACCGACCAAGCAACTGGGCAAAGCAATCTGAGAGAGAAAGAGAGAGAGAGAGAGAGAGAGAAGGAGTGTATTTGATTATGACATGTTTTCTTTAATCCTGAAGGGTTTTTATGTGCGAGAAGAAATTATAACATTTTGTAAAGACAAATGATGTACAGTTGTGGATTGAAAGGAAAATAATATAAGCTTTTGGAAGGGGGATAACTTTCTTTTACCGGTACTTCGCACAATATTGTTCCCATTGGCACTGGCTGCATTCCTCACATAACCTCGTCGAAAGAATTATGAGCGCTGAGATAAGAATAAACCCTGTCGCAATAACTGTCATCAATTCCATAGAGCATATTCTCAGTCTAAGAGATTGTATTCTCAGTCCATAGGTTTTACTTTCACATCGGGAGAAACATTTTCAGTCCGTATTTATTTATTCCTGGAGGGTTATGTGCAAGAAGACATTGTAACTGTTTTAAAGAACAGTGATGGAAAAAGTAAAATGTTTGAACACTGTAGATTTTAATGGCCATGTGTTTAGAAATGTGCAGAAGTTAATTTTAAGGGGCTCGATATTTTCTGGACAGTATTTGATTCAATAAAAAAGTTATAAGCTATTTGGAAGGAGATCAATACTTTCTTTTACCAGTACTTTGCACAAAATTGTTCCCATTGGCACTTGCTGCTTTCTTTCTATGACTTCGTCGGAAGGATTATCAGCGCTGAGATAAGAAGAAACCTTGTCGCAATAACTGTCATCAGTTCCATAAAACATATTCACAGTCTTGGAGATTGTATCCTCAGTCCGCAGGTTGTACTTTCACATCGGGAGAAATACATATAGTCCGTAATACTGGCCCATTAGTCCTTACCATCGTCTTTAGTCTCATTTAACCCAATCTCAGTATGTACCCTCAATTCGTGAGATGAACCCTTAGCCCATGAGCTGAGTCAACAAACGCGTGAGATTCAACCAGTTCCTTATTTCTTTACTTCATCAGGCTGTACTCTTAGTCAATGAGATAAACCTTACCTCTGGAAATTATTCGATATGATTAACCACTTTCTGGTCCTTTGTATTTGTCTTTCTGTAAGATGTATCGTCGGTCTGTCAAATGTAAATGAAGGTCGAGACACTTGTTTTTACTTTGAATTAAACGAAATGCCGTACGTTAGCCCCTTCAGTCTGTTTGATTTACCTTTAGTCCAAGAGATGTACCTTCAGTCCGAGAAATATTTCTTCTTTTTGTTTGATTGAGTCTTACACCTTCAGCTTCGAGCTCTATATCACTTGAAATTGCTTTTAAATAGGTCCTGAAACTGTATTTCCACCTTCCTGTGACTGCACGAGTTCCTAAGCCTGTACCCACAGTCGGCGATTTCATACCCACAGCACCTAAAAGCAACCCTCAGACCGTTACAAGCATATTGAGTCCTTGAGATTGTATCCTCAGTTCGTGGAATGTTTCCCCAGTCTATTTCATGTCCTCTTTGACTTTGAAATCGTACCTATAGTCAGTTGAATGTACCCCCAGGCCCTGAACGACTGGCCTCACTCAAATGGTATCATTTGCACAGTTTGCCTTTACGCTCTTTTCCTGAAATGTACCCTAAATCTGTTAGGTGTAAGTTCAGAGAGTATCCTTAATATAACTTTTCTTCCAGTCGTATAACATTAGTCAGCGCGTTGAGCCCAAAGTTAGCAATAAAACCCCCCCAGTCTATGAGATGCACCTTAGTCACTCGGATACACCATAAGGCCCTAAAGCTGTGTTCTATCTTAAAATTTACCCGTTTTCAATTAGACTTTATCCCTTGCCCACTTGATGTACCCACAGTTCGAAGATGTGTCCTGTTTCCATTGGTTATTGCAACAGCCCGTTTTATGTTCTTTTAGGAATTGAGATGGTAGCCTTAGTGAGTGAGATGTATCATTAAGGTATAAACCTGTGTCCTTTCAGAGATTTTACTCCCAACCTGTTAGCCTGCACCGCCAGTCGGTTCCTTCTACTTTCTGTCAGACGGTGAAATACATTCTCAGTTCGATGTTCCCTCAAACCTTGAAACAATGTCCCTTCTATTATTTCAACCCAATGCCGTATGCCTGTATCTATGGTAGGTTATATATTCTCTCAGTTCGACACAGATATACCCTCAGTATTTACAACTATGCCCTTACTCCTGTTTTAGCTCCAGGCGATTAGCTTGTTCTATCTGCTTCCTTCATATGTGAACCTAACTTAATTGAATGTACCTTCAGATGACGAACCTATGCCTGCACTGTTGTTCACCGATAACTCTTTGGCCTCTACTTCTTCATCATGATCTTAACCCTCAGTCTAAACGGTCTGAAATAATGTATTCACCCTTATTTCACTGTCATCTCGCTCTCTCTCTTCTTCATTTCTCTCTTTTTCATTTCTCTCTTCTCTCTCTCTCTCTCTCTCTCCTTCCCTCTCTCTTGTTTCGCTATTTCTGTCTCTCTTCACCTCTCTCCCTCAATCTCACTCTGTCTGTCTGTCTGTCTGTCTGTCTATCTCTTTCTTTCTCTGTCTCTCTCTTTGTCTCACACTCTCTATCTACTCCTTTCCGAACTCTTTGTCTTACTCTCTGCTCCTCATTCTTATCTTTCTCTCTACACTGTTTTCCACACTGTCTCTCGCTGTGGCTCTCTATTCTATCTCTCTCTCTCTCTTTCTCGCTTTCTGTCTTTCTCTCGCTCTCTATCCCTCCCATTTCTCTTCCTTCTCTTCTTATATATTTCTCCTCTTTCTATCTGTATCTCACTGCCTTCTTTCACACAGTCTATCTGTTTCTCTCTGTCTCTTTCGCTACTCCACATCTTCTGTCTCACTATCTATCGTTCATTATTCTCTCACGTTCTCTCTGTCTGTCTATCTGTCTCCCTTTATTTCTTTTTCCTTCCTTCAAACTTCTGTCTCTGTCCATCTATCCATGTCTTTCGCCTTCTGTCCATCAAACTCTCTCTCTCTCTTGGCTGACTTGATATTGCAGCTGTGGTCTCCTTGTTGTGTTTCTCACGTTTATAAGACTGTATTCTCGGACTATGATGTTTATCCTTTTCCGCCTAAAATGTAGTTCCTCGAATAAATTTGGCTTCCTTTCCTTCATGTCTTTCTCAGTCTGTATGATTGATCGTTTCTCAGTTGATATGGTGCTCCCTCAGACCGTAATTTTGAGTGTAATCTGCTTTGAAATACATGTAGATCAAGAACTATGTAGAATTCTGCTTTAGATCTTTTAATATGAAATGTTAATAGTGTAACTGGCACAATTGAGACATCCTGGCAAGATCTTACAAAATTATGTAATCACCCTGTGCATTTCTGCATACGACCACTTTGAATGTCGTATCAACCTCAGCTGTTTTATCTTAAGAATGCCGAAAAAGCCAAGGTTCCACTTCATGATCAGAAGCAACTTATTTATTGAAAATAATACATAAACATTCACGTAAGATTTTCCATATCATAATTATGCAGTACTGATTGATTGATTGATTGCAGAGTGTTAAACGTCGTTTACAACATTATTTCAGTTTACATAGCGGCGGCCAGTGCACTTATGTATTCTCTCCTGTAATTTCTTTTACCAGTATTACGCACAATATTCTTTCCAAGCCACTAGCTGCTTTCCCACATAACAATTGTCGAAACAATGGTCAACGTTGAGAGTGGAATGAATCCTATCGCATAGAATATTAGCAATCCTCGGAAAATAATTGGCCGAGCCGGGAATGAAATGAGCGACCCCCTGTTCTCAAGTCCTGTATTTTACCGACTGAGCTACCGAGGCTCGGCAATTATGCAGTAACTCCACTCCGTATAATCACAGGGTCAGTTGAGCAACTCAGGGGCATAGCCATTTTTTGATATTGTTTGTTTGTATGGTGTTTCTCGTAGTTTCAGCATATTTCTGTTATATCACGGAGGCCAGTGCATCTACCATTGCCTTCTTGTGATTCTTTATCCAGTGCTCCACACAGTATAATATCCACTGGCTGCTTTCTCACATACTCAACGTCATAAACATCAATCAGCAGAGAGAGAGAGAGAGAGAGAAAGAAATTCTGACGCAATGACTATAATCAATCCTTGGAAAGTAATTTGCCGAGCTTGGAATTGGAACCAGCAATACCCTGGTCTCAAGTTCCTTAGATTACCAACTGAGCTACCGATCTCGGCATTGTTTAATTTAGCGAAGGTTTAATAAACGTGGTGAAGATTCTTTCAGCACGACCTTAGAAAACATTGTTTGAATCCGGAAACAATGCTGGTTTCATTCCGCACTTGCCCCACTACCTCAAAAGACAAATCTGATGATTTGGGCCACGTATAATTTATCGCCCTAAATGAAATTACTAATGAGAATCTAGTTGTCTCTTGCTTTAGTTCAAATGGATTGACGATGTTCAAAGGAATTTAAGTTTATAGCGGATACATAGAGAGTTGAAAGTGTATTTTGTATTCCTATTTAGAGAATTCAGAAAAGAGTCAAACTTCGAGATAAGTTGTAAATTTCTGAAATATCCGGGAAGGGTTTCAGACAGATTTTACAAAAATCTTTTATTTCGTTTTATAGAAGAGATTAAAAATTTGTTGAATAAAGCTTGTTGAATTTAGAATTGTGAAGCTATTTAATCATGGCTTGGATGATGATAGATGATGAAAATGATAATGTTGTTGCTGGTGATGATGATGATGATGATGATGATGATGTGACAATAAGGGTGATGCTGATGGTGAATTTGGTGGAGAGAGATTTCTATCTTTGGTGTTTCCACGCAGTCTTCAACCTTATTTCAGTTATATCTGGGCGTCATGTGCACCTATCCTTGCTGTGTTGGTATTTCATTTACCAGTACTTTCACATTATTCCAAACCAATGGCTGCTTTCCTACATAACTGTTGTCGGGATAACAAAATTGTGAGCGATGAGAAATTAATGAATCTTGTCGCAATGACTGTCATCAAACCTCGGATAAAAATTGCAAGAGCTGGGGTATCGAACCTGTGAACCCCTAGTTTCGGACCTCGTACGTCATCAACTGATCAACCAAGCTGAGAATTACGCTGATGAAGTTTTCTTTTGCAATTGATCAGATCTTAAAGGGAGCCACGTTAACGAAAATGAAAGTTATGAGCCCGATCTGACGACTCTAACATAATTTGAGTTATATCACAAGCACCTTCTTATGCGTTATTGGAGTTTCTTTTACCGGTATTTTGCTTTTAACCTTTCCCAAACCACTGTTTGCTTTCAAACGTAGATCATTTGAAACATTGTTCAACGATGAGAGAAGAATGAATCCTATCGCAATGAACTTAATCCTGAAAAAGGATTAGATTAGATTAGATTAGCCGGGGAATCGAACTATAGAACCTTGGGTTTTAAGTCTGGAACATTACTTTGCCGCTGCTTTTAGTGATGTTGGCAGAGAGAGAGAGAGAGAGAGAGAGTAGTTGATTTTGAAATGTTTATTTTATTTCTGGAGGGTTGTTATGTGCGATAAGAAATTGTAACATTTTGTAAAGAAAAATGATGTACAGGTGTGTTGTGAATTAAAGGGAAAAAACCTATTTTGAAGGAGGCAATCCGATCTCATGTTTAGGAATCTTTGACACAATTTGATTTTGTGAAGCAGTGGTGAAAAGCAAAGAAGTATGTTGCTGAAGCCTACTTTTGAAGTTGATCGATTTTTAGGGGGGGCATTGATAAGGTAAACGAAAAATACGTTTATGAGTCATGTTTGCAAGACCTTGGAGAGAAAGATCTTGCTATAATGGGAGAAAATACTGGTGTCATATCCCCAAGCCTGTCCCCGTATTATGGAAGCACTTGGAATGATAAGTGTATATTTGATTGTTGTTTACTGATATTTTGGAAAGAATCAAAACTTAAAGATAAAAAAAAAATTGGAAAAACTGTGGACAAGCAATTGGAAATACTGTGGACTAGCTGGAAATCGAGTAAAGAAATGGAATGATTTGAATGTAGAACAAAGATGTTTTCCTGATTTCTTATAACAGTGTGGAAAAGTGAACTAAGGTAATATTGAGCAAAACTGTTTAAGTCTATAGCAGTTGTGAAGCTATTTAATAATTGCTTGGATGATGATGATTAGGTAGTGCTGGATGTTGTAGCGGAGCCAGATTTCTTTGTTAGCGTGTTTTTTTGCGTTGTTTTAACTTGATGTGAGTTAAATGGCGCGGCCAGTGCTCTTGTAACAGCCTTTCCAAACCACTGGCTGCTTTTCAAAATAACTTTAGTCGATAGAATGATGGGTATTAAGCAAAGAATAAATCCTGCAACAATGAATATCATCGAACCTCGGACAGAAATTGGTACAATTTGGGGACCGAACCTGCGACCGTATAGGTTTTAAGCCATGTACTTTACCGACCAAGCAACTGGGCAAAGCAATCTGAGAGAGAAAGAGAGAGAGAGAGAGAGAGAGAAGGAGTGTATTTGATTATGACATGTTTTCTTTAATCCTGAAGGGTTTTTATGTGCGAGAAGAAATTATAACATTTTGTAAAGACAAATGATGTACAGTTGTGGATTGAAAGGAAAATAATATAAGCTTTTGGAAGGGGGATAACTTTCTTTTACCGGTACTTCGCACAATATTGTTCCCATTGGCACTGGCTGCATTCCTCACATAACCTCGTCGAAAGAATTATGAGCGCTGAGATAAGAATAAACCCTGTCGCAATAACTGTCATCAATTCCATAGAGCATATTCTCAGTCTAAGAGATTGTATTCTCAGTCCATAGGTTTTACTTTCACATCGGGAGAAACATTTTCAGTCCGTATTTATTTATTCCTGGAGGGTTATGTGCAAGAAGACATTGTAACTGTTTTAAAGAACAGTGATGGAAAAAGTAAAATGTTTGAACACTGTAGATTTTAATGGCCATGTGTTTAGAAATGTGCAGAAGTTAATTTTAAGGGGCTCGATATTTTCTGGACAGTATTTGATTCAATAAAAAAGTTATAAGCTATTTGGAAGGAGATCAATACTTTCTTTTACCAGTACTTTGCACAAAATTGTTCCCATTGGCACTTGCTGCTTTCTTTCTATGACTTCGTCGGAAGGATTATCAGCGCTGAGATAAGAAGAAACCTTGTCGCAATAACTGTCATCAGTTCCATAAAACATATTCACAGTCTTGGAGATTGTATCCTCAGTCCGCAGGTTGTACTTTCACATCGGGAGAAATACATATAGTCCGTAATACTGGCCCATTAGTCCTTACCATCGTCTTTAGTCTCATTTAACCCAATCTCAGTATGTACCCTCAATTCGTGAGATGAACCCTTAGCCCATGAGCTGAGTCAACAAACGCGTGAGATTCAACCAGTTCCTTATTTCTTTACTTCATCAGGCTGTACTCTTAGTCAATGAGATAAACCTTACCTCTGGAAATTATTCGATATGATTAACCACTTTCTGGTCCTTTGTATTTGTCTTTCTGTAAGATGTATCGTCGGTCTGTCAAATGTAAATGAAGGTCGAGACACTTGTTTTTACTTTGAATTAAACGAAATGCCGTACGTTAGCCCCTTCAGTCTGTTTGATTTACCTTTAGTCCAAGAGATGTACCTTCAGTCCGAGAAATATTTCTTCTTTTTGTTTGATTGAGTCTTACACCTTCAGCTTCGAGCTCTATATCACTTGAAATTGCTTTTAAATAGGTCCTGAAACTGTATTTCCACCTTCCTGTGACTGCACGAGTTCCTAAGCCTGTACCCACAGTCGGCGATTTCATACCCACAGCACCTAAAAGCAACCCTCAGACCGTTACAAGCATATTGAGTCCTTGAGATTGTATCCTCAGTTCGTGGAATGTTTCCCCAGTCTATTTCATGTCCTCTTTGACTTTGAAATCGTACCTATAGTCAGTTGAATGTACCCCCAGGCCCTGAACGACTGGCCTCACTCAAATGGTATCATTTGCACAGTTTGCCTTTACGCTCTTTTCCTGAAATGTACCCTAAATCTGTTAGGTGTAAGTTCAGAGAGTATCCTTAATATAACTTTTCTTCCAGTCGTATAACATTAGTCAGCGCGTTGAGCCCAAAGTTAGCAATAAAACCCCCCCAGTCTATGAGATGCACCTTAGTCACTCGGATACACCATAAGGCCCTAAAGCTGTGTTCTATCTTAAAATTTACCCGTTTTCAATTAGACTTTATCCCTTGCCCACTTGATGTACCCACAGTTCGAAGATGTGTCCTGTTTCCATTGGTTATTGCAACAGCCCGTTTTATGTTCTTTTAGGAATTGAGATGGTAGCCTTAGTGAGTGAGATGTATCATTAAGGTATAAACCTGTGTCCTTTCAGAGATTTTACTCCCAACCTGTTAGCCTGCACCGCCAGTCGGTTCCTTCTACTTTCTGTCAGACGGTGAAATACATTCTCAGTTCGATGTTCCCTCAAACCTTGAAACAATGTCCCTTCTATTATTTCAACCCAATGCCGTATGCCTGTATCTATGGTAGGTTATATATTCTCTCAGTTCGACACAGATATACCCTCAGTATTTACAACTATGCCCTTACTCCTGTTTTAGCTCCAGGCGATTAGCTTGTTCTATCTGCTTCCTTCATATGTGAACCTAACTTAATTGAATGTACCTTCAGATGACGAACCTATGCCTGCACTGTTGTTCACCGATAACTCTTTGGCCTCTACTTCTTCATCATGATCTTAACCCTCAGTCTAAACGGTCTGAAATAATGTATTCACCCTCATTTCACTGTCATCTCGCTCTCTCTCTTCTTCATTTCTCTCTTTTTCATTTCTCTCTTCTCTCTCTCTCTCTCTCTCTCCTTCCCTCTCTCTTGTTTCGCTATTTCTGTCTCTCTTCACCTCTCTCCCTCAATCTCACTCTGTCTGTCTGTCTGTCTGTCTGTCTATCTCTTTCTTTCTCTGTCTCTCTCTTTGTCTCACACTCTCTATCTACTCCTTTCCGAACTCTTTGTCTTACTCTCTGCTCCTCATTCTTATCTTTCTCTCTACACTGTTTTCCACACTGTCTCTCGCTGTGGCTCTCTATTCTATCTCTCTCTCTCTCTCTTTCTCGCTTTCTGTCTTTCTCTCGCTCTCTATCCCTCCCATTTCTCTTCCTTCTCTTCTTATATATTTCTCCTCTTTCTATCTGTATCTCACTGCCTTCTTTCACACAGTCTATCTGTTTCTCTCTGTCTCTTTCGCTACTCCACATCTTCTGTCTCACTATCTATCGTTCATTATTCTCTCACGTTCTCTCTGTCTGTCTATCTGTCTCCCTTTATTTCTTTTTCCTTCCTTCAAACTTCTGTCTCTGTCCATCTATCCATGTCTTTCGCCTTCTGTCCATCAAACTCTCTCTCTCTCTTGGCTGACTTGATATTGCAGCTGTGGTCTCCTTGTTGTGTTTCTCACGTTTATAAGACTGTATTCTCGGACTATGATGTTTATCCTTTTCCGCCTAAAATGTAGTTCCTCGAATAAATTTGGCTTCCTTTCCTTCATGTCTTTCTCAGTCTGTATGATTGATCGTTTCTCAGTTGATATGGTGCTCCCTCAGACCGTAATTTTGAGTGTAATCTGCTTTGAAATACATGTAGATCAAGAACTATGTAGAATTCTGCTTTAGATCTTTTAATATGAAATGTTAATAGTGTAACTGGCACAATTGAGACATCCTGGCAAGATCTTACAAAATTATGTAATCACCCTGTGCATTTCTGCATACGACCACTTTGAATGTCGTATCAACCTCAGCTGTTTTATCTTAAGAATGCCGAAAAAGCCAAGGTTCCACTTCATGATCAGAAGCAACTTATTTATTGAAAATAATACATAAACATTCACGTAAGATTTTCCATATCATAATTATGCAGTACTGATTGATTGATTGATTGCAGAGTGTTAAACGTCGTTTACAACATTATTTCAGTTTACATAGCGGCGGCCAGTGCACTTATGTATTCTCTCCTGTAATTTCTTTTACCAGTATTACGCACAATATTCTTTCCAAGCCACTAGCTGCTTTCCCACATAACAATTGTCGAAACAATGGTCAACGTTGAGAGTGGAATGAATCCTATCGCATAGAATATTAGCAATCCTCGGAAAATAATTGGCCGAGCCGGGAATGAAATGAGCGACCCCCTGTTCTCAAGTCCTGTATTTTACCGACTGAGCTACCGAGGCTCGGCAATTATGCAGTAACTCCACTCCGTATAATCACAGGGTCAGTTGAGCAACTCAGGGGCATAGCCATTTTTTGATATTGTTTGTTTGTATGGTGTTTCTCGTAGTTTCAGCATATTTCTGTTATATCACGGAGGCCAGTGCATCTACCATTGCCTTCTTGTGATTCTTTATCCAGTGCTCCACACAGTATAATATCCACTGGCTGCTTTCTCACATACTCAACGTCATAAACATCAATCAGCAGAGAGAGAGAGAGAGAGAGAGAGAGAGAGAGAAAGAAATTCTGACGCAATGACTATAATCAATCCTTGGAAAGTAATTTGCCGAGCTTGGAATTGGAACCAGCAATACCCTGGTCTCAAGTTCCATAGATTACCAACTGAGCTACCGATCTCGGCATTGTTTAATTTAGCGAAGGTTTAATAAACGTGGTGAAGATTCTTTCAGCACGACCTTAGAAAACATTGTTTGAATCCGGAAACAATGCTGGTTTCATTCCGCACTTGCCCCACTACCTCAAAAGACAAATCTGATGATTTGGGCCACGTATAATTTATCGCCCTAAATGAAATTACTAATGAGAATCTAGTTGTCTCTTGCTTTAGTTCAAATGGATTGACGATGTTCAAAGGAATTTAAGTTTATAGCGGATACATAGAGAGTTGAAAGTGTATTTTGTATTCCTATTTAGAGAATTCAGAAAAGAGTCAAACTTCGAGATAAGTTGTAAATTTCTGAAATATCCGGGAAGGGTTTCAGACAGATTTTACAAAAATCTTTTATTTCGTTTTATAGAAGAGATTAAAAATTTGTTGAATAAAGCTTGTTGAATTTAGAATTGTGAAGCTATTTAATCATGGCTTGGATGATGGTAGATGATGAAAATGATAATGTTGTTGCTGGTGATGATGATGATGATGTGACAATAAGGGTGATGCTGATGGTGAATTTGGTGGAGAGAGATTTCTATCTTTGGTGTTTCCACGCAGTCTTCAACCTTATTTCAGTTATATCTGGGCGTCATGTGCACCTATCCTTGCTGTGTTGGTATTTCATTTACCAGTACTTTCACATTATTCCAAACCAATGGCTGCTTTCCTACATAACTGTTGTCGGGATAACAAAATTGTGAGCGATGAGAAATTAATGAATCTTGTCGCAATGACTGTCATCAAACCTCGGATAAAAATTGCAAGAGCTGGGGTATCGAACCTGTGAACCCCTAGTTTCGGACCTCGTACGTCATCAACTGATCAACCAAGCTGAGAATTACGCTGATGAAGTTTTCTTTTGCAATTGATCAGATCTTAAAGGGAGCCACGTTAACGAAAATGAAAGTTATGAGCCCGATCTGACGACTCTAACATAATTTGAGTTATATCACAAGCACCTTCTTATGCGTTATTGGAGTTTCTTTTACCGGTATTTTGCTTTTAACCTTTCCCAAACCACTGTTTGCTTTCAAACGTAGATCATTTGAAACATTGTTCAACGATGAGAGAAGAATGAATCCTATCGCAATGAACTTAATCCTGAAAAAGGATTAGATTAGATTAGATTAGCCGGGGAATCGAACTATAGAACCTTGGGTTTTAAGTCTGGAACATTACTTTGCCGCTGCTTTTAGTGATGTTGGCAGAGAGAGAGAGAGAGAGAGAGAGAGAGTAGTTGATTTTGAAATGTTTATTTTATTTCTGGAGGGTTGTTATGTGCGATAAGAAATTGTAACATTTTGTAAAGAAAAATGATGTACAGGTGTGTTGTGAATTAAAGGGAAAAAACCTATTTTGAAGGAGGCAATCCGATCTCATGTTTAGGAATCTTTGACACAATTTGATTTTGTGAAGCAGTGGTGAAAAGCAAAGAAGTATGTTGCTGAAGCCTATTTTTGAAGTTGATCGATTTTTAGGGGGGGCATTGATAAGGTAAACGAAAAATACGTTTATGAGTCATGTTTGCAAGACCTTGGAGAGAAAGATCTTGCTATAATGGGAGAAAATACTGGTGTCATATCCCCAAGCCTGTCCCCGTATTATGGAAGCACTTGGAATGATAAGTGTATATTTGATTGTTGTTTACTGATATTTTGGAAAGAATCAAAACTTAAAGATAAAAAAAAAAAAAATGGAAAAACTGTGGACAAGCAATTGGAAATACTGTGGACTAGCTGGAAATCGAGTAAAGAAATGGAATGATTTGAATGTAGAACAAAGATGTTTTCCTGATTTCTTATAACAGTGTGGAAAAGTGAACTAAAGTAATATTGAGCAAAACTGTTTAAGTCTATAGCAGTTGTGAAGCTATTTAATAATTGCTTGGATGATGATGATTAGGTAGTGCTGGATGTTGTAGCGGAGCCAGATTTCTTTGTTAGCGTGTTTTTTAGCGTTGTTTTAACTTGATGTGAGTTAAATGGCGCGGCCAGTGCTCTTGTAACAGCCTTTCCAAACCACTGGCTGCTTTTCAAAATAACTTTAGTCGATAGAATGATGGGTATTAAGCAAAGAATAAATCCTGCAACAATGAATATCATCGAACCTCGGACAGAAATTGGTACAATTTGGGGACCGAACCTGCGACCGTATAGGTTTTAAGCCATGTACTTTACCGACCAAGCAACTGGGCAAAGCAATCTGAGAGAGAAAGAGAGAGAGAGAGAGAGAGAGAAGGAGTGTATTTGATTATGACATGTTTTCTTTAATCCTGAAGGGTTTTTATGTGCGAGAAGAAATTATAACATTTTGTAAAGACAAATGATGTACAGTTGTGGATTGAAAGGAAAATAATATAAGCTTTTGGAAGGGGGATAACTTTCTTTTACCGGTACTTCGCACAATATTGTTCCCATTGGCACTGGCTGCATTCCTCACATAACCTCGTCGAAAGAATTATGAGCGCTGAGATAAGAATAAACCCTGTCGCAATAACTGTCATCAATTCCATAGAGCATATTCTCAGTCTAAGAGATTGTATTCTCAGTCCATAGGTTTTACTTTCACATCGGGAGAAACATTTTCAGTCCGTATTTATTTATTCCTGGAGGGTTATGTGCAAGAAGACATTGTAACTGTTTTAAAGAACAGTGGTGGAAAAAGTAAAATGTTTGAACACTGTAGATTTTAATGGCCATGTGTTTAGAAATGTGCAGAAGTTAATTTTAAGGGGCTCGATATTTTCTGGACAGTATTTGATTCAATAAAAAAGTTATAAGCTATTTGGAAGGAGATCAATACTTTCTTTTACCAGTACTTTGCACAAAATTGTTCCCATTGGCACTTGCTGCTTTCTTTCTATGACTTCGTCGGAAGGATTATCAGCGCTGAGATAAGAAGAAACCTTGTCGCAATAACTGTCATCAGTTCCATAAAACATATTCACAGTCTTGGAGATTGTATCCTCAGTCCGCAGGTTGTACTTTCACATCGGGAGAAATACATATAGTCCGTAATACTGGCCCATTAGTCCTTACCATCGTCTTTAGTCTCATTTAACCCAATCTCAGTATGTACCCTCAATTCGTGAGATGAACCCTTAGCCCATGAGCTGAGTCAACAAACGCGTGAGATTCAACCAGTTCCTTATTTCTTTACTTCATCAGGCTGTACTCTTAGTCAATGAGATAAACCTTACCTCTGGAAATTATTCGATATGATTAACCACTTTCTGGTCCTTTGTATTTGTCTTTCTGTAAGATGTATCGTCGGTCTGTCAAATGTAAATGAAGGTCGAGACACTTGTTTTTACTTTGAATTAAACGAAATGCCGTACGTTAGCCCCTTCAGTCTGTTTGATTTACCTTTAGTCCAAGAGATGTACCTTCAGTCCGAGAAATATTTCTTCTTTTTGTTTGATTGAGTCTTACACCTTCAGCTTCGAGCTCTATATCACTTGAAATTGCTTTTAAATAGGTCCTGAAACTGTATTTCCACCTTCCTGTGACTGCACGAGTTCCTAAGCCTGTACCCACAGTCGGCGATTTCATACCCACAGCACCTAAAAGCAACCCTCAGACCGTTACAAGCATATTGAGTCCTTGAGATTGTATCCTCAGTTCGTGGAATGTTTCCCCAGTCTATTTCATGTCCTCTTTGACTTTGAAATCGTACCTATAGTCAGTTGAATGTACCCCCAGGCCCTGAACGACTGGCCTCACTCAAATGGTATCATTTGCACAGTTTGCCTTTACGCTCTTTTCCTGAAATGTACCCTAAATCTGTTAGGTGTAAGTTCAGAGAGTATCCTTAATATAACTTTTCTTCCAGTCGTATAACATTAGTCAGCGCGTTGAGCCCAAAGTTAGCAATAAAACCCCCCCAGTCTATGAGATGCACCTTAGTCACTCGGATACACCATAAGGCCCTAAAGCTGTGTTCTATCTTAAAATTTACCCGTTTTCAATTAGACTTTATCCCTTGCCCACTTGATGTACCCACAGTTCGAAGATGTGTCCTGTTTCCATTGGTTATTGCAACAGCCCGTTTTATGTTCTTTTAGGAATTGAGATGGTAGCCTTAGTGAGTGAGATGTATCATTAAGCTATAAACCTGTGTCCTTTCAGAGATTTTACTCCCAACCTGTTAGCCTGCACCGCCAGTCGGTTCCTTCTACTTTCTGTCAGACGGTGAAATACATTCTCAGTTCGATGTTCCCTCAAACCTTGAAACAATGTCCCTTCTATTATTTCAACCCAATGCCGTATGCCTGTATCTATGGTAGGTTATATATTCTCTCAGTTCGACACAGATATACCCTCAGTATTTACAACTATGCCCTTACTCCTGTTTTAGCTCCAGGCGATTAGCTTGTTCTATCTGCTTCCTTCATATGTGAACCTAACTTAATTGAATGTACCTTCAGATGACGAACCTATGCCTGCACTGTTGTTCACCGATAACTCTTTGGCCTCTACTTCTTCATCATGATCTTAACCCTCAGTCTAAACGGTCTGAAATAATGTATTCACCCTCATTTCACTGTCATCTCGCTCTCTGTCTCTCTTCTTCATTTCTCTCTTTTTCATTTCTATCTCTCTCTTCTCTCTCTCTCTCCTTCCCTCTCTCTTGTTTCGCTATTTCTGTCTCTCTTCACCTCTCTCCCTCAATCTCACTCTGTCTGTCTGTCTGTCTATCTCTTTCTTTCTCTGTCTCTCTCTTTGTCTCTCACTCTCTATCTACTCCTTTCCGAACTCTTTGTCTTACTCTCTGCTCCTCATTCTTATCTTTCTCTCTACACTGTTTTCCACTCTCAGTCTCTCGCTGTCGCTCTCTATCTCTATCTCTCTCTCTCTTTCTCGCTTTCTGTCTTTCTCTCGCTCTCTATCCCTCCCATTTCTCTTCCTCCTCTTCTTATATATTTCTCCTCTTTCTATCTGTATCTCACTGCCTTCTTTCACACAGTCTCTCTATCTGTTTCTCTCTGTCTCTTTCGCTACTCCACATCTTCTGTCTCACTATCTATCGTTCATTATTCTCTCACGTTCTCTCTGTCTGTCTATCTGTCTCCCTTTATTACTTTTTCCTTCCTTCAAACTTCTGTCTCTGTCCATCTATCCATGTCTTTCGCCTTCTGTCCATCAAACTCTCTCTCTCTCTTGGCTGACTTGATATTGCAGCTGTGGTCTCCTTGTTGTGTTTCTCACGTTTATAAGACTGTATTCTCGGACTATGATGTTTATCCTTTTCCGCCTAAAATGTAGTTCCTCAAATAAATTTGGCTTCCTTTCCTTCAAGCTTTCTCAGTCTGTATGATTGATCGTTTCTCAGTTGATATGGTGCTCCCTCAGACCGTAATTTTGAGTGTAATCTGCTTTGAAATACATGTAGATCAAGAACTATGTAGAATTCTGCTTTAGATCTTTTAATATGAAATGTTAATGGTGTAACTGGCACAATTGAGACATCCTGGCAAGATCTTACAAAATTATGTAATCACCCTGTGCATTTCTGCATACGACCACTTTGAATGTCGTATCAACCTCAGCTGTTTTATCTTAAGAATGCCGAAAAAGCCAAGGTTCCACTTCATGATCAGAAGCAACTTATTTATTGAAAATAATACATAAACATTCACGTAAGATTTTCCATATCATAATTATGCAGTACTGATTGATTGATTGATTGCAGAGTGTTAAACGTCGTTTACAACATTATTTCAGTTTACATAGCGGCGGCCAGTGCACTTATGTATTCTCTCCTGTAATTTCTTTTACCAGTATTACGCACAATATTCTTTCCAAGCCACTAGCTGCTTTCCCACATAACAATTGTCGAAACAATGGTCAACGTTGAGAGTGGAATGAATCCTATCGCATAGAATATTAGCAATTCTCGGAAAATAATTGGCCGAGCCGGGAATGAAATGAGCGACCCCCTGTTCTCAAGTCCTGTATTTTACCGACTGAGCTACCGAGGCTCGGCAATTATGCAGTAACTCCACTCCGTATAATCACAGGGTCAGTTGAGCAACTCAGGGGCATGGCCATTTTTTGATATTGTTTGTTTGTATGGTGTTTCTCGTAGTTTCAGCATATTTCTGTTATATCACGGAGGCCAGTGCATCTACCATTGCCTTCTTGTGATTCTTTATCCAGTGCTCCACACAGTATCATATCCACTGGCTGCTTTCTCACATACTCAACGTCATAAACATCAATCAGCACAGAGAGAGAGAGAGAGAGAGAGAGAGAAATTCTGACGCAATGACTATAATCAATCCTTGGAAAGTAATTTGCCGAGCTTGGAATTGGAACCAGCAATACCCTGGTCTCAAGTTCCATAGATTACCAACTGAGCTACCGATCTCGGCATTGTTTAATTTAGCGAAGGTTTAATAAACGTGGTGAAGATTCTTTCAGCACGACCTTAGAAAACATTGTTTGAATCCGGAAACAATGCTGGTTTCATTCCGCACTTGCCCCACTACCTCAAAAGACAAATCTGATGATTTGGGCCACGTATAATTTATCGCCCTAAATGAAATTACTAGGGAGAATCTAGTTGTCTCTTGCTTTAGTTCAAATGGATTGACGATGTTCAAAGGAATTTAAGTTTATAGCGGATACATAGAGAGTTGAAAGTGTATTTTGTATTCCTATTTAGAGAATTCAGAAAAGAGTCAAACTTCGAGATAAGTTGTAAATTTCTGAAATATCCGGGAAGGGTTTCAGACAGATTTTACAAAAATCTTTTATTTCGTTTTATAGAAGAGATTAAAAATTTGTTGAATAAAGCTTGTTGAATTTAGAGTTGTGAAGCTATTTAATCATGGCTTGGATGATGATACATGATGAAAATGATAATGTTGTTGCTGGTGATGATGATGATGATGATGATGATGATGATGTGACAATAAGGGTGATGCTGATGGTGAATTTGGTGGAGGGAGATTTCTATCTTTGGTGTTTCCACGCAGTCTTCAACCTTATTTCAGTTATATCTGGGCGTCATGTGCACCTATCCTTGCTGTGTTGGTATTTCATTTACCAGTACTTTCACATTATTCCAAACCAATGGCTGCTTTCCTACATAACTGTTGTCGGGATAACAAAATTGTGAGCGATGAGAAATTAATGAATCTTGTCGCAATGACTGTCATCAAACCTCGGATAAAAATTGCAAGAGCTGGGGTATCGAACCTGTGAACCCCTAGTTTCGGACCTCGTACGCCATCAACTGATCAACCAAGCTGAGAATTACGCTGATGAAGTTTTCTTTTGCAATTGATCAGATCTTAAAGGGAGCCACGTTAACGAAAATGAAAGTTACGAGCGCGATTTGACGACTTCAACATAATTTGAGTTATATCACAAGCACCTACTTATGCGTTATTGGAGTTTCTTTTACCGGTATTTTGCTTTTAACCTTTCCCAAACCACTGTTTGCTTTCAAACGTAGATCATTTGAAACATTGTTCAACGATGAGAGAAGAATGAATCCTATCGCAATGAACTTAATCCTGAAAAAGAAAATTAGATTAGCCGGGGAATCGAACTATAGAACCTTGGGTTTTAAGTCGGGAACATTACTTTGCCGCTGCTTTTAGTGATGTTGGCAGAGAGAGAGAGAGAGAGAGAGAGAGAGAGAGAGTAGTTGATTTTGAAATGTTTATTTTATTTCTGGAGGGTTGTTATGTGCGATAAGAAATTGTAACATTTTGTAAAGAAAAATGATGTACAGTTGTGTTGTGAATTAAAGGGAAAAAACCTATTTTGAAGGAGGCAAGCCGATCTCATGTTTAGGAATCTTTGACACAATTTGATTTTGTGAAGAAGAAGTGAAAAGCAAAGAAGTATGTTGCTGAAGCCTACTTTTGAAGTTGATCGATTTTTAGGGGGGGCATTGATAAGGTAAACGAAAAATATGTTTATGAGTCATGTTTGCAAGACCTTGGAGGGAAAGATCTTGCTATAATGGGAGAAAATACTGGTGTCATATCCCCAAGCCTGTCCCCATATTATGGAAGCACTTGGAATGATAAGTGTATATTTGATTGTTGTTTACTGATATTTTGGAAAGAATCAAAACTTAAAGATAAAAAAAAAATTGGAAAAACTGTGGACAAGCAATTGGAAATACTGTGGACTAGCTGGAAATCGAGTAAAGAAATGGAATGATTTGAATGTAGAACAAAGATGTTTTCCTGATTTCTTATAACAGTGTGGAAAAGTGAACTAAAGTAATATTGAGCAAAACTGTTTAAGTCTATAGCAGTTGTGAAGCTATTTAATAATTGCTTGGATGATGATGATTAGGTAGTGCTGGATGTTGTAGCGGAGCCAGATTTCTTTGTTAGCGTGTTTTTTAGCGTTGTTTTAACTTGATGTGAGGTAAATGGCGCGGCCAGTGCTCTTGTAACAGCCGTTCCAAACCACTGGCTGTTTTTCAAAATAACTTTAGTCGATAGAATGATGGGTATTAAGCAAAGAATAAATCCTGCAACAATGAATATCATCGAACCTCGGACAGAAATTTGTACAATTTGGGGACCGAACCTGCGACCGTATAGGTTTTAAGCCATGTACTTTACCGACCAAGCAACTGGGCAAAGCAATCTGAGAGAAAGAGAGAGAGAGAGAGAGAGAAGGAGTGTATTTGATTATGACATGTTTTCTTTAATCCTGAAGGGTTTTTATGTGCGAGAAGAAATTATAACATTTTGTAAAGACAAATGATGTACAGTTGTGGATTGAAAGGAAAATAATATAAGCTTTTGGAAGGGGGATAACTTTCTTTTACCGGTACTTCGCACAATATTGTTCCCATTGGCACTGGCTGCATTCCTCACATAACCTCGTCGAAAGAATTATGAGCGCTGAGATAAGAATAAACCCTGTCGCAATAACTGTCATCAATTCCATAGAGCATATTCTCAGTCTAAGAGATTGTATTCTCAGTCCATAGGTTTTACTTTCACATCGGGAGAAACATTTTCAGTCCGTATTTATTTATTCCTGGAGGGTTATGTGCAAGAAGACATTGTAACTGTTTTAAAGAACAGTGATGGAAAAAGTAAAATGTTTGAACACTGTAGATTTTAATGGCCATGTGTTTAGAAATGTGCAGAAGTTAATTTTAAGGGGCTCGATAT
This sequence comes from Hippopus hippopus, assembly GCA_946811185.2. Lineage (NCBI taxonomy): Eukaryota > Metazoa > Mollusca > Bivalvia > Cardiida > Cardiidae > Hippopus > Hippopus hippopus. Next base: position 36,690,265 of record OX328100.1, read on the forward strand.
TTTCTGGACAGTATTTGATTCAATAAAAAATTTATAAGCTATTTGGAAGGAGATCAATACTTTCTTTTACCAGTACTTTGCACAAAATTGTTCCCATTGGCACTTGCTGCTTTCTTTCTATGACTTCGTCGGAAGGATTATCAGCGCTGAGATAAGAAGAAACCTTGTCGCAATAACTGTCATCAATTCCATAAAACATATTCACTGTCTTGGAGATTGTATCCTCAGTCCGCAGGTTGTACTTTCACATCGGGAGAAATACATTTAGTCCGTAATACTGGCCCATTAGTCCTTACCATCGTCTTTAGTCTCATTTAACCCAATCTCAGTATGTACCCTCAATTCGTGAGATGAACCCTTAGCCCATGAGCTGAGTCAACAAACGCGTGAGATTCAACCAGTTCCTTATTTCTTTACTTCATCAGGCTGTACTCTTAGTCAATGAGATAAACCTTACCTCTGGAAATTATTCGATATGATTAACCACTTTCTGGTCCTTTGTATTTGTCTTTCTGTAAGATGTATCGTCGGTCTGTCAAATGTAAATGAAGGTCGAGACACTTGTTTTTACTTTGAATTAAACGAAATGCCGTACGTTAGCCCCTTCAGTCTGTTTGATTTACCTTTAGTCCAAGAGATGTACCTTCAGTCCGAGAAATATTTCTTCTTTTTGTTTGATTGAGTCTTACACCTTCAGCTTCGAGCTCTATATCACTTGAAATTGCTTTTAAATAGGTCCTGAAACTGTATTTCCACCTTCCTGTGACTGCACGAGTTCCTAAGCCTGTACCCACAGTCAGCGATTTCATACCCACAGCACCTAAAAGCAACCCTCAGACCGTTACAAGCATATTGAGTCCTTGAGATTGTATCCTCAGTTCGTGGAATGTTTCCCCAGTCTATTTCATGTCCTCTTTGACTTTGAAATCGTACCTATAGTCAGTTGAATGTACCCCCAGGCCCTGAACGACTGGCCTCACTCAAATGGTATCATTTGCACAGTTTGCCTTTACGCTCTTTTCCTGAAATGTACCCTAAATCTGTTAGGTGTAAGTTCAGAGAGTATCCTTAATATAACTTTTCTTCCAGTCGTATAACATTAGTCAGCGCGTTGAGCCCAAAGTTAGCAATAAAATCCCCGAGTCTATGAGATGCACCTTAGTCACTCGGATACACCATAAGGCCCTAAAGCTGTGTTCTATCTTAAAATTTACCCGTTTTCAATTAGACTTTATCCCTTGCCCACTTGATGTTCCCACAGTTCGAAGATGTGTCCTGTTTCCATTGGTTATTGCAACAGCCCGTTTTATGTTCTTTTAGGAATTGAGATGGTAGCCTTAGTGAGTGAGATGTATCATTAAGCTATAAACCTGTGTCCTTTCAGAGATTTTACTCCCAACCTGTTAGCCTGCACTGCCAGTCCGTTTCTTCTACTTTCTGTCAGACGGTGAAATACATTCTCAATTCGATGTTCCCTCAAACCTTGAAACAATGTCCCTTCTATTATTTCAACCCAATGCCGTATGCCTGTATCTATGGTAGGTTATATATTCTCTCAGTTCGACACAGATATACCCTCAGTATTTACAACTATGCCCTTACTCCTATTTTAGCTCCAGGCGATTAGCTTGTTCTATCTGCTTCCTTCATATGTCAACCTAACTTAATTGAATGTACCTTCAGATGACGAACCTATGCCTGCACTGTTGTTCACCGATAACTCTTTGGCCTCTACTTCTTCATCATGATCTTAACCCTCAGTCTAAACGGTCTGAAATAATGTATTCACCCTCATTTCACTGTCATCTCGCTCTCTGTCTCTCTTCTTCATTTCTCTCTTTTTCATTTCTATCTCTCTCTTCTCTCTCTCTCTCTCCTTCCCTCTCTCTTGTTTCGCTATTTCTGTCTCTCTTCACCTCTCTCCCTCAATCTCACTCTGTCTGTCTGTCTGTCTATCTCTTTCTTTCTCTGTCTCTCTCTTTGTCTCTCACTCTCTATCTACTCCTTTCCGAACTCTTTGTCTTACTCTCTGCTCCTCATTCTTATCTTTCTCTCTACACTGTTTTCCACTCTCAGTCTCTCGCTGTCGCTCTCTATCTCTATCTCTCTCTCTCTCTTTCTCGCTTTCTGTCTTTCTCTCGCTCTCTATCCCTCCCATTTCTCTTCCTCCTCTTCTTATATATTTCTCCTCTTTCTATCTGTATCTCACTGCCTTCTTTCACACAGTCTATCTGTTTCTCTCTGTCTCTTTCGCTACTCCACATCTTCTGTCTCACTATCTATCGTTCATTATTCTCTCACGTTCTCTCTGTCTGTCTATCTGTCTCCCTTTATTTCTTTTTCCTTCCTTCAAACTTCTGTCTCTGTCCATCTATCCATGTCTTTCGCCTTCTGTCCATCAAACTCTCTCTCTCTCTTGGCTGACTTGATATTGCAGCTGTGGTCTCCTTGTTGTGTTTCTCACGTTTATAAGACTGTATTCTCGGACTATGATGTTTATCCTTTTCCGCCTAAAATGTAGTTCCTCGAATAAATTTGGCTTCCTTTCCTTCATGTCTTTCTCAGTCTGTATGATTGATCGTTTCTCAGTTGATATGGTGCTCCCTCAGACCGTAATTTTGAGTGTAATCTGCTTTGAAATACATGTAGATCAAGAACTATGTAGAATTCTGCTTTAGATCTTTTAATATGAAATGTTAATGGTGTAACTGGCACAATTGAGACATCCTGGCAAGATCTTACAAAATTATGTAATCACCCTGTGCATTTCTGCATACGACCACTTTGAATGTCGTATCAACCTCAGCTGTTTTATCTTAAGAATGCCGAAAAAGCCAAGGTTCCACTTCATGATCAGAAGCAACTTATTTATTGAAAATAATACATAAACATTCACGTAAGATTTTCCATATCATAATTATGCAGTACTGATTGATTGATTGATTGCAGAGTGTTAAACGTCGTTTACAACATTATTTCAGTTTACATAGCGGCGGCCAGTGCACTTATGTATTCTCTCCTGTAATTTCTTTTACCAGTATTACGCACAATATTCTTTCCAAGCCACTAGCTGCTTTCCCACATAACAATTGTCGAAACAATGGTCAACGTTGAGAGTGGAATGAATCCTATCGCATAGAATATTAGCAATTCTCGGAAAATAATTGGCCGAGCCGGGAATGAAATGAGCGACCCCCTGTTCTCAAGTCCTGTATTTTACCGACTGAGCTACCGAGGCTCGGCAATTATGCAGTAACTCCACTCCGTATAATCACAGGGTCAGTTGAGCAACTCAGGGGCATGGCCATTTTTTGATATTGTTTGTTTGTATGGTGTTTCTCGTAGTTTCAGCATATTTCTGTTATATCACGGAGGCCAGTGCATCTACCATTGCCTTCTTGTGATTCTTTATCCAGTGCTCCACACAGTATCATATCCACTGGCTGCTTTCTCACATACTCAACGTCATAAACATCAATCAGCACAGAGAGAGAGAGAGAGAGAGAGAGAGAGAGAAATTCTGACGCAATGACTATAATCAATCCTTGGAAAGTAATTTGCCGAGCTTGGAATTGGAACCAGCAATACCCTGGTCTCAAGTTCCATAGATTACCAACTGAGCTACCGATCTCGGCATTGTTTAATTTAGCGAAGGTTTAATAAACGTGGTGAAGATTCTTTCAGCACGACCTTAGAAAACATTGTTTGAATCCGGAAACAATGCTGGTTTCATTCCGCACTTGCCCCACTACCTCAAAAGACAAATCTGATGATTTGGGCCACGTATAATTTATCGCCCTAAATGAAATTACTAGGGAGAATCTAGTTGTCTCTTGCTTTAGTTCAAATGGATTGACGATGTTCAAAGGAATTTAAGTTTATAGCGGATACATAGAGAGTTGAAAGTGTATTTTGTATTCCTATTTAGAGAATTCAGAAAAGAGTCAAACTTCGAGATAAGTTGTAAATTTCTGAAATATCCGGGAAGGGTTTCAGACAGATTTTACAAAAATCTTTTATTTCGTTTTATAGAAGAGATTAAAAATTTGTTGAATAAAGCTTGTTGAATTTAGAGTTGTGAAGCTATTTAATCATGGCTTGGATGATGATAGATGATGAAAATGATAATGTTGTTGCTGGTGATGATGATGATGATGATGATGTGACAATAAGGGTGATGCTGATGGTGAATTTGGTGGAGAGAGATTTCTATCTTTGGTGTTTCCACGCAGTCTTCAACCTTATTTCAGTTATATCTGGGCGTCATGTGCACCTATCCTTGCTGTGTTGGTATTTCATTTACCAGTACTTTCACATTATTCCAAACCAATGGCTGCTTTCCTACATAACTGTTGTCGGGATAACAAAATTGTGAGCGATGAGAAATTAATGAATCTTGTCGCAATGACTGTCATCAAACCTCGGATAAAAATTGCAAGAGCTGGGGTATCGAACCTGTGAACCCCTAGTTTCGGACCTCGTACGCTATCAACTGATCAACCAAACTGAGAATTACGCTGATGAAGTTTTCTTTTGCAATTGATCAGATCTTAAAGGGAGCCACGTTAACGAAAATGAAAGTTACGAGCCCGATCTGACGACTTCAACATAATTTGAGTTATATCACAAGCACCTACTTATGCGTTATTGGAGTTTCTTTTACCGGTATTTTGCTTTTAACCTTTCCCAAACCACTGTTTGCTTTCAAACGTAGATCATTTGAAACATTGTTCAACGATGAGAGGAGAATGAATCCTATCGCAATGAACTTAATCCTGAAAAAGAAAATTAGATTAGCCGGGGAATCGAACTATAGAACCTTGGGTTTTAAGTCGGGAACATTACTTTGCCGCTGCTTTTAGTGATGTTGGCAGAGAGAGAGAGAGAGAGAGAGAGAGAGAGTAGTTGATTTTGAAATGTTTATTTTATTTCTGGAGGGTTGTTATGTGCGATAAGAAATTGTAACATTTTGTAAAGGAAAATGATGTACAGTTGTGTTGTGAATTAAAGGGAAAAAACCTATTTTGAAGGAGGCAAGCCGATCTCATGTTTAGGAATCTTTGACACAATTTGATTTTGTGAAGAAGAAGTGAAAAGCAAAGAAGTATGTTGCTGAAGCCTACTTTTGAAGTTGATCGATTTTTAGGGGGGGGCATTGATAAGGTAAACGAAAAATATGTTTATGAGTCATGTTTGCAAGACCTTGGAGAGAAAGATCTTGCTATAATGGGAGAAAATACTGGTGTCATATCCCCAAGCCTGTCCCCATATTATGGAAGCACTTGGAATGATAAGTGTATATTTGATTGTTGTTTACTGATATTTTGGAAAGAATCAAAACTTAAAGATAAAAAAAAAATTGGAAAAACTGTGGACAAGCAATTGGAAATACTGTGGACTAGCTGGAAATCGAGTAAAGAAATGGAATGATTTGAATGTAGAACAAAGATGTTTTCCTGATTTCTTATAACAGTGTGGAAAAGTGAACTAAAGTAATATTGAGCAAAACTGTTTAAGTCTATAGCAGTTGTGAAGCTATTTAATAATTGCTTGGATGATGATGATTAGGTAGTGCTGGATGTTGTAGCGGAGCCAGATTTCTTTGTTAGCGTGTTTTTTAGCGTTGTTTTAACTTGATGTGAGGTAAATGGCGCGGCCAGTGCTCTTGTAACAGCCGTTCCAAACCACTGGCTGTTTTTCAAAATAACTTTAGTCGATAGAATGATGGGTATTAAGCAAAGAATAAATCCTGCAACAATGAATATCATCGAACCTCGGACAGAAATTGGTACAATTTGGGGACCGAACCTGCGACCGTATAGGTTTTAAGCCATGTACTTTACCGACCAAGCAACTGGGCAAAGCAATCTGAGAGAAAGAGAGAGAGAGAGAGAGAGAAGGAGTGTATTTGATTATGACATGTTTTCTTTAATCCTGAAGGGTTTTTATGTGCGAGAAGAAATTATAACATTTTGTAAAGACAAATGATGTACAGTTGTGGATTGAAAGGAAAATAATATAAGCTTTTGGAAGGGGGATAACTTTCTTTTACCGGTACTTCGCACAATATTGTTCCCATTGGCACTGGCTGCATTCCTCACATAACCTCGTCGAAAGAATTATGAGCGCTGAGATAAGAATAAACCCTGTCGCAATAACTGTCATCAATTCCATAGAGCATATTCTCAGTCTAAGAGATTGTATTCTCAGTCCATAGGTTTTACTTTCACATCGGGAGAAACATTTTCAGTCCGTATTTATTTATTCCTGGAGGGTTATGTGCAAGAAGACATTGTAACTGTTTTAAAGAACAGTGATGGAAAAAGTAAAATGTTTGAACACTGTAGATTTTAATGGCCATGTGTTTAGAAATGTGCAGAAGTTAATTTTAGGACGCTCGATATTTTCTGGACAGTATTTGATTCAATAAAAAAGTTATAAGCTATTTGGAAGGAGATCAATACTTTCTTTTACCAGTACTTTGCACAAAATTGTTCCCATTGGCACTTGCTGCTTTCTTTCTATGACTTCGTCGGAAGGATTATCAGCGCTGAGATAAGAAGAAACCTTGTCGCAATAACTGTCATCAATTCCATAAAACATATTCACAGTCTTGGAGATTGTATCCTCAGTCCGCAGGTTGTACTTTCACATCGGGAGAAATACATTTAGTCCGTAATACTGGCCCATTAGTCCTTACCATCGTCTTTAGTCTCATTTAACCCAATCTCAGTATGTACCCTCAATTCGTGAGATGAACCCTTAGCCCATGAGCTGAGTTAACAAACGCGTGAGATTCAACCAGTTCCTTATTTCTTTACTTCATCAGGCTGTACTCTTAGTCAATGAGATAAACCTTACCTCTGGAAATTATTCGATATGATTAACCACTTTCTGGTCCTTTGTATTTGTCTTTCTGTAAGATGTATCGTCGGTCTGTCAAATGTAAATGAAGGTCGAGACACTTGTTTTTACTTCGAATTAAACGAAATGCCGTACGTTAGCCCCTTCAGTCTGTTTGATTTACCTTTAGTCCAAGAGATGTACCTTCAGTCCGAGAAATATTTCTTCTTTTTGTTTGATTGAGTCTTACACCTTCAGCTTCGAGCTCTATATCACTTGAAATTGCTTTTAAATAGGTCCTGAAACTGTATTTCCACCTTCCTGTGACTGCACGAGTTCCTAAGCCTGTACCCACAGTCGGCGATTTCATACCCACAGCACCTAAAAGCAACCCTCAGACCGTTACAAGCATATTGAGTCCTTGAGATTGTATCCTCAGTTCGTGGAATGTTTCCCCAGTCTATTTCATGTCCTCTTTGACTTTGAAATCGTACCTATAGTCAGTTGAATGTACCCCCAGGCCCTGAACGACTGGCCTCACTCAAATGGTATCATTTGCACAGTTTGCCTTTACGCTCTTTTCCTGAAATGTACCCTAAATCTGTTAGGTGTAAGTTCAGAGAGTATCCTTAATATAACTTTTCTTCCAGTCGTATAACATTAGTCAGCGCGTTGAGCCCAAAGTTAGCAATAAAACCCCCCAGTCTATGAGATGCACCTTAGTCACTCGGATACACCATAAGGCCCTAAAGCTGTGTTCTATCTTAAAATTTACCCGTTTTCAATTAGACTTTATCCCTTGCCCACTTGATGTACCCACAGTTCGAAGATGTGTCCTGTTTCCATTGGTTATTGCAACAGCCCGTTTTATGTTCTTTTAGGAATTGAGATGGTAGCCTTAGTGAGTGAGATGTATCATTAAGCTATAAACCTGTGTCCTTTCAGAGATTTTACTCCCAACCTGTTAGCCTGCACCGCCAGTCGGTTCCTTCTACTTTCTGTCAGACGGTGAAATACATTCTCAGTTCGATGTTCCCTCAAACCTTGAAACAATGTCCCTTCTATTACTTCAACCCAATGCCGTATGCCTGTATGTATGGTAGGTTATATATTCTCTCAGTTCGACACAGATATACCCTGTTATATCACGGAGGCCAGTGCATCTACCATTGCCTTCTTGTGATTCTTTATCCAGTGCTCCACACAGTATCATATCCACTGGCTGCTTTCTCACATACTCAACGTCATAAACATCAATCAGCACAGAGAGAGAGAGAGAGAGAGAGAGAGAGAGAGAGAGAGAGAGAAAGAAATTCTGACGCAATGACTATAATCAATCCTTGGAAAGTAATTTGCCGAGCTTGGAATTGGAACCAGCAATACCCTGGTCTCAAGTTCCATAGATTACCAACTGAGCTACCGATCTCGGCATTGTTTAATTTAGCGAAGGTTTAATAAACGTGGTGAAGATTCTTTCAGCACGACCTTAGAAAACATTGTTTGAATCCGGAAACAATGCTGGTTTCATTCCGCACTTGCCCCACTACCTCAAAAGACAAATCTGATGATTTGGGCCACGTATAATTTATCGCCCTAAATGAAATTACTAGGGAGAATCTAGTTGTCTCTTGCTTTAGTTCAAATGGATTGACGATGTTCAAAGGAATTTAAGTTTATAGCGGATACATAGAGAGTTGAAAGTGTATTTTGTATTCCTATTTAGAGAATTCAGAAAAGAGTCAAACTTCGAGATAAGTTGTAAATTTCTGAAATATCCGGGAAGGGTTTCAGACAGATTTTACAAAAATCTTTTATTTCGTTTTATAGAAGAGATTAAAAATGTGTTGAATAAAGCTTGTTGAATTTAGAGTTGTGAAGCTATTTAATCATGGCTTGGATGATGATAGATGATGAAAATGATAATGTTGTTGCTGGTGATGATGATGATGATGATGTGACAATAAGGGTGATGCTGATGGTGAATTTGGTGGAGAGAGATTTCTATCTTTGGTGTTTCCACGCAGTCTTCAACCTTATTTCAGTTATATCTGGGCGTCATGTGCACCTATCCTTGCTGTGTTGGTATTTCATTTACCAGTACTTTCACATTATTCCAAACCAATGGCTGCTTTCCTACATAACTGTTGTCGGGATAACAAAATTGTGAGCGATGAGAAATTAATGAATCTTGTCGCAATGACTGTCATCAAACCTCGGATAAAAATTGCAAGAGCTGGGGTATCGAACCTGTGAACCCCTAGTTTCGGACCTCGTACGTCATCAACTGATCAACCAAGCTGAGAATTACGCTGATGAAGTTTTCTTTTGCAATTGATCAGATCTTAAAGGGAGCCACGTTAACGAAAATGAAAGTTATGAGCCCGATCTGACGACTCTAAAATAATTTGAGTTATATCACAAGCACCTTCTTATGCGTTATTGGAGTTTCTTTTACCGGTATTTTGCTTTTAACCTTTCCCAAACCACTGTTTGCTTTCAAACGTAGATCATTTGAAACATTGTTCAACGATGAGAGAAGAATGAATCCTATCGCAATGAACTTAATCCTGAAAAAGGATTAGATTAGATTAGATTAGCCGGGGAATCGAACTATAGAACCTTGGGTTTTAAGTCTGGAACATTACTTTGCCGCTGCTTTTAGTGATGTTGGCAGAGAGAGAGAGAGAGAGTAGTTGATTTTGAAATGTTTATTTTATTTCTGGAGGGTTGTTATGTGCGATAAGAAATTGTAACATTTTGTAAAGAAAAATGATGTACAGTTGTGTTGTGAATTAAAGGGAAAAAACCTATTTTGAAGGAGGCAAGCCGATCTCATGTTTAGGAATCTTTGACACAATTTGATTTTGTGAAGAAGTGGTGAAAAGCAAAGAAGTATGTTGCTGAAGCCTACTTTTGAAGTTGATCGATTTTTAGGGGGGGCATTGATAAGGTAAACGAAAAATATGTTTATGAGTCATGTTTGCAAGACCTTGGAGAGAAAGATCTTGCTATAATGGGAGAAAATACTGGTGTCATATCCCCAAGCCTGTCCCCATATTATGGAAGCACTTGGAATGATAAGTGTATATTTGATTGTTGTTTACTGATATTTTGGAAAGAATCAAAACTTAAAGATAAAAAAAAAATTGGAAAAACTGTGGACAAGCAATTGGAAATACTGTGGACTAGCTGGAAATCGAGTAAAGAAATGGAATGATTTGAATGTAGAACAAAGATGTTTTCCTGATTTCTTATAACAGTGTGGAAAAGTGAACTAAAGTAATATTGAGCAAAACTGTTTAAGTCTATAGCAGTTGTGAAGCTATTTAATAATTGCTTGGATGATGATGATTAGGTAGTGCTGGATGTTGTAGCGGAGCCAGATTTCTTTGTTAGCGTGTTTTTTAGCGTTGTTTTAACTTGATGTGAGTTAAATGGCGCGGCCAGTGCTCTTGTAACAGCCTTTCCAAACCACTGGCTGCTTTTCAAAATAACTTTAGTCGATAGAATGATGGGTATTAAGCAAAGAATAAATCCTGCAACAATGAATATCATCGAACCTCGGACAGAAATTGGTACAATTTGGGGACCGAACCTGCGACCGTATAGGTTTTAAGCCATGTACTTTACCGACCAAGCAACTGGGCAAAGCAATCTGAGAGAGAAAGAGAGAGAGAGAGAGAGAGAGAAGGAGTGTATTTGATTATGACATGTTTTCTTTAATCCTGAAGGGTTTTTATGTGCGAGAAGAAATTATAACATTTTGTAAAGACAAATGATGTACAGTTGTGGATTGAAAGGAAAATAATATAAGCTTTTGGAAGGGGGATAACTTTCTTTTACCGGTACTTCGCACAATATTGTTCCCATTGGCACTGGCTGCATTCCTCACATAACCTCGTCGAAAGAATTATGAGCGCTGAGATAAGAATAAACCCTGTCGCAATAACTGTCATCAATTCCATAGAGCATATTCTCAGTCTAAGAGATTGTATTCTCAGTCCATAGGTTTTACTTTCACATCGGGAGAAACATTTTCAGTCCGTATTTATTTATTCCTGGAGGGTTATGTGCAAGAAGACATTGTAACTGTTTTAAAGAACAGTGATGGAAAAAGTAAAATGTTTGAACACTGTAGATTTTAATGGCCATGTGTTTAGAAATGTGCAGAAGTTAATTTTAAGGGGCTCGATATTTTCTGGACAGTATTTGATTCAATAAAAAAGTTATAAGCTATTTGGAAGGAGATCAATACTTTCTTTTACCAGTACTTTGCACAAAATTGTTCCCATTGGCACTTGCTGCTTTCTTTCTATGACTTCGTCGGAAGGATTATCAGCGCTGAGATAAGAAGAAACCTTGTCGCAATAACTGTCATCAGTTCCATAAAACATATTCACAGTCTTGGAGATTGTATCCTCAGTCCGCAGGTTGTACTTTCACATCGGGAGAAATACATATAGTCCGTAATACTGGCCCATTAGTCCTTACCATCGTCTTTAGTCTCATTTAACCCAATCTCAGTATGTACCCTCAATTCGTGAGATGAACCCTTAGCCCATGAGCTGAGTCAACAAACGCGTGAGATTCAACCAGTTCCTTATTTCTTTACTTCATCAGGCTGTACTCTTAGTCAATGAGATAAACCTTACCTCTGGAAATTATTCGATATGATTAACCACTTTCTGGTCCTTTGTATTTGTCTTTCTGTAAGATGTATCGTCGGTCTGTCAAATGTAAATGAAGGTCGAGACACTTGTTTTTACTTTGAATTAAACGAAATGCCGTACGTTAGCCCCTTCAGTCTGTTTGATTTACCTTTAGTCCAAGAGATGTACCTTCAGTCCGAGAAATATTTCTTCTTTTTGTTTGATTGAGTCTTACACCTTCAGCTTCGAGCTCTATATCACTTGAAATTGCTTTTAAATAGGTCCTGAAACTGTATTTCCACCTTCCTGTGACTGCACGAGTTCCTAAGCCTGTACCCACAGTCGGCGATTTCATACCCACAGCACCTAAAAGCAACCCTCAGACCGTTACAAGCATATTGAGTCCTTGAGATTGTATCCTCAGTTCGTGGAATGTTTCCCCAGTCTATTTCATGTCCTCTTTGACTTTGAAATCGTACCTATAGTCAGTTGAATGTACCCCCAGGCCCTGAACGACTGGCCTCACTCAAATGGTATCATTTGCACAGTTTGCCTTTACGCTCTTTTCCTGAAATGTACCCTAAATCTGTTAGGTGTAAGTTCAGAGAGTATCCTTAATATAACTTTTCTTCCAGTCGTATAACATTAGTTAGCGCGTTGAGCCCAAAGTTAGCAATAAAACCCCCCCCGTCTATGAGATGCACCTTAGTCACTCGGATACACCATAAGGCCCTAAAGCTGTGTTCTATCTTAAAATTTACCCGTTTTCAATTAGACTTTATCCCTTGCCCACTTGATGTACCCACAGTTCGAAGATGTGTCCTGTTTCCATTGGTTATTGCAACAGCCCGTTTTATGTTCTTTTAGGAATTGAGATGGTAGCCTTAGTGAGTGAGATGTATCATTAAGCTATAAACCTGTGTCCTTTCAGAGATTTTACTCCCAACCTGTTAGCCTGCACCGCCAGTCGGTTCCTTCTACTTTCTGTCAGACGGTGAAATACATTCTCAGTTCGATGTTCCCTCAAACCTTGAAACAATGTCCCTTCTATTATTTCAACCCAATGCCGTATGCCTGTATCTATGGTAGGTTATATATTCTCTCAGTTCGACACAGATATACCCTCAGTATTTACAACTATGCCCTTACTCCTGTTTTAGCTCCAGGCGATTAGCTTGTTCTATCTGCTTCCTTCATATGTGAACCTAACTTAATTGAATGTACCTTCAGATGACGAACCTATGCCTGCACTGTTGTTCACCGATAACTCTTTGGCCTCTACTTCTTCATCATGATCTTAACCCTCAGTCTAAACGGTCTGAAATAATGTATTCACCCTCATTTCACTGTCATCTCGCTCTCTCTCTTCTTCATTTCTCTCTTTTTCATTTCTCTCTTCTCTCTCTCTCTCTCTCTCTCTCTCCTTCCCTCTCTCTTGTTTCGCTATTTCTGTCTCTCTTCACCTCTCTCCCTCAATCTCACTCTGTCTGTCTGTCTGTCTGTCTGTCTATCTCTTTCTTTCTCTGTCTCTCTCTTTGTCTCACACTCTCTATCTACTCCTTTCCGAACTCTTTGTCTTACTCTCTGCTCCTCATTCTTATCTTTCTCTCTACACTGTTTTCCACACTGTCTCTCGCTGTCGCTCTCTATTCTATCTCTCTCTCTCTCTTTCTCGCTTTCTGTCTTTCTCTCGCTCTCTATCCCTCCCATTTCTCTTCCTTCTCTTCTTATATATTTCTCCTCTTTCTATCTGTATCTCACTGCCTTCTTTCACACAGTCTATCTGTTTCTCTCTGTCTCTTTCGCTACTCCACATCTTCTGTCTCACTATCTATCGTTCATTATTCTCTCACGTTCTCTCTGTCTGTCTATCTGTCTCCCTTTATTTCTTTTTCCTTCCTTCAAACTTCTGTCTCTGTCCATCTATCCATGTCTTTCGCCTTCTGTCCATCAAACTCTCTCTCTCTCTTGGCTGACTTGATATTGCAGCTGTGGTCTCCTTGTTGTGTTTCTCACGTTTATAAGACTGTATTCTCGGACAATGATGTTTATCCTTTTCCGCCTAAAATGTAGTTCCTCGAATAAATTTGGCTTCCTTTCCTTCATGTCTTTCTCAGTCTGTATGATTGATCGTTTCTCAGTTGATATGGTGCTCCCTCAGACCGTAATTTTGAGTGTAATCTGCTTTGAAATACATGTAGATCAAGAACTATGTAGAATTCTGCTTTAGATCTTTTAATATGAAATGTTAATAGTGTAACTGGCACAATTGAGACATCCTGGCAAGATCTTACAAAATTATGTAATCACCCTGTGCATTTCTGCATACGACCACTTTGAATGTCGTATCAACCTCAGCTGTTTTATCTTAAGAATGCCGAAAAAGCCAAGGTTCCACTTCATGATCAGAAGCAACTTATTTATTGAAAATAATACATAAACATTCACGTAAGATTTTCCATATCATAATTATGCAGTACTGATTGATTGATTGATTGCAGAGTGTTAAACGTCGTTTACAACATTATTTCAGTTTACATAGCGGCGGCCAGTGCACTTATGTATTCTCTCCTGTAATTTCTTTTACCAGTATTACGCACAATATTCTTTCCAAGCCACTAGCTGCTTTCCCACATAACAATTGTCGAAACAATGGTCAACGTTGAGAGTGGAATGAATCCTATCGCATAGAATATTAGCAATCCTCGGGAAAATAATTGGCCGAGCCGGGAATGAAATGAGCGACCCCCTGTTCTCAAGTCCTGTATTTTACCGACTGAGCTACCGAGGCTCGGCAATTATGCAGTAACTCCACTCCGTATAATCACAGGGTCAGTTGAGCAACTCAGGGGCATGGCCATTTTTTGATATTGTTTGTTTGTATGGTGTTTCTCGTAGTTTCAGTATATTTCTGTTATATCACGGAGGCCAGTGCATCTACCATTGCCTTCTTGTGATTCTTTATCCAGTGCTCCACACAGTATCATATCCACTGGCTGCTTTCTCACATACTCAACGTCATAAACATCAATCAGCACAGAGAGAGAGAGAGAGAGAGAGAGAGAGAGAAAGAAATTCTGACGCAATGACTATAATCAATCCTTGGAAAGTAATTTGCCGAGCTTGGAATTGGAACCAGCAATACCCTGGTCTCAAGTTCCATAGATTACCAACTGAGCTACCGATCTCGGCATTGTTTAATTTAGCGAAGGTTTAATAAACGTGGTGAAGATTCTTTCAGCACGACCTTAGAAAACATTGTTTGAATCCGGAAACAATGCTAGTTTCATTCCGCACTTGCCCCACTACCTCAAAAGACAAATCTGATGGTTTGGGCCACGTATAATTTATCGCCCTAAATGAAATTACTAATGAGAATCTAGTTGTCTCTTGCTTTAGTTCAAATGGATTGACGATGTTCAAAGGAATTTAAGTTTATAGCGGATACATAGAGAGTTGAAAGTGTATTTTGTATTCCTATTTAGAGAATTCAGAAAAGAGTCAAACTTCGAGATAAGTTGTAAATTTCTGAAATATCCGGGAAGGGTTTCAGACAGATTTTACAAAAAGCTTTTATTTCGTTTTATAGAAGAGATTAAAAATTTGTTGAATAAAGCTTGTTGAATTTAGAATTGTGAAGCTATTTAATCATGGCTTGGATGATGATAGATGATGAAAATGATAATGTTGTTGCTGGTGATGATGATGATGATGATGTGACAATAAGGGTGATTTGCTGATGGTGAATTTGGTGGAGAGAGATTTCTATCTTTGGTGTTTCCACGCAGTCTTCAACCTTATTTCAGTTATATCTGGGCGTCATGTGCACCTATCCTTGCTGTGTTGGTATTTCATTTACCAGTACTTTCACATTATTCCAAACCAATGGCTGCTTTCCTACATAACTGTTGTCGGGATAACAAAATTGTGAGCGATGAGAAATTAATGAATCTTGTCGCAATGACTGTCATCAAACCTCGGATAAAAATTGCAAGAGCTGGGGTATCGAACCTGTGAACCCCTAGTTTCGGACCTCGTACGTCATCAACTGATCAACCAAGCTGAGAATTACGCTGATGAAGTTTTCTTTTGCAATTGATCAGATCTTAAAGGGAGCCACGTTAACGAAAATGAAAGTTATGAGCCCGATCTGACGACTCTAAAATAATTTGAGTTATATCACAAGCACCTTCTTATGCGTTATTGGAGTTTCTTTTACCGGTATTTTGCTTTTAACCTTTCCCAAACCACTGTTTGCTTTCAAACGTAGATCATTTGAAACATTGTTCAACGATGAGAGAAGAATGAATCCTATCGCAATGAACTTAATCCTGAAAAAGGATTAGATTAGATTAGATTAGCCGGGGAATCGAACTATAGAACCTTGGGTTTTAAGTCTGGAACATTACTTTGCCGCTGCTTTTAGTGATGTTGGCAGAGAGAGAGAGAGAGAGAGAGAGTAGTTGATTTTGAAATGTTTATTTTATTTCTGGAGGGTTGTTATGTGCGATAAGAAATTGTAACATTTTGTAAAGAAAAATGATGTACAGGTGTGTTGTGAATTAAAGGGAAAAAACCTATTTTGAAGGAGGCAATCCGATCTCATGTTTAGGAATCTTTGACACAATTTGATTTTGTGAAGCAGTGGTGAAAAGCAAAGAAGTATGTTGCTGAAGCCTACTTTTGAAGTTGATCGATTTTTAGGGGGGGGCATTGATAAGGTAAACGAAAAATACGTTTATGAGTCATGTTTGCAAGACCTTGGAGAGAAAGATCTTGCTATAATGGGAGAAAATACTGGTGTCATATCCCCAAGCCTGTCCCCGTATTATGGAAGCACTTGGAATGATAAGTGTATATTTGATTGTTGTTTACTGATATTTTGGAAAGAATCAAAACTTAAAGATAAAAAAAAAATTGGAAAAACTGTGGACAAGCAATTGGAAATACTGTGGACTAGCTGGAAATCGAGTAAAGAAATGGAATGATTTGAATGTAGAACAAAGATGTTTTCCTGATTTCTTATAACAGTGTGGAAAAGTGAACTAAAGTAATATTGAGCAAAACTGTTTAAGTCTATAGCAGTTGTGAAGCTATTTAATAATTGCTTGGATGATGATGATTAGGTAGTGCTGGATGTTGTAGCGGAGCCAGATTTCTTTGTTAGCGTGTTTTTTAGCGTTGTTTTAACTTGATGTGAGTTAAATGGCGCGGCCAGTGCTCTTGTAACAGCCTTTCCAAACCACTGGCTGCTTTTCAAAATAACTTTAGTCGATAGAATGATGGGTATTAAGCAAAGAATAAATCCTGCAACAATGAATATCATCGAACCTCGGACAGAAATTGGTACAATTTGGGGACCGAACCTGCGACCGTATAGGTTTTAAGCCATGTACTTTACCGACCAAGCAACTGGGCAAAGCAATCTGAGAGAGAAAGAGAGAGAGAGAGAGAGAGAGAGAGAGAGAGAGAGAGAAGGAGTGTATTTGATTATGACATGTTTTCTTTAATCCTGAAGGGTTTTTATGTGCGAGAAGAAATTATAACATTTTGTAAAGACAAATGATGTACAGTTGTGGATTGAAAGGAAAATAATATAAGCTTTTGGAAGGGGGATAACTTTCTTTTACCGGTACTTCGCACAATATTGTTCCCATTGGCACTGGCTGCATTCCTCACATAACCTCGTCGAAAGAATTATGAGCGCTGAGATAAGAATAAACCCTGTCGCAATAACTGTCATCAATTCCATAGAGCATATTCTCAGTCTAAGAGATTGTATTCTCAGTCCATAGGTTTTACTTTCACATCGGGAGAAACATTTTCAGTCCGTATTTATTTATTCCTGGAGGGTTATGTGCAAGAAGACATTGTAACTGTTTTAAAGAACAGTGATGGAAAAAGTAAAATGTTTGAACACTGTAGATTTTAATGGCCATGTGTTTAGAAATGTGCAGAAGTTAATTTTAAGGGGCTCGATATTTTCTGGACAGTATTTGATTCAATAAAAAAGTTATAAGCTATTTGGAAGGAGATCAATACTTTCTTTTACCAGTACTTTGCACAAAATTGTTCCCATTGGCACTTGCTGCTTTCTTTCTATGACTTCGTCGGAAGGATTATCAGCGCTGAGATAAGAAGAAACCTTGTCGCAATAACTGTCATCAGTTCCATAAAACATATTCACAGTCTTGGAGATTGTATCCTCAGTCCGCAGGTTGTACTTTCACATCGGGAGAAATACATATAGTCCGTAATACTGGCCCATTAGTCCTTACCATCGTCTTTAGTCTCATTTAACCCAATCTCAGTATGTACCCTCAATTCGTGAGATGAACCCTTAGCCCATGAGCTGAGTCAACAAACGCGTGAGATTCAACCAGTTCCTTATTTCTTTACTTCATCAGGCTGTACTCTTAGTCAATGAGATAAACCTTACCTCTGGAAATTATTCGATATGATTAACCACTTTCTGGTCCTTTGTATTTGTCTTTCTGTAAGATGTATCGTCGGTCTGTCAAATGTAAATGAAGGTCGAGACACTTGTTTTTACTTTGAATTAAACGAAATGCCGTACGTTAGCCCCTTCAGTCTGTTTGATTTACCTTTAGTCCAAGAGATGTACCTTCAGTCCGAGAAATATTTCTTCTTTTTGTTTGATTGAGTCTTACACCTTCAGCTTCGAGCTCTATATCACTTGAAATTGCTTTTAAATAGGTCCTGAAACTGTATTTCCACCTTCCTGTGACTGCACGAGTTCCTAAGCCTGTACCCACAGTCGGCGATTTCATACCCACAGCACCTAAAAGCAACCCTCAGACCGTTACAAGCATATTGAGTCCTTGAGATTGTATCCTCAGTTCGTGGAATGTTTCCCCAGTCTATTTCATGTCCTCTTTGACTTTGAAATCGTACCTATAGTCAGTTGAATGTACCCCCAGGCCCTGAACGACTGGCCTCACTCAAATGGTATCATTTGCACAGTTTGCCTTTACGCTCTTTTCCTGAAATGTACCCTAAATCTGTTAGGTGTAAGTTCAGAGAGTATCCTTAATATAACTTTTCTTCCAGTCGTATAACATTAGTCAGCGCGTTGAGCCCAAAGTTAGCAATAAAACCCCCCCAGTCTATGAGATGCACCTTAGTCACTCGGATACACCATAAGGCCCTAAAGCTGTGTTCTATCTTAAAATTTACCCGTTTTCAATTAGACTTTATCCCTTGCCCACTTGATGTACCCACAGTTCGAAGATGTGTCCTGTTTCCATTGGTTATTGCAACAGCCCGTTTTATGTTCTTTTAGGAATTGAGATGGTAGCCTTAGTGAGTGAGATGTATCATTAAGCTATAAACCTGTGTCCTTTCAGAGATTTTACTCCCAACCTGTTAGCCTGCACCGCCAGTCGGTTCCTTCTACTTTCTGTCAGACGGTGAAATACATTCTCAGTTCGATGTTCCCTCAAACCTTGAAACAATGTCCCTTCTATTATTTCAACCCAATGCCGTATGCCTGTATCTATGGTAGGTTATATATTCTCTCAGTTCGACACAGATATACCCTCAGTATTTACAACTATGCCCTTACTCCTGTTTTAGCTCCAGGCGATTAGCTTGTTCTATCTGCTTCCTTCATATGTGAACCTAACTTAATTGAATGTACCTTCAGATGACGAACCTATGCCTGCACTGTTGTTCACCGATAACTCTTTGGCCTCTACTTCTTCATCATGATCTTAACCCTCAGTCTAAACGGTCTGAAATAATGTATTCACCCTCATTTCACTGTCATCTCGCTCTCTCTCTCTCTCTCTCTCCTTCATTTCTCTCTTTTTCATTTCTCTCTCTCTTCTCTCTCTCTCTCTCTCTCCTTCCCTCTCTCTTGTTTCGCTATTTCTGTCTCTCTTCACCTCTCTCCCTCAATCTCACTCTGTCTGTCTATCTGTCTATCTCTTTCTTTCTCTGTCTCTCTCTTTGTCTCTCACTCTCTATCTACTCCTTTCCGAAATCTTTGTCTTACTCTCTGCTCCTCATTCTTATCTTTCTCTCTACACTGTTTTCCACTCTCAGTCTCTCGCTGTCGCTCTCTATCTCTCTCTCTCTCTTTCTTGCTTTCTGTCTTTCTCTCGCTCTCTATCTCTCCCATTTCTCTTCCTCCTCTTCTTATATATTTCTCCTCTTTCTATCTGTATCTCACTGCCTTTTTTCACACAGTCTATCTGTTTCTCTCTGTCTCTTTCGCTACTCCACATCTTCTGTCTCACTATCTATCGTTCATTATTCTCTCACGTTCTCTCTGTCTGTCTATCTGTCTCCCTTTGTTTCTTTTTCCTTCCTTCAAACTTCTATCTCTGTCCATCTATCCATGTCTTTCGCCTTCTGTCCATCAAACTCTCTCTCTCTCTCTTGGCTGACTTGATATTGCAGCTGTGGTTTCCTTGTTGTGTTTCTCACGTTTATAAGACTGTATTCTCGGACTATGATGTTTATCCTTTTCCGCCTAAAATGTACTTCCTCGAATAAATTTGGCTTCCTTTCCTTCATGTCTTTCTCAGTCTGTATGATTGATCGTTTCTCAGTTGATATGGTGCTCCCTCAGACCGTAATTTTGAGTGTAATCTGCTTTGAAATACATGTAGATCAAGAACTATGTAGAATTCTGCTTTAGATCTTTTAATATGAAATATTAATGGTGTAACTGGCACAATTGAGACATCCTGGCAAGATCTTACAAAATTATGTAATCACCCTGTGCATTTCTGCATACGACCACTTTGAATGTCGTATCAACCTCAGCTGTTTTATCTTAAGAATGCCGAAAAAGCCAAGGTTCCACTTCATGATCAGAAGCAACTTATTTATTGAAAATAATACATAAACATTCACGTAAGATTTTCCATATCATAATTATGCAGTACTGATTGATTGATTGATTGCAGAGTGTTAAACGTCGTTTACAACATTATTTCAGTTTACATAGCGGCGGCCAGTGCACTTATGTATTCTCTCCTGTAATTTCTTTTACCAGTATTACGCACAATATTCTTTCCAAGCCACTAGCTGCTTTCCCACATAACAATTGTCGAAACAATGGTCAACGTTGAGAGTGGAATGAATCCTATCGCATAGAATATTAGCAATCCTCGGAAAATAATTGGCCGAGCCGGGAATGAAATGAGCGACCCCCTGTTCTCAAGTCCTGTATTTTACCGACTGAGCTACCGAGGCTCGGCAATTATGCAGTAACTCCACTCCGTATAATCACAGGGTCAGTTGAGCAACTCAGGGGCATGGCCATTTTTTGATATTGTTTGTTTGTATGGTGTTTCTCGTAGTTTCAGTATATTTCTGTTATATCACGGAGGCCAGTGCATCTACCATTGCCTTCTTGTGATTCTTTATCCAGTGCTCCACACAGTATCATATCCACTGGCTGCTTTCTCACATACTCAACGTCATAAACATCAATCAGCACAGAGAGAGAGAGAGAGAGAGAAAGAAATTCTGACGCAATGACTATAATCAGTCCTTGGAAAGTAATTTGCCGAGCTTGGAATTGGAACCAGCAATACCCTGGTCTCAAGTTCCATAGATTACCAACTGAGCTACCGATCTCGGCATTGTTTAATTTAGCGAAGGTTTAATAAACGTGGTGAAGATTCTTTCAGCACGACCTTAGAAAACATTGTTTGAATCCGGAAACAATGCTGGTTTCATTCCGCACTTGCCCCACTACCTCAAAAGACAAATCTGATGATTTGGGCCACGTATAATTTATCGCCCTAAATGAAATTACTAGGGAGAATCTAGTTGTCTCTTGCTTTAGTTCAAATGGATTGACGATGTTCAAAGGAATTTAAGTTTATAGCGGATACATAGAGAGTTGAAAGCGTATTTTGTATTCCTATTTAGAGAATTCAGAAAAGAGTCAAACTTCGAGATAAGTTGTAAATTTCTGAAATATCCGGGAAGGGTTTCAGACAGATTTTACAAAAATCTTTTATTTCGTTTTATAGAAGAGATTAAAAATTTGTTGAATAAAGCTTGTTGAATTTGGAGTTGTGAAGCTATTTAATCATGGCTTGGATGATGATAGATGATGAAAATGATAATGTTGTTGCTGGTGATGATGATGATGATGATGTGACAATAAGGGTGATGCTGATGGTGAATTTGGTGGAGAGAGATTTCTATCTTTGGTGTTTCCACGCAGTCTTCAACCTTATTTCAGTTATATCTGGGCGTCATGTGCACCTATCCTTGCTGTGTTGGTATTTCATTTACCAGTACTTTCACATTATTCCAAACAAATGGCTGCTTTCCTACATAACTGTTGTCGGGATAACAAAATTGTGAGCGATGAGAAATTAATGAATCTTGTCGCAATGACTGTCATCAAACCTCGGATAAAAATTGCAAGAGCTGGGGTATCGAACCTGTGAACCCCTAGTTTCGGACCTCGTACGTCATCAACTGATCAACCAAGCTGAGAATTACGCTGATGAAGTTTTCTTTTGCAATTGATCAGATCTTAAAGGGAGCCACGTTAACGAAAATGAAAGTTATGAGCCCGATCTGACGACTCTAACATAATTTGAGTTATATCACAAGCACCTACTTATGCGTTATTGGAGTTTCTTTTACCGGTATTTTAACCTTTCCCAAACCACTGTTTGCTTTCAAACGTAGATCATTTGAAACATTGTTCAACGATGAGAGAAGAATGGATCCTATCGCAATGAACTTAATCCTGAAAAAGGATTAGATTAGATTAGATTAGCCGGGGAATCGAACTATAGAACCTTGGGTTTTAAGTCTGGAACATTACTTTGCCGCTGCTTTTAGTGATGTTGGCAGAGAGAGAGAGAGAGAGAGAGAGAGAGAGAGAGTAGTTGATTTTGAAATGTTTACTTTATTTCTGAAGGGTTGTTATGTGCGATAAGAAATTGTAACATTTTGTAAAGAAAAATGATGTACAGTTGTGTTGTGAATTAAAGGGAAAAAACCTATTTTGAAGGAGGCAAGCCGATGTCATGTTTAGGAATCTTTGACACAATTTGATTTTGTGAAGAAGTGGTGAAAAGCAAAGAAGTATGTTGCTGAAGCCTACTTTTGAAGTTGATCGATTTTTAGGGGGGGCATTGATAAGGTAAACGAAAAATATGTTTATGAGTCATGTTTGCAAGACCTTGGAGAGAAAGATCTTGCTATAATGGGAGAAAATATTGGTGTCATATCCCCAAGCCTGTCCCCATATTATGGAAGCACTTGGAATGATAAGTGTATATTTGATTGTTGTTTACTGATATTTTGGAAAGAATCAAAACTTAAAGATAAAAAAAAATTGGAAAAACTGTGGACAAGCAATTGGAAATACTGTGGACTAGCTGGAAATCGAGTAAAGAAATGGAATGATTTGAATGTAGAACAAAGATGTTTTCCTGATTTCTTATAACAGTGCGGAAAAGTGAACTAAAGTAATATTGAGCAAAACTGTTTAAGTCTATAGCAGTTGTGAAGCTATTTAATAATTGCTTGGATGATGATGATTAGGTAGTGCTGGATGTTGTAGCGGAGCCAGATTTCTTTGTTAGCGTGTTTTTTAGCGTTGTTTTAACTTGATGTGAGGTAAATGGCGCGGCCAGTGCTCTTGTAACAGCCTTTCCAAACCACTGGCTGTTTTTCAAAATAACTTTAGTCGATAGAATGATGGGTATTAAGCAAAGAATAAATCCTGCAACAATGAATATCATCGAACCTCGGACAGAAATTGGTACAATTTGGGGACCGAACCTGCGACCGTATAGGTTTTAAGCCATGTACTTTACCGACCAAGCAACTGGGCAAAGCAATCTGAGAGAGAAAGAGAGAGAGAGAGAGAGAGAGAGAGAGAGAGAGAGAGAGAGAGAAGGAGTGTATTTGATTATGACATGTTTTCTTTAATCCTGAAGGGTTTTTATGTGCGAGAAGAAATTATAACATTTTGTAAAGACAAATGATGTACAGTTGTGGATTGAAAGGAAAATAATATAAGCCTTTGGAAGGGGGATAACTTTCTTTTACCGGTACTTCGCACAATATTGTTCCCATTGGCACTGGCTGCATTCCTCACATAACCTCGTCGAAAGAATTATGAGCGCTGAGATAAGAATAAACCCTGTCGCAATAACTGTCATCAATTCCATAGAGCATATTCTCAGTCTAAGAGATTGTATTCTCAGTCCATAGGTTTTACTTTCACATCGGGAGAAACATTTTCAGTCCGTATTTATTTATTCCTGGAGGGTTATGTGCAAGAAGACATTGTAACTGTTTTAAAGAACAGTGATGGAAAAAGTAAAATGTTTGAACACTGTAGATTTTAATGGCCATGTGTTTAGAAATGTGCAGAAGTTAATTTTAAGGGGCTCGATATTTTCTGGACAGCATTTGATTCAATAAAAAAGTTATAAGCTATTTGGAAGGAGATCAATACTTTCTTTTACCAGTACTTTGCACAAAATTGTTCCCATTGGCACTTGCTGCTTTCTTTCTATGACTTCGTCGGAAGGATTATCAGCGCTGAGATAAGAAGAAACCTTGTCGCAATAACTGTCATCAATTCCATAAAACAGTCTTGGAGATTGTATCCTCAGTCCGCAGGTTGTACTTTCACATCGGGAGAAATACATTTAGTCCGTAATACTGGCCCATTAGTCTTTACCATCGTCTTTAGTCTCATTTAACCCAATCTCAGTATGTACCCTCAATTTGTGAGATGAACCCTTAGCCCATGAGCTGAGTCAACAAACGCGTGAGATTCAACCAGTTCCTTATTTCTTTACTTCATCAGGCTGTACTCTTAGTCAATGAGATAAACCTTACCTCTGGAAATTATTCGATATGATTAACCACTTTCTGGTCCTTTGTATTTGTCTTTCTGTAAGATGTATCGTCGGTCTGTCAAATGTAAATGAAGGTCGAGACACTTGTTTTTACTTTGAATTAAACGAAATGCCGTACGTTAGCCCCTTCAGTCTGTTTGATTTACCTTTAGTCCAAGAGATGTACCTTCAATCCGAGAAATATTTCTTCTTTTTGTTTGATTGAGTCTTACACCTTCAGCTTCGAGCTCTATATCACTTGAAATTGCTTTTAAATAGGTCCTGAAACTGTATTTCCACCTTCCTGTGACTGCACGAGTTCCTAAGCCTGTACCCACAGTCGGCGATTTCATACCCACAGCACCTAAAAGCAACCCTCAGACCGTTACAAGCATACTGAGTCCTTGAGATTGTATCCTCAGTTCGTGGAATGTTTCCCCAGT
Source organism: Hippopus hippopus (assembly GCA_946811185.2). Lineage (NCBI taxonomy): Eukaryota > Metazoa > Mollusca > Bivalvia > Cardiida > Cardiidae > Hippopus > Hippopus hippopus. Next base: position 36,715,060 of record OX328100.1, read on the forward strand.
CTATTTCATGTCCTCTTTGACTTTGAAATCGTACCTATAGTCAGTTGAATGTACCCCCAGGCCCTGAACGACTGGCCTCACTCAAATGGTATCATTTGCACAGTTTGCCTTTACGCTCTTTTCCTGAAATGTACCCTAAATCTGTTAGGTGTAAGTTCAGAGAGTATCCTTAATATAACTTTTCTTCCAGTCGTATAACATTAGTCAGCGCGTTGAGCCCAAAGTTAGCAATAAAACCCCCCAGTCTATGAGATGCACCTTAGTCACTCGGATACACCATAAGGCCCTAAAGCTGTGTTCTATCTTAAAATTTACCCGTTTTCAATTAGACTTTATCCCTTGCCCACTTGATGTACCCACAGTTCGAAGATGTGTCCTGTTTCCATTGGTTATTGCAACAGCCCGTTTTAAGTTCTTTTAGGAATTGAGATGGTAGCCTTAGTGAGTGAGATGTATCATTAAGCTATAAACCTGTGTCCTTTCAGAGATTTTACTCCCAACCTGTTAGCTTGCACCGCCAGTCGGTTCCTTCTACTTTCTGTCAGACGGTGAAATACATTCTCAGTTCGATGTTCCCTCAAACCTTGAAACAATGTCCCTTCTATTATTTCAACCCAATGCCGTATGCCTGTATCTATGGTAGGTTATATATTCTCTCAGTTCGACACAGATATACCCTCAGTATTTACAACTATGCCCTTACTCCTATTTTAGCTCCAGGCGATTAGCTTGTTCTATCTGCTTCCTTCATATGTCAACCTAACTTAATTGAATGTACCTTCAGATGACGAACCTATGCCTGCACTGTTGTTCACCGATAACTCTTTGGCCTCTACTTCTTCATCATGATCTTAACCCTCAGTCTAAACGGTCTGAAATAATGTATTCACCCTCATTTCACTGTCATCTCGCTCTCTCTCTCTCTCTCTCTCTCTCTCTCTCTCTCCTTCATTTCTCTCTTTTTCATTTCTCTCTCTCTCTTCTCTCTCTCTCTCTCTCCTTCCCTCTCTCTTGTTTCGCTATTTCTGTCTCTCTTCACCTCTCTCCCTCAATCTCACTCTGTCTGTCTATCTGTCTATCTCTTTCTTTCTCTGTCTCTCTCTTTGTCTCTCACTCTCTATCTACTCCTTTCCGAAATCTTTGTCTTACTCTCTGCTCCTCATTCTTATCTTTCTCTCTACACTGTTTTCCACTCTCAGTCTCTCGCTGTCGCTCTCTATCTCTATCTCTCTCTCTCTCTCTTTCTTGCTTTCTGTCTTTCTCTCGCTCTTTATCTCTCCCATTTCTCTTCCTCCTCTTCTTATATATTTCTCCTCTTTCTATCTGTATCTCACTGCCTTTTTTCACACAGTCTATCTGTTTCTCTCTGTCTCTTTCGCTACTCCACATCTTCTGTCTCACTATCTATCGTTCATTATTCTCTCACGTTCTCTCTGTCTGTCTATCTGTCTCCCTTTGTTTCTTTTTCCTTCCTTCAAACTTCTATCTCTGTCCATCTATCCATGTCTTTCGCCTTCTGTCCATCAAACTCTCTCTCTCTCTTGGCTGACTTGATATTGCAGCTGTGGTTTCCTTGTTGTGTTTCTCACGTTTATAAGACTGTATTCTCGGACTATGATGTTTATCCTTTTCCGCCTAAAATGTACTTCCTCGAATAAATTTGGCTTCCTTTCCCTCATGTCTTTCTCAGTCTGTATGATTGATCGTTTCTCAGTTGATATGGTGCTCCCTCAGACCGTAATTTTGAGTGTAATCTGCTTTGAAATACATGTAGATCAAGAACTATGTAGAATTCTGCTTTAGATCTTTTAATATGAAATGTTAATGGTGTAACTGGCACAATTGAGACATCCTGGCAAGATCTTACAAAATTATGTAATCACCCTGTGCATTTCTGCATACGACCACTTTGAATGTCGTATCAACCTCAGCTGTTTTATCTTAAGAATGCCGAAAAAGCCAAGGTTCCACTTCATGATCAGAAGCAACTTATTTATTGAAAATAATACATAAACATTCACGTAAGATTTTCCATATCATAATTATGCAGTACTGATTGATTGATTGATTGCAGAGTGTTAAACGTCGTTTACAACATTATTTCAGTTTACATAGCGGCGGCCAGTGCACTTATGTATTCTCTCCTGTAATTTCTTTTACCAGTATTACGCACAATATTCTTTCCAAGCCACTAGCTGCTTTCCCACATAACAATTGTCGAAACAATGGTCAACGTTGAGAGTGGAATGAATCCTATCGCATAGAATATTAGCAATCCTCGGAAAATAATTGGCCGAGCCGGGAATGAAATGAGCGACCCCCTGTTCTCAAGTCCTGTATTTTACCGACTGAGCTACCGAGGCTCGGCAATTATGCAGTAACTCCACTCCGTATAATCACAGGGTCAGTTGAGCAACTCAGGGGCATGGCCATTTTTTGATATTGTTTGTTTGTATGGTGTTTCTCGTAGTTTCAGTATATTTCTGTTATATGACGGAGGCCAGTGCATCTACCATTGCCTTCTTGTGATTCTTTATCCAGTGCTCCACACAGTATCATATCCACTGGCTGCTTTCTCACATACTCAACGTCATAAACATCAATCAGCACAGAGAGAGAGAGAGAGAGAAAGAAATTCTGACGCAATGACTATAATCAATCCTTGGAAAGTAATTTGCCGAGCTTGGAATTGGAACCAGCAATACCCTGGTCTCAAGTTCCATAGATTACCAACTGAGCTACCGATCTCGGCATTGTTTAATTTAGCGAAGGTTTAATAAACGTGGTGAAGATTCTTTCAGCACGACCTTAGAAAACATTGTTTGAATCCGGAAACAATGCTGGTTTCATTCCGCACTTGCCCCACTACCTCAAAAGACAAATCTGATGATTTGGGCCACGTATAATTTATCGCCCTAAATGAAATTACTAGGTAGAATCTAGTTGTCTCTTGCTTTAGTTCAAATGGATTGACGATGTTCAAAGGAATTTAAGTTTATAGCGGATACATAGAGAGTTGAAAGCGTTTTTTGTATTCCTATTTAGAGAATTCAGAAAAGAGTCAAACTTCGAGATAAGTTGTAAATTTCTGAAATATCCGGGAAGGGTTTCAGACAGATTTTACAAAAATCTTTTATTTCGTTTTATAGAAGAGATTAAAAATTTGTTGAATAAAGCTTGTTGAATTTGGAGTTGTGAAGCTATTTAATCATGGCTTGGATGATGATAGATGATGAAAATGATAATGTTGTTGCTGGTGATGATGATGATGATGATGTGACAATAAGGGTGATGCTGATGGTGAATTTGGTGGAGAGAGATTTCTATCTTTGGTGTTTCCACGCAGTCTTCAACCTTATTTCAGTTATATCTGGGCGTCATGTGCACCTATCCTTGCTGTGTTGGTATTTCATTTACCAGTACTTTCACATTATTCCAAACAAATGGCTGCTTTCCTACATAACTGTTGTCGGGATAACAAAATTGTGAGCGATGAGAAATTAATGAATCTTGTCGCAATGACTGTCATCAAACCTCGGATAAAAATTGCAAGAGCTGGGGTATCGAACCTGTGAACCCCTAGTTTCGGACCTCGTACGTCATCAACTGATCAACCAAGCTGAGAATTACGCTGATGAAGTTTTCTTTTGCAATTGATCAGATCTTAAAGGGAGCCACGTTAACGAAAATGAAAGTTATGAGCCCGATCTGACGACTCTAACATAATTTGAGTTATATCACAAGCACCTACTTATGCGTTATTGGAGTTTCTTTTACCGGTATTTTAACCTTTCCCAAACCACTGTTTGCTTTCAAACGTAGATCATTTGAAACATTGTTCAACGATGAGAGAAGAATGGATCCTATCGCAATGAACTTAATCCTGAAAAAGGATTAGATTAGATTAGATTAGCCGGGGAATCGAACTATAGAACCTTGGGTTTTAAGTCTGGAACATTACTTTGCCGCTGCTTTTAGTGATGTTGGCAGAGAGAGAGAGAGAGAGAGAGAGAGAGTAGTTGATTTTGAAATGTTTACTTTATTTCTGAAGGGTTGTTATGTGCGATAAGAAATTGTAACATTTTGTAAAGAAAAATGATGTACAGTTGTGTTGTGAATTAAAGGGAAAAAACCTATTTTGAAGGAGGCAAGCCGATCTCATGTTTAGGAATCTTTGACACAATTTGATTTTGTGAAGAAGTGGTGAAAAGCAAAGAAGTATGTTGCTGAAGCCTACTTTTGAAGTTGATCGATTTTTAGGGGGGGCATTGATAAGGTAAACGAAAAATATGTTTATGAGTCATGTTTGCAAGACCTTGGAGAGAAAGATCTTGCTATAATGGGAGAAAATATTGGTGTCATATCCCCAAGCCTGTCCCCATATTATGGAAGCACTTGGAATGATAAGTGTATATTTGATTGTTGTTTACTGATATTTTGGAAAGAATCAAAACTTAAAGATAAAAAAAAATTGGAAAAACTGTGGACAAGCAATTGGAAATACTGTGGACTAGCTGGAAATCGAGTAAAGAAATGGAATGATTTGAATGTAGAACAAAGATGTTTTCCTGATTTCTTATAACAGTGCGGAAAAGTGAACTAAAGTAATATTGAGCAAAACTGTTTAAGTCTATAGCAGTTGTGAAGCTATTTAATAATTGCTTGGATGATGATGATTAGGTAGTGCTGGATGTTGTAGCGGAGCCAGATTTCTTTGTTAGCGTGTTTTTTAGCGTTGTTTTAACTTGATGTGAGGTAAATGGCGCGGCCAGTGCTCTTGTAACAGCCTTTCCAAACCACTGGCTGTTTTTCAAAATAACTTTAGTCGATAGAATGATGGGTATTAAGCAAAGAATAAATCCTGCAACAATGAATATCATCGAACCTCGGACAGAAATTGGTACAATTTGGGGACCGAACCTGCGACCGTATAGGTTTTAAGCCATGTACTTTACCGACCAAGCAACTGGGCAAAGCAATCTGAGAGAGAAAGAGAGAGAGAGAGAGAGAGAAGGAGTGTATTTGATTATGACATGTTTTCTTTAATCCTGAAGGGTTTTTATGTGCGAGAAGAAATTATAACATTTTGTAAAGACAAATGATGTACAGTTGTGGATTGAAAGGAAAATAATATAAGCCTTTGGAAGGGGGATAACTTTCTTTTACCGGTACTTCGCACAATATTGTTCCCATTGGCACTGGCTGCATTCCTCACATAACCTCGTCGAAAGAATTATGAGCGCTGAGATAAGAATAAACCCTGTCGCAATAACTGTCATCAATTCCATAGAGCATATTCTCAGTCTAAGAGATTGTATTCTCAGTCCATAGGTTTTACTTTCACATCGGGAGAAACATTTTCAGTCCGTATTTATTTATTCCTGGAGGGTTATGTGCAAGAAGACATTGTAACTGTTTTAAAGAACAGTGATGGAAAAAGTAAAATGTTTGAACACTGTAGATTTTAATGGCCATGTGTTTAGAAATGTGCAGAAGTTAATTTTAAGGGGCTCGATATTTTCTGGACAGCATTTGATTCAATAAAAAAGTTATAAGCTATTTGGAAGGAGATCAATACTTTCTTTTACCAGTACTTTGCACAAAATTGTTCCCATTGGCACTTGCTGCTTTCTTTCTATGACTTCGTCGGAAGGATTATCAGCGCTGAGATAAGAAGAAACCTTGTCGCAATAACTGTCATCAATTCCATAAAACATATTCACAGTCTTGGAGGTTGTATCCTCAGTCCGCAGGTTGTACTTTCACATCGGGAGAAATACATTTAGTCCGTAATACTGGCCCATTAGTCCTTACCATCGTCTTTAGTCTCATTTAACCCAATCTCAGTATGTACCCTCAATTTGTGAGATGAACCCTTAGCCCATGAGCTGAGTCAACAAACGCATGAGATTCAACCAGTTCCTTATTTCTTTACTTCATCAGGCTGTACTCTTAGTCAATGAGATAAACCTTACCTCTGGAAATTATTCGATATGATTAACCACTTTCTGGTCCTTTGTATTTGTCTTTCTGTAAGATGTATCGTCGGTCTGTCAAATGTAAATGAAGGTCGAGACACTTGTTTTTACTTTGAATTAAACGAAATGCCGTACGTTAGCCCCTTCAGTCTGTTTGATTTACCTTTAGTCCAAGAGATGTACCTTCAGTCCGAGAAATATTTCTTCTTTTTGTTTGATTGAGTCTTACACCTTCAGCTTCGAGCTCTATATCACTTGAAATTGCTTTTAAATAGGTCCTGAAACTGTATTTCCACCTTCCTGTGACTGCACGAGTTCCTAAGCCTGTACCCACAGTCGGCGATTTCATACCCACAGCACCTAAAAGCAACCCTCAGACCGTTACAAGCATACTGAGTCCTTGAGATTGTATCCTCAGTTCGTGGAATGTTTCCCCAGTCTATTTCATGTCCTCTTTGACTTTGAAATCGTACCTATAGTCAGTTGAATGTACCCCCAGGCCCTGAACGACTGGCCTCACTCAAATGGTATCATTTGCACAGTTTGCCTTTACGCTCTTTTCCTGAAATGTACCCTAAATCTGTTAGGTGTAAGTTCAGAGAGTATCCTTAATATAACTTTTCTTCCAGTCGTATAACATTAGTCAGCGCGTTGAGCCCAAAGTTAGCAATAAAACCCCCCAGTCTATGAGATGCACCTTAGTCACTCGGATACACCATAAGGCCCTAAAGCTGTGTTCTATCTTAAAATTTACCCGTTTTCAATTAGACTTTATCCCTTGCCCACTTGATGTACCCACAGTTCGAAGATGTGTCCTGTTTCCATTGGTTATTGCAACAGCCCGTTTTAAGTTCTTTTAGGAATTGAGATGGTAGCCTTAGTGAGTGAGATGTATCATTAAGCTATAAACCTGTGTCCTTTCAGAGATTTTACTCCCAACCTGTTAGCTTGCACCGCCAGTCGGTTCCTTCTACTTTCTGTCAGACGGTGAAATACATTCTCAGTTCGATGTTCCCTCAAACCTTGAAACAATGTCCCTTCTATTATTTCAACCCAATGCCGTATGCCTGTATCTATGGTAGGTTATATATTCTCTCAGTTCGACACAGATATACCCTCAGTATTTACAACTATGCCCTTACTCCTATTTTAGCTCCAGGCGATTAGCTTGTTCTATCTGCTTCCTTCATATGTCAACCTAACTTAATTGAATGTACCTTCAGATGACGAACCTATGCCTGCACTGTTGTTCACCGATAACTCTTTGGCCTCTACTTCTTCATCATGATCTTAACCCTCAGTCTAAACGGTCTGAAATAATGTATTCACCCTCATTTCACTGTCATCTCGCTCTCTCTCTCTCTCTCTCTCTCTCTCTCTCTCTCTCCTTCATTTCTCTCTTTTTCATTTCTCTCTCTCTCTTCTCTCTCTCTCTCTCTCCTTCCCTCTCTCTTGTTTCGCTATTTCTGTCTCTCTTCACCTCTCTCCCTCAATCTCACTCTGTCTGTCTATCTGTCTATCTCTTTCTTTCTCTGTCTCTCTCTTTGTCTCTCACTCTCTATCTACTCCTTTCCGAAATCTTTGCCTTACTCTCTGCTCCTCATTCTTATCTTTCTCTCTACACTGTTTTCCACTCTCAGTCTCTCGCTGTCGCTCTCTATCTCTCTCTCTCTCTTTCTTGCTTTCTGTCTTTCTCTCGCTCTCTATCTCTCCCATTTCTCTTCCTCCTCTTCTTATATATTTCTCCTCTTTCTATCTGTATCTCACTGCCTTTTTTCACACAGTCTATCTGTTTCTCTCTGTCTCTTTCGCTACTCCACATCTTCTGTCTCACTATCTATCGTTCATTATTCTCTCACGTTCTCTCTGTCTGTCTATCTGTCTCCCTTTGTTTCTTTTTCCTTCCTTCAAACTTCTATCTCTGTCCATCTATCCATGTCTTTCGCCTTCTGTCCATCAAACTCTCTCTCTCTCTTGGCTGACTTGATATTGCAGCTGTGGTTTCCTTGTTGTGTTTCTCACGTTTATAAGACTGTATTCTCGGACTATGATGTTTATCCTTTTCCGCCTAAAATGTACTTCCTCGAATAAATTTGGCTTCCTTTCCTTCATGTCTTTCTCAGTCTGTATTATTGATCGTTTCTCAGTTGATATGGTGCTCCCTCAGACCGTAATTTTGAGTGTAATCTGCTTTGAAATACATGTAGATCAAGAACTATGTAGAATTCTGCTTTAGATCTTTTAATATGAAATGTTAATGGTGTAACTGGCACAATTGAGACATCCTGGCAAGATCTTACAAAATTATGTAATCACCCTGTGCATTTCTGCATACGACCACTTTGAATGTCGTATCAACCTCAGCTGTTTTATCTTAAGAATGCCGAAAAAGCCAAGGTTCCACTTCATGATCAGAAGCAACTTATTTATTGAAAATAATACATAAACATTCACGTAAGATTTTCCATATCATAATTATGCAGTACTGATTGATTGATTGATTGCAGAGTGTTAAACGTCGTTTACAACATTATTTCAGTTTACATAGCGGCGGCCAGTGCACTTATGTATTCTCTCCTGTAATTTCTTTTACCAGTATTACGCACAATATTCTTTCCAAGCCACTAGCTGCTTTCCCACATAACAATTGTCGAAACAATGGTCAACGTTGAGAGTGGAATGAATCCTATCGCATAGAATATTAGCAATCCTCGGAAAATAATTGGCCGAGCCGGGAATGAAATGAGCGACCCCCTGTTCTCAAGTCCTGTATTTTACCGACTGAGCTACCGAGGCTCGGCAATTATGCAGTAACTCCACTCCGTATAATCACAGGGTCAGTTGAGCAACTCAGGGGCATGGCCATTTTTTGATATTGTTTGTTTGTATGGTGTTTCTCGTAGTTTCAGTATATTTCTGTTATATCACGGAGGCCAGTGCATCTACCATTGCCTTCTTGTGATTCTTTATCCAGTGCTCCACACAGTATCATATCCACTGGCTGCTTTCTCACATACTCAACGTCATAAACATCAATCAGCAGAGAGAGAGAGAGAGAGAGAGAGAGAGAAAGAAATTCTGACGCAATGACTATAATCAATCCTTGGAAAGTAATTTGCCGAGCTTGGAATTGGAACCAGCAATACCCTGGTCTCAAGTTCCATAGATTACCAACTGAGCTACCGATCTCGGCATTGTTTAATTTAGCGAAGGTTTAATAAACGTGGTGAAGATTCTTTCAGCACGACCTTAGAAAACATTGTTTGAATCCGGAAACAATGCTGGTTTCATTCCGCACTTGCCCCACTACCTCAAAAGACAAATCTGATGATTTGGGCCACGTATAATTTATCGCCCTAAATGAAATTACTAGGGAGAATCTAGTTGTCTCTTGCTTTAGTTCAAATGGATTGACGATGTTCAAAGGAATTTAAGTTTATAGCGGATACATAGAGAGTTGAAAGCGTATTTTGTATTCCTATTTAGAGAATTCAGAAAAGAGTTAAACTTCGAGATAAGTTGTAAATTTCTGAAATATCCGGGAAGGGTTTCAGACAGATTTTACAAAAATCTTTTATTTCGTTTTATAGAAGAGATTAAAATTTGTTGAATAAAGCTTGTTGAATTTAGAGTTGTGAAGCTATTTAATCATGGCTTGGATGATGATAGATGATGAAAATGATAATGTTGTTGCTGGTGATGATGATGATGATGATGATGTGACAATAAGGGTGATGCTGATGGTGAATTTGGTGGAGAGAGATTTCTATCTTTGGTGTTTCCACGCAGTCTTCAACCTTATTTCAGTTATATCTGGGCGTCATGTGCACCTATCCTTGCTGTGTTGGTATTTCATTTACCAGTACTTTCACATTATTCCAAACAAATGGCTGCTTTCCTACATAACTGTTGTCGGGATAACAAAATTGTGAGCGATGAGAAATTAATGAATCTTGTCGCAATGACTGTCATCAAACCTCGGATAAAAATTGCAAGAGCTGGGGTATCGAACCTGTGAACCCTTAGTTTCGGACCTCGTACGTCATCAACTGATCAACCAAGCTGAGAATTACGCTGATGAAGTTTTCTTTTGCAATTGATCAGATCTTAAAGGGAGCCACGTTAACGAAAATGAAAGTTATGAGCCCGATCTGACGACTCTAACATAATTTGAGTTATATCACAAGCACCTACTTATGCGTTATTGGAGTTTCTTTTACCGGTATTTTGCTTTTAACCTTTCCCAAACCACTGTTTGCTTTCAAACGTAGATCATTTGAAACATTGTTCAACGATGAGAGAAGAATGGATCCTATCGCAATGAACTTAATCCTGAAAAAGGATTAGATTAGATTAGATTAGCCGGGGAATCGAACTATAGAACCTTGGGTTTTAAGTCTGGAACATTACTTTGCCGCTGCTTTTAGTGATGTTGGCAGAGAGAGAGAGAGAGAGAGAGAGAGAGAGAGAGTAGTTGATTTTGAAATGTTTACTTTATTTCTGAAGGGTTGTTATGTGCGATAAGAAATTGTAACATTTTGTAAAGAAAAATGATGTACAGTTGTGTTGTGAATTAAAGGGAAAAAACCTATTTTGAAGGAGGCAAGCCGATCTCATGTTTAGGAATCTTTGACACAATTTAATTTTGTGAAGAAGTGGTGAAAAGCAAAGAAGTATGTTGCTGAAGCCTACTTTTGAAGTTGATCGATTTTTAGGGGGGGCATTGATAAGGTAAACGAAAAATATGTTTATGAGTCATGTTTGCAAGACCTTGGAGAGAAAGATCTTGCTATAATGGGAGAAAATACTGGTGTCATATCCCCAAGCCTGTCCCCATAACAGCCTTTCCAAACCACTGGCTGTTTTTCAAAATAACTTTAGTCGATAGAATGAAGCACTTGGAATGATAAGTGTATATTTGATTGTTGTTTACTGATATTTTGGAAAGAATCAAAACTTAAAGATAAAAAAAAAATTGGAAAAACTGTGGACAAGCAATTGGAAATACTGTGGACTAGCTGGAAATCGAGTAAAGAAATGGAATGATTTGAATGTAGAACAAAGATGTTTTCCTGATTTCTTATAACAGTGTGGAAAAGTGAACTAAAGTAATATTGAGCAAAACTGTTTAAGTCTATAGCAGTTGTGAAGCTATTTAATAATTGCTTGGATGATGATGATTAGGTAGTGCTGGATGTTGTAGCGGAGCCAGATTTCTTTGTTAGCGTGTTTTTTAGCGTTGTTTTAACTTGATGTGAGGTAAATGGCGCGGCCAGTGCTCTTGTAACAGCCTTTCCAAACCACTGGCTGTTTTTCAAAATAACTTTAGTCGATAGAATGATGGGTATTAAGCAAAGAATAAATCCTGCAACAATGAATATCATCGAACCTCGGACAGAAATTGGTACAATTTGGGGACCGAACCTGCGACCGTATAGGTTTTAAGCCATGTACTTTACCGACCAAGCAACTGGGCAAAGCAATCTGAGAGAGAGAGAGAGAGAGAGAGAGAGAGAGAGAGAGGAGTGTATTTGATTATGACATGTTTTCTTTAATCCTGAAGGGTTTTTATGTGCGAGAAGAAATTATAACATTTTGTAAAGACAAATGATGTACAGTTGTGGATTGAAAGGAAAACAATATAAGCTTTTGGAAGGGGGATAACTTTCTTTTACCGGTACTTCGCACAATATTGTTCCCATTGGCACTGACTGCATTCCTCACATAACCTCGTCGAAAGAATTATGAGCGCTGAGATAAGAATAAACCCTGTCGCAATAACTGTCATCAATTCCATAGAGCATATTCTCAGTCTAAGAGATTGTATTCTCAGTCCATAGGTTTTACTTTCACATCGGGAGAAACATTTTCAGTCCGTATTTATTTATTCCTGGAGGGTTATGTGCAAGAAGACATTGTAACTGTTTTAAAGAACAGTGATGGAAAAAGTAAAATGTTTGAACACTGTAGATTTTAATGGCCATGTGTTTAGAAATGTGCAGAAGTTAATTTTAAGGGGCTCGATATTTTCTGGACAGTATTTGATTCAATAAAAAAGTTATAAGCTATTTGGAAGGAGATCAATACTTTCTTTTACCAGTACTTTGCACAAAATTGTTCCCATTGGCACTTGCTGCTTTCTTTCTATGACTTCGTCGGAAGGATTATCAGCGCTGAGATAAGAAGAAACCTTGTCGCAATAACTGTCATCAATTCCATAAAACAGTCTTGGAGATTGTATCCTCAGTCCGCAGGTTGTACTTTCACATCGGGAGAAATACATTTAGTCCGTAATACTGGCCCATTAGTCCTTACCATCGTCTTTAGTCTCATTTAACCCAATCTCAGTATGTACCCTCAATTTGTGAGATGAACCCTTAGCCCATGAGCTGAGTCAACAAACGCGTGAGATTCAACCAGTTCCTTATTTCTTTACTTCATCAGGCTGTACTCTTAGTCAATGAGATAAACCTTACCTCTGGAAATCATTCGATATGATTAACCACTTTCTGGTCCTTTGTATTTGTCTTTCTGTAAGATGTATCGTCGGTCTGTCAAATGTAAATGAAGGTCGAGACACTTGTTTTTACTTTGAATTAAACGAAATGCCGTACGTTAGCCCCTTCAGTCTGTTTGATTTACCTTTAGTCCAAGAGATGTACCTTCAGTCCGAGAAATATTTCTTCTTTTTGTTTGATTGAGTCTTACACCTTCAGCTTCGAGCTCTATATCACTTGAAATTGCTTTTAAATAGGTCCTGAAACTGTATTTCCACCTTCCTGTGACTGCACGAGTTCCTAAGCCTGTACCCACAGTCGGCGATTTCATACCCACAGCACCTAAAAGCAACCCTCAGACCGTTACAAGCATACTGAGTCCTTGAGATTGTATCCTCAGTTCGTGGAATGTTTCCCCAGTCTATTTCATGTCCTCTTTGACTTTGAAATCGTACCTATAGTCAGTTGAATGTACCCCCAGGCCCTGAACGACTGGCCTCACTCAAATGGTATCATTTGCACAGTTTGCCTTTACGCTCTTTTCCTGAAATGTACCCTAAATCTGTTAGGTGTAAGTTCAGAGAGTATCCTTAATATAACTTTTCTTCCAGTCGTATAACATTAGTCAGCGCGTTGAGCCCAAAGTTAGCAATAAAACCCCCCAGTCTATGAGATGCACCTTAGTCACTCGGATACACCATAAGGCCCTAAAGCTGTGTTCTATCTTAAAATTTACCCGTTTTCAATTAGACTTTATCCCTTGCCCACTTGATGTACCCACAGTTCGAAGATGTGTCCTGTTTCCATTGGTTATTGCAACAGCCCGTTTTAAGTTCTTTTAGGAATTGAGATGGTAGCCTTAGTGAGTGAGATGTATCATTAAGCTATAAAACTGTGTCCTTTCAGAGATTTTACTCCCAACCTGTTAGCCTGCACCGCCAGTCGGTAAGATGTTCTTTTAGTTCCTTCTACTTTCTGTCAGACGATGAAATACATTCTCAGTTTGATTTTCCCTCAAACCTTGAAACAATGTCCCTTAAACCTTGAAACAATGTCCCTTCTATTATTTCAACCCAATGCCGTATGCCTGTATCTATGGTAGGTTATATATTCTCTCAGTTCGACACAGATATACCCTCATTATATACAACTACGCCTTTAGTCCTATTTTAGCTGCAGGCGATTAGCTTGTTCTATCTGCTTCCTTCTAACCTAACTTAATTGAATGTACCTTCAGATGACGAACCTATGCCTGCACTGTTGGTTTACCGATAAGTCTTTGGCGTCTAGTTCTTCTTCATGATCTTAACCCTCAGTCTAAACGGTCTGAAACAATGTATTCACCCTCACTGCACTGTCATCTCGCTCTCGCTCTCTCTCTCTTCTTCATTTCTCTCTCTCTTTTTCATTTCTCTCTCTCTCTTTCTCGTTTCGCTATTTCTGTCTCTCTTCACCTCTCTCCCTCAGTCTCACTGTGTCCGTCTTTCTGTCTATCTCTTTCTTTCTCTGTCTATCTCTCTTTGTCTCTCACTCTCTATCTACTCCTTTCCGAACTCTCTGTATCACTCTCTGCTCCTCATTCTTTCTTTCTCTCTACACTGTTTTCCACTCTCAGTCTCTCGCTGTCGTTCTCTCTCTCTCGCTGTCGCTCTCTATCTCTATCTATCTCTCTCGCTCTGTCTTTCTCTCGCTCTATTTCTGTCTCTATCCCTCCCATTTCTCTTCCTCCTCTTCTTTTATATTTCTCCTATATCTATCTGTATTTCATTGCCTCCTTTCACATAGTCTCTATATCTCTGTTTCTCTCTGTCTATTTCGGTATTCCACCATCTTCTGTCTCATTATCTGTCGTTCATTATTCTCTCACGTTCTCTCTGTCAATGGGAGAAAATACTGGTGTTCTCTCTGTCTGTGTATCTGTTTCCCTTCATTTTTTTTCCTTCCTGCAAACTTCTCTCTCTGTCTCTCTATCTATCTATCCATCCCTTTCTCCTTCTGTCCCTCAAATTCTATCTATCTATCTATCCATATATCTCTTCCTCTCTTTTGGTTGACTTGATATTGCAGCTGTGGTCTCCTTGTTGTGCTTCTCACGTTTATAAGACTGTATTCTCGGAATATGATGTTTAACCTTTTCCTCCAAAAATTTACTTTCTGTAATAAATGTAGCTTCCTTTTCTTCATATCTTCCTCAGTCTGTATGATTGATCGTTTCTCAGTTGATATGATGCTCCCTCAGACCGTAATTTTGAGTGTAATCTGCTTTGAAATACATGTAGATCAAGAACTATGTAGAATTCTGCATTAGACCTTTTAGTATGAAATGTTAATGATGTAACTGGCATAAATGAGACATCCTGGCAAGATCTTACAAAATTATGTAATCACCCTGTGCATTTCTACATACGACCACTTTGAATGTCACCTTGTGGACTTTGAATGTCGTATCAACCTCAGCTGTTTTACCTTAAGAATGCCGAAAAAGCCAAGGTTCCCACTTTATGATCAGAAGCAACTTGTTTATTGAAAATAATACATAAACATTCACGTAAGATTCTCCATATCAGAATTATGCAGTATTGATTCATTGATTGATTGAAGAGTTTATATTGCGGCGGCCAGTGCACTTATGTATTCTCTCCTGTAATTTCTTTTACCAGTATTACGCACAATATTCTTTCCAAGCCACTGGCTGCTTTCCCACACAACATTCATCGAAACAGTGGTCAACGTTGAGAGAGGAATGAATCCTATCGCATAGAATATCAGCAACCCTCGGAAAATAATTGGCCGAGCCGGGAATGAAACCACCGAACCTCTGTTCTCAAGTCCTGTAAGCTACCGACTGAGCTACAGAGGCTCGGCAATTATGCAGTAACTCCACTTCGTATTTGTAATCAACTCAGGGGCATGACGATTTTTTGGTAGGATTTGTTAACCCCCGCCGAAGGCGGAGGGATATTGTTTTAGCGTCGTCCGTCCGTCCGTCCGTGTGTCCGTCCAGGAGAATATCTCCAATAGCATTGGATAGAATTTCATGAAACTTAATACGTGTGTACAATAACCCATTCCGCCGATATACTTCTTTTTTTTAATTCGATGCAAAATGGCCGACTCAGAGCGATTTTAAGTTACGCGGTTGAGTAAATTTTTGATGTTTTGAGTCTTATATTGAAAACTATACAGTTTTTACATCAAACTTGTCACATCTATCAACCACCATCAGGAAATGCAGGACAACAAATTTCACCCAGATTGACCGTGCAACAATACAGTTATATACCCTTGTTTTTATTTTTTAATGTCGTGTCATGGAAAAGGGGGGCTTGATGTACATGTATATTTACATTATGGACTAATATCTCTTCAAGTACAGGACAAAATGTTATGAAACTTCATCTTTATATTGTTTATCACAAGCCACAGACAACAGTTATTTGTTTTTATTTCATGAAATACCATGTCAGGAAAAAAGGGGGCTTAATGTATAATTTCATTATGGACTAATAACAAGCTGTTCTTGACGAAAATTGATAAAACTTCATGCATGTCTTCCTTTGGATAGTCCCTTGATACAATTCTTTTCTATATATAATGACGTGTCATGGAAAAAGGGGGCCTGATGTATACTTTCATTATTTGTTTTTATTTAATGAAATGCCACGTTATGGAAAAAGGGCACTTAATGTATAATCTCATTACGGATCAATAACAATAAAACCACGTGTACATGCAAAAGATATAACTCTTATAAATTTTCTATTTAATGAAATGCTGTGCCATGGAAAAAGGGGGCTTAATGTATAATTTCATCATGGACCAATAACAAAAGGCCACATGTACATGCAAAACACAATACCATTAATAACGAGCGAAAGCGAGTTACGGGCGAAGCCCAGAACGAGCGAAGCTCGTTTTGCGGTAACACCGTTCTAGATTTTTAAAAATAAAATATCCGACTTCGTTCTTGGTTTTAGTCTAAATCTAGAAGGGGATGACTAAACATTGAGTGTCTTCCGGTTGGTCGCGACCAGCCTGCATTGCTCAATAGGTAGAGCGTAGGACTGGTGAACGTGATGTTTCGAGTCACTTGAGGGTGTGGGTTCGATCCCCACGGCTGGCCATCTAAAATTACTAATAGTCTTTAGGATGAGACGTTAAACCGAGGTCCCGTGTGACGGTGCTATACACCGAGCACGTAAAAGAACCAGGCGTAACTTAAGATGGGTTTCGTCTGTATCTGCACTATCCCCCGTAACAATACTAACAGCCTTCAGGGGGCGTCGCCCATATGGGCAACCGGTGGCGACGATAAATAAACGCAAATTCAATCAACCGGTTGGTCGCACAGCGTCACACGTATCACAATCTTTCGCGCGTTTACCTGATTGGTCAAAATGACAAAAAATACCTACCGATCGGGTTAGTACTTAAAAATCATCGTCAGTTTAATGAGTACAGATTATCTGATTTCCTACTTACTTTCAGCGTATTAAAAGTCTATTTTTGTATAAATATACACAATGATCTATGCTAGCAAATGATGACGTCATTAATCATATTATTTTTATGTCATGCGCGAGCCGTTTTTTCGCGGAAAATATTGTGTCGAAGAAATCATGACTAAACTGCAAAAACTATCGATCCAGGTCTGCCTGTGCAGTCAGCGCAAGCTGACCTGAATCAAAACTATATGCAAAAATCGATCCAGGTCTGCCTGTGCAGTCAGCTCAAGCTGACCTGAATCAAAACTATATGCTAGATCTGTTGATCAATTTTCTGCATGTTAGGACCAGTATGCATGCCTTGTGATTCAGTCACTTATCATACAAAATGGATTAGATCTATATGGATCTAGATCTAAATAATTATGTGATGACTTGCTAAGTATCATGCATCACGAAGATGCATTAAACCCTCTTTTACCGCAACATGGCTCAAAAATATTTATTCAAATTTTTGAGAAGATTGTTGATAGATCTAAAAGTTTGGGGGTGTTTTTACCGTAAGTTGGATATCTATCCGATAACTCAGCAAAATTCTGTCCTAGGATTGATGATAGATCTAGTCATTGCGACAGAATTCATTCCTATCTCTACACTGATGGCTGTTTCAGCGATGGATGTGTAGGAAAGAAGATAGGATGAAAAAGTAAAGAGCTGCACAAATAATCTGATTTTGGCGATCTACGCACTCTCATTTTAAAGAAACTCCAGAAAAAACATGGGTAGGTGCTCTTGCCGCCGCTGACAGATCTACAAGTAAAATAATGTCGAAGTGTAAAAGTGTTAAAAAATCATAGTCGAAAAAAAAAAACCATACTTCTCCAAAGATGGAGAGACCAAGATGTGAATCAGCTCTGAGGATGATCAGATGTCGCTGCAGTAGCGCCGGGTAGAGGTGAAACAATTCAGTCGACCTTAAGCACCAACTAAACCCTTCAAAATGTGTCGGTCAGATATGATTCTCGGGCGATCAAAGCCACTGGGGGTATCGCAGAAAGACAGCAGCGTTCCATGGAATTATATAGATCTATAAAGAGTGAAGGTTTTTTTTCGCCTTTGCCTTTTAACATGCAATGTGAAAATGTGACCGTGAATTTCTCCCTTTGTGTCTTTTCTTTTTCTTTCTCTCTTACATATCTAGATCTACATGCAGCGAGGAAATGTCCCCGTAAATTGTTCTTTATAAGTACGTGAACCATTAATCACTCCAAGTTTACACACACACACACACACACACACACACACGAAATTGCCGAGGAACTGGCTTAATTTTGTTAAGGGAATCCGGGACCGCTCGGCCTATTTCACATACATGTAGCATATACATAGACCACGAAAGCATTATCTCCCGCTAGATGGCATTCTACAAATACACAGCTATCTAATTTGGGCATTCTGGGTACAGAACCGGACTACTTTTCGAAACAACAACCGTTACTTTGAATTTCAAAATGAAATAAACGTTTACTCAATAAAACGCTACCTGGTGCGATACATTCAGCTATGATCGGCTAGCATGTAACCTATGCATCGGCCATTTATTAAAACAGTCCCTACATGCTTGGGTAATAGGCTAATAGCTTCGGCATAAGCCCTACTTTTCCCAGGTATACGGGGATGGGTGATGCGTCATAGCAGACAGGTCGAATCTTTGAAGAATACGACATGCGCAGACAACGACCACGAAAGAAGCATGCTTTCTACTTTTGACAACGCCCAAAATTAGTTTTGGCAAAGCCGGAATTCGAACACAAAACCCTTTGATTTCAAGATCTAGAATCTAGGTCGCCGTTCGAATTAGTTTGTTCCACAAGTCATTCACGTCGCTCGTATTGAGGCTTTGCCTTTTTCATATTATGTTTGTATCAGAAAAGGTCTTTTTCGGCGGGGGATATCATTTCAACGAAATTGCTTGTTTTCCCTTATTTGGAACACGTCTCAAGGATATTCATATTAGTAACTGGCGAGCCAGCATTTCACAAAGCTCGTCCATGCAGCTGTTCATGAATCTTAAAACGAGTTACGAAAGTGCCAGTTTTATATCGATTCTTGAAAATAAATATCAACGAAATATAATTGCAAAAATCCGGCTATCGTCACATGATCTAACGATAGAAACAGGAAGACACAATAAAATCGAGAGAAAGAATAGAATTTGTGAATTATGCACTTTAAATGATATTGAAGAGGAATATCACTTTACGTTAATTTGCCCCATTTATAAAGACCTTCGATTGGAATATATCCCTAGATTCTATATTAATAACCCAAGTATGTACAAGTTTATCGAATTACTCAACTAAACCAATAAGAAAATACTCAACTAAACCAATAAGAAAATACTATCAAATTTATCATTGTTTCTTAGCAAGGCATTTCTTACGGGGGGGGGGGGATATTCATCAGCTACTTAGCCCTTAGGCTGCAAAGCGCGACTCACCGACCTTTTACGGACGGATTAAATTAGGATCAGACAGTGCAGTCTTATCTTTTTTCTACACTGTCCGATAAGATGACATATACTCAGTTCCATAAATAAGTGTGCACTTAATTTTCTTTTATTTCTCGTCGCATGTTTTACTGAAGACCAACAAATTTGGTATCATACTTTAGTTCCGAGTCTGTAGAAAATGCCAGGCTAATCAGATTTTGACTAACAGAAAGTTTAAGTTAGGTTTTTGCAGTTTAAATGAAGGTGGTACTTAAACCAAAGTTGCAAAAGTACTCAAAGACTAAGGTAACATTAAAGTTAGGTTTTTCTTAAAGTTCTTGTAATTTTTCAATCAATATCTTGTATGGCCACCTCTGCTGTCGATACAGGCAAGTATTCGACGTTGCATAGACCTTACATAACGTAAAATCATTGCATCAGGAATGTTATTCCATTTCTGAACGAGAGCGGTGGCCAAAACCTAACTTTAATGTTACCTTAGTCTTTGAGTACTTTTGCAACTTTGATTTTAGTAATTGGATATACATAATTTCATATCACGGACAGTTTACATAAGAGTTTAGGTGAACTTGCTCATTTCACGCTGTTTGATCTTTAGTTAACCTTTTCATTTATATCGAACGGAATGGGAGAACAAGCTGTACAACTTAACGAAGCCTACCGATAATTATATGCCCAAAGGGACTCTCCATGTTATGCCCATGGTCGACAGTCTGTCCGTTAGTAATTTAGGGTCCGTTTTATATCCCTTCGACCTGTGGGTCCGTATTCACCATTCGTAAGAACATTCTTAGTCTTATTCTCAAGAAATTTCTATATTTGAAAGTTACACTACTTCTGATTGGCTTAGCCAAATAGAAGTTGTGTTACTTTCAAAATCTAGACTAATAGACTAAGAATGCAGGTAGGAATGGTTGGTGAATACGCACCTTAGTCTGAGTTTGGAACTATTTCACATACTTTGATGAGACGACATGCGGAGCTTTAGATGCTAGGCTACAAGGTGAAGGTCACAGCAAGGGTCAAAGGTGACATGCTCTCCACAGCTTCCATCGAGTAGATTGTGCCCCGCTTTGCGGAGGTCTTGTTGCTCCATAAACTTACCTGGCAGTTGGAGCCACGATGCGCCTCGGTAGATGACCCCGCTGATCATCGGATTTGAAACAAGAACTTCTACTGTTCAAGGCCGACGCCTCACTGCTACACTAATGTCCCCTAATTTTACTGCAAGCTACTTAAGACAATGATTCCCCCCTCTCTCTGTCTTTCTCGCTATAGCCCCCTTCCGTCATAGGAAATGGACATGGCGATTATATTATAAAAATTAGCGGATTATACAAGGAGATTAACCCTTACCCTGCTAAAGTATCTCGTTATCGGACAGTATGGATCCGAAATCAGATTGCACGTTTTATTACACTGCAAAGAAATTTCTCGTGATCTGATTGGATAATATGCCCTGAACATAGGTATCATGTACACTGGCAAAACCCACGTAAAAGCAGTTTCCCTTTCGGGAGCCCCGTATATATGACTACACTTTCAACACAACATCCAAAATGGCGGCGTTGATCAATCGATTCGAGCCGCCCACAAGACAAACATATTGAGTAGCCTCCACCATATTTACTAGTTTCCCATGATGGTTGTCATTAAAACGGAAAGAATGGATTATTTTTGAAAATAAATGAATATAGAACTTTACATGTCTTATCCTTTGATGTCATTCTAAAACAAATACACGGGGTGGTTAAAACGAGCCATCCCTTCGTCAGGTAAGCAAATTGTGAAGTGTCGAAACTAATAACGAGCGAAGCTCGTTTTGCAGTAACACCGTTCTAGATTTTCAAAAATGAAATTCCGACTTCGTTCTGGGTTTTAGTCTAAATCTGAATAGGGATGACTAAAAATTTGAGTGTCTTCCGGTTAGTCGCACAGCGTCACACGTATGACAATCTTTCGCACAAGTACCTGATTGGTCAAAAATGAAAAAAATTATCTACCGATCGGATGATAACTTAAAAATCATTATCAGTTTAATGAGTACAGATTGTCTAATTTCTTACTTACTTTCAGTGTATTAAGCGTCTATTTGTGTATAAACATACGCAATGATCTATGCTAGGAAATAATGACGTCATTATTCATACTATTCTTACGTCATGCACGAGCCGCTTTTCGCGGAAAACATTGTGTCGAAGAAATCATGACTAAACTAGTTTTTTGGCTGTTTCAAAATACCATTTACAGAGAAAGCCGGATTTATGATCTGTAAAAAGGGGGCTTAATGCATTTGCAAAAACTATCGATCCAGGTCGGCCAGTGCAGTCCGCGCAAGCTAACCTGGGTCAAAACTCTTTGCTAGATCTGTTTTTCAACGTTCTACATGTCAAAGGACCAGTTTGCATGCCTTTTGATTCAGTCAGTTATCACACAATATGGATGTATAATTATGTGATGACTTGCTTGGTATCATGCATCACGGAGATGCATTAAACCCTCTTTTACCGCAACATGGCTCAAATATATTTATTTAATGTTACGAAAGCTTGTTAATAGATCTAAAAGTTTTGCGTTTTTTTGCTAAAGTTGGATATCTATCCGAAAACTCGGCAAATTTCTTTCCTAGGATTGATGATAGATCTAGATCTAGTAATTGCGACAGAATTCATTCCTGTCTCTGCACTGATCACTGTTTCAACGATGGATGTGTAGGAAAGCAGATGGGATGAAAAAGGAAAGCTAGACGTCTACATATAATCTGATATTAGCGATCTAAGCACTCTGATTTTAAAGAAACTCCAGTGGGTAGACCTGTGCACTAACGAAGAAATGAAAGAAAGATTTTGTTTGATTGTTTGTTTTTATACGCCCGTCGAAGACGGGACGTATTATGAGATCACCCATGGCGTCCGGCGGGCGGGCGCGCGGTGTCCAGTTTTTTGTCCGGAGCATAACTTTGTCATCTCCAGTCCGATTGACTTGAAACTTGGCATGTGTGTTTGTTGCAATAATACGGAGTGCAGTGCGAAAGAACCATTACTCTACCTCGTGCTGTCTTTGAGTTATTTCCCTTTGATCGTCATTTTTACTGCATTTTCTGCTTGTCCGGAGCATAACTTTGTCATCTCCAGTCCGATTGACTTGAAACTTGGCATGTGTGTTTGTTGCAATAATACGGAGTGCAGTGCGAAAGAACCATAACTCTACCTCGTGCTGTCTTTGAGTTATTTCCCTTTGATCGTCATTTTTACAGCATTTTCTGCTTGTCCGGAATATAACTTTGTCATCGTAAGTCAGAGTGACTTCAAACTTGGTATGCATGTTTGTTGCAATATTACGGAGTACAGTGCGCAAGAACAATAACTCTACCTAGTGTGGATTTCGAGTAATTCCACTTTGATCTTCATTTTTACAGTATTTCTTGCTTGTCTGGAACGGAACTTTGTCACCTCAAGTCAAATTGACTTGAGACTTGGTAAACATGTTTGTTGCATTACGTGCCCTTTACGATTATTATACCCCCTCGACAACTGGCGGTGGGACGGGCGTATCTTGCGACAATTTGCCGCTCTTGTTTCCTTTTGTGTGTATATTCATTGCGGGCACAAGTGCACCTACCATGCGTTCCTGAAGTTCCTTTTACCAGTACTCTGCTCAGTACTAGTATTCTTCCCAACCTACAGACCGATTCCTCGTAAAAATCAAAGTCTCTCTTATATAGATCTAGATCTACATGCAGTGAGGAAATGTTCCCGTAAAATGGTCTTTACAGGTATGTGAACCAGTAATGATACCAAGATATTTCTCTGGACATAAATTAACGAAATTGTCAAGGAACTGTCTTTATTTGGTTCAGGAAATCAGGGACAGTTCGCCCTATTTCACATGTATAAATCTACGAAAGAAAAATTCCTTCTACGTCTGACAACGCTCAAAATTAGTTTTGGCAAAGCCGGAATCCGAACTCAAAACTCTTTGATTTCAAGATCTAGAATCTAAGTCGTCATTCGAATTAATAGATATTTGTTCCACAAACCATTCACGTCGCTCGTATTGAGGCTCTGCCTTTGTCATATTACATTGTAGATAACGTTAAAAGGATAACATATATAAATGGTCGTTTGAGGCAATTAATGGTTGTTTACTTTTGCCAACAAATCATTAGAATTCATAGTTACTTACAACGAAGTTGTTTAAATCCATTTTTAGATATAAATAAGACGAATTATATCTCAGCGACATCATCAAGATTATGCACCAAACTGCACGTTTTACCATGGTTTCAGAGACGTCAGTTCCCAGTGACGTCAGTTTTCATTGAATTGGGGCACTCAGAAGGGGAATATTCTATTTCGTCAGCGTACTCTTTTTTTGAGACCATAAAACAGGGAAATTTCTTCTTAACACACGTTGGAATGGTAAAAATTTTGTAGTATAGTAAATTCGTAGAACGGTCAGGTGGCAGGGGACTTTGGAAACCTTCGGCTTGGGGCGACATGATTCGCCAGAGCCGTGAACAAGTTTACAAGTCCTCTGCTACCTGACCGAACAACTAATACTGTGCAGTCTGATCTTGATCTACACTGTCCGCAAAAACGTCAGTGAGTCGCGTTTAGCAGCCTAAGGGTTAACATGGGGTTCGCAGTCAAGCTGAAAACTTTTCTCTAACTAGCCTTAGCAAACTTGGAAGAATCCCTTAAAAACTTAGACCCACACACACACACACACACACACAAACACACGTTCACCGAATCAGATATAGGAGTGGTTTGTCTGGGATTCAGTTCACCGCTTTTCGTAATGCTGTTTCTATAAATAAAAGTAATTCTGATCTGTCTTGGTGGGAAATCTTGTTACACCTCTTCCTGCATGTGACGAACTCTGTTCTGTTTCAGGACAAAACACAGCAAATAACCAATAAAGATTACCAAATATCGAACGAAGGATCGAAGGAATGTAATGATAAGAACTAACATAGATTATAGTCATAACAGGCATGAAAAATACCAAATGCAATGCCATCATGCTCTAGCAGAAGAAAAAAGTTAGAAAATGGGTTATACGTTGCCAAAAAAAAGTTAATGAGTTTAAAAGTTGAATTTGTTGAATAGTTGCTGGAGGATCAGCCAAAGATGCCCAACCAGCTGTTGGCAGCCCTGGAAAACATTTCCAGAAAAATGCAGCCGCTTATTACAAGCAATTGCTCCACCTACCCTAACAATGCCCTCCATACTACCCCAAAACGAAAGTATATTCATTGTTTTACTGTGGATCATCTTTATATTCTGTAAAAGTCTTTGGTTGGATTTACAGAATTGTGGCTTTTTTCTACACCGTTAAAAGAGCAAAGATAAATTGTCCTGATAATTATTCTGTATCCCATAAAAAGTGCCGGTCGAAACAGTATTTATTTTGGGGGACCGTAGACCAAGCTCGGACTGTCAAAAACACGCCCTCTGATCTTGAATCCTCTCAGTCCGACACCATGTAGGATAAAGTGAACATAGTCTTATCTCTGATTTAAACAACCTTTGATTGACCCTATGCTATGAGGGCAAAAACAGTTTCATTCGCAGTCCTTTTTTTCCATTTTAGGTCTTAAAACTTGAAATCAATTTTGCGGCGCCAAATTTACTCTTTCGGTGTCAAATATAAACCTGGCCTCATTTGATGACCGAAAATTGCACTATCTTTCGCTAAGTGGCATTGTTCAAATACTAGTACATACCAATCTGTTTTGGGCATTCTGAAAACAGAGACGGATTAATTTCAAGACTGCAATCGGTGCAGCGAACATAAAAACAATGCTTTCACATTAAAACGCTACGTGGTACGATTTATCTAGCCATGGTTGGCTAGCATATAACCAATGCACCAGTCATTTATAATCACAGTCCCTATGAGCTGAAGAAATAGCCCTGGTATAAGCCCAGCATGGTAGGGTCATTATTTTTGTTGTAAAGTCTATGCTACACAAATTCCGGTTTTCCCCATGTCTATATTTAGAAACTGTACACAAAGATTTGCAGTAAAAAATAGTATTTTTTTAACTAATTTTTTGCCGCTTAACAGTAGCATACTCTTCAGAAATTTGGAGCGAAAAATAAGATTATTTTTCCACAGACGTATTATTAATAGCCGTTTTCCGCTTGATACTTTTTTAGCGGCAGAGTTTTTTAGTTTTTGCACCACGAATTAATATTTATCCTGTACAGGATAGTGATGAGCCATATTAGACAGGTCAATATTCGAAGAATATAACATGCGCAGACAACGAATGTACAGGATAGTGATGAGCCATATTAGACAGGTCAATATTCGAAGAATATAACATGCGCAGACAACGCAGTCTATTAAAACTCACACGGAAGTTGTTTTAAAGGCTTTACTAAACAAGCAGGCGGCATAGATCCAAGATCAAACTGCGCTTTATGTGCGGTCTGATCTTGATTTATGCCGTACGCAAAAGCCCTCGTTTTCACCTATGGTGCTGAAAAGGTTAAAGTGGTTTGTAACTGACAATCAGATGAAAATTGTGCCTATCACCAAACTCTTTCACTACTGATCAAATAAATAGCATCTTATCAATGGCTACAAATACAGTTCTGCAAGAAGACCAAGAGACGGTTTGTTCATAATCTAGAATAAAGTACTGGACACTGTAGATCAGAGATCAGACTGTACGTTCTGTGCAATCTGATCTTGATCTACACTGTCCACAATAGCTTCTGGTGTCGTTTATGATATGGAAAGAGTTAACAGACAAAGCCCAGCCTTAGTAGCTCCATGGTAATGTAGGGGTGCCGGTAAGTTATCAAGGACTGAATTCAAACCCAAGCTTCGCCAGAAACTTTTCCCAGCATCTATAATAGCCTGAGACAGGGGTGACTCTTCTATCATGTATGTTGATCATTGTTTCGGATTGTTTACGTGAGAAACAAGACAGTGACATAAAACAAAATGCTGTGCGTAATACGCATGGATTGTAGTGCGTAATACGCATGTCTGTAGTTGAAACGGAATAAGAACACTAAACAGGCAAAACTTACAGACAAGAATGCTTTCATATCTTCTGACTTTCTATTGTTTAATTGAGTGATAGGTTTATCAAGTCGCAGTATTTTGCATGACTCTAAATATCATGTCTTATTTCTGTCTGTGACGCATATTAGAACTTCAAATATAGCCTGTCTGTATGCTCTTCCTAAAGAAATGTAAAACTAATTTTAGGAAAAAACAATGACTTGTATAGACATTCTTGACGCCAAATTTATATATACTCAGTTCCATAAATAAGTGTGCACTTAATTTTCTTTTGTTTCTCGTCGCATGTTTTACTGAAGACCAACAAATTTGGTATCATACTTTAGTTCAGAGTCTGTAGAAAATGCCAGGCTAATCAGATTTTGACTAACAGAAAGTTTAAGTTAGGTTTTTCAGTTTAAATGAAGGTGGTACTAAAACCAAAGTTGCAAAAGTACTCAAAGGCTAAGGTAACATTAAAATTAGGTTTTTCTTAAAGTTCTTGTAATTTTTCAATCAATATCTTGTATGGCCACCTCTGCTGTCGATACAGGCAATTATTCGACGTCGCATAGACCTTACATAACGTAAAATCATTGCATCAGGAATGTTATTCCATTCCTGAACGAGAGCGGTGGCCAAAACCTAACTTTAATGTTACCTTAGTCTTTGAGTACTTTTGCAACTTTGATTTTAGTACCACTTTCATTTAAACTGCAAAAACCTAACTTAAACTTTCTGTTAGTCAAAATCTGATTAGCCTGGTATTTTTTACAGACTCTGAACTAAACTATGATACCAAATTTGTTGGTCTTCAGTAAAACATGCGACGAGAAATAAAAGAAAATTAAGTACACACTTATTTATGGAACTGAGTATATTTATACAAGAAATGAAGAAGAAAAAAAAAAAGATGCTACTAAAATGAACTATGCTCTTGCAAAAGGGGGTTTATTGCATTTCCGTGATCCATTATATTATACCAAGCAAGTTATCATATAACTATGGACCCATTAATTCATTTTGTCTAACAACCGGCTTTGAGGTAGAATGGTCCTTGCACGTGAAGAAAATTTACCAACTGCACAAAGTTTCGACACAGGTCAGCCTGCATGGTATGCGCAGGCTGACCTGAGCCGATACTTTTTGCAGATGCAGTAAACCGCCTCATCACAGAGCATGGTTCCATTATCTCATTGACTAAGGGCCAATAATATATTAACCCTTATCCTGCTAAATAACTAAAAAGAAATTTTTTATTTAGATTGTAAAAATCCAAATGCTGCTATTTCAAAGTTATGTTTTGGGGAATAATCCTTATCGGACAGTGTAGATCCAAGATCAGACTGCACGTTCTGTGCAGTCTGATCTTGATCTACACTGTCCGCAAAAGGTCAGTGAGTCGCACCTAGCAGCCTAGGGGTTAAGTCGGATTTAACCTAATGTTAGATGTAAGTATACGATCCCATTCAAAAGTTTACTTTTCTCTCGAAAATAGTCGGCTCTATTACTTCATATGTCGTGGTATGGACACTAATACATCTAGACGGGTGTTTGAGTTTCATTTGCCCTTAGAGTGCTAGATAAATCCTACACCCTATTAAAGTCACACGCAAGATATGGGAATAAATTTTTTTTTTCTTCTTCTTCTTCTCCTCCTCCTCCGCCTTCTTCTCCTCCTCCTCCTCCTTCTTCTTCTTCTACTACTTCTTATTCTCGTCCCCTCCCTGCTCATCTGTCAATTTTTGGATTAATGTTGTACACGCAAGTACTAGTAATTTCTGAAAAAAAGTCATTGCCCAAGTAGATTAAGAAGAACATTTTCCGTATGTGAAATAGACTGACTTATGGCATATTAAGAGCTGTTTTGAGATTAAGAGTTTCATAAACAATGTCCGGATAGATTGCATGAGATTTGATTGTTGATAAGAAATGCCACCTCAAAGTTTGATGTATAATCGGCTCGAAAAATGCTTTATTTTGTGATTTTTGTTTTTGTAAGAAGTAAAAAGTTTTAAGAATATACATAAATATTAAAATGAGCTTATTTGCATGTTTGGATATCGTACTAAAAAGCAATCTATTAGCTTACCATGGTAACATTACAATTAGTGTTTCTCTTCAACTGTTACAGGTTAAGGTATGAATTTCAAAGCTAGTCACAAAACATCTCACTCTAATAGATTATGGCTAGTGCTGAGTTTTTTCTTGCATGGCTTATTTGATGATTAAGATTACTGTCTGTTTCGTCTCGGGCACATTTTTTTTTACTCATTTCGGACTCAATGAAAGGAATACTAAGCACCGTAAAGTAATGCATCGGCAGTGTTTAAACGGTAACTCCAGACCAAAGCTATTTTTGGATATAAGAATCCTTAAATGAAAACAATCTTAAAATTGAAAACCATATTTCAATGTCTTTCGTAAAAAGAGAGTTATAAGCGAAAATGTGGTTTGCACACCTGTGCGAGTTTGTGAAATCTTCGATAAACCGGATGTGACGTTGGAAGTGTGACCCACACATTTATTTCGGCTTCTGTGTACTGTTAATTTGCTCTGATACTGACTTTTTTCTCATAACCTTAACTTCCCTCATGTCGGGAGACGATTTTTTTTCCACAAAAATCCCTATCGTAAGCCGGGTGCCGAGTTTAAGCACTATTTCGAGCCAGGAGATGACTATTTATTCGTCAGTCTGCTGTCTGTCTGTCTAAACCGAATGACGTGGCTTAATATCAGATTTACCATTAATCCTCAACAGGTTAAATAAACCTTTATGCCGATTGCAAAAATTCGAATACTGCTAGTTTTTGGAGATAGATATCTCCGTATTGGACACTGTACATAAGATCAGATTGCACGTTCTGTGCAGTCTGATCTTAATATACATTGTTCGAAAAGGTCATTGAGTGGCGATCAGCAGCCTTCGGGCCACACAGAAATTTAAATGGGGCAAGAAATCAATGGTAAATACACTGTTGATTATCCATCTCTTTCATATTACTGAGAGAGAGAGAGAAAGCGAGAAAGAGAGGAGAGAGAGAGAGTTGGAGGGTAGTTAAAATAGAAATTGGACAAGCAGATTATGGGATTTTTTTTTATTTAAGATCGTATGAATGAGGAAAATACAAAAGTTATGACATTCGACTTATCCATTTAACCTGTGTAAAATTCCAAATTCCATTTACATTTTATAAGGAAAAGGGTTCAGTATGGTCGTGAAAACAAAAGAGTAAATTTGTGCATGACATGTTTATGACACGTGCTGGTTAACCTCAGCTGCAAAAAAAATATGTGAGACCACGACGGTGCGATACCAACATCAAAGAGGCGCCGAATTAACCCTCTGCCCCTTTACATTGATGGAACACAATTCTTTTCTCAAAATAAAAGGTTCGCGCACTAAACTTTTGTGTAAAGTTTGTGATAAAATTTTAATTTACGATGCATTTTTATGGTCAGCATCTGTTATCTCGTACATGATTACAGCGAGAAATAGGAAAAAGAAAGTCAAATAATATTTGTCAGCGTTGGTATTTCCTTTTAAATTTACGCCTAACATGTCTCAGTATTTAGGAAATGGACTGTATTTAGCAGACGATCAGAAACGTTTACTATTTGATATGGAGGGCAGGAAGGCAGAAGGCAATTCAGACAATCTTTTAACGTTGTTGTTGATGAAAGAAACAAATTTGAAATTGTGAAAATACCACGTAGGAAAATAAATGAAGATCAAGTGAAACAAATGGATTCAACTTAAACGGCAAATTTAGGATGTGTGCTGGATTTAATGTTGTTTGTGAATGTTAAAGAGAGGATATGATTTCTACAGTAGATCAAGGCTTATAATTCTTCCCAGGCTGAAGGAGACGTGTGAAATGTTGACATTGACAGTGTAGATCAAGATCAGACTGCACAGGATGTGTAGACCGTTCAATGATCGACGGTGTCCTATGTTTGGTAGAAACAGCCTTAGAACTGTGCTTGAATGATTTCCTTTACACATTGCAACGTTCCTTCTACCACTTAGTAGAATAGACCTTTGGCATAATTCAACTATCTTGACTTATTATTTCTTTTTTTTAATATTTATCTATCAAAATTCGTTGATGAGACAGTGGTATAATTGAAATAACTTCAAGAAATGAATTTCAAAATAGTTTTGTTCCCCACTAGATGAATAACTTTTCCTTTTCAAAAGTACTTTCTCCACTAGGCTAATTCATTTACAATTTCTTTCCTATGATTGTAGTAAGATGTAAGATCGATAGAAATTGAAATTCTGCAGTAGACAAGTGATCGAAACGTGATAAAGCGATTTATATCTTTACAAATTTCATGCAGTTTTCTGCGTTAGTTTATATATAGCGACCATATCTTCTCACACTTGTGACGTCACGGCAGACTACCGGAAGTCACGATTTTTTCAATTAGCGACTTTCAGACAGGTGAAAATCCGAAGTTTGAACCACTATATCTCGTGAAGTAAGCATCACAGAACGCTAAGATTTTTTTTGTTAACATACTCTAGTATAGTTTTATCCGATTTTGAAATAAAAATTTAAACTTGTGTGATAATAACAGGTTATACCCATTTTTATGTTTCAAAATATAGTTCAATGCATCGATAGACCTAAGTTGTTCCTAAAACGAAGTATGCAGCTTTTAGACTCGCTCAAAATGGAAACATCTTGATAGAACTATTGATTGTTGTGGACATTGTGAGAAAAGGTGACACCGCTCATTAAGCAAAATCGTTACCAAATAGAAAAAAGCGTCACAAAAATTTTTCTTCTTTTTGTTCGATCAAAACCAACTTTAGATGGATGCTTTCTTATATGCTGAACCTGTAACTTTTCGTATGCATAAAACCATGTAGATTTACTCTAACGGTTCAGAGCAGTATTCAAAATTAATATAATTATGTTCCATAAATGAGTTTTATTTCTCCTTCTTCCCCACTTTTTTTTTTTATCGTAGGAAGTGGAAATTATACAAATCAAAACCATCAAACCACACACACAAAATACAATTTTTAAATTCTGACTTAATTACCCCATCAAGATATAACCATTAGCTATTTACTGAACGACAAAATTCTAGGTTTTTTCAAGTTGAAAGCATTTGCAGACGACAAATGTGGCACATAATGAAACTTACTTTTGAAAGGGTAGAAAACATTGTGGGAAAATGAGAAATTGCCGATCACAAGCATTTTCTTCTTTCCGTGTGATTTCAAAAGCCTTCTTTCTCAGTGTCGTAAAACCATGGGATTAATTGCCAAGGTATTTAAGTGCCACATATAGCACATTTTCCCGTCAATAGTTTAACTCATTACCAAATGACGAAATGTTGGACTCAACCAAATTAAACGCATTTGCAGACAACAAATTAAATGCAACTCAAATGACAATGTCTGTCTTTGAGAAAGTAGTGGAAAACATTGTGGGAACAGGAGAAAATGCTGGTTACCAGAATTTTCGAAAGACTTTTCTTTTAGGTCCGTTAGATTCGAGAGTGTATGATTACTTAAGTGTTAAACCGGAACTCCCAAAATGCCGATTTTTTTTTTTGCTGAAGTCAGCAACCTGTTGATATTGCAATATCATGGATTTTTTTAATCAAAAGAATTTCGATGTATAGAATCGATTGGGTCCGAGATCAGACAGCTTGTTTTGTGCAGCTTGTTATAAATCTACAGTGTCAGCAAAAGTGCATTTGGATGGATTAGATTTCAAGATCAGACTACTTTTTTGTGCAGTTTATTAGTTATTGGTCTACATTGTCAGCAAAAAGTGCGCTTAGAAGCACATAGCAGTTTAAGGACCGAACAGCAGGGATCAGTCGATGTTTCAGAGAATCCAAACTTAACCCTTAAACTGAAGAATGAATTCATTACAAACCGACAAACAAAGCTTACTTAAATATAGCAATTTCAGTGGTCTTTTCCTAAGAAAAATCCTGCTGCATCTGATGACCAATGTAAATCCAATATTCTGAGCAGTGTGATAATGGTGCATAATATATGCAGTCTAATACTGATGTACAGGAGGCACACTGTCCTTTAGCAGACAAATGGTTAGGTTGAAATCCGGAAAAGAAAAAAAAAAAGCTAGGGCCAGATATATACAGTCTAGGCAAGGATTGTAAATTTGAAGCAGGCTACTGTTACGTAATGTTACCTTTCTCTTATCTTTTATAGCTGCAGGCAATAGAATACCCATGACTAGTATACACGGTTTAAGTTCGCCAAACTCCGGAAATTCCCGAACCTTTACGTATGATATCGATTTTTTTCATCGATTTGTTGGTATGCGAGACTGCCAATAAGGCATGTCCGTAAAAGTTGGCTATGACTGCAAATTTCAGTTTTTCTCTTCTCAACGTTTTCTTCTAAATCATGTAGTACCTATACATACTACAGTCAATGCTGAGTATTATGCCAGCATTATTCGAATGAATTTAATACAGGCCATCCGAAAAAAACAGCCGGAACTTCTATGGAGAGGCGTCATTTTACATCAAGATAATGCTCCCGCTCACAAAGCCAAACTTGTACAGGAAGTTTTGAAAAAACTAAACATAGAAACATTAGACCATCCTGCCTATAGTCCAGACCTGGCCCCATGTGACTTTTGGCTATTTCCTGTTTTGAAAGATTCTCTACGTGGCACGCGCTACGAGAGCAGAGAGGAGCTAACCCATGCCATGACCGGGTCGTTGAGAGTGATGTCACGTGACGGGCTCGCGCACGTGTTTCGCGCATGGGAATCAAGAATGAATAAGTGCATAGAACACAAAGGAGGTTACTTTGAAAAACAGTAAACATTCCAAGTTGATTTTTATAACAATATTCCGATAAAGGCACTGGTCCGCGTTCTTTCTGATCACCCCTCGTATATATTAAAATCAGTACATTCGGAAAAAAAAAAAAGAAATCTTGCCACCAGAAAATACGATTCAGAAATACCGTTTGATATTCACATAGGGGTCCCCAAAGGGATGAACTGATATATTACTGTAAAATTGTTTCATAAATAAAACTAAGCAAAATCCTACTGGGAAATATCTTCCTGTGCTGCTTCCTACCCTACATATAAAACTTATACAAGATATGCAAGAGAAAAATGATATCAGCCCTTTACCACAATGTTCCGCGTTTTAACGAACCTTAGGAAGAAAGCTTTTAGAAAACATTGTGGGAAATGGAGAAAATGCTGGTAACCAGCATTTTCTCCATTACCCACAATGTTTTCTTTTCTATCAGAGGAATTCACCTTAATTGTATCAATCTAGAAATTATTATCTGCAGATATTTTCAATTTCAAAGAGTCTAAAGCTTGTCGTTTGGGAACAGGGTTAAATGATTTATTGAATAACAAGTGGCACTTATTCTTAAAAATTGTAACACTCTGCGGTAAATTTCATAAGTAGGCTAATTCAAACTGAATCTGAATCGGGTGACGTCATACCGTAAGAAACAACGTTGGGCGTGGGTACATTCGGCAAACCTCGGGTGATCTGTTGATCAAGTCCCTGTGCTGTATGACGTAGCTTGATATGCACCTACACGGTACATTTCTTCGCCGGAAATACACCACTTTGATACTGTTCTTAAAATCGTAATGTTCACTCCACTTAGAAAGCAAAAACTAGCTTAAAATTATGTGACTGGGGTATTTCAAAATGGATTCCCCCCCCCCCCTTGATACGGACAAGGTTCTAAAGATGTAGTTACGAAATCGGCCGAGTTATGACGAGTGGGCGTGGGTAGGGAGCGGGGTATAACACACATCGCATAGCCACCATTTGCGTCTCTTGCAACAGTACAACTACACCGCATTAACCGGGAAGTGTCTGGGTGTCGATCTGTAGAATTACATTCCAGTCTGTTCAAGAAAGAGTTCTTATTGGGCTACAGTTGCCGGCTGACGAAAGATATGCGAAGAATGATGGACCTAAGAAAGAACACCCACCTGATAGGTACCTCCCTTGATACAGCTAATCGTGCCTTGATATTTATCTATTAAATATATGAGCCATGATGTCGCAAATGGAAATTTAAAGATACTCATTTTAGCCGAATGTAAAAAAAATGTTTTTAAATCAATAAATTAGAAATAACGTTATCTATGGTCCCAAAGAAAAAAAAAAGAAGTTTCAAATTTGTTATTTGAAATGAATCTTAGTCGGGAGAAAATTACGTCAGGTCAAAATTGTAAACAATGGGGGCGTGTATCACTAGAGTCATTTACACACACACCCATCTAAAAACAGAAAGCTAGACTACTTGTTCCAACAGTGGAAATGGCGCACTCTTCTATTTGTAGGATCATGTCTTTTCTACTTCTTTCAGCAATCCAACATCGCTAAATATTAATGTGCACATACATATGAAATTTACATTTCTACTGCCTTTAAAATCATTCCACTGCACCCTCGATATGAAATTCCGACATCCTCGAGTAAATTGCGGTCACTGGGTTCTTGTGACATAGATTATTGCGACAGTAGACTTGAGTAGTGTATCTCGGCTCCACTTCCTTGCCAGCAACATGAATATGCAAGGCGAAGGTCGTACACAGTCACGAGATAAGCATTATGTAGTATCCTCGTTTGTACAGTCAATAGGAACCAAGTCCAAAATTACATTTTCTATCCGTCGTAATCTATGCAATCTCGCAACCGCGAGGTGTAATATTTGTCATGATGCCACAAGAATGACTATAGTTTGATAAAATATCGACGAAATTGATTATATTTGGCTTAAAATGAGAAATGGGTATCTTTAATACACCTTCGTGATGCATCATACCAGGCAAGTCATCATATAATTACAGATCCATAAGATTAATTTTGTCTAACAACGGACTGATTCATGAGGTAGATTGGTCCTTTGACATGCTGAAAATTGACCATAAGCATAAAGCTTCGACTCATGTCAGCCATGCGGACTGCGCAGGCTGACCAGGGTTGGTACTGTTGTAGATGCATTAAATCCTCTTTTCACAGAGCATACCTCATATATGTAACGAGGACCAGTTTAAGCACCCACTTGCTGTTGTTTGCTACATTGCGCACAATCTTGAACTTATCATTCAACATTAGGCGTCGTCTTGTTGGACTCGCATCAGATTTTATACTACAAAGAAATTTCTCGCTATTTGATTGGGTAATATGCGTCGAATATATAGTCATGTACACTGGCGAAATCCAGGTAAAGGAGTTTCCCTGTCGGGAGTCCCGTATACATGAAGTCCTACACTTTCAACACAACATCCAAAATGGTGGCGTCGATCAAGACGAGCCGCCCATAAGACAAATATACTGAGTAGCCTGCACCATATAATTACTGGTTGCCCTTGATGGTTGTTATTAAAGCGAAAAGCATGGATTATTTTTGCAAATGAATTAATATAGTTACAAATATACTCCTCACAAAAAGTTATGCAACAATGAATTACCGCTGGACCAAAATTTTATTATTACACATACATGTATAGACAATTTCATTGTATAAATGTAATGAGAATTGAGTTACAAACCAGTCCAAGGAATTTCGTACTTCTATCAGATAATGTTTCTCACTTACAGGCTTTTGAAGTAACGCAATGTCTAAATCCACATGCAAAAAAGTGGTATACTAGCCAGATGTTTTAAAATCTCTAAAATTCGTTCAATCTGCAACAGTCAGTAAACGGTATGGCCACGAATACAAGCTTGAACTCTTCTGGGCAATTTGAGAGGCCAGCAATATCGATCCGATTGAGCATGCGTGGGACATTCTCGGAAGGCGTGTCAATGATGGAAATGTGAAGCCTCAGAACCTCCAACACCTTGAGCAACTTTTGAGTCAGGAATGACAGGATATTCCACAACAACAGCTTGGCGGCTTGATCTGGTCAATGCCCAGAAGAGTTCAAGCTTGTATTCGTGCTAATGGTGGCCATACCGTGTACTGACTGTGTCCCGGTTGCAGATTGACCGAATTTTAGAGATTTTAAAACATCTGGGTAGTATACAACTTTTTTGCATGTGGATTTAGACAGTGCTGTACTTCAAAAGCCTGAAAGTAAGAACCATGATCTGATAGAAGTACGAAATTCCTTGGACTGGTTTTTAACTCAATACTCATTACATTTATACAGTGAAATTGTCTATGTGTGTAATAATAAAATTTTGGTGCAGCGGTAATTCATTGTTGCTTAACTTTTTGTGAGGAGTATATACTTAACAAAAAAAGTTAAGGAAATCTCAGAAAACCATGGACCAAAAGATCACTAAAATAAACAATTATTCAATTTTTATTAATTTTGTTAGATACATTTCATTGCTTGAAAAAAATGTTTCCTTTAGCTTTGTAGCCCTAATATCCTTGTGGCACTGTGTCACGTAAACCAGGGGTCAAAAACATTTTTCGCAAAATAAGGGTCTCCAGAGTATTCCCTGTTTTTATGCAAAACACAGTAATGAATATATGTGGTAAATTTTTATAACACAAAATTGATTTCTTTTGACTGTCACATGAAATTTAAGTAACTCCCTTCTCATGATAGCCTCAAATGTTATGTATGGAGGATGAAAATGTTCAAAATAGCCCTGCTGTAGCAAGTTTGTCCCCCTTCATCGGCAAATAAGGACTTGCACTGGTGTTGCATACGCTGGATGATTATGGTGATTTTGAGCTGAGGAACCAGTTTCCATTCCTCCTGTAGCACCACAGCAAGAGCCTGGTGGTGGTGCCAGTATTTTGCGTCGAACCTTCGGTCCCAGAATGTCCCACTCATGTTCAAATGGAGATATTCTGCTGAGCACGCCGGCAAGTCAATGAGCAAAACATTGTTCTGACTAAAGAATCTTGGACGTTTCTGGATGATATTGAACCGATTTGAAAACTGAAATGACGACTCAGCCTGGAAAGTATTGCTCACATTATCTGAGTTAAGCAAAAAGCCTGAGGGCCAACTTTAAAAAGCTTTTTTGGGTGAGACTCTACTGTGACACTCTTTACTGAAACCATGAAATCAATGTTGCAATTCTGCGAAAAATGACTTGAAGACCAGTCAACTTTGACAGTGATTATTTAAGCCGCTATTGGTGCTATAAACTCAAATGAAGCATCCTTTTGAAGAAAAATGAACGCATTATGATACTGTGAAATTCAAAATTCTCAGAATGTTCCAGAAATTTTGTCATAGCCCCTCTAACACGATTTTCTTAACTTTTTTTGTTGAGTATTTTCGTTTGTTGTCATTCTAAAATAAATACACGGGGTTAAAAAGAGCCATCCCTTCGTCAGGTGAGCAAATTGTGAAGTGTCAAAACCCATACATTGTACATAACGTTAAAAGAATAACCTAACGGTCGTTTGAGGCAACTAATGGTCGTTTACTTTTGCCAACAAATCATTAAAATACATAGTTACTTAGCTTGAAGTTCTGTAAATCCATGTTTGAAAAAAAAACAACAAAAAAAAAAAAACGTCGAATGTCTATCGCAGTGACATCATCAAGTTCATGCACGAAACTTCACGTTTTACCAAGGTTTCAGTGACGTCACTTTTCATTGAATTGGAGCATACAGAAGGGAAATTCGATTTTGTCAGCGTACTTTGTTAGTTGTACGGTCAGGTGGCAGGGGCCGTCGGCTCGGGGCGACATGATTCACCACAGCCGTGAACAAGTTTCCAAGTCCCCTGCCACCTGACCGTACAACGAATTTATTATACTGCAAAGTTTTACCATTCCAACGTGTGGTTTAGCGAAATTTCCTCGTTTCATGGTCTCAAAAATTGAGTACGCTGACGAAATAGAATTTCCCTTCTGAGTGCCCCAATTCAATGAAAACTGACGTCACTGGGAACTGGCGTCACTGCAACCTTGGTAAAACGTGCAGTTTGGTGCATAGTCTTGATGATGTCACTGCGATAGACATTCGTCGTATTTTTATTTACACATGGATTTAAACAACTTCAATGTAAGTAACTATGAATTTTAATTATTTGTTGGCAAAAGTAAACGACCATTAGTTGCCTCAAACGACCATTAGATTATCCTTTTAATGTTATGCACAATGTATGAGTTTCGACACTTCACAATTTGCTTACCTGACGATGGGATGGCTCGTTTTAACCCCCGTGTATTTGTTTTAGAATGATATCAATCGATAATACATGTAAAGTTCTGTATTCATTTATTTTAAAAAATAATCCATTCTTTCCGCTTTAATGACAACCATCAAAGGAAACTAGTAATATTATGATGCAGGCTACTCAGTATACCGGTTTGTCTTGTGGGCGGCGCGTATCGAGCGATCGACGCAGCCATTTTGGATGTTGCGTTGAAAGTGTTGTCATGTATACGGGGCTCCCGAAAGGGAAACTGCTTTTACGTGGGTTTTGCCATTGTACATGATATACATGTATATGTTCGGGGCATATTATCCAATCAGATCTCGAGAAATTTCTTTGCAGTATAGTAAAATTCGTGAGACCATAAAACATGGAAATTTTGCTGAATACATGTTGGAATGGTTAAACTTTGTAATATAATAAATTCGTTGCACGGTCAGGTGGCACGGGACTTGGAAACTAATTTACGGCTGTGGCGAATCATGTCACCACCTCGCCTTTGGCTCGGAGCGACATGATTCGCCACAGCCGTGAACAAGTTTCCAAGTCCCCTGCAATCTGACCGTACAACTAATACTGTGCGCGTTGATCACCTAAAAAGTACTAGCGCAAGTTGAACCTCGTCCCGATATACGCCTGTCCGGTTCTTCTGTCGAACTGTAAGCCTTAAATTGTGCGAGTTTGGACGATCCCCTCCGTGACGGTCAGATTCACGCATTTAACGTGTCAGCTTTTAAAACGTTTCTTCTCGTCGTCGGCGTAAACAAATTAATCCTTAGGCTGCTAAGCGCGACTCAAGGACCTTTTGCGACAGTGTAGATTAAGATCAGACTGCACAGAACGTGCAGTCTGATTCTGGATCTACACTGTCCGATAAGGGGATATTTTCCCCAAAAAATAACTTTGAAATAGCAAAATTTGGGAGTTTATTATCGGCTAGCAAGTTTCATTTCACGCATTTAGCAGGTTAAGGGTTAACGTTCATTCTTGCTTAACCCTTATCC
Source organism: Hippopus hippopus (assembly GCA_946811185.2). Taxonomy (NCBI): domain Eukaryota; kingdom Metazoa; phylum Mollusca; class Bivalvia; order Cardiida; family Cardiidae; genus Hippopus; species Hippopus hippopus. The sequence goes on from OX328100.1 coordinate 36,754,652, forward strand.
GGCTGAATTAGTTAAATGAAGCTTTTAAGCCGATAATAAAAATCGAAACGTGTGCTATTATAAACTTATTTCTAGGAGAAAATTATCTCTTTATCGGACAGAGTAGATCCAAGATCAGACTGAACGTTTTGTGCAGTCTGATCTTGATCTACACTGGTCGCAAAAGGTCAGTCGCGATAAGTAGCCCAAGGGTTAAGAAACATTGGGTCGTCACTCAAAAACGAGTGTCGAGTCCAACACTCTCGGATGTCCTCTGCGTTTATGAAGTTGGGTAAAGTCTTCGATTTCATCCTGAAAGTCTTAAAGTACTCGCGGTATTACCCAATCATAGTTGTATTCGAACCCGGAACCTCTCAGTGAGACACTACTGTCCTCCGATTTTAACGCTTAACTTTTGATGTCGCGCCTATTCTGTTTCCTGCAATTTTTTTCTCGGCTTATGCTCGTATGTATGTTTTTAGCTCACCTGAGCACTACGTGCTTAAGGGGAGCTCTTAGGATCACCCTGTGTCCGTCGTCCGTCGTGCGTCGTCAACAATTCTTTAAACATCATCTCCTCCTAAACGACTCGGCCAATGTCAACCAAACTTAACAGAAATGTTCATTGGGAGGTCCTCTTTAAAAAATGTTCACAGAATTTGATTCTATCAAAAACTCTGGTTGCCATGGCAACCAAATGGAATTTTCTAAGAAATTCTTTAAAAATCTTCTCTGAAACCGCTGGTCAGATTTTGAAATAATTTCACGGAAATGTTCCTTGGGTGACCCTTTTCAAAATTTGTTCGCGAAATTTTGATCCGTCGAAAAACATGGCCGTGATGGGGAGGGAACTCTTTGCACTGTATGGACTTAAAGAAATTATTTGAAATTCTTCTTCTCTTAAACCACTCGTCAGATTTTGAAATGATTTCACAGAAATGTCCCTTGGATGCCCCTTTTGAAAAATTGTTCGCGAAATTTTGATTCGTAAAGAAACATGGCTGTGGTGTGGTGTGTGTGTGTGGGGGGGGGGGGGGAGGGGCTATTTGCACTATACGGACATGAAGAAATTCTTAAAAATTCTTCTTCTATGAAACCACTGGTCAGATTTTAAATAATTTCACAGAAATGATCCTTTGGTGCCAAATTATGCCCCTTTTTCGACTTAGAATTTTAACTTACTATCCAGCACCCAACAGCCAATCGTTGGCACTCGCATGCGGTGCTCTTGTTGTTTTTTTATTGAAGTTATTGAAGAAAAAGTTTTGGAATAACAAAAATTCAGGTGAGCGATCCAGGGTCATCTTGGCCCTCTTGTTCCCATGGAAGGGTTGTAACGCAGCAATGATATCGTTATCGTGTTTTGGTAATGCCAGATTTCATATCTGTTAGATGTTCTTTTCGGAAAATAAAGATGAACTGATGTATAAGGCCACAATACATGAGCCGTGCTCTGGCAAAAGGGAATTTAATGCATCTCTGTGATACATGATACCAAGAAAGTCATCACTTAACTACTGGTCGATAAAATTCATTTGTATAACAAATAACTGAATCATGAGGTGCACTGGTCTTTTGACATGAAGAAAAATGACCATTATTAAAAAGTTTCGACCCAGGTTAGCCTCCGCGGACTGAGCAGAGTGACCTGGGTCGCTAGTTCTTGCAGATGCATTAAGCCCCCTTTTCATAGAGCATGTCTCATCTATTTTGGGACAGAACTGCATAAAACAACGATTTGTAGACCCCAGACGTTGAATATTCTGTTTTGTATGTAAATATTCTTTCTTTGTATGTATATTACCCGGGAGACAGTACAAGGATGCGTGAAAAAAAAAGTGTGAATTTTTATGTAAGCCATTACAAAAGGTTATTTGTTTGCTTTGACGGATCCACCAACCGTGTCTTCTAATACTCAACTTAAAGAACAGCCATTGGCTGATACGAAAGGTCTTATAAAGCTGGTCTCAGAAGTAAGATATATGGAGGATATTTGTTTATTTTGGTGAATGCGCCACTAGTGAAAATATTACCGATGATGTTCACGAGATTAAATATATTTCGATCTTTCACTGAAAAAAATATTCTTTTTATTTCATGCTTCTACCCCCTTTATTGTTTGGATTTTCATCAAAATCCAGGACAGTTGTTTTTGGTAATTCCCCGTGGCGCACCCCTTTTACATAGCATTATATTACGTAAAGTGCGAGAAATGTAGGGTAAATTACGTCATATTTCTATCTTGCTTTCAGTAATGGTGTTCTGACTGTCTTACGTCTTGTAAAACAAAAGAAACCTAAAGAGACATAAAACAACAAAATAAATTAATAAATAAAGAGGCACCATTTTGCAATAGAGAGGCTGTTTTCGTCACTGAAAGCGCAAGACAGTTTAGATCAAATATCTTTGAACTCTGTGCAGATCTTCATTTTGAGAGAGACAATCAAAGTTCTGCTTAGTTTTCAAAGAAACAATTAGCCATTTCTGTTGCCGCTTTCGTCTAATACCTGTTGGCGACTTTTATCGTTGCCATGGTAATAGCAGGCAGGTGAAAATACGTGATCAATATTACCGATTGCTAACATTAAGCTAATGAATCTGAAATTCTTCAGATGGAAGTGAGTCAACGTGATCTGTAAGATGGCATAGATTAGACGATGACAGTACGTGACAGAAAGCGTGTATACGATTACCTCGACGATTTTAGAAACTATATAGACGTGCTCTGGCCAAAGGGGGCTAAATGCATCTCCGTGATGCATTATACCCAGAAAGTCATCACATAGTTGTGGATTCATTAAATCCATTTTGTCTAACAACCGGCTGAATCCTGAGATAAAATGATCCTTTGACATGCAGTAAATTGACAAATAGCAAAAAGTTTCGACCTAGGTTAGCCTACGAGGACTGCGCAAGCTGGCCTGAGTAAACACTTTTTGCAGATACATTAAGCCCCCTTTTCACAGAGCATGGCTCATACAGATTTACGAGTTCCGGTAAAACCCAAATATTTTGAGAATTTTAACAGCTGCTCGTATAAGCAAGCTTGGTCAGTATTTAACAACTAATATGAATTGCTTTCTTTCTCTTATGCTAAATTCAGAAATTGCGTATCCATGAAATTTAGAAAATTCTCGAGAAGTAGGCTTGGACTTTTATCAAGACTGGTTGGTTATTAACCAGCCATTCTTGATAGAAGTCTACGTCTAATTATTAAACGTTAATACTGACCCGGAAGTGCTTGTCGAAGAGCATGTAGAGGATTACCTTGATAAATTTACAAAATACGTGTCATCAAAATACATATGAACGGCGCTCCAGCGAAAGGGGGTTTAATGCATTTCCATTATACAGTATTACCAAGTTAGTCAGCATATATTATGTATACATTAAATTCATTATTTTTTGTGCAACAACCGATTGAATTATGAGGTAAAATGGTCCTTTGACATGCAGTAAATCGACCAATAGCAAAAAGTTTCGACCCAGGTCAGCCTGCGCGGACTGCGCAGGCTGGCCTGAGTAGATACTTTTTGCAGATGCATTAAGTTCCCTTTTCACGGATCATGACTGAAATAGATTTACGAATTTCGGTAAAACCTAAATACATGTACATTAAGAACTGTAACAGCAGCTCGTACGAGCAAGCTTGGCCGGTATTTAATTGTAAATTGCATTCTTCCTCATATGCTATATCCAGAAATTACGTAACTTTGACAGTTAGAAAATTTTTGAGAGTTAGACTTTTATGGTTGATTAATACGGACCTGGAAGTTCTTGCTGAAGAGCATGTAGGGGATTACCTGGATAAATTTACAAAATATGTGCCATCAAAAAACAGTTGAGCGGCTATCCACCAAAAGCGGGTTTAATGCATTCCCGTGATGAAGTATACCGAGCAAGTCATCATATAATTATGTATCCATAAAATCCATTTTGTCCAACAACTGACTGAATTAGGAGGTAGGCTGGTCCTTTGGCATGCAGAAAATTGACCAATTAAAAATAAAAAAGTTTCGATCCAGATCAGCCTGCGCGGATACATTTAAAGCTTTTTCACAAAGCATGGCTCATGTATTTCGAAGAGATGAAGCAGCAATTCTGATTGCTCGTATCACTTTATCGTCGGGCCCGCATGCGTTTGGCAAGACCTTATCGTCACTCCTTTGGTTTGATGTATGTTCTTTATAATGTGTGCATACATTAGTCAGTGTGTCCGTCCCTCTGTCTTTTTATTAAGTAGTAATTTATGGTTCTTAATATTGTGAAAATGGTACTGTTTCTTTTAAGAAGCAATCGCTACTTTTGTCAAACATAGTGTTCAGAACCGGCCACAGCAGGGACGTACGATATCTTAGTTTTACAGTGATTTGGAAAAAAGGTGTAAATATGATACGGGCGTATTCTGTCCTCAGATAAAATACAGTTGAGTTATGCTCTGTGATAAGGTGGCGTAATGCATCTGCGAAACGCATCGACCAATGTCAGCTTGCGCCGTGCGCGCACGAGTGCGCGCAGGCAGACCTTAGTCGAAGCCTTTTGTTATTGTTAAATAGTCTGCATTTCCAAGGACCATTCAAAATGATGATTCAGTCGGTTGTTAGACAAAATGGATTTTATGCTTCCATAATTATGTGATGACGTGCTGAGTATAATGCATTGCTGAGTATAATGCATTTTGACTCCCCTTTTGCCAGAGCGCCGTTCAATTAAATGTCGTCAACGAATGGAATGACGATAATATAGTAGATTACACGGAACATCACTTTTACTTGTGGTTGAAATTATATTGTCTGCAACACGCGAAAAGGGGCATTCGGACATTTGCGTAAAATGTCGTCGGATCAGCCTGCGCAGTCCGCGCAGGCTAATCCGAAAAGACACTTTCCGTTTTTATGTAATTTTCTGTTTTGCGCAAGTCTGCTGTAGCATAAAATCTAATGTAGTCGTGAAGTGCCGTCTCGGATTAGCCTGTACGGACTGCGCAGACTGATCCGAGACGACACTTTACGCAAATGTCCGAATGCCCCTTTTCGCGTGTTGCAAGCCATATTGACTCACTCCTCTCGAAATGTTTTTTTTTGCTATTTTTTCATACACTTGTTTTTCCTGTGTTAGAAAATGTTTACTTTCAGTAATACCTACATAAGCCAGTTTAATCGTTGATTTCCAAAATTATACGTATTCTTTATTGGAAGGAAGTCATGAAAATTCCGTATGTGTTTCTGCTTTCTTGAATAGTGAAAATCCAGATGAGCCCAATATTCTTCAGAATCAATCTGCCTTATATTTCCCCCGTACAATTTTTGTAGCATTTTCTGTCGGAAAAGAAACACAGTTGCGTCTCGCATGCTTGTTTTTTCTTCAATATTTTTGAGTGCTTAACGCATTTTTAGCACTATTTCAATCATATCACAGTGGCCAATGCACCTATCCGTGAGTTCTTTGGACTTTGTTTTACTAGCACCTCGCTAAATACTCTTTCGAAGTAACTGACTGCTGTTCCATAAACAAATGTGAAAGATTTCCGATATCTTTTCTTAAAGTTCTTGTAATTTTTCAATCAATATCTTGTATGGCCACCTCTGCTGTCGATACAGGCAATTATTCGACGTCGCATAGACCTTACATAACGTAAAATCATTTCATCAGGAATGTTATTCCATTCCTGAACGAGAGCGGTGGCCAAAACCTAACTTTAATGTTACCTTAGTCTTTGAGTACTTTTGTTACTTTGATTTTAGTACCACCTTCATTTAAACTGCAAAAACCTAACTTAAACTTTCTGTTAGTCAAAATCTGATTAGCCTGGCATTTTCTAAAGACTCTGAACTAAAGTATGATACCAAATTTGTTGGTCTTCAGTAAAACATGCGACGAGAAATAAAAGAAAATTAAGTGCACACTTATTTATGGAACTGAGTATATTTACTCAAATCGTAAAGTTAAGCAGTTTATTGAAAATTGTTTACATACTTAATGCCATATACCTAAACTGGGTACGCAAATTTCGTGCATACGCAGTTTAGTGAAAGACAGTCTTGAAGAAGATAGCTTTACAATTTGTTCAGTATAATGAGAAAAGAATGAATGTTGGTGACCAGTATTTTCACAAATCTCATCATTTTGCCACATTTACGCTCGTATTTTGTCGTCCGCAGGTGCTTTTAATTTGGACCTGTCTATTATGTCTGGCAAAGAGTTTAAAAAAAAGAGTTAAAGTACAACGACTTTCACGTCTGCAGTTGCTTACAATACGGTCGAGCCTAGATTTCTGTCGTTTAAGTAAAGGAGTCAAATTTAGGACCAGTTATAGTGAGAAACTTTGACGTCAACTGTATATCGGCTAAATAATGTTTTCATGTCTCTTTGCAAATATCTATGATTGGGCAGACATAGTAAATTTATTTTCGTATGTCGCGTGCAGCTTTTCTTTGTCTTTAGCAGACGGTTTTTCCCTTAACACTTCACAAGTGTACGCGTTCCTTTTCGTAGACAGTCAAAAATAAAGCATTCAGAGAAATAGGGTTTTCCAAGAAAAAAGGAGTCTTTTTACACTTCACTGTTTAAATAAAATCAAATGTTTCCTAAACATTCTAAGCGATGATAACAAAGTCATTTCTAGATATACATAAATTGTAATTCTTAATTTTGTAATACCCATTCTGTTTTGTTGTTTTGGAATTTTGTGTTTATATACACGTGACACAATATCGACCGCAGGTATAAAATTAGAAGGGAGATAATCTTGGCTCATTCAATTGTAATGATGTGCTTTTTCTGTATTTAGAGCGCAACTTACATTGTTTATGTGTAACACTTGTGACGATAATTTTAACTCTTTAAGCGCCATATATGTAAACCTGACCTGGATCGAAGGCTAAAAATACAGTACAATAAAACTCATCAGGATTTTTATCTTAAAGGCTTGACCATATAAGCGACACGTTCTTTGCATTCTGATCTTGACCTATGCCTTCCGCATAAGCCCCAGTCTTCGCCTATGGAGCTGAAAAGAGTTAAAGTGTTTCGGATAGAAAGAATGCCAATTAATTGAAACAGATTTTTTTGGTCAGTAAATAAGACCGGACTATTGCTAGGCAATATCTCCGTTTCTGTAAAAAAATACAAAACAAATTATTGGACACTGTTGAAGTCCAAGATTGGACCACACGTTCTGTCCAGTCTTCGAGGTTTGCAACTGCAACCAAAGCTGTACATGGCAAAAATGTGGTTAATAAACTTCTAAAAAATAATCAAGATATTTAACGACCCTAGGAAAAACGAATCTTGAAAACACTGTGGGAAGCGGACAAAATGCTGGTAACCAGCTTTTTCTCCTTTTCCTGAATTGTTTTTTACCCGATCAAAGATAAATTCCATCATTTGAACTACATTTAAGTTGTCGTCTACAGATGATTTTTAACTTTGACAAGCCACGAATTCTGTCGTTTGGTTTAAAGTTAAGTACACTTTTCGAGATCATATTAGGGTTCATTGATCTAAAACGACACAAAACGAATTATGATTGTTGACAAAAATAATTTAGATATTATCTTAAATATAACGATTCCTGAAAGAGACCACGCTTGTTTTATTTATTTAGATGATTTCCCTTCGGGGACATAATCGTCGTTAATCCTCACGTCGACAAACAAGTTAAAAAAGTGTTCAGAAATAGTGCTTTAAAGGGGGCATTGCACCTGACTTTGACCTGAGACATATATGGGGAGAGAAAGTTGATATTTCGTATAGAAAAATTATAAGAACGTGGCTTTTACTCTTTGTTGGGGGAAATACAAAAAGAAACTGCCGTAAAAAAAACGTCGCCAATGACGATATTTGAATTCCAGATCTTCAAAACCGAAGCCTGTAAATCTACTAACTGAGCTATAGAAACATCAACTATAAATGCATTTATGGCTTATAACTTAATAACGGATGTACCTTAGTTAGGCCTACTGTATGGAAAATGTACAAAAAAAAATGACTAAGTAATTCCTTGTGTTTTTTACATGTATTTCTATCTATGTTTTGGTTAATTTTAAAGCCATCTTTGCAGGGGAAGATAAGTTAGCAGTCTTTGTTAAAATTTTATTTAAAAAAAACAACCTTGCGAAACGAAACCTTAGAGAGAACTTGCAAAGGTTACTTCCGTGAACCCCCCCCTCTCTCTCTCCCTCCCTCTCTCTCTCTCTCTCTCTCGCCAGCCATGCAGTATCTTTCTCTCGTCAACCATGCAATAACAGCTTTTTGCACAAAAATTCAGATTTAATACCAAAAAGGCGGAATTAAGACATTCGAAATTTCGACACCTAAAAAAAGATGAAGATCTTCGTTAAATCAATATCAAAACAGAGTCCTACAATTAATACACTTGATACTTCAGTGCTAGAAAGGTTTAGAAGTGTGCTTGGGAATTACTGAACCGGTCATGATTACATGGAATCCGACGGAACAGAGAAAGAAAACTCATGATAGTATAAAACAGTCATTTGTTCGTTTTCACCAGCAGAAACAAGCTTAATATTCGACAGAAGACTCGCACACTCAATCAAAAATAAATAAATAAATAAATAAATAATAAAATTGTACTTGATTCCCCCCCCCCTAAAAAAAGGGTTTAGAAGCATGAAATAAATTTAATATTTGTTTGTTTTTTTTTTTTTTTTTCGGTTAAAGATCGAAATCTATTTCATTTCGTGAACATTATCGGACATATTTTCACTTGTGGCTGCGCTACTCATTAAAATATTACCGATGATGTTCATTCGATGAAATAAATTTCGATTCTTCACTGAAAAAAAACAACAACAAATATCCTCTATTTATTAATAGATCAATAACAAATTAGTCAATTAACTAATCAGTAAATTAATTGATTAATAAACACCAAACAGTTCAATGTTTTAAAGACCCCTAAGTAGAAGGAAGCTTTTGAAAACACGATGGGAGAAGGAGAAAATGCTGGTGATCAGCTTTTATCCTTTTCCTTTAATGTTTTCTAAACCTTCAGGTAAAAATCTATCATTTAAGCCACCCTTAGTTTGTCGTCTATAAATACCTTAAACTTTGACAAGTCTGCAATAAATAAATAAATAAATAGATAAATAAATAAAGAGAGAGAGAGAAAGAAAGAAATAAATTTGGCTTCTTTTTTTTTTTTTCTTAAAAGATTTTTCTTCTGTATATGCCACTATAACTACTACGATATTGATCTAAAAGTGTAAAAATACTGTTGTCAAGAAAATATATATATATAAAATTAATTTCATGCTTTTTGTTCAGTATCTTTTTTTTGCTCCCTAATCTATAGCGATATTAAGATCTAGTATTGTGGATATGATAGAAAAATGAGACCTAGGGGAACGCTCGGAAAGTTTCGGAAATGAATTATTGGATCAAGCATCAACACGATGTATCATCCCCGTAGCACATGAAAGACAGAAAATTAATGAGAAATCATAAAAACAAATATTTGCCACGTTCTCCCGTCTAGGTTTCAAACAATAAAATCTTGTTCTCCGTACAATCCCCTGTTTTAAAAATAGGAATACCTTTTTTTTGGTGTTTCGTATGTTAGGACCATACAACTTCTTTCTTTCTTTTCTGACAGCAAACCTTAGGGAGAAAAACGTGCCCGCGTCCATCTGCACTCCAACAGTTTTTTAGTTTTCTCCTCAGTGAATACTGGACAAAATAGACGTTAGTTTTATTTACAGACTTCGAACAAAGACTATAGATATTTAGTCAGGGTTGTAAAGAATAATCCTGCTGTGGCAAATAAATTATGATTCTTTTATGTATAAGGCTTATTCTGTGCAACAAGTTTAGGAAAGAAAAAAAAAAACCTTGCAATCATCCTGAAGAAAGAAACAGATTAATGATATCATGAATAAAAAAGTCAAGTAAATGTAAAAAAAAAACCGTTAGATTTCTATCATGTAAGAAATATCTGCAGCTGTAAACGTTTCTCACTAAATAAGCGAAATGAAACTTAAAAGCCGATACTGAAAAACCTGAATAATGCTATTTTAAGCTTATTTTTTGGAGAAAGATTTCTCCTTATCGGTCAGTGTAGATCCAAGATCAGACTGCACGTTCTATGCAGTCTGGTTTCGATCTACACTGTCCACAAAAGATCCTTGAGTCGGGCTTAGCAGCCTAAAGATTAAAGTAACAATAAAGCCCAAAAGTAAACAAAGCGGGTGTTTAAATGCATTTGAATTTGTATCATACCATGTATAAGTATGGAAATTATTGTGAAGATGACAACCTGTCATTGTACGGTCAGTCCAAGTGTTAGTTGCTGACAGAGAAATTAATTTCAAAACTAGGTTAAAACCTGCCAGGTAGCTGTGTCTTTTGTTTACTTTTTGCCTGATTTTAAAATTCTTTTTCTGCCAGCGACTAACATATGGCCCGACCACACGATAACAGACTGTCATCTCCACAATATTTTTCATACTTTTAAATGGTATGATTTAAATTTAAATGTATTATGACACCCGCTTTGATACTTTGGCCCTTATTGGGCCTTTAAGAATGTTAGGTAGACATTAAGACATTTTGTCGAAGTTTCTCGCTTTTAAAAAGGGATCATACTCAAGACGTTTGGTTGAATTTTTTTTGCGCCGCTTTCGACATTATTTCAGTCATAACACGGCGACAGCTCACCTCTTCATGTGTGTCCCCGACACTTGACCGAGGCTCTGAATTGTTTTGCCCAATGACACTGCTAAAAATACAAAAAACAAAACAAGCAAACAAACAAACAACAACAACAAAAAAGTACAAGTACCTTGACTCAATTGAGGATCATTGCGAATCCTACACTTTACCACTGGGTCACATGGTACTCCAGACGAAATAAGTCTCTCTGCAGGGGGCAAAGAACTAAACACGACATGGGAAAGACACACTTTTCAGTTCTGTGCAACATGTTTCTCTGTCTACCCTTCACATAAAAAGTTCCAGGTTCGAGTTCCGAAATGAGCGGGATCAACCTTTCGAATAAACCCAAATCACGGCTTGACTCTTGACTAGGTTTCTGGGAAGCAATAATCGAGATTAATTAACTTTTTATCAAACAACAACAGTTTAGACTGGTCAAAATTGAAAGCAATTGCAGACGAAAAAACTAAACATGGCTCACTGGTAACCAGCATTTTCTCCATTTCTAACAATGTTTTCAAAATGTATATATTTTTTTGTTTGAGTTGTTAAAAGTCGAGATTGTGTGGTGATAGGATTGGAGGGAAAGCAAAGTATGCTTTTCCAAGTGTATGGAAAACATCGTGGAAAGCTATGGCTTCTTTTCCAAAAGTGCTTTCCAAACCTGTACAACTGTAAGAGTATAATAAGCGGTCTCTGTAAATAAAGAATTAAGTCTTTGCCAAATGACAAAATCGTAGACTTTTCCAAATTCAAAGGTGTTGCAAACGGCAAATTAAACGTGGCTTAAATGGTTGGAATCGTCATGGAAATACATATAGTAGAAAACAATCCTGGAAAAAAGGAAGATTCTAGTTACCAGCATTTTCTCATTTTACCACAATTTTTTCTAAGACCACTTTCCCCAGGCTAGGAGTCAACAGAAGTTGCAAAAGCTTGTTTCACAGTTATGTTTAAACCGCACTGTAGTGGCCGTTTCGTACACCTAGTCCGAGAGTCTACGGGAATTTTAAACATGTGGTTAAAGGTGGCCCTTCAGATTTTGACACGAAAATTTTACAAAAATACAAAAAAATCATCCTTATACTCCCAAAGCCATTTAATTTTCATTCATAAAACACCAGTAGTCGAAAACCATCCGACAACAAGAGAAATTAGAGATTTACTACGGCCCAGGTCGACACCGACGGGAAGCACGGTCTATTTTTACATGAGCAACTCGCTCATTTACATACCGGAAATACACAGACGAAGCTTCAAACATAGCGTCCGAAGAAAACATTATGGAAAATAATTACATGTTTGTTATGTTATGGAATTTAAGCGTCATTAGTTACGTGCAAGCCACTTGACATTCCCACAATGCTTTTTTGATTTTTGGCGCGAAATCTAAAAATACCCTAAGAGGCTACGTAGCCTCTTAAGGGAACACCATCAAAAAAATTTTTTTTTTTGTAATTTTATGATTCTTAATTATTGATGATTTGTATTGTTTTTTTTCATATAAATTTCAGTGATATATATATTTTTTAATTTGGTGAGATGTGAAAAATCTAAATACCCACCTTTAAGGCAAAAAGGTTTAAAGATGGTCTCTTATGTACTTTGAGAAGCCCCCTTCAGTGTAAAGGTGATATTCGACGACTTTCTGGAATCACTGCAAATTAATATCTTTATGGTATGATTCCGGTCCGGCCGGGTAGCTCAGTGGTTCGCGTATCTGACTCGTGACCCTGGTGATTGAGGGCTCGATTCCCGGTTGAGGCAAACCTTTCTTTCCGCGATTTTTTGCTTCTCACCTCTGATGCATGTGAGAAAACTAGTCAGTGGCTTGGAAAGAAAGTTTTGTAAGTACTGGTGTACTGATCGCCATGATATGTCCTAAGCTGTTAAAACGGCGTTAAACTCCAATACAAACAAAGTAAGGTTGCAAAATGCATAGGATAAACAATATCAGTGATAAACAAGAAATATCTTTAAAAACGATACACGGCGTAAGAGATACTGGAATATGAATACTGAAACTCTTTTGTGGCTCAATATGAAGTAAAATAATGATAAGTAACCTCGGGAGCAATTGCCTCTTTCTCGTTAATTTGCTATGGTATGAATCAAGGCCTGTATCGATTGGTAGCAACGCTTGTAAGTAGTGGTTTCATAAACCTGCGAGCAAATGTGGCAACAGGGGCCCGCCGTATAAACATGTGCACATTTTTTTTTTTACTAGTGGCAATTTACCATCTATCCATTCCTTATCAGTACCAAGAAATAGGTCAAAAGCAAGCGTATTCAGCTACGCCGAAAAAGTATCTGAAATATTACTAGAATGGTGTAGGCGACGATATCTCGATTTTGTTGTAGTTTTATTTGACCCATTTCAGATCTACATTTTCCACGAAAAATATCTAGAGCTTTATTTAACCTAGATCTGCAGGCTGTTTAATTTTCCTAATTTTTCCATCTCCCTTGTGTTTAAATACAAAGTGCTTGAATTGTAGATTAAACCTTTATTCTATTATAGAATCGATCTGTTTCGTGTTATCTAGATCTAATCCTTCCATTTCAAGCCTTTTCCAGACGATGTAGATCAAGACCAGGGTCTGTGTTCATCAACCATTTTTAACCCTGCTGCTAAGCGTGACTCAGTGGCCTTTTGCAGACAGTGTAGATCAAGAATAGACTGCATAGAATGTGCAGACTTATCTTGGTTTACACTGTTCGATATAGAGATATTTTCTCTCCCCCAAAATAACTTTGAAATAGCCAAATTCAGGTCTTTACTATCGGTTTGAAAGTTTCTTTAAAGTTTTTTAGCAGGTTAAGGGTTAAGAACAGTCCCAGTCTTATGCTCCAAAATTGTCTAAATTTGAAAGTAACACAACTTCTGATTGGCTAAACCAAATGGTTTAGCCAATCAGAAGTTTTGTTACTTTCTAGATTTAGAATAGTTGGTGAATAGGGACCCAAAGAGCAGTCTGCTCTGGGCCTTAATTGTCCGCAACTCCATTCTGACAGTACATTCTGCAATAGCATATGAATGTTATATCATCTACAGATCAAAAAAGTCCAATTTATTCATTTGATAGAGAAAGAGCGAAAACGGAAGACAACTATATCTGGATGAAAAGAAATGTCAATCATTTACCGTGTGGTAAGGGGCTCTCCAATTGTCCTGCAGTTCTGAGGAAATTGTAGAAAATATTGTAAATGGAGAATTGTCCGAAACAACTTGCTTTCAATTAATTGGATCTTTGTCTTGAAGTAAAAGCTTATTTTGTCTTGGTTGGTAAAGGCCGCACTCACCAAATATTCTAAATTCAAATGTAATTTTCAATCCAAAGAAGATCTATCTGATTGGCTGAATGTCCTGTCCAGCCAATCAGATGCCTTGCCTTGGAATTTTTAATAATGGATCTAAGTGAATTTAGAATTGTTCGTATTAAAGACCCATTTTCACCAGAAGCCTCGTTATTAATAAATCATAGTTTTTGGTGGTATGTACTCGTGTGGTAGAGTTTTAAAAGTCTTTTGCAACTAATCAAATCCTCGTGTTTCTGAGGTCGGGTTTTGATATAAGGTAGCGGACGGCCTTTATTCAATATCGGACTGAAGGTTCTTTTCAGTCTGAGCTTGATCTATGCTGTCCGAAAAAAAAAAAGAAGTCGGTCAATGATTGAAATGCTTTAAAAAAAGGGGGGTGCAACTCGCATCAAATTAAACAAAAAACTTGTCAGTTTCTATCCTACAGAACGTTAGATCTCGTCACGTGTCTCGCAGCACATGATTCCTTCCCATGAAGCCTTGTTGCTATATAATTTGATAAAGCCATACTGAGATGATCAATACAGCGAATTGCGAACTTCTTTTTGTTCTTAACCCGTTACTGCGCAAGTTATTTCTAGAGCTATCATGAATCATTTCAAATTAAACGAATGGACAAATATTTGAAGGAAAGGACAAATACTATATTTATCAACAGTTCTGAAAGAGAAGAGTAATGGCATATTAAAAGCAATTACTCTTGCTCCCCTCCCCAATCTTTCCGAAGGGATAAATCTTTGAATGGAAAAAAATCACTTTTTCATCAGTATTGAAAACAGATTTGTAAAGTTAGCAACTGCATGTCTTAAGTAATGGCTTCTTTTTTTTTTTATAATATTTTTCTGGCAATCCCTTTTAGTTTATAGCGCTTTTTACACTCGAAGGTGTTCATCAATCAGCTAAGCTTTAAACAACCAAGAACATGAAGTCGATGTTTTTAATCACTTGATGAAGAGGATATGGCTTGCAGCACGCGAAAAGGGGCATTCGGACATTTGCGTAAAGAGTCGTCTCGGATCAGTCCGCGCAGGCTAATCGGAGACGGCACTTTACAACTTCATTAGATTTTGTGCTACAGTAGACTTGCGTAAAACAGAAAATTACATAAAGACGGAAAGTGTCGTTTCGGATTAGCCTGCGCGGACTTCGCAGACTGATCAGAGACGACACTTTACGCAAATCTTCGAATGTCCCTTTTCGCGTGTTGCAGGCCATATTTCAAAGAGTCGGCCTCTGCAGATTTGCATGGCAAGACCATCGGCAAAATCCACTTTAATGTAGAATTCACATTGAGTTGCAAATTAATAAAGAGTGCAGCATACGGGCAGTTTGAGCATTTTAGTAATTCCAATAAGGAACTCGGACCAGTTGTTCGCCACAGAGAGGCATCCTTCGTGGCCAAATTTTTATATTGAGGCTTGGGACTTGATACACGGACGATTTCGACCCCATCCTACGACCAACGGCCCTAAATTTACAACTCAAGAAACAAACCAATCTTACACGTCGGATCGCCTAGCAAGAGCACTGTGTTTTGACACAAGACTGAGGCCTTTGATGTTTCAATTGGAAAAGGCACTCCAGTAAGCTATCGCCGTAATATATATGAAACAGTGTTGTAATCACCGTTAAGTACCTTAATAGATAATACGTAAGTAAAAGAGATCCTCAACTTAACTCTTTCACCGCAAAATATATACACTCGGCATCTTTCTACCGCTGAAAATACAATCTTACTGAAAGTAAGAAAGATTTTTATTTCATAGGCTTGACTACACAAGCAGTCTGAGCTTGATCTATGCCGTCCGCCAAAGGCCCTGTTTTCGCCTATGGCCCTGAAAGGGTTAAGATTTTACCCACAACAAAATACATTTAAACTCTGTACTGGATAACTCATTTATATATTCGCGAGTGAAAGGTTTCCCATATCCTCTAATTTTATCCTCTTCCAAATACAACAATACTCTGTACTAGGTGAACTCATTTAAATATTATGAGCAATGGATAAAGGGAGACAAAGCAGTCGGCTGTAACAGTCATTAGAGCTGGCGTCACACTCAAAGATGGCAATAGGAGTGAGGAACGTTTAGTGCGAAATAAGTACCGAACTGTACAAAAGTCATCCAAATGCCAAAGCAAGTGCGATACCCACAAAAGGTCATGAAAAGGCTCAACATGCCCTTGCAAATCGTCCGATGATTTCACGATCAGTGTCAAATTTGAAAATATCCTTTATCGTTGTTTTATTTTTGACCGAGTGACGCCGACAAATATGCTGTCATAGCTGAAATTTCCTCGGGCAATACGATTTTCCATTGCCTTAACATTGTAATATGACTCTAGGATCATGAATAAGAGCACTGTCGCTGTGATATACAGCAATACATGTATGCAATGTTAAAACGACATTACTTGCCACCGAATCCAGAAAACCTGACAGAATCGATAGCAGTTTTGGGATTGAATTTGAAATTTTCAAACAACTGTACTTTACCAGTTTGTAGTTTTGTGCATGATAGTTCTGTTTTAGGTATCAAGTCAATGAAATAAGAATTCAATCTGATTCAAACATCTCCATTCTTATTGGATTGTATACTATCTCCGAAAATACATTTCTCCAGAGATGTTCATATTTGCATACATAGATGTATTCAATTTAACTCTTAGACTTCTGTCAAACTGAGGTATTAGTTTCAACCATTAGAAAAAAAAAACGCATTGTAGCAACTCATAGTTATTTGGACCAGAATATCTCTGTAAAATAATAGACATTAAAGATCAGATACGAGACAGAATTTCTGCGCAGTCTGATCTTGATCAACACCAAAATCAAATTCTGCAAAGTCACCTAATGTTGCCTTCAGCCAACTAAGAGCTAAATCTCAGAAAAACATAAACTGGCGCCATACAAATTGCTTAGAAGAAATTTGATCATACAAATATTCGTTCAAAATCTTTATATTATGTACTTTCATGTGTAGGGTTTAGGTTTGAATCTAAAAATAGACAGTGTTTATTCCAAATCCTTAATCCTAGTGCAGGTTTTAGATTTACATCACGACTTTGAGCTCCGTGTTCCAGGAGCTGGTAACACATCTTTTTGTATGGTCAACATTCTGCTGGGTTTTGGATGATTTTGATTGCAACTGGTATCAGCTGTTTGAGTATCTTTGTCTAATCTTCCAGCAGCATATCAACTTATTAACTTATTTCTCTCTTTTTTTGTTTCGGCAGAATAGCTGCTACTTCTTTTTTTTCTCTTCAGCCATAGCACGATGACATTATATTATGTAATTTTCATTTTATTAAAACTAAGAACTATTGTAAGTTTCTGTGATTAAGATATTCCGTTCGTTCGTTCGCACGTTCGTTCTTTCGTTCGTTCGTTCGATCTTTCGTTCAATTGCTCATTAGTTTTTTTCGGTTTCATTACCGTGTAACTGTTGAAAGTTTATTCGAACAGCTAATTAAATCGGTGGCCATCGTAATAAAAAAGTCATATGATTACATGAATTACTGATAAAACAAAAATACAGAAACTGCAGCGCTGGCTTCAATGAGGGCCATTCCTGTAATTAAAATTATCTCCCTTGCTAGATAAAAACTAAAGGTAACCAAATAAAACATTGGTCCTTTTATCTGTATTCCTTTGTTTTTATCCTTGATTCCTTTGGGGATGTTGCGATAAATATAACTTGATTTATGATTACATGCAGGTCCCCATGTAATTCTAAAGCAAATTCTGTTCATAATCATTAGAGAAATGCGTAAATATTGATATGTAAAACAATATTGTCAGATTTAGTTGGGATATCATCTCAAGAACATATCTGTGTAGTGCAAGAAAATCAAGGATAAAATCCAAGGAAACACCTTATCAGGACCAATGTAGTACTGGAGAGGAATCAAGGGAAATAACTGAAGAATGGCCCTCATTGGATCCTTTTGACGACAGCTTTGGACACCAAACTAAGAAGATTTTAGTTTCATAGCAGTTATTTAACAGTTAAGATACAATCAAGAAAACTTATGCCTTTTCCCACAACCTTTTTTATAAAATGTTTTTGAAAAAGACACTATCGTTGGACCACAAATCATAACTCAGACAAAGATTTCCATAACCTTTTACCAAAGATCTACGTATTATAACGAAAAAGGCTTTGTAAAAAAATGTGGAAAAACGGAGAAAATGCTGGTCACTAGCATTTTCTCGTTTTTCTCAGAACGTTTTCAAATCCTTACAAACAAAACTTTAATCCTTTGAGCCAGATATAATTTGACACCTTTAAGGTCATTCAATTTGGACAAATTTTAAAAAAAATTACCTAAGTAGAGTTGATATGCTTTTCTGTCGTTGATAGAACTCGTAGAAATGGGCTATGATCTGTGAAAAGAAGGCTTAAAGGATCTGCAAAAAGTATTGATCCATGTCAGCCTGCGCAATCTGCGCGGACTGAAATGGATCAATACTTTTTGCTATTTGTAAATTTTCTACATGACGAAGGACCATTCTAACTTTAGATCCAGTCAGGTTATGGAATAGATGAGTGTAAGGGATCCCTGGTTATATGATTAATAGCTTGGTGTAATGGGTCAAGGATATGCATTAGAACCACCTTTCGCCAGAGTTTGGCTCAAATGTTATTGTTTAGTTGTCATCATATCAGGTGACGTCAGCACGTAATATAAGAAGCTCTGCTAGATGGTTTGAAAAAGGACAAATAATTGAACCAGCTTCATATTACAGTTCTTTTGTGAGTTGAACAATAGATGACAGTTTCTTAGAGGTTTGTAGAAATTTATGCGTTTTGTCCGTTGTTTGTCTTGAAGAAAAAGTATCAAAGATGAAAAGAAGAAAATGTTAACTGCTGCTCATACTGATGATTACGTTAGTGACTATGAACTTTCCCCATCATTCTAAATTTAATTCTAAATTTCATGACCTGGCCATCATGTTCTATCTCAGCAAAACAGACGGCCAGTCTAATTTGTATCATTTCTGAACACTAACCCAGATCTTTGTCCAGTATCATTAACTATCAGCCTGATGTACCACGATGAACTGAGGCGATATTATCCCCTGCCAGGGGAGACAAATGGGACTTATTATCGTTGGTGAAGCGTACAACCTGTAGGTTAATGAATGTCTGGACAAGCCTTGGACGGCTTCTTATCTTAGTCTTCATCTTTTTTTTTATCTTTTAAATTTCTATTTTTATAAATAACAGTACAAACTAAGTTTCTTTATACCTCTAGAACAAACATTGAAGGACAACGTTTTTATTGATTGATTGTATGGTGTCTCACACCACCTACTAAATCATTCCAGTTACATCACAGCGAGAGCTCACTTACGTATGTCCCAGGTACTACCAACACTAGGCTAGGTTTCTGAGGTGCCTTGCCCAAGAACACTCCATGAATATCGACGGAAAAGAGTGATTGTTTGTAGAGAGTTATTTTCTCTTTATTTTCCACCATGACATTTCAACTGAATCGAAAGCGTTTTTTGATTTACTTCACCTTCAAATGTTTATATTGTTTCATAAGAACTTGCTTTTGTTATACGTAGATAAAGTACAGGCATAGGATAAAGCAAATAAATGTCTGGTTCCGGTGAATATACACACCTCCAATAATTGAGTCATGCTCTGGCAAAAGGGGGCTTAATGCATCTCCGTGATGCAAGATACCATACAAGTCATCACATAATTATGGATCCATAATAGCCACTTTTTAAACAACCGACTCAATCATAAGGTAGACTGGTCCTTGGACATACAGAAAAATTACCAGTAGCGAAAAGTTTCGGCCAAGGTCAGCCTGCGCAGGCTGACCTGGGTCGATACTTTTCGCAGATGCAATAAGCCCCCTTTTCACAGAGCATGGCTCAATTGTAAGTTTGACTTTGTTTCCAAGAATATTTCGCGCTTTTGCAGCTGTGCACGAACCATAAAGGAATAGACGTTAGCGCCGTCTGTGGAGTGTAAAGTTAGGTGTAGTTCTCCGTCATGTGACTATCACCATCGTCTATTTCAATATTGATCATTTTATTTTCATTTTTTCGTTGTGTCAATGACAGATGTTATGCAAATGTTATCCTTAATACCATGTCAACTACTGAGATTGGTTTTGACGAGTATTACGAGATACGAGTATACGGCGATCGAGAGTCGCTTGGCAAGGGTTAAATCACATAGTTTTTTGGTAGTAATATGCAGTGATATACATAAAAAGTAAAACTAAAATCGTATACACAATAAAATACATGTTTAAGTAAAGAGATTCAGTTATTCTGAAATTTACAAAAGCCGTTCCATGTTGTTGTTCTGATTTTTTTTTTTTTTTTTTGTACTTAAATTTTGGGAAAAAAGGAAAACGCTGTTAATCAGCATTTTCTCCTTTTTCCACAATGTTTTTCTAACCTTTGGAACTAATCAGCTTTCAATTTGGACTAGTCGAAGGTTTTCATCTCTGACAGAGGTAACCGTCACTGCCTTCTGTAGACAACTTGTGTGGAATCTTGAGTACATTGTCGTAGAATGAAAAGTTGCCGCAATGCTTTTCACTTTCAATCAATCATTAAATCTTAATTCAGATGTTACTTAACGGTGTTCGGAGTCGTCTAATTCCAATTTGTGTCAAAATGCAATCGCGTAAAAAGGCATGCCCTAGCTTTGGTCTAGGCAGCAATAAATGTTTGATTACTCCTTATCTGGGTCCCCTTTCACGATTTATACACATCTGTGGCAATTAACGGATAATCAGTTCCTCTGTTACGTCATTTTTGACAAAGTAAAGCCCGATCATAAAAAGATAGAAAAAGAAATGATCGGACAGGAACCTAGGCTAGGTATGCCCAGAATCTGTACTCGAAAATTTCGCCTTGTACTTTGTTTTATGAAAATATGGGCAACAGAATCGAGCATCGGAAAACGCTTTGAAAAGAACCATATGAGCCGATAGTTTGATCGAAATAAAGAATACTTTTTACCCTGTTGGATTCTATGAAACACTCAAGAGTTTTTTTCTTTTTCTAAAGTAACAGAAAGACAGGGAGAGACAACTCATGGAAGGAGAGCGACTTGAGGGAAGAGAGAGAGCAATCTATATTGACTTGAATATTGGAATAGATGTACGCAATACAGTTTTTCCCATTTCCTATCTACATGTACGTTTATGTTGAAAGTGCTTTTAATGGTTTGGTTTATCATTTACCGTATTCTTCATTTAAGCATGGGAAGTGTTCGTATGCTACTCCAGATTTCAGCCTTTTAACATATTATTCAACGTAGCCATTTTGCCCTTTTTTTTGTGACACAATGAAAACCGTCACAAATGACGAAATGGAGAAGCAATTGAAGGAAAGTATCGTGTACTAAAATGCCAAAAACATTGTGGGGAAACGAAGCAATTGCTTGTCTCAAGCAATCGCTTCTTTTCCCACAGTGTTTTCAAAAAGGTGCCCATGAAAGGGGCTGGATAAGTCGAATTTGCACAGTAATTACTTAATCAGCCAAATATTGTTTTTATTCATTTTAATTTTGTGAGTCTTAGACACTGCGTTTCCATCGATTCAACTCAGGAAAAAAAAAAGAGCTTTAGATGTCATTCTCGGCTGAGCTCTATTGAATCAGCAGGTCATGTGACTCTTTTATCTAAATCTCGTCCGTGCAACATTTACATTTTCCATGTTTCCTAAATCAGACCCAATTTTTTTTTACTCTCAGCTGTATATATTAAATACGTAGTCATTGATATTTTTGCCCTGTCATACACCGATCAATAAGTTACCCACGCGGATGTATCCACTGTGGAGGGTTGTTAACAGTCGGCGTATTTCTACGTGCTAAAATGGTTTAGTCAAATCGAAGAAAATATGATTCGGTGATACTCGGATTTTGTCGCTATATTATTCTATAAATGTTTAATGTTTTCAGCTATTTGGGTTCCAACGAAATAGTGTGATTTGTTAATTTCTTATTCTGAAAGTTTGAAAGTACAGTTATATTTGTAATATATGGAGTTTAATAAGAAGGACTATAGGGCAGTATCATACTGGAATTTTATATATAGGTAAGTAATATATTTTTCTTTTGTCGTTAGTTTGCGCTAACTTTCTATAAAACAGGACTTAGAAGAATATTGTCCTTTTACATAATACTCCCGAGTTTTAATGACCCTGAGAAGTAATACTTTTGAAAACTTTTGAGGGAAAAGGAGAAAATGATGGTAACCAGCATTTTCTCCTTTTCTCACAAATGTTTTCCACCCTATCAAAGACAAATTAGCAGCATTCTTTGATTGTTGTCTACAAATTCTAAAAATTTAGGCAAGTCTAAAGTTTTGTCGAATGGTAGAGAGATGAGCTGTATAAAGATGAGAGTCTCACCATGTAAATTCGATGTTTGCGTGTAAAGTAACAGATTGGAAATTGCATTTCTTGACGGCAGATGACTTTCGCGTTTCATACTCCCAATACAATACAATTTTGATTATTCACACATGATATCGCAAAAATTGGTAAGTTCTAAACCCTGGCTATAACGGATATGCGTGTTGGAAACTTGGGCAGCAGCATCTTCTTTTTGCGTCTGTAAGCAAGTAGAAGGGCTGCTGTAATACTTTCGAAAGCTAACAAACCTTCATATTATTGAACCATGCCCTGTGAAAAAAGGCCTTATGCATCTGCGAAAAGTATCGACTAAGGTTAGTCTGCGCAGGCTGACCTTGGCCAAAACCTTTGCTGTTGGTCAATTTTCTGTATGTCTAAGGACCAGTTTAACTCATTTTCAGTATGTTGTTAAAAAAAGTGGCCATTGTGTATCCATAATTATGTGATAGCTTTATTGGTATATGGTGTTACGGAGATGCATTAAGCCCCCTTTTGCTAGAGCATGCTCATATATTTGATCCATACTCTGTGAAAGTGATATATATATATATGTGTGTGTGTGTGTGTGTGTGTGTGTGTATATATATAGAGAGAGAGAGAGAGAGAGAGAAAGAAAGAAAAAAAATGAATAAAAAATAAAACGATCTACGACAGCCTGCGCAGTCCACGCAAGCTGACATTGGTCGAAAGTGTTTGCTTTTTGTAAATTTTCTGCATGCCCAATGACCACACTACCTCATGAATCAGTCGGTTGTTGGACAAAATGGATTTTATGGGTCCGGTCCATAATTATGTGACGACTTGCGTGTTATTGTGCATCACGTAGATGCATTTAACCCTCTTTTCACGGAGCATGGATAATCAATGAGTGACCTAAAGTACATTTATTCTTCGCATGTGGACACTTCGAAAATGGAAGCTTTGCACGATATTTCAAAATTTCAAAGTTCTTTTTGCTCCTGCGATCAAGTGGAAGGGCTGCTACACTACCTTCCAAGTGAAAGAAAATCAACATATACATGTATGTGAGTGCGTGGTAACTAAAGTGCACTTATCCCTCGCATACTGACGCTTCGATTTTTGACGCGTCGAATATTGACACTTCGAATATTGAAGCTTCGAATATTGAAAATTCGAATGACATTCTAATTTACTAAATAGGCTACACTGCATTGTCTTGATTTCCAATACAGTGTGATAAAAGGAGAAATTGCTGTTTAAGACCCAATACATTTCTTGATAGCATATTTTAAACTTCGATTGTTTAGCACGTGATAACATTCTACTCCAAGTCTTAGTTATAGTGGTACAATACATGTACATAATTAAAATTGTACAAGAAAGTACGATTAGTTAGTCACGTTTAATACCTATGCAGCAGAAGTTTGAAAATATTGTGAAAAGAAGACAAATTACATATATGACCAACTTTTCAATTCTCCACTTCGATCTCTCGTCTCTTTATTCATCAGTTATTTCATTCTTTTAACGCTTTTCTCTCTGTATAGATGCCTTGCTAGCCCCCAAACTGCCAATGTCGTAAAAATATTTCACAGAGGAATTTATTTGGGTCTTAACTATGTACATGAAGACTGATCTTAAATTTCTGTGGAAGAAAGTGTCATCAAATCAAAAGTCATTATCTCCCTGCATTTCGTTGATTTCGTTGTCATAGTAGCGACCCACAGTGACATTACGTATCATTACGTATATCATAGAATATTAGTTTGTGAAAACACTGCAAAGGGGGGGGGGGGGGGGGCATTGTTTAATGCAATAGATTTTAATTCTTTATTACTTGTCGACAACAGTTTAGACACGTCTAATTTTTTTTTTAGAGAGAGAGAGAGAGAGAGAGCATGGGAAAAGAAGAAAATAGTACCTTACATGCGTTCTCTCCTTTTTCTAACAGTGATTTTAAAAGCCTTCTGTCCCGTACAAACGGGCTCGTTGAGTATGGAGTGTATAGAAGTGCACATATATTTAAAAATTAAGAAAATAGTGAGAATCTGGGAAAATTAGTGCGGTCGTTATTTCTAAATTAGATAAAAAAAAATTCAGAAACAAATTAGTGAGAGTGCTCATAAAACAGAGATTTTGAATTCAAACATTAGTTAGTCTCATTTAGGTGAGTCGTGCTCTGACGAAAGGGGTTTAATGCATCTTTAATGCATGTAATACATTATACTAATACGACATCACTTAATTATGGATCCATTATATCCATTTTGCCTAGTAACTGACTGAATCATGAGGTAGAATGGTCATTCGACATATACTCGTTGAAGGTTGACCGATAGCGAACAGTTTCGTGGACTGCGAGGGTTAACCTAGGTCGATACTTTTTGCAAATGCATTAAACTCCCTTTTTCACAGAGCAAGGCCCGGGTATGGTTTTGTGAAACTAATGTAACCCTTTTCCAAACAAACAGGAGTTTTTAAACACCTTTACCACATGCAATAAATTTATACTAGTCTAAATTCAAAGCATTTACGGATGACAAAATAACTGTGACTGAAAAATTGAGATTTGTTTGGAAGGATAGAAAACATTGCGGGAAAAGGAGAAAATGCTGGTTACCAGCATTTTCTCCTTTTCCCGCAATGTTTTCAAAGGGCTTTCTTCTCATGGTCGTTAAAAGTCGGGATTATGTGGTAAAGGGTTAAAAATTAAACACCTTTAAAGGAAGAAAGTTTGAAAAAAACCCACATTTTTTAAGAACTACATCCAAAAACATATACCTTTACTTGAACCACATTATGTAACTTTTTGTCTGAAAAGAGTTTTCATGCGTTTACTTTGTAAATAGTTATGTAAATTTGTGTCTGTCAAAATGTTTCATATTTTATTTTTAGATATAAGAATAATTAAATTCTTGGTATCTACAGGTTTCAGACTAAGAAATAAATGAGTGATTGAGTGAGTGAGCGAGTGAATGAATGAATGAATGAATGAATGAACGGATGAGATTAGTAGGTAAAAAAATTAAATAAATAAATATTATATTACAAGTTTGAATGTACTAAAAAACAGTTTGTGTGTTAATTCTCACCCATACCTGCTAATAGCTGTTTACTTCAAATCATTTAACTCTGTACCGAACATCAAAATTAAACCATTGTCAAACAGTATGCATTTGCAAACGACAAATTACATGTACATGAGTTTCCAATGAAGGAAGGTGTCTTTAAAGGGGTAGACAACATTGTGAAGTAAGGAGAAAATACTAGTTACCAGCTTTTTTTTTTTCACAGCGTTTTTTAAACCTTTTTCCCCAGGGACGTTATAATGTGTAGTAACCAGCATTTTCTCCTTTTTACACAATGTTTTCTATCGTATCATAAAACCTAAGATCTTTTGTATCAATTTTGTATTCGACATCTGGGAATGTTTTGAATTTGGGAGTCTTAAACTTGAGTCATGTGGAATAGGGTTAAATATTCCATCCTTCTAATTTCATATGGCTGGTTTTAAATTGTAAAGGTACAGAACAATGCGTGTTTTCAAATGTAGAAAGAGATGATGTAATTGACGCGCATTTACTCTAAATCCTCGCACTTTACGTCATCTGACGCGTTAGTTGCTTCTGCCAAAAACGGACTCTGTATTTGTAAAGAAAGGTCCTTTGTACCGTTCTTGATAATTATTAGAAAACAATGGGTGATTTAAGAATATAATAAATAGAATAATCAAGTGGTTGTGTGTGGTATTAAAAACTGTCACTCGGATGGGGTTTGATGCTGTTAAAAAACTCGTCCTTCGGACATTTTTTTTCAATCACACACAACCAGTTGATTATCCTCTATATCTCAAACGCCAACTTATGTCAGATCCTATATTTCCATACATCAGACCTTACAAGGCTGAAGGAGTGAAACTAGTGAAAAAAAAAATGCTGAATTTCCCTTTTCCTTATTTTTGTTTTCGTTGGCGTGGGGTAGGGTTGGCGAACAATGTAGATTCAAGAATTGACTGCAGATTATATACAGTCTGCTCTTGTTCTACACTGTCCGAAAAATCAGCTTGAAGTGTCCTTTGATGCCGTAAGGGTCATTAACTTATCTTCTCTCCATCACATTATCAGGGGAAAAAAATAGTCCGTTCTGTAATTTTCCGTTGCCATGGTAACGAATGATGCGTTGGTTACCTGGCAATTTCACCTGCGGAGGCTAATTGGACAAAGTTGTCAACGACGAATAAACAAACGTTATTGCCATGGAGACATGACTCTGTCTAAATTTTTTTTCTGGTAAGATACTGAGAATAATTGTTTCGCATGGTTCACAAGAAGACGCCCTGGGTCTGTATTCCCGAACCATTCTTAAGACTTTTTGTCAAGATTTTCCTAAGTTTGAAAGTAACACGACTTCTGATTGGCTAAACCATTGGGTTTAGCCAATCAGAGGTTATGTTACTTTCTGAATTCAAAATTGGACAAAGAATGTTCTCAAGAATAGTTGGTAAATACGGACCCTGCTGGTCTCATTGACTTTCAAGCCATGTTAACTCATTAGGTTATAAAGTTAGGAACGACTTGCATTCTGATCTTAGATCTACACTGTCCGACATAGTGATAAGAACTTTGAAATCGCAATTTCGGTGTTATCATTGCCTTGAAAAAGCCAATTAAGTAAAAATTTAGACCTTAACCAGACAATCCCGAGTTTAAACTACCCATGAGAAAGAAGGCTTTTCAAAACACTGTTAGAAAAGGAGAAATGAGGGTAACCAGCATCTTCTCCTTTTCTCGCAATATTTTCCATCCTTTTAAAGTCAAATTTTACCATTTGAGCAACATTTAATTTGTCGTCTGCAAATGCTTTCAATTTGAACCAATCTAAAATTTTGGTCGTCTTGGAAAGGATTCAGGGTTTTTATTCACCAACAAACCTTAAATTCAGTCTAAGTCTAATTCTAGATGTAAGAAAGTTACACAACTTCTGATTGACTGAACCATTTGGTTTAGCCAATAAGATGTGTTACCTTCAAATTTAGGAAATTCTTGAAAATAAGACTAACAATGTTGTTAGGAATAATTAATTAATACGAACCAAGGATTAATTCAATTAGCACATAAGGTTGTGCATAAAATGTTTGTTTTTGTAAAGCGAATAAAGCTACGACTATAAACACCAGTTGCCATTTCCCGACCCCAATTTTCCTCGAAGTAAATAGAGAGCATTTTGCAATCTAATTGCACACTGCCAAGTAAGAAGACATGATAACAGTAATTTGATTTAAAAAATACTTAAATATTCCTGCTTCCATTTAAAACCCCCGTTCCTTCTTGTTAACCCCTTTATTCTGTTGAATTGAAATAATCATTAATACTAACAAAGCGTTTAGGAGGCGTTTATCTTTTTAAATCTTAACTCTTAAAGCACTAGATGAAAGACCATGTATCACTGCAATTACAAAGCTTTTAGCTGAAGTATCTCAAAAAAGTAGCGGACTTTTTTCAGTCTGATCTTGATCGTTACTGTCTGCAAAAGGCGGCCTAAAATTGATTTACGGTATTTTTTTAAACAATTATTTTTTTCCTTCATGCTCGAATGGTTAAACGGAAGGCATAATAATCATCTCGTTATCGAAGAGAGCAAGCAAAGACTAGATTACACAGATGCACAGACTGGTCATGGCCTTCTTTCTTATTAAAAGACATTGATTAGAGGTCAGAGTTTAATCAAAAAGTTTGAGTCGCTTTTGACGCCTTACCCTACAATAGAGGACGGTGTCCTCAGATCTTAGAGCAGCGGTACTCTAAGAACATGTTATGTTACGGCGTGATCATATTGGGTGTCAAGATGCAAAGCTCAAAAACGGGATGATAATTACCTTTTGTTAACCCCTTGACATCAAAAGGTCGACTCACTGCGCTTTCCCAGACACTGTAGACCAAGGTCAGTCTGCACAGAACCTGTAGTCTGATCTTGGATCTATACTATCAGATACGGTTGGAATTTGAAGGAGGAAGGAATTGTGAAAGTCGCAATAATTTAAGGATCTACCATTGGTTTTAAATTCTTACATAGTTTATATAACTTGATAAGAGTCAGTTTGACACACATCAGGAAGTGTGATCGTACAACTGGTTATATTTTGGATTTTTCAGAGAATGCAGGATTGGTGTAAAATGATTTTTTTTTCACAACAACGCTATCTCATTCACAATACTGTCTCATTCACCAATGACATCACTAGATGATGTTGAGTTTATTGTATACGTGTAGTTTCAAAGCTATCTACTGCAAATTTGTATCATATCGTACGTCTGTAAGGTAATTTCATAAGTACTTAGAGCATATGAGCCTTGCTCTGGCAAAAGGGGGCTTAATGCATCACCGTAATGTATGATACCAAACAAGTCATCTCAGTATTATGGATTCATAAAATCCACTTTGTCGAAAAAGCTAGTCAACCGTTATGTACACTAATCCTTTGACACGCAGAATATATACCAATAACAAAAAGTTTCGGCCCTGGTCAGCCTGTGGAGAATGCGCAGGCTGACCGAGGTGGAAACTTTTTGCAGATGCATTAAGCCCCCTTTTCATAGAGCATGGCTCATGTATTAATCACCATTTCATGTTGAGTTTATCGTATACGGATGGTTTCAAAGTTGTCTGCTGGATAGTTGTGTCATGACGCATGATGTATGTATAATTCACGTTTAGTTTATGATATACAGATAGTTTCAAAGCTGTCTGTTGTATATTTGTTTCTTATCGTGTCAATTTAAAAATAAGTATTTTCAAAAGAGATACAAGTACATGTATAAGCTCTACAGGTGTGCACGAGATATCATTCGATAAACTGATCAGGCATGCATGGATATACCTAAAACGTGCACTAAAAAATCGGATTTCATTTTTAAGTAAAACAACCAAAGTTATGTTAGTACCTCAGACCTTAGCATATAAGAAATATCTTTCATACGCCGAGGGTTAGGATTAGCGTATTAAAAGATGACGACATTCTAGACTTCCATTTCAAAAGGATTCGCGGATGACAAATCAAAAGTGGCTCAAATGATGAAAATTGAAAATGTTCTTTGAATGACTAGAAAATATATATGAGCCGTGCTCTGTGAAAAGGGGGCTTAATGCACCTGCGAAAAGTATCGTAGTCCGCGCAGGCTGACCTGGGTCGAAACTTTTCGCTATTGGTCAATTTTCTGTATATCAAAGGACCAGTCTATCTCATGATTAAGTCGGTTGTTTAAAAAAGTGGCTCTTATAGATCAATAATTAGGTGATGACTTGGGCAAGTATCATGTATCACGGAGATGCATTAAGCCCCCCTTTGCCAGAACAGGGCTCATATATATATATTTTTTTTTTGAATAGGAGAAAATGCTATTTACCAACATTTTCTTCTTTTCTAACAATTTTTGCAAAAGTGTTCTATTTTTCGGGTCGTATAAGCAATGGTTATTGTTGTTACGAAAGGAAATTTTAAAAAAAGGACAGAATAAGTCTCTCTGTGTTGGCTAATCATGAGCCTAGGTTGAGAGGTCGTAGTAGTGAGATGGTCCTTTAACAGAACGCGAACTCTTACTTATTTCATGGTAGAAGAAAGAAAGCTTGAAAAAGTGGTCTCAATAGCGAAAAGTTTTTTTTTTTCTTGACCAGAACTAGTACTCTTTTTTACGAATAATTCCAAGTATTGTTCTAATACTAAAACCTAAGACTGGCCATCTGATTGCCTGAGACACTTTCTTGATTTCCGTTAACTGCGTATCTACGGGCAAATGTTCCTCTTTTTACACAGTTTATTTTAAAGAAAATTCCAGGCTTGGTAAATGTACCAAATTATGTCCAGATGACAGGAGGGCTTAATTTGTCTTTTAAAACGTCTTGGGAGGACCGGCAAATACGTTTGATTGATCGAATTGCCAGAAATAATTGTTTTTGACAAGATTGGTTAATGACTTCATATTTTCTGGCCAAAGCATTTTGACAAGCAAAAGAAGTCATTTGTGCCACTGAATTGAAGTGTAATCAATTTATTTGCGAGCTACCCTTTTTATAGCGATAGTTGACAAAAATAGCTCTTGCGGACTGTGTAAATCCAAGATCAGACTGCACATAACGTGCAGTCTGATCTTGGATTTAAACCGTCCGATACTTTACACTGAACGTTGACAATAATGTATTTGTATTTGCGGTATAGAACTATTTATTAAGCCTGCGGACTGATTCATTTGACTACGAAAGGGTCATCTCATCAGAGAATCTTCACGGAAAAAAGCCGTAAAAACGGTTGTTCGTCATATTCTATAATGTTATCATGACATGCGTAGCCGTGATAAAACATCAATTCAGAACTTGATTTTTTTTGTACCAGTACATTTTTTTTTTCTTCTTTTGAATGTTTCTTTTTTGAAACGTCAGATGATAATTATTATACAATATTTTTTAATGTAAAGATATAAAGCTCATATTTTCTCGTAGAAAAGGCTTTTACAAAAATCATACGAACAAACAAACAAGATTAAAACATGAAATAGTGGAAAACACCTTAAACGGCTTGGCAATTTAATGAGAGAGGAAATACTTTTTTTTACAAGTCTTTATAGGATTAGAAACCTGTGTAACAACAACCATCATCATCATCATATTATCACCATCATAATTGTTGTTTTTGTTCCTCTTGTTGTCGTAAAAGAGATGAACAACATGCCAGTTTAAACTATATGTCTTTGACGATTATAATAATACGAAAGTGATAAGAGTCACAATATTTCAGAAGATCTCTCAGAAATAATTAAAAGGAGAAAACTTAATCTTTGAGGTAAGGTCGCATTGAATTTTCCTAGATTGATGTGACCTATTCTTTTCGATCAAATCGATTTCAGTTTTGCCGTCGCGACACAAACTTTGGCGAAGAGCATCTTTGTCACGGCGTTTCTTACGTATCAGACGTAACCCTTTACAAAACAACGACTCTGAAAAAAAAACGTTTGAAAACATTGTGTGGGAAAAGGAGAAAATGCTGGTAACCAGCATTTTCTCCTTTTTCCCTACAATGTTTTCTTCATTTTCAAACATAGATCCTGTCATTTAAGACACTATCAATTTTTCTGCAGATCCTTTCAGTTTGGACCAGTGTGTATACGAGTATTTTGTCATGTGGTAAGGAGTTAATTTTATGTTGAAAACAGATATTTCAATAGAATATTTTTTTTATTTAAAGTAAGTTTCAGTAAGTTTGTTGCAGGTGGTAAAGATTTAATATTGACAATAGCTTTTGAAAACATTGTGAGAATAGGAGAGTTTTTCTCCTTCTCCCACAAACTTTTCTTTCCTTTCAACCGAAAATTGCATCATTTTCACGAGATTTAATTTGTCGTCCGCAAATTCTTTTAATTTGGACAGGTCTAAAATTTTGTCGTTTGGTAAAGAATTACAAGAAAAGGTATAAATTTACACGTAATGATCAGAACCAGATTTACGCAATACCGTGACAAATGATCGCCTTTGAACGGTTTCTCCTTGCATAATGGCTACTATAATAAAATACCTATTTAACAGCATAGTATCTTTCATCGCAATGTAAATCGTGATTTTCCTTTTTGAAATTGCAGAAAACGACGCATAAAACGAGGCAGATCAAACTCAGCCCGCATCATTTGCATAAGCATTGCAGAAAGGATTAATCATACGTAATGATCTGTTTAATGTGGTTCGGTTCTTGTTTAACTCTTCACCAAAGGACAAAAATTTTAAACTTATTCAAATCAAAAGTATTTCCAGACGACAAATTGAATGTTGTGTGTTACGTTCAAATTTAGAAAAGTCTGGAGAATAAGACTAAGAATGTTCTCAAGAATCGTTGGTGAGTACGGACCCAAAATCCATCGACCTTTTACCAAATGGTCCAGAGTTTTATCGACCCCTGAGGGAGAAAGCGTTTTAGAAAAGATTTAAAGGGAAACAGAGAAAATGCTGGTTGCCAGCTTTTTCTCCTTTTTACAACAATCTTTTCTTACCTATCGAAGACAATGTAGCTCATATCATAATTTTTGTCTTTGATAGGTTAGAAAACATTGTGAGAAAAGAAGAAAATGCTGGTACCAGCATTTTCTCCTTTTCCCTCAATGTTTTTAAAAGCCTTCAACTTCAGGGTCATTAAAACTCGGGATTGTGTAGTAAAGCGATAACATTAAACCACTTAGTCCCGTGTTTTAACGGCACTGAAGAGAAAGGCTTTTGATAACATTGTGAGAAAATGCTGGTTACCAAGATTTTCTCCTTTTCTTCCAATGTTATGTATCATTTCAAAGCCAAATCCCAGTTTTTCAGCCATATTCAATTTCTCGTCTTCAAATGCTTTCAAACAAGTCTAAAATTTTGACATTTTTCCATTGGAAACAATAGCAGACGACGAATTAAGTGTGGCTCAAACGACGAGTTTTGATTTAAAGGGTAGAAAACATTACGGGAGAAAAGGAGAAAATCATGGAAACAATTATTTTCTACGTTTCCCTACATTTTTTTCGAAAGGCTTTCTTCCTTACGGTCATTAAAACTCAGGACTGTTAAGTAAAGGGTTGAGGGGTTCTGTTTCTTGTTTAAATTGTTTAAATTAATTCAATCTTCTCACAGACATAAAGACGCTTTATGTGACAGAAGTAAATATAAAACAAAAACGTGTATACGGGAATATGGACAGAGAGAGAGAGACAGACAGAGAGGAAGGGAGAAAGACAGAGTGAGACAGAGAAAACAAACACGAGAATATGAGGTGGGAAGAGAGAGAGAGAGAGAGAGAGAGAGAGAGAGAGAGAGAGAGAGAGAGAGAGGCAGGCAGGCAGGCAGACCCTAAGCGCTAAAATAAAGTATCGTACCCAGAGACTGATTTGATCATCTGTATGAGCATGTATGAATGATGAATGTGTTAAATTGAAGGAAAATTTGAGAACTTGTTCGTTTCAGTATGAGCAGCTTCTCCTTTTGACAGA
The DNA here is from genome assembly GCA_946811185.2 of Hippopus hippopus. NCBI lineage: Eukaryota > Metazoa > Mollusca > Bivalvia > Cardiida > Cardiidae > Hippopus > Hippopus hippopus. The sequence continues at coordinate 36,787,985 of OX328100.1, forward strand.
TTTGTTTCCTAAATTATTGATCTAAAAGATGTCTGCATGGGTTATAGTGTTATAAAGATATTGAGAAACAGCGTCATGAAAACGTTGAGGAGTCACAATGAGAAATGATTTATACCACTCCTCTATCCCGCCTAACACTTCCGTGAAAGCGGACATAATTGTTACACACAAAAGAATAGAAAGGGGGCAGAATAAAAGGCAAAGAAAATAGACTTGCGATGTAGATTAAAGCATGACAAAGGTAAATGATCAGATTAATTCGAGGGAGATGAATGGGTCGTCCCAGAATTTCTGTCCAAATCGAGGCTGGGATGTATTATCCCATGTCTAAAACTCGCGTCTAATCCATCACGGAACGTCTCCCGTACTCAATTTGTAAATTGGAATGCGCTTGTAAGTTGTTGTGCTTTGCGTCTTTTTATGTTTTCTATCTTTCACAAAGCAGCATCCCTTTTCTCCTCTCTAGTCACCCGTTAACTCTGCCAGTGCCAAATATACAAACTCGACCTCTTTCGACGGCTAAAACTCAGAAAGATTTTTATCCAATAGGCTGGACTCAACAAGAAGACGGTGTTGATACGTCATCAGACTGCACGTTTAGTACAGTCTGTTCGGTCTGTTCTTGATCTATGACGCACGCAAAAGCCGAAGTTCTCGTTTTCGGGTGAATCTACACGCTGTTTGCTGCCGCGGGGCGCGCCCCCCCCCCCCCCCTCCTGCTTTTTATCTAACTAAACGTGGGCTCACCATAAGGCCAATGCATCGAGTAAGTTGGATACATCAACTGTCATAAACTTACGGCATCGACATAATCATTTTAAGCTCTCTCGGCTACACAAAATTTGTCAAGTAATTTGGAAAAGCTTAAAAAAGTGACGGAATCAAAGGCTAGTGTCCAATATTAATCATGGATTCTATTTAATGACCAAATGAATATGATCGGCAGCAAAATCGATAATCTGCATTAAATACAGCGGGTTTCTCCAGTGGCGATCGCTTCGCAATCTGCATTGTCTAAAACACCGACGGTTATGTTATCATCGTCACTGGAAAAATTCTATGTCGTTTTACCTCATTTAACACACATTTTGGAAAAAAAAAAAATACTTTAAAAGAAAAATAAGTTTTTTTTTTCCACCGACCGACCCTAATTCAAAAAGGTATGAAATCGAAACCACATTTATATTTTGTTTTGGCCTCACAGGAAAAAAAAAATAGGGTTTGACATATCTTTGAACTGTATCACTGTTTTCATGCAGCAAGCCCGCAGGACAAAATATTTCATTCGCTTGCTTCTCTTGGGGAAAATCATATGCTTTAATAGTTCTATGAAGCGTATAAGGTGCCAGAGAGGAATAAGCTTTTGAGAGGCTTTTAGTAATTTCATATAGAATTCAAAACATAATGTTCAGTGTCTGTAAATACATAGTTACTGCCTTTTAATCGCTCTAAAGCATTATATACTAGGGTGCGTGATATCAAAGGCTGTACTATTATTTTACTTATACGATTATCAGTAGTCTACTATTATCGTAGACATAACTATGCTCTTTGGCTAACCTCGGGTGATCTGTTGATCAAATCCCTCGGCTGTATTACGATTGTTCAAATGCACCAACACGTTACATTACTTCACCGGAAATACACTGCTTTACTGTTTTGAAAATTTTTGGCTTACAGAAAGAAAACACGATTCAAAATGTCTATCGCATTCTTTTTAAGTACATTTCCGTTGACAAACAGATTGTACATTCAATCTTTAAGATAGTCTTTCAATTCAATTGGCAGTTTTTCCCGACAGATTGACAGATGTTAATAACTTTTCAGATGTTGTTGACGTCTATGCTAATCGATTTACACGGGCGCCGCCAGGTATAAAATCATATATACTGACAGTACTTTAAAATTGGAACCTCCTTGATACGGACGAGGTTAGATGCAGTTATGGAATGGGACGAGTTCTGACGAGTGGGACATATCATCGCTCATAATGCGCACCATCAAACAGATACAGTCAAACCCCGTTATAACGACATACTTTGTCCCCACACAATTCCTGTCGGTAACTGAGTCAGTCGTTGTAATGGAGCAGTAGATTTTTCGGGATGTTGACGAGAAATGACGGACTAGATAGGAAGTGAAAGTTGTAAACAGAAACAGGCTAAAAGCTGGGAAGTTTACGTATTACGTTACGGATTGGGACAAGTCGGCAATTTTTGCGATAAAAACACTTGAAAATAAAGGAGATCGTATGTCGCTTCTTAAATCGCTGTAACCAGCCTCGTGAATAATTGAAGTCTTGAATATCAAGGTCGTCGCCAAATTTCTTTCCCTTTTCTATCAGCATCTTGTCACTGATGACAGCTCCCTTTGCACGTACGTCTTGGAACCAGAGGAAAAGGGCATTCTCTAGGTTGTCATGTCGACCGGTACGCTGTCTCAGGGTTGATTCTGTGTCTTTAGGAATGATTTCCCATTTAGCTCTGTGTCTGAGGATGTCACTGACTGTTGACCGACCAAGTTGTTTCCCCCATTCTTTTGCGAAGTGCGCGGCGATTTCGTCTTGTGTGGCTTTTTGGTATGTTTTCCTGTACTCGACGATCTCTTTCTTCTCAGCGAATGACAATTGCATTCTCTTACGTTTGGCTGGCGGTGGCTGTGACATTTTTTCAGTTTTGGTAATGATAATAAAAATGACGAAGAAAATTGTTTCTCGCAATTATTAAGGACACTTCTCAAACTTCTCAGATTTCTCAAACTTCTCAAATTGCTCAAACATCTCAAATAAAGACAACCGAATTCAATAAAACATACAACACCGGTACATAGTTAAATTTAAGTGTGAAAAACTTGCCAAAGGCATTTTATTTACATTAAACAATATTAATCAGAAGGTGTAAAAAATCGATAATCGAGTCTATTGTGTAACCTACATGTATATTGTTTACGACAACTGCGGATATAGGATTTTACGACACCCTTTACGGCATGTCAACAACCGTAAAACACGGGCTGAGAAAATTCCGATAAACTGAAGCAAAATTCATTAAATTTCGAAGATTTGTTCCGACAAATGTCCGTCGGTGTCGGTACTTGAATATGCCGTTCAAACAGGTCAAAATTACGTTAGGTGAGGTTTGTTCCCAGTGTTTTTTTGTCGTTAACTGAGTTTGCCGGTATAACGATGGTCGGTGTATCGCGGCCTGACTGTAGTACGGTTTTCGTTAAACCTGCAACAGTATTATCAAAACAGGCGTAAGCTTTGTCCTACAACAAAAGCATGTTGTAATTTCACAGCAAGATTTTCATAATTGTAGGACTATTAAGAAAACCCACCCAGAAGCTATTCATAAGCATTGAAAAACAGGGCTTTTGGGGCTTTACTGCATGTTCGTAATGCAATATACCAAACAAGTCGTCGCATGATGTGGATCCATTTTGCCCGTAAGCCGGCTGAATCATGAGGTAGAATGGCCCTTTCACATGCATAACATTTACCCATAGCAAAAGTTTCGAACCAGTTCAGCCTGCACGGATGAAGCGGGTTGACCTGAGTCGATACTTTTTTCACATGCTTTAAACCACTTTTCTTTCACACAGCAAGACTTAATTACGTCGACCTAAAAATCTCGGTATTTTCTTCTATGCCTTGAAGCAACTTCGTCTAAAAGTGGGGATATATCTACGAGAATTTCTTGATCCTGTTGAGACTTTTAACTCTTAGGCCACTATGAACTACTTAATAATCCTTTGCGGACAATGTACATCAATATGTGACTGCACAGAACGTGCAGTCAGATCTTGATCTTCATTGTCCGACGCGGTGACGTGTTTTCAGCGAAAGACGCTTTGAAATCGAAATGAATGGTTTTCAAAAAATGACTGAAAATGCGTATTCAAATCTTAACGCAATTACTTAACAAACTTACTCTATCAAACAATCCAATGTTTTAACGGCCCCTCAGTAATAATGCCTTTAATACACTGTTAACCAACATTGTCTCTTTTTCCCCACAGTGTTTCCCAACTTTTCTGTGTCAAATCCTATCCTTTAAGCTACATTTATTTTTTTGTCTTCAAATGCTTGTGATTTGGACAAGTCCAAAATTTTGTTGTCTGCATGGTAAACAGAACTTTGCGGGTTAAATAAGGCCATTTCTGAAATAATACGGCTTAGCTGATTCTCAATAAACAGTCGAGATTCCTGTCCCGTCCCATTATATACAAGCCCTATATCCGTATTTTGTTTTATTCTGTTTCTTTTTCTTGATATTATTTTGCAAATGATGATGAGATGATAATTTTAGTACTGCTGCTGATTCTAATATTACTACAACTACTACTCCTACTTCATCATTTTCATAATCACCTCACCCTCCCAATCCCCTCCTCATCATCATCATCATCATCATCACCACCACCGTAATCGTCATCAGTATCTTTCTATGTGGCCAAAATTGAAAGACATGTGTGACTTTCTATAAAATGCGTTTACACTTTTTAAAAGACTTGAGTCTTGAACGTTATCGGGTTTAGATTATCACATCTTAACCGTGGCAATATAGTCAAGATATTAAACATTTTTAAAGTGAAAATACTGATAATTTTATTGGAGTATAGATTTAAAAAATTTCAATGTTTACTAGTTTCTGATTCGGCAAAACCATGGTAAAATCTTTGTTTATCAGTGTTAATCCCTAGGCTACTAGGTGCGACTCAAAGACCTTTTGTGGACAGCATGAATCAAGATCAGACTTCACAGAACGTGTAGCCTGATCTTATATCTACACTCTCCGATTAGGAGATATCTTTCCCCCCCAAAAATACCAATGAAATAGCAATATGTTTTTATTTTACTATCGGCTTCAATGTTTCATTAACAGCTTCGGGGTTGGTTAAATAAGATGACGAGAAGATGACGAGATGACGAGAAGATGCTTCTCTTCGTAGTAGGATCTTTGTTTGGGATTGCGACCACAGATAAGACACAGTTTAAGCATCAATCCCTAAGGAGCCATAGGCGAAAACAGCAGCTTTTTGTAGACTGAATAGATCAAGATCAGACTGCACAGAACGTGCAGTCTGATCTTGATCTATGCCACCAACTTGTTTAGTCCAGCGTATTAGACAGAGAATTTTTCTGAGTTAACTCCGTCGTAAGTTCAGAGTGAGTTGTATTTTCAGCAGTCGAAATAGGACGAATTTATGTACATGTGTTCCGCAATGAAAGAGTTAGATTGCTGAATAAGAAACATTTTTAGTCATTGGTAAAAAGAGCCATCGGTCGAATAAGATATACAAAATTTTTCTCCATCGGTAAGTACTGGAATAAATACAGAATGGGACAGCTTTGATATAAGATCAGTATGATCTCATGCTTAATCTTAGTCTTACCCGTTAGGAAAAGTGCATTTAGTTGCCAATAGCAAACTAAGAGTTAACGTTTCTTTGTTTTTTGGGGGTTTAATGGTTTCAATTGTATTTTAGTTACATCTCGCTGGCCAGATTACCTTTCTTTGCTTTCCCTACAGTTTCTTTTATCAGTAAGTCACACGCCAGTAACTGCTTTCCAACATAACCATCGTCGAAACAATAATCAGCGGTGAGAGAGGAATGAATCCTGTTGCAATGTCTATCACGAATCCACCGAAAGAAAATGTCCGATCTAGAGAATCAAACCGGAGACCCCATGATTTCAAGCCCTCCATGTTACCGAGTGAAGTAAAACTAATACCAGTCTCGGTAACGTTCCCAAGAAGGCTAGGGGAAGCGTTTTACACGACATAATCCGAACAAATCCGAATCAGGGAAATAACCGCAACAATCACTGTGATAGAAATGTATAATGCTTGCGTGCGTGAATGTGACAGACCTAATTATACGCTATGATAATATCGGGTTTTTCGTTAACATTGCGTCCTTAACTTTTGCTATCTAGTCAGACTGGCGTCACAAAGGGGCAGTCCAATTTCTCCTTTAGAATAAGTAGCTTTTGCTTCTTCTCTTTTTACCGCGTTGTTTTTATACCCAAGCTTCCTTAACTCTCTCAGCGCCAAATTTAGAAAGTCAACCTCTTTCGAAAGCTGAAAATACAATCCACTGACACTAAAAAAGAGATTTTTATCTTAGAGAATTGACTACGCAAACGAACGGTATAGATCCAAGATCAGACTGCACGTTCTGTGCAGTCTGATCTTGATTTATACCGTTCGCAAAAGCTTCTGTTTTCACGTATGGCGCTGGAAGGGTTTAGCTCATTCAAAAAACAGTTGACGGAGCGTACTAGATGCATTCCGGATGTCAGGAATGATGCTCAAAGCACCTTTCATGTGGAGGAATAAAAAACAGTTTTAATTATACATTTCATTCTAAATAGCCTTTCGCAATTCATGCAGTGTAATTTTTTCATGCTTTATTTCTTTCGAAATCCAGATCAAATTAGAAATGGAGAACTCGTTTGATTCCGGGAAAGACTGGAGAACGAATAAGGTGAAAGTTAAAGACCCAATTAAGACCAAAAACACCATGCAGGTGTTAAAATGCATTTAATTTTGAATCATACCGTTTAAAAGTATGAAAAGTATTGTGAAGATGACAATTTGTTATTGTGTGTTCGGTCTAAGTATTAATCGCTGGTAGAAAAAAACAGATCTTAAAATCAGACAAAAAGTAAACAAAAAGATAGTGACCTGGCAGGTTTTAACCTGGTTTTGAAATTAATTTCTCTGCCAGCGCTTAATAATTGGACCGATCGTAAAATAACAGACTTTAATCTTCCTAATGATTTCCATACTTTTACATGGTATGATATCAATTTAAATGCATTTTAAGACCCACTGTGTTTACTTTTTGCAGCTGTTGTTAAAGTACTTGTGAATAGTTTTCCGGTAATAATTAGGATAGGCAAAGTCTATGTGCGTTTTTTGCTACTCTGGCCCGTACTACTCGTCGGTAGTAGATAAAAAGGGAGAGAGCTGGCAGCGTCCATAACCCCACCACAGTTTCTTAACCCCGTCCCAGGTTCTTAACACACCACAGTTTCTTAACCCCGTCCCAGTTTCTTAACCCCGTCCCAGTTTTCTTAACCCGTCCCAGTTTCTTAACCCCGTCCCAGTTTCTTAACCCCGTCCCAGTTTTCTTAACCCCGTCCCAATTTCTTAAACTCTAAAAAAAAAAAAAACGTCCCGATTCGTTCCGTTCCGTTCCGATCCGTTCCGTTCCGTTCCGATGCGTTCCGTTCCGATCCGTTCCGTTCCGTTCCGTTCCGATCCGATTCGTTCCGTTCCGATTCGTTCCGTTCCGATCCGATTCGTTCCGTTCCGTTCCGATCCGATCCGTTCCGTTCCGTTCCGATCCGTTCCGTTCCGATCCGATTCGTTCCGTTCCGTTTCGTTCCGATCCGTTCCGTTCCGTTCCGATCCGTTCCGATTCGTTCCGTTCCGATCCGTTCCGTTCCGTTTCGTTTCGATCCGTTTCGTTTCGATCCGTTTCGTTCCATAACCACATTTATCCATATAACATTTAAAAAAACGATTCGATCCGTTTCGTATTTTTTCGTCCATATAGGTATATGTACGATTTTCGATCCTTTTCGTTTCGTTTCGTTCATAACCACATTTATCCACATAACATTTAAAAAACGATCCGATCCGTGTCCCCGCGCGTCTACGCGTGTCCGTTCCGATCCGATCCGTTTCGCATTTTTTAGTCCATATACCTATATGTACATATTAAGAATAGTATATATTTACCCGGTTAAACTATGCCTGAGCAAAATTCAATCTAGGCCTTTATCTTAGTATGTCCCCATGCTAACGTATCGATATTATTCTCTAGGATATAACGTTTATCATCATCTCCGCTTAATGCGATTTTATTAATCTCTTCAGTATACAACTCATGCTTATGACTCCTAATAACTACCATTTTCCTTAATTGCGTCTTCTTTTCAAACAAACACTCTTTATAGTGATCGTGTTTAATAAATGCTTCTACTACACCCTTCTTTATTCCCTTACATTTCTTTTCCTCCTCCTCACACATTTTATAAGAGTATAGTTTAGACCTGAGACCCACAAACTCCTCAATATTCTTACCATTTGTCTCATCTTTAAACATGCCTAGAACTTTCTTATTTAATCCTGTGGGAATGCCTGAAGGATGATCAGGTGGATATTCGCTCGTATCAAACCAATCTTTAACATCACCACTAATATCTTTATAAAAATCTCCCGTTTCTGTTTCATACATTAAGCTATCTGTATCAGTGAAAAGAAGTTTAACTTTTTCATCATATTTATCTTTAATATAATTATAATGGAAGTTATACATCAATATCTTACTTAAATCTAAAATACACATCCCTACGTAAATAGGCTTATTAAAATATAAACGTTGTTTTTTCATTTGAATTATACATAAATTTTCATCGAGGATAGATATATCGTAATAATTTGGTTTAGCGACTAATTTTTCCGCTTTTTCCCTTGTACTAACTAATTTTATATCTACTCTATTCCTAATATTTTCCATAGTCTTACCAAATACGGAATTATTCATAAGTTTAAAGAAATCCTTTTCGAACTTGGTTTTACCTTTCGCTCTTAGGTTAGTATTTTTATCGATATAAGGTTTTAACCATTCACTCTCACCAAAGGTTAACCCTCTATGAATCTTTTTAATTCTTAGACCCATACTTAAATATAACTTTAAATTTTCTCGATGTAGTATATATTTATTTTTATCGTATAAATTGGGTATAAGTTTCTCAACCTTACCAACTTTTAATCTTTCGGGAGCTAAGGGGAAATCATTGTGCCAGTCGTGTAATCCCTTAGGATATTCTAAATCAACTTCTAATATACATGGCTGATCCCTCCAATTTTCTAAATCATCCATCCATTTAAAATTACCAGTAGGAAGTTTTTGAGACATTGCCCAACCATAGAGATTATTCGCATCCAAATAAGTAATAAATTTAGATGGCTCACTCGGGTTATATTTCTCACCCATATATTTATTATTCGCTCTCGCATATCGTTTAAAAATTGTTGAGACACCCCCTCTTATTCCGTTTTCGATAAATAAAATCGTGTCAGGGTCTGATAATAATTCTAATTTTACCTTAGTAGTTTTTAGCATCGCCTCCCAAGCTAATCCCGGCGCTGTATAAAACCAAGATGGGTCTAACCCATAATTATCGAAGCAAACATTCCTGAAATTCTCGAAGACATCCGCTAACAATAAAACGTCAGTCTTATTATATAAATCGTGATAATCTTTAAAAGTTTTCATGTCGAATGTTTTCCATACATTTTTAGCGTGTTGATAATCCTCCTTACTAATTCCACTGCATCTAAGCTTCGAGTAAAATGCTCTTCGCTCAGGTAACTTCGTTTCCTCTAATTTACTAAGGTTATCAAACCACTCGTACGGGAATATACCCTTTTGTGAGACCAATTCGAACTTTTCCTCCTCGAAATATTTCGCGAGATTAGTCTTTTCTTCCTTAGTTAGATTGCTAGCTAATTTGTCTAAACTATCGTTTAGAAATTTTAAACTATCGAGGAATCTAATTTCATGCGTTTTAGTTTTCTTCGTCCCTTTAAAAACGTATTCTATCGGTACATTTTTAGACACGCTTATATACGTTTCCTTGTTTGTTGGTATACAATTCATCTCACCAGGAGTATTCATTAAATCTTTTATAAATAAATGAGCATCATACTTACTAAAATTATGAAATAATACGGGAGTAAAAGTAGGTCTTCTATATTTTAAATTACACGCATTGTGCGCGGCTCCTCTAAACTTTCCAGTAAAATGACAATGGTCTCTTACTTTTTTATCTTCTCTCGTAAATGCCTCTCCACATATCCAACAATTTACCGCTTTATCAAACTCTCTTTTATCCTTAACTTTATAAATCATTTCCATCGTTGGTATCCTATCTATTTCTCTTATAACATTTTCTAAATCCTCTACGAATTTCTTAGCCGCATTTTCACCGGAATATTGGAAAACCCTCGAAGGGTAAACATTTTCGTAAAGCGATTTAACGTAAAAACAATATCCCGAAATGTTATGCGCATTAATTACCCTCGTGGTGTTACCTTTATTTTCGTTTTTCTTTTCTAACGTAGACTCCATATCCGCATAAATCGCGAAAGGATGTCTTTGTTGTTTATAAAAATTCTGAAAAGATATCTCGGTTCCCTTTTTAGGTAAGTCTATTCTACAAGCATCTTTTTCGTTGCAATACTCTAAATGTTTCTTTAAAGTTTCTTCTTTTTTAAAATGATTTAAACATCTTTCGCAAATATAAGTTTTACCGTTATGATTAGATATTTGTTTAGATAACAATTTACTCATGTCTTTAATTAAACAATAATGTTTTTTGCCGTCCTTCTCGAGAAGTAAAAGATTAACATGATGGTCTCTTTTATAAACTTCCTTACTTACACTAAGCGGGTAAACGAAATTATTATATCCGTAAATTGATACTGATATTGATGGATTTTGGGTTTCAAATTTAATTCTATCCTGAAGGGAAACGGGGTAATCGATCCCTTCCATATTTATACTGTTTAAAAATGGTCTTAGTCTTTTGATTATTTCAGGATGTTTAATTGTTGGGTTCAAAGCTATAAGAATACAATACGCAAAACACATATCATCACCCGTGTTATTCGGATTAATAACGCTTTTTGTATTCACTATCTTAGGAGGAGTTGGAAACCATGAACTACCTCTTAATGGATTATACGCTACTGTATATAATCTTAAATCAATTACGTAAACGACTCTCCAATAATCTTTTTCCATTTCTTCTCCGCTATAGCACGTAATATTTCATCAGCCATTTCATCATATATTTCGTCCGCGTCATCCCCATCTAAATTAGGGATTGGATAACCAGAATGGAAATTCATCTCTTGATATTCATCGGTAATAGAGTGTTTCATCGTACAATTCATAATGAGTTTAACTTTTGTTTGGCGGTTATTTCTCATAACACGGGTTACCTTATCTTTCGCTAAATCAAGGAAATACTTGGGTGTATAGTAACTTATAAGTTTTATAATATATTCTTTAGTAAATCCTCTTAGTGCTGATGATCTTTCTATAATACTTATTTCATCTTTATCTTTATATATCTTATCTATTTTTTCTTTTAAAGCTTTTAACCTAGGTGATATATTTCTCGGAATTTCTTCAACGTTATCTAAATAATTCATCAACTCGTCAATTGAGTCTGTAGATGGAGTTGGTGTTGGAGGTGGTGGGGTGTAAGGTGTTGATTGTAATATCGGTGCTCCTCCATTATCGATACTATAGTCTAATATCGGTGCTTCCTGATTAATGGAGCGGTTAAGTATACGGTTAATTAATCCGGCTCTTCTGAGTCTAGAGTATCCCCTGATTCCTATAGCCTTGGCTTTTCGTTTTAAGTCTCTTACTGTGAATCCCTGGAATTGAGTAGCAAGTCCAGGAGGTGGAGAACTACTTAGACGTTCAATTAATTCGGCTCTTCTAACCCTAGAAAATCCTCGGATTCCTCTAGACCTTGCCAAATTTCTTAAACCGCTTACGGTATATATATCATAATTAATATCTTCCATTTTTATAAAAAAAAATTTTTTTTTAAATTAAAATTAATTTTTATTACGATTCGTAATAAAAATTACAGAATATTAATATTATATTTATTATTCCAAGTTCTCCCATTCCAATGCTCAATCGTTTGCGGACTTCGATCTATAAACTTCCTCGCTTTATAAATCGATGGAAAGGTTTTTATTTCACCGGTTTCAACATCCTCTAAACTAACTTTTTTAGGATTTTGCTTAATAGTCTTTAATCTATCAAACTTAGGGTCTTTGCTTTTTTCTTTTTTAGGTGGCTCCTCTGGTAACAACTCATGTTCTTTCGCCAATTCAACTAACCGCTTTTTATCCCAGTATCCGTAAAAATTTATGTTATTTTCTCTAAGAATTTTTCTTAAATCATTAATCTTTATCATTTTTTTATATATAGAAAATAATTACTTAAATTAATCTTTATCATTTTTTATATAGAAAATAATTACTTAAATTAATACACTACGCTCATTTTATTTCCATCAGACTGGAAGTTAATTAGCCTATCACTAATAATAACGGCATATGCCTCAGTGTTTGCGGGTACATTTTGTGTAAAAGATGCTTTGATTTGAATATCGGTAACTGAGTATTTTAATCTCTCACTCTGTTTGGAAACATCGAACAAAAACAAAGGAAAAAGAGTTTTATAATCCGAGGGAGTAATGTTAGGATTTGACACCATTTCGTTCATGTTATAAAACTTAGATCTAAATAGAGAAGCGTCGCCATACGCTCTACTAAATTGGTTAGCGGGAAACAAAAGATTATAATCGACAGCGGGGTATCTAGTGGAATTTAACGTAACGTAAATATAATTAAAATCGCAATGGTTAAATAAGGCCGGATTTTGTTGTTGATTACCGCTTTTACCACTCTGAAAACCAACGATAATAAAACGTGGCACTTCAGGCGATGATTTGACAGAAAGTCTCCAGGTAAACGATGTTGACTGAGGAACCGCGATAGAGTCGCATTGTCTCATTCTGTATCCTACTGGTACTTTCTCTTTTTTCTCGATAATTTTATAAAGTTCCATCTTCTCTTTATCAGCAGGTAGCACGTGCGGCATATACCAAGATACTTTTAGTAAATTAACTCTAGCATTAGCGGGAGCGGCAGCGGCTCTAAAGATCGCATCATTATCATCGTTTCTCGTTAATGTGAGAGTTTGCTTCATCCCGTACAATATCTTATCGTAATCGTCGCAAAAGCCAAATATATGTTTTAATGGAACTCTGAAACTAAAAGTATCTATCGGAATGGAGGTAGATAAAATATAATTTCTTCTTACGACAAAACCAGTGTTTCCGGCACCCGCGTCAACAGTTGTATCCTTATACCAACATTGATTTAGTCCTTGCGATTTAGAAAAATCATCCGGATATTTTAACGAGCCAATCATCGTAGTAGCTTGTCCAGGATTCAATACGGACTCTATTTCCATACCCGAAAGTTGATACTTAATATTTTTAAAAAGGTACATAAGACCGTTGTTCGTCAAAGAAACATCGGCATTAGCGGCATAAAGTGCTCCGGTATCCGCTCTTACTATTTCGCCTACAAAAAATAAATAACTCTCGCTAGGATGAGTAAAAATATCTTGAGTCTCGATATTAATTCTAATATCTCCTCCCGAGTTGTTAAGTTGAGTACCAGTTATTGGTTCATACTCATGATGTTCATACTCAGCGATACTGTCGTCTTTTAAAATCGGTTCGGTAATTCTTAAAATGTCCATTTTTTATAATAGCAATTATAATTTTAAATGAAATAAAAATTACAATTGTTCTAACCAAAGCTGGGGGAAAGACTTATTTTCGTCATTAACAAACACACCTTTAAGTTTGAGTTTTTTCGCGGTTTCCAGTTTAGTTTTAGGATAAACTTTATTACCATATACAATCGTTACTCGAGGTATCCCCCACTTTTGTAAATGTTCATTCACCTTTTTCTCAATCTCTTTCATCTTGATTACTTTTTCGGGAGATAACTTCACAACAGCTTTTTTATAACCGTATTTCGTTTTATTAATTTCTAGGATTTCACAATCATTTAGGGATAAAGATGCGCCTACTATATAAATACAACTAGTATTGTATTTTTTATAATCTACACGTTCAAATCTCAACATCCTCTTTTTTATATAATAAATATAATTCCTTAACTTAATATAATTTCTTAAATTAATTATTTACGTCGTTTTAATGCCCGCTCCGTTGTTTAATCTTTTAACTAAGTCTTGAATAGCAATGGCACTCCCATCTATTAATGTACTAATGTTTTGTGTTTCAGGTGTTGACGTTGGTGCTCTATATTTTTGTAAAATTTGCTTCGATTTTGGTGTCAACGCTTTCGTAACTAATTTCTTCCCCGCTTCTACAGCAGCACTTTTTCCAACCTCTAAAGCTTTCTTTGCACCTTCCTTAGCCACACTCTTTCCCACATCAACGGCAGAACTCGCAATTTGTTTAGCCGCGCTACTAGTAAAAAGCCTCGCTAAAAGGTTAGCGATACTATCAAAGATTCCGGAACCACCGTATGCATACCTTTTTTCAAATCCGTGTTTTTTAAAGATGAGCATTTTTTATAATATAGACATTAAATTTTTATAAGAGTCTGCGTTTATTCGATTCGTTCCGATTCGATCCGTTCCGTTCCGTTCCGTTTTATCCATCTTTATCCACGTTAGAACGTTCCGATCCGTTTCGTTTTTTCGTACATATAACCCCCTGTACGATTTTCGATCCAATTCGTTTTGTTTCGTTCATAACCACATTTATCCACATAACATTAAAAAACGATTCGTTCCAATTCGTTTCGTTTATAATATAGACATTAAATTTTTATAAGAGTCTGCGTTTAAAACGCCTTGTCTTTTTAATTCATCACAAATGCCTACTAATTCGTTTATTAAACCTGTGTTACCTGCTTCTTTACTTGCCATCAACAGGTCTAGTCTTTCTATTAATGCATTAGGGTCAGATGGGATAACAATGACGCCACTGCCTTCATGAAATCTTTTATTATCCCAAACGGGTCTAAGTATAATGTTCCATTTTTTACTTTTAGAAGATTTAGGATATTTACTTCCTCGGTTGTTGTTACGAAAAATGGAGCCGGTTTTTACCATCAACCTCGCGTAATTCTCATAATCTTCACCCGAAGAAATAGTATTATCAGGATCTTTAGATACGATTAACTCCCATAGACCAGGGGTACCAGGATATTCTTCACCATCCACAATAATATCGTTGTCTCGAATAACAATTGGTTTGTTACCGATATAAAACTTACCCTTTTTGTCATATATTCCGTACGTTCTATCAGCTTCAGACTTAGTAGTAAACTTTCTTAAATAATCTTCCGCTATTTCCCCAATAAATATCGGATCTTCTTCTTCTGACGGTTTATCGGAAGTTGTGATAGAAGGAAAGGCTGGAAAAGTAATAGCCTGTGGTAAGTTTTCGATACCTTCTTTAATTGGTCTAAGTTCCTCAGTAATCTCCCTCGCAGCAGCTTTTTGCGTTTCCGTTATAGGTTTAAAAATCTTTGAAAGATCGGTTTGAAGTTGTTGTTCACCCGTTTTCTCCGCTATTAGGTTATCACGAATATTCTTTCTCGTTTCGAGATACTCTTTTACAATTAAGTCCCTTTTTTCAGGATCAGTGATTTTTAGAAAAGACATTTTTTTTAATTAGTAAAATAGTTTTTTAACGTAGTTTTTAACGCAGTTTTTAACGCAGTTTTTAACGTAGTTTTTATATTACATGTCTGAGGTATCACCTATTTCACAAATACACTTACACCTAATTTCAGGCAAACCGAGTCTTGGTCTATTCTTTATAATTCTTCTAATAGGCAACATGATTCTTTTCAACGAGCTTCCGAAAGGACTCACGCGCTTCTTGCCTCCCTCTCTCGATTAAGCTTTCTTCGTTTTCTGAGGAAATCTTCTTCTTGATCTTGGTACGTATCTCTTCCTTCATGCTTTTATATTTATCTAATTCTTCCATGATTAGTTTGAATTCATCATCAGAGATGTAATTGTCAATTAAAGCTTTGGATATATGCGTTGAAACGGTATCTAACTTAGCATCGGCTAACATTCTAATCTTTTGATGCTTTTCTCCTTTGCTTCTACTAATTCTAACAGCGTACTTACCTACCAACGAAAAAAGACCAGTTACCAAAGCCGACGCTTCTAACGCTACTACAGCTGGAATAGCTACAACGGTAGAAAGCAAACCTATACCACCAGCACCAGCAGCCATTGTTACAGTTACCAGGACGGTGTCAACGTTTTCTACTATTCTACTGGCACGAAAATACTTTTTGGCTAGAGCTTCTCTATCTCGAATTTCATTTTCGAGAAACTTTTGTACTTCCGATATTTTTTGTAAACGATAGGAATGACCTCGGTCATCTTCACCTCCGAGCCTCGGTGAGGAGCCCATTGCATGCATTTCTATAGGTGGGGCGCTTGCGGTACTTTGTTCTTTGGGTAGCGTAGGGTATATTTTATTAGGGTGTTTTTGATCTATATCTGTCATTTTATTAATATAATAATTTTTTTATTTATGCCAAATATTTGTTCCTTGATTACGCTCGGTAGCAAAGATAGCAGAATAACTCTCCTTCAGGTATTTCGACCCGTTCTCGCGAGAAATTATAAACTAAGATATCATCCACCTCGTTATCAAGATGCGTTCCATTAAGAATGGTTAAACTATCTTTCCATTTATTACTAACAGATATAACTACAACTCCCCGTGTAGTTATATAACCGAATCCTAGCGAAAGTCTCATGCCATCACGAGGAGGAATCTTGATAGTTACTTGCGAGTATATTTTCCATTTTAGAGGATCATGCTTTAAGGGTGGAAATCTTACTCCTTGTAAATGGGGTTTCCAAAATATAGTTTTATGAGTAGTAATATTAGGTTTTATACCGAGTTTATGTATACCCATTTTTATTTGTTGTAAATAATATTTATAATATAGCTCCTAAGATAGGGATATTAGCGAATGGACTACTAGGCCCGAGTAAAAGTCCTCTTCCATCATACAATTTTCCTCCTTGCTTTAGATACAATCCATCACCAAAGCTAGATAATCCATTACCTTTGTATGGTTTTAAGTATAATCCATACCCATCAGTTTCCACCTGAGCCACGCTTCCTCCTTTTTTAAGGTAAAGACCCGATCCCATCGCCTTCGACACACCCGTTTGAGCTAATCCAGAAAGAGCACCAACACCTAAAGCCGGTAAAACGGTTTTTGCGAGCATTGGCAAAGCTCTAGCAGCTAACCCAGCTAACATTCCGAGAAAACCTCCTTCTACTTTCTTGTTATGTCTAAGTTGTCTCGAAGACATTCTAATTGTGATACCCTTACCATTCTCATGGGCTTTAGCTAATTTTCTCGCTTGTGAATCGGTAACCGCTAAAACATCATTACCCCTTAAATCACCATGGGTTAAACGAATACTTGTTGCTGTGCAACCGGCATCAACAGCATGTTGAAGCTTTTGCTTTTGCCCTTCCGATATATTTACGTTAACATTAGTGTAACTCGTCATTTTATATATAACTATTTTTTTATTTAGCCCAAGCGAGTTGGGTCCCTCATCTCGCTTCTCTAATATGAAACCTAATCGTTAAATTCTCGCCTCTAAGATTTAGTAAATTACCATCTTGATCCGTAATATTTACCTCTAGGTTATGTATTTCATCTAACGTTATTGGTAGGTATACTAAATTAACTGGTGACTCTATTATCTTATATCCTGGTGCGACATCCGGGAAAAAAGAGTAAATAGTGTTTTGTGTTGAACCATTGACGTAACTTCCCGAAATAATATCTATGTTAACGAGCAAACTATTTATGCTAAGAATGTTCACGACATTCTCTGATTCGTGAAAACCTCGCACGTATTTAGCGCTAGTAAATCCTAATACTTTAGCGATGGATCCTGGTTGATTAAAATCTACTTGGTAACCATTTTCTAGAGTAAGAACGGACTTTAGGGTATTAGTGTTTGCGGAGAAATTAATATAATACTCTTCATTAACTCTATCGTAATGACCCTTTTTTCTCATTTCCTGGTGAATTGTATCATTAATGTCAACGAGATCATAACTTCCTACGGGTATTTTTATTTTAATCCATGAGGTACCATTGTCCGGAGAATAAACGAATGTGTTGTTCGTTTCATCAATGTTTGGAAAAGAGTAGTAGGTTTCGAGGTTTACTAAAGCTATTTCGTATACTTTATCCTTTTCAAGCTGAATCGGAGGATTAAACCTCGTTCTAAAACGCGTTTTGTTATCGCTTACGATGATTTGAAGCGACGTTTTGTGTTCCGTATTTTTTACAATCTTTTATAAAAGATTTACTTCCATTTTTTAAAAAAGCGAAAATATTTTTTTATACCGACCTCGGTACGTAAAAATTATCAAAACCGTTTCTGTACTTCCCATTATCTTTTTTACTCGTTAGATCGATAATAGCGAAACCGTGTGGTTTTTCCCATGCCTTTTGACAAAACTTTCTAAACTCATCCTTAGGCATATCTTCACCTACATGATCGTTATAAATATGATTAATGTTTTTTAGGTCTTGCGGGAAAAGACAAATAAAATTAGCGTTTTCTCTAATAGTTTGTCTCGGTAGTCTAAAATAATTCTGTGAGAGGTAAAAGCAGTCAACATTACTATGCCTTCCTCGAATGTAGTAACACTCGCATTTATTTTGTTTTTCTAAAAGTAAATCATCGAAAATAATTAGATTTTTATTTTCCGAGTTTAACTCTCTCGGATCGGGTACTTCACTAGCATTTTCGAAGAAGTTGCAATCTATATCCGATTTGTTTTTAAACGACTTAGCCCATTCCTCAACTAAAGCTGTAGGGGGTATCGTTAATTCTTGTATCTCATCACGCATGTTAAACAACCTTAAGATACATTCTTTCGGTAGTTTTTCTTCAAATGCCTTTTTTAGTATTCGGTATTCCGGTTGAAAAAGGCTTTTTCCGAAAACACTCAAATCGTTGTAGTCAAGCCAACCCGGTCTAAGTAAAAGGTTTAACAATAATGTAGTTTTACCGCATCCTGATTTGCCTATAATTAAACCTCTAATACTTCTCGGTAAAAGAGAGTGATTAAATCTCTTTGATACTACATCATTCCATGATAAGTTTATAATATCCATTTTATTTAAATATTTTATTTTTTAAATATAAAATGTATTGCGTTAAATGTAAAAAACGTACAGATACGAGCGATATGAGATATACCGTTTCTAGAAATGGAAGAAATATGATGAAGGGAACATGTGTGGTTTGTGGAACAACTAAAAATCAGTTTATAAAAAAAAAACCACCGGGAGTAGCATCTTAAACAAGTTTATAAATAATTTACCCGTTGAAATGCATCTACCAGGACACAACTTTACGGGTCCTGGTACCAAACTAGATAAAAGACTCAATCCAGATTTAACACCGAAGGAATGGAGTAAACCAATAAACCGTGTTGATAAAGCCGCTTATAATCATGATGTTTGCTATCTTCAACACAATGACACTGCTACAAGAAATGCGGTGTGTGATAAGAATATGTTAACGGAGTTGGAGGGGATTTACAACCCTAGTATCAGAGAAAAAATGGAAAGAGGTTTGGTAAGTAAACTCATTGGAACGAAGGTAAAATTCGGAATGGGGTCAAAAAAAAAAATTCTGAGATGACGAAATTAGCGGAAGAATTACATAAACCCGTAAAAAGGAAATTTAAGAAAAGAAGGGTTATAGTAAACGGTATAGATAAGATATGGGCTGCTGATTTAGTAGACATGCAAGCTTTTTCTAAATATAATAACGGTGTTAAATACCTTCTCGCTGTCATCGACGTCTTTTCTAAATACGGATATCTGGTACCGTTAAAAGATAAATCGGGAGAATCTACCGCAACGGCGTTTAAGAGTATATTTAAGGAGAGGAAACCCGAAAAAATATGGATGGATGAGGGAAAAGAGTTTTATAATAAAAAAGTAAAAGCGTTAGTCGAAATATATTCTACTCAAAATGAGGAAAAATCTAGCGTCGTTGAGAGATGGATTAGAACGATGAAAGAAAAGATGTGGAAGTATTTTTCCGCTAACAACACGTACGTTTACATTAACGCGTTACCAGATCTCGTTAAAAAATATAATAACACGTGGCATTCATCTATTAAGATGACTCCGGTAGACGCGAGTAAAAAAGAAAACGAAACGAGAGTTTGGAGAAATCTTTACCCTCATTATCCCGAGATAAAAGAAACTCCCAAATTTTCCGTCGGAGATAAAGTGAGGATATCTAAAAAGAAAAAGACTTTTGAGAAAGGTTATACTACGAGATGGACTGAAGAGGTTTTTACGGTTTCCGAAGTGAAACACACATCACCCGTAACGTATAAAATTATGGATCTTAACGGAGAAGAAATAGAAGGTACATTTTACGAACCCGAACTTCAGAAAACCACCCAAGAGACGTTTAGGATAGAAAAGATTATTAAAAAAGAAAAAAATAGATCTCTCGTAAAGTGGTTAGGCTATTCCGACGAATTTAATTCTTGGATTGATAATAAGAATATCGAACAATTCTAAAATGACAGATATTTCTATCGAAAACGTAATTTTACCGAATAAACCGTTGAGCAATTTCGAATTGGAAGATGCGGCTAAGAGATTAAAGATTCCTTATTTTAGAGGAGTTTTTTTACTAGATTCATTACCGAGAAAACCGAGTAAAAAAGAATGCGGTATAGTGAACTTCGATAAAAGTGACGGACCTGGTACACATTGGGTCGCTTGGTATAAAAACGGTAAAACTAAAATTTATTTTGATAGTTATGGCGTGCAACCGCCTATCGAAATTCGAGATTATTTAAAAAGCCCGATACAGTACAATACCGATCAATTACAAAGAGCGGGGCAAGTATTTTGCGGTCATTTATGTTTGTACATTCTAAAAGAGTTATCCGCAGGGAATAGGTTTCGAGACGTTTTAAATAAACTTTTTAGTAATATTATAAAAATGCCTGTTAACAAATTTGGAAGAATGGATGATAGTGGCACCAGGAGCGATGATGGTGTGTCACTCGCTTACATAAATAATAATTTTTTACGTAAAGATGGAACAACTGTTGTTACTGGTTCTATAAACATGAACGGTAATACATTAACGAGGGTTAGTAATCCGGTAAATTCTCAAGACGTTGCTACGAAACATTACGTCGATGAAAATTCTGGGTTGTTCCTAGAGAATGGAGGGTACCACGTTAATGGATATTTAAATATGGGTTTTAATACGATAAAAAACGTTAAGGATCCAACAGAACGGAATGAAGCTGCTACTAAGAATTATGTGGATAGAAGCGGTAGAGCGATATTAGAAAACCGAGATGGTACCTTTTACGCTGTTGCGAATATAAATATGCGGGATTATACTTTGAATAATCTTTTGGATCCCGCTAATGATCAAGATGCGGCAACTAAAAGATACGTAGATAATGCGAATAGAGCCTTCGTTTATGGAGCTGGTAGGTATATGGCAGTTGGTGACATTTCTATGGGAGGGCGAAGACTCGACGATGTTGGAAGTCCTTTAGAAAATCGTCAAGCTGTAAACAAGTTTTACGTAGATACCCTCGTTGAGGCGGCTACCGCGGGTGAAAAAGCTTTAACGAGAAACCAAGACGGATCTTTTTCAATGACCGGCGAAATAAATATGAATGATCTCTCGATTACCGGATTGTCTGATCCTACGTCCCAAGATGCGGCTACCACCAAAAGTTATGTTGATGATCTCGTTAAAAATATTAGAGGCGGTCAAGGCGCTATGTATAAATCTTTCTCAATAAAAATAAATGGCGAACTACTAGTAAAACAAGATATTGATATGAATAATTTAAGAATACATAATATCGCGGATCCGAGATTTCCGAAAGACGCTGTCAATAGAGAATATTTGGAACGTTTCTTCAGAGCATATAAACCTAAACCTATTATAACCGTGTGGGCAGAAGAACAAGGAACAATTGCGGATGGTAATTATGAGTTCTCATTCGGTAATGGTAATTCGGGTCGCAGACACGGTTTAGGGGGTTACTGTATGAATGCGCCGGGTAGAATTATAAGAGGAAGTTTAACAGGCGTTAAAAGAGATGCTAATGGGCCAGATGAAGAGGTAAAAATTAATATTACGGTAAACGGAGTGGAACAGGTTGATTACTCTATTATTAAAAAGAGGGACGAATCCAGTAGCTGCACGGTTTTTCCAGCACCTCTGGAGGTAGATCAATGCGACGTTATAAACTTTATCTCGAGAACAGACACCAAAAATGTATCACACAGTTACATATCTATTTTGATAGAATTAGACTTGTAAAAATATAACTTTATTATTTTAAAAGTTATGTTTTCGGAGATGAGAGAATAATATCGATACGTTAGCATGGGGACATACTAAGATAAAGGCCTAGATTGAATTTTGCTCAGGCATAGTTTAACCGGGTAAATATATACTATTCTTAATATGTACATATAGGTATATGGACTAAAAAATGCGAAACGGATCGGATCGGAACGGACACGCGTAGACGCGCGGGGACACGGATCGGATCGTTTTTTAAATGTTATGTGGATAAATGTGGTTATGAACGAAACGAAACGAAAAGGATCGAAAATCGTACATATACCTATATGGACGAAAAAATACGAAACGGATCGAATCGTTTTTTTAAATGTTATATGGATAAATGTGGTTATGGAACGAAACGGATCGAAACGAAACGGATCGAAACGAAACGGAACGGATCGGAACGGAACGAATCGGAACGGATCGGAACGGAACGGATCGGAACGAATCGGAACGGAACGAATCGGATCGGAACGGATCGGAACGGAACGGATCGGAACGGAACGGAACGAATCGGATCGGATCGGAACGGAACGGAACGAATCGGAACGGAACGGATCGGATCGGAACGGAACGGATCGGAACGGATCGGAACGGAACGGAACGAATCGGGACGTTTTTTTTTTTTTTTTTTTTAGAGTTTAAGAAATTGGGACGGGGTTAAGAAAACTGGGACGGGGTTAAGAAACAGGGACGGGGTTAAGAAACTGGGACGGGTTAAGAAAACTGGGACGGGGTTAAGAAACTGGGACGGGGTTAAGAAACTGGGACGGGGTTAAGAAACTGTGGTGTGTTAAGAACCTGGGACGGGGTTAAGAAACTGTGGTGGGGTTATGGACGCTGCCAGCTCTCTCCCTTTTTATCTACTGTCGGTCTCTAACGTTTGCGGACATAAACTTACTTTAGATTGATTGGTTGATTGATTTATTGTATGGTGTTTAAAGAGGCCCTTATACTTATTTTCAGCCAGTTTTAACTGATTTTGTCTTTATTTGATCAAACTATAGTCATTCTTAAATCTTCATGCCAAATATTGCGCCTGACGGTTGCAAGGTTGCTTAGATTACGCTCGATAGAAAATGCATTTCGCTGAGTTGCGGCCTTCCATGTAAACACACTCGTCGTTTCCGGTTTTTGAATCGAAGATTTTCGATATATCCGTTATACATTTGGGTAGATTCGTATGATGATCATGCATTCTGTCGCGTGACTATATTTGACCTTCGCCCTGCGTCTAATGAGGTAAACAAAGGAAAATGGAGGCTTCTCTGTTGCAGCCTCGATTTTCAGACGGAGGTCGCGGCCTATATGCGAATTACACCGTATCCGACTCTAGGCGGAAACCAACGATAAATTTCCGTGACGCACCGCCATTGTTTACACTTCGATCGTCATCCAGTTTTCTTCTGACCAATGTTCGGTTTCTAATACAAATCTCCGTGTTTCTTTTTTTCAATTACACCATGTATGTCAGTAATTTATCCATGTTTACACAAAGGACTGATTTCTGTACCATTCTAAATTGTTTGAAATTTAACAGCGTTTTTGCTCACCGGCTGTAGACGGGCATCTTTAACGCCATTTTTAACATTACTTCAGTTTTATGGCTACGGTCAGTGCACCTATCCCTGCTTTCCTAGAGTTTCTTTAGAGTTACCAGTACTCTGCGTAGTATTCTTTCCAAGCCACTGGCTGCTCTCCCACATAACCGTCGTCGAAACAATGGTCAACGATGAAAGAGGAAGGAATCCTGTCGCAATGACTATCATCAATCCACGGAAAGAGATTGGCTGAGACTGGGATCGAACCTTTGACCCCTGTTCTAAGGTCCAGTACACTACCAACTGAGCTACCGGCACTGACTTCAGAAAGACAAAACGTTTTATTGAAAGCACGGAGTTTTAGCTTCCGTCGACCAAAGTAGTTCGGATCTTGCAAGTCGTTCGGTCTCAGACTGGGTACTGTATCAAACGACCCTGATCATGTAGGTACCAGAAATTCGAAGAGCGATACAGCAAAGTACCCATCTATTTCGTCATTTTGTCCATTATTATTGAATTTCCATATTTCTGATTACTTCCTGTCCCGTAAATTATTAAGATTGATGGTGTTAAATTTCCTCAGTACCTCTGCCATGGAGTACACGCTCACACGAAGCGTCGATTTATGATGTTTCTTTAGCACTGCTCGCTAAAAAGGCACCATTCAAGACTCTTGAAAAGTATTTTGTCACTCTGCTGTCCAAATTAGAACTTACATGTATTTTTTTAACTTCCGGTGTAGGAAATTTTGAAGCCTTAAAGTATGTACTCTTTCCAAGGACCTATGCTACTAGCCCCCGCCTACGCAAGGCTTTGCTTTGTGATGTCATTGTACACTGCTTACTAATAATGTAAAAATCACGATCCTTAAGTATTTGCTGCTCTGAAGGAAATACCAGAATTATATAAATCTTATATAATATATAAATCTTACATAGTTATATAAATCGGGAATATTCGATACATAATTGTGCTTATTTTATCCTACACCTGTCACTATGGAGCTCTTGCAAACGCGAGATGTTACATTCGGTCACCTCTATTGTGACTCCCACTGAATATGCGGCAAATAAAACACTTAGATAAACATCTGCTTTTTAACATCGATGATGTGTTTCTTTGTGTAACAGTCTTTCAAATCTGTAAACTCTAATACATGGTTATACGAATACTTCAAGAAAGTGCTACGACCTCTTATGTTGTACAACTTTGATACCAAACAACCAACGATACAAATTCTTGAAAATATTAGACTCTTTGTTAAAGATGGAAAAGTACAGAAAACAAGGTACAGTTTTGGCGTTTAAATAAGGGATGGCCGTTTTTCAATCGGGAACTCCATCTATTTTCATGAGACCAGATATGACGTCATCGCACCTTTTTGATAATGATCTTACACAATCGAAGCTCGTTATCGATCTTATTTGTAAAAGGTGTGAATTATACTACCTTACTAACCTCAGTGATAAATTCTCTTTTTATTGGGTATGATTACAAAAATCTGGATAGTCCCTTTCAACATACGAAACGCAGCTTTTCCCTTCTTTGATGAGAAGTCTTTAAGAGAAAAATGTATTCCTTACCAGCTTATGGATATGCAGTTGTGTTAGGCATGTAACATGCTAAACCAGATATTATGGCAGCGTAACGTCTTGCAGCAGACTGCTTTTGAAAACATTTATAGCTTAACTTGTTCAGTACCATAGGCTTACACAGGAACTTTTGTGGACGGCTTAGTTCCATGTTCGGACTGCACAGAACGTGCAGTCTGATCTTATACCGTGCGTTAATCAAAGTTTATTATCAGTATTTGACATGAATGCCATCGAAATCTGCCACAAGATTTTTTGTGCAGAAGGTCATAAATAAGAATGGAGAACGGTTTTGCCATTTTTATTTGTACATGATATAAACTAAAGGACAAAAAACCTCTATAAGGAACATTTCTAACATAATTCAAGCACGGTCGCTATAGTTACGAGAATGACCGATGCCAGACTCTGAGTAGAATAATAATCAGAGTTGTTCATATAAAAGAGATAATACGATCAAGGATTTGTAAATGTCAGTGGAGATATACAAATCTAAGACACCTTTCCTGCTGTCTGCAAGTAATGACGGCCAGTTATTTCATGACTCTCGTAGCAGAAATTGACACGGTTGAAAATACACACGAAGCCTTTTATCTTTCACTTGTGTTCGATGAGTTCGGAAAAGACGAACAAAAGACGAACAAATAACCTGCACAGCCGCTATGAATACCTGTCATTATGTCTCTGGCAATTGGAACCTTAAACTAGCACTTTATGAGTAAATATTACGCGGTAACATAAGGTAACTCATCAGACATTGTTAAAATCAAAGGATTCTTTCCCAACAGTATTTTCAGTTTATTCCTTCTGGAAGTTTGACCTTAGGTGTTTTCTTCTTTGTGACCTCGACCTCTGTTACAGCTGAAATTACAAGCCACTGAAACATAGAAAAAAAAAATCTCTAGGCTTGACAATACAAGCAGATGGTACAGATGAGACTGCACGTTATGTGCAAAAGCCCCTGTTTTTGCCCACGGTGTTGGAATGGTTAAAAATATCTGTTCCAAGCATCATAGCCTAAAAATGTGTATGTTATTGTTCCCTTTCTACAGTACACTTGTACACATGTCAATTCTAATCGTTTCAGTGGTTTAGCCCGCGCTATTGACAACTTTCAAATAATATCTTCAATATTTGGGATTTACAAATTGCCTTGTAGATAAAGAAGACAAGCTTACACTTACTGTGGAAAAAAGAGCCGTCTGAAAACACGGATTGCTACTTTTACTCTTCTGTTTCTGTTGTATCCAGCCCTGCGTGGCTCAGTGGTAAAGAATATGATTCGTTCCCTAAAGACTCCAAGTCTAGTTCACACTGGAGTTTTCGTGTCCTTTGACAAGACGCTTCAGAGCCATAGTCTAGTACCGTTGAAACCATGAGCATAATTTCCCTTATTTCAAAGTAACATAATTTCTGATTAGCTGAACAAAATGGTTAAGCCAATCAGACATAGAACTCAGAATTAGACTAAGTATGCCATTTAGACTGGTAAGTGAATGCCAACTAGAATGTATAACTATGGGGGAATTAGCCTTTCTGTTATGTCAGTACCATCCATCCTCTTTATGCTGTGAACATATTTTTATAATTATTCTTAGATCAAATACTGTCCGATCCGGTTCACTTTAGTGAAGTCTTATCTTGATCGATAATGTTTACCAATATCTACTCTTATTTGAAAAAAAAAAAAAAAGGCGTTTTCACTACAACATGGAATAAATTTCAAGCAAGGATAGTTGATAAAACATATTTCACAGCTTCATGTCAGTATGTTGACTAAAATACAGAAGCTCGTAATTAAATGTAACTCATATGAGACTGGTAGAAAATTATTCATTAGGTTCATTTAGGTCGACAAACTTTCAACCTTTTTTACCCTTTGCAGAATTTTCACTGGCTTTTCTCTTTTAGGAATTAGCCCACAAAATGCCCAGCCAATAACTAAATTTCGGAATGCCAACCATTCAACTCTAAGTTGTTCTTTAGTGTCTTAACCCATGTTGTGCTAAATCAATGACCCATACTCTGTAAAAAGGGAATTTAATGCATTAGCAAAAAGATTCGACCATGTCAGCCTGCGCAGTCCGCACAGGCTGACATGAGTCGAATCTTTTTGCTATTTGTAAATTGTCTGCATGTACAAGGACCGTTCTATCACAGGATTTAGGCTGTAGTTAGATAAAATGGATCCATATTTATGTGATGACTTGCATAGTATAATGCATCACGGAGATGCTTAAACGCTTATTTTTTTCCAGAGCAGTAAAAGGGATTTTTACTATTTGTAAATTTTCTGAATGTCCAACGACCAGTCTAGCTCATGATTTATTCTGTTGTTGGACAAAGTGGATTTTACGTATAGATCCATATTTATATGATGATCTGCGTGGTATAATTCATCAGCAAGGTGCATTAAACCCCCTTTTCAAGTTTCCCAGGTCATGTCTGAAATGATATCGATATTTTATTTCATCCTTTCCGGTAGGTTGTCGAGAAATATCAGTGAAATATTTTTCGATGTTTCATGGTTACGACCAGTGAAAATACCGATTTTTATATTCTAACTCTTCAATGGAAGGCGGAACAGTTGTTCCCGCGCATTAGTTACCTAGGTAAAATGCGCGTGCCTCACAACTAGATGGAAATATGACGTAATTTACCTTACATTTCTCGGGCTTGACGTAATATTGTAATGCGTTGCCATGCGGAGGGGGTACGTCACGGGGAATAACCGAAAAGAGCTGTACTGGATTTTAATTAAGTTGCCCCCAGAAAGGGTTAAAAGCATGAAATAAATAGAATATTTGTTTTTTTCTGTGAAAGATCGAAATTTATTTTATCTCGTGAACATCATCGGTAATATTTTCACTCGTGGCTGCGCCACTCGTGAAAATATTACCGATGATGTTCACTCGATGAAATAAATTTCGATCTTTCACCGTAAAAAACAAATATCCTCTCTATCATTTTGTTCTAAAGATACAGATATTTTAATGTTAAGACTGCCATTTTTCACAGTATCTGGCAAAGAAGCGGACAGTGTAAATCCAGATTCAGACTGCACAGTTTGAATTTGATCATCACTGGCCACACAAGCAAGTCCGGGTTCGGCACTACAGTGATTAATTATATAGATCTTAAAAATCGAAATTGATTTTTAACCCTTTTGCGAATTGGCTTTTAACCCTTTACCACGCAATCCCGAGTTTTAACGACCCTGAGAAAGACAGCTTTTTAAAAACATTATGGTGGAAAAAGAGAAGGTGACCAGCATTTTTCTCCTTTTCCCACAATGTTTTCTATGCTTTCATAAACAAATTTCAATTTTTCATTTTCATTTATTTCGTCGTCTGCAAAAGATTTCAGTTTGGCCAAGCCTAAAATATCGTTTCGTAAGGAGTTAACTAAAATTTTTAATGTTGTGTACAGTGTAAGAAACTTCAGTAAAGCGAGGATAAATGCAATGGCTGTCGCTATATTTGCAATAATGGCGAAATCGGTGTTAACCTCCGAACATACAAAAACAAACAAAAGGGAATCTTCTTTCTTATCGATAGCTTACGCCTCAATTTTGAGTACAGCTTGGCTAAAGGGTCCTTGTAAATATTAGACAGTCTAGATACCAGATCAGATTGCACAGTTTGAATCTGTATCTGAGCTTGTCCATGAGATATCTCGAATTCCACCTGTAGCAGGCTACAGTTTATTTTGGTCTGTGTTTATAGCGTTTATCTATGAGCCGTGCTCTGTGAAACTTGGGTTTGATATATCTGCAAAAAGTATCGACCGAGGTCAGCCTGTGCAGTCTGCGCAGGGCTTGCATGGGTCGAAACTTTTCGCTATTGATCAATTTCCTTGCATGTTAAAGACCATTCCCTCTCATGAGTGTCGATTGTTACACAAAATGGATTTTATAGATTCATAATTATGTGAAGACTCGCTTGGTATCATGCATCAAGGAAACGCATTAGCCCCCGATTGCCAGAGTGCGGCTCATTTAATATATTGAAGCATGGCTTTTATTTAACCCTTAAAACCCTGGAACCGACTTAAGTTGTTTTTGCAGACAGTGCAGATCAAGATCAGACTGCACAGAACGTGCAGTCTGATCTTTGATCTGCACTGTCTGCTACTATGTTACAAATTCTAACTGGAACAGCCTTGAAATAGCACTATTTGGGGCTGTTTTCTACCATGTAAAAAGGTCCAGATCATTAATTCAGCGCATTAAGTGTTAAAACTTGTTTTCACTTAAACCAGACATTGATATTTTAGACTAGCAGAAGATGAAAGCATTTGCAGATAACAAATTCAATGTGGCTTTAACGATGGAGTTTTTCTTTGAAAACGAAACGAAACACACACATCGGTAAAAGGGGAAAATGATGGTTGCCAGCATTACCTCCTTTTCGCACAATGTTTCTACACTCCTCATTCTTTTTGAAAACACAGGAATGTTTGGTTAAAGGTACAATCCTACAGCCAACATATTTTAGCACTGCAGCAGGCCATTTAGAAAAGTAAATGAGAGAGAAACAAAAGAAATGGATCTAATTAGTACATCAAAAGAAGTGAATCTAACTAGTACACAATAAATTAATGTACGTCAAATATCATTTTGTGAAATTTAGCAATATTTTACAAGAAGATTTTCTGAAATCGTCAGTTACAAATTAGTTTCACGATACAATGAATTAAATCGTAATCCGCTAAAATTTAGCGAAAAGGGGTCGCTTTACAAGCACAAGGATCTCTCACAATTGCCACAGAATGTAACAGTTAATTGCTGAGTGCTCTCGGATCAATCTCCCCTAATGAGTTATTGTGTAAATACCATCCGATTGTTCCTGTAGCATTACTGTTATTTCCCTGAAAACAAACGAAAACTTTACCTTTTTTCCCCTGTCATACAAAACTGCGGGTTCAGTTTGTGGTCAGTGTAGATCAAGATCGGCCTGCACATGTGCAGGCTGATCTTGATCTACAGCGTCCGTTTTTTCTATCATTGGCTTCAGTCGTATAATCTCTATCAAATGCTAATAAATTGAATGGAAGCCGATTTACGGAGATAGTTTATAGCAGATATTCGGCGCTGGACTGGTGAACAGAACGTGTTCATTAGAGGCTTTTGTAATCATGGTTTTATATTAGTCTCTTGAATATAGTGACCTTGTTGCCCCTTTAGGGAGATTGCAGTATGTTGCTGAAATACGTTGACACGGAGGAAAACTTGATAATACATTGTATATCTATGTTGATTTTTTGTGTATTTATTTCTCTGAACCAATTTTCTGAAATTTACATTATTTTCTGGGACGAGACGACTGCTTTTTCGATGTAAAGGCATTTTTTTTTATTTACATTTTTATTGGATCAAACTTTTATTTGAACAAGTTTTCTATGCATGTTTCATAAAGATCAGGTGAGATTAATTTCATGATACAAAAGATCGATAAAATGGTGCTTCACGCCGCTTTCAACATTATTTCATTCATGTAGGGGTGACAGGTCAATTATTCAAAAATTAGAATGAGAATGCCGTCCAGAGTTGTTGGTGAATACATCCCCTAGTCTCTTCGAGTTTAAACTCTTAGTCTTTGATCAGACGACAACAATCTGGAGCTGTCTATATTGAAGCGCTTGCAGACGAAATAGTGAATCTTTTCAAACGATATTATTTGTTATCACGCTGCACACTCTGTGCAGTCTGATTTTGATCTTTATCGTCTTCAGAGGCACACAAAATCGTGTCATTCAGCATAGCCTATGAGTTGGAATGACTCGTGATTTTTTAAAAATCACACGGATTAAATTTTGACCTCTTCCATACTTAATCCTTCCCTGTACAGGCGTACTTTGATGCTTCTTATGAAAATGTTTGATACAATTACAGAAATGGCGGCTACACTCACAAAGTTTTCTTAATTCAAATACCATTACGAGTCAGATTTTTACCTATCTGCAAAATTCTCTGTATACAAAGTCGTGGTATTGATTTGTACGAAAAGTTGACATGGGGTCATGACTCGAATTTTTTTGAGTATTAAGGTGACACCAGGGACTCTGTGTTAGTTACTTTTATACTGCGTTTATCGCCCTCCATAAAAATTATATTGAAATAACAATGGGTCAAACTTTTATGAACTGTTTTTTATTGGGAGGAGAAGCCATCGGTTAAACTGCTTTTTAAATCGGCTTAAATGTTGACAAAGGTGCTTTAAATGTGTATGTGTATTTTTGTGGCTTCTTAACAAGTACAACCAAGTCACGGTTGCTGAATGGCAATTCACTCTCCGGCTGATCAATAAGAGGTTGTTTACTTAAATCTCAATTCAGCCAAAATGTCTTGCAAGGATTAAGTCTTCAACGCCACGATCAAATTGCACAGGACGTGCAGTCTGATACTGAATCTGTACCATCCGCTTGTTTAGTTAAGCCTATAAGATAAAAACCCTTTCTAAGTTTCAGCGAAATTTATTTTCAGCCGTCGAAAGATGTCGAGTTTCTATATTTCCGTATACTCGGAGAAATATTAGAGAATATTTGCCACTGGGTACATTTCTCTCTCATCCTAAACATTTTTTCACAGAATGCCATGCGTCTTTCTGGACATTTTTTAAAAAATTCCATACTTCTTTCTAAACATTTTTTAACAGAGTGTCATACGTTTTTCTTAACATTGCTTTTTTAACAGAGTTCCATGCATTTTTCTTAACATTGCTTTTTTTAACAGAATGCCATGCGTCTTTCTGGACATTTTTTAGTTAATGCCATGCGTCTTTCTGGACTTTTTTTTTTTTTTTTGAGAATGACATGTATCTTTCTGGACATCTTTTAACAGAATGACATGCGCCTTTCTAGACTTTTTTATTTAGAAAATGACATGTCTTTCTGGAAATTTTCTTACAGAATGCTATGCATCTTTCTGGACATTTTTTACAGAATGCCATGTGTCTTTCTGTACATTTTTTTAACAGGATGCGGTGCATCTTTCTGGACATTTTTTTTTACAGAATACCATGTGTCTTTCTGGACGTTTTTTACAGAATGCCATGCGTCTTCCAAAGGGCAATTACGTCATGGCTGACATTACACAAACGTAACACTGCTGCAAAATAGGTTGTTAAACGCAAACAAAAACAGCCTTTGTCTTAGACCTCAGGAGTTCCCTCTCCGAGTCCTCTTCGTGGAAATGAAGATGAATAAATTTTGCCTGCTTAAATTATTTGACCATTTTAATCAGATATAACTGTTTTACATTTTTTTTCATGTTTTGATGCATGAGTATTAAACAATATTTAAGATTATGATTCGCATTTTACGAAGATGGTCTCAACGTGTACCGCTGAATATAAATATTATATATGAGCGATGCTCTGTGAAAAGCGGTGTAATGTATCAGCAAAAAGTTTCGACCAGGTCAGCCTGTGTCTGTGAAGGCTGACCTGGGTCGAAACGTTTTGCCTATGGTCAATTTTCCGTATGTCCAGGGACCATACTGCCCCATGATTCAGTCGGTTTATAGACGAAATTGATTTCATGGATCAATAATTATGTGATGTCTTGCTTGGTATAATGGATCACGGAGATGCATTATACCCCCTTTTAGCCAGAGCACGGCTCAATTCGTGAACAATCATGCTTGCGCGGCAATGGCTTTGCAAATGCTTAGAAAAGTTTTTTCTCCCTGTGTTTGTCGAGCAAATGGTGTTACTAACTAGTAAAACAACGGAAATGTATAATCTTTTTAAAGCTTCAGTATAGACAAACCATAAACCCAATATAAGATATGTCATAGGTCCGGATTTACCAACTAATCCAGACAGTGTTTTTATTCTAGATTTCAAGACAAACCATTTGATTGGCCGAGAAGTGCTGCCTCCACCATCAAATGGCTGGTCTTGGAATTTTGATCGATGACATTTCGTCGAAAAAACATTTTCGTCGAAACCATTCTTCCCGAAGCTATGTTTTGCCGAAAACGACGTTTCATCTAAGCGACACTTTGCCGAATTTCGTCGAA
Source organism: Hippopus hippopus (assembly GCA_946811185.2). Taxonomy (NCBI): domain Eukaryota; kingdom Metazoa; phylum Mollusca; class Bivalvia; order Cardiida; family Cardiidae; genus Hippopus; species Hippopus hippopus. Next base: position 36,821,236 of record OX328100.1, read on the forward strand.
TTGTGTCGAATTTCGATCAAAGCACAAATAAATATGATAGACGACAAGAACAATGGCATAATATGGCGTGCAACACTCGAAATGGGGCATTCGGACATTTACGTAAAGTGTCGTCTGGGATCAGCCTGCGCAGTCCGCGCAGGCTAATCCGAAACGACACTTTCCGTTTATATGTATTTTTTCTACTGTAGCACAAAATCTAATGTAGTCGTAAAGTAACGTCTCGGATTAGCCTGCGCGGACTGCGCAGGCTGATCCGAGACAACACTTTACACAAATGTTCGAATGCCCCTTTTCGCGTGTTGCAAGCCATATTTCACCATAAATCCACCACTGTAACATTTTAATTCGATCCGGTTGTCTAGAATTCCTGGGTAAGGTTGTGTTCGAAAAGATATAGTTAATACAGATAAGAACAATACAATATTAAGCCAGGCATTTGATGAAGTTACAAACTTATTCAGCCGACAGACCATTTAATAACATAAACGTTAGGTTAATTCTGTTTATCATTCTATATTCTACATGAAAAAATACAGATTTTTCTTCAATCGTAGCGATCGTTATGAGAAATCCCCTTTAAATAGTCCATCGCAGATAGTGGATACAAAAACAAAATGCACACGAGAAGATAATGGTAATTCCTAGTAGTAGAAAAAATTTTAAAAAATCGATTGACAAAAAAGTTTTTCGACCAAATGTGGTAGTTAAGATCAAATTTTCTAAATCGTCGGCGAAATGTTGCATTCCGTACAAACGTTGCTTCGGCAAGATGGCTCTTCGACGTAAATGTTTTTGGCCAAATGGTTTTCGACGAAATGGATCAGTGTTGGAATCAAGGATAAATCCTTGAACTTAGGATAAGTATTGGCAGTTAGAACAAGTCTATGAATTTAAAACCAGTCTTTGAACTAGGATCAGTCTTTTAATTTAAGATCAGTCTTGGGCTCAAGGATTAGTGTTGCAATTTAGTCCTTGAATTTAGGATACGTGTTGGAATTCAAGATCAGTTTTCGACTGCAGGATCAGTCTTGGAATCTGAGGGCCAGTCTTTGAAACTATGATCAATCTTGGAAGTTCGGATCAGTGCGGGAATTTAGGGTCAGTCTCAGAATTAAGTATCAGTCTTGAACTTTGGGATCAGTTGTTAAACTTAGGATAAGTCGTGGCAGTTAGGATCAGTTTTAGAATTTAACACCAGTTTTTGAATTTAGGATCATTGTTTGAATATTGGGTCAGTCTGGGAACTTAAGAGCAGTCTTTGAATGTAGGACCAGTTTTGGAATTTAGAATCAGTCTTGGAATTTAGGATTAGTCTCAAAATTTAGGGTCAGCATTGAATTTTCGAATCATGGTGACTAAGGCCTCCATGTCATGTTGCTTAACGTAGACCTAAAGAAAAAGTTAATGGCGTTCTGTTCTTGACCTCCATCCAGACTTTCTGACTTTCAGATGGGGTCGATAAAACATGCTTCGAAGGCAACGGTCGAAACGGAAATACGATAACAGCAGGGTGAACCCTGGTCAAACAGACGTTTATTTACATTGGAATGATAGTTTGTTTTTGACCCGCAATAGCCATTTTCAAAGTATTGTAATAATTGGTCCCGGGGAAACGATTTGATTTCAGCCATTTAAGCACACAAATTGGTCCTTGAGTCTGGGCTAAAAGGTCATATATTGATAATAATGCAAACATTGACAATTGATTAACTCTAATGATGACGAAGGCGGATACCAGTGGCTTTGCGGAAATAATCAAGATCAGATTCAGAAAAAACATGCAATCTGATCTTAGACCTACATTTTTCAGTACTTTAGAAGATACTGTGGAAAAAAGGACCGCTACTCTATACCCGTGCTTGGTCTGCAACAGTGTAGGTTCAGATCAAACCGTCACCACATGGCTAACACTTTCCATTTTGTGGATAAAGGCTAACAAGGCTTAACCCTTCACCAAAGAATCCTATTTTTACAACCCGGCTCATGAGAACATTGTGGAAAGAGAAGTGCTGGTAACCAGCATTTTCTCTTTTGCCCACAATGTTTTATACCCATTTAAATGCCGTTGTCTGACCCACACTTTATTTGTCGTCTGCAATTGCTTTGAATTTAGACAAGTCTAGAATTTTGTCGTTTGGTAAAGAGTTAAATGGTTTCTCAGTTGACTACAGATTTCACTGCTACTTGACTTGATAGTTGCTTAAATACAGTTGCTTAGAAATGTAAGGCCCGGCAAATGATGTGATTTAAACGGTTGTTTCAAGTAAACGACATGTACATTACCCCGAAGAACAAATAAAATCAACCTGTGGCGGTGTAAAATTCTGGAAAACAAGTTTATATTTATACTGTATTTGCTAAACGACTCAAATGCAGTTCTTGACTCCATCAAAAATAAGTTCGTGTCTAATTGCTGGTATACAAAATTGTTTCAATAATCTCAGTCTAGATATGGCCAAAACCCTGTTAGAAGACAAACGGAAAGTATCGACCCAGGTCATCCTGCGCAGTTCACAGTACGCGCAAGCTGACCTGGATCGAATTATTTGCTTTTGGTAAATGCTACCTTAGATTCAGCCGATTGAACTTTTTTGCTTATGGTGAATTTTCTGTATGTCCAAGGACCATTCTACTTCACGATTCAGCTGGTTTTTAGACAATATGGATTTTATGGATCAATAATAATATGATAACTTGCCTGGTATAGTGCATCGCGAAGATGCATTAAACCCCCTTTTGCCAGAGCATGGCTCATATATGTGTATCTGTGATTTAGTATTTCAATAAGGATAATAAGAATTATTTCATGAGCAATATTCCAGTGTTTTACTTCATTCATTGAAATAATTGTTTACTGTAAAACAGAATCGCTCGAATATATTTTCTCCTTGCAGTTTCCTGTTTTTGACAATGGCAAAGTCGAGTAATTCAGGGGCCGTATTTAATAGGTATTCTAAATTCAGTGTCGCTTCCAAATTTGAAGTCTATGCATCTGATTTGCAGAGAAGTTCTGTCTCGACCAGTCAGATGTCTGTTTCGGATTTCAGAATGAGTGAATGAATGTGTGAGTATGAGAATTTTGCATTAAAGATATATCTATACTCATTTTTAGCCAGATTTAAACCAATTTCAACTTTATTTCATGAAACTATAATCATTCTTGTATCTTCATGCCAAATGGTGCCCCCTACCCCCCGACGGTTGCAAGGTTACACAGATTACGACCGGTAAATAATGTATTTCATTTTTAAGAGGCCGTCAGAGAAATCATTGTTGTTGTTTCCGGTTTTAAATCGAAAACAAATCTCTGTAGTTTCTTTATCCCTTACGCCATATACATCGGTAATTTATCTATGTTTACACAGCTGACTAACCATTCTACACACTATCAATTTTTTCTCTATGGCTGTAAGGGTGTATCTTTAAGACCTATGCTTAATTTAGAATGGGTTTCGTCTTGTATCCTGCAATATCCTCTGTAACATAACTAGCAGGTTTCTTCGAGCATTGCCCATGAGAGCAGCCGATGGCGACTTTTGATAAATACAAATCAATCTAACAGTTGAATTGCTATATTTATATGACATACTGCATGTGTGGGTGGGCTCACCAAATCTGAACGACTTGAACTGTGCGATAAGTTGCGCAAATGACGTTAGAATCCGGTGCTAAATCATCAAAAGGCCATTTAAAGGACATTGTGTCCGTTTTGTAACTACTAACAATGCCCAGTAATTGTACGCAGGTCATTATAGAGTAAAATAATACTCATAAATACGTACAATCGATGCTTTAACGCATTGCCGAACGGCTAAATTTTAGACAAGTGCAATTGTAAAGCATTTGAAAACTACAAACTAACCGTGGCTTAAATGATGGAATTTGTCCCTAAAAGAGTAGAAAGCATTGTGGGAAAAGGAGAAAATGCTGATTACCAGCATTTTCTCCTTTTCCCACACTGTTTTCGAAAGCTTTCTACGTCGGGGTCGTCGAAACACGAGATTTATCAGTAGAACGTTAGTCGATGGTAAAGGATACAAACCAAACAGAACTGTTTTCTCAAATGTGATATTTGTAATTTAGAGAACACGCGACCACGTCAATCCTGCCTTAACGTTTGATTATTTATTAATTAAAATCCTATCAGCCGCGCCCTTGTCGCTCAGATGTGACGCACTAGGCTAGTTATTTGGGGGTTGTAAGTTAAAATCTTAGATCTGAAAGAAGTTGATCCAAGAAGATTGATGAAGGTCGTTGCAACAGGATTCAATGAATCCGTTCATTCCGTTGTTACTTAGCTCTTTACAGGACGATAAAATTTTTAGACATCTCCAATTTGAATGCTTTTTGCAGGCGATAAATTAAATATGACTCAAATGCTGGAATTTGTCTCCGAAAGATAGAGTAGAAAACATTTGTGGGAAATGAGAAAATGGTGATTACCAGCATTTTCTCCTTTTCCCACATTGTTTTCAAAAGCTTCATATCTCAGGGTCGTTGAAACACGAGATGGTTCGCTAAAGCGCTAATCCATTGCAAAAGATACAAGCCAATTAGAACTGTTTTCTAAAATTTGATACACGTAATACAGAACACGCGACCACAACAATCTTTCCTTGACATTTGGTTATCTATCAATTAATATCCGATCAGCCTAGCCCCTGTCGCTCTGATGTGACGTTCGAGCAGTTTTAAGTTCCAAAGCCACCTTTCAAGAACTGGTGTCAAGAGCATTGATGAAGGTAATTGCGACAGAATTTATAGAATATAGCTTCCAATTTTATACTTAATGGGTGCCAACGACAAAATTTTAGTATTTTTCCAAGCTAAAAGCGTTTGCAGACGACAAATAAATGTCGTTCGAATGGAGTAATATATTTTAGAAACAATAAAAAACATTGTGGGAATAGGAGGAACTGCTGGTTACCAGCAATTTCTCCTATCCTCACGATGTTTTCAAAAAAAAAAAAAAAGGGGGGGGGGATGGGATTGCGTGAAGGGATAATGCGGCACCCCGAGTTACAAAATTGGCTTTAGTAGGCTTATTTAGTACTTTGGACCATTTTCGTGGATGAAACTGATTATGTCAATAAATTAAGCATTTCAGCATGAATTGATAAATTAGGTGTTGGCTCAAAGATGAAAGGTAGTTTGTTATGTATTTATTACGCTTTATCAAAATATTTGACGAGGATCATATTTTCAAAACATCCATCAAACAGTTTCTCCGACATGTTTGAACACGAATGGATGAAAGTAATAAATCATTATAACTGAAACATACTTAAATCTGTAATAAAGCATTTTTCTTTTTAAATTTGGAATGATCATAAAAATATGAAATGCACTCTTTAAAAGGGCCCAATTTAGCTTTTTATCCCGTAAATCAAACTTTCTTTTAGAAAACCGATTACTGTTTATATTTTTCTTTGCGATGATATAAATAATACGATAATATTCAATAAAAAGATGCAGTTTTGAGCGTTTACATGGCGGAATGGTCATTTCGCAATTGATTACTCCGTCTACAAGTATTTTCATTACACCAAATATGACGTCATCATACTTATTCAAATACGAATCGAATAGTGCTGTTACCAAGTATTTTTGAAGCTCTGGCGCAAAATCTAAACACACCTTAAGAGGCAACGTAGCCTATTAAGGAAGTACTACTAAAACTCTTTTCTTATGTTTGTCTTTCTTCTTTAGTGATAATTTGCCAGCTATCGGCTTATTTAATTCAGTGATAAATCATTCTTGTAGTTTGGCGAAAATAAAAAAGTGAGTTGCTCACCTTAACCATCAGGACACCCAGCTAGTTAGCCCTTTACAAAACAGTCAGAAAAGAGCATGGTAAAATACGGAATACCGTTAGGGCCATCGTCAATGAATTTGTTGATTTTAAACGCGATGCTTGATTGTACGATGGTGATGACGCGAAATCACAATACTACGATGGTGATAACGCGATAGTACGATGATGATAGTGCGATATAATATCGTGTTTTCATCATCGAACTATCGCTTTATCGTCATCGTAATATCGCGTTATCGTCATCGCACGCGCTATCACCATCGCACTATCGCGTTATCACCATCGTACTATCGCGTTATCATCATCGCACTATCGCGTTATCGTCATCGTACTATCGCGTTATCACCATCGTACAATCGAGCATCGCGTTTAAAATCAACAAATTCATAGGCGATGGCCCTAACGGTATTCCGTAGTAAAAAGCATTTTCTCTTTTTCCCAATATGTTTTCTACCCTTTCTAAGATATAGGTAACCACTTGAGACACATTTTCTTTTTCGTCTGCAAATACTTTTAATTTGGGCCAGTCTAAAATTTTGTCATTTGTTAAAATTTTAATGTCACGACATCGGTGGCTCATCCGCGGCTCTCTCACCCTATACCAAACGAAAAGATTTTAGACTATTTTGTATTGAAAATGATACAAAGCAAAGAATTTAAAAACAGAGCTACGTGACCGGTTGACGATAGCCCAAACCGGAAGTTCTGTTAAAAATACATGTAGTTCCGAGTTTGTATTCACCAAGCATTTAAGTTACAATCTTAATCTATAGTTGATACAAATGATTTAACCTATCAGATATCAAGTTACTTGCTAGATTTATTATTAGAAAGCAATTTTGAATGGTTGGTGAATACGGCCCCAGATCATGTCCTGTAATCAATAGCCGCAACAAACGCACAAGCATAGAAACAATACGTCAGTTCTGTTTTAAGATAGTTCAGCAAAATATGAGCATTTTAACTACCGCCATAACGGACCCAGAGAACCAAATAACTCGTATATCACATTTTACAGTTTGAAAATGCAAGGCTTAATCTTATAAAAGGCGTGAGTAAGGAATCATTAAGCGAGATCGAGAAGAGCAGAAGCAATCCGAATTACAACCTTGACATCTGTGGGGTTGCGATTATGTCATAAAACATGACACAAATCTTGATTTATGCTGCGTTGTCATTCCTTCTCGGAGGATTTCTCCCGGAACGATGCATAGCTGTGCTTAGACATTCCTTTCACTAATTTGATATCATAAGTTGACCATAAAGACTGCTCGGAACCATTGCTCGGAACCATATTGTCCATTGTCAAGAGAGTTCGACAGTAGACGTACTTGCTAAAGTCGGTGAGGTCAGGGCCCCGTATTCACCAACCATTCTTAAGAACATTTGTTGCCTTATTCTCTTAGACTTTCTAACTGTGAAAGTAACATAACTTCTAATTGGCTAAACCTATTGGTTTAGCCAATCAGAAGTTGTGTTACTTTCAAATTTAGAAAAGTCTGGAGAATAAGACCAAGAACGTACTGGATGGTCGGTGAATACGGGCCCAGAACATGGCTTGCTTTCTTTGACACCCAATTAAACTTTTACAACCTTTAAATAATTATTTAGTTTTTCACTCAACGACAAAATTTTAGACTAGACTCCGCAGGCGACAAGTTACATTTGAATCAATTATGAGATTTTATTTGTTTGAAAAAGAAGAAAACATTCAGGAAAAAAGGAGAAAATGCTGGTCAGCCGCATTTTCTTTTCCTTTTCCCACATTCTTTTCAAAAGCCTTCTTGCTCAGGAGTGTTTAAACATGGGGTTGTTTGGTAAAGGGTTAAAATCATCCGACATTTGGTGCTCTTGACTGTCGTTAATAATTGCCCCTGCAATTATTTGGCACAGACGGCTTTATAAGATAAGCTGGTTGTTGTTATTGTTTGAGGCCGTTTTCCACATTTCTGTTACATCGCGACGGGCATGCGCATTTTTCCATGCTTTCATATACTTTCTTCTTCCAATAACTCGCACAAAATTCTTCACAAGCTACTAAAAGCTTTCCCACATAACTATCGTGGAAACAACATTCGGCGGTCCGAGAGGAATAAATCCTTTCATAATGACTTTTATCAATCTTTTATCGGGAAGAATTTTGCAGCGTTTTGAATCGAACCAGCGACCCCCTGGTTTGAAGTCGAGTACGTTATCGACTTAGCTACTGGGCTTGGCTTTTAACCCTTAACATGCTAAATGATTTAAATGAAACTTTCAAGCCGATAGTAAAAAACCCGAATCTTGCCATTTCAAACTTATTTTTTGTAGAAAAGTGTCTCCTTATCGGACAGTGTAGATCCAAAATCAGACTGCAGTCTGATCTTGATCTACATTGTACCGCAAATATCATTGAGTCGCACGTAGCAGCTTAAGGGTTAAAAAATGGGCTCATCGCAAAAAGTTATATGCCCTCGTTTATTGCGTAGAGTAGCCAGTCGCTTGAAACACAAAGCTGTGAATTATTCTGTTACAGAAAACTTAACACTGGTCATTGTGTAATTACTGAAATATTGTTGGAATGATAATTAAAAACTAAACAAACAGAACTAATACACAAAAGTTTACTTTCAGTAGTCTGCTGTGCAAGTTTTTCCCAGTAGGTAATGGGATGAAATGACAGATAAGGATACCAGGGAATGATTCCGTCTACTAGGTCCAAGGACTGCGGACAAATATTTTGATAGCGGTTATCTTTATGGCCATAATCAATGCTCTGTGACCCTTGTCTGGTCGTGCCCGGTCTTTCTTCTTACTGTCCCATTACAAAAAATTATGAGCCATGATCTGTGAAAAGGGGGCTTAATGCATCTGCAAACTGTATCGACCTAGGTCAGCCTGCGCAGTCCGCTCAGGCTGACCTAGGTCGAAACGTTTTGCTACATTTTTCTGCATGTCAAGGAATTAGTCTACCTAGTGATTTAGTCGGTTGTTATACAACATGGATTTTATGGATCCATAATTATGCAATGACTTGCTTGGTATCATGCATCACGGAAATGCATAAAACTCCCTTTTACCAGAGCATGGCTCGTTTACAAAGATCATCTGGCCATAGGTCTAGGTACCTATTCACCAACCATTCTTAGGTATATTCTTATAGTCTTTTACTCAAAAAGTCTCTAAATTTGAAAGTAACACAACCTCTGCATGACACAACCAAATGGTTTAGTCAGTCAGAAGTTGTATGCTTTCTTCATCTAGAAAAAAGAACGAAATTAATATAGGTTGGTGAATACAGACACTGGTCGCTCACATGTTGTTTGTTCGAAGCCCAAGGAGTACAAGGCAAGATTTTTCCAGGATTGACGATTGTAATTTTAACACGAGTTTTTTTTTTTTGTTTGTATCACTGCTGAACATTGCTTTGGTGATGTATGTGTAGGAAGAATGCAGTGGCGTGGAACGATAGTCGTGCAAAGTACTGGCAAAGGCGGGTTAATGCATTTCCGTGATCCATTATACCAAGGAGGACATCACATTATTATGGATCTACATAGTCTTACGACCAACTGAATCATGAAGTACACTCGTCCTTTGACATGCAGAAATTTGACCAATAGCAAAAAAGTTTTGGCCAGGTCAACTTGTGAGGACTGCGCAGGCTGACTTAAACGATATTTTTGCAGATGCATTAAACCTCCTTTTCTAAGAACGCCAATCATATATCTATATTTTGTGTTTATCAGGAAAATAAAATCCAAAAGTGGGTCGCATAGGAACACAAGAATTCAATTAAAGGTAAAATGTCTAGGAAACTGATATTTTTTATTGCGAATGATTTTGCTCGTTTTCTTTTTCAGTTTTTCCAGTCGTTGTACTAGTTTAGGCATTTTTCCAACCTGTCGTTCATATTGAATACTGATTTAGTTCTTACAAAAAAAAAAAAAATTAGGAGAAAAGTAGATCGATTATTTTGTCTTCTTTTTTCCCATGACTTGAACAAAGGAACAAAAAACCTTTAAAAGGAAAGTCGTTTCGTCTAAAACGAAAAAGGAAACATAACTCGAAGTAGGGCATTCAAAAAACAGCCCCGGGTCCAACCATTCTGAATTGCGTTCTCAATCTAATTCTAGATTTAGAAAGTAAAGCAACTTCTGATTGGCTAAACCATTTGGTTTAGCCAATCAGAAAGTTGAGTTACTTTCAAATTTAGAAAAGTCTTAAATAAGTAAGACATAAAAAGTTCTTAAGAATTGTTGGTGAGTACAGACTCTTGATTGTTTTGGCAGACCCTGATTTTTGGTGTGTAAGTCAACCACCATAAGTTACAGATAAAGTTTGAGTTTCGTTCCGGTCCACTGATTTTTGACGAAATTACGGGCCTTGGACTGCGAAATTTTCACCAAAAAAAAAACAGTTTTCCGGACTTTTTTTCTAAAAGCTGGAAAATATTGAGCTGATTTTCGGTGTGTAAGTCAACCAACATGTGTTACAGATCAAGTTCGAGTTTCGTTCCGGTCCACTGATTTTTGACGAAATTACGGGCCTTGGACTTAGAAAATTTCACTGAAAAAACAGTTTTCCCGACTTTTTTACTTACAGTGCTCATGTTTGGTATGTAGGTACCTGTCATTGATACCGATCTTCTGTGGCCTATATGTCCAAGGTCAAGGTCAAAAATGTTAACCCTTATCATGAAAACTTATCCTGAAAACTTTTCATAGTCATTTCTCTGTATATTCAAAGTACTTAAGTTATAACACTTATACATGGTAAGCTGGTACCTCTCATTGGTACACACCTGCTGATGATAAGGTCAAGGTCATCTCACAAGGTAAAGGTCATATTTCTAAAAATTTGCTTTTACGCAGGCATTTGTGTTTCACAAACACATCTTGTCTTAGTAAAACTTATTCAAAGAACTTACTTTAACAAGGAAAATGCTTATATATCTGGCTTTGATTAAAGCATTGCATACAAAGACAGACACGATGCTTATAATTCTGAAAGGGGGTCAAATACGTTCTTTCTCCTCCACAGAGTTTCACAAACTATACCTGCCAGCGATATATACGGCCGGTAGGGGACTCGGTATTGCTATGCAATACTATCAGAATGCTTGTTTCGGTAGTGGCGTAAACTGTAAGGGGTTGAATGTAATAGTGGCGTAAACTGTAGGGATTTGGTTGTGCAAGAGGCGTAAATTGTAAGGGTTTGAATGTAAAGGTGGAGTGATCTGTAAGGGTTTAAATGTGATAGTGGCGTAAACTGTAAGAATTTGATTGTAAAAGTGGCGTAAATTGTGAGTGTTTGAATGTAATAGTGGCGTAAACTGTAAGAATTTTAATGTAATAGTGGCGTAAGCTGTAAGGATTTGAATGTAATAGAGGCGTAAAAATTGTAAGGGTTTGAATGTAATAGTGGTGTAAACTGTAAGGATTTGAATGTAATAGTGGCGCAAACTGTAAGGATTTTAATGTAGAGGTGGCGTAATCTGTAAGAGTTTTAATGTAATAGTGGCGTAAACTGTAAGGATTTGAAAGTAATAGTGGCATAAACTTGAAGGGTTTGAATGTAATAGTGGCGTAAACTGTGCGGGTTTGAACGTAATATTGGCGTAACAGTGGTGTAAACAGTAAGGCTTTGAATGAGACAGTGGCGTAAACTATAAAGATTTTAATGTAGAGGTGGCGTAAAATGTAAGGGTTTGAATGTAATAGTGGCGTAAACTGTAAGAGTTTGAACGTGATAGTGGTATAAACTGTAAGGATTTGAATTTGGTATTTGCGTAAAATGTAACGGTTTGGTCCCTTTAATTTCGTTTTTATTTCTGCAAAGTCTTGACTGTAAGATCCTGAGTCTGGTAAAAATGGTACATGACACTGTTGCATAGTTTAGAGAATAACTGCTGATGGCGTCAAAATGAGACAAATAGAGCAATGGGTTGCAACAGAATATATAATTGAAAAAAAAAAAATCAATATGATGTAAATATTCTGATAAAATAATGAAAGATGTACTCGTGAAGAATAATTTCTACATTGTCTCAATGTTTCAAATACATTAACTGTCTTCTTCACGCGTAACTTGAAACGTCAGCGAGAGACAAATGTAAAGAGAAGCTAAAAATCGGGACGAGAAAGGGTAATTTCATAAAATCCAATGGGATTTGTCCTCATAATGTCCTGTTTTTTTCTAAACCTTTACCAGTTGACAGAATTTCAGACCCACCCATATAGAAAACATTTTTAGATTACAAATTGCTGGCTCAAAATACGAGCTTTGTCTTCGGAAAAGGAGGAATACATTGTGGGAAAAGGAGAAAATACTGATTACCAACATTTTCTCCGTTTATAAAGGAAACCCCTTCTTACACAAAAAAAGGGCAACCAAGAGCCTGAGCTTTTATTGCTTTACGATTGTACGATCCCGAGTTTTCCGCTTTAGAGGAAGCAATATTACGCAATTTAGGACGGCAGGCTCTCATAATTTGCGGTACTGTGGTTTAAAATCCAATGAAGAGAAAACAGAATGTCTGTAGACGTAACGCCGAGATTGTTTATTGTGGTCGGAACTCATCATAAACTCTAACGACTTCTGTTTTGTTTTTTATACTTATTCCCTGGTTTGAACAATAAACCCCCACACATATCCACACCTTCTAAACACGCCCAAAACATCCTTTACCACCAAAAGGGTCTGTACCTTCGTTTCCATAAATTTACGAGTACATGTATCTGTGCATTCGTTTCCATTTACGAGTACACGTATCAGTGCCATCGTTTCCATAAATTTACGAGTACACATATCTGTGCCTTCGTTTCCATTTACGAGTACATGTATCTGTGCCTTCGTTTCCATTTACGAGTACATTTCTCTATGCATATATTTCCATTTTTGAGTACATGTATCTGTGCTTTTATTTCCATTTACAAGTACATGTATCTGTGCCTTCGCTTCCATTTACGAGTACATGTATCTATGCCTTCGCTTCCACTTACGAGTACATGTATCTGTGCTTTCATTTCTATCTACGAATACCTGTATCTGTGCCTTCGTTTCCATTTACGAGTACATTTCTCTGTCCCTTCGCTTCCATTTACGAGTACATGTATCTGTGCCTTCGTTTCCATCTACGAGTATATGTATCTGCTTTTGCTTCCATTTACGAGTACATGTATCTGTGCCTTCATTTCTGTCTACGAATATATGTATCTGTGCCTTCGTTTCCAATTACGAGTACTTTTATCTGTGCCAAGGTTTCCATTTACGAGTACATGTATCTATGCATTTGATTCATTTCCATTTATGAGTACATGTATCTGTGCCTTCGTTTCCATTTACGAGTACATGTATCTGTGCCTTCGTTTCCATTTACGAATATATGTATCTGTGCCTTTGTTTCCATTTACGAGTACACGTATCTGTGCTTTTGTTTCCGTTTACGATACATGTATCTGTGCCTTCGTTTCCATTCACGAGTACCTGTATCTGTGATGCTGTATAAACTGAGCATGCATTGCTTTCTGCAGAAGGTAAGAAAATAACACGATCGCATAACCTGTTATTGAACCATATCACACCCTTAGAGAGCGACCACATAATGTAATGATTCGAGCAGAACATTTTCGTGGTCCAAGGTATCTTGTCGGTTTTGATATTCGTTTACATGTGGGTCATACTCTGTGAAAAGGGGTTTTTATTCATCTGCAAACAATGTCGACTCACGTCAGTCTGCGCATTAGGCACAGGCTAATTTAGTCGATTCTTTTGCCGTTTGTAAATCTTCTACATGTCATTGGACCATTCTACCTCATAATTTAATTTGTCATTAGACAAACTGGATTTCGTGGATCCATAATTATGTGATGGCTTGCTTGGTATAATGCATCGCAGAATGCATAAAATTCCCTTTTACCAGAGCATGGCTCATATGTTTCTCACAATATAGTGTATATAGTCGTTATGGAAATTCACAAAACATTACGAAGAATTGAGAAATTGCTTGTAAAGCTACAAAAGTGTTGTAATTTGGACTGAATAGTCTTGATATTGCTGGATTTGTTGCATTGACCTGCACCTTTCATCTAGCATACTTGAGCCATGCTCTGGCAAAAAAAGGGTTTACTGCATCTCCCTTTTTCACTATACCAAGCAAGTCATGACATTATTATGGATCCGTAGAATTCCATTTTGTCTAACAATCGACTGAATCCGACGATAGAATGATCCTTGGACATGCACGAATTTTACAAATAGCAAAATGTTTTGAACCATGTCAGTCTGCGCGGACTGCGCAGGCTGACATGGGTCAATACTTTTGCAGATGCATTAAACCCCCTTTTCACAGAGCATGGCTCACTTGTATTCTGACTTCAGTCCTATCCTGCCCTTATTGCAGATAAACCAAGGATCTCTCGGCAAAAATAAAAAATCTTTTCGTGCTATGAGAAGCAATCCAACAAAATTCGGGACTGGTTTTGCTTTGAATCACAAGCGCGAGGAACATTTTCCTGGCGGAAACAGACATTTCCCCCATTGTGGGGGAACAATGGCGCATTTTCATGCCCTGATAGTTTCTCTCCACAATTCACGCTGACTCGACCCGCCGACCGTTGATATTATTTGTTAGGATTTCAATAGCAAGTTTATCGTTAGGAAATGTGATTAATTATTTTCTCGGAAGAATTTCAGGCCTTTTTCGTTTGCGTTCGTTTCCATTTACGAGTGTGTGCAACTCGTTTTCCCCCATCCTAATACTATTGGAGTGATATTATATGAACTGAGCATGCGTGAAATTGCTGCAGCGACCTTAACCTTGCCATACAGCATATGTGTGCATGTATTCTGTTTTTGTCCCAGGACCATTGAATAAGTGGTCTTTTTATTTGACATTACTGAAACGATGGAACAAAATAAAAATGAACCCTAAGAAACACACCACACATTCATCAGTATATCAAACCAAATCAAATGAATAACCAAACCAAACCAAACCAAACCAAACCAGCCAACCAACCAACCGACCGACCGACAACCAACCAACCAACCAACCAATCAATCAATCATAGACCCGAATATCTGATCATTTGCTGTATTTTACAAGAAATAAGTTCACTGTTTATCAAACGAAAAAAAATGAGATTTAAATAAAAATTGCAAGCATTTGCAGACGACAAATTGAATGTAATTCAGAAGATGAATTTCTGTTTTTAAAGAGGTAGAAAACATCATGGTAAAAGGAGAAAAGGCTGGTTACCAGCATTTTCTCCATTTCCCACGATGTTTTCAAAAACTTTCTTCTTTAGGGTCATTAAAACTCAGGATTGTGTGGTAAAGGGTTAACTTGTTGATACAAGTGCGTGAGAGAGTTTCCAGTAAATTAAGTAATTTTGATGAATGTGTTTGTGATGTCATACAAAGGCATGATGAAGAGTCGTTTACCCTTATCTGCTAAAGAATTAAATTATAACTTCACACCGACAGTGAAAACCCCGAAAACATTTCAATTTCAGTTTCTTTTTTGGACATTGTAGATCCAAGATCAGACTACATCTTGATCTTGATGAAGACTGTCCGCAAAAGTGCATTGTGTCATACTTATCAGCTTAACTGTGTACAAAACGGCAATAATTTAGACTAGGACATATTGAAAGCACTTGCAGGCGAAAAACTAAAAGTGGCTGAACTGATGGAGTTTGTCTTTGATAGGGTTGAAAAAAATTGTGGAAAAAAGAGATAATGCTGGTTTGCAGCATTTTCTCCTTTTTCCACGATGTTTTCAAAAGTGTTCTTCCTTAGGGTCGTTAAACCTCGGGATTGTGTAGCAAAGGGTTAAGGGATAAATAAAACCATGAAAGTATTGATTTTTTTTTAACATGTTTGAATTTTTTGCTTTTTAGGATCTGTAGAAGAATTTCCTTTGCTTTTGCACACAGTGCACAGAACGTTGGATCTGTGCTGTTTGATTCTTTTTTTTTTTTGTGAGATATTTTGAGAAAAAATAGGGTAATTCTATTGAAAAGTCTTGGTCTTTTTGCATCATGAAAAACACTTGTGATATATTTAAAAAAAAAAAGAAAAAGATATAAGGCCCATTATTGAAATGTCTTGGTGTTTTTGTATCATAAAAAAAAGACAGTATATATCTAAATAAATCATTGTACTTGCCATTGTTAAGAAGAATTATTGAATTTGTACTGTCGGGGAAGGACAGATTTTAAGTTGTTAGAACCTGTGGTCCAACCTCATTTCAGCTCATTTAAATCAAAATATTTTTAAACTTAAAAAAAAAAGGAAAAGACAGAGATAGTAATACTAATACACAACAAGCTAGATATAGTTAGATGTCATTTAAAAAAAACAGACACATGAAAGGACACAGAAAATGGACAGAGTTGGCTAACGAGCGGGCGACGACTAAGAAGTTTCAGTATTCACCCTGTCAGCGCCATAGGCGAAACTAAGGACTTTTGCGGACAGCGTAGATCAAGATCTGGCTGCACAGAACGTGCAGTCTGATCTTGAACCTATACCGCCCGCTTGTTCGATAAAGCCTGTAAGTTTAAATTCTTTCTGAGCTTCAGTAGATCGTATTTTAATCCGTCCATAGACGTCGTGTTTGTATACTTGGCACTGAAAGAGTTAAACTTAAGCGAAAGAAATGTCTCAATAGGTTACCTTTCTTTGTGTTTCTTTCGACAATAAAGAGATATGTCACTCACACAGCCATTTCATGTAGTGCGAACTCAGAACTTTGACAGACAACAAGAAGCGCTGAAAGCTCCAAATCTCTTCCAGACAACCTTATATGCCTTCCCAAAAGACAGCTCTGTGAAAAAGGGGCTTAATGCATCTGCGAAAAGTGACGACCCAGGTCAGCCTGTGCAGTCCGCGCAGGCTGACCTGGGCCGAAACTTTTCGCTTTTGGTCAATTTTTTATATGTAAAAGGACGAGTCGACCTCATGATTAAGTCGGTTGTTTTTAATAGAAGTGGCTCTTATGGATCTATAATTATGTGATGACTTGCCTGGTATCATGTATTTCGGAGATGCATTAAGCCCCCTTTTCACAGAGTATGACTCGTATATTTGAGGTAAAGCTTAGAAAATGGTATTTTCGTAGTGCTAAGATCTTGTTTACGGTGGTGGCGAAACTAAGGAATGACATGAGAGCTTTAGTTACAGTCCTATCTTGGTTTTCCCTGAGTGCAAAAGCGCACATGATTGCCTATATTTATCATCTAAGAGCCAAGACACTTTAAATGCCTCATCCCTTAGGCTTGTACGCGCTACTTATTTTTTCTGTGAATAGTAAAGATCCGAAAGCACGCTGCACAGAACTTGCAGTCTGATCTTGGATCTACACAGTCTGATGTGATGAGATTTTTCTAGCGAAAAGAATTTTGAAATCGAAATAATTGGGGTTTTTTTACTATAGGCTTGAAATAATCATGTGATAATAATTTAGAAGTTTTTAGGTTACAACTGAGAAACGCTCAAAACTGTTAAATTGCTACGGCCAGAACTGTCAAACGAGCCAAAGTAGTCGGCAACGGACATGACTTGTTTCAATCGCCAATCATAGATTTAGTTTTGTGTGAAAGCAGCCAGGGATACGAAGAAATTTTGTATAGTACAGATATAAACAACAGGAAATACAATGTTACAAGGCTAAAAATAAATGAGCCCTGCAAAAGTGGTTCAATGCATCTCCTCTCCGTGATGCATTATACCAAGCAAGTCATCATATATTTATGAATCCATAAAATCTATTTCATGTAACAACCGACTGACTCATTGGTGGAATGGTCCTTTGACATGCAGAAAATTGATCAAAAGCAAAAAGTTTCGACACAGTGCAGCCTGCGCACTCTGCGCAGGCTGACCTCAATCGGCATACCTCGGGTGATCCAGTGGTGAAGTCCCACGGCTGTATCTGGTAGCTTGATATGCTCCTACATGGTACATTTCTTCGCCGGAAATACACCGGTTTACCGTTCTGAAAATTGTAAGGCTTCTCTTAAAAAAGAAAACTTGAGTCTCAGTTTCTGTCGAAATCTTTCTAACTGTATTTCAGTTGAAAAACAGTTCGTACATTCATTTTTAAAGTGGTTCATCAGTTTCGATTGAATTTTTCACCGACAGATAGACAATATTTGAATAACTTCATCGAGGTTGTTTATGTCGTTGCTAAACGACTTACAGTGACTCATGTAAAAGATCACGTGATTGGCAGTTCAAATGGAAACGACCGTTATAAAGACGAGGTTAGATGTAGGTACGGAATCGGCCGAGTTGTGAGGAGTGAGGCTGACCTGTGTCAATACTTTTTGCACATGCATTAAGACCCCTTTTCACAGAGCATGGCTCTGAATAAATGCCTTACCCGCCGTGAAATAACGGAAATACAGTTGTTAACGGCTTCGATCACCAAACAAACCAAATAGACGGTAATGTCACACAAGCCCCATATTTCTGCCGCAAGAAAAACATGAAGACCACTCTTACGTAATCCATTCAAGCTTCATTGGTAACCAGGAGTTAATTTATTTCAGCTCGCAGACATTTGTTTCCAAGAATGAGATAACTGCTTAATGGGACATTTCTTTCTCCAGTGCAAGTTTAACCAAGTGAACAATTACATCAAATCGGCCTCATGTCGGTAATTTAGTTGATTTCCATGTGGGAACGACTTCCTAGGCCCATGCATTAGAAGGCTTTTTTGAAAACCTTGTTGGAAAATTGGCAATTGCTCCTTTTCCAACAATGTTTTCCGTTTCATTAAAAACATCAGAAAACCACTTCTCACCTTCAACTACTTGTCATTGCTTGGTTGCATTATTGTTGCAGCTTTATGTCATTCACTTTATTTATTTTCATACAAATGCTGTTTACGTCTCTTACAACTGATAAGTCTAAAAGAATTGTTAGATAAGGAGCAATTGCTTGTAACAAGCTGTCACTCCTTTTCCTCCAATATTTTTCAATTAAGACACAAAACCACATTTTCTTCCTTCAGCACCTACCCTTGTGTACTTGGACGGCCAACCCCCCCCCCTCCCCCCATGTTTACTATTTTGGCCACTCTTTTGACAATCCTTTGGTAGAGATAGCCTTGTGGGAAAAGGAGCAAAGGCTCCTTCCCAAAACTTTTTCCATGTCATCATGCAATTAAATGGCATGCAACACGCGAAAAAGGGCATTCGGACATTTGCGTAAAGTGTCGTCTCGGATCAGCCAGCGCAGTCCGCGCAGGCTAATCCGAGACGACATTTTCCGTTCTTATGTAATTTTCTGTTTTGTGCAAGTCTACTGTAGGACAAAATCTAATGTAGTCGTAAAGTGCCGTCTCGGATCAGCCTGCGCGGACTGCGCAGGCTGATCCGAGACGACACTTTATGCAAATGTCCGAATGCCCCATTTTGCGTGTTGCAGGCCATTAATAGTATCCTTGTCCCTTGTCTTTGAGCACTTGTCCTTTTTAGCTCTTGTGCTATCACATTTACCTCATGCTTACCATTTTTATCAATTACCAGACAAGTTCTAACTTAACAACTATGCAGCAGACGGCTTTAAAAATATTGTTGGAAAAGAACCATTTCCTTCGATAGGCAACTTTTCTTTTGCCCAACGATGTTTTTCGTGTGAAAAGAAAGAAGACTTTTAGTTTCATTTAAAATGGTTATCCTCGTTTTGCCTTGTACTGGATAGTATTGTGGGAAGACCTTGTACAGTTATTTGTTAGAACTATCTCTGATTTTGAGGGGGACGTCTACTGCCGCAGGGATATTCTCTTATTTATAAAAGTTGGCGTCCAAAACAAACACCGCTTGACACCTGTCGGGCGCCGTTTCTTGTTTCTTTTGACCTTTTATCAAACTGCCATGTTTGATTCGACCCGTAGGCAGAAAGCGTTTGAAAACATTGTAGAAAAATGAGGATTTCTTGAAGAGCACCAAACCTTAAGTTCAGCGTTTGTGCCGTCATTTATTTCTGCCAAGTGCAAGTGTTTTTGGCGAGCCAAAAATTGATGTTTGGGGGTATTAAGCAAATGAAGAGTGAATAACAAATATGTGAATATGGTCTGTCTGAACATTGTTAAAGTATACCATACGATAATTTTACGAACGGAAGAAATGGCAAGGGAAAAAAACCCAAATGTACTCAAATACACGCCCTGATGCTATGATGATTTGGGGTCGTCTCGTACATACGAAACATAAAATGCAACTGAAAGTTGCGGAACAGTCTGGACTAGTGAAGATATGTGATCAGCTTTTACATTGCATGCTGATTACAAACTCTTACTAGTCCAGTCTGTTCCGGAACTTTCATTTGCATTTTATGTTTCGTTTATAGGACACAATCAAAATGCATCTATTTCCGCTGTTGGTCATTCTAGTCGATATAGTTCGTAGGCAAAATTGTCACCGTACGGTGTATTAGTATTCTTACATTGTAATTTGTCTGTATTTGAGTTTAAGGCCGTTTTAATAGCTTAAGCCATATCACGCCGGTAAGTGCACCTACGCATGTGTTTCATTGCTTTCTCACACCGGTATTGACACAACTTTCTTTCCAAGTCACTGACTACTTTTCTCACATGTATCAGAAGTGAGAGGCAAAAAGCCTGTGGAAAGAAAGTTTGTCTCAACCGGATATCAGACCGCTTGGGGCGAACTTTCTTTCCACCGGTTCTCATGATTTACTGAATTTAACAAATGAGTTATCAAAAACAATATAAAAGACGAGACGTGTCGAATAAACATTTGTTAGTTTCAATTTTTTGAAACTCTGAAGAGAAAAGGTTTGACAAGAAGGTCTTTCCTGAAAGGTCGTATTTTGCCGATAGGAAACTTTTCTATACCAAATCTGACCTAACAACATGACGTTTTTGTTTATTCTTGTGATTATGTGCCTGCCTTGGTCAACAATCTTTGATGAAAGTCGACGCAGCTAGAGTTATTCCTATCTATTGCTGAATACCACTCTTTTTCATCGATTTCCATATGTGCCAGTTTTGAATTATAAAAATCAAAGCAAGTGACTAGGAGGAAGCGTCTTCTGAAGTAAAGTACATTAAGGGTATCATGGAAAACATCATTACTTATATGATAATGAGCTTAGTTAAATAGGTCTTTATACCGATTGTTTTGTAAAATTTAAAAAAAGGGAAGTAATGTAGAATGAAAACATCTTCTCCTACAATACCTATGTCCAATAAATCCCGGCTCCAAAGTCATTACCTTCTACTGACGTTTTCAGTTTTTAGAGCAGATGGATTTCAAGTCTGCTGCCCTCCTGAATTAAAAATAACATGCGATATGTATTTGTGATGTATGAAAAATGATTCCAGTCACTAGGAATATCATTCAAGGGCATATTGATCAGCTTCTAGAACGCACTGGTACAGCCAAGGTCGGAAGTTATAACCATCTGCATTGTAAAGTTTTAGACTATGCTTCTACCTTCTGTACATGTATAGCTTTGACAGGTAAAAGCGGTTTCAACTTTTCCATGTGTTGACATTTGGACGGAGTTTTAGTCACAATGGATTTTTTTTAAATACTCAAGTCTGCTCACTCCATTCGGCGCTGCAGGTATTTGACGCTGTCATATTGTGACCGGTTGAAATGTACTGTTATGCCCTTACTTCAACCTTTTGTTGGAAGACTGGGGGAGGGGGTGTGGGAGGGGGCTAGTTTCCGCGCAAAACAAACCCCAAGCTTTAGCGTCATCTTTAGAATTAAAGGGTAAAATTTCTCAGGCTACACCACTATCTCCCGTGGCCCCATAATTCCTGTATGTGTTCGTGAAAAAATTTCAAAGTGAAGCAGTGTAAGCTGGATTGAAACATTTCTAATTTCAAATGGCGGCTTTTCGTCTTCTGCCCTTTTACTCAGCCATCTGGGTTCGTTTCATTCTGATAAAATACCGTATTTGGACCAGACAGATACTGAACTAGCCTCTGTTTTTCCGTATACTAATATTTCATCCAACCTTTGAACTGCTATATAAAATGCACGAAATCTCCCAGAAAATACTAAAATTCAAAGTATGGTAATAACAGCTAAACAAAATAAAAGAATACATCGACCCAAAAACGAAAATATTGCAATTTTAAAGTTGCATCTTCGGGAAGGAGAACAAAACATCATTGTTGCGGTATCTCGAACGTTTCCCATTTACTTCGAACATTGTTATAGATGAAGTCCTTTACCAAAAAGAAGACCGATATCTTTAACGCTTTATCAGGCGACAGTATTCTAGATTTTTCCGAAAGGAAAGCATGTGCAAACAACAAATTAAATGTGACACACATGGTGGGATATGCCTAAAAATAGCAGAAAGCATTGTGGGAAAAGGAGAAAATGTTGGTCCCAAGCATTTTCTCCTTTTCTCACAATGTTTTCAAAAGCTTTCTTTTCAGGATCGTAAAATTAAGAGCGGATATAGTTAAAAAGGTGAAGCATATTGAATTCCAAATTTCTGCTTTTACATGGAAATAAAATGTGGCTTACATAATGGGATATGCTTCAAAAAGAGTAGAAAACAGTGTGGGAAAAGGAGAAAATGCTGGTGACCAGCATTTTCTCCTTTTCTCACAATGTTTTCAAAAACATTCTTGGTTAGTAACTTAAAATTAAGAGCTTATATAGTAAAGGGAGAAGCATCTTGAGTTCCCAATTTCTGCTTTTAAATGGAAAATGATAGAGAAATAAATCACATTAGGTTTTATGAACCTCGCTACATGTCACTCGTGATTCATGTTCACCAGCCAGCATAAATGTTAACTTAATCATATCCCCGTCTTTGTGATAGATACAGAATAGTGATATATGGCCCATTATTTCTCTAACAGACAAGAGCTGCTCTCTATCATATTTGATGTGATACTCGTAGAAGTTCATCCTTTGGGCATATCACTGACTAAGCAGCCGCAACGACAAAAACAATTGACAACAACAATAATGTTACGACAGTAACAACAACTTTTAGTACTTTTGCTAAGCAACAGTAGCAGCAAGAGCAACATGAGCAAGAACAAAAACAAGAACAACAACAACAAGAACTACAACGACAAGAACATTAACAACAACAACATTAACGACAAAAACAATGTATGAAGGTCAAGACCGTTAGACACATTCGGCAACCCTCCGATGATCCCTTGATCAAGTCCCTAGCCTGTGTCACGTAGCTTGATACGTACGTGCATCGTACATTTCTTCGCCGGAAATACACCGCTTTACCGTTCTTAAATCGTAAAACACACTTAAGAAAAACCTCTAGTCACAGTTTTCTATCAGAATCTTTCTGAATACATGTCCGTTGAAAACAGTGTTTATATTTATTTTCTAACATGGTCTATCAATTCCGTAGGCATTTTTCAGCGACAGGTTGCTAATCACCTTGGCTGTTATTTCCCCTGCTAATCGATTTACATGTGACTGGCAGTATTTTTCGAAATGGAAATTCCTTGATACAGACGAGGTTAGATGTAGGTATGGAATCTGCCGAGTTGTGACGAGTGCGTAAGACATAACCAACTCAATAATGTAGCTGACGAAAGGCCATTTTCTAAATGTTGCCTTCATTGAAAATTAGAATGAGACAAGCAAAAATGGATGCACTGTAAGACACAGAACGGCAGAGAATTTTACATGAAAAACAAAAATTTATTGAATCTTGCCAGGTTTGCTACGGGGTTAATTTTTCCTGTAATAATTTTCTATTTAGCTACTGTCAAATGTATGGTAGAGAGCACAAAATGATTTATCACTAGTTAACTGTGAGCGTGTGATTCTGGAAAAATATCTGATGATTTAGGAGTGAAACTGAAACCGTTTAGATACATGTAGCAGTTTCATGAAATAGTACAGTAGTAGAAACTGAAGCACGAGTATAACCACAGAGCATGTAAAAGCTCTCCCCTGCTTTCTTGAAACCAAAACAACGGTTCCTCTTCGACTCTAACCCATCTTTGGGTTCTCCGTGACTAAGTAGTTTACCTTTTTCATGACAATCCCAAATTTCAAAGACACATTAGAGGAAGGCTTTTGAAAACAGTGTTGCAAAAGAAAAAAAAAGCTGGTAACTAGCATTTTCTTCTTTTCCAACTATGTTTTCTACCCTACCAACTTTTCATTCTGTTATTCATATTCTATGGTAAAACTGGCCGACGGTTCATACATACTGTGTTTTTCAAATCTATACTGAAGTTGGTCCACGGTTCACACTGTAAATCATATTTTTATGCTTAAGTTGATCTACTGCGAAAAAAGAAGGTATTTACAGAAAACAAAATAAACTGTCTCAGGATAGGATTTGATTTTTAAAAGGTAAGAAAACGATGTGGAAAAATTTGAGAATTACTTGTTATTTTCGGGTTTGTCTTGTTTTGAATAACTCATTTAATGAGTTTGACCACCCATGTAAGATTCTCTATTGATTGAAGCCATTTGTTTCTTCTTTGCCACAGGTGAAAAAGTAGCTTTTTTCCAGATTAAGATCAGACTGCACCGAAATTGCATTATGATCTTGCCTCAACAAAGTTCGCTACTTGATCAGTAACCCTTTAACCACA
The DNA here is from genome assembly GCA_946811185.2 of Hippopus hippopus. Taxonomy (NCBI): domain Eukaryota; kingdom Metazoa; phylum Mollusca; class Bivalvia; order Cardiida; family Cardiidae; genus Hippopus; species Hippopus hippopus. The sequence goes on from OX328100.1 coordinate 36,845,625, forward strand.
CAATCGCGTGCTTTAACCACTAAGGGAAAAAAAAAAAAACGTTTGAAAATATTTTGTTGAGAGGAGAAAATACTGGAAACCAGATTTTGTCCTATTTCTGCAATGTTCTTTACCCTTTCGAGAACAAATCTTGCCAGTTTACCATTTTTTTTTTGTCGACAAATGTTTTTGGAGAAGTCGAAAACCTTGACTTGTTACAAGGTTAACAATTACAAATAGTCTCTTCATTTGAAATGTAAATTTTGTATAATCTGATCTCAAAAAAAGCCGAATCTATTTAGTCTGACAGCGAAAATGTTAACTGTCAAGTTGCTGTTCGTGGTGCAATACGCAATACACTTCATAGTTGTCAGTATAGATCAAGATCTGACTGCACAGAACGTGTAGTCCGGTCTTTATCAACGCTGTCTCAAATACGGATTCTTTTTTAAATAAAAAGGTGGTAGGTAGCAGGGATACATCTTTTTTTTCTACTATCTTTTTTTTCAACAACAGGTGAGGTTCAGTTAGAAAAAAAAAAGGGAGTTGGGTTTGGAAAGATGTAGAAAGGGTCAGTCATTGTTATTTTTAGCGCTACAGATGAAAACGGGGACTTCTGCGGATGGCATAGATCAGACTGCACAGAACATGCAGTCTGATCTTGGTTCTATACCGTCCGCGTGTTTTGTCTAGCCTATTGGATAAAAAATCTTTCTGAGATTCAGTGGATTGTATTTTCAGCCGTTAAAAATGGTCGAATTTATAATATGCCATGCTCTGTGAAAATGGGGCATAATGCATCTGCGAAAAGTATCGGCCCAGGTCAGCCTGCGCAGTCCACGCAGGCTGACCTGGGCTGAAACTTTTCGCTATTGGTCATTTTTCTGTATGTCCAAGGACCAGTCTACCTCATGAATAAGTTGGTTTTTAAAAAATTGTTACTATGAATCCATAAGTATGTGATGGCTTGCTTGGTATACTATGGATCACGGAGATGCATTAAGCCTCCCTTTGCCGAAGCGCGATTCAATTATACATTTATTCGGCGCTGAAATGCTTGAAATACAAGAATAGCAGCGTCTAGGGGTAAAAGACAGGACCAGTGAGATTAGCCAAAACACACTGCTAATGTTTTCGGCTTTACAGGGCAAGCATTTAAAGACTTTTACTCTACTTGTCTACAACGAGACCCAAATAATTGTAAGCTGTTACAGCGAGTATTTCCGAACAGATCTGTCAAACTCAATGAACGAGATGATCGGATTAGCAGGACTGTAGCCGAGTTATTGCGGGAGATTAAACACGTGACGCTATAACACTTGTATTCTTGTAGAGGGGGGATGGGTCATTCATCACTTTGTACCAATAAAACAGTTGACAGTGTATAATATGTGTGATCTGTTGGGGAAAAATAAAGTGACAATGTTATGTAAAAGAAAAAAAAAAAAGAGAGAGTAATGAAGACAGGTACTGACTGAGAGATAAAATAGAATGAAGAGGAAAGAAAGGAAGGAGGGAAAGATCTTCACAGAGAGAGAGAGAGAGAGAGAAGAGGAGGAGGAGGAGGAGGAGAGAGAGAGAGAGAGAGAGAGAGAGATTCCCCCTTGTCTTGCTACTCGTAACCATAAATGTTTTTTGCGGAATGTTTAGACCAATATCAACACTATCACATGTCCAGCTTGGTCTTGGTCTAGACTCTGCGCCTCCTTGTGACTCGTTTCAGTCAAATAATTTCCCCAGTAAAGCCATCACACTAAAGAATTCATCAATGACCGCCAGGAGAAGAAATTTGCCTGAATATAGGATTCAATAAAAAATTCTTTACGACATAAAAGTAGATATACTTGAATGATATAAGAAATTCAGCAGAACACAGTTTTCGGTAAAGATTATTTACGACGTATAAGTGAGGAGATACATTTCTGACACTTATAAAAACACAAGAAAAAGACAAAAAAATAATGTGGAAACGGCTGATCATCAAACTGACAGAACTGTTGCCTGCATGGGGGAGCTCGGGTTTCTCTGTATTGACATACCTAATAAACAGTACATTTACCTCGCTCACAACGTTTAGGCAAAGACTGAGCCCTGTACCAGACTATTCCGTGTTTTAACGATCCTGATGGAAAAAAGCTTTTGAAACATAGTGGAAAATGAAGAAGAAAATGACAGTAGCATTCAAAGGGTTGAGATAATTTTTTGAATTTGTCTGCAAATACTTTCACTTTGGACAAGTTAAAAGTTTTGTCGTTTGGTAAAAATTCAGTCCGTAAATTTCTAATCACGACCAGACGTGCTGTTTGAAACAGTGGGGACCAAGATCAGACTGCACAGTCGTGCAGTCTGATCTTGGTCTACACTCTTTCTAAACGCTGTCGTATCGCTATCCCCAACCTTACACAACAAGCAGGTCCAAATCTATTGTTTATAACGTTAAGAACTTTAATTAAGCAAGGCAAAGGTTTTGAAGCGTTTTACGAGAAACTTTGACGTTAAAAAGAGCGGATAGCGCTCGCTCTGGGATGTCAAGGACCAGTTATAATACAATAAACCATGGCTGTTTTATATCACAGGTTCCTTATATCGAGACATATTGGATAGGAACCGAAACACATGTCTCTGAACGTCTTCTTTTGTGTCTGTTGTTATGGTCTCGGTGGGTAAGTTTTATTTTGATCGTTGACAAAATGAGTGGGTTATAACTGACGGCTAGTGCACCTATGCATGTGTTACTGGAACCGTATTTACCAAACGTACCAAATGGTTTAGTCAATCAGAAATTGTGTTACTTTCCAATGTAGAAAATGTTGGAGAATCAGAAAAGAATATTCTTAAGAATAGTTGGTGAATGCGGACCCTGGAGGTTTTTTTTTTTTTATAGTGCTATAAACGACAATGTTCCCAAGGCACTGGTCCACATATCTGAAGTCGAAATTATTTCAATTGATGAAAGAGGAATGAATCATCTCGCATTGACACGTCAGTCCCCAGAACATATGATCCATGATTTTGTAAAAGGTGATTTAATGCATCTCCGTGATGCATTATACCAAGCGAGTCATCACGTAATTATGGATCAATAAAATCCATTTTGTTTAACAACCGACTATAAATCTTGAGGTAGACAGGGGCCTTGAGCATGCAGAAAGTTAGATTAACAAATAACATGTTTCGACCCATGTCAGTCTGCGCGGACTGCGCAGGCTGAAATGGGTCGATACTTTTTGTAGATGTATTAAACCTACCTTTCACAGAGCGTGGCTAATACTTCTACTCAATACTTTGTCGAGACGGGGCATTGAATACTGAGACAAAAAAGGCAATTTGCGTTCTGCTATGTGAAATGTACTTTAAGATCGGAAAGCATAGAACGTGCAGCCATGTTAGATTTGCCCAGGTATTATTGACATATACGGCTCAAGATAACTATAAAAAGTTGTTTGTTGTTGTTGGACATAAGTTGGTAAACAGCGTTGACAACGCATGCGCGGATGTATGTGCGTGCACCAGACGGCATGTTAATCCCTGTTTTACAACAAAGCGTCATGCTAGGCACTCCTTTTGATGTTGCCTGTTTTATTGTCATAAATAGAGATACTTTAATCATGAGGTCAGACAAAAGAATTTACAACTTTAATTCCAAATTTCGTGTAAGTAGGCGTACTTATAAAGTGCAAAACTGTAGTGTGTCACTATATTTGAAAGAAATTAGTAAATTTGGCAATATATTTGTCTGTCTGTTTCGATTTTTTGGCCCGGTCAGTGTCTCTGAATTATCACCCTTCCTGTCCGTCGTTTTATAAATTATATCTTTACCCTTATCCAGCTAAGTATAGCTCACTGTGCTATTGCGGACCATATGGATCAAGATCAGACAGCACAGAACGTGCAGACTACATTGTCCGATACGGCAAGACTTTTCCAGCGAAAACAACAACCTCGAAAAAGTAATAGAATACGTATATGAATCTTTACTATTTTCTTGAATTATTTTTAAATCTATTGAGCATTTCAAGGGTTAAACTTGTCAGTACCATAGACAAAAATAAGAGCTTTCGCGATCAGTCAAACCTTTAATATATTTCTGAGTTTCAGTAACTGGTAATTTCAACCGTCGAAAGAGGTCGAGTTCTCATAGCGAGTATTTGGCGCTTAAAGAGTTATTGTTTTGTGCCGCCGAGAGCCAGCAGCGGCCACTTGTTTGCGATTTTTAACTCTTCTCCTGCCATTCGTAACCATTGATGTGTATTGTGGAGAATGTAAAGCCAGATTAGCCAGGACATATGTGCAGTCTGATCTGGCTTTACACTCTACACTGCTCTATCAGTAGCTTCGGTCATGTAAACCCAATCTATTGCCAATTAACTTTACGAAATATATTTCATAATAATCAACAATTTAAATTCGGCAGGATACGGGTAAAATATCAGAGTCTACGCATGTAGATTCATGACAAGATAGATTTACCAAACACTGAGACAGAAACCGTAATATTGTAAACATAGGTATTCAGGAAACAATCTTCAATGTTCACCTGTGCATAAAGTCAACGGAAGCTATAGTGATCTTGTAGTGTCAGTCGTCTGTCCTGCGTCATCAACTTTTATCTAGTGTGCTCTCTAGGGGCCACAACCTCAGTCCAATAAGAAGGTCCTAAGTAATAGCTGTCAAGGTCCATTGGTTATTTTCATTTTGCGGGATCGATATCAAACGGAATGTACAACATGAACATTCGCAGTATTTCTGTATTCTAGAACTGTCATCTTAGTTCTTTCCTGTATTCTTAGGCGTGTCCACGTTGAATGTATGTATATGCATACAAAAAAATGTGGCGAAACTGATACGATATGTATTTAACGCGTAAAAACATTATGGGAAAAGGAGAAAATGCTGGTTACCAGCATTTTCTCCTTTTCCCACAATGTTTTCAAATGCCTTCATTGTTAGGATTGTTGAAATATGGTAATGTTTTGAGAAGGATTAAAGTTGTATATGCCGGGGCCAATACTCAAGGGGTCAATTTACCGGTCATTTACATTTATAACTTATTTGCAATTCAAACATCTTATAATTTGAAAGCATTATAAAACTCACAGTTAAAAGTTTTAGCACGTCGTAAAACTCTTCAGCTTATATATCGCCACCCATATCACCTGCGTCGCAAACAACATACATGCAGTTCTTTGCAAAGTGTGTCATCAATATTAACCTTCTTATAGATTAAATCTTCTCTCTTAAATGTTCGGTTAATTAAAACAAGCATTTCTGTACCCATATAAAATTAATAGGTTGATCAAGAAACAGTTAAATAGTTAATTCCACGGGATTTATTGGTGACTTTGCAGTCAAATCTCATTGCTTAAACAGACAAGAAACTAGACAATACCGGTAACGTCAAGGTATAGCTTTGGTACTGCTTCTTCCGGTAAAGCTGATATTCTTCGCCGACTGCTCCCAACCGCAATGGCGGTCATACATGTACCGAATATCCTTCGAAAAACCGTTTGGAAAAAGTCAAATTTCGTGAAAAGCGCCGACTTAATCTTCCCTAGATATTTTAAGTACCATTAAAGAGGCTTGGCACTCTTCGCTGCAAAATAGACCTTGTCAGTTGATACTCTGTGCTGCTTTAATTCCTCGTGGTTATCTTTTTCACGTTTGGCAAGGACAGAAAAGTGCGAATCTAGCTCCTCAATTCGTAATATTTACCATATGTCATGTCATGTGATAAAAATTTCAATTTCCACCACTTCAGTATTTATGAGTAGATCAGCACCTTGTAAAACTCTTAAGGAATCATACAACACAGTAGTATGTTGTTTGGCATACTAAATGACCTTTGACCCGACATTAGAGGACATTTTATGAACGTTACTATCCAAATATCGTTTCTTAGTTAAAACCGCTGACTAACATCCATTGCAAAGCAAGGACAACTTAAAATGTACCTTTCCAAAGAAGACTGTCATGTAACCAGGATGCAAGCGATGATCAAATTAGGTTTTCCTTCGACCACATTCACTTACCATTTTGAATTTAATTCTTGTTCCAAGATTAGCCATATAATTGGCTGAAACAGAACGTTTTAAATTTTAGAATCAAATAATAATCAGAATGTTTGCTCAATACAGCTCCTGAATTACATTTTCCTATAGACCAACTCGAATCAGCAGCTATTTGTCTAGTTATCTGTCAGTTGCCAGTTACTACATTGGCAACTGCCAAGTGGCAGCAAACTTCACGAGCATGATATTTCTGCTATTGTATAATAATAAAACGACCAATGAAATGACAAAGTTACGACCACTTGGGACAAAACTCATACAGAATTTGATTGGTCAACCTAGTCACATAGACGGTCATTGACCCTTTACCAACGACAAAATAATTGACGAGTCCGAATTTAAAGCATTTGCAGACAACTAGTAATGTGAAGCTCTGATGGGCTCTGATGGTGGGATTTGTCTTTAAAGTGATAGAAAACATTGTGGAAAAAGAAGAAAATGCTGGTTTCCAGCATTTTCTTCTTTTTCAACAATGTTTTCAAAGGCCGTCTTTCTCAAGGTCGCTAAAAAGGCTTAAAAGGGAGTGTATCAACTGGCGATTGATGAGTTACTCACTCTTGTGGTCAAGGATCAATTTGATTTGCCGCTGTATATCTTGCAAAAACTCCATCATTTACAATCGTAAAGCGACCGACGTGTATTTTTTCAGATAGGTTTTGATCTTAAGCCTCTGGCAGTGTAACCAATCCTGTACATGTATAGGTTTTGATCTTAAGCCTCTGGCAGTGTAACCAATCCTGTACATGTATATTGATTACTTTTGTATAATTTAAAAGTGACAGTTGAAAAAAAAAAAAACAACCTTGCCTGTAGATAAAGTGTTGTGCCATCAGAGAGTAGAGTGCCACGTTATTTGACAATAATTCTGCATTTGAGTTGGAAATATAACTTATTTATAAGCACATTAGCACATTAAAAGGTGCGATTAACGCATTTAAAATACCATTTTGGAGGATGAAATATCACGGGAAATTCTCGGAAAAGGGCCTCGGTACTTTCGAAATATCCCTCACAATAGAATCATCGGCAGTATTTGTACATGTGAAGAACCAAGAATTATAATTGTGAAGGTTTTATCGGAGGCTTACCCATATTAATAGCCCTCTCGGGTAGCTCAGTGGTTAGCGTATCGGACTTGTGACCTGGTGGTTGTGAGTTCGATACCCGATTGAGGCAAACCTTCTTTCCAGTATTTTCGCTTCTCACCTCAGATGCATGTGAGAAAGCAGTCACTGACTTGGAAAGAAAGTTGTGTCAGGACTTGTGTGAGAAAGCCAGGAAACACATGCGCAGGTGCACTCACCGCCGTGATTTGACTTAAGCTGTTAAAACGGCGTTAAACTCCAATTCAATAAATCAAACCCATATTCATGTGGCCTTTTGTAATTTTTATGCTGTTTTAGGAAGAACTCTGGTTATATTACGGCGATAATTTGCTAATCCATTATATATTTGAGCCTTGCTCTGTGAAAAGGGGGCTGAATGCATTGGCAAAGAGTATCGATTCGGACTGCGCAGGCTGACCTGGGCCGAAACTTTCTGCTGTTGGTAAATTTTCTGTATGTCAAAGGACCAGTATACCTCATGATTCAGTCGGTTTTTATTCAAAACGGATTTTATGGATGTATATCATTGTGATGACTTGTTGGTGTCATGCATCACTGAGATACATTTAGCCCCCTTTTGCCGGAGCATGGCTCATTTACTGCGTTTCACCACTACTAAGGTAGGACTTTATAGTGCCTTGCCCAAGGAGATTGGCGCTGCTTGTAGGGTCAAAACCAGACCATTTTGATTAAGAGAAAATCCACCGCCTTAAAGACCACAGAGTGCCCATATTTTAGCCATTACTCTTTAGACCAAAAAAGAAAGAAAGAAAAACCAAAGCCCGTTTGTTTAGAAGAGTAAAGCTGCAATGTTTACCATATCATTCAGTCTCGACATGAACGTGGTCTTTCTCTTTGAAAATAAGCGATAAATAACGCTTACACCTTATTTCAACAGAATTCAGAGTTTTAGCGACCATGAAGAGTATAACTTTTGAAAACATGTTTTTGTAGTTTGGTAGAGTTGAACTGCCTAAGAAGTTCTACGGAGATTTCCAGTTCATGGTAAACATTTAAATTATGCGACCTTATGTTTCTTTTCGTTCGAAACGTTTAGCCGAATCGAGTAGTGTGGATGAAAGATCAGGCAGCACATCCTATACAGTCTGATCTTGGTTTGCATTATCAACAAAAGCAGATCGAATGGCGAACAGCAGCCTCAGGTTCTGGCAAAGGGAGGTTTATGCATCCCCGTGATACATCGTACCAAGCAAGTCATTATTTAATCATAGATCCATAAAATCCATTTTGTCCAACAACTAACTGAATAATGAAGTAGAATGGTATTTTGGCATGCAGAAAATTGACCAATAGCAAAAGATTTTGGCCCAGGTCAGCATGCGCGCACTGCGCAGGCTGACATGAATCGATACTTTTCGCAGATGTATTAAGCCCCCTCTTCACAGAGCATGGCTTAAATGTTTATGACAGGATTACAGTAAAAATATCTCTGTCTGTCTGTCTGTCTGTCTTTTTATCCCCCTTTTCGTTTTGCACATATGATGCTAATAAAGACATCGTACCATTACTATACGTCTAGGCCTTCCAATATGTCCCTCATATAACGTATCACTAGCCAACATGGTCATTTATCCGTTGCATTAGCCGGACAATCACAGTACATGAGGCCATTTGCATGTATATTGAATCCTTACAAAGTATTCTTCTTTCGTTCGATAAAACTGCCGCCCACAACAGTCTTTATATATGCAAAGATTTGAATCAGTAAAACTTGAGTCCCAACCTTGTTGTTTAACTCTAGAGTTGGCACTGATCAATGATTGCGAGCCACGCTCTGTGAAAAGGAAGCTTGAAAAATGCATCTGCAAAAAGTTTCGACCAAGGTCAGCCTGCGCGGACTGCGCAGGCTGACCTTGGCCGAAACATTTTGCTTGTGGTATACTTTCTGCATGTCAAGGGACCACTCTACCCCAGGATTTAGTTGGTTATCAGACAAAATGGAATTTAGGGATCCATAACTACCAGTATGTGATGACTTGCTTGGTAAAATGTATCACGGGATGCATTAAACGCCCTTTTCATGGAGCATGGCTCATTTATATTTGTACAAGACTTCAGTTGATATCACCAGTTTGAAATTTTTTCTTCTTGTTTTTCTTCTTCGATTCGATTGCCTGATCGGTTGTTTAGTTCTATTATGTACATGACACAGGCTAAAAGCGCCGGTTATATTTAGTTCAGTCAACAGAACTCAATGATAACTAGGCTATTTTTGGATATGCCTAAAACTTGCACAAGAAAAAATAGAAGGAAATGGGGGAAAACACCTTTTCACTCTTTACCAAAGAATCTCGAATTTTAATCAACCCTGGGGTACAATGCTTTTCAAAACAAAGTGGGAAAAGAAGAAATGCTGATGACCAGCCTGGGCCCGGTTTCATGAAAAAACTTAAGTGTCTTATTTTGCTCAAGTCTACTGACGGACCCCATTTGCGACCTAAGTTGAGTTTGTTACTTGAAACTTGTTTTACTAATATTAACAGACTTGAGAAACATTCTCAAATTTTAAGTTGACACAAAATTTTAGAGTCATCTCAGCAAAAAATTGGACTTAAGTCTGTTAAAATGACTTAAGTCCATTATTTAGCTGAGCTGAGTCCGAAACGTTGTCACAACTTAGGATTTGAAAATGTTTCTAAAGTCTGATAATGTTGGTGAAATGTGTCTGAAATAACGAAGTCAACTTAAGCTGGAAAATGGGTCTCTTTGCTGACTTGAGTAAAATAAGAGACTTAAGTTTTTTCGTGAAACCGGGCCCAGCATTTTTTCCTTTACCCACCTTGTTTTCCACCCCTCTCAAAGACAAATACATCATTGAAGCCATTATTAATTTGTCGTTTGATTGAGTTTAGAATTTTGCCGTCAGGTAATAAGGTTTGAGGGGAAAAAATATGAGCCATACTCTGGCAAAAGGGGGCTTAATGCAATTCCTTGATACATGATACCAGCCCAAGTCATCGCATAATTATGAATTCATAATTGCCACTTTTTCAAACAACCGACTTAATCATGAGGGAGACTGGTCCTTTGACATAGAGAAAATTGACCAATAGCGAAAAGTTTCGGCCCAGGTCAGCCTGCGCGGACTGCGCAGGCTGACCTTGGTCGATACTTTTCGCAGGTGCATTAAGCCCCTGTTTCACAGAGCACGGCTCATACATATATATCCTGTGAAGAAAGGGCGAATGCTTACAACAAGTGATCGCTCCTTTTCCCAACATGTCTTCAGAAGCTGCCCCCCATCGGGGCAAAAAACCCCCCCGAAAATATGCTGTTACGTGTTAACGATGCAAAACAAATTAAATCCCGAAATATTATTCACAGTTCTGGTCGTGGAAGATAATATATTTCCCATTAAGCTTTTCGTAACCAAACATATATTTTTCATCAAACTGAAATTGTTCTGGGATTTATAATCTATGGTTGGATCTTTTCTCTCTGCAAAATTGACCGTTTGTCTGGGAAACTGACCATCGGTTTGTCATTTGAGCCCCAAGGGGCTGACATCTGTTTCCTGGCTAGGAAATTTCTCTGTCGATAACATTGTCATGGTATTGGAACGATGTCCCACTGCGACATACAGGGCCAACTTTGTGTCGTTGTTATTTTTTCTATCTACATCTTTTCCAAATGACAAAATATTTTGTTTATTTGCTTGTATGGTGTTTAACGCCGTTTTCAACATTATTTCTGTTTTATCGCGGCTTCCAGGGAATGTCACTTGATAGTTCTAACCTTGTACTGCTGAAACCGAGGGCACGCATTAATACGCTAGCACATGTGGCCATGATATGACTTAAATAATGTTGAAAGCGGCGTAAAATACCACTCTCTCACTCACTCAGTTGGATTTTTATCTGATAGGACTGAAAAAGCGAACGGTATGAACTTAAGACGAGACTCACGTTCAGTGCATTCTGATCTTGGTCTATGCGATCTGCAAAAGCCCATGATTTTGCCTATAGCGCTGAAATAAGGCTTGCATTTTAGCGGAAAGTCGGCTAGACGTAAAATTTAAAAACTCAATTTACCCAAGTTAAATTGATAATTCAAAGAAAATAGATGTCCTCGTTTCCTTTTGCTGGATCGGAAATATTTGACTATTTTTATAGTTAACCCTTTTTAAGTCCATAGCCAATAAATGTAGCTTTGCAGACGGCATACATCAAGACCAAAGCGTAAAGAACATTCAATTTGAGCCTAGATCCACACCGTCCACGAAGAGGTAAAAAGCAAGTGACCTAAAGAACTTTCATATGATGTAGAATTATATCTCAAGTCTCCGGATAAAGAGACGAATCGATTAATTTTGTGGTTAAAAGAGTTAATTTCATTTATCTTCGGGAAAATTTGACTTATTTTATCTGTTAAACTTTCTACACCCTTTGGACTCAAAATAAAGAGAAATAGTCAATCAGACACAATAGACCGAAATGTTGCGAATTTAAGTTTGTCTTTGCTAGAGTTTGTAGGAATTTCTTTATCAGTTATGTAAAAATGTTTTCACGTGCAATCATAGATCAACAAGTGTTTTGAACGTATTTCTATGTTTAAGATCAGTTTTCTCAAAGATATTTGCAAAGGTGTCGGCTACAAATTTATTTCAGGAGATATTAGTTAAAAAAAAGAGACAATACAGATCTAAGATAAAACTGAAAGTATTATGTGTTTTGAATTTGATCCCTAGTATCTGAAAAAAAAAAATAACGTATTAGTTGTACGGTCAGGTGGAAGGGGACTTGGAAACTTCATGGCTGTGGTATATTAGATCCTAAGGCGAGGTGGCGACATGATACGCCACAGCCATGAACAAGTTTCCAAGTCCCCTGCCTCCTGACCGTACAACGAATTAATATGCTGCAAAGTTTTACTATTCCAACGTGTGCTAAGCGGAATTTCCCCGTTTTGTGGTCTCACGAATTGAGTTTGCTGACGAAACAGAATTTCCCTTCTGAGTGCCACAATTTAATGAAACTGACGTCACTGGGAATTGACGTCACTGAAACCTTGGTAAAACATGCAGTTTGGTGCATAATTTTGATGATGTCACTGCGATAGATATTCGACGCATTTATATAATAAAACATGGGGAAAAAAAAACTCCGAGGAAAATAGGTATCTTTGAATTTTAATAATTTGTTGGCAAAAGTAAAGGAACGTAAGTATCCTCAAACGACCATATTAGGTTATCCTTCTAACGTTATGCACAATGTATGAGCTTCGACACTTCACAATTCGCTTACCTGACGAAGGGATGGCTTGTTTTAAACACCCCCCCCCCCACGTGTATTTGTTTTAGAATGACGTCAAACGACAATATATGTAGCTTTATTCATTTAATTACAAAAATGATACTTTCTTTCCGTTTTAATGACAACCATCAAGGGAAACTAGTAATAATAATTATGGTGCAGGCTACTCAGTGTGTTTTGTCCGTCTTGGGGGCGGCTCGTATCGATCGATTGAGGCCGCCATTTTGGATGTTGTGTTGAAAGTGTAGGTCTTTATGTATACGGGGCTCCCGAAAGGGAAACTGCTTTTACGTGTATTTTGCCAGTTTACATGATATACATTTATATGTTCAGGGCATATAATCCAATGAGATCACGGGAAATTTCTTTGCAGTATAATAACAAAAGATGTGCGTGGAATTGAATTCACCTGTAAACAGATGATTACAATTTCTTTCTCAATTCAACATACATGTACAAACAAACCACACAATTTCAACTGTACGCGTGCTTATGATGTTTTTATTCTGTTCTGTTAAATGTCGGACAGCGCAGATTAAAGATCAGACAGCACGGAATGTGCAAGGAGATCTTGATTTATACACCGTAAATTTAGCTTATTCCTTATTGTTGCGAGATGTATACGAAGGGTTTAGATTGGTAGAATCAATGTCGCCTGAGTTTGTCGTGTTGTCTTACAGTGAATGTCTCAACAGTTGAATGTTAAACCTTAGGCAGCCAAGCGCGACTCACTGACATTTTGCAGACAGTGTAGATCAAGATCAGACTGCACAGAACGTGCAGTCTGATCTTGGATCTACACTGTGCGATAAGGAGATATCTTTTCCCAAAAACTACCATTGACATAGCAAAATTTGGGTTTTTACTATCGGTTTAAAAGTTTCGTTTCACTTTTTTAGAAGGATAAGGGTTAACCCCTAGGCTGCGTAGTCCGACTCAGTGTGTTGTTGGCGACAGTGTAGATCTAAGATCAGACTGATGTTTTTTTTTCTATAGACTGGATTTTCTATTGAATTCATTTAGCTTTATAGAACCCTTTCCTGAATAACAAAGCTTTAGACTCTTCGGATCTTAAGTCGACAAATCCGAGAGTGGAAACAAATGGACTTTGTTAACTGGGTAAAATCATTGTGAGCAAAGAGGAAAATGCTATTTTGCAGCATTTCCTTCTTTTTCCACAGTGTTGTCAATATAATTGTTCATAGTGTCGTTAACGGTTTACATTAGTTCCTGTTAAAACGAAGGAGACTGGGACAAAATGTTACTGTTGCACTTACACAGCTTGTAATAATATAATTTGTTTCGCTCATTTCAATATTTCAGAAATCTCTCTCTCTCTCTCTCTCTCTCTCTCTCTCTCTCTCTCTGACATTTTAATTCTATAACACTCACTAATTGTCCGAATTTCTTCGACAAACTGTATTTAATGTGAAGCTCTGCGGATTGCTGACATTTCATGTTTCAAACAAGTTTACAAGCTTGTGCTACAAATGAACGCAGAATACCAAATCTACACGGAAAAACCATATGAGCAAATATTAAAAGAAGAATAAACGCTAAGTCCAGACTGAACGCGCCATAAAGTTAAATCGCCCCATTACACAGAGCTTTGCTGCTTCCGAATCAGAGGTACCTTGTAAAAAGTATCCGTGAAAATAGCAATAGAAATGAAAAGCTTAATTCAGAAATCTTTCTGGCCTAGACATGTTTGAAAAGGTCAAAACGGAATGCACCACATGGTAAAGTAGCCCCATAATACAGATGAACCCTGCTCTGGCAAAAGAATGATTAATGTATCTCTGTGATGCAACAAATACCAACGAAGTCATTGCATAATTATGGATTCTGAAAATCTATTTCGTCTTACAATCGACTCACGAGGAGGTAGAATGGTCCTTTGATATGTCGAAAATTTACAAATAGCAAAAAGTTTCGACACATGTCAGCCTGTGCGGATTGCGCAGGCTGACAAGGGTCGAAACTTTTTGTAGATGCATCAAGCCCCCTTTTCACAGAGCATGGCTCAGATGTTTTGGATTTATCTAGGTTGGAACCTCCTCCTCAAAAGCATACATGTATAAGAACAAAGAGAGAGCGAGAGAGAGAAATGAAACATGGAATTAAAAAAAAGTTCCATCATGAAAAATAATTATGACGAATGGAATTTGCTCTTTTTTTTTTCTTTGCAATTTCTCCTGTTGTCACAATTATTTTCAAAACTTTTTTCCGGCGATACACAAAATTTTTCCATGTTCAAGTTTTGTTCTGTACCAGATAGCAACGACAATATTTTAGACTTGTTGAAATTAAAGACACTTGCAGACAGACGACAAAGCTTATGTGACTAAAATAACGGGGCTTGTCTATGGCAAGGGTTTAAAACATTGTGGGAATAAGGAGAAAATGCTGGTTACCAGCATTTTCTCCTTTTTCCCACAATTTTTTCAAGAGCCTTCTTCCCTTAGGTAGACAAAACATGGGCTTTTCTGGTGAAATGTTAAGGGTTTGAAAGGAAGCCCTATAATGATCTGAAGTAATTTTCCGTGATCGATACCCCACGGGAAATATACGATTTCACCCGTCAATGTAGTCATCTGTAAATTCTAGGAGATATTTTTCGACATTTTTTGTTTTTCTTTAAATTGTGATCCTCGTAAATCTTGCCTTTCCCAGAGAAACAATTTGACAACGTTAAAGATTTATTTTGTTCTTCGTAATAAAATACAAAAATGTTTTATTTTCCTTTCCAATGAATAATTCCTTGGAACGAATAAATAGTTGAGTTTATTTTTTCTTTCGTATGTTCGAGCTTCACTGGATCCACTGGATTTTTCATGGGAGTGTCCTTGGGCGAGACACATCAGAGCCCTATTCTAGTACTGGTAAAACCCAGGATACATATATATTTGAGCTGTCGCCGTGATATGATGTTGAAAGCAGCGTAAAAAATCAATCAATCAATCAATCAATCAATCAATCAGTTCTTTCGTACTTCCTTGAAAGTTGTATAATTATGATTATCACGATCATAATTATGATTATTACGATTTTTATCATTATCATCATTATTGTTACTTTTTTTTTAAATATTATCATCAAAGATGCTACTAATGCTAGAACAGCCATCAGGTATGGTGTTTCATGTATTCACATCAGCCGGGTCCCTCGGAAGGTTTTTAAATCCTGTGCCTTTGACTCGGGCCTACAACACCTCTCTCTGCACCAGGCGAATACCGGTATTAATACATGAAATATCTACTTGATACCTATAGGAATTATCAAGGATACATACTTGAATGTCGGATCACTTGTAAAGTATGTTGGTTACTTTTCATATATGTTTGACATAAGGAAGGGGAGGTAATTTTGCCTATTTTTCGGACACACTCTATTGAAGACATTGAAATGCACCCTCAAAACAATGTTGAATCGGGAATAAGTTTTAAATGAAATTTTCATAATGCTTTTTATTTGCCGGATTTATTGTTTTAATAACTCTCCCGAGGACTTAAAAAAAGCAACAACTGAATACACATGTTATATGATTACTGTCAAGAATGGGGTTTAGAGGTACAGGTGCGTAGCCAGGAATGTAGGAAAGATGAAGCTCAGTTTATTCTAAATATTATTCTCTCCTTTTTTCTCCGTCGTTTTTTCTCTAGCAAAATGGATGTTAGTCACGTAAAAAACCAAGCACAACTTTTTCAAGTTTTTTAGACAATGTAATTCAAGATCAGACAGCATTTTGCGGACAATATAGAACAAGATCAAACTGCACAGAACGTGTAGTCTGATCTTTGATCTACATTGTCTCCTAGTTAATTTTTGTTTTATTGCAAAAGCATTTTTGAAAATGAGATGATTTGGTCTCTTTTCCTGAGAATGCACTTTTCGTTCATTTGATGCTTTGATAGTTATTATTGAAAGCCGGGCTTCTGTCTCGTTACGGGCCTGAGGTAAGTACTAACGACACCAAATTTATGACATTAAGGAAAATGGGCACACCAATATCACATGAAAACTAATACTAAAATGGAATTCGACTGGAAAACATTGATCATTTTATTGATGTCTTTCCACTCACAGATAGTTTTAAAAATTACCAAGATTAGCATACTAGAAAATGTTTCAAGGCTTTAACCCTTTCCCAAACGATTAATGTTGGACTGATCCAAACCCAAAGCATTTGCCGAGAACAAATTAAATGTGGCTTAAATGGTGGTATTGTCTTCGAAAGGGTACAAAACATTGTTGGAAAACGAGAAAATGCGCTTACCAGCATTTTCTCCTTTTCTCACAATGTTTCCAAAAGATATTTCTCAGGGTTGTTAAAATTCCTGAGTGTTTGGTTTAGGGTTAAATGTTTTAATTAGTAAATTGCCGGAGGTATCGACTAAAATACTATGTCAAGTACATGTATTTGATTCATTTGCAGGATCTAATTCTTACTTAACGGAGCTGAAATTTTCGGATTTACAAAGTAACAGGAAACTGAAAGTATAAAGCTAAAATTTTCAAGAGTATTTTGAATCTTTGAAAAAGTACATATAATGCTGCAATATATGCAAAACATAGAAGATATTCATTAAATATTTTTAATCCTTAAGCTGCTAAGCGCGACTCACTGACCTTTTGCGGACAGTGCAGATCAAGATCAGACTGCACAAAACGTGCAGTCTGATCTTAGATCTACACTGTCCGATCAGGAGATATTCTTCCTCAAAAAATAATTTCAAATAGCAACATTAGGGTTTTTACCATAGGTTTGACAGGTTTAGTTCATTTATTTAGCAGGATAAGGGTTAAGATATGTAAAAAGTGACTAAAAATTGGTGTAAATTGATAAACTCAGAAAATATTATTCTAAGAAATGTATATGACTGATTATAAAAATGTTTAGAGTGTTTAAAAAAATTGGATTTCTGATTCTAAAAAAAATGTTAACAGAAAGTGAGTTTTTCTTTGTTTGAGAATATCTGCTTTCCGTCAATTAAAAAGAGTCTGTTCCTATTTTTCAGCAAAAGCTAATACAAAGTTTTACCTAAAGTTGCTTTGCCACATAAAAGAAGCATTTAAATACTTTGCAATCGAATCTAAGTACTTTAATTTTTAAATAGGAACTCATCTCACTCATTTCCTACACAAACTGTTGGTTCGGCATAAACAGAATCCATAGAAACTAATGGATTTGTCTTCTCTGTAACACTAGTGACATAGAGGACGAATTCCATTTTAAGTGAAATGTCCACTTTATCATTCTTTGAGAAAAAGTGTATACAAAATATTTCTACAGAAATTCAAGTATTAAACTGCAACAACTTTTCTGTTGGAAAAAAAAAAGTGTTTGACGCAAAACAAGCATTGATGGAAGGGTGTCTTTTTCGCACTTACAGATCGACTCACAAGGTTCATTCATAAGTCCTTGATACAATTTAGCTTATGTCTTCTGAGAAATATTTATTGTCATCTAGTTCGAGGTAGATACTTGAACTACGTTTGTTTAATATTTGTCTCTGTATGGCTATGAACTGTTGTTCTTGTCTGAATCTATCTATCTATCTATCTATCTATCTATCATTTCACTGAAGTTGCGTAAACAGGCGCTTGGTTGGTGTATTTTTCTTTTTTTCAAAACCTTTTTTTATTTGCGTATTACATAGCAATTAATATTACAACCTATTATAGGTTGAGCGTGACGATGTACATTGCATTAAAAGCAAACACCATTTTCATTTCCCATTTTATCGATTTTGTGTACTTTGAGAATACCAAGAATGACCTGTTGTCGCTTCCTCAGTCTGATTCGATCAAGATCAGACTGCACTGACGTTTAGATCTCAAGCTAAGTTTTAATCAACGCGGTCTTGAAAGTTTTGAGACGTATTTATGTTTATTTGCATTGAATCAGGAGTTTTTTGGGGATAATTTTGTTCTTAGAACCGTCAACCTGCTAAATATAATGACCCTTAACAATGCCGGCTTTTAACGACCCTGATAAGGATGTCTTTTGAAAACATTGTGGAAAAAGGAGAAAATGCTGGTAACCAACATTGTCTACTTTTCTTACAAAGTTTTTACCCCATGAAAGACAATTTCTGCCATGTGAGTCATATTTAATTTGGAAACGCTTTCAATTCGAACCAGTCTAAAATTTTGTCGTATGGTAAAGAGCCAAATGAATGTTTCCAACAAACAGTAAAAAGCCAAATATTGCAAAATCTCACCGTATCGGTCGGTGCAGTTCTAAGCTCTTACAGTACGTTTTATTGTACTGCAAAGAAATTTCTCGTGATCTGATTGGATAATATGCCCCGAACATATATATCATGTACACTGTCAACACCAACGTAAAAGCAGTTTCGCTCTAGGGAGCCCCGTATACATGACTACTCTCTCAACACAACATCCAAAATGGCGGCGTCGATTGATCGATACGAGCCACCCACAAGACAAACATACTATTAGTTTCTTTTGATGGTTGCCATTAAAACGGAAAGAATTGATTATTTTTGAAAATAAAGGAATGAATATAGTTACATGTATTATTAGACCTTGAGCCACCAATAGCCCCCCCCCCGCGTGGGAATTTTCGGCACTATTATTTTCTGAAACCCCAAGGTCTCCTGAGCACTTTGTCAAAGTCTGCCACCTGGTGAGCGGGGTTTTTGCTAGTTATAGAGGTCAAAGGTCATCAAGTGCACTGTTGCATACAAGATATCAATAAATAGCAGTTCAGGTTAAATTTTCATTTCATTTTCTACATTTTATATGTCAGAAACATGTTCAGATGGGTTTATACACTCATAACTTTAGTCAAAACAGCTCTTTCACACAAATAGAAGCAATTTTGTTTGAATCAAAGTACTGAGAGAACTGGTCTTGGCCCTGTTTGTGAGAGTAAAATGGCTGGTACCCAAAAACTTATCCATAGCATACAAAATCATCATTTATGATCTTAGTGATACAGAATAGATTCCATGAGAAACATTGTGCCTTATCATTATAATTTATCTTATCTATAAGCTGTGTCAGCGAAGGAAATAAGAGTATTAATAGTGACAAATGTTGAGCTTTTTTTTTAAATCTTACGATATTTGCTCGAATTAAAGATATTTCTTGCTGTTGACCCATAAAAACTCATTGAAGTCAGGATTTTATTTATCACTTCTATAATCAACAGTAATTTGGCACATTGATTGGTATTGTATTAAATCCAGTGAATAAAGTTGTGTAGTATACTGGTCTAACCAACAGATAGATATAAATGTATAGCATGTGTTTGTATAAGGGGACACTTATACTGCCTTGCTATAGAGCTAGCTTTTGTAGCAACATGGTAGAGCGTTCCCCTTGGGACTTGAAGGTTCAGGGTTCAAATCCCGCCTTAGGAGGGTATTTGTCAGAACTGTTACGTTGGCGTCCACCGTAAAAAACCAACTTATTTGAGAATTAGAGTAACAGTAATTAAAGGATTCGTGGACAATCTTCATATAGCGGGGGAGTATGTAGTATACTGGTCTATCCCACAGATAGATGTAAATGGATTGCTTGTGTTTGTATAAGGGGACACTTATACTGCCTTGCTATAGAGCTAGCTTTTGTAGCGACGTGGTAGAGCGTTCGCCTTGGGACCTGGAGGTCTGGGGTTCAAACCCCGCCTGAGGAGGCTATTTGTAAGAACTGTTACAGTTGTTTAGATCTTTTTCTTAATGATGGCCCTTTATAGAGTTCGAGAATAATATGAAGTTGCCTTTCATTGAAATGGTCATTCCATGATAAATGAAAGTCTATCCACTATCACCCATTGACCACATTCATGAAGTCAACATTGTTATCATCTTTCTCATCGCTTGGTTAGAATATATTTCAATGTATTAACTAAATCATTACTACGATTTATGCTCTGTATTATTTTTACACGCACTGCATGTCTATGACATGGGGAAGTAACCAGTGAACATTGACCCTTACGCCAAAAGTATGTTAATGACAAGAACATTAACAGTACATGGTAACACACAAATGACCTTTATTTCAAAGTTAACATAAAAGGGAAACAAAATGGATAAAAGAATAGGGAAAAAACAACGGTTCTTTATTGCATAGTTTAAGACTTGAAGCGCATTATATCAAACCCAATGCATCTCATTTCCAACATTTCTATTAGCTTTTTTATAGTCATGGCACGATGCTTTATTTTATTTTCTTGTCAAGCAGTTAACAGCAGTTAACCTGACATAATTCTGAACAGGTAAGAACGGAAAAACGACAACCACAGTTTTCATAACAAAAACATAAAGCCACAAATATGGCTGGTAGGCATGAGAATAATGATGGTGAAGGTTTTACTGAGCAAATACAAGCATGAATGAGCTCTCATTCACTATAACACTATGGTCCTCTGTAAATGAATACTGACCAGCAATGTAAGATAACAGGTGCATCTGCCCTATTGAAATATCAAATCCAGATGAGGAATTCATCTTGGTAACTCACATTGCTAGTAAATCACCTGGTTACTTAATTGATGTGTGTAAAAAGTGAAACAAGATTTACTACGAATAATATATCTCTGATTTTGGGCAGTCAATTCTTTCGGCGCCAAATATTTAATGTCCACCTCTTTGGATGCCTGGAAATAGGCTCCACTGAAACTCAGAAAGAGTTTTATCATATTAGGCTTGACTAAACAAGTGAACGACAGAGTACCAATATCAGACTGCATGTTCTGTGCAGTCTGATCTTGAACTATGTCGTCCGCAAAGGCGTCTGTTTTCGCCTATAGCGCTGCAAGGATTTAATTCATGCATATGTACGCTGTATTTAACTAAAAAGGTGGATATGCCTGTAGGTCATACCTTTAGTAATTCGTCATGGCAAGTTCAGTTTTTAGTACTTTGATATCATTGTCTGAGAGAAAAAAATTGGTAAAACAACAAGAGAAGGCACTGTAGATAGCATATGCAATGTCTTCTTAGTAAATAAGATAAAGATATATTTTACTTTTAAACTTTTTTGTCCGTTTTTTAGATGCAAGAGTTAAATGCTACACAATGTATCAGTAACTTCAGTACTTTGATTTACACTAAAAGTTTTCATTTTCTGTAATGAATATAATTATTAAGATCATAAAAAATAAGCATACCAATAAATTTTAATTTTTTTTTATCTAAAAGAAATGAACCAGTTAGTTGTTGAATTCTCAGCAACTGATATAAAAAAATTAAAAAGATTATTAATGAAGTTTGATTATAAGTGCTTCCATTTTATCCATGAATATGATAAACTGATATACAATTAATCAGAAAATGTCATTTGGGTTGCTTCTAGGATGCATTCAAGGCATCTGTGATCAAGAAAATGTGCTTTATCTGAAAAATATCCCTGTAGTTTCTCAGATTATGATTTTTTAGACGCTTGAATCATAAAAAATTAGTGCTGTCAGTGCTTTGATTTGCATTAAATGTTCTTTTATTTTGTTAGAAATGCATATAATTATCTAAATATAAGCTTTTTACATTACCTGAGATCATTTGGGACTTTTACAAGGTATAAAATTTCCAACGAACCGTCAAATAAGAATCAACTAATAAGTTTAGGGTTAGGGGTGCACTTGATGATCTTTGACCTCTATAACTTCCAAAAACCCCACTCGCCAGGTGGCAGACTTTGGGAATGTGCTCAGGAGACCTTGGGGCTCAAGAAAATCATAGTCCCGAAAATTCCCCCTGGGGGGAGCAAACACCCTGCTGGCTCATAGTCTATATCGTTTGATTTCATTTTAAAACAAATACACGGGGTGTTAAAACGAGCCATCTCTTCGTCAGGTAAGCAAATTGTTAAGTGTCGAAACTCATACATCGTGTATAACGTTAAAACGATAACCTAATGGTCGTTTGAGGCAACTAATGGTCGTTTACTTTTGCCAAAAAATCTTTGAAATTCATAGCTACTTACCTTGAAGTTGTTTAAATCCACGTTTAAATAAAAATAAGTCGAATATCTACCGCAGTGACATCATCTAGATTATGCACCAAACTGCACGTTTTACCAAGGTTTCAGTGACGTCAATTCCCAGTGACGTCAGTTTGGATTGAATTGAGGCACTCAGACGGGAATTTCTATTTTGTCAGCGTACTCAATTCGTGAGACGATAAACAAGAAATTTCGCTTAACACACATTGGAATAGTAAAACTTTGCAGTATAATAAATTCGTTGTACGGTCAGGTGGCAGGGGACTTGGAAACTTGTTCACGGCTGTGGCGAATAATGTCGTCACCTCGCCTTCGGCTCGGGACAACATGACTCACCATAGCTGTGAACAAGTTTCCAAGTCCCCTGCCACCTGACCGTACAACTTATAATGTGCAGACTGACCTTGATCTATATCCATGAAAAAAGCACGGTGAGTCACCCTTAGCAGCCTAAGGGTAAATAAATTTCATTGAAATGACAGATCGTTAGGGTAGCTCCGCCAGTGCCAGGATAACAAATTATCATATGCAGTCAGAACTAAGCCTCTGTTGTTTGCGATACCTTATATTTTGTGAAATGTAGAGGAAAGTCTTGCCTCAATCGTGCCTTATATTTTTAGCACGAAAATTATATTTGCTGCACCGGTGCGGGGGCCTAAGCCATACATTATGTTTGCTGCAACGAGGGGGGGGGGGGCATGAAATGGCCCAAGCCATAACTTTGATTTGCTACATGGAAAGGGGTGGTGGTGGTGGAGAAACCAGCCCACGCCATAACATTCATTTGCTGCTTAGACGAGGACGAGGGGGAAATTGGCCTTTGCTATACATTATATTTAGTGTATAGGGGTTATATTTGCTGCATAGGGGTGGGGAATTGATCTTAGTCATAACTTATATTTATTTCATAAGTCACATCTTATATTTGCTGTAGGGGGGGGGGGGGTTGGCCTTGGTAATACCTAATATTCGCGGCATGGAGAGGGATAACTGGGGTAAGTCATTTCTTTCATCTGCTGCATGGAGGAAGGGGGAACTGGCCTTGGCGATAAATTATATTAGCTGCATGGAGGGAGGAACTGGCTTTAGTCATACCTTATGTTTGCTGCATGGAGAGGGTACTGGCCTAAGTCACATCTTTCACCTGGTGCATTGGGGGGGGGGGGGGGGTGGCCTAGGTTTACCTTATATTCGCTGCATCGAGGGATGGTCTGGCCCAAGTCATACCATGTATTTGCTGCAGGGAGGGAGGGACTGGCCTAAGTCATACCTTATATCTGCTGCGTAGATGGAGGGACCGGCCTAAGTCATACATTGTATTTGCTGCATGGAGGGAGGGACTAGCCTAAGTCATACCTTATGTATGCTGCATAGATGGAGGGACTAGCCTTAGTCATACCTTTTATTTGCTGTATAGATGGAGGGACTGGCCTAACTTACCTTTTTTATCTGCTGCAGGGAGAGGGGAGGGACTGGCCTAGGTTACCTTATATTCGCGGCATGGCTGGCCTAAGTCATACTTTTTATTTGCTGCATTGAGGTAGAACTGGCCTAAGTCATACCTTATATTTGCTGCACGGATGGAGGAACTGGCCAAACGTCATACCTGATATTGGCTGCATGGAGGGGGGATTTGCCATAGCCATACCTTATTTCTGCTACATGGAGGGAGAGGGAGAACTGGCCCAATCCATACCGTTTATTTCATTCTAAAGAAATTTACGATGCTTGAGGTAGTGTTGTGTTTCGGTGAAATAATCCTTGTACAGCCATCCTTTTGGGGAACAAAAATCGGATGTATCCTTTTCGAAAGGCGTTGGTCAAGGTCAGGCTTCACACACTCTCACTCTGATCTATCTGGACCTACACTGGCGATAACTTTGGGAGATGTTCTGGCCAAACCAGCCGTAAAATTGCAAATTTTAATTTGTAAGTTTTTGTTTTTTACACTGAAAATGCCCAACGAACTTATAAGGGTTCTTATTGGCGTGACACACCAAGATACAGGGCTGTGTTCATCCATCAGGTGGCTTGTCTTTGAATTCATATCTACAACAATATCTACGATTGCTAGTGTATACGGTCTAGGACTTTGACATTTGTAACGTTCTGCCGAGAACATTTTTCTCTGTCAATGACTCGCTGATCGCGTGAGGCTGTTTATTTCTGTGACATGAAAATTAATAGGTTTTCACCGTATTTACACAAGCAATAGCCTGTATGGACTCCCTTTGCAAACACGATGCTCAACATTTGACGGAATACGTTCAGATTTCTGTTTGCACAGTGAAATAAAACCGTGAATAGATCCAATTCATTAACGCTTTCAATGTCATAGCGGAAAACATAGGCCTTTGACGGCAGCATAGATCAAGACCAGACTGAACGTTCTGTGCAGTCTGATCTTGAATCTATACCGCCTGCTTGTGTGGTCAAACCCATTAGATGCAATTTAACTGGAGTTAATTGGATTGTATATTCAGCTACCAGAAGAGGTCGAGTTTATGTATTTGTGGCTGACAGAGTGAAAAAGTGAGGTTGTTAAAATACCGTGGGCTCATTTGTTCGTTGTACAAGTAGACAATACTGTCGAGTGAAAGTGCTTTCTCCTCATAAAAGATGTTAATGTCACTTACCAAATTTAGACTTAACGTCAAAACTAGGCTATGCAAAACGTGCAGTCTGATCCTGAGGTCCGATATCTGGAGAGATAATTGGGACAAGAAAGAGTCGATACATTTTTTCGATATTGACAAAAGGTTCCCGTCTCATTTATTTAGTATAACGAAGTTATTTGGATTAAGTGTAATGAAGAAATAAGCTTGAAATGAACTCGGTTTAAGCCAAGCACAATGGTGGAATAATGGCTTGTTGAATATTCCTGACAGGATGTATAGGTTACCATTACCAGTATCTACTTCAAAAGATATGTCAAATTTCAATTAACCCTTGAAGTGCCTTTCGCGACTGTAGTTGCCTTTGCGGCTAGTGTAGATTAAGATCAGGCTGCACAAAACTTGCAGCCTGATCTTTGATCTGCACTTGCCGCTTTGCTAAAACACTGCAGACAAAAGCAACAATGAAATTGCAATTAGCTGGGTTAAATTTCTACGATGAAAATGTATTATAGGTTTATTCGGCGCTCCAAGGGTTATTTTTGTCTTTTTAGTGACAGCATATTATACAATTTTGATAGAGTTTTTAAGTACAGAGTTTTTGTAAAACGTGCAATGTATCCTTACAGAAATGCCTAGGCACTGTAGAACACGATGACAGCCTCCACCAGTAAGGTCAAGGACGAGGTTACCACGCTTCCGGATAAAGGTGGGACGGAAGTGGAAATCGTAGAAAATGGCGGAGTCAGTCCTCAGCCATCGATAAAAACAGAGGATGACGCGTGCTCAGAAATAATACGAATCGAACAAGATGCAGAAAAAGAAGAATCGCGCAATAACACAACTTTCGGACGTTTTGTTCGCACCCTGCAGGTAAAAACAAATGTATGTATAGTGAGTTTTACTTTTTATTACTTTTTAAGTTTTTAAAGGGGCATAGTCGTTTCAATTAATCATAACTGCACTGTTATTGATACGATAATAATTGCACTTTTATTGATATGATAACTTACTTTTGTTTAAGATTTTCAAGTTCATTAATATTTCAAGAAAACATTGTAATACATGTTTAATTATGAGATTTCATCTTTCTTTTTTGAATCAAAACATTTCCCATGTGAAGCAGATTTAAAGATCAGGACTGTTTACTTAAACAGTTACACACCGCTTTTTCATATTAAGTACTTTCGTTTATGTACAGTGTGAATCAAGATAAGGCCTCACATAGAGCACACCTTGATCTTAGTGTACCACAGTAGCATTATACGTTTCTTCAGATACATGTATTCTGGTCACAAACAGCAGTAGTGTAAGCGTCTTTTATTTCTGGCAAACAAAGATGATATGGTAGGCGGCCATCTTGCTCCTGTCAAAAAGCTAAGTACTGTACTAACCGGGACTGTACTGCACACTTATTACAACGGGGCTGAAGATGAATTTTTAAAATTAAATAGACGCATGCGCATTAGAGCTAAAAACAAAAAGAAAGAATTTGAAAACGTTCGAAATACTTTTTCATATCAGTGTTCTTGTGTTTTGAAGCAACCTGAGTAGTACTGAGGAAATACCCCTCGATTTCAATGACGTTGTCTTTTACTGAAAAATTCTACTGGTCAGCTCTGCATCTTTTAAAAACCATCGTCATTCAATTAAGGCATAGAAAACTTTCCAAAATGGTCGCAAAAATCTACATTATCCAGAAGATTACCATCTATTAGGTCGGAATTGTTTGTGCTTAAAGAAACTCCTATACCACTTTTAAAATTAAGAAAAAATACCGTTTTTTTTTTGGGGGGGGGGGGGCTTCTTTAATTCAGCTGTCGAGTGGCTATAAAGCCACGTGACCTACAAGGCTGCAATCCAACAACACTTTTTAATGGTAGTGTTGAGCCCTTTAAGAGTCAGCCTAAAGGATTGTGGTAGTTTAATCATTCATGGCATGCACAACGAGATAAGTAATAGAAAAAAAAAGGAACAATAATTTGGGGAATGATCTGATGGGCGTTTGATTTTCTATAAAACTGAGTACGATCAAAAGCAGCGTTTAACCAACACATACTAGTGCTAGACTTTGTATAAAACGAAAACAAATCTGAAATATTTTCTGACTGGTTATTACGCAATTCAGTTTGCATTAAATGATAAACATTATAGAAATGATTAAGAGAGACACGAAAATAAGCAAATTTGATGAAATATATCAAGAAATTTTGCCCCTTTAAAAAAAAACACTGGTGGAGGGTTGGAATGCATACATTACGTTTTGTCATTGCATTTAGTGGTGTGTTTTGCTACTTTTTGCAGTTTTGCAATATTAATTTGACTTGCTGTTTTAGTGCTTCATTTATCTAACAAATCAAATATAAGTATGCGTATGTCTTGTTCGAAAATGTTACGACAGAATATCTGTATCCTGCACAAATGAATAATCAAAGGAACATGTCGTGCATGGACGGGTGGAATTAATGGGTGGATTATCCCTTTCAGCGAGATGGGGAAAAAAAAAGGTGGGGTTGTTAGGATGACATAGATCAAGCTCAGGCTACACAGAACGTGCAGTCTGATCTTGGATCTATACCTGATGCTTCTTTAGATAAAAGCATTTCTGGGTTTCAGTGACTGATCTATAGAAGTCGAATTGAAATATTTTGCGCTGAAATAGTTTTTTGGAAAAAAATAGATGGATGGACGAACGGATGGATAGATGGATAGACCGACGGAAGAATGATAGATAGATAGATAGATAGATAGATAGATAGACACAGAGATAGATAGATAGATAGATAGATAGATAGATGAAGAAAAAACCAAGATAATCGGCGTTTCGTGTTCATTACACATTAAATTATCACAAATTCAGAAAAATTAGATCAAGACGTTCTGTGCGCTTAGTGTAGAACTAAGATTATAATGCGCATTGTATGCAGTCTAATCTTGATTCTCAGCACTTGAACCCTTTACATTCTACAACAACTGACAAGCTTTTTCTTTTTACAGAGGAAATCTTTTGAAAATATTGTGGTCAAAGGATTGATTAAGCGTTGGCCTATCGAGCAATTCTTCCTCTTATCACATTTTGTCACAAGACTGAATTCACTTATACATGTAGTTAGCTTGATTGGCCATGTTTTACTGGAATGTTTTTAAAGTGCATCTGCAGTAAATTTGTTCAAAGAGATGGTAAGTGCAGGGTTACCAGTAACATTATTGCATAAATACACACCTATAATGCACTTCATTTTCGGTTCGATTGTCGATAATAATAATTATCGCCTCAGGATTTCATCATCTACATATAATCATTTCGTGATTTACCCTTGTTACTGTTAAACCAAGTTGATATCCCCACTTTAATAGAAAATAAGACACACTGTTTCAATTCCAAAGATGGTTTTTGCGCGAATACCAAATATCATACAGAGAACATCAACGATCGGACTGAACAGTCTCATCTTGATCGAATTTACATTTTGAAAGCTCAGAGCTGTCTTCTAGTTTCCTACAGTTTTATCAATCCTATAATGTTTGCAGATGTTACTATAATTACCTCTATGAATTGGAATTGAAACTTCGTTAACCCTTTTAAAGTCGTGGGCGAAAACAGGCACTTTTGCAGACGAGATAGATCAAGATCAGACGGCACAGAACGTGCAGTCTGATCTTGGATTTATACCGTCCGCTTGTCTAGTCATATCTATAAGATAAGTCTGACTGTGTTCCGGTGGATTATATTTTTAAACGCCGAATCAGGTCGATCTTGTATATTTTGTGTTGAAATAGTTGTTATTATATTCTTATCAGTGAATTACTGAGATTTGACAGTGAATAACGCCACTAGTGACGATAATTATGGTATCATCACTAGTGACGATATATAGTTTTAGAATGTTTGCCGGAACTACTTTTTCCTATGTTGCTCATATTGTACCATTTTTGATAATTACTAGGATAAAAAGAGGATTAGGAATATAATAAATAGGATAATCAACTGAATGTGTGTGATATGAAAAATGTATCACTCGAATGGGGTTTGATGCGGTTAAAATACTCGTCCTTCGGACTCGTTTTTCAACCGCATCACACCCCATTCTAGTGACAGGTTTTTCATATCACGCACAACCAGTTGATTATCCTCTATAGATTCAGGTGGTGCTTTTGTCCAACATACTATTGAAACATTTCATTTAAAACAGGCTAGAAGATTTAACCATTGAGATTTTTTTCAATGACTGGAAGTTTACATTTCATTTATTTGGCGCTCCAAGAGATACTCATTAACAGAAAAAGAAAATTGTATACATGTCAAATTTGAAAGTATCTTCAGACGATAAATGTAATATGACTAAAATGTTTGCACTTGTTTTTGAAAAGGTAGAAAACATGGTGGAAAAAGAAGAACACGCTGGTTACCAGTATTCTCTTCTCTTTCCGCAATGTTTTTAAATGCATACTTTTTTCAGTGCTCTTTAAACACGGGATGGTATCTTCAAGGGTTTCATATAGGAGATCCAAACATAGGCCTTCAGAGTCAATACTGTTTGACTTTGTCTAGATCTACATCTAGATCTTTCAAACAGACGATTTTCAGCCTGAAACAATTGCAACACCATGACTTTTAGCACGATTGTTGGACATGATACCAGAGTGTAGATGTAAGACCAGTGTCCGTATTCACACACCATTCTTAATAACATCCTTTGTCTTGTTCTCAAGAATTTTATGAGTATGAAAGTAACACAACTTCTGATTGGCTAAACCAAATGGTTTAGCCAATCAGGAGTTGTGTTACTTTCTAAATCTAGAGTTAGACTAAAAATATTTTTAAGCATGGTCGGTGAATATGGACCCAGAAAGTAGACCGTGTAGTCTGTTCTTTGATCTACATTGTCCGATACGAGAAGCTGTATCGGGGGAAAAAAAAAACTGGCAAAATTTCTCAGTATACCAGAACTAGATAATTATCGACAGGAGACAAACGGTGCTCAGAGTTCGTTTTCACCAACGATTCTAAAAATAAAAAACAATCTCAGTCTTATTCTGAAGAATTTTCTAGCTTTGCAGTTAAAACAACTTCCGATTTATGCCAAGTAGAATTTGTGTTACTTTCTAAATCGAGAATAAGACTAAAATGGGACTAAGAATGGTTGGTGAGTACGGATCTAGAAAGCAGAACGTAAAGTCTGATCTTGGATCTACACTGTCAAGGCCAAGAAGCTTTTTCGACGCAACTTTAGCTTAATTTCTCTGCATACCACAAATAGATAATAAGCGACAGGAGACATAACTGTGTTCAGATATTTTGGGGAAAAAGGCAAACGCAGCTAAAAAAAACATCAACAAACATAACAAAACCAAAGGACAATGGTCAGAGTGGAACATCATTTGTTTTCCAGAAATTGCGGAGAACTCGACGTAAAGGAATCATTATTTTCTCTCATGTTTGATGTATGGGTCCGAATCGAATTCTTGTGTTATGTTACTGTCCTGTCTATGTTAAGTCCATAATCTTTACCCGTAACTCTTTCGGCGACAAATGAATAAACTCCACCTCTTTTGACGACTGAAAATACAATCCACTGTAACCCGGAAAGATTTTTATTATTATACTGCAAAGAAATTTCGCGTGATCTGATTGGATAATATGCCCCGAACATATATATCATGTACACTGGCAAAACCAACGTAAAAGCAGTTTCCCTTTCTGGAGCCCCGTATACATGACTACACTTTCAACACAACATCCAAAATGACGGCGTCAAACAAGATTAACATCAAGATTATGCACCAAACTGCACGATTTACCAAGGTTTCAGTGACGTCATTTCCCAGTGACGTCAGTCTTCATTGAATTGGGACTCTCAGAAGGGAAATTCTACTTCCTCAGCGTATTCAATTTTTTAAACCAAAAACATGTAAAATTCGCTTAACAGACGTTGGAATGGTAAAACTTTGCAGTATAATAAATTCGTTGTACGGTCAGGTGGCAGGGGACTTGGAAACTTGTTCACGGCTGTGGCAAATCATGTCGCCACCTTCGGCTCGGGGCGACATGATTTGCCACAGCCGTGAACAAGTTTCCAAGTCCCCTGCCACCTGACCGTACAACTAATAATGTATTGGCTTGACCAAACAAGCGGATGGTATAGATCAAAGATCAGACTGCACGTTCTGTGCAGTCTGATCTTGATCTATGCCATCCGCAACAGCCCCTGATTTCGCCTATGGCACTGAAAGGGTTAGTTATTGAAGTACCACTCAATGTACTTTTGCGGACAGTTTATAAAGAAGATCAGACTGCACAGAATGTGCACTCTTGGATCTCCATTCTCTGATTCGGTGAAATTTTTCCGAATCGAATTTTCCGTGTATAATGCTACTGTCTTGCCTGATATAAGTGTTTAATATTCACCATTTGGCGCTTTTGCGGAAGCATCCTAGATCAGACTGCTCAGAACGTACAGTCTGATCTTGGATCTACAGTGTCCGATCTGGTGAGATTTTTGCGAACAGACTTTTCCGTGTTTAACGCTGCTGTCTTGTCTACTTCAAGCCGGTTGGCCGCACAGAACCTGCAGTCTGATCCTGGATTCCTGCCGCCTGCATATTTGGTGAGGCATAAAAATAGAATCATTTTATCTGAGTTGCAGTCGATTGCATATTGAGCATATTGAGCCGTCTTTAGAGGTCGAATTTATGATTAAGCCACGCAGACTGAAATGGGTCGGAACCTTTTGCTGTTTGTAAATTTTGTGCATGTCAGAGGACCATTCTACCTCATGGTCCAGTCGATTACGAAATGAATGTTATGGATCCACAATTATGTGGTGTTTTGTTTGGTATAATGCATCATGGAGATGCAGTAAACCACGTTTTACTAGAGCATGGCTTATATTCATCGCGCTAAAAAAAAAAGAACCGCCCTACACCATGCACTCATGGCTCACGTAGAAAATTTGATTTGTAGTTTAAGGGATTCAAGATCAAACTATGCCTTGGAAATGGCTTTACGTTTCCTATTGATAAACAAAAAAAAAACGCTTTTAAACCATCGAATCCCTTTTGATGATTATGTCATAATTGAATCTGGTTTAATTTGAAAGCAGCCAGTGGCATTGAAAGAATGCATTGAATAGTATTTGTATGGACAAATTAAAAATGCATAGATAGGTACACTTGCTGCAGTGACAAAAATTATCTACTGTTGGAAACGAATTAACCCTTTACCACACACTCCTCGAGTTTTAACGACCCTTTCTAGGAAAAAAGCTTTTGAAAACATTGTGAGAAAATGCTGGTAACCAGCATTTTCTCCTTTTCCCACAATGTTTTCTACCCTTTCGAAGAAAAAGTTCATGATTTATTCCACATTTGATTTGTCGTCTGCAAATGCTTTCATTCTGGACAAGTCTAGAACTTTTCCGTCATGATTTCTTCCACATTTAAGATGTCGTCTGTAAATGCTTTCAGTTTGAACAGGTGTAGAATTTTTTCGTATGGTAGAGAGTTTAAAACACTGAGCAGGCAAGCTAAAAGGAGACACAAGTTCCTCGTCTTATCCCACGTAAAAGCAGTAGACACACAAGGAAGAAACACACTCATAAAACACAGGCGGCCAGACAGGAAAAAGAAAAGATATTTTGTATAATTTCCAATGGAAAACCAGCGGGTAAGGAATGGTCTGATAGCGTGACGAAGTACAATAAATTGTATCAGAAACAGCGGTAGAAATGCCAACTTGTGGATGTAATGTCTCTTTTCGATGCAAAAATGGTCTCTCTATGACCCTTTACCCACCCACACGACTATCTTTATGTCAAGTAAGGAACAGTTCTTGGAGGACTTTGTGGAAAAAGTTAATTGTAGCAACCAGTTTGCTCCTTTTTCAACAATGCTTTCCCTGTCAACTAAAGACTTAAATTGTCGTCCTTTGAAAACCTTTTATTTGGTTTTTTTTGTCATTTTGTTTTTTACTGTTTGGTTAGTACACTGTATTGAATAAGTATGTATCTAATGGTATGGAACATTCCTTTACCCATCAAAACAGGTTTCCAACCGACGACCTCGGCGATTAACATTAGTGATTATTCATCCGTGAGGTCGCTGGATGCGACTCCAGACGCTTTTGCAGACGGTGTAAAATAGATCAGACTGCAAAGAATGTGCAGGCTGATATGAATCTACAGTCTCCGATAAGAGGAGGTTTTGTTGTTACCGCAGTATTTTGGTTTTTTTTTTTCGATGGGTGGAAATTTTCATTGGGTTTATTGAGCATTTGAAGGTATAATACATGGGTATATGTAGGCTACATGAGCTATGCTGTGTTGAAAGAGGGGCTTTATACGTTTACAAAAAGTATTGACCCAGGTCAGCCTGCGCAGGTGGAAACTTTTTGCCATTGTTGAATTTTCAGCATATTAACCCTAAGACTGGTTAGCACGACTCACTGGCCTTTTGCGGACAGTGTAGATCAAGATCAGACTGCACAGAACGTGCAGTCTGATCTTTGATCTACACTGTCCGCTAAGGACATATTTTCCTTTAAAAAAAATAGATAAATAAATAAATGAAAATAAAAAACCTTTGAAATAGCAAAATTTGGGCTTTTGCTATTGGCATTAAAGTTTCCACTTCCTAGTAATAAGCAGAATAAGGGTTAAAGGACCACTGTAGATCATGATTTAGTGATTGTAAGATAAAATAGATTTATATCATGCTACGACTTTCTTGCTATAATGCATTACGATGATTTAACGCCCTTTTCCCAGATTGCCACTCAAATACAATTTGGTAAGAATAAAATTTCTGCGTTTCGACTCATTTCTCCTTTTCATAAAATCGCTACCAAAAGTTGTCGGCTGTTTGACGTTTAAGTCATCTGCAATTTACTGTATCAGTGGATTTTTTTCCGATGTTGAAATTTTTTGCGATTTCGCGATTTTGAAAAATTTCAAAAAGAAAAAAAACTTTTCTGTTCGCGTGTTTTACCTCAAGTATACCAACAAATAACAAGTATCTTGAATTTGCAAACATTTTCGGTACGCAGAATGTCTGCAATCGGTTATTTGCAAAGTTTTCGACACGCGTATAATATCCACGTATACAGTAAACGTGCGAAGGAACCAAATGTAGGTTGTTTTTCTTAGTATGGATTTATTTATTTTTTTCCTGAAGTAAGAATTATGTGTCGTTAGATAAGCCGGTTTCCTGGTAATTCCCCATGGTGCTTTTAGAATATAGGAAGATAGCCTGTTGCTTATTTATGGGTTGTTTTTCTTCTGCCTTGCCTTGTATATGCTATAAATTTGACCTGAGAGAGAGAGAGAAAGGGGGAAGACAGAGAGAGAGACACACACAGAGAGAGACTAACACAGAGACAGACAGACAGACAGACAGAGACAGAAAGAAAATCGGTGATAGGGAAAGAAGTCAATATAACAAAAGTACAACGTGTTTGTGTGTGCGTGAATATGTGTGGGTGGGATGGGTGCACATATCGACTTTGTCGCGAAAACCAATCCTTCTGGTACCCATTTGAAGCGTCTCTTTGCATTCCAATATACCACTTGATCTGGAGCCCTGGACCCGTATTCACCAAACTATTCTTAAGAACGTTCATGGTCTTATTCTCTGGAATTTTCTAAATTTGAAAGTAACACAATTTCTGATTGGCTAAACCATTGGTTTAGCCAATCAGAAGTTGTCTTACTTTCAATTCTAGAAAATCTTAGAGACCAAAACTAAGAACATATTTAGGAATGGTTAGTGATTATTGACCATGTTAACCATTTACCAAACAAATGCGAGCTTCAACGAGTCTTAAAAAGAAGATTTTGAAACATTGTGGGAAAGAGGAAAAAGCTGGTCACCAACATTATTTCCTTTACCATAATGTTTTCTAACCTTTCAAAGACAAATCTCACCAGTTTAGTCATATTTAATTTGTCGAATGGAAGTGTCATTAGTGGTGTCCGTGGTTGTGAGGTAGAGTGTCGGCCTCGTAACCTTAAGATCCTGAGTTCGATACCTGGGAGCGGACGTCAACCTTGGTTATGTTCTTTGGCCCACACAATCGGAGCGAGTTCTGGTGTAGTTCCTAGGCAGCAGATCGAGAGGAGTTGTAAAAACTTGCTTCTCAATCGATGTAAACATGAAATTTTCAAACTAAACGTCTTTAACTCGAGTGCAAATATCTTTAATTGTGTCGTCATGGTGAAGAGTTGAAGAAGATTAAAAGAAAATAATCAAATAATGAGAAACTATCTCTGTACAAAATAGGGTCGAATCAAAGACGAAGAAATCTCTGTCAGAAATCTGAAACTCGTTAATTAACTCATAACGAAAAATCTGTCAATATCAGTAATCCCAACTGATTTAAGGTCAAAGGTGGCCCGTATGAGAATGTATCTCGTCATTGAATTCTTCAGTCTTGTCCATACAATCCCGAGTTTTTATGACTCTGAGACAACCAGCTTTTTGAAAACATCGCGGGGAAAAAAGAAAATGCTGGTAACCAGCATTTTCTCCTTTTTTCCCCCCACTATGTTTTCTATCGTCTTCAAAGACAAATGCTATCATTTGAGTCTCATTTATCGTGTTTTAAATGCTTTAAATTTGGAAGTGTTTAAAGTTTTGTTGTTTGATACAGGGTTAACGGTATCGACAATTTTAACTCTTTACCAAACGACAAAATTTTAGTGTTGTCCAAATTGAAAGCATTTGCAGACGACAAAATTAACGTGACTCAAAAATTGAAATTTGTTCTGGGAGGGTAGAAAACATTGTGGGAAAAGGAGAAAATGCTGGTTACCAGCATTTTCTCCTTTTCCCACGATGTTTTCAAAAGGTTTCTTTTTCAGGGCCGTAAAAACCAGGGATTGTTTGGGAAACGGTTAATAGTAGAAGCAATATGTATGTTGCTTTTACAGCAACTTACATATTGCATACTACACCAATCGTTTCATAAATTTTGTCCTAGAAAAAAACACTTGAAACGTAAACAAATAGATTTAGGTTTTGGAAGACGGAATATCATTTCAACCCTTTTAGGGTCCTGCGTGGCTCAGTGTCGAAGGTGTAGGATTCGGAACTCGGAGGCCCCGGGTTCGATTTTCATTCGAGCCGCTGGGTCTTTTATCGGAATGTTCTTGAGCAAGACGCTTCAAAACTCTGGCTATACCGTTGAAACTCATGAAAAACATGAGTAAATGAACTGCCGGCGGAAAATGACTGAAAAGATGTCGATGGTGGCTTAAAGCACCATTCGATCAATAATTCAATTTTACCATCTTATCTAAAATGGCATTTACAGGTCCCACAGAAGAATGTTTTGCTGATTATCAAAATCTATAGTGTTTTGCAACATTTAACTCTTCACCAAACGATAACATTTTGGACTCGACCAAATTAAAACCATATGCAGACGACAAATGTATGTCGCTAAATTGATTTCTGTCTTTGATAGAATAGAAAACATTATGGGAAAAGGAGAAAATACTTGTTACCAGTATGTTCGCCTTTTCCCACATTGTTTTCAAGAGCCTTCTTGGGTCGTTAAAACCTTCGACTGTTTGTTAAAAAGATAAACACAAATAAAGTCATTTGAGTGAAGTTTAAAATGTCGGCTGCAAATGCGTTCAATTTTGGACAAGCCTGATATAATGTTGTCTGGTAGGAAGTTGAATATACATAATTGAACCATGCTCTGGCAAAAGGGGGCTTAATGCATCTCCGTGATGCATCACATCAAGCAAGTCGTCACATAATTATGGATCCATAAAATCTAATGTTTCTAAAACCACTGAATCATGAGGTAGAATGATCCTTT
Organism: Hippopus hippopus; assembly: GCA_946811185.2. Taxonomy (NCBI): domain Eukaryota; kingdom Metazoa; phylum Mollusca; class Bivalvia; order Cardiida; family Cardiidae; genus Hippopus; species Hippopus hippopus. The sequence continues at coordinate 36,882,465 of OX328100.1, forward strand.
GACATGCTAAAAATGTAAAGAAAGCGAAAAGTTTCGGCCCATGTCAGCCTGCGCGGACTGCGCAGGCTGACATGGGTCGATACTTTTCGCAATTGCATTAAGCCCCCTTTTCACAGAGCATGGCTCATATAAGCCATGCTGTGTGAAAAGGGGGCTAAATGCATCTGCGAAAAGTGTCGAAACTTTTGGCCGTTGATCAATTTTCTGTATGTCAAAGGACCAGCCTGCATCCTGATTCATTCGGTTGTTAGACAAAATCTATTTTTATGGATGCATAATCCTGAAATGTCTTGCATGGCATAATGCATTACGGAGATGCATGGAGCTCCCTTTTGCCAGAGCGCTGCTCATTTGATGTTAATCTGTGAACTTGATTTATTAATCATTATCAATACACTGACTTGAAATTACTAGTAGTATTCAATGATACGAAACTTCCAACCGTTTTCATTCTTTAGCTTCATTTTGTATTATGGTCAGATATGATCATCACCAGGTAGGAATTGTTTATGTTGTGGTCTACGCCCTTACAAAGTTATTCCAGTCATATCACGGCGACAGCTCATTTATTAATGTGTGCCCTGGGATTAATTAGTATCAGACTTGGTCTCTGCACGTTCTTGTCCAAGGACACTCTCACGTACAACCAGGAGCCTCGGGCGAATATTCAGGTAACGAATCCTACACCTGTACCACATAATGGCACATACCTTTACCTCTCGATCCCGTGTTTAACGACCATGAGGAAAGACACTTTTGAAAACATTGCGAGAAAAGGAGAAAATGCTGGTAAACAGCATTTTCTCCTTTTTCAAAAACGTTTTAACCCTTCTTCACTTTTTTTCTTTTAACAGATCCATTCATTAGAGACTATTTAAATTTTTCGTCTGGAAATACTTTCTATCATGGCAATTTTAAAATCTTGTCGTAAGGTAAAGAGTTACATGAGTATGGTGTTTAACAGCATTTTCAACATTATTTCAGTAATACCGCGGCGGCTAGTGTACCTATTGAGGTTTTCCTGGAGTTTCATATCAAAAGTACTCTGTACAATATTCTTTCCAAGCAACTTGCTACTTTTCCACATCACCATCGCCGAAACAATGATCAGCGGGGTGAAACGAGTAGACATTTGGAAAAACGAGACGTCTATCGATTTTCTCATTCAATGTTATTATGTCTATGTTATCAACTGTCATAAAAATCTATTTGTCAACTCAGCGACATTTCAATGAGAAATGTGGCTGAAACTATGATCAGACTCTTGCTGAGAGTGTAGATCCAGATCATACTGCAAATTAGTGAAGTTTGATCTCGATTTCGTATAATCTATGATAAAAAGACATCCATGGCCGCAAATGGTTTAGGAGAGTTGCCTTGGAATATGTATAATGTATATGCTCTCTGAAAAGATGATCTTAATGCATCTGCAAGCAGACCAGTATCAGGTTGCGCAGTCCATGCAGGCTGATAAAGATCAAGACATTTTGTTACTAGTCAATTTTGGATAAATCTAAGGACCATTCTACCTCAATGATTCTGTCAATTGTCAGACTTAATGGATTTTGTGAATCATCACCGAGATGTATTAAACTGCTTTTGCTAGAGCGCCGCTCATATACATGCATATATTTGAAAAATTATTATTTCCATAATATTATCTATACAACAACACAACAATAATGGGATTACAAGCGTCACAGTCGTCTGACTCCAAATACATTATTAGTTGTACGGTCAGGTAGCAGGGGACTTGGAAACTTGTTCACGGCTGTGGCAAATCATGTCGCCCCGGGCCGAAGGCGAGGTGGCGACACGATTCGCCACAGCCGTAAACGAGTTTTCAAGTCCCCGGACACCTGACCGTACAACGAATTTATTATACTACAAAGTTTTACCATTCCAGTGTGTGTTAAGCGAAATTTCCCTGTTTTATGGTCACAAAAATTGAGTACGCTGACGAAATAGAATTTCCCTTCTGAGTGCCCCAATTCAATGAAAACTGACGTCACTGGAAACTGAGGTCACTGAAACCTTGGTAAAACGTGCAGTTTGATGCACAATCTTGATGATGTCACTGCGATAGGCATTTGTCGTATTCTATTTAAACATGGATTTAAACAACTTAAAGGTACGTAACTATGAATTTTAATGATTTGTTGGCAAGAGTAATCGACCACTTGTTGCCTCAAACGACCATTAGGTTATCCTTTTAACGTTATGCGCAATGTATGAGTTTCGACACTTCACGGTCAACATTTGCCTGACGAAGGGATGGCTCGTTTTAACACACACCCCCGGCCGCCATTTTGGATGTTGTGTTGAAAGTGTAGTCATGTATATGGGGCCCCCGAAAGGGAAACTGCTTTTACGTGGGTTTTGCCAGTATACATGACATATTTATGTTCGGGGCATATTATCCAATCAGATCACGAGAAATTTCTTTGCAGTATAATAACATTAGTTGTACGGTCAGGTGGCAAGGGAATTGAAATCTTGTTCACGGCTGTGGTGAATCATGTTGCCACCTCACCTTCGGCTCGGTGCCACCTAAACGTACAACGAATTCATTATACTATAAAGTTTCACCATTCAAACGTGTATTCAGTGAAATTTCCCTGTTTTACGGTTGCCCAAATTGAGTACGCTGACGAAATAGAATTTCCCTTCTGAGTGCCCCACTTCAATGAAAAATGAAGTCATTGAGAGCTGACGTCACTGAAACTTTGGTAAAACGTGCAGTTTGGTGCATGAACTTGATGATGTAATTGCAATAGACATTCGACGTATTTTTATTTAAACATGGTTTTAAACAACTTCAAAGTAAGTAACTATGCATTTAATTATATGTTGGCAAAAGTAAAGGAGCATTAGTTGCCTCAAACAGCCATTAGGTTATCCTTTTGACGTTACAATGTGCGAGTTTCGACACTTAACGATTTGCTTTCCCGACGAAGGGATAGCTCGTTTTAACCCCGAGTATTTGTTTTAGAATGAAAACAAACAATAATACATGTAACTCTATTCATCTATTTTCAAATATTATCTAATCTTTTCGCTTTAATGACAACCATCAAAGGAAACTATACTGAGCAAAAATAGAAACGTCCATCCTTGTTTACATGCGGATTACTTGATAAAGAAATAGATTAATATAATACAAGCTATTCAACAATTAACTTTTTTCATTTGTAAATGCACATCAGTACACATATTTGGACTAGCGTGATAATATTGAGAGCGAGGCCCCTAGGAAGTTGGTACAGGTCCAAATGAAAAATCACAAATAATGGAGTTTTCGTTTGAACGATTTCTTGCCCAGTGAATTTAACTCAGAATCATCATCTGCATCAAATGTCCTAGTAACGATTTTTTTTTCTACTAGATCTGTTTGCGACCATGCATGGTTTGATTTTGCGGCGTAACGTTTTGTGACGTAACGTGTAACTGACCGTCGTTCATGTTGCAATATCCGTTTCATATCACGAATATTGTTAATTCGATGGCTTGCTCTGTCTTTACGCCAAAGCTCATTCCAGATGTGCTCAGCAGGCTTGAGATCCAAGGAAATTGCAGGCCATTACAGGACGTCCATGTTGTTTTGTGCCAAATATTGTGTAGTTAATCCGTCTACATGAGGGCAGGTATTCTATACTTAAGTTTGATACCGGGGCCATGACGACGAACGATGCACGTTGAGTCAACACTTCTGCAATATAACGTAGGGCAATGAGTAATTATAGTCATGTAAAACTACCAGCGTTGTCTTACGGTTCCTCATGATTTCACCCAGACTTTTACACTGCCTCCGCCAATCCTATCCCTCACTAAGATAAAGCTATCTACAAATTTCATTTCTATGCCTATACACACGAAATCAACGGTCTGCATCAAGGAACCGAGATTCATCGGCAAACAAAACTTAGCTCCACCAAGCCCTTGTCAAGTTAAGATGGTGTCTAAACAATCAGGTTATGGCAGCGCATTGACGTCCGGTCATTATTTGAGCCATGCATGGACGGCGGGCTCATAGTGGCTGAGATTTGATATAAAAATATTTTTATTATACTGCAAAGAAATTTCTCGTGATCTGATTGGATAATATGTCCCGAACATATATATCATGTACACTGGCAAAACCCACGTAAAAGCAGTTTCCCTTTCGGGAGCCCCGTATACATGACTACACTTTCAACACAACATCCAAAATGGCGGCGTCGATCGGTCGATACGAGCCACCCACAAGACAAACATACTGAGTAGCCTGCACCATAATATTACTAGTTTCCCTTGATGGTTGTCATTAAAATGGAAAGAATGGATTATTTTTGAAAATAAATGAATTTAGATCTTACGTGTATTATCGTTTGATGTCATTCTAAAACAAATACCGGGGGGGGGGGTTGTTAAAATAAGCCATCCCTTCGTCAGGTAAGCAAAATGTGAAGTGTCGAAACTCATACATTGTGCATAACGTTAAAAGGATAACCTACTGGTCGTTTGAGGCAACAAATGGTCGTTTACTTTTGCCAACAAATCATTAAAATACATGTTCACTTACCTTGAAGATGTTTAAATCCATGTTTAAATAAAAATGTGAGGAATGTCTATCGCAGTGAAATCATCAAGATTATGCACCAAACTGCACCTTTTACCAAGGTATCGGTGACGTCAGTTCGCAGTGACGTCAGTTTTCATTGAATTGGGGCACTCAGAAGGGAAATTATATTCCGTCGGCGTACTCAATTTTTGAGACCATAAAACAGGGAAATTTCGCTAAACACTCGTTGGAATGGTAAAACTTTGCAGTATAATAAATTCGTTGTACGGTAAGGTGGCATGGTACTTGGAAACTTGTTCACGGCTGTGGCGAATAATGTCGCCACCTAGCCTTCGACTCGGGGCAACATGATTCACCACAGCCGTGGACAAGTTTCCAAGTCCCCTTCCACCTGACCGTACAACTAATAATGTACTGTCTGTGGAGAGATGCCGTACCTCCTAGCCGTGATGGTGCCTGGTAAGCGATGCTGACGTAAGTGCGTCAACGTTGAGTAGCCGTCTGACCTTGTTGTCGTGATAGTACCTCTATCAGGTCGCAGTCGGTCTCTATTTGTCCCAATCTGACGGTAACGTGCTATAAGTCTCTCCATCGTCCTTCGGCAACACAAATACCGACGGGCGGCGGCCCGTGCCGTCATCCAAACCCTTGGCATATTAATGGCCTGATTTCTTCCGTTTTCAAACAGATTATGATTGTTGAAACCGTAGAAAAATCAAGACTTTTTTTCAATTTTTGGATAAACCACTCTCGCATGAATCGTATAAAATGGACTGAATAACAACTATGACCACGTTTATAGTGTGCACGTGACATCGTGAAATAACAACGTTACACCCTGTGGTAAGTCAGTACACGGTTAAAATGAGGTTAAATGATAACTTTCTTCTTCACAGCATCACCAGGGTCTCAAATTCATATACCCTTGACAAAATATATGAGTGAATAAATAAAAATACTTCAGTTTTAAAAAAGGGACGTTTCCATATTTGCCGAGTATAGTAATAATATGGTCCAGACTACTCAGTATGTTTGTCTTGCGGGCGGCTCGTATCGATCGACGCCGCCATGTTGGATGTTGTGTTGATTGATTGTATGGTGTTTAACACAGTTTTCAACATTATTTCAGTTATATCGTGCACCTATCCGTGCTTTCCTGGAATGCCCTTTACCAGTACGCCGCACAATATTGTTTCCAAGCCACTGCCTGCTTTCCAACATAACCTTTGGCGAGGCAATGGGCTGCGGTGAGACAAGAATGAATCCTGGCGCAATGATTATCATCAATCCTCGGAAAGATATTGGCTGAGCCGGGGATCGAACCAGTGACCCCCTTTTCTCAATTCTTGTACGCTACCGACTGAACTACCGGGGCTCAGTGGATGTTGTGTTGAAAGTGTGGTCGTGTATACGGGGCTTCCGAAAGGGAAACTGTTTAAAAAAAATTACGTGGATTTTGCCAGTGTACAGGTATATATGTTCGGGGCATATTATCCAATCATATCGTGAGAAATTTCTTTGCAGTATAATAATTACTTATCTAAATACACGTAATTTTGATAACAGATTAAATTCTGGATTATAATAATAATTATGATATCGCAATCGAACTTCCTAGATATAGTTTAAATCCAAACATAAAAAAAGATAGTTCGATACCATTGAAAAGAATGTGCGCCCAGTCTCTCTCTCGTTCCCTCCCCTCCCCTCCTACAAAAATCGCGCAAACAACTCTTTGCAAGAGTTCGACGTACTATACGATACATAACGGTGTACCGTTTGTAATATGACGATGTACGATCATATGTCAGACAAATTTCTACTCTATCCTATTAGTTCTCGGTTATTTTCGCTACGTTAAGCTGCAATAAAGTGCCTCAATATTGGAAAAGCAATTTCACAAATAACTGATTTTTTCCAAGTAATTATGGTGGACATTTGACCTCGATTTATATATCGACAGTAATTGTCATTATCATCCAATCGGAAGGCGATTATCGGCCACCATTTTACGTGGACAGTTTAGACATGTACCTCGTCGGAGAAAATGTCCGGTAGTTACACTTGCTATTGATAGCTTAACTTGTCGTTTACTTTTTTTTTTACTTGAAACCGACGAATTTTGTAAGAAAAATGTTTGAAAAGGAGAAATTTCCTTTCACGAAGAATTTCTGCGCTATTTAACGTATTTAAAGTCATCTGCTTAAAACTCGTTTCAATATTTACCGAATAAATTAATCGTCAATAAAACAGACTTTCATATACCCTGAAACTTTTAGATGTACGAGTATGAAAACTTCTAGATGGTAGTAAATTAGCAAAATATTGTTAATTCAAAGTCCTTTTCGCCGTAAAAACCTCCCAAAATCGGACTATATCTATCTATCTATCTCTCTATCCTTCTATCTATCTATCTATATCTCCAAAGTCAGACTGCGAGTAATGTGCAGCCTGATCTTGATTAACATTGGCCGCAAAAGTGCTTTGAGCCGCGCTTAGCAGTCCATTACATCTATCGGCACAGAGTGGTTTTACCTTCGCTTACCGACTGCACTTTGATTTCGTTACACCCTGTCTATTTACCGAGGGGTAATTGGCTGACAGAAAGTCTCGCTCTGGCACATGAGCTAACAAAGGATTTGATAGATTCCACGAAGAAGCTATGCCGGACCTTCGACCAATCGAATGACACGTTACAATTTATGTTGAACCAAATCATTTTCATTTGGTTTAATTTTAGAAACAAAAACATGCAAAATCGTCATAGCTAGACTTTAACAATTATGTTGAAGAGGTTTTCAATGAACACTCATAATTTTATTGGAAGAAGTTTTTGAATAGCAATGATAGCAGGATTTCGGCAATTAAGATTTTCAGAGCTTAGTATGGCGAGACTGACGTGGGAAATCACGATGACGACTGTTAATACAAAATGCAGTAGTAAGTTCAGAAAAACATTGTGACAAGCAATTATTCTCCTCCCCAAATTTATCCATATCATTTGAGCTTCGCTCTGGCAAAATGGGGTTTAATGCAACTCTGTGATGCGTTATACCAAGCAAGTCATCACACAATTATGGATCTATTAAATCCATTTTGTTTAATGATTAATTAAATCATGAGGTAGACTAGTCCTTTGGCATACAGAAAATTGACCGGTAGCAAAAGGTTTCGACCCAGGTCAGCGTGTGCGGACTGCGCAGGCTGAGCTGGGTGGATACTGTTTGCAGATTCATTTAAACAAGACATTTTCCGTCCCTTAAAGTATCGTTCATTTCTCTTGGACGAATACACACGAAACTCTATTCTTGCCAAAAATAAAAGCACTTTCAGCAGACAAAAGAAGTATGGCTCAAAAACTAAGATTTGTTTTTGAAGGGTAGGAAAATATTACGGGAAAAGAAGAACATGTTGGTTACAAGCATTTCATCCTTTTTAGCTCACCTGAGCACAACGTACTCAAGGGGAGCTCTTAGGACCACCCTGTGTCCGTCGTGCGTCACCAACAATTCTTTAAATATCACCTCCTCCTAAACCACGGGCCAATGTCAACCAAACTTGGCAGAAATGTTCCTTGGGAGGTCCTCTTTAAAAACTGTTCACAGAAATTGATTCCATCAAAAACTCTGGTTGCCATGGCAACCAAATGGAATTTTCTAAGAAATTCTTTAAAAATCTTCTTCTCTGAAACCGCTGGTCAGATTTTGAAATAATTTCAAAGAAATTTTCCTTGTTCGCGAAATTTTGATCCGTCGAAAAACATGACGGGGGGGGGGGGGCTCTTTGCACTCTTGCAGTATCAACAATTCTTTAAACATCTTCTTCTCCTAAACCGCCTGGCCAATTTGGACCAAACTTGGCTGGAATGTTCCTTGTTAGGTCCTCTTTAAAAACTGTTCACAGAATTTGACTCCATCAAAAACTCTGGTTGCCATAGCAACCAAATGGAATTTTCTAAGAAATTCTTTAAAAATCTTCCCCTCTGAAACCGCTGGTCAGATTTTGAAATAATTTCAAAGAAATGTTCCTTGGGTGACCCTTTTCAAAATTTGTTCGCGAAATTTTGATCCTTCGAAAAACATGGCCGAGGTGAGGGGTGGCTCTTTGCACTGTATGGACTTAAAGAAATTCTTTGAAATTCTTCTTCTCTTAAACCACTCGTCAGATTTTAGAATAATTTCACAGAAATGTCCCTTGGATGCCCCTTTTGAAAAACTGTTCGCGAAATTTTGATCCGTCTAGAAACATGGCTGTGGTGGTGGGGGGCTATTTGCACTATACGGACATGAAGAAATTCTTAAAAATTCTTCTTCTATGAAACCACTGGTCAGATTTTGAAATAATTTCACAGAAATAATCCTTTGGTGCCAAATTATGCCCCTTTTTCGACTTAGAATTTTGACTTACTATCCAGCACCCTACAGCCAATCGTTGGCACCCGCATGCGATGCTCTTGTTTTTTTTTTTTTATTGAAGTTATTGAAGAAAAAGTTTTGGAATAACAAAAATGGCTATGGTCCTCTCAAAAATTCAGGTGAACGATCCAGGGCCATCTTGGCCCTCTTGTCTCACGATAGTTTAAAAAAAAAAAAACAGGAAAAAGTTTGAACAAAAAAGAATAATGGATGTACAGCAATATTGTCCTTGATTAATGTTGACAAACGAGCCAAATTTGCTGAAGAATGTCGTTTGGTGCTTTAGGAGAAAAGACTTTATCAATCAATGCTTATTTCACACGCCCGTTATCTTAAAGCAGTTCAGCTCTGAAATACCTAAAATTCACCTTACGACTTAAAATGAAAACAATGTTTTAAAGTGTGAAATGAATATTAATTTTACCCATTTTCCACAGTGCTGATTTTCTAGAATTTTTTAATTCTGTCTACGTCTGATTACTTTCTAATTGTTGATGGATAGGTAGTAAAGGCTTAATACGAACTTATGACAACTGCTGTTTCGTAAACAAATTGATATTTAATGAGTATTGTCGTAACAAAACCCGCTTATATAAAACAATAAAACTCAACTTCAATCACTCTACGTGTTTTATATAGCTTCTGTAAATTTGTCAACCCTAAAGCGATCAGGACTGAGTGTTGCGTAAAAATTTTTCCCAATTGCTTTATGAGGCTTCTTGGGAATGTTTCTCGTTGATAAAAAAAAATTGTCTTGGATATTTTTTTCGACGAAATAAAATCATGCAGTAAAAAACAAAGAGTTTAAGTTATGATCTGAATACAAGAAGTGTCGTTCGGAACATAAAAAAAAAAAAACATGTGCATGTACAGAATGCAAAATTGCTGATACGGTCAAATGTATTCAACTGACTGGTTGGCAAACAAATGATATCGAGGTTTTCGACGGTTGAAAGTACAAGTCCATTCTACATGGACAGGCATTTTAATCCCCGTTTAGAAGTCAATGGCATACATCAAAGATCAGGCTGCACTTGGTTACCAGCCTTATCTTGGTCTACACTGTCCACTAGAGCTCGTACGATGCCTACATATATTTTGTAAATGGTAGTGCGTCGTTGCTCTTCCAGTGGAATAAAATAAATAATCTGTCAAGACATGACTAGAAAGCAGCCAGTTAAAATGCCTAGAAATTTGAACACATTATTGATAATTAAGTTGTTTGAATCTATAGTAAATTAATTTTCATCTTCATTAATGCATTAAAGATGATTTAATATTGAGAATCTATCAATACGGGAAGGCCACGGCAAACTTTAGACTACAGAAAAACATGGTTTAAAACTGTCTTAACACAAATGATGGCAACTGTACATCATTGCATAAACCCAGTAAGTTTTAAGTCGTGTTGCCTTTGAATGAATTTTTTTTTTTTATGGCAATCGATTATTCAACCACTGATTGCGTTTTTTAGTTTTATGTTTTTTCGCTAATAAAAACCGTATGACACAAGGGATGAATCATCTTTCAAATTATAGATAGAAAGATCAGTCGACAAATCATAAATTGACCGACAAAACGATCTCACATTTATCTTATCAGGTTCATATTATCCATAACTGATAATAAGTTCTGTTCTGTTCATATCATGGGAAGTCCGGTTAATTGTTACGAATCATTACACAACTTTCCCATTAATTTTACGTTGGAATGGATTGGACAGCATTTTATGTTCTATTTAAGGAAGTAGGTATAAACGTTTCAATGGGACTTTGAAGTACTATTTTAGGAAGTTAATGTTTTTACCCTGATCATGCTAAATAAGTTGAATGAAACTTTCAAACCGATAATGAAAATCCTAGTTATGCTATTTGAAACTTATTTTTGGTGAAAATATATCCCTTTATCGGACAGTGTAGATCCAAGATCAGACTGCACGTTCTGTGCATTCTGATCTTGATCTACACTGTCCGCAAAGGGTCAGTGAGTCGCGCTTAGCAGCTAAAGGGTTAATGCCTTTTTCTGAAGGTGGGGGTGTCAGTTTCTACGCATGTCAAAATATTTGATCAGTGTTTTCCCTAAGTGAGCAAAATAAACAGTAAAAAAACCCAGGAATATCAGAAACTTCGATGCTTCGTCAAAATATCTCAACCTAGAAGCCTGTGTAGATATAAGATGCATTTTTTTTGCCGTCTGATCTTGATATCCTCTGACCGCATATGCAACTAAAGTTATGTCAGACGCTCCAAGTGTTGACAGATGGAAGATAACCATGATGTCTGTGTTTTATTCTAGAAGATGATTCTTACCTTCATTACTAGTGCTAAAACCCAAATTAATCACTGTACAGCATAGTTTTACACAGACCTAAAACGAGTAATATACAGTTAGAACTGTGAAATAGAAAGAAAATGCATTCTAATTCGTAAACTTTGTGGGAAAAATCTCTTTTTAGCAGCACTTGACGTACTACTAAACTTTTAAATTTGTGTGGTAAACTTTAAAGAGCTAAAACAATTTTGTACACTTAAAAAAAAAAGAAAAAAATAATCGAACAGTGCTTAGCCCCCTCCAAGACAACAAGAGTTAAGTCTTGTTCAAACTGAAAACATTTGCAGACGACAAATCAAATATACCTTAAAGAATGAAATTGTCTTTGAAATTGCTGCAACCAACAATTTCTTCGTTTCCAACCATGTTTTCAAAATCCTTCTTCCTCAGGGTCTTTAAAACAAAGAACCGCTTGGTAAAGAGCTCATAATCAAGTAAAATTATAAATTTTGCGGTGGAATTCTCATATTATAATTTCCTGGAAAATTTGTTAAATGCAGGCGATTTTACGCAGCTCTCGAATACAGCACTGGAAAGTGAGCAAGAGTGTATAAGCGTTTTCCGTCTTCCACTCCGTCCCTGCCTTGACATACTTGCATATTTACAGATAAACAGAAAATAGCACATATACCCATTCGTGCATAAAAGAATATCAGACACGTAAAGTATATTGTGATTGACAACAACAAAATGTTTCATACTCATATTTTTTATGGCTACATGAAAGAAAGTTAAGCACTTTCTATCATCAAAATGTCATTAGCGAACCAGCTCTAACAGATTTGACGGTCCTTTTATGGTAATGAATTCACCGGCCTAACACCGGTTCAATGCTATTGTAATAACATCTTCTGCGCCATTTGGTTTTACGGCTTTTTCTATTTTTTTCATATTGATGGTTATTTTCTTCAATCATTTATGTCACCTCCTTTGATTGGATTATCTTGAGTGATACTGAGGTCGAAATGAGGGTGGGAAGTCGAATCCTGATATCGTTATTTCTTCAGTAAAAGACGCGCTAAGGATACGTAGGGGAAAATAATCCTAAGGCCCTAAAGTTAGGAAGATACTATTGTCCACGCCGCTGTATCATGGTTCGAAGGTTAAAGTGACCAAAAATTTAGTTAGAATTACAAGTGCTATAGCCATGTACAACAGCGGTGAGGCGAGAGGTCCGGGTTGCTTTATGGTAAGAGCAATTGTTCTGCAGCAAAGGGTTCCAATTTTCAAATTTCGTACTAGCCACACTTTTTTCCCCTTGGACATTACCACCATGTATAGGTAAAACAGGAAACGTCATCCATAACTTTATTCCGCATGTACTACCTTTTTTTTCTGTCCATACACTTTCTTTTGACTGTTTGAATTAGTGTACTATCTATACTCTATTTTCAATATATATAAAAAAACCAGTGGGCCAAGGTCAAAAACAGAGGGATAATAAAAATTGAGACTTTACTCATCTGTACATTTGGATGAAATCTGGAGCAAAAGCAGCCTACAATACAAGATATCTTGATATAGATGTTTAATTATTTGCTCATCTTTTTTTATTCTTCCTACCAGGGTAAGCATACGAAGCCATCTGTTTACTGCCCACGGTAAAAAAAAAAGGCTGCGTAATAATTGGAGGCGTAAATCTATAGTATTAATCTAGAACATCATAGTTATGTAAATGAGCTGTCCGTAATATCGCGGACTGTTTCCATTTCATGCCCAAAATGGAGCAAACCCCAGTCCTTAATTCCGGTACAGTGCATGTCGGTTGAAAATTAGTATTTTGTGTTACATAATCATATCAAAGGGAAACGGTGGGACATTGTGCCGCACTCGAGACAACGAAATGAACAAGGTAAACATTTCACGCTGTTGGTTAATTCTAATAAATATCAAGAAAATGGACATCTAGGGCGAAATTAAAATTTAGACAGATATGATAATGTAAAATAAAAGGCACAATAGCGGCCAAAATAAACAATGGGGATAGTAAAATGCATTTAATTTTAAATCATACTATTTAAGACATGGAAATTATTGTGAAGAGAACAATCTGTTATTAAACGGTCGGTCCAAGTGTTTGTCACTGACAGGAAAATTTATTTCAAAACTCGGTCAAAAGTTGCCATATCACTCTGTTCCTTGTTTACTTTTTACCTGGCTTTAGAATTAGTTTTCCTGCCAGCGAATGAAATGCAATGAGTTTAAATTACATCAAAGTGTATCAAAAATAAGAATTTTAACGACATTAAGTTTACGTCAAACCTTAGGAATGAGTTATAAAGAACTTTGAAATCCCGCTAAAATATTTTAAGTTAGGTCAAGGACTTGTTCGGTCAGTAAAACAGATTTAAAACCAGGTTTAACAACCGTTCTTAATTCATTAAAAGAGCCATGCTCTCACGGTAAAAAGAGTGGTAAAATGTATCTGCAAATAGTATCGACTCTGGTCAACCTGCGCCGCAGGCGGACCTGGGTCGAAACTTTTTGCTATTGGTTAAAATTCCACTTGTCAAAGCACTATTCTTACATCATGATTCAGCCAGGATTCTGGACAAAACGGATCCATATTGTGTAAGGACTTGCTTGCTATGATAAATTACGAAGATGCATTTAACCTTTTACCGCAGAGCGCTGCTTGTTTGTATTCCTTAATTCTCAAACTATCCATTTACTTAATCAAGAAAAATATGTCTCATCCAACCAAATGGCGAGTCTTCGAAAGAGATTAAAAATATTCATCAAGACTGATTCAGCCAGAATATATAACCGAAATACCAGTGTGGATCTATGATAAGACTGTACGCTATAAACAGTTCGATCTTGATCTACTCTGTCTAAGATGGCACACAGACTTGTTAAACTATCGTTGGAATAACAATGATCTACTTGTTTTCAGGTCATCAAGGCGTGGGCGTCCGGGCGATGGCGGGGGACGCGCCCGTTACCACAGAGACCGGACTCCTTCCTGGAACGGGTTGCTATGGGGGGTCAAGGGGAGTCAAGGTCACACACACCCGAGCGTCGCACCAGAAAAATCTCGGATATAAAGTGAGTATACTAGAATAGTAATTTGGCCAGGCGTTTTCTTTCATTTGTACATAATGTATTGAAAGTGATGTATCATTGGCATTGGAGAATCATACTTCCTGTTTCAGAAACGAATTCTTCCGCCATGAATTCCTTGTGTGAACCTTATAAAACGTTCCTGTAAGTTTATGGAGAAGAAAAGGCACGGTGTGTAAGGGACAAAATGTTGATAACCAGCATTTCTCAAGATCCACAGGTTTCATCCCCACCAAAGGCGAACCCCATCATTTAAGTCATATTCAATTTGTCTTTGTGCTACAATGCGTTTTTGGATATAAAGCTATGTAAAAATCGTTTACTAGTATTCATCTTGCTTTCCCCAATTGTAAAGGGATGCTGTCAGATCTCCCGTGCTATAATTAGTTTTAAAAAATAATGAGATATTAGAATTTTCGATAATTACTACAATTATTACTTTATTCAAAGTTGTTTTTTATTTTCCAGATATTGGAAGGGCTTTGTTGTGGATCCGTCCGACACCTTCTATTACCGGTGGCTGATGTTCGTGTCTTTTGCAGTCATGTATAATGTACTGTTTGTGATCACTCGCAGTGTATTCTGGGAGCTCCAGGACCATTATCTCTCCCTCTGGTTAACTCTGGATTATTTAAGTGACGTCATATACCTCATGGACATGTTTGTTTCTTCGAGAACAGGTAAACACGACACTTTGACATTTCGCCATATTGGCACTTCGGTCTTTTGGCATTTCCTTCCTTTTAATTGTTGGACTTACTTTTGACTTTGATGTAGCTTTAACACAACTCCGCGCCGGTTTTGGTTTTAGCAAGTCTGTAGTAACCTTTTATTGCTTTCAAAGATGGCTTTTAATAATAGATATGACGGAATGAACACGACGCGTGCCCTATGCTTCGTTACTTATCTGTGTAACTTCTCGCTTCTTCAGTTGCTACCCGATTTTCTAACAGGCACGGGAAACAACCTTCCAATAATCGGGGGCTGTTTTCCTGTTGTTGCTTTCGAAGGATGACAAAAAAAAAATCTTATCTGTGGAGCAGCAGACATTTTAAAATTCCCTTCAGGCCGTAATACCGAGAAAGCTTTGATAACAAAAAAGCTAGAACTGATAAAGCTTCGACATGATCGACTGTGTTTTGTGTCTTAATCCTGTGCCAAAAAATCCTGTGTTTTAACAACCCTGTTGAAGAACATAGTAGGAAAAAGGAGGAAAAATAATAACCAGCATTTTTCCTTTTTCGAATTTTTTTATACCCTTTCAAAGACAATTTCAAAGATTTGAACCACAATTATTATGTCGCTTGCAAATGCTTTCAACAGACAAGTTTAAAATTTTGTTGGTGGATAAAAGGTTACGTATCAAGTCAAATATCTCTTGTCAAACTAGCACCAATATAATCCCATCTGAGACTTGCGCGTAGGCGTATCTTTGACTCTTTCACTACTAAATAACATTTATTTTCTGAATGGCTAAAAATACAGTTCTGCTAAAAGATTAACAGATAGTTCGTTTATAATCTAGAATAAAGCAGTGGACAGTGTTGATCAGAGATCAGACTGCACGTTCTGTGCAGTCTGATCTTGATCTACACTGTCCACAAAAGCTTCTGGTGTCGTCTATGGTATGTAAAAAGTTAAACCCTGTCACCTTCATTGTTGACAAAACTACCGTCAATGGTCAAAAGTATTTCATCGACTTACATGCATTTTGGGTGAACTAGAAAATTCATGACGCTGCTTCTGATCAGGCAATGGCAAAGACAGCTGAACTCTTGGAAAGCGATGTTACTGGAGCTGTTTACACTTACATAACAGGCCTATTATTATTCTTCGTCTGACATCAACATTGTAGCTCGCGGAACTAGTTGTTTTACTATTATTGTTCCGTTAAATTTAGTCAACGACGCCATAAACGTTAATGCGAAAAACGTTTCTCGAAAATGTTGATCACTTGTAAACAGCTAGATCTTATCATATTACATTGTGTCGAGTCTGAAGCTATACGTCAATGTCAAATATATTTTGCTTATTTTTTCATTTAAGTTCCAGAATGATAGCTTTAATTATGAAATAAATCTGCGATAAACTTAAATCAACGAAGATTCGGAATCGAATGGCCACTAACAGGGACTTTTATGGACGTTGTGGATCAAGATCAGACTGCAAAAAATATCAGTTACTTTATTCTGCGCCTTGACCAAACTGTCTTTACTGTATCCTTCGAAAAACGGTCAATTTTATTTGCTTACGTGGTACCTTGCATTGCAGTATTTCATTTTTATCACGCCGTAAGCTCGCTGATTTTTTTTTCTTGGGTTTCACATGTAAGACACTGCTCTACAGTAAGGATACTGTCACGCATCTAGACTAGCTAATGGGAGTCGATCCAAAGGCCAAACCTCTTTACCACTTAGACAATCAGAACCCTTTTCGTCGGGAACAGTCTTATCGTATCGGGCAAAGTAGATCCAAGAACAGACTACTCAATCTGTGTCGCCTTATCTTGACCTATACTGTCCAAAAACACAGTGAGGATGGCTTAGAAGTCTGAAGGCTTGATTCATCGTCCTTCCCATTAACATGTTCCCCTGTCACTGTGTGAGTGGTTTCTGTCCAATTGTGTCTTTTCGAGTCTTTCTTTCCAATTTTTTATGGGAACATTTATGGCCAAGGGCTTTTCAGAGCCACAGCCTAGTACTTGTGAAATGCAGGACTTGTATAAAAAAGTGAGTTGTATTCGTGGTAGGACAAGTATAATGTTAAAAGTAGCGTTAAACGCAATACAATCAAACTTCCTCTTCCAAAGAGCAAGGCCCGAGTTGAGCTCCCTAGTTGATAGACAAGCCAGTATCAAGTAAGAAGATCAGAGGTCGAATGTAATTCATTTACGTGGGCTTAACTGGACTAATGTAGAAATGATTTTGACGTAGCGTCTGAAATCTATCTTCGGATACCAGAAGAGCAATATTTGGAAACCCAAGACATTATGGCTGAGAACCGGGTCACAGAAAAATCTGTTGTCAGTAAGCAAGCATGACATAACTGCTCAGATCAGGCTATGAGTACGCCTTGACCTTAAAACTGTTATACAAAATCATTACAAACAGAACTGGTCAATTGTAAAAATCCATATTCTGCAATTTGAAAGTTCTTTCAGTCGCAAAAAAATTACCGCAAAAGACAGTGTAGACACAATATCCGACTCCACGTTTTGTTCAGTCTAATCTTAATCTACAAAAGCGCATTGACTAGCGCTTAGCAGCCAAAAGGTTATACTACTATTAGCCTACTATATCATACTGTGTAGATGTATCTAGCCAACTGCTGTCGTATCCTGTCGACACTATGGTTACTTTACCAATACCGGGTCCATATTGACCCAATTTTCAGATTCAATTCTTTTTCTAAGCTCCAAGACTATGCGTCTGATTAGCAGAAACGTTCTGTCTCAGCCAAACAAATGTCAAGTTTTTAAATTTACAATTTGTGAATACGTATCTAGCATTCCGTTTCCAATGTATAGCCCGGTACCGCATTCTGTGGACCTACATGACTTAAAACCAGGGGATCACTGATTTGGATCCCCAGCTCGGCTAATTTCTTTCTGAGGATTGATGATAGTCGTTGCATCAGTATTCATTCCTTTCTCACCTCTGGTCATTGTTTTGACGATAGTTAGGGAAAGCGGTCAGTGGCTTGTGAAGAATATTCAGCGCAGCTCTAACAAAAGAAGCTCCAGAAAAGCTTGCATATGTGCTCTGGCCGCCGCGATAAAACTGAAATGATTTTAAAACAAACAAACAAACAAACTGTCCAGATAAATGAGCCATCGTACTTTGTTTCACATTTTCGTGTCCCGGTTAACATGGGAACGGTCTCTGGAAACTTGGGACATCTAACGACCATACTTCAATCAATCATGCGAAATAACAATCAAATCAAACAAAACCCTGTTTCCGATTGATATCCAAATACAATTATGCTATTTGCATATATTGTTTCTTATTAGTTTTATCTTTCTTCTGTTGACCGGATATATACGACTTGTCCTTTAAGTCACGGTCGTGAAGACTTCGGTTTTTTCTGTCCAGATGCTGTCAGAATTATGGTAATGATCTATTTCTGACAAATGGACAAACAAGCAGGTTAACTTCGAGCCCCCGCATATCTATGTCTGGCACGAATTTGTTTATTCACTGGTCCACGCTGGAACTTTTTTTTAAAATTCAATTTATGTTGTACTTTAGTTTTCAAAAGTGAAGTTTTTTGATAAGTTTTTCTGTTCGTGTGTTTTAAAGTTAAGATACCATTTATGACGTGAAATACGTTATTGTGACAATATTTCAGGCAAGACTAGTGTTGTTTTAGTCAAAGGCACTTGGGTTTTGAGAGAGAGCGAGAGAGAGAGATCTCCTCTCTCTCTCTCCCTCTCTCTCTCTCTCTCTCTCTCTCAAATACACGGGCTTTGAACTTGGTCTGCTGTCTCTATTATCAAAATTATACGCAAGTGTCCATGTTTAATTTAAAGACACTTTAACTAATTTTTTTGCCAAATTATTACTTTTCTTTTTTCTCTTATTTGGGGAAAATCGGAACTTAGCAGGTAATCTCATATGGCCGTGACGATTTGAACTCACGGCCATAAAATTATGAGTCTGCATTTGTAGCGATCTTGGTCATATCAATCTTGTTAAACTCATTGCCAGAGTTTAAAATTTTGGATTTGCCCCAATTGAGAACATTTGCTGCAAACTAATTGAACCTAGCACAAACGAACGGAAAGAAAATATTATTGGGAAAGGAGAAAATGCTGGAAACAGCATTTTCTCCTTTTTCCCATTATGTTTTCAAAAGCATGCCCTTCCAGGGTTGTAAAAATACGAACCGTTTGGTAAATGGTAGAAATGTACCTATCATTGGCCACGCAATAGAGGCTACCCCTCTGACTTATGGGGAAAGAAATTTTTCGTATTTTTGGCATGGATTTGTGTAAGTATGTTTGTGTGCAGGTCATCGATGTCCGCGACATGTAGATCATCTTCGTAAAGATTTTAATCAAGAATTATGTTTTCCAGTCGCTTTGAAAGCAATACGGTGGCCCCAAACGCTCAATACATCCGTCGATTATCTAAAAAATGTGAGAAAAGGGTTGTATAGTACGTATTTACAACACATGCAACATATTCAAAGGAAAATCTCCTAGAGGGAAGAGAAATTAGGTTTTTGCGTCAATCTTTATGAATTAAGGGCAATGTTCATCAAACGTAATTACCACAAACAAGCGCTTTATGGCAATATCTTAGATATCATATTTTCAGGGAGATTTTATCCTTAACCTATCGAATAACAAAAATATAGTTTCATAAATTCATCCAAGGTGGACTTCAGGAGTGAAAAAATTACTAAAGAAGCGATGAGTGTTGCGCAAGAATTGTTACGTAGTCTCACAAAAAAAAAACCGTCTCGACAATATTCGCGAGTGGCAGAATAAGGGTTAAACTACAGTGCTACTACTACTTCTACTTCTTTTTCTTCGTCTCTTGCATTGTTATTCCGGACAGGATCCCCCCCCCCTCTTTTTTTAAACGAATGGCATACATTGCTTCTTTTTCGTACTTTCAACTTTTACTTGGAGGCGACCCGTTGCTCTGTCGATAACGCAAAGGGCTCGAAATCCAGGGGCCGCGGGTTCAAATTCCAGTTCGTTCAAATTCTTAATGATAACTGATAGCCGTTGTGACAGGATTCGTTCCTCTGTCGGAGATGTACAATGTTTCGACGACGTGGGAAAGCAACGAATACCTTAGAAAGAATGTTGTGCGAAACACTGGTAAAAGGAACTCTAGGAAAGCATGGATAGGTGTACTGGCAGCCGGGATATAAATGCAATAAAGTTGAAAACAGCTTAAACACCATACTTTTACTTTGACGAGAGTGGTCGTGACAAAAATGCCTACAATCTACAGAAAACCGACATGCCTTTTCTTATGCCGTTTTTAACCCTTTGTCAAACAATCCCGTGTTTAACCCTTTACCAAACAACAAAATTTTAGCCTTGTCTAAATTGAAAGCATTTGCAGACAACAAATGAAATGTAACTCAAACAGGAAAGTTGTGTTACATAGATACAAAGATTGTGGGAAAAGGAGAAAATGCTGGTTACCAGCAATTTCTCCTTTTCCCACAATGTTTTTAGAAGCTTGTTTCCTCACGGTCGTTAAAAGCAGGGATTGTGTGGTAAAGAGTTAAACGACCGCGATTAAAAAGGTTTTTGAAAACATCATAGTGAGAGGTAAAAATGCTGGTAGCCAGCATTTTCTCGTATTTAAAAAATGTTTTCTACCCTTGCAAATACATATCTCATCACTTGAGCCATGTTTAATTTTTCGTCTGCAAATCGTTTCATTAAGGTCTCTAAAATGTTTTCGTCTGGTAAAGAGGTAGGAGTAAAACATAAAATGAAGATAGTTATTGTCACATCTGATCCAGTAAATACGCCTACAAGACTACGCACGAAGCCAACCTATCACGATTAGAACCACCCCATATGCTTGTGTGAACGTACGGTATTTACGACAGCGCAAAGATCGCTCCTTACACTTAATCGGTGAGGGGATAAACAAGGGTATTGAACCGAAGGAAGTAAATAGATTAATGGATAAAGAACAAAATAAATAACAACAAATACTGATAACAAATTGAAAATCTGTAGCCGAAATATTATATATCTACGAAACACTCTAAACAATTCAAGACGGTGATTAAAGACCTGACAAGACTAATACAACCTTTTCCTTTTATGTTTATATTTTTGTTCTCTTATTTCACTCGGACCAGTGACACGTTTTTATTGATCTTGAATCAGATAAACTAACTGATGCAAAAAACGATTGATAAAAACCTCCATAACTTGTCTATTTCCATCATGGCGACCACACACCGTTACCCATAATTCATGCGTACATTTCAAATTTCCGCTTAACTATAAATGGTTTCGTTCGACGCGGGCCCCATTGTATAGCCTTGTAGGCCTGAAGTTAGACAGATAAATCGTTGTCTGTCACTTCCTGTTGACCCGTCTGGTACTTAACCCTTCTCCAAACGATTCAGTATGTCCCTGAAAAAGAAGACTTTTGAAAAAGTTATAGGAGAAGCTGAAAATGATGGTATCCTGCATTTTCTCCTTTTCCAAATATTTTTGTAACCTTTCAATGACTAATTCTGTCTTTTGAGCCCCCCCCCCTTTTGAATTGTCGTCTGCAAATGCCTTTTTTTGACAAGTCTGAAATTTCGACGTCTGCTTGGGAGTTAACATCACTGTTGCTTAGCCATTACTATTGTGGTAATTTTAGTGAAACAGTTCGGATATGTGTTTAGCAAACTTCCTGGTCGGAGGCATGTAGATATAATAATCTGGCTTAGCGTTTGTCAAAAGCCCAAAGTACATCAGCCATTCTCTTTGAAAAAGGAGTTTAATGCAACAACTGAAAATACAATCTAATAATCAAACCCAGAAAGATTCGTATCTTGTAGTCTTGACTGTACAGGTGGACGGTGCGGGTTCAAAATAAATCTGCCCGTTTTGTGCGGTCTGATCTGAATCTATGCCCTCCGCAAAAGCCCCTTTTTTTCGCCGGTGGAACTGAGAGGGTTAAAGTTTCTTGCAGTAGATTTTGTTTCGCAATTGTTTGACAAAAATCTCAACAGACACTGATAAATTATGTTTGCGAACAAAAAATAGCCTCAGAGCTTAGGTATGGACAAAAGTACTTTTTGAAAATCTGAGAATGTTTTAATGCTGATACCATACGGATACCATCGAAGGAACTTTCTTTATCTTTACTGGTTAACTTGCGATAGTAGATGTAAAATATCACACTGCTGTTTTAATCTATAGATGTCGTAATAACATTTCGCCTTGATACGAGTACATGTATACGAGTGACATTATTTCTTTTTCGAATACCTCTAATTTAGGCCATTTGCTCGCAATGATATCATTGACTTGAGATTCAATACATCGTGCAAGAGACGAACATTCTCGTGTTTTAGCATCGATGTATGGAATAAAAAAAAAAAAATACGTCCATCAGAAGATTCGCTTTAAAAATCAGTTCTAACATTGCCTGTTAAACGAAAAAAGGTCATTATACTTTAGGAATATACCAAGGCAGAAAATGACTCATAGTAAGCGTTGTTAGTCCGTAGATTTTAGAATTCTTACTTGTCCGTTACTTTATTCGTTTCATATTTATAATCATCACAGTCATTGGTATCACCAGTTATATTATGTATTTAGTGGAGCAGATTAACCATAAAATCGTTTACTTTGTGATACAAGCACCAAATTTGGCACAGTTAGAGTCTATTATCTAAATTTTATGAAAAGTACGTTATCCACCTGAAAATCCATGATTGCCGCCATTTTTCAAGATGGCCGCTAGTCTTAGCTATGACCGTCTTATTTTACATCTAAAAAGTAATTTTTGGTTTATTTTTCTATAGGACCTGATTGTTTTCATTATTTAAACATAATTATGAATGTTTTGTGAAAGTAGATCCTCATAATGTCTACAGCATTCCATGTTGGTGTTCAATATGGCAGCCATTATATTAGACCGTGAGCCAGCAGGTTGTTTTTCCTTGATCAGTTGATCAGCAGTTAACAGTTTTTTTGGTAGTTTTAGTCCTTTAGTAAGTTCTAAATGATCTAAAATGATGCAATAAGCTTATATGAAAATATTTCGCTACTCTTATTACAAAGGACAAGAGTGTTAAGCGCAAATCAAAGCACTGAAAGCACTAAATTTTTACGGTTTAAGCTTCTAAAATGTCAAATTATGAGAAACTAAGGGGATATTTTTCAAATAAAACACATTGCTTTGATGAAAGATGCTTTATATGCATCCTAGAACCAACTCACATGGTCACGATTTTGCCATATCCATGAATAAAACGGAAGTACTAATAACAAAAGTTCATCAAATATACTGTCGAATGTTTGATATCAAATATTGAGAATTCAACTATTATCTAGTTCATCTCTTATTTTGGGTTGAAAAGGAGCTAGGATTTATTGGTAAGCATATTTTCATCATCTTTCATATTTCTTACGGTAAGATGAAACTTTTAGTGTAAATCAAAGCACTGAAGTTACTGATACATTATTTACCATTAAACTCTCGCATCAAAAAAAAAAAAAAAAAAAGGGGGGGGACAATATTATTTATAAACACATTTTTCTTGATCTTATTTACTAAGAAGACATTGCACATCTTAGCTGCAGTGCCTTCTCTTGTTAATTTATCATTTTAGTTCTATCAGTCAATGAAATCAAAGTACTAAATATTCAACTTGCCATGACAAAGTACAAATGGTATGACCTACAGCCATATCTAACTTTTTAACTAAATGCGCAATGCATATACGTGACAATAAAAACCCGAAATCAGAATGTTCTATTGTACCTAGTTAATCTTGTGATAAGCTCCACATTTTAGATACATTAGTTTGGTAATCAGGTGATTTGCTAGCTATGTAGGCCCTATGTTTACCAAGATTGGTTGAATTCCCCCTATGCATCTGATAACATAAAGTGTCAGCTGTACCTGCTATAGCACATTTGCTGGTCAGTATTCAGTTTCAGAGGGCCACAGTATTTTAGGGAATGAGAGCTCATATTTGCTTGATTAAATCATCATCATCGTCATCATTCTCATGCATGCCATATTTGTAACTACTTGGTTCTGTTATGGAAACTGAGGTTGTTGTTTTTCCATTGTTGCTTATTTAGAAGTATGTCAGGTTAACTGTTTGGCGTCATGATACTAAGAAGCATCATGGACCAATTATGGACGATTATGGACCAAGGCTGAGGGACCGAGTATAAATGTTGGAGATGAGATGTTTTTGGTTTGTCATATTTCGTATAAACTGCTCAAGTCTAAAAATATGCAATGAAGACCCTGGCTTTTTTTTCCATTCTTTTATCCATTTTTATCCTATTTTTCCCTTTTATGTTAGCCTGAAAATGAAGGGTATTTTGAGTGCTATAATGTACTGTTCATTTTTTGGTCACTATTATGATTTTTGTTATAAAATTATTATCTTTCAAATGGCAATCCTTTTATTGCTCAGATTGTCTTGTACTAACAACATATATATTATAACGTCATCTTTTATGTTCGCGCAGTTTCAAGGCTATGTATTCTCTTAGTCATTGCCTGGCCGGGTAGCTCAGTGGTTAGCATATATAACACTTGACCTGGTGGTTGTGGGTTCGATACCCGGTTGAGGCAAACTTTATTTCTGTCAAATTTTTGCCTCTCACATCTGGTGCATGTGAGAAAAGTAGCTAGTGGCTTGGAAAGAAAGTTGTGTCAGTACTGGTATGAGAAAGCCAGGAAACACGTGTGTAGGTGCAAGGATCATGGTGATATAACCGAAACTTTTAAAGTGACACTATACTCTAAAACAAATAAACAAGCAAACACACAAATCACTTACTCATTTACAATGCATTTTAGTGATTAAGCATTGGTGTAAATACAAAACTTGCTTTATGGATTATTTTGTTTGATGTTGTACACATTCAACAGAGACAAATTTCTTATTGATGTTTGAGCTGGCCAGTCATTATTTACGTGATTGATAGATATGCTATGACTCTTTTTATTTCTACTATGGTCAAAGGCCTGTGCATGGGTTTTGTCTTCCTCTCTTTCTCCCTCAATCACACACGCATATGAAGGTACCTGTCACAATTCAAATTGGAAATGCATTTTGCAATACACTTTTTGTGAAGCTCTAATTTGATAGTAGCATAACTGTATTATTGTGCATGAACAGATGAGCATTTGTTTTGCATTTGGTATCAACACCATGGGCTTACTGTTATTTCCTAGATATTGTTTCCCATATTACAAATAATATGTTGCAATTTATTGTACTATTCCATATGAGTGAATAATTGCCCAACTATAGGAAGAAATGATAGTGATCTCATGGTGTATAGTTCCTTCTTTTATAGCATGTTTTTTCGTTCACAAACTATATGCTTTGAAAGGAAGTCTCTGTAGTTCGACAAAAGTAAATCATGTTTTGCAAAACAATACCTTGGAATCATTATGGGAATAATAAACCCAGGCTATGTCAAGAATGGATTTATGTCAACCCCTTTTGTGTACATCTTGATACCTTTCATTTGGAGTGATATCACTACATTATAAACAGAATGTAAACTTCATGTAATTTTTAAGATATTTACGGGGTAATTCCTCATGTAATAGACTTGTAATACATGTATGTGATATATAAATAAAAAAAACCGCTTGTGATTTATAGGAGTGAAAGTGATAACATTAATAGACCTTATAAATCTGAAATGGTCTGTTACAAGCATCACTATTATAACTTCAATGAAAAACAACTTCAAATCAGCCTCGGACTCTATGAAGGGCTACATTAAAGAAAAATATCTAAACAACTTTATTCAGTGGGTTATTACATTACCAATCTATGCAGTAATTTACTTACTGAAGTATACAATCTCGACTGCAATGAATTCTTATGCGTTAACAGCAAAAACATTTTATATTAATTTCTGCAAAGGATTTCAAACAAAAAAGTCTACCTTTGGCACTGTTAGTACACTGATTTGCAAGGCTAAAGCAGCTTATAGAAAGCATTAATTATAGTGAAAAGGCACATTGTTGGCATAAAATCTATTCTGTAAAACTAACATCATAAAAGATGATGTTATATACAGCGGATACGTTTTTGAGTACCAGCCATTTTAGGCTTACAAAACATGACCGAGTACAGTTCTTTCAGTACTTTGATTCAGATAAAATTGTGTCTGTTTTTGTAAAACACTTCTTGTAATAATAGATATGAGTGTATTAAGCCATTCATAGTTATGTTTAAATCATGAAAACAACCAGGTCCTACAGAAAAATAAACCTAAAATGACTTTAAGGGCTATGACTGGCGGCCATCTTGAAAACTGGCGGCCATCTTGGATTTTCGGGTAGATAACGTACTTTTCATAACATTCAGATAATAGACTTTGACTGTGCCAAATTTGGTGCTTGTATCACAAAGTGAACGATTTTCATGAAATTTGGACTTAAGCTGCCCCACTAATTATCTTAACCACGTATGCGACAAATCATGAAATGTTCGCGCGTATCCTACTGCGCATGTATTTTTGTCGTGGATATTGCATCAAAAGTGCACCTATGTATTTTTTGCACATAACGGTAATACTAGTGGTGCACTGAAACAAGTAGCACTTTCTTTGGGTAGTATTGGTGAAGAGAAAAAAACGGATCTTTGAACTGTCACCGTGAAATAATCAAAATGCTGCTGACACGGCGTTTCACACCGAACAAGGAAACAAATGCAGGAAATTTAAAGTTGTGGAAGTATAGCTGTTTCCACTTTGAAACTTACCGTTGGAAAAGGAGAAATCGACCCTATTGAGCAATTTTCCCTTTTCCCACTATGTCTGCTGAGCTTTTATCCTATTTTTTTCCTTGAAAAAATAACTTCCAAAGTGACCTTCAACCTTGTTTTCTGACGAAATAAGCACGGATAGGTGCCATTTTTATTTTTGCTTATTGTTTAGAATCATAAATACTATAAGTGTGGAAATTTTAAGAAAAATCTGTCCGTTAGAAAGTATTTATTTATTTAAGATTAACCCTTAATTCGGTCAAATTATCTCCCTTTTTTAAGACGATCGCTACAGTTTCACCATTTTTTCAAAACATTCAGAATTTCATAAAACTTTGTTCGGTGATAGTTCATTATCTGATCCACAAAATTAGGAGATAAAAAGAGGGGGTCACCATCTTTGGGAAAATTCTATGAATATTTCTTTTGGTACACCTTGCATTGCGGCAGTTCAGGATGAAATTTCACCTATGAAAACTAAGTCTATGTATATTTTTTAAATGACAACAATTATAAGCAAATTTTATGTCATTGTATAGGTGAAACACCAAATTTAATGAAAAAAATGATTTAGAGTATACTGAGTATCAATATTTAAAAAAAACCCAAAACCTTAACTTATGGTTAAAACACCTTTACTTTGGAAAAAACCGAAAAAAAAAAAAAAAAACCAAGGAGTATCTTTTAAAGTAATTTTTTTTTTAAATGTTCTAACATTCAGATTTTTGTTATTTTTTCTATACATAATATTCAGGTACTACACTAAAAGAATCAGGCTTAAAACAAATAGGTCACCAGCCTTATTTTTTAAGAAAATACATTTTAAGTTTGTCGGTGGGGCACTAACTAATGAGTAATTGTAGGGTTTGTCAAAGACAAAGACATTATATGAAGTAAATTATCTCCATTTTTTCAATAATACAACAATATTTATAAGAATCAAGTTCGTCGGTCATAATAAACCAATTCATAGTATATAAATGTAATTCTGATGTTAGCATTTAACCCATTTCCAAACGACTAATTTTAGACTCTTCTAAATTTGACGCGTTTGCAGACGCTAAACCAAAACCTGGTATTCATGTATCACAATTCTTTGATGGGTCAGAAATCATTGTGCGAAAAAGAGAAATCAATCGTTAGGAGCAATTTCTCCTTTTGACATCAATGTTTTCTAATGTTGTCTGCTGCAGACTCATCAAGCTAAGGGACAACCTGGTAAAGGAGAAAGAGTTATGTACAGCCCCTCGTTTTCTGCAAGTCTTTACCAAGTGACATAATTTTGGACTAGACAAAACTGAAAGCTACTGCGTCTGAAAGGATGTTTTAGCTCGACGATACGTGTGCCAGATAAAGCGCTAGTAGTAGCATATGTGTCCATATTTCCGTTGTTAGGTGACGTAGTTAGGTGATTCACTTTCACTTTCAGTCCGATCTTTTGAAAGCGTAATTTTGGATTCTTGCCTCGCATATAATTATTTGGCTTGATTCAAATACTTTTTTCTTCATTTTGCTGACATGAAACGACCCATTTTTGTTCTTGGTTTATCCATTCAGTAGACATTGACAAGTGTGGCAGGATCAATTGTGTTAGGTGCTCACCGGTTTTCGAGTAAAAGGTGAGCGTGATAGTTACACGAAGCGTGAAAATGGAAACTGTCGCGAACGTCGTTATCTCAATAGACTATATATAACATGCATATTTTTACATTTACCATGCTCAAAAACAGGCTTTTATACACTTTTTGTGCAAAAATATATGAATTTTCATTGAAATGATGTATATTTGTATATTTTTCCTGTTATTTTCCTGTTTAACTGACTATCAAAGAAAGACACTTTAAATTCAATATAAGCTGAATTTTGGAACTGTATATACCTTTTTCAAAGGCAAATTTCTCAGAAACGAGCGCGGTGACCCACATCTTTTTTTTACTGTAATTTCCTAGAGACATGATGAGCTTTGTATTTGCAAAATTTTAAAAAAATCTGTCCGTTAGAAAAATTTGTATTATACGTCGTTAATCCATCTTTTACTTGGCGTCATCGTTCAAAATGTAAACATTTAACGGGGGCTTTTGAGTTTTTTATGATCTTGGAAAACTTCAAGAAGCGCTTTATCACTAATTTTAGTAGGCCAACAGTTTACAAAACGGAAATAAATAAGAAAAGAACTCTAAGGAAAAAAATAAAACAATCAATAGTGTTTCATTAAAGTGATACCAGGTCTCTTAAGGTATGTTACGATTTGGAGCAAGAACTTCGCAATGGCTTGTGGGAAAGTCACGTGATCAATTACAGGCATCGCTTATGTGCGTTGTCTGCGCATGTCATATTCTTCGAAGATTCGACCTGATGTGTATTTGTAGAATGCCATCTAGCGGGAGATAATGCGCTTATGTGGGGCCGTTTTCAAATAGGTACGATGACGTAATATCTGATCTCATAAAGACAGACAAAGTTTCCTCCCGATTGCAAAACTACTAGCCGTTATTCAAGTTTACGCGCAAAGTTCATCCTTTACCTGTGTTTAAACGACCAGTACTTTTGTCCTTGGAAAGAGAAATGTATTGACAAGTAGTAGGAGTATTTATAGGTCTTAAATAATAATATCGATCCATCTACATGTAAGTAGGCCCCTTTAACTCTCTACCGAACAACAAAATTTTATAAAGTTTGTCAAAATTGAAAACATTTGTGATTGTTTGTAAACCCTAAGACTGCTAAGCGCGATTTACTCACCTTATGCGAACAGTGTAGATCAAGATCAGACTGCATGTTCTGTGCAGTCTGATCTTGATCTACACTGTCCGATAAGGACATATTTTTCCCATAGAAATAACTTTGAAATAGCAACATTTGGGTTTTTACTATCGACTTGAAAGATTCATATTATTTATTTAGCGGGATAAGGGTTAAAAGGTTTAGGATCATTGTCATGAAGTTATAAAGTATCTTCAGCATACCAATTATGTCACATTTTCCGGGCTAAATGGAACAACATTTTAGAGCGAGTTTTTCCTATCGCAGAAATCTCTCCCACGAGAACGTTTTTTGTCCATCGCCATCCTACGACGAGAAATTGTGAAAATAGCAAAATGAAAAAAAACCAACTTGACTCAGGATTCTATCTTTGGCTGTTTTACTCCCACTTGCCACCCTGTTGTTCCTTTCTTGTTTAAGATTCCCTTCCGTTGTAATAGTTATTTAACTGCATTGCTTACGTTGCAGCTTATCTCTTTACAAAACGACATAATTTTGGACTCAACTAAATTGAAAGCATTTGCAGACGGCATATTAAATGTAGCTCAAATGATGACTTTTGTCTGTAAAAGGGTAGAAAACATTGTGGAAAAAAGAGAAAATGCTGGTTACCAGCATTTTCTCTTTTTCTCACATTGTTTTCAAAACCCTTTTTTTTCAGGATCGTTAAAACTCGGGATTGTGTGGTAAAGGGTTAACTCTTTCATCGCCAAATGTATAAACCCAACATCTTTCATCAGCTAACTATACATCCAATGAAACCCCTACAGATTTTTTGTCTTATACCTCTGACTAAAGAAGCGCACAGGATAAATTCAAGATTTCAAGATCAGAATGTGCTGTCTCATTTTGATCTTTGACGTCCTCATATCCCCCACCCCCTTTGGCGCTAAAAGGGTTGGGGTATTTATGCGGACAGTGTAGGTCAAGATCATACCACACCAGATGAACAGTCTAATAGTGGATCAAACTTCAACAATATTTTGTTAGTTAATAATGGGAAAGCTTCGTTTTTGTTCGATGTTTTGTTTTCCAGGAGAAGATGAGTAGATTCATGTCTCTCAGTGCGATGGGAGGTTGTACTGGGATGCTTCCCAGTGCAAACGTCATGATAAATTTACATGGCTTCATGGAGGGAAATTACTTTTGACAAGGGCTGTTATTATAAAAAGTTTCCATTTTAAGCCATTACCATTTGAAGTTTGATCCAACCTTTTGATTATGATAAAATAAATACAAACATTTCATCTTATTGTAGCGAAATGATAGCTAAAGGTATTTCAGTTTTAAAATGAAGCTGATTGTCTTAGAATACAAGAATGTATCATGTAGCAGAATAAATCGATTAAAAGCCTGCGGAAAATAATTTCGTTTAATTATAATTATTGATTCAGTATTTTCACATGGTAATTTCAAATTTAAATTTAAATTTAAATTATTTACCTATCTCTTATGAAGGAGTAAAAGGAAGGTGTGCCAAAGAATTATAGTTTTATAAACTCGAATTCCATATGAGCCATGCAATGTGAAAAGGGGTTCTAATGCAGCTGCAATAGGTGTCGACCTAGGTCTGAACTTTTTGCTTTCGGTAAATTTTCTGCAGGTCAAAGAACTATTCCATTCTGCCTAATGATTCAATCGGTTGTTAGACAATAAATTTTGTGGATCCATAATCATGTGATGACTTGCTTGGTGAAATGAATCTCGGAGATGCCTTAAACTCTCTTTTACTACTTCATGGCTCATTTATATTTTGCGAATAAAAAAAAACGTTATAGAATTCCGTTAAACTGCTTAGAAAAGTCCATTTTCAGTGACTACATCAAAATACTTTTGTATTAATCGATGTCTGCTTTAAATCTTTTGCATTGATCTGTTTTCAGGCTATCTCGAAGAAGGTCTTCTCGTCTCCAATCCACAAAAGCTAAGGAAAAATTATGTGAAGGGACGTTCTTTCATAATGGATTGTTTAAGCATATTTCCAACAGATGTGTTTTATGTGCTGACTAGTTTAAATTATCCAGAACTTCGGTTCAACAGGATATTCCGGTTTGGACGCTTGCTGGAGTTCTTCGACAGAACTGCTACAAGAACTAGTTTTACAAATATCTTTAGAATTCTCAATCTCGTGTTGTATATTTTAATCATTATCCATTGGAATGCTTGTATATATTTTGCAATCTCACACGCCATCGGTTTTGGCAGTGATTCATGGGTATACGGAAGTCTTGATATTCCTGAAAACCAACCTTTGACCCGGAAGTACATTTACAGTTTTTATTGGTCTACATTAACGTTAACTACAATCGGGGAAACTCCAAAACCAGAACAAGACATTGAATATCTATTTGTTGTTGTTGATTTCCTCATCGGTGTGTTGATATTTGCTACCATTGTCGGTAATGTAGGTTCGATGATTACAAACATGAATGCTACAAGAGCAGAGTTCCAGCAAAAGATGGACGGCGTTAAGCAATATATGGAGTTTCGTAAAGTGTCCAAGGAATTAGAACAAAGAGTCATAAAATGGTTTGATTATCTGTGGATTAATAAACAATCATTAAATGAAGAAGAAGTTCTCTCAGCCCTCCCGGACAAGCTGAAAGCTGAAATAGCAATTCATGTGCATTTAGAAACTTTAAAACGAGTGGCCTTATTTCAAGATTGTGAACCAGGACTACTAGTAGAATTGGTGCTGAAACTGAAATTACAGGTTTTTAGCCCAATGGATTATATCTGTAGAAAGGGTGATATTGGTAAAGAGATGTACATAGTGAAAAGGGGACAATTAGGGGTAGTATCAGACGACGGTAAAACAACGTTCGCAACATTACGAGAAGGAAGTGTATTTGGTGAGATTAGTATTCTAAATATAGCTGGAAACAAACATGGCAATAGACGGACAGCCAATATTCGAAGCGTTGGTTACTCGGACTTATTTTGTCTCTCAAAGGATGATCTGTGGGAAGTCCTTAATCAATACCCAGAGGCAAAGAAAATTCTGATTGATAAAGGAAAGAAAATACTTAGAAAGGATAATCTGCTGGATGAGTCTATCATGCAGAAGATGGAAGAGCAGCAGGAAACCACTGAACAAAAAGTGGAAAGAATTGAAAGCAGTTTGGATACATTACAAACACGATTTGCTAGACTTCTGGCAGATTTCAATACCACTCAGCTAAAATTAAAACAACGAATCACTCGCGTAGAAAAAGTCTTACCGAAGGATGCAGATGCTATTTCCAATGTTTCATATCTTGATACCTGATGATTCGGGGCTTTTAAATGTGTTAAACCTCATCAGAATGATGTTTGGAACATTGTGTATACCACTGCAATACGAAGGTGGGTGATTTTGATAAGGTCCGAGTGTTCGAAGTAAGAAAAACAAGTGTAAGCCAATAGATGAAATGGCCTATTTTAGCCGTTAAAAAGGCCTAAGCATTTTTGATTCTAGGCTGTTTTTGTAAGCTTGTTTTTTTCTTTCAAATTATCTGATACTGTAGTAGTGTCGGTATCAAACAACAAGTTTTGCAACTAGATATACCCTTGGAGCCAAAAAGTTGAAAACTCGTGATGTCTGAGCAATTATCATACACCAAGTAACACAGCAATATGAACGCACCTTTTGAGATTGTTTTTGTCAATTTTTTTTTTTCAAAATTATCTGACCGTGTAATACTGTCAGGATCAAACTCATAATTCTGCAACTAGACCTCCCGTCGGAGCCAAAAGGTTGAATGCTTACCATGTCTGAGCACCAACATACTCCATGTAAAG
This sequence comes from Hippopus hippopus, assembly GCA_946811185.2. Taxonomy (NCBI): domain Eukaryota; kingdom Metazoa; phylum Mollusca; class Bivalvia; order Cardiida; family Cardiidae; genus Hippopus; species Hippopus hippopus. Next base: position 36,915,837 of record OX328100.1, read on the forward strand.
CAACAATATGAATACATGTAGCAGCAATACGTACATGTAGGTGTGTGGTTTTGAAAAGTCATTGTGTCGGCAATGACGATAGATCGTGTGATTAATGGTTGCGATATAAAAAGGCCGGTCATTGCCTTGGTATAACGGTCATCAGTCTGTTGAAGTATGGTATTTCACAAAGGAAACTAATCTTTATGTATGAAATAAAGATTTCTCTTGGTAAGCGGATTATCCTTATCTGTGGAAGAGGCAGCAAGAAATATAGACAAAATTTGTGCGGTCATGTTGATCACCTTTCTCAAAATCTCATTTTACACGACCATTTCAGTGCCAATATATATACCCTTGACCGCTTGCAACGGATAAAAAATGCAATTCCATGAAAGCCAGAAAGATGCTTATCTAACAGGCTTGATTAAACAAACAGACGGTATAGATCCAAATTCAGACCTCGAGCTCTGTGCAGTTTGATTTGATCTAAGCCGCCTGCAAAAGCCCCTACTTTCGTCTCTTGCGCTGAAAAACTTAACCATATTGCTGCCACCTCAAATAGTTCGACTCTTTTTTGAGTTTTAACCCTTTACCAAACGACAAAATTTTAGACTAGTCCAAACTAGAAGCATTTGCAGGCGACAAATTAAAGGTGGATGAAATGCCGAAATTTGTCCTTGGCAGGAGAGAAAACATTGTGGGAAAAGAAGAAAATGCTGGTTACCTGAATTACCACCGAAACTGAGATATTTGACATAGTTTAGCATCCAGTAGAGGACGGTGTAAATTTAAGATCAGATTGATCACTCACACGGCCTATTCAGATAACCTAGATTTTTACTGCACAAAGGGTGAATTCTTATCAAATACACGTCACTACCCATATTCTTAGTGCAATACAGCCGTTGCGAATTTCTTAGCTTACACACGTTTCGGGTAAGCAAACAGTCCCGTAGTTGGTCAAAGTTCTGTAACCATTATTTTCTAAAACATTGCTGACTAAGATTTTCCTATGATATTGACTTTTAAAATTGATTATTGTGACAATACTGCGAATTTATCATCTTTAGGTTCAAAACAAAGTCATAATGTGCTAGTTTCCTTGGAACTATTTCTCGACCGTGATGGAGATAACTGTCAAAGAAGCAAATAGATTTCATGTAAATTCCAATACACATGTACATGTTGGCTTATGTGTTAACACATCATGAATTTTAGTTCCTCGGATAAGAAGAATCTGACATTTGTTTGTTTTTGAGATAAGCTTTTTTTATATTAAATTCGTCGGAAATAATGTTATTAAGCTCGCCAAAAGCTGGCTTAATAACATTTTTCTCTAGACTCGCTTAACAAAAGTCTGTCTCAAAAGCCAACTCATGTTATATCCTATAACGATAACACTTGCTTCAAAAGTCACGTACATGTACGACCACACATAAGGTTTAGCGGACTGTAATAAAAACTGCTTCGTTGATCATGTACCGATATTAATTCCTATAGTGAGTTTATTTTTGTTAAGTTTGTTATTGAAAATGTCTCGATATGTTCTGATATTAATCTCTTTAAGTGATTTACGTATTGCTTATATTTCAATATTTCATTCAAAATTCACGCTGCAGAGCAAAACTTTGATTTTTATTGCAGACCCTGTAGGTTCATGATCAGACTGCAGATTCTGTGCAGTCCGATCTTGAATATTCAATGTCTGATAAACCATGAAATATTCTGGTTTTGACATTGCAAGTTACTTATCACATGTACTAGAATCTTGGTTTTAGGGAAAAAAGATTTTGAATGCAGAACACAGCTTTAGTTCCTTTTACAGACGGAGTAAGTCCAATATCAGACCGCATGTTTCTTCTGATCTTGAATATACAATGCCACTTATATATATCGTAAAATTCTAACAAAAATGAAAGAAAAGACTTGTAGATCTAACTGCAACAATTCTTCCACTGGCAAATTTTTCTGTCTCTTTTTCTCGCCTTGCAGTGGCAAATTCTGCATTTATGACTGGAGATCTATATCAATTAGCTCAACTTTAGTTCCTTTTGCGGGCAGAGTAGATCAAGATCAGATTGAACAAAACTTGTCTACAGATCTAGGTTCTACGCTTTCCAGTATTTTGTGATTTTTTTGACAAAAACAGTCTTAAGATTTACAATACCTTGGGGGCTGTACTCGTCAACCATTGTAAATTGTACTCTAAGGCTTATTCTAGATTTAGAAAGTAACAAAATATCTGAGTGGTTTAACCATTTGAGCAATGCTCTGGCAAATGAGGACTTAATGCATCTGCCTTATGATTAAGTTTGTTGTTACAAAAAGAGTGGTTATTATGGATCCATAATTATGTGATGACTTATTAGTATCATGGTTGACGGTGATGCATTAAGCCTTTTTTTACCAGAGCATGGCTTGTTGGTCTAGCCAGTCAGAAATTTCGTTACTAAGGAATTTAGGAAACTCTTGAGAATAACTCTGAGAATGTTATTAAACCCTGAGGCTGCTAAGCGCGACTCAGTGACCTTCTGCGGATAGTATAGATCAAGATCAGACTGCACAGAATGTGCAGTCTGATCTTGGATCTACACTGTCCGATAAGGAGATATCTTTCCCCTAAAATACCTTTAAATTGAATATCTGGGATTTTATCATCGTTTTGAAAGTTTCAATCCACCGATTTAGCCGGATAAGGGTTAAGTATGGTTGGTGAATACTGTCCCGGATTTTTAGACCTACTTCAAATGTCTGGTTTCGGTTTATAGTACTCTGTGGGGTTAACAATCTCTAATTCTTTGGCTATAACTGTTGAAATATTGAGGATTTTGATTTATTCTATTTGTTGATGGTTTGTCATAGCAATAAATATTTATATCTATAAATGAATTGAAATCAATACTTTAACCATTACCAAACGGCCCCACGTTTTAAAGAACCCGTGGAAACGCATTTAGAAAACATCATTGGAAACCGACAAAATATTGGTTACCAGCATTTACTCCATGTTTAAGAACGTTTTGCACACAGTACGTCTGAAATGATGTCGCCCAGTGAAAGATTGAAACCTTTAACAAACAATCCAGGGTTTAAACGACTCTGAAGAAAAAGGCTTTTGAAAACATCGTCGGAAGTAACTAATATGTTGCACGGTACTTTTTAGATTAACCCTGACACAGAGAGAGAGAGAGAGAGAGAGAGAAATCTTCCAGTCTAGAAATGAAACAAAAATAATTGCAATTTTAAGGCTACCCTTGTTCAAATGTGTCAAGCAAAGCGGACAGTGTAGGTCAAAGATCAGACTGCACGTTTTGTGCAGTCTGATCTTAATCTACACTGGCCGCAAAGGCAGCTATAGTCTTGAAAGGCGCTTTATGGTTTAACTCTTTTAGAGCCAAATATATAAATTCGACCTCTTTCGACGGCCTAAAATATAATTCACCAAAATGCAGAGATTTTTCGTCTTATAGACTCAAGAAAATACAAGAGGAAGGTATAGGTCAAAGATCAGACTGCACGTTCTGTGCAGTCTGATCTTGACCTATGCCGTCCGCAAAACCTGTATTTCTCCTACGGAACGGAAAGGGTTAATTTTCTGCACTGAACTGTCTGAAGAAGAGAAATTGCTGGAATTCCGTTGGGAGTAAATGGATTCTCTGCATTCATTACTCGCTAAACGTTGTTGTTGTCTCCGGGGTGCAGTCTACAGTTCACGTGTACGACAGCGGTAATTTTCGTTCTTTTCAAATTGTTTTGAATGAAATAATCAAAGAACTCGGTTGTTGGTTAGAATCAAGTTATTGATTCTAACTGAGCATAATAAAAAATAAAATAATTTGTATCGAAGCTCCTTTTCCCATAATGATTTCAAAAGTTTATATACTAGCATATACTAATTTAGCATGTAACTCCTTAGCGTCACTTTAACTGGTTTGTTTAACGTCGGAACAATATCCTGTACGGTCACCAGTTAATAGGAACCAGGATCGGTATTCAGCATTCATTTTTAAGAACATTTTTAATAGTCTTCTTCTCAAGAAATTTCTAAATTTGAAAGTAATACAACTTTCGATTGGCTAAACCAAATGGTTTAGCCTATCAGAAGTCGTGTTACTTTCTAAATCTAGAATTAGACAATGAATGTTGCCAAGAATGGTTGGTAAACACGGACTCAGGTTTGGGTTTCATACATACAGCCACAAACACAAAAAAAGAAACTGGAAAACTAGAAACATTCAATATTTAATTCCAAATTTCAACCAAAGAGATGGCTAGTCTAGGAAACTTGAAATTAAAGAACATTTAGAATTTTTCGGGTGAACAACAACCCTATATTAGATCGCCCTAAAATAGCGAATATTTAGCGTAAAATAAAGGCATTGTAATCGTTGTACGATTCATTCAAGCGGTTGTGTTCTTCATACCAGTACAAATTAAAAGCCTCAAATCGTCACATATCGTTAATTACAGATTGTTAATGCAAGCGTATATAGTAGCAGAGAAAAATCGATTTCTGTGTATCTAGAGTATCTTGTTTTCTGATAATGAACATAGTGTTAGAGATCTTGCAGTGATATCATGCTGTTATAAGAACGTTATTTCGAAATGTATAAATTTAAAATGCTAGCTCGGTTTTTGTATGAAAAGAAAAGTACATAGAGACCCACTGTGATTGCCTCCCCGAGCAATGAAAACTGGAGATTTTCCTCCTGAATTAGTATTGTACTTTTTGCCTGTATATTACAGTGGTATGTAACCAGATTCTGCATTCACCAACTATTCTTAAGAATTTTCCAAATTTGAAAGTAACACATCTTTTGATTGGCTAAACCGAATGGTTTAGCCAATTAGAAGTTGTGTTACTTTCATATCTAACAAATCTTTGAGAATAAGACTAAGAATCGTTGGTAAATACGGACCCTGATTTAGTTTCGCATTTTTTCTAGAGATCTTGACAAAAAATGATAGCTTTTATTCATCAACAACGATGGCCTCAGAACTAGAATATAAACAGAAATTTATGTCGGAAACGTGAGGATTGTCCAATTTCATGAATTTTTTTTTTGTCAAAGGGAAAAGTTAAAGACACTTGTTCATAAGTTGGTCGGACAGCTCATTCGGTAGAGCCGCCGTACAATATTTTTGAAGAATGCAGGCCTCAGTCCCGGTCACACCAATTAATTTTTGATACTTTTGTGGGCTACCCCAGACTAAGTGTGAACAATCACGGCCTATCGATCATTGCCAAATATCGTGACTTTTTCATGCATCTTTGCACCCGCTATACAACCTTTAAGTACCAGTTGTCTGTAAGGCTAACACTGTAGACTCAAATCAGACGCCGCAAAATTGCGGAAGGATCTGATCTGAAAATACAATCCGCTGAAACCGACAAGGATTTGTATCATATAGGCTTGACTAAATGGGCAGACGGTAAAGATTAGATCAGACTACACGTTGCATTCTGGTCTTTATCTTTGCCATTTGCACACAACTCTGTTTTCGCCTATGGCAATGAAAGGGTTCGGGCTTTAGTTTATACAATATGCAAGGGTTGAAAACTTGCCAGCGATTCCGTACCAAGACGATCGAAAACAATAATATATACGGAAGTGACGTCAGATAATTGAGAAGACTTATGTCAAATTGTTGGATCAAGCATTTCTGAATAATACAGTTTCAATGCAAATTGAAAAATATCCGTCTGGTTGGAAATGACATTCTCGGTCAGCTAATCGGGCCTCATTTTGGTGTCTGAGGTGGTAAAGTAGAGCGTCGACCTTATAAACAGAAGGTCTCGAGTTCGATACGTGAGAGCGGGTGTCAACTAATCGGGTCTCGTATTCACCTAATATTCTAAATCCTGTTCTTATTCAAGATTTTGACAGGAACACAATTTCTGACTGGGTAAATCATCTAGTTTTGAATACACTGCATTTTCGGAACATGGCCATTGGTTTAGCGAGAGAGTGCTGTTTGTATGAAGAGATCAATATTTCTTGTTTATGTTGGTGATGTTTTCAGACTGCAGCCCGTATGTTTTTGTATCCAGCAATAATAACTTCTATCGTTATTTATTAGCAATAATTCCTGGCCTGAGAAACCCCAGAATATATTGTTGTGACAACTCAACAATACTCCAGACTTTAATGGAGAGAAGTCTTGTGTCCATCTTATATTTTGCCTACCAAATATATTTACTGTTTTTTTTTTTTAATATTTTGAATCAGAATGGTTTTGGTTACACCCTTCATACCAAACAATCCCGATTGTTAACGACGAAGCTCTTCAAAACATTGTTTGAAAAGGAGAAACTGCTGGTAACCAGCATTTTCTCCTATTTTCACAATGTCTTCAACCTTTTCAATGACAACTTCCATCAATACGGCTGCATTTAATTTTTCGTCTGTAGATCTAAATGCGTTTGGACAAGTAAGAAAATTTCATCCTTCAGTATAGAGTTAAAAAGAGATGAGCTTCTTTCTTGTGAAAGGGGGTTTAAAACGTCTTCATGAAATATCGATCCACGTCAGCCTGCGCAGGCTGTCTTGTGTCGAAACTTTTTCCTTTTTATAAATTTTCTGTATGTTCAAGGAACACCCTACCTCATGGCTCAGTCTTTATTGTTAGACAAAATTGATATTATGGATCCATAATGATTTGACGACTTGATTAGAATAATGCACCATGGAGATGAATTAAACCCCCTTTTTCCACGGCATGGCTCATATACAAGAAGGGACTAATGAACGAACAGAAACCACGCCATAACATAATTGGCTTGCAACACGCGAAAAGGGGCGTTCGGACATTTGCGTTAAGTGTCGTCTCGGATCAGCCTGCACAGTCCGCGCAGGCTAGTCCGAGACGGCACTTTACGACTACATTAGATTTTGTTCTTCAGTAGACATGTGCAAAAGAGAAAATTACATAAAAACGGGAATTGTCGTTTCGGATTAGCCTGCACGGACTGCGCAGGCTGATCTAGACGACTCTTTACGCCGTTGTCTGCGCATGTCATATTCTTCGAAGTATTTGTAGAATTCCATCTAGCGGGAGATAATGCTCTTTACGCAAATGTCCGAATGCCCTTTTTTTCGCGTGTTGCAAGCAAATTTTGCTTTTCTGGATTGCTTTTCACTAAACTGCGTACGCACGAAATTTACGTAGGCGGGTTAGGTAAACAAGCTTCAAGTCTGGAAAAAAATTCACTAAACTGCGTAATTTTTACAATTTGAGTAAGTATTTGCGCAACTTCACGCCAGAACATACCTTTCGGTAAAGTAGGGAACGTATTCGTGTATATACTGCCCCAAATAATTTGCGTAAATCTACACAGTTTGTTGAAACTCAGCCCTGGTCTTTGGCCAATAAACCCGGTCTTCTTAACACAAGTTCTTTCACTAAATGACTGAATTAAGAGTTGTCCAAACTGCAACGAAATCCAAATTCTGTTTGTTTAAGAGGAACATGATTTAAGACTTAGTTTTCTTTCATTGCAACCATAGTTAAAAAGTAATAAATAAGCCATGGCAGTTGGGGATTTTGTTTTCCATTAATCAAAACCCTATCAAGAAACCTCAGTAATCTTTCACGACAAAGTAAACTTCACGGTTTCGGAGAACATTGTTGAAGAATTTTCAGCACTTTTACTATGGAAACAAGAGTCCTTCATGATTCCATTTTCTTTTAAGTTTCAAAACCGGCAGTTGAAGGAACACGTACACGTAAAAACTTTTGTAGTAACAAGTCCAGTTGTTTCAGAGATCATTTTTGAAATATAAAAAGTAAACACACACATACACATGCAAGGCTTGGGCTGCAGGTCTGACCATGACAAGAGCTTGCTGGCCATCTGTCAGCGGGGCAAAAAACAAGAATAAGTAATACAAAGGATAAATATTTGACGAAAAGGAAAATTCATTTCACCTTTTCAGCGCCATAATCGAAAACATGGGCTTTTGCGGACAGCATAGGTCAAGATCAGATTTCACAGAACATGTTGTCTGATATTGGATCTATACCGTCTGCTTGTCTAGTCAAAGTCTGCATGATAAAAACCTTTCTAATCCTCTCTTTGGATTGTAATTCCAGCCCTCGAAAGAGGTAAAGTTAATTACGTGTATCATTTGGCGTTGATAAACTTACTCATTACCTGCATTATAGATTTGTTAAAAGAAAGAAAATACTGGCAATTCAAAGACAAACTCAACGATTTGATCTACATTTAATTTGTCGTCTTTAAATGCTTTCATTTTTTGACAATTCTACAATTTTGTCGTCCAGTATAGAGTTAACCCTTCACCACACAATCCCGAGTTTTAACGACACAGTGAAAGACAGCTTTTGAAAAGATCGTGGGAAAAGGAGAAAATGCTGGTAACCAGCATTTTCTCCTTTTCCCACGATGTTTTCAACCCTATCAAAGACAAGTTCCATCTTTTGGGCAGTATTTGTTGGGTCGTCTGGAAATACTTTCACTTCTGACAAATTTAAAATTTTGCTACTAGGAAAATAGTTAAGGTGGCTAAAATATTTGGAGCGCTGTATATGGGTTAAAAAAGTATCTCAATCAATAGGCATCCCATGACGTTTTTGTCCTAAAAACCATCTGACACACACAAACACACACAACAAGATATTGGTGTTAGAATTTATTCTAGCCATCAACGTAAAACAAACATAAAAAACATGCTCTATATGCGAACTCTTAACTTATTCTTGAGGTGCCTGAAAATATTTGAGCCATGCTCTGTGAAAAAGGGACTTAATGCATCTGCAAAAAGTATCGACCCATGTCAGCCTGCGCAGTCCGTGCAGGCTCCCATGGGTCGACAGATATTGCTTTTGGTAAAAATTTTTGCGTGTCAAAGGATCATTTTACCTCCAGATCCAGTCGGTTGTTAGACGGACATGGATTTTAGGGATCCATAATTATGTGATGACTTGCTTGGAATAATGGATCACGGAGATGTACTAAAACCCCTTTTCCCAGATCATGGTTCATATATTATTTTACAATTACACATGTAATATAACTCTTTCAGAGCCAAATATATAAACTTGGCCTCTTTTGATGGACGAAAATATTATTCACAGAAACTAAGAGAGATTTCTATCTTCTAGACTTGCCTGAAAAAGCATGAGGTATAGATTAAGATCAGACTGCACTTCTGAGCAGTCTGATCTTGATCTGCGCCATTTGCAAAAGCTGCTGCTTTCACCTGTTAAGCTGAAAGGCTTAAAGTTAATTCAAAACCCATTACATGTACTCTGACAATACAATATTCTACGTCCTTGCTTTCAAATAGTTTTGGAAAACATTTTGGGAAATGAATTCTTTGTTCATTACAGCCGATTGCTCTTTTATCTCAAAATATAAGCCATTCTCTGTCACAGGCGGGATTTAATGCATCTCTGCGTTGCAATATACAAAAAGAGTTATCCCATAATATTACATCCATAAAATCCATTTAGTTTAACAATTGACTGGATCTACAGGTAGAATGGTCCTTTGCCATGCAAGAAGTTTTCAAATAGCAAAAAGTTTCAACTTATGTCAACCTCCCCGGACTGCACAGACATGGGTTGATATTTTTTGCAGATGCATTAAGCCCCCTTTTCACAGCCCATGGCCCATGTTGTTCCAGCTTAAAAAAAATAAAACAATCCTTTCCTTTCCTTTAGACATTTCTAAATCTGAATAGGTTTCCAATAGTTATCGGTAGGTCTATTACAGTTTGTACAGTGATGAGCCATGAATAGGCTGCTTTTTACCGCAGACGAAACCTAACAAATCAATTTACTGTTTTTTCTTCTTGTAATACTTTTCCCAATCTTCTTCATTATTTTTATTTACTTGCTTGTCTTTTTTTAGCAGTGTTTCAGTTCTATACCATGGTGGCCGGTTGTGCAACTATTCATGTTTTCCTTGGGTAGCGTTATCAGTATTACACAAAACACTCTTTTAAAGCAAATATCTGTCTTCCCATAATAAAGTTGAAACAATACACATTTACATGTTTAGAGCATTGACTTGAAACGTCTACCCTTGTAAATGTTTCTGTTATCAAATTTTAAACAGAACATATTTCTAAAACAGTGGATTAACAATCTTTGGCAAGCATACGTAAAGCTATGATTAAAATAGCAACTAACTTGAAAAATAAATTAAAATAGTATGAATTAATGTTAAGAATAATGAAAAATAATTAAAAGAAAAATAAATATACCAAAACTTTGTAAACTATCACAAAAGTGTATGACACCAAAAGTAAAATTCTAGCAGTATCTTTTACTAATCAATGATAAATCAGTACTATAGGAATGTACAATGAAGGAATAATACTACAAATACCAAGTAAGATTTGTATACCACTCTTTTTACATAGCTGAACAAAAGAACGACATGGAAAAAAATTATCACGATTGTTATTACATTTCAGCCACAACTTCTCCTACAATAATAACCTAAGCTGTTGGTCTCAGATAAAATTGCATTTTATGTATGCACTGTACATTGTCAGTCTCAAATCAGAGAGAATGGTCTGATCTCTATTTACATGAAGCTTTATTCTACCACAAGTCACGTTCAGTGACTAACATACCACAACATCAATATAATTAAACCTGTATTAACCATTATACCACACAATCCTGAGTTTTAACAACCCTGAGAAAGAAAGCTTTTGAAAACATTGTGGAAATAGGAGAACATGCTGGAAACCAGCACTTACTCCCTTTCCCACTGTTTTCTACCCTTCCCTAAACAAATTTTAATTTTTTAGTCATGTTTATCTTTTTTGTCAGCAAATGGTTTCAACAAACATTCTGTCACTTGGTAAAGACCAAAGCAGGCACCTACTGGACACTTAGAATGTGCTCGCTTAAGATAGATGCTCATTTTGTACAGGTACATAGCAAGATAATTGTCATCTTTTGGAACTCGATTTACAGAAAATTGCTGAAAATATGCTTTTGGAAATACTAAGAGAAAGGAATGATTGCATATTATGCATCTAGGAAGCAAATACTTCTTTTTTCCAAACTATCAGAGAATTGCATTTTTCTAGTGTTCAAAAGGGGTTTTCAGTGCACTTTTTACTTTGAGTAATGGTAGGCCAACTTTTCAGTTAGCCATCTTTGTGGCAATTGCTTATTTAACTGTTTCAGTGAACAAAGTAGAAAGAAATTAAAAAAAATGAAAGTATGCTCATCTAGCAACACAAAATGACTTGAACTCTTTACCAAATGACTTGAACTCTTTACCAAACAACAAAATTTTAACTTGTCCAAACTCAGAGCATTAGTAGACACCAAAAAAACCATGGCTTGAATGATGGTATTTCGTCCATGAAAGGGTAGAAAACATTGAGGGAAGACAAAAATGCTTGATACAATCATTGTCTCTTTTTCCCAACAATGTTTTCAAAAGGATTCTTACCTAAGGTTGTTCCTTAAAACACAGAATTGTGTAGTAAAGTGTTATAGTCATTCAGAAGAACTGCCAACAGTTTGAAAAACTTTAAAGGCGAATATCTATCTGTGGGTCAAATAAGTAAACAATACTAAATCACATTCAGTAAGAAAGACAATAGCAATTCAACTAAAGTACTTCCTGTTACGTAACAAACTTTCAATATAAGATAGGTCTGGAGACATTGGGACATCTTGGAGAGAACAGTAATGAGAAATAAGAGCCCTCATTAATGGCACAAAGTTCATTAACTGTGTCTGAAACAGACGTCCCTATGTAGACTAACACCCTATACAAATTATATGAGCTATGCTATGGCAAAAGGGGGCTAAATGCATCGCCGTGATCCAGTGTATCAAGCAAGTCATCACATAATTAGGGATCCATAAAGTCCACTTAGTCTAATGAATGACTGAATCTGGGGGAAGAGTGGTCTTTGGAAATACAGAAAATTGACTGATATCGAAAAGTTTCGACCCAGGTCAGCCTGCGCGGACTGCGCAGGCTGACCTGGTCAATACTTTTCGCAGATGCATTATGTCCCCTTTTCACAGAATATGGCTCATATATACTGACCATCAGATATTCAGTGTCTTGTATAAGAGTTGTGTAAATGAAATAGACAAAAATACAAAAACACGTGACTCAAAGAGAGGTTTGATACATAAGCACTTAAAACCAGCCTTGCTGTTAACCTAGCTTTTACAGCACTTTCTTTGTGATCCCAAGGTTTTGCCTACTTCATTTAACCTGATCCTTACCTTTGTGCTGAATATATAAGTAGGTGTGTAAATAGAACTCTATTATTCCGGAAGTTATATACACAGAAAGGTACGTAGATACACAGGTAAGCAATTTAATTCGTGCACAGACTACCAAACGAAATATTTCCGTGACCATTCAGGACATGTGCCGAAGGCAGCCCCTAGCAATGCCGAGGGTAAAAAAGGAATTTTAATTTATGTAAATGATGTTCACCTGGGTCAGGTTACATGAAGTAGGCAATACAATTAATTGCATACAAAAATCATTCTGTGCACCGTTTTACAGTAGGCAGTAGATGCAGTAGATCTAGGAGCAAACTGCATGTTCATCTGCAGTGTCACCTTGATCTACAGTGTCCCTAAAAGATACCAAAGTCAGCATTGATAGTGAAAGACTTAAATGACCATAGCCATTGACCCTAAAATTAACTTTTTACTAAACTACAAAATTTTAGACTCTTCCAAATTGAAACCATTTGCAGGCAACAAATTACATTTGACTAAAACCTTGACATTTTATTTTGCTAGAAAAGAAAACTTTGTGGAAATAGCAGAAAATGCTGGTCACCAGCATTTTCTTCTTTTCCCACAATGTTTTCAAAATGCCTTTTTCCTCAGAGTCCTTTAAAGTCTGGATTCAGGTAAAGGATTAATAGATCTTATGTTCACTTCATGGTGTGTATCAAGTTTGAAGAACATAAGTCGAAAGGATTAAAATGATGCTGGTTGGTAGCACTTTCTTCTTTTCCCACAATGTTTTTTACTTTCCAAACATAAATTCAATTTTTTAAGTTACATTTATAATGTCAACTGCAAATGCTTTCAATTCTGATAAGTCTAGAATTTTTTCGTTTGGTAAAAAGTTAAAAATGAAATGTATGTTTCTAGTTTGGAAAAAAGAGCACACAATAACTTCATGGCTATACGTGAAAATTTGCCACAAAATAGAAAACAGGGCAATCAAAATGCACATTCTTTACATTTCCAAAGAGATGCTTAAGTTGTGTTTAGCTCTGCAAGATTTAAACCATGCAATTCAGAGAATTATATAGATCTATGCTCTGTAAAAAGGGGGGCAATGCATTTGCAAAAAGTATCCCACATAAGCATTCAATGTCTGCACAGGCTGATCAAGGTTTTGCTTTTGATCAATTTTCTGCATTTCAAAGGAACAGACACTGTGTACCTCAGGATTCAGCTGGTTGTTAGACAAAATGGATCCATACTGTGATGACCTGCTTGATATACATCATAGAGATGCACATCCTCGGTGACCAGTTTTGAGTCATTCTGTAATCGCCCCTGGGTTATTTGGCTGGCGTTTCCTCGTTTCCATGCATTATTCATGAAGCATTTTGATTGGTGATCTAGTTTTTCTTTGAGAAAATTTAAACTATTTTTATCACAAATACGCTGTCATATCTGTTTTTTACTTGTCGATATTCAATCACATCATTCATGGCAAATCAAGCTTAGCCATACTTTAAATATGGCAGCGCCCATCAACACCACAATCTAGAAGCGTTTAAAAGAGATTTTCGGCATAACACAGAAAGATTGTCAGTTAAAATCGTACACATAGATCGATAGTGTCGTCCCTGTATTGCAGAATGGCGTATCTCACAGAAGACAAGCACGCCGACGGCCGCCATATTTGTTGACAACCTTGGGTTTTGTCCAAGGTTATTTTTAGTAACGGAAGAAATGAAATTATCCTCTCTACAAGAGAGTATCATTATGCTATCGATCTTTTGATTGGCTACTACGGTACTTCCCGACCATATGAATATTCATAAGAAATGACGATTTGCTAGTCAATTTTCCCAGGGGTGATGCATGGAGAGTAACGTAATGGTTCAAACCTGGGTTCCGAGGATGGAAGATGCACTAAACCGGCTTTTCACAGGGCATGGCTCATATTTTCTTGCTATTTCATGAAATGTATGTAAGAAATTATACTGTAAACTTGAAGTCATTGAAGGGACAAGGTTATATCTAGTCAGATAGAATTGTCTTGTAAATTGGAAGCATCCTTTGAGATTTGACTCAATTTACAAGAAGCCTAGGAAAAAAAGACACAAAATAATGAACATAGCATTGAATTGCAGCTTGTACAGGGATTCAGATAACTTCATGCTGGTATTATTGTTGATTGTTTTGAGAGTAACAGTGCCTTAGCCTTTTAACACACAATCCCGACTTTTAACGACCCTGAAAGAGAAGGCTTTTGAAAACATTGTGGGAAAAGGAGAAAATGCTGGTAACCAGCATTTTCTCCTTTTCCCACAATGTTTTCTACCCTATCAAAGACAGCAATCATCATCTTAGCAACATGTGATTTGTTATCTTCAAATTGTTTTGATTTGGTCCAGTCCAAAGTTTTGTCATCTAGTAAAGGGTTAACTCTTTACCTGGCAACAAAATTTTAACCCTTATCCTGCTAAATAACTAAAACGAAACTTTCAGTTTGATAGTAAAAACCCATATATAGCTATTTCAAAGATGTATTTTGAGGAATAACATCTCCTCATCGGACAGTGTAGATCCAAGATCAGACTGCACATTCTGTGCAGTCTGATCTTGATCCACGCTGTCCGCAAAAGGTCAGTGAGTCGCACTTAGCAGCCTAAGGGTTAATCCATATTGAAGGCATTTGCAGTTAGCAAACCGAGTCTTCTTTAGATGATAGGATTGGTCTTTAAATGGGTAGAAAACAATGCAGAAAAGGTGAAAATGCTTGTAGTATTTTATCCTTTTCCCACAGTGTTTCTCAAAAGCCCTCTCCCTCGGGGTTGTTAAAATGCAAGATTGTATTGGTAAAGGGGTCATACTTTACGTGATACCAAACCTTTTTCTACAGACTTGTCTATACTGAAAGCATCTGCAGAAGACAAATGTGGTTCAAATGAACAAATTTGTCAGCAATAGGGTAGAAGGCATTGTGTAAAAAGCAGAAAATGCTGGTTTTCACAACCCCAGGGAAAAAGGCTGAGGAAAAAACTCTTTACAAAATGACAAAATTTTGGATCTTTCCAACTTAAAACCATTTGCAGACAATATATTACGTGTGGCACAAATGGTGCAAGTTGTTTTGAAAGGAAAGAACACATCTGCTTTTCTCACAATGTTTCTAAAAGCCTTAATTCTCAATGTCTTGAAACTCTGGATTGTGTGGTAAAGGATTGACAAATTTAGATGGAAAATAAGAAAATGCTGGAGACCAACATTTCTTTCCCACAATGCTTTCTACTCATTAAATACAAGTCGGATCATTTGAGCCTCACTGTTGTCTACAAATGCACAAGCTTACGTAAGTCTAAAAGTTTGTTGTCTGGTTAAGCTTTGGCCCTTTACCAAACAATCACAAGTTTTAATAACCCTGAGGTAGAAGGTTTTCGAAAATATTGTGGGAAAAGGAGAAATTGCTAGTAACCAGCATTTCCTTCTTTACCCACAATGTTTATAACCTTTATCAACACAAACTCCATCATTTCAGTCACATTTACCATGTCCTCTGCAAGTGCTATAAATTTGAATGAGTAGAAAATTTTGACGTTTGATAGAGTTAAAAGTTACAAAAATAAAGCATAAAATCTTCCTATGACCTCTTTCTAAACAATTACAGAGGCCAACAGACACAATACCAAGAAAATGATCTATATAACCAAGCATCACAATGGGAGAAAAATGAAAATTTATGCCAATCCCCTATCTTTCTGATGGAAACAAGATCTAACTATGTAATTTAATCCCTCTTACTTCATGTGCCCGCACTTCAAAAGCAGAACAGCCTTACAAATATTTTTAGATGAATAATTTCTCCGTTTGCCACCATGTTTCACAATCTGTTTCTAACCCGTAGCCCACCCGCTAACATTTTTTAGTTTTTCAGTCCTAGTAGATGTTTTTCAATTTGGAAGATTCCAAAATTCACACTTTGTGGTCATAGGTAAACAACATACAGAATATTTATGCAAATAGAAAACAGTATGGGCTTTGCCAGGAATACTAACATTTCCATAATCCATAATTTTTCCCCCTCCATCTTGTGTTCCAGCTTGTGCCAAAGTAAATCTTAACCTCTTACCTGATGAATATGACTTTTATACCTCAGCCGTACTTAGTTTTTCACAAACATTGTTTGTAAAGCAGCAACTGCTTTAACCTTTACCACACAATCCTGACTTTTAACAACCCTGAGAAAAAAGCCTTTAGGAAACTTTGTGGGAAAAGGAGAAAATGCTGGTAACCAGCAATGCTGGTAACCAGCATTTTCTCCTTTTCCCACAAAATTTTCTACCCTTTCCCCAAACAAATTTCAATTTTTGGGTCACATTTACTTTGTCATCTGCAAATGCTTCCAATTAGACTGGTCTAAAATTTCGTTGTTTCATAAAGAGTTAAAAGGATTTGCTCCTTTTCTAACAATATTGTTCTTTATAATTCCTTTAGAATCAAGACAAATTTTTTTCTTTCAAAAGCTTCAACTTATTGTCACTTGTCCTAGCTTTGGGTTCATCCTTTATCAAACAGTCCTAGTTTTAAAACTTGATCACACAATCCTTTGTTTTAACAACCCTGAACATTCTGGGAAAAGAACAAAATGCTGCTAATCAGCATTTTATCCTTTTCCAATGACATTTTCTACCCTATGATATCAAGGACAAAGACTTGACTTAAGTCACATTTGTACATAATTATTTAATCAGGAAATCCTTTAAATTAAGACAAATAAAAAAATTTGGTGTGTGGTATAGAGTTAACTCTTAGATTGCTAGGCACAACTCAAGGTCTTTTGGTGGACAGTGTAGATCAAGATCAGACTGCACAGAATGTGTAGTCTGACCTTGGATCTACACTGTCCGATAAGGAGATATTACTTCCCAAAATACAATTTTGAAGTAGTGATATTTGGGTTTTTACTATTGACTTGATAGCATGTAACTAATTCAGTAGGATAGGGTTAACTTTATAAATAACCTGTTCAGCATCAACCATAACCTTTGTAACGTAAATGTAGGTTAAATATATTAAATATTTGAGCCATGCTCTGACAAATGGGGGCTTAATGCATCTCCGTGATCCATGGTACTAAGCCAGCCATCACATACTTATGGATCCATAATATCCACTTTTTTTAACAACCAACTTGATCATGAGATAGACTTGTCCTTGGACATATAGAAAATTGACCAATAGCGAAAAGTTTCGGCCCAGGTCAGCCTGCGCGGACTGCGCAGGCTGACCTGGGTTGATACTTTTCGCAGCTGCATTAAGCCCCCTTTTCACAGAGCATGACTCATCTAAATTGTAAATACAGATTGCTCAATCCTCTGAATGCACGCAGAAATGTCTACAGACAATGAGAACTGATCAAAAAGTTCACAGAGCTCTACAGTCTATGAGAACATATGAGCAAAGAAGTGCAGCAAATATCTGACCCTTTTGCCACACAATCCAAAGTTTTAAGAAGAAGCTGTTAGAAAACACTTTGGGAAAAGGAGAAAATGCTGGTAACCAGCATTTTCTCCTTTTCCCACAGTGTATTCATACCTTTCAAAAGCAAATTTTGATTTCTTAATCAGATTTATATGTTGCTTGTAACAAGTAGTTGCTCCTTTTACCAATTATATCAAAGAGCTATCAAATGTTTGAGCATGAGAAAGTCACACCGATGTTTGTATGGTAAAGGTTGGGTAAAGTGAAATCTCCATAATTATATCTTATATCTAATTTTAAAAATGAAGACAGAAAAAAAGGAACACACAAGTATTCTGACACAACAGTAATATATAAATACTCTGTAAAAAAAAGAATCCTTCAGAACACTAGCAAATTAGCAACAACAAACTATCTGTAGACCAATAGATCGAAGAGAAAAATGTAAGTTTGTGTGAGCACATTTTATACTTGCAGTAATCTAAACAAGAGCACTACATGCTGGTGTCAACGCTCGGCTGCAGTTGCTTTTTGTGAAAATTCGAAGTCAAAAAGGGCATAACTGTGTCAAAAATTATTCAGTGGTTATCTGCCTGTCTTGTATGGGTTTGCCTTTTTATAGTTGACAAATAATCAGAGTTTAAAGTAATTATCTTCAATAATGATAGAGATAATATTTAAATTGACATATTTTTTGCACAACACAGACGATGAAACAGACAATATGACAATATCTCATCTTTGTTTCTGAAAACAGCCAAAGCGAAAATACAACAGTATGATTGCAGCCTTTCATTCTCTTCCAGACAACAAAAGTTTGACTCTTCAACTTTGCAAGCATTTGCAGATGAAAAATCACATGTGGCTTTACATTTTATCAAACAACCCTGTGTTTTCGTACCCCTGAGGAAAAGGATTCTAAAAACATTCTCGGGAGGAATGCTTGTAACCAGTATTTTCACCATTTTCCACAATTTATTTAGCCCTTTCAAAGCTAAATTATGTCAATTGAGTCAAATTCATATTATTATCTGCAAATATTTTCAACTTGGAAAAGTCTACAATCTTGCTGTGTGGCCAAGAGATAAATCATGGGATTTGTCTTTGAAATAACAGAAAAAAAGAGCTTCACAGAGCGGCGCATATATGCTTAAAGGGGCTTGTCAGTGAAATGGGTTAAAATCTAGAACGCCTACAGAGATCCAAATTTTAAGAGTCACATGTACAACTACACATCATAGAGATTCATTGTGGTAAATTTGAACTTATTCCAATGGAAACTGTAGGAGGAGTTGCGCACACAAGAAATTGCTAACAGACGGACAGATGGACAGACAGACAGACAGATGGATGGATGACTGGGGCCATAACATAATACGACCCTTTGGGCGTATAACAATGAAGACTTTTTGAACCTTGAACCATTTCACAAACAAATACCACCAATATTGAAAATCTATGGGTCCTCTTGTCTTAAGACAAACATACAATGTACATATAGAACTGTTCAGACTAAGACTAAATACACTCCACATGACACAACTGATGCTGTTTACTTCATTGAAAAAAAAAAAAAAAAGACTGAAAAACTCTATGTAAATACTTTATCAATCTGAACTCAGTTTGATGTTTTAAAAACATCTGAAAGCATTGAGTCAAATTAAGAAAGTACCAGTTTGAAGCCTTTTCAACCAGACTAAAGTACAAAATGTCTGAAGGTAAAGTGTACATACGGCAATTGTAATGGGACTTTTATTTTTTCATTTAATCCTTTATTTCCTCCACAGGTGAAGATTATCAACTGTGAAAGGTATGTAAATGATTCTTAACTATGCCCTATACACTATAACAGTATTTTTTGAGTGAGTTTGAAATGAAAAACAAAAATAAATAAATGAAGGTGTTAATAAATGTATAAATGACGCAATAAATAACATGTTATGAGTAAATGAATGATGGTCAAAGTTATAAATAAATCACAGTTATCAGCCGAAACCCTTTTCCAGGCAATAAAATTTTGAAAATGTCTTAACTAGGATTTGTCCATGAAATGGTAGAAAATATTATGGGAAAAGGAGAAAATGAAATGCTGGTTACCAGCATTTTCTCCTTTTCTGACAATGTTTTCAAAAGGCCTGTTTCTCAGGGTAGGTAAACTACAGTTTGGTAAAGGGTTATCTTTCTCAATATAACCTGATATATCAAGAGAACAATGTAACAGTACAGTAAATGCTTCTTCTATCAACTGTTAAAATGGACATGTACTATCATCAAATAAAAAACAAAAATCCCCAAGATCGACATTATTTTTACACAAACTTGTACCAAACCAAAACAAATTACGTGATTAAGAAAGTAAAAAAAAAATGGAGAAAAAGGAAAGACTATTTTTTAATTGTACAGAAAACTTTGAGGGAAAAGAAGCAAGTGCTTGTTAAAGGCAGATGCTCATTTTTCCATCATAATTTTTGTTATTTTGAGAGATATTCTGGTTTTAAATGGCTGTTGATATTTAACTCTTTATCAGATGACAAAAATTCAGACTTATCTCAATGCAGAAGATCAATCAAATGTGGCTCAAGTGATAGAAGATGCCTTGGAAAAGTAAGAAAATATTGTAGAAAAAGAAGTAAACACTGAATGAAGGTGACCAGCATTTTCTCCTTTTCCTTCAATATTTTCAAAGTTTTCTCTTCAGGGTCTTTAAAAAACAGAATTATGTGGTAAAGGGTCAAAAGATTCTTATACAAAATCAACGTTGTACACCAATACAGTTGGCTCTTTAAAGCATATTGGAAAAATATAAGCTGCACATTTCAAACAATGTTTTCCATATGATTTTAAATAAACACTTTCTTTCTATATTTCTCCATTCTGTTACATGCACATGATAATGTATTCCTAAAATAGTCTACATTTTCATAATATAACTCTTTAAAAAACAAAAGAATCTTGCCCATGGTGAAAACATGTACACACAACAAATCAAATGTGGCTCAATGGGGGAGATTTCTCTCAGTAACTATGCAAAACACTGAGGGGAAAAGGATAAAATGCTAGGTTATAGCATTTTCTCCTTTGCCCACAAAGTTTTAAAAATCCCTCTTTCCTGGGACCAAAAAAACATAGAATAATTTAGTAAAGGATCGAAATGGAAGTATGATGATGTAAGTTTCTCCAATTTAACCTAATTTAGATCCAAGGACCACCCTGTTGCCACCGAGTCAAAACTCTGTGAAACACTGTCTGCGTCCTCTCCCATGGCAAACCTGCGTCCCATCACAGCCTGAAAGATAAATCAGTTAGCTATGGTAAAGCTTCATTAACTCTTCACCAAACCATTCCATGTTTTAACTAATCAGACAACAAAAGTTTTCTAAAACATTGTGTGAAAAGGAGAAAATACTGATGACTAGCATTTTCTCCATGTCTCAAAATGTTTTCAACTCTTTCAAAGATAAATTCGATCATTTGTATGTTACTGAATCAGTGGTCTAAAATGCTTTAACTCTTTACAAAACCATCCCGGGTTTTCACAACTCTGAGAAAGAAGTCTTTTGAAAACATTCTGGGAAAAAGAGAAAATGCTGGTAGCCAGCATTTTCTCTTTTTCCCCACAATATTTTCCACCTATCCCAGAACAAGTTTCAATTTTTGAGTCACATTTATTTTGTCGTCTGCAAATGCTTTCAATTTGGACCAGTCTGAAATTTTGTTGTTTGGTAAAGAGTTAAATATGCACCAGTCTAACATTCTGTCATGTGGTAAAGAGCTTATGATAACTCTAAACTCTTTTAAGACCAATTTCAGGAATTAATTTTTTTCCCTGTTGTTATTTTAGATCTCCACTGTTTATAAAGATGAATATTGTATTAGATAAGTATTAGGTAGCAGACAGTGCAGATCTAAGATCAGACTGCATGTTCTGTACAATCTGATCTTGATCTACACCATCCGCCATAGCTTCTAAGATTGTTATTTAACCCTTTACCACACAATGACGCCTTTTGACACCCCTAAAAAAGAGGCTTTTTGAAAACATTGTGGGAAAAGGAGAAAATGCTGGTAACCAGCATTTTCTCCTTTTCCCACAAAGTTTTCTACCCTATCAAAGAAAAGTTGCGTCATTTGAGCCACTATGAAATTGTCGTCTGCAAATGCTTTCAATTTGGATAGGTCTTAAATTTTGCCGTGTGGTAAAGGGTTAAAAGAGTTAAGCAGACCATACAGTGTAAGACCTTTCCATATTAAGTAGATTTTGTAGAAAATAATTCAAATATGCTTGAAATGTTGATTAACTGAAAGAAAGAGTATAAAACATTTTTTGGAAAAGGACAAAATGTTAAAAAGCACTTTTTTTCTTTTAGATTGCAAAGTGAAAAATTTGAAGCTTTCTGCATAAAAAACATCCCTCAAATATTGCTATTTCAACACTACATGGCAGGTAGTGTAGAACAAGATCTTGCTGCATGTCAATTGCTGTCTGATCTTGATCTTTACTGTTTGTAAAAGCATCTCTCTCAGGAATCCAACAGTAAAGCATGGGAAATTTCAAGAACCCTTACCTTTCTTAGTATATCAGCAATAGAAGACAACTGCTCCTGACTGGCTCCACTAAGATCATCTAGCTGATTAGGATGAGGCTTCGATATGGATCTAAGGTGACCCTTTTGGTCCTTTAATTCCAGTGACTGTACAACAAAAGAAGGGAGACCATCTGAAGGTTGGGGAGCCAATACATCATTTTCTGTTTCTGTTGGCACAATGACTGGTTCTCCTCCTTTTACAGGCTTGTCTAGATTACTGGATTGACCTGCTACAGAATTTTCCCTAGCTCCAATGATATTTTCAGGTTTGACTAGTTTAGACATATTTCCAGTGTTCTTTCTAACAATTGTTATACCTTCTGATATACTCTGTCTTTGATTTATTTTGTTCTTTAACTCATCAGCCATACTCAACCTTGGAGCTTCCAACTGCATGCTCTTACTAAACACTGACAAGGACCCTGGTAAGTTACCAACTGGGGGTGGGGGAGGAGCAGGGGGTACTGGAGATGCTGGACATTGTGCCACCAATTTTGGAGCTAATGGATCCTTTCTTAGTTTAACCCTAATTTTATTTGACTTTGGTACCTCATTTTCAGAAACCTCTGCTCTTTGCAGCACAAGAGAATTACTTTCTCTAATCATGGAAGTACTTGTCAAATTTTCAATTTTTGTGTTTTCACCTGAAATTTGAGACTTTAAATATTTTGTTGGCTTTCCTGAACTTGTATTTTTAACCTCAAATCTGTCTTCTTTTGGTTCATTCAATACCTTATCAGAAATGCTCATACTTTTTCCAGTCTGTTCCACCTGTTGAACAGTTTGTTGAGTTTTCATTTTACTTTTTCGAGGTGTAATAGCTGGTTTCTTTTTATCTGTAACATCTCTAGGATTCAAAACAACTCTAATTTGTTCGCCACCATCATGTTTAATTTCTGTTGACCTAGAAAGACTTGTAGCATTGTTAATATCTTTCCTCTTTGGTAGCTCCAATTGACTTGGCACATTTATCCTTTTTTCTTTGGTGGGTTTATGCTTATCAATCTTTGTCACTTCGGATGATCTGGGTCTAAAGTTAACATCAATAGAATGTCTTGTATCATTCTTTGAAATATTAAACTTATCATGTTCATGTTTTTCTGTTCTTGCAGATTTAGAGTCAGCTCTAATTTCAAAATAGTCCTGCTTTAATGATTCATCTGTATTAAAATGATTCAGTTCTGCAGTTACACAGCCATTACCTGTCCTAAGCACTATTTCTGTAGGTTCTCTATTGATACTTCTTTCTCCATTTGCATCATTATCTATTCCTAGGCTTTTAGCTGTCTTTGTACTTTCATTCATCACTGAATCTATCTGACAAATATTCTTACTTACTCTTGATGTCATTGAATTATCTTGACTAGTATGTGACTCTAATTTGGATGAAATATGTGGTAAATGGGAGTCAGCATGTCTGATAACAGAGCACTCAGAGTCTGCTTCATCTCTTGACACAGACAAACTAGTCCTCACATTTTGGTCTATATATCTCTTGACTTCATCCACAACTTCTTCCCCATTTTGTCTTCTTTCTTTTGGCACAGTTTCACTTTCACTTTCAACATGGTACATGTCACTTCTTGTAACAATACTTTCCTTTCTGTCTTGCTCAAAACTTTCATCTTGTTTATCAAGAAGAACACCAGAGTCATATATTGTACTCTGTGTATCCAATTCTGAACCGATGTCTGATGTTTGAACAGAACTGATTTCTCTTTCCTCAGTTTGATTATTCTGAATAGGTATACCAAAGAAGCTGTCATAAGAGTCAACACGTTTATTTCCCAATGATTTTATACTTCTATCAGACAAACTACCAACTGTATTTACTGGCACACTATCTAGCCTTACAGTGTCATTTCCACCCCTGTCAACATTACTGGCCAAGTTCAATGATTTATCCAATAATTTCTTGGTGAGAGAACTTTTTTTCTTTGGTGATGGTGGACGTCTATTACTGAAAGATTCTCTCATAATGTACTCACTACCGCTTTGACTACTAGGAGATTGTACATGTCTGTTTCTTCTTCTTTTCCTTGCTGACTCATTGAATTTATTAGCCTCTGTCAACAAAACATCAGAAGGTGAAGAGCCTCCATCACTTCTATTGGATAACAAATTAAGACTGGTTTCAGACAACTTAGATTTGTTCGCATACTTTTCTTCCTTATTCTCAGCTTGGTTCTCTTCATTTCTATTGGTCCTGTCATCTAGACTTATAGACAACCAGGAAGACCTTGAGATTCTATCCCTCTCTGCTGAAAATTCTTTTCTAGCTGACTCAATGGATAACTCCAAATTTGGAATGAAAACATTAACTGGCCTTCTTTGCAATCTCTGTGGAGTGACTGGCACATCTGTGCTTGCAATGTCTGACACAGTATCTGGTCTATCAATATCAGAATCACTTGAGAGGGCACTTTCATCTGATGTACTGTCTTTCATATCTTTCAGTGTAACTTCTGATTCATCTGACAGTTCTCCCCCACTAAGGGTAGTAACAGTACCTACTTCCCATTTATCTCTCTCACTAATTATGTCCCTCTGAGAATCGAGTTTTCTAGTACTATTTGAGGTAGCATTGTGTGGGATACCAGTAATCTCCTTTTGGGAACTTTTGCTCCTGGAGCTAATTGATGCAACTTTCATTGCATTATCTGAGATGGAATACCGTGACCTCTCCCTGACCTTTGACACAGGGGTTAGCATGAAGTTTGGATAACCAGGTAGATCTAGAGTATCCGTAACAAGTTTGATGATATTCCTGGTAGAATAAACATTGCTTAAGGCTTCATCTGGAACACCCGCATTTTTAAACAACTCTCTCCATGCTGGTGGAAACTCTAAACTTTCAAGAACTTGTAGAATATCCTGGATAAAGAGAATGAAAGGATTAGATTGATTGGATGGTTCTTTAAGCTACTTTCAATATTATTTCCTTCATATCACATTTAAACTTGCTTACTCATGTATATCCTTGGTTTCACCAGTACTAGGCTAGGGCTCTGAAGTGCCTTGCCCATGGACACTCCCACAAAAAACCCAGTGCTTCCGGTGAGGCTTGAACATAGGGCCTTCAGGTTATGAGTCCTACACTTAACCACTGAGCCTCAGAGGACCCTGACATGAAGCCTTATCAGGCAGACAGTCATTTTGAGACATCAAATGAGCCCTCATCATACAAACATAAAAGTTCACAACAAATGCATAGCTGAAATAAAAACCACCCTGGCTGGGATTTGAACCCTTGCAGTAAAGATCCTTGTTTATTGAAGCAAAAAAGATCAATACAATAACCACTGATCTAAAGAGAATTCTCCCTAACGCAGTTGATAGGTATTGATTTTATACAGGAAGAAGCTATGCGGTAAGAAAGGAGTGAAATTCCGTAACATTACCATATTACAGTATCAAAAGTCTTCTTCTGAGAGACCTTTAAAACGAGGGATTGTTTCATAATACAGGGTTACACATAAAAAATCCATACAGAACTTCTTACACAACGTAACTTTAAGCCTTTACTAAATGTAAAAAAATTCAGACTTATCTGTACTGAAAGCATTCACAGACAACAAATTAAATATGGCTCTAATGATGAGACCAGTCTTTGACTGGGTAGTAGGTAAGGTGGGAAAAGGAGACAACATCGGTGGTCAGCATTTCATCCCTGTTTAATAAAATATTTCACAATCTTTTTTTAACTCTTTCAGTACCAAGTAACTGATCTACACTTTTTCATTCGCTAAAAGTACAGTTTGACTACAACATGAAGAGACAGTTTGGCCTTAATCTAAATAAAGCAGTGGACAGTGTAGATCAGAGATCAGACTGCACACTCTGTGCAGTCTGATCTTGATCTACACTGTCCACAAAAGCTCCTGGTGTCATAAACAGTAAGGAAAGAGTAAAGGGGATGTAAAAATGCCATATTGTTTCAAAAAAAAAAGGTCTCAATACAGTTAGTCCATTTCTCTAAGATAATACCTCATTACCTTGAAATGAGGTCTTTTTGCAGGATTAGGGTCCCAGCATTGTGATATAAGGAGCTGTAAACCTTCAGGGGCAGAAACAGGGATCTCTGGTCGCTTGTTCTTTCTCACTCTCTCTAGAATCTGTAAATGATAAAATCATTTTAGAAAAAAATAATAAACAAAAAACTTGGCAAAAATTTGCACAAGTCAACATTTTATATGTATGAGAGTCTAGAAAAAGTTGTTTACCCAATACCACACTTTAGAGAACCTGAGAAATAGAAATTCTGAAAACATCTAGGAAGAAACAGAAAATGATTATACCAGTATTTTCCCCTTTTCCTATAATATTTTCTACCCTTTCAGAGGTAAATTTCATCATTTGAGCTAGGTTCAATGTGTCATCTGCAAAAGAAGTCTTACATAATGGTCCTTGGACATGCGGAAAATTTACCAACAGCAAAATGTTTCCACCCAGGTCAGCTTGCTTGACTGCACAGGCTGACCTGGGTAAATACTTTTTGCAGATGCATTAACCCTCTACCACACAATCCCGACTTTTAACGACCCAAAGGAAGCAGCCTTTTGAAAACATTGTTGGAAAAGGAGAAAATGCTGGTAACCAGCATTTTCTCCTTTTCCAACAATCTTTTCTCCTCTGTCAAAGTCAAGTTCAATCATATGACCAATATTGAAACTGTTCTCTACAAATGCTTTTGACTCGGATAAGCCTATATTTTTGTTGTGCAGTAAAGAGTTAAAGGTTGATACATAGTGCAGATGCATTAAACCTTCTTTTCACAGACCATGGCTCAAATCTGCCAGCCCTTACTTCCTGCTGAAATCAAGAACTTGAATCAGGCAACTTTCAACATATTCTTGAGAAATGTTGATAACCACAGTGATTAAATTTATATTCATGAATGCATGTAAATTGTGAAAACATTGTGGAAACAAGAGGGCCAAATTCGGATGCCAATGGTTGGCTGCAGTTGCTTTTTCAGTGAAAATTCCAACTTGACAAGGTGGTATAACTGTGTAAAAAACATACTGTATGTAAGTTGCCTTTCTGGTATGGCTTTTTCCCTTTAACCCTTAGCCTTCTAAATAGGTTGAATAAAACTTTCAATTCAATGGTAAAAAATCTGAATAATGTTATTTCAAACTTATTTTTTTGAGAAAAATAACTCCTCTTTGGACAGTGTAGATCCACGACCAAACTGCACGTTCTGGGATCATAGTCTGATCTTGATCTACACTGTCCACAAAAGGTCAATGAATCAAGCTTAGCAGCTTAAGGGTTAAAATTTGAGGTAAATACCTCCAGGAAGAACAGAGATATGAGAAAATGTCGAAGTTTTTGCACCAACATAACGACAGGACTAGCACAGAACCTTGTCTTTATCTTCAAGAATAGGCCAGCCAAAAACAATTTAACCCTTTACCACACGACCAATTTTAGACCTGTCCGAATTGAAAGCATTTGCAGAGGACAGTTTCAATGTGGATCATATGAAATGATTTTTCTTTGATAGGGTAGAAAACATTGTGGGAAAAGGAGAAAATGCTGGTTACCAGCATTTTCTCCTTTTCCCACAATGTTTTCAAAAGCCTTCTCTATCAGGGGTGTCAAGTCGTCATTGTGTGGTAAAGGGTTAAAGAACAGGAGGTTTTACAACAACTAACCTGGAAAACACTAAGATTACAGTAAGGTTCCCTTCTTGTCAACATTTCCCAGAGTATGACAGCAAAACTATAAACGTCAGATTTAGTAGTGATCTCCCCTTTGTTAAGAAGTTCAGGAGACATCCAGGCTGGTGTGGAAACATTGGTCTGTTTGATATTTCTCTTGGATTTTATACCTGCATCATGTCTGAAATGGATATAATGGGTACTCTTTGAAAATGTCAGAAGCAGACCATTCTGTTGTGTACCAACAACATAGGCTTTAGTGAAGAGACAGTATTATATCGCTTCAAAAAGTAGGATTGATAACTTACCTCAGTTTAGAAAAGCCAAAATCAGCAATTTTGGCCCTGTAACTTTGACAGAGTAGTACATTCATAGATTTGAGGTCTAAATGAATCACTTCAGGTCTATGACTGTGTAGGTATTTCATTCCCGCAGTAATGTCTCGAGCCACTTGGAAATAAAGGGCATGATCAAATGGCTCACTGAAAAATACAAAAGTAAACTTACAGCCTCTTAAGCACAAACACTTATGTTTAGACAATCTCCTCTCTTCCCCCTTCCCCCCCCCCCCCCCCCCCCCCCAAAAAAAAAAAAAAAAGAGGGGGGGGGGGAAAGAACATCCAGTGACAAAAATGATAAATAGTAGCCATGCTCTGTGAAAAGGTAGTCGAATGCATGAGCAAAAAGTACAGACTTAGTTCAGCCTGTACACATGCAGGCTGACAGGGGTAAAACACTTTTGCCATTAAACTCCATTTTGCCAGAGCACCTCTCACAATTTTTTTTTGTAGTTTTAAGAAAGAGCATCTGGTTATTAAGGGTGAACAATATGGTATACCTCTTTACCATTAGAAAGCATTTCAGAATTTTCTACAGTCAAAGAGAATGTAAATAACAATAAATTTGCACAGACTAAATTTGCCATGAAAGGGATAAGAACTTTTGTGGGTAATGAAGAAATTAGTTGGTTAAAGCAATTTATCCTTTTTGACACTGTTTTGAAGTTATTCATGTATTAACCTTAACCCTTTACAAAACAACAATGTTTTGAACCAAATTGAAACTATTTGCAGATGATAAATTAAATGTGATTCAAATAATGATTTCTGTCTTTGATAGGGTAGAAAACAGTGTGGGAAAAGGAGAAAATTGTAGATTCCAGTATTTTCTCTTTTTCCCACAATTCTTTCAAAAGCTTTTTCTATCACGAATGTGTGGTACAGGATTGATTCACAATAACTATCCAAATTTAAAAGGATGTTTTCAGAAAATGTCTGCTGAAAATATTTTCAGAAGTTAAAGCATTGCGGTTGTGGATATAATTTGGCAATGTAAATTTTTCCATTATCTGAATCTTTTTACCTCATCATTTGTAGCATTTTATCCATTTGCAAAATCTATTTAAGAGGTAATTAGGCAACAGGTATATATTTATCATTTCATTATCTCACTGTACTTACTTTTCAGGATCATGTAGATAGTTATACAGGCTGCCTCGTGACATATACTCTAGTACCATCAAGGGTAGCTTATCTGTTGTACATACACCAATCAGTAATACCACTCGCGGGTGACGTAACTCCTTTAGCAGGCTTAACTGGTGATTAAAGGTGAAAACTTAACATCTGTTTACACGTATCTGCTCTACAACAATATACTCATAGGAGATCTACCTAGACATGTGTTTCACAACCTCAAATAACAGCATGAGTGACAGACCTAACCTCAACTCCAGCAAAAAGTATTACTATGTAGCTCAAAATATTTCATCTCAGGTGTCACTTAAAACCATTTTGTTTGACAGGCTGAAGCTCTTTGCAAAGACAATTTTTGTAAAGAACAATGGAAAGCCAACAAAAAAAATTATGAATACAAAAAATCCAAGAAATACAAATGTAATTACATTGGCCACTGTACCATATTAAAGTACAAATAATCGATTTTTGAATCCTGAATTTGACAGCAACTCACCTCTGCTGTAAAATAATTTCTGTCCTGTGACCTCAGGGGTACCTTGAGCTTCTTTATGGCCACCTCTGAACCTTGATACAGCCCTTTGTAGACTTGGGAGAATGCCCCTTCTCCCATCATATCTATTAATTGAACACTGATTTCAAACTCTTTACCATATGACAAACTTTTAGACTTTTCCATATTGAAATGGATGGCCACATAATTATGGCTTACATGATGAATTTGTCTCTCAGAATAGTTCAATTTATGAAGAGAAAAATGGAAAAAATGCAGATTACCCACATCCATTTCCTCCTATGATTTTAACTGACTTCTTCTTCAGAAATGAAAAGCCCAGCCAGGTGCCTCAGTGGTTAATGTATCTGACTCATGACCTGGTGGTTGGGAGTTCGATACTCTGTTAAGGCAAACAACAACATACCAGCTACATCTTACTTATTCATGTCTCTTCTGAGTTTCAGTTGTGCTACACTGGAGCTCTGCAGTGCTCTGCCAAAGGACACTGTCCCACAGATAGTGCTTTGCAAGTGCTGCCATTAGAGATTCCACTGAGTAGCCATACAGAATGGTCTGAACCCCTTTCACCCTTTACAACACAATCCCGAGTTTTAGCGACCCCCAAAAAAGAAGACTTTTGAAAACATTGTGCAAATAGGAGAAAATGCTGATAACCAGCATTTTCTCCTTTTTCCACAGTGTTTTCTATGTTTGGTAAAGAATTAACCTATGGAAATTCAAGCAATGGCCCAAGTGCCTTTAAAAGGTGATGGTTGACTCTATGCCACAAAGTCACATGTTTCAACGATCCATAGAAGAAAGGGTTTAGGGAACATTGCTTAAAAGGAGAAAGTGCTTGCAACCAGCTTTTTATCCCTTTTCCACAATGTTTTCTACCCTTTCAAAGACAAATTGCATCATTTGAGGCACATTTGTCAGCTGCAAATGCTTTGAAGTTGTACAAGTCTTCAATTTTTTCATCTGGTAAAGCATTGAGAAAGCAAAAAAATTTTTTCTAGAAAGCAGCTAACAGCTCATATTTTACCTTCTTCTTTATAAATTATGTGTGACATCTGAATTTCCATGCTTGTTACTGGATCAGCATGTCTAATCCTCTCTAGCTCCTTTTGTAATTGCCTGAATAGACAGATATCATATAATTGTGTATATTTACAAGTACTGGCTATTTTGATAGGTGAAATGAATTGTTGCAGAGAACCTACTAGTCTCTTTTTTCATGTTTTGAATTTTATCTCCTGCTACATGTTGAACGTATATATTTTGAAACAACTCACCTTTACAGCATAAGGTATTGATTACTAGTAGCTGGCTACTAGTAGCCAACTTTTCCTTGACCAGTAACTAAGAAAAGTAGGTGGCTAAAGTAGCTATGTATTCCTGATCAAATAACTGAAACAAGTTTCTGGCTACTAGGAACCAACTTTACCTATCTTGGCTATTCAACCACAAGTTTAATAACTGCTTTACTCTCTACCATATGACAAACTTAAGGTATGTCCAATAGAAACCATTAACAGATGACAACATAACAGTTGCTCAAATATAAAAATCTGAGCCAAAGATTTTTTAAAATGACTCTATGATAGTAGAGTACCTTGTGGGAAAAGGAGAAAATGCTGGTTATGAGCATTTTCTCCTTTCCTAAATATTCTTGGAAAAATAAAACAATGATGGCCATGATGGCCCTGAAATCGCTCACCTGAGTCATTTGACCAAACATGACCCATTTTCAATCTCTTTTGAGATATTATGACAAACATTCTACCAAGATTTTCATGAGTTATTGACCTGAAATGACCCACTTGCAAACTGGTGCAAGACCAACATTCTGACCAAGTTTCATGAGTATTGCATTAAAAATGAGGCCTCTAGAAAATAAACAAGGTTTTCTAAGATATGACCTAGTGACCTAGTTTTTGATCCAACATTACCCATTTTTGAACTCTTTCAAGATATTATCAAGACAAACGTTCTGACCAACTTTTAAGAGTTTCGGACTAAAAATGTGGCCTCTACAGCATACACAGGGTTTTTCTAAGATTTGGCCTAGTGACCTAGTTTTTGATCAAACATTACCCATTATCAAACACTTTTTAGATATCACTAAGACAAACACTCTGACCAAGTTTCATGAGTATTGGACTGAAAATGTGGCCTCTAGAGCGTACAAAAGGTTTTTCTAAGATTTGAGCAAATGACCTAGTTTTTGACGCGACATTACCCATTATCAAACTCTTTTGAGATATCACCAAAACAAACATTCTGACCAAGTTTAAA
The DNA here is from genome assembly GCA_946811185.2 of Hippopus hippopus. Taxonomy (NCBI): domain Eukaryota; kingdom Metazoa; phylum Mollusca; class Bivalvia; order Cardiida; family Cardiidae; genus Hippopus; species Hippopus hippopus. Next base: position 36,948,019 of record OX328100.1, read on the forward strand.
GAGCATCAGACTGAAAATGTGGCCTCTACAGCATACACAAGGTTTTTCCAATTTTTGACCCAGTGACCTAGTTTTTGACCCCACATGACCCAAATTTAAACTCATTCAAGGTCTCATCAAGACAAACATTCTGACCACATTTCAGGAGTATCGGACTGAAAATGTGTCCTCCAGAGCGTACACAAGGTTTTTCTAAGATTTGACCTAGTGACCTAGTTTTAGACCCCACATGACCCATTATCAAACTCACCTGAGCTATTATCAAGACAAACATTCTGACCAAGTTTCAAGAGTTCTTGAAAGAAAATGTGGTTTCTAGAGTGTACACAAGGTTTTTCTAAGATTTGACCTAGTGACCTAGTTTTTGACGCGACATGACCCATTTTCAAACTCTTCTGAGATATCATCAATACAAACATTCTGACGAACTTTCAGGAGTTTTGGATTGTAAATGTGACCTCCAGAGCGTACACAAGGTTTTTCTAAGATTTGACCTAATGACCTAGTTTTTGACCCCACATAACCTATTTTTGAACTCATCCGAGATATCATCCAGACAAACATTCTGACCAACTTTCAAGAGTTTTAGACTGAAAATGTGGCCTCCAGAGCATACACAAGGTTTTCCTAAGATTTGACCTAGTGACCTAGTTTTTGACCCGACATGACCCATTTTCGAACTCGTCCGAGATATCATCAAGACAAACATTCTGACCAACTTTCAAGAGTTTTAGACTGAAAATGTGGCCTCCAGAGCGTACACAAGGTTTTCCTAAGATTTGACCTACTGACCTAGTTTTTGACCCCACATGACCCATTTTTGAACTCGTCCGAGATATCAAGACAAACATTCTGACCAACTTCAAAGAGTGTTGGACTGAAAATGTGGCCTCTAGGTCGTACACAAGGTTTTTCTGAGATTTGACCTAGTGACCTAGTTTTTGACCCGACATGAATCATTTTCAAACTCATCCAAGATATCATCAAGACAAACATTCTGACCAACTTTCAGGAGTGTTGGACAGAAAATGTGGCCTCTAGAGCGTACACAAGGTTTTTCTAAGATTTGACTTACTGACCTAGTTTTTGACCCGACATGACCCATTTTCGAACTTGTCCGAGATATCATCAAGGCAAACATTCTGACCAGGAGTATTGGACAGAAAATGTGGCCTCTAGAGCGTACACAAGATTTTTCTAAGATTTGACCTAGTAACCTAGTTTTTGACCCGACATGACCCATTTCGAACTCGTCCGAGATTTTATTGAGACAAACATTCTGACCAACTTTCATGAGTATCAGACTGAAAATGTGGCCTCTAGAGCATACACAAGGTGAAAAGTTGACGACGGACGACGCACACCGCACAACGCACGATGGACGACGGACACTGCACGATCACAATAGCTCCCCATGAGCACTTCGTGCTCAGGTGAGCTAAGAACTGGTTCGGCTGATGGCTGAAGTTCTACCCATGGCAGCTGTCTTTTCCTGTTTTGTGGCACACTACTTTTGAAAACATTGAGGCAAAATGAAAAATTGCCTATAACAAGTAACTTCTTCTTTAACCACAATGCTTCAAAAGCAAAACTGGTACCAAATACACATGTGCCTTGAATTGTTGCCCCATGTAACTAATAACTGCTGATACTGTTAAAACTTTTTATTTTACATCATTCATGAAACAGAATCTACAACTTGTACCCCTCACTCTCTGTGATTGCCCCTCGTATCTTAACTACTACCTATGCAATGACAAGGAAATTTCCAGAGGTCGACTTCATTCATCATGACATTCAACCCAAGAATTTCTGATGTAATAAATACTTACTTTACAAACCCGAAGAATCAAACAAAGAAACTCAACCAAACAAACCTTATCTGCAAGTGATGGTGTTTCTTTTCCTTTCTCATTTCATCTAGAAGCTCTCTTTTACTCATTCTTACAACTTCCTCATCCCTGACTTGAGTTTCTGGATTCATCTTTATTTTCTGATCCTCTGCAAGAAGTTCTTCAATAGGACTAGATTTCCTTGCTTCCATGCTAGCACTCTGCAGAAGTCCTGATTCTAAAAGAGCATGGCAAATAGTAAGTATATAAAAAATTTAAGTATACAAAAAATTTTTTGAGAGAAAATTAACTTTTTCATGAGAAAAATGGATTAATACAATTCTTAATTAACTCTGGCAATTATCAACATGAATCAAGAATAAAAAGTGACAGGAACAAAATGGCTTAGGATAAATGCCTGTTACAAGAAGGTATACATTATTCACTACAACAGTATCCAATATGAACACAAAAAGTAAAGAAAATAATAACTGTAATGATAAAAGGGCTTTTACTTTGAAATCATTCTAGCATTAAGAAAAAGAGATGCTATTTTCGACTCTGGATAAAATTTCATATCTTGACCATTTGTAAAATACAATAAAGATAGGCATCAGCATCTCTGTCACTCATTCAGCAGATGACATCTTTTCTGTCTAGCATTGTAGGAAAAGGTGGAAAAGCTGGTAACCACTATTTTTCCATTTTCCACAATGTTTACAAAAGCTTTCTTTCACAAGGGTCGTAAAAACACAAGACTGTTTTGTAACAGAATGAAGGATTACAGTGAAAGGAAGATAGAAATATGTGAAATATGAGAAACTGACCATGGTTAGGCCCTCTGTTTGAAACATATGATGAATTCTCAAGGTTTCTTCCCTCATTACTTGTTCCTGATATTCCAGTTGGTTCCATGGAAAGGTCACTATGTTTGGTACCCAGGATTTGTTCAAACTGCTGAAGCTGTATTTGGAGATCTTGAACCAAGGTACCAGTCAAATCATCTCCTGTGCTGGCTTGCACTTTCAACCTTTTAATCTGAAAAAAAAAAATGCTAATTGAGATAGAATTTTAAAGGATGAGTCCCATCATTAATATTGTGAACCTCTGGAACTCTACTTAACCTCAAACAGATGGAGGTGAATGATTTTTTGGTTAATTATCGTAACAAGAGGGCCAAGATGGCCCTGGATCGCTCACCTGAATTTTTGAGAGGACCATAACCAACTTTTTTTAAAGTATTGAAATTTTGGAAACAAAATCAGTATTTTGCCAAGCAATTATTAGAAGGTCACCTGTAAAAATCATTTCAAAATCTGTCACCACACCTACAATCATCACCACAGCCATGTTTTTGACGAATCAGAATTCTGCAAATAAATTTTAGGATAGGTCACCCAAAGACCTTATCTTGGACAAGAGCACATGCCCGATAGTGGCTAGAAATATTAAGTTGAACAAGAGCACCTCATGAGAGTGCCAATGATTGGCTGTTGGAACCTTGCTGGATAGTAAAATAAAATTCCAAATCGCAAAAGGGGCATAATTTGGACAAAACAATTTTGGAGTTAACTGCCCTTGTTGTATGGGTTGCTTTTTACTAGTGAACAATTATTCCGAGTTTTAAGTACATGAGTTGAGTGGAAGCCGAGATATAACAAAATGTCAAAGTTTTTGCACAACAACAACAACGCAGATGACGCCAACAGGGCTATGTCAATACCTCGATGTTTTCTTTGAAAACAGCTTAGCTAAATAAGGGATATAATATAAGGATCATTTCTGTGAAATAACTTCAAAATCTGAATAGTGGTTTCAGAGAAGACAAAATTTTTAAGAATTTCTTCATGTCCTCAGAGAGCAAACAGCTTACACCCACTACAGCAATGTTTCTTGACAGATCAAAATTTCGCGAGTAAATTTTCAAAAGGGGCACCTAAGGAACATTTCTGTGAAATTATTTCAAAATCTGACAAGTGGTTTTGGAGAAGAAGAATTTCAAAGAATTTCTTTAAGTCCATACAGTGCAAAGATGCCCATCCCCATCCAGGCCATGTTTTTTGACGGATCAAAATTTCACAAACAAATTTTAAAAAGGGTTACCCAAGGAACATATCTGTGAAATTATTTCAAAATCTGACCAGTGGTTTCAGAGGAGAAGATTATCAAAGAATTTCTTGGAAAATTACATTTGGTTGCCATGGCAACCATAGTTTTTGATGAATCAAATTCTGTGAACAATTTTCAAAGGGGACATCCCAAGGAACATTCCAGCCAAGTTTGGTCCAAATCGGCCAAGCGGTTTAGGAGGAGAAGATGTTTAAAGAATTGTTGACACCGCTGGACGCCAAGAGCCCCCCCCCCCCCCCCCAACAACGGCCATGTTTTTTAACGGATCAAAATTTCCCAAACAATTTTTAAAAAGGGTCACCCAAGGAACATATCTGTGAAATTATTTCAAAATCTGACCAGCGGTTTCAGAGGAGAAGATTTTCAAATAATTTCTTGGAAAATTCCATTTGGTTGCCATGGCAACCAGAGTTTTTGATGAAATCAAATTCTGTGAATAATTTTTAAAGAGGACCTCCCAAGGAACATTCCAGCCAAGTTTTGTTCAAATTGGCCAAGCGGTGTAGGAGGGGAAGATGTTTAAGGAATTGTTGACACCGCTGGACGCCAAGAGCCCCCCCCCCCCCATCATGGCCATGTTTTTCAACGGATCAAAAATCATGGCCATGTTTTTCAACGGATCAAAATTTCGCGAACAGTTTTTGAAAAGGGTCACTCAAGGAACATATCTGTGAAATTACTTCAAAATCTGACCGGCGGTTTCAGAGGAGAAGATTTTTATAATATTTCTTGGTTAATTCCATTTGGTTGCCATGGCAACCAGAGTTTTTGATGGAATCAAATTCTGTGAATAAATGTTTAAAGAGGACCTCCCAAGGAACATTCCAGCCAAGTTTGGTCCAAATCGGCCAAGCGGTGTAGGAGGAGAAGATGTTTAAAGAATTGTTGACACCGCTGGACGCCAAGAGCCCCCCCCCCTTCCACCACCGCCATGTTTTTCGACGGATCAAAATTTTGCTAACAATTTTTGAAAAAGGTCACCCAAGGAACATTTCTGTGAAATTATTTAAAAATCTGACCACCAGTTTCAGAGGAGAAGATTTTTATAGAATTGTTGACACTGCTGGACGCCAAGAGCCCCCCCTTCTACCACGGCCATGTTTTTCGACGAATCAAAATTTCGTGAACAACTTTTGAAAAGGGTCACCCAAGGAACATATCTGTGAAAGTATTTCAAAATCTGACCAGCGGTTTCAGAGGAGAAGATTTTTAAAGAATTTCTTGGAAAATTCCATTTGGTTGCCATGGCAACCAGAGTTTTTGATGAAATCAAATTCTGTGAATAATTTTTAAAGAGGACCTCCCAAGGAACATTCCAGCCAAGTTTGGTCCAAATCGGCCAAGCGGTGTAGGAGGAGAAGATGTTTAAAGAATTGTTGACACCGCTGGACGCCAAGAGCCCCCCCCCTCCACCACCGCCGTGTTTTTCCACGGATCAAAATTTCACGAACAGTTTTTGAAAAGGGTCACCCAAGGAACATATCAGTGAAATCATTTCAAAATCTGACCACCAGTTTCAGAGGAGAAGATTTTTATAGAATTTCTTGAAAAATTCCATTTAGTTGCCATGGCAACCAGAGTTTTTGATGAAATCAAATTTTGTGAACAATTTTTAAAGAGGACCTCCCAAGGAACATTCCAGCCAAGTTTGGTCCAAATCGGCCAAGCAGTTTAGGAGGTGAAGATGTTTAAAGAATTGTTGACGCCGCACAACGGAAGACAGACGACGCACGACGGACACAGCGTGCCCCTAAAAGCTCCCCTTGAGCATGTTGTGCTAAGGTGAGCTAAAAAAAAAAGGTTATTATATTTTCAGCGTAAATGTTTTTTTTTTTTTTTTTCACTTTCTGTTAGAAACATTCAGAGATTATGAATTGTATGTTTTTTCACAATCATTGTTAAAAAAGGTAAGTAGGTTTATGTTTTGAAACTTTCCGTCAATCTAATGCACCTTTCAAATATAAAAGCTACTATGCTGATTTAATAAAATTCCTGTCTAAAAAATCGGGCAAAAGGTATCAATAAAAGATTTAACACTTCAACACTCCACAAAATTTTGGATTTGTCTGAACCAAAAGCGATAGGAGATGACATATTTAATTTTACTCAAATGATCATATTTGTCTATGAAAGAGTAGATAACATCGTGGGAAAATGAAATAAGAGGGCCTGATGGCCCTGGATCGCTCACCTGAGTCAATAGGCAAAATTTCACTCAAGGGTCATGATTGAAACTCTGACCAATTGTCTGGTCAATTGAGCTTAAAATGTGGCCTCTAAAGCGCCCTCCAGGAATTTCCATAAGTTGACCTAGTGACCTAGTTTATGACCCAATGTGACCCAATTTTGATCTCATCCAAGATATTATCAAGACAAACATGCTGACCAATTTTCAGGTCAATTGAGCAAGAATTTTTGCCTCTAGAGCCCGTACGGAATTTCTGTAAGTTGACCTAGTGACCTAGTTTATGACTCTAGGTAACCCAATTCTGAACTCATCCTAGATTTTATCAAGACAAACATTCTCAGCAATTTTCAAGTCAATTGAGCAATAAGTGTGGCCTCCAGAGTGTTCACAAGATTTTTCTTTAATTTGACCAAGTGACCTAGTTTATGAACCCACATGACCCAATTTAGAACTCATCATAAAGTCTATCAAGACAAACATTCTGAACAATTGAGCAATAGATGTGGCCTCTAGAGTGCCCAGATAAATTTCTTTAATTTGACCTACTGACCTAGTTTATAACTCAATTTCAACCTCATTCGATATTTCATCAAGACAAACATTCTGACCAATTTTCATGTCAATTGAGCATGAAATGTGGCCTCCAGAGTTCCAGCAAGGTATTTCTTTAATTTGACCTTGTGACCTATATTACAACTCCAGGTGACCCAATTCTAAACTCATCCTAGATTTCATCAAGTAAAACATTTCAACCAATGTTCAAACCAACTGAACAATAAATGTGGCCTCTAGAGTGCCCACACAGTATTTCTTTAATTTGACCTTGTGACCTAGTTTATGACCCAAGGTGACCTAAGTTCAGACTCATGTGAAATTCTATCTGGACAAACATTCTGAATAACTTTAAAGTCAATTGAGCCACGAATGTGGCCTCTAGAGTGCCAACAATATATTTCCTTAACATGACCTAGTGACCTAGTTTATGACCCCTGGTGACCCAAATTCAAACTCATTCAAACCAATTTTCAAGTCAATTGAGTTGAAAAATATGGTCTCTAGAGTGCCCACAAGGTATTTCTTTAATTTGACCTAGTGACCTTGATTAAGACCCAAAGTGACCCAAATTCAAAGTCATCACAGATTTCATCAAGAAAAACATTCTGACCACATTTCAGGTCAAATCAGCAAGAAATGTGGCCTCTAGAGTGCCCACAAGGTATTTCTTTAATTTGATCTAGTGACCTAGTTTATGACCACAGGTGACCCATTTTCGAAACTCATTGAACATGTTGTGCTCTGGTTGGCTAACAAACTTAGTACAGGTCCACTAGGAGATAATACATACCAAATATCAAAGCTCTACACCTTCCAGTTTTAAAGAAGAAGAATTTTAAAGTTTTCCTTCTTTGTTCCTATGTTCGAAATTGTGACCCCCGGGGCAGGGCCAGTTTTCACTCCAGCGGGTTTATTTTAACAGACTTGGTAGAAGTCTACTAAGAGATACTACACACCAAATATCAAAGCTCTACGCCTTCCAGTTTCAGAGAAGAATAATTTTCAAATTTTTGGTCTTTGTTCCTATGTTTGAACTTGTGACCCCCGGGGCGGGGCTAGTTTTGACCCCAGGGGCATCATATGAACAAACTTGGTAAAGGTCTATGAGGAGATACTACACACCAAATATCAAAGCTCTACGCCTTCCGGTTTCAGAGAAGAAGAATTTTAAAGTTTTCCTTCTTCGTTCCTATGTTTGAACTTGTGACCCCCAGGGCGGGGCTAGTTTTGACCCCTGGGGCATCATATGAACAAACTTGGTAGAGGTCTATGAGGAGATACTACATACCAAATATCAAAACTCTACGCCTTCAACTTTCAGAGAAGAAGAATTTTAAAGTTTCCTTCTTTGCTCCTATGTTCGAACTTGTGACCCCCGGGGCGGGGCCAGTTTTGACCCCAGGGGCATCATATGAACAAACTTGATAGAGGTCACTAGGAGATGCTACATACCAAATATCAAAGCTCTACGCCTTCTAGTTTCAGAGGAGAAGATTTTCAAAGATTTTGCATTTTTTTCCTTTTTGTTGCCATGGCAACCAGAGTTAAGGGTGGAATTCAATTCTTTGAACAACTGTGGTAGAGCTTCACCCAAAGAACATCCCTGCCAAGTTTCATCAAGATTGGCCCAGTGGTTTAGGAGAAGATGTTTAAAGAAACTGTTGACGGACAACGGACGACGGACGCCGGATATGGGGCGATCACAATAGCTCACCTTGAGCACGTTGTGCTCAGATGAGCTAAAATTGCTGGTTACTAGCATTTTACCCTTTTCCCACGATATTTTCAAGAGCCATCTTCATCAGTAGTTGTTAAAACACACAGTTTTTTGGTACAAGGCTAGCCACTGAAACATGCTGAGCCTCTAACACCCTTTGCATGCTCACTCCTCTGGGTCATTAAAATACGGTATTGTTTGGTAAAGGCTTCAAACATTTTTTGCAATATCAAACCATTTTTGTTTTTGAATAATACTGTAAAAAGATTGATGTTCACCACCTTTTTCTGTATTTCTGAGACTCTGTCCTCAATGTGTGAATATGATGAGCTCCCATCTGTTTTATATCCACTCTCAGGCTCTGACTGGGACCTTGGAGATTTCTCTTGATCTTTTAGGTTCATTTTTGCAGTGAGTTTCCCAGGTGGAACTAAAAATAAACAAAATAAAAAATGTCCTCATAACAGTTTACACAATACTTTCTTGAGATTAGCTTTTTCATCTTGCAGTATCTCATTTCTGAAAACAGTGAAGCAAAGGGAGAAATTGCTTGCGCTGTAAAGTATTTAAATCCTGATTCATAATGATTTATCATCCACATTTTAAACTCTACTAACAATTCCATGTTTCAACTCTTTACCAAATGACAACATTTTAGACTAGTCTAAATTGAAAGCATTTGCAGACAACAAATTATACGAGTCACGCTTAGCAGCCTAAGGGTTAAAACAGGGGATCCAGTGGTAAAGGGTTAGGATATTCTAAGTCAAGAAGCCATGGTTCAAAAAGGGGGTTAATTATGAATTGCCAATAGTAAGTAATATCTCAGTCTGTTTAAATATTTCCCAAACTTCATGAACTGGAAACACATCACAATCAACCTCTATATGCAAAATAACTTACCTGTCTATATGTATGAAATAAAAGTCTAAAATAATTTTTAACACGAACATCGCATGTGGGTGCCAACACTCAGCTGAATTTGCTTGATTTACAGGGAAAATTCTAGGTCAAAAAAGGGGCATAACTGTGTCAAAAATGCTTTGATGGTTATCTGATGTATGGGTTCTTCTTATGATAGTTAACAACTTGTTCGAGTTTTAAGTAAATATCTTCAGTAATAGAGACATTATGAAATGTCAGTTTTTTCACAATAAGGCAGACGACAACTTGGACAACGACGCCAGGGCCACAACAGTAACTCACCACTTTCTTCAAAAGAAGCCAAGCTAAAAATCACCGAACCTTACTTTGAACCTTTTGACTTGCATAACTTTTTCTCTTTTTAAAAAGATTTTAAATACAGGTACAGGTACTTTCATTTTGTTTCAGTGCTGCTTTAGGCCAGAACAACCAGTCATATGACTGCACAATTAACCCTTTACCACACAAAGCCTACTTTTAACGACCCTGAGAAAGAAGCCTTTTGAAAACATTGTGAGAAAAGAAGAAAATGCTAATTACCAGCATTTTCTTCTTTTCCCACAATGTTTTCTACCCCATCAAAGAAAATTCACATCATTTGAGCCCCTTTAAAATTGTCGTCTGCTAATGCTTTCAATTTGGAAGGATCCAATTTTTTGTCATTTGGAAATGGGTTAATGATCCTTATTCACTCTGTATAAAAAAGAACCTATGCTTGTTCTTAACCACAAACTTGGTCTCTATGATTTGTTTGTTCAGAGAGGATTAGTGAATTCAAGACATACTTTTAGCAGTATTTAGCTGTAATTCCACAGGTTTAGCCACAGACTTCAAACCAGACCTTCTTGCTGGCTCCACTCGTCTCAAAGACCTTTTAACATCTGACTTTCCTTCTGTAGTAGTGCTGCTGTCATTCAGAGTTTTACCCATTGCTGTGGATTTCACAGGAACTGCATTTGGGGGGAAAAAAAAGAGAAAAAAAGTGTTAACTTTTTACCAAACGACAAAATTTTGGACTGGTCCAATTTGGAACTATTTGCAGACAACAAACTGAATATTGCCAAAATTACAAAATTTTTCTTTGAAAGGGTAGAAAACATAGTGGGAAAAGGAGAAAATGCTGGTTACCAGCATTTTCTCATTTTCCCTCTATGTTTTCTAAAGTCCTTTTCCTTGGGGTGGTTAAAACTAGGGATTGTGTGGTAAAGGTTAAGAAGGATAAAATGACAGCAAAGCCTAGGGACTATATTTACCAACTTTTCTAATTTCTGATCTAAGACTAAATTCTGAGATGAGAAATCTGATTGGCTGTACATTCTGTCTAAGCCAATCATTTGGCAAGTCTTGAAATCTAGAATTAGAGCTAAACATTGACTGGATGTTGAGCACAGTCCTAAAATGTTAATTGAACTGGAATTGTATGAGCAACTACTTTGACTGTCTAGATGCAACAATTATAAACAGTAACATGCAGTACATACACCATAGATAGTTTTTGAAGATTATGAAAAATACATGATTTTTTAAAGTCTATAATTTCAAGTATTCTGTACTTTGTACTAAAAGTAGGGTACAAAATGCTTCAGTATACTAAACCTAATTCAAAATAAGTGAGGCACTTTTTTGACCAAAGAAGTTGAAGAGGTGCAATATTTAGACCATAAAAAAAGCTCTAATGCCTTGAAAAATATTATATAAAGCACAGATGCAAGATACAAGCAGGAAATTCATTTCCATTGTCTGCAGATGCAACTACAGCTGCCCATTAAAAATCAGCATCTTATAGGCTAATTACTGAAACTTGCATAATAAAAAAAAAAAGATACCAAATATCTAAAATCTACACAGCATCTCACAGAGTAAGGAAAGAAAGTAAGCTTCAGACAAAAATCTGAATTTCATCCTGGTTGTTCAATTTGACAATTCACCAGAATTTGAGTCAAAGTCAAGTCATCTCATCAATGCTACCTGTTTTTTCAAACAGTACTATGCCTAAGGAAACAAAAGCACTGCATGCATTTGTAAATTTATGCTTTCATTTTCAACTAGTAAAAAAGTTTGGATCTCATTTCTACTTGTCCACTTATTTTCATATAATTTGCATCCATCTACAGAGGTCTGCATCAAAATAAGACTAGATTAGATAAAAAGACAAAATCATATCAGATGAACAGAAAGCAACACTAGATTTGCCTATGAATGTCTATATCTAGCACAAATCAGCTCTAAATTTACATACTTATAGGAGGAAGAACATATATAATGGTTGGGGAGGCTTCTGTCTTATTTTGTAGGGATCCTGTAACAAGAGATCAATAAGTGAATCTGAGTATAAGTGTCACCTTGGCAGGATGGCAGGACAACCACTTTCAACAAAGATTCGCTTGGTTCATCATCTAGCACTCAAAATACAACATACAAAAATAACAATGATAAAAATATCAATATTTAACTGTCCCTAAAGGGTACAAAAAAGACGCTAATAATCATAGTAAGACTAGCTCTCTAACTGACTTGTTCCCCATCTACCCCCCTCAGAGAAAAAAAAAATTAAAAAGATTGCAGTTTGAAGGACTGCCTCCATTTTTTTTCTGAAAATCCCTACAAGGAGTGAACATTTTACTAATGGAAGTCTTTGATAGGGCTCAGGAGACATGAAGCCACAAAGAGTATTTTGACAGGCAGACAGACAGAGACATTTGAAGGCTATACAATCCCAACATTTGACTCATGGTGAATGATACTCATGGGCTCCGCACATCATCTTTCTGGGCCAAAGACTGTTTATGATAGTACTGCAATAGTTTAAGGACTATTGCGATAATATTGAGATAGCTTTTTTGGCTGCAGTAGTCACCCCTACTTCACAGAGTTGAAGGAGATATGGAGCACAGAAATTGGAGGCTAAAGCACTCGATCCTCTGATTAGACCTTGTCTCTGCATGGTTTAGCCATGCATTCTGCGTAAGAGCTTTGACATTGCATGTTAACTCAACTCTAGGAAAACTTCCCCCAGAAAACTGACCCCAGGAAATCTGCCCCCCCTCCCCCCCCCAAAAAAAAAAAAAAAAAACTGCTCCTGTCCACACTTTTATGTGTATAAAAAAACTATTTTGGCTCATCTACAAACCTCATCAGGCAGTCATAGCAAGTTCTATCAAAAAGATAGAAATTGCCATAAATATCCCTGCTGTAGTTTTTTTAAATCATCTTATTTTATTGTTTAAGTTCTAATACTGTTGTGGAAACATTAAAAAAATGAACAGACACAAAGAAATATAAGCACTTTTCAGGAATGATATGGTACATCTACCTTTCTTTCTTTTTAATTTCTAATTAAGCACATCTGAAATTGAATACATGAGGATGAAATACATAAAAAAATAATCAGCCAATCTAGTATCAGTAGATCTATCATAATATTAAAAATTATCCATGGGCCAAGTTTTTAAAGGCCTTCTTTTATCAGGGTTGTCAAAGATCAGGATTGTTTGGTACAGAGTTAACACCAAAGGTATACCTGACTACATGTACCGATATCCAGGAGTATTTAGTAATGCTTTGGCTCCAAAATAAATTTTATCCATTTTTGGCCAATATTCTTAATTCCAATGCTACCATTGTGGAAAAGGAGAACATTCTGGTTTCCAGAATGCTTGCCTTTTCAAACAGTATTTTCAAGAGCCCTCTTCTTCAGGGCCATACAAAAAAGAGATATTTGGTGAATTTACCCTTTACCAAACAATCCTGAGTTTTAACAAGCCTGAAGTGAAGGCTTTTGAGAAAACAGTTTGGGAAAGGATGAAAATGCTGTTTCTCCTTTTTCCACAATTTTTTCTCCGACCTCAAAAACAGCAGTCATCTGTTGAACCTACATGCTATCAACATCTCCAAATGCTTTCAATTTGGACAAGTCTAAAATCCTATTGTGTAGTAAAGGGTTAAGCAGACACAATAAGCATTTAAAATACCCAAACTATATGTACTAGATACCCCATGTTGGCTATGAACACAGTAAATTTCCATATCAATTACCTGACTGAGACAGAATATTGACTTGCACAAGGCTATCCAGACCTTCCTTCCTCTCACTGTCCCTGTTACTTGATTGGCCATTCACTTCTTCCTCAGTGTCGCTTGACTGATCACTTACCAACTAATGAAAATAGAAAACATTTTCAGTGTTACCTAGCAAGCTGAGAAACAATAAAAAATATAGCACAAACTATACAAACCATGGGCTGTGAAAAGGGGCTTTAATGCATCTGCAAAAGTGTTGACCCAGGTCAGACATTCTACCTGAGGATTCAGTCAGTTTTTATACAAAATGGATTTTACGGATCCATAATTATGTGATGACTTGCTTGGTATAATGCTTCACATAGATGAATAAAACCTCCTTTTGTAAGAGAATGACTCAATTACAAATAGTGAATTTGGTTGTTTTAATGTATTGTTTGGTTGGAGTTTTACCATGTTTTTTGAATAGTATTTCAGTTGTATCAATGCAACAGCTCACATTAATTTTTCCTGGGCTGCAATGGTTTTTTTTCAAAGACACTCTAACATGGCAAGCATTCCCATCTGGGATTAAGCCAGGACTTCTTGAAAATATATCCAAGACCTTAACATCTAAGTGATAGAGAACATCCGACCAGCAACCTTCAGATCTTATTATCGCTTCACCCAAAAAATCCTAAGTTTTATTGATTACTAACATTTTCTCCTTTTCCCACAATGTTTTCTACCTCATCCGAGACAAATGCAACCAACAGAACCAGATTTAATTTGTCATCTGCAATTGCTTTGAAGTCAAAACTTTTGTTGTCTGATAAAGAGTTAAAAGCAAACAAAATGTGTTTTATACATGTGTACTAGTTCATGCAAAATAAACGATAAAAATAAACAAATGTGAATTTTTTTGTAGCCATGTGCAATCTTTTCCTAATATCATGCATAGCTTTCTTGCATTTAATCTTGCTACAACAGACTGAGAGGTGATTTTAATAGATTTTCTGGGCAGTGTTGATTAAAGTTAGAATGCAAAGAATGTGCGGTCTTTTCTTCTTTTGTGAAATGAAATTGCCTTGATTAAGAAAATCTTGGGTCTTTGATGGTATTAAAATATGCAGTCTTACTCTTAATGTAAAGTACTGAATATTTTGAATATTGTATGTGCTGTAGAGAGATCCCCCCCCCCTATCCTCCCCACAAAAAAAAAAACCCTCTTACACTGGGATGTCGAGGGTGGGGATGTTACTGAGTGTCTCTCTAAATTGATGTTCTCATCTAACCCTTTGACACAAAATCCCAAGTTTTAACAACCCTGAGGAAAGAGGCTTTTGAAAATATTGGTGAAAAGGAGAAAACAAAGTTTTAACAACCCTGAGGAAAGAAGCTTTTGAAAATATTGGTGAAAAGGAGAAAAAGCTGGTTACCAGCATTTTCTCAATTTCAACAATGTTTTCTAGCCTTTCTTAGACAACTTTTCTCTTCAAGCTACATCTAATTTGTCACCTGCAATGCTTTCAATTTGGACAAGCCAAACATTTTTTATTAAAGTAAAGGTTCCAATGATGGCAATGGGTTACGATGTACGAAAAAAACCTAAGGATGTTCAAGTAGTCAGACCTCTCTATGTTTCTCCCGCTGTACATGTCTTGCAGCCATCTCATCTCGTCTGGCTTTCATTTTTTCATCTCTATGATACAAGGTTTGTTTGCTGTCTCTGTGTCTCTGTTGTTTCTCCTCAAACTTCTTTGCAGCTGTCTGTACACCTAGTATTAACACAATACTTTTTGCATGTGAATTTTTTAACCCTTTAACACACAATTCCGACTTATAACGACCCTTTTTGAAAATATTGTGAGAAAAGGAGAAAATACTTGTAACCAGCATTTTCTCCTTTTCCCACATTGTTTTCTATTCTATCAATGACAAATTTTGTCATTTTGGCCACCTTCAATTTGTTGTCTGCGAATTCTTTCAATTGGATCAGTCTAAAATTTTGTCTTTTGGCAAAAAGTTAAGTCTTTAAGAAGACTGCACGATTTTTTGAAAACAGAAAAATTGCATATAACAAAGAGTTTTTCATTTCATTTTACTAAGCCATTTCTGGTGTTGAGATCACTTTACCAATTTCACCAAAGTTTCACTCAAGACATATTACTAATTAATCAACTCTTCAACAGAAAACAAAATTTTAGACTTGGTCATTTTGGAAGAGTTTGCAGAAAACAAATCAAATGTGTCTCAAATGATATTATTTCTCTTTGAAAACGTAGCAAAAATCACTGGAAAAGCAGAAAATGCTGGTTACCAGTATTTTCTCCTTTTCCAACAATGTCTTCAAAAGCCTTCTTCATTACAGTCGTTGAAAAGGGGCAAATATTTAAGCAAATTGATACTGATCAACTTGATCATTAAAACACCAACTAATTTCAATCAGTGGTTAAACTAGATCAAGATCTGGCTGTGTCAAAGTGTACAGTCTGATCTCTGAGTGACACAAATATTTTTTGATATGTTCTGGGAAGAACAGCCTTTAAATTACCAAATCTCTTTTCACTTTCATTGTTTAAGCATTTGCAGGTGAAAAAGTCAGACATAAACTCATACGGATTGGTGATATTTGTCTTTGAAAGAGTAGAAAACATTGTGGGAAAAGGAGAAAATGCTTGTTACAACCACTTTCTCCTTTTCCAACAATGCTTTCATAGGGCTCCAGTTCTTGCGAGTTGCTAGAACTTGAAATTGCTTGGTAAATGGTTAAGTCCTCAATTAGGGACATGCATGAAAATATGTTTGAAGTAAGGCACAATCATTCAAAACAGTACTCAAGTCTGACAACTTGGTTTCAGTTTGTAGATAATATATATCATATTATATAAAAGTTAAAGATAGTGGTGGAAAAAGCTGGCTGGAGAGAGACAGAGTGGGCCGTGCCTGTTGCTTGACTGGACGCTGGTGACATGCTATCAGCTGTGTTGCTTGTGGCGGATCTCAGTGTCAAGCAAGGAAGCAAGTCTCCTTCAGGAGTCAAGCTATTTTCGAGGATGTTAACTATCAACTAATTGAAATCATCCGCACCGACCCCGAGTCAAACAAGAGCACCACTTTCAGGCGCCAACGAGAATCTTATTGGATCTACCAACTAAACACTCTCTACCCGGTAGGGATTAACATCTCAGGATAGCCGGGAAACCTGTACTCAGCCAAATTTTTCTTAAAGATAGTGGTGCTTGGCATGTTTTCACTTTCAACAAATTCATCATTCTTTTGTTATTTGTGGAAGGACTCTGGACAGACATTTTGTCATGTTCAATGATATTCTTTTGCTGTAATTTTCATGCATCTAAAAATGTAATGGTTATAGTACATGAGACTTTGGAAGCCATATTCCATAATATATGTTTCCAAAGACTGTTCCGATTCTAAGTTTTAAGACTAGCGAACCCATTCATGGTCTTAGAATTGAGAAGTACATGTATTAGAATGTTAGTTGAACAGTCCCGTGTTTTAACAACCATGTGTAAGAAGGCTTCTGGAAACACTGCGGGAAAAGAAGAACATACTGGTGACCAGAATTTTCTCCCTTTTTTCACAAAGTTCTATGTCCTTTTAAATACAGATCTTCATTTCAACCACATTTAACCCTTAGAGCACCGTATAAACCCACAAGATATTTTAAGTCTAGAAATAAGGTCCAAAAAATCACAATTTCAAGGCTGCTCATGTCTAAAGTGTTTCAGCACAGCGGATAGTGTAGATCAAAGATAAGGCTGCACATTTTGTGCAGCCCGATCTTGATCTTCACTGGCCGCAAAGACAACTATAGTAATGAAAGGCGCTTTAAGGGTTAATTTGTTTTCTGCAAATATAATATATTATGTATCATTTCAGAGCTAACATACCTTCCATAGCCTTCCTTTTCATAGTATCAGCAGACCTACTTCTGTATCTAAGGTTACGACCTTTCACCTCTTTTTCTTCTCTCTCCTGTTTGATTGGCTTTCTAGGCATGACTTCCCTGCTAAGAGAGGAACTTCTTGGTCTGAGTAGAACACCCTTAGTTGGCCTTCCCTCCATTTGGCTTAATTTAAATGCACTTTTATCTGTCACATTTGATTCACTTCTCTTCACTTTTCCATGAGACTTAGGTTGAGATTTTGACTTAGTCTGAGAAGCAGATTTAGAGCTTGGTGGTCTTTTCTCTACACACTTAGCACTACTGGCTTTAGTGCTTGCGGTGAATGATGGATGTCTACCGGATACCTTTGACCTTGAACTTGAGATAGATTCCCCACAGTCTGAATGCACCGACAACGCACTTGATGGCCTTGATTCTCTCACACGGTTCTGTCTTGTTGTTAAAGTGTCACTTGATTTACTAACCATATTCTCATCACACTTGTTTTTATCCTTATATATGTCTAAACTTGTGTCAACTGACTTTCTCACACTTCTTTTGGGTCTATCTTTGTCTTCTTCCCAAGCTATTGATGACATTTGTAAATGCTTTCCTCCACTAAGATCATCTCTCAAACTTGATAGATTTAACTTTGACGCACCTCTCAGATCCTTCACTCCTTTTAGAATTTTATCTAATGCTCCAAAGGCAGTCACTCCCATATCATGTAACTGAGCAGCTGTCATAAACTCTAAATCCAGTAGATCTATTTCATGATCAGCAAATATTTTCACATACTTATCTACATCCTGTAGCCCTAGACCATGCAACCAGAACTCCACCTCAGAGTTACATTCCTTGACAAGAGCAAATGGGCTGACTGAGCTTCCATGACTATTAAGTTCATTGTTAGAGACAGATTTTAAATCACTATTCAATTCTGCAAGCCCAAATATGTCTCGAACCTCTTGCTGAGCACTAAAAGACTGAGATTCCCCTACAATAGTACATGGCAGTTTTTGACCATCCACACTCTTGTTTACAGGTCTTTGTTGAATCAAAACTTTTTTACCATCAAAGTTAGACAGAGATGAAAGTGTATTTTCATCACCAGATTTTATTCTGATCTGACCAGATTCTGTTTCAATATAAATCTCTGTGGGCTCAGGTGCTTCTGTTTGAAATGTTTTTAAGCCAGTGTCAGATTTTTTCACATCACTTAAACTCTTTTTTGTGTCTTTTATATTGTTTATACAGTGAGCATTTAAAGTACTTTCAATGGATCCATTTAAAAATTTCGAATTATTTAGATGTTCTACGTTTATATCATTTTCAGATGCAAACTCAGCTTTTGCAGGCTTAAATGTTTTAGATGCTCTACTTACCAAGCCATTTTCAGTTACAACTGAATTTACCTCTGTCCCATTTCGAACACTGTTTTCTGTGTTTTGACTCTCTCCATTTGATCTGATAGAGTATTGATGCGTGTACCTGACTGGCATTTCTCTCGTGTTGCTCTGTCTGTTATTAGAGTCTATTTTCTCTTTCTCTAAATCAACATCAACTGCTTTCTTTGTTATCTCATGAATATCTAATCTAGACCTTCTAGGATGGACCTCTCCATTTCTTTGATCATCATATCTTAAGTTAGGTTTATCCTTTTGCTTGCTAAATACCTTGCTTTTATTTGGGATAGCTCTTTCATCTATGACTTTAGATTTCAAAACATTTTTCTTGGAATTTTTCATATTATCAAACATTCTGTCATGGTCTGATTCCCCAATATTTTTATCACACACTTTATTTTTCACATCAGAATGCCCAGCCCAGGTATCTCTCCTGATTATCTTCGTACTAGCTTTCTTCAGCACTTTTGCCTTTAAATCTAGAATTTTGTTCTCATTTCTTTCATTCTCCATTGAACCATGTGAATTTTCTGTATTTTTTAACTCGTCCACCAATTTCACTCTCCGATTGCCTTCAATTTCAATAGCTGACGGCTGTTTCAATCCAGAAGTTTTGCTGCTGTCACTGTTCACAATGGAGGAACCAGCTACTTTATGTTTTGTGGGTTTGCTGGTTCCAGGATCATCTATCAAGTCTTTACTTGATTTGTAAGTGGTAAGTTTTCCAGTGCCACCATGTTGCCATCTTGAACCTCCTATCTCACTCCTACAAAAACCATGATTACAGTAAAAAGATAATGTCATTTAAATGGAAGAAAGATGGCTAATATAAAAATTCCAAGATAATTTTATACAGATTTGAGCAAAGCTCTGGAAAACGGGAGTTTAATGCATCTCCATAATGCAGCATACCAAGCTAGTCATCATATAATCATGGATTTATAAAATCCTTTTTTGTCTAACAACCAACTGAATCACGAGGCAGAATGGTTCTTTGCCATTCAGAAAATTGACCAATAGCAAGAAATTTCAACCTATGTCAGTCCGCTTGCACTGAGCTGGATACTTTTTGAAGATGCTTCAAATCCTCTTTTCACAGAGCATGACTCATATAGATTCTGTGCTGTAAGATTTTCAATTAAGCATGGTGAAATCCAGAACATTGGGAAATGCAGTATTTCTCACATATTGTTTAGCAATATCAGATGACTATTTTCATCCTGTTAAAAACTTCTTTTTACATATTGTAGCAAAACAAAAAGTTTCTCTTAACAAGCTACAATTTTTCCTTTTGCCACAGCATTTTCACATGTAATTATAAATCTAACCTTACTTCATGTAGATCTATAAGAACCTTGGCTCCTTTCAGTGGTGTAATTATTGCTCCAAGTTTGCTTCAGTATTGTTTTGTTTGTCTTAACTCTTTACAAAACGACAAAATTTTAAACTTGTCTCAATTTGGAAGCATTTGCAGATATATTTGACAAACTAAACGTGGCTCAAATACTGAAATTTGTCTTTGAAAGGGTAAAAACCTTATGGCAAAAAGGGAAATACTGGTTACCAGCATTTTCTACTTTTAAACTGTTTGCCAAAGCTTTCTTTGAAAGGTTGTTAAATCTCTAGATTGTGTGGTAAAGGGTTAAATTTGCAATGAGCTTACCCTTCACAAAATGTTACCATGTTTTAACAACCCTGAGAAAAAATACCTTTCAAAAACATTGATAAAAAGGATCATTTTCTTCTATTCCAACAATTTTGTTCTACATTTTCAAAGAAATCTTACATCTCTGAAGCCATATCTAATACATGTATATCATCTTCAAATATTCTAAGTATGGACGCTTTGGTAAAGTCATTACTCTTTACCACACAAAAAATTTTACACGAGTCCAAATGGAAAGCGTTTACAGACAAGATAAGAAATGCGGATCAAATGATGAACTTTGTCTGTTAAAGAAAAGAAAACATTGTGGGAAAGGGAGAAAATGCTGGCTGGTTACCAGCATTTTCTCCTTTTCCCACAATGTTTTCCAAAGCGTTCCACCCCTGGTTCGTTAAAACTCTGGATACTGTTGTAAAGGGTTAAACACCAAACATGTACCTGATTAGCCCATGTACACTATTCCTGTCCTGTTCAACTGTATGTCTATGTAGCTGATAAGCCTTCTCAAGCTCCTTAACATCATCATGCAATTTCACATTCTCTTTGACAAGGCTCTCAAATCTGATCAAGATAAACAGAATAAAGCATGACAAAAAAACAACAAATACATGTAGATTTAGATATATCATTTTATACCTTTTAATCTGGCTACCCCTTACAAAACAAGTATGAATTTTTGTCAAGCTGTAATCAACATTTGTAGAAAACATCGTGGGAAAAGGAGCCGTAACAAGTGACAAGTAATGAAATTGATCCTTCTGGATCAATTCACTGAACAAAATTCAGCAAAAGTTTTCTCCTTTCCAGTAATTTGAAAATCAATGCTTCTCTGTTGTGCCAGATGAACTAAGCAAAGCTACAAATATATGCTACTTTTGGGGGTTATTACCTTTTTCACCTGTACCGAACAATGCAATGTTTTACCCTTTTCTACACGACAAAAAATAGACTTACCTATATTGAACACTCTTGAAGACAACATACACTGTATTATATGTGGCTCAAATTATGAGATTTGTTTGTGAAAGGGTAGAAAACATTATGGGAAATGGAAGCAAGAGCATTCCATGCTGGTGCCAACACTGGGCTCCAGTTGCTTGATTTTCAGTGAAAATAGTAAGTCAAAAAAGGGGCCTAACTGTGTCAAAAATGCTTCCATTATCTGCCCTTGTTGTATGGGTTCCTGTTTTTGTTACTTAACAATTTGTTGGAGTTTACAGTAAATATCTTCAGTAATAACACAGATATCATAAAATGTCAAAGTTTTTAAAAAATCAGTCTAAGAAGGGACATAACCAGGTCAAAAATATTTTGAGGTTGCCTGCTTCTCTTGTATGGGTTTCCCTTTTGATAGTTAACAACTTGTCAGAGTTTGAAGTATATATCTTCACTAATAACAGGGATATTGTAATTATAAAATGTCAAAGTTTTTGCATGACCATGACAACACAGACACCAGGGCTACGACAATACCTGATGTTTTCTTGGAGAACAGCCGAGCTAAAAATACTGGTTGCCAGCATTTTCTCCTCCTCTCATAATGCCTTCAATCGCTTTCTCTTTTACAGTCATTGAGAGACTGGATTGTGTGGTAAAGGGTTAATTCAGCCTGAGGTAGAGGGCTTTTAAAAATATTGTGGAGAAAGGTTAAAATCCTGGTAACCAACACTTCCTCCTGTTTCAACATGTTCAACATGATAGAAAACAGTGTGGACAAAAGAGAAAGTGCTGGTTACACGAAGGGAAGGATGCAAATAGCTAGCAAAGAAAGTTGTTTGCAATACAGACTATAATATAACTACTAGGAATGCACCACTAAACACACTAATGGTTGCTACTGTATAAAACTGAAATACTGTCAAAACTATGAAATACACACAAAAAAACAAACCCAAACACAGATTTTTGTTGATACATTTTCTTTACAGAGGAAAGCAGACACAAAAATCAATATGAAGTCAGGGATTCAATTATTCATGATATAACTCTGTACAGTAACAGATGGCTTTTACAATACTTTAGCTATTAATGTTACACAGGCTTATTACATATGATTGCAAACTCATACATGTACATTTATAAGATGACCTAAGTGAGAAATAATATGAGAAAAGTAGCAAAGAACATGTTTTATGCCTTTACCAAATGATCCATGTTTTAATAACCCTGTTAGAAGAAGGCTTTTTAAAACATTGAGGAAAATGGAGAAAGTGCCTGTAACTAGCATTTTCTCCTTTATTCACAATGTTTTAACCAGATCAAAGACAAATCCAATCAACTGAGCCAAATTTAATTAGTCACCTGCAGTTGCTTTTAATCTGGTCAACTAATATAAGAGTTAACTGAAAGGAAAGCTTAGCAGGAAAAGGAGCAATTTCTGGTAACAATGGACTGCTTCTTTTTCACAATGTTTTTAGGTGCTCTTTTTCAGAAGAAAAATGACTCATATAGTTATTGGGTAAAACTTTTCACTCTGTACCACGCGATCACAACTTTTAGCATCAGTGAGGAAGAAGGCTTTTGAAAACTTTGTGCAAAGAGGAGAAAATGCTGGTAACCAGCATTTTCTCCTTTTCCCACAATGTTATCCATCATATCAAGGATAAATTTTGCCATAGGAGCCACCTATAATTTGTCATCTGCAAATGCTTTCAATTTGGACAAGTCTAATATTTTTTTGTTTGGTAAAAAGTTATACATTACTGTTATTATACTGGTCACAGGTTTTGTACTGGCTAACCCACTGCTGTTCAAATACAAGGGTTTTTTTTCTGATAAAGTTGACAGTATTTGAAAATATTTAGGGAAGAGGAGCAATCTCTAATGGACAAATGCTTCTTTTTTAAAAAATTTCTTTTAACTTTTAATAATCCAGAAAGATTTCTTTGCCTTTGCCATTTGTAGTGAGCATATTTTTCCTTATTTAGTAATGTTTTTGTATGTATTAAAGTATCTGATCATAATTTACACTGATTATCTATGTTTTAAACATAAGTTTCAAAGTCTCCTGGTGCAGAGTTGATTCATTAGTTTCATACCTTATACATTATTACCAGTAGCTTAAAACTCAAGATACATGTACATACTCTTTCTGGACATCTTTAATCTTGAACTGCTTAAGAAATTTGCTTAATATTTCTAGCAAATAGTAAAAATTTAAATTTGGCGATTTTGAAATTTATTTGTTGCCTGACATATCTTACCATCCCATGTAGATTGAATCATTGTGGGAAAAGGAGAAAATGGCTGGTAACCAACATTTTCTCCCATTTCAACGATATTTTCTATCCTTTCAAAGACAAATCCCTTGATCTGAGCCTCATTTGCAAATTAATCCTTTTTATATGAAAAGTCTAACATTTTGTTGTCTGATAAATAAACAAGTTAGACCTGTAGAGCACTGAAAAAAAAATAGAAACTTGAAAGATATGTTCTGGCAGTGAATGAAACCATGATTATTTATTTTTTTTGGGCTGTCTTGCCATGAATATCTCTCAAAATATTCGATAGCATTGATCTATGATTAGAATGTAGTTTGATTTTCCCCTTTACTGTCTAAAAAGCATATGAATTAGTACTCAGTGTTCTCAGGGTTTGCTAATTACTGTGCAGGTAAATTTTAATCCAACCCAACTGGTTACAAATCACATGAAGAGTAACCATTTGACAGATAGAAAAAAAATGACTTATGGCTTATTTCAGTGGCGTTTTCAATATTATTTGAGTTATATTGTGGCACCAAGTGCACCACTCCATGCTTTCCTCCAGGTTCTTTTACCATTACTACATCCAGCAGTCCTTCAAAGTAACTGGCTTCTTTGCAACATAAACATTGTAAAAACGTTGCAATGTGGTTAGAAATATAAATCCTGTCATAATGACTATCATCAATCCTTGGTTCAAAAGAATTGCCCAAGCCTGATATCAAACCAATGACTCCTGGGTTTCAAGCACTTTACATTACCAAACAAGCTAAAGGTACCACACTTGGCTTCACTGATAAGGGCAACGTCAGTTGAAAAGGAGCAATATTTTTTCCAAGACTTTAAGCGATTGGTCCTTCTTCCACACTGTTTTCAAAAACTGTCAACAGGTGGGGTGCAATCAGCTGGATTAATGATAGAGCAGTCTTTTGAATTAAAAAGAAAAGAATGTGAAACTTATACCTATAAGACATGCATACGGAGGAGAATGTGGCAAATGGAGATATTGCTCTCTCTCTCTCTCTCTCTCTCTCTCTCTCTCAAATATTTGGATACTCACTGTTTATCTCTTCTTCTTATTCGGGCTGAGCTTGTCATTATGTTTTGTAATACATCTGTCCTCCCGATTAGTGTGTGATTCAAGAGAAAATCTTCCAATGCTTCTTTCCTGTAAAAATTATTCTAATCCTCTTTCAATCAATACTTTTGAAAAAAATTATGGCAGTTACTGTGAAAAGAGTATAACTATGCTTGGTTACTATTGAATGATTGTATGGTTTTAATACCATTTTCAACGGTATTTTTGTTATACAGCTGCAGCCAATGCACCTCTATGATTTCTTGGAGTTTCTTTTATCAGTACTTTGAACAATATTCTTTCCTAGACAGTAGACATTGGCTGCTTTCCCACATAACTATCATAGAAACAATGATCAGCTGAGAGAGAGGAATGAATCTTTTCACAATGACTATCATCAATCCTTAGAAAAAAATAGAGCCAAAACATTTTCTCCTTTTCCAACGTTTTCTCTCCTTCCTAGGACAAATTCCTCCATTCAGGGTTCGAATTTCATTTTTTCATCCCCTGGCAAATTTTAGCAAGTGGCATTTTTTTCCACTCACAAAATTAAAATTGGACTCACATTTTTCCCTTTTTTTTTAAGCCCAGCATGCCTACCAATGGTAAAGAATGAATGGCCAGTACAAACTGTTCAATTCTATTCTATTATGTAACCTGTCGACTCCAGACAACAACCAAACAAAAAAGGAACGTTATTAAATATTATAACCATCATTTAACTATCAATCCAATTCCAGTTGAATATCTGTTCTCAAACCAAGTTAAATTTCTATAAAATTTACAATGGTGGATGATTTTGTAAATGAATTACGGACGTATCACATCAGAATATCTGCGTGTCTGATAACTGGTTTAGCGAGTCCACCACGTCTGACTTGCTTCTCGTTGTTATTTGTGCATAATAATTATCTTTTCATGAAAGATTGACAAATATTTTTGTTTTATAATCAGAGATTGAATTCGCCTACCGTTTTTTCTGTATAAAAAAACCGCAAAATCGTAGTACTGGCTGAACGCAGACGAACACACTTGGCTCACGAAACTCAGATAACAAACGACAACCCGGAGGCTTCAATGGCGACATGTAAAATTATCAACAGCCATCAAAGGGTATTCTCAGTGTGACATGACCGATATTTATGCAGAACAAAAAGAGTTACCTTACCTTATTTGTATTCACATAGTACATTTTGATAATTGTTCTTCAATGATTTGCACTCGCATTTTTATCCAGTGCTTGAAATTTCAACTCGCATTTTCCAATTCTGACTCGCATTTTGCGAGTAAATATGTGGGAATTTCGAACCCTGTCCTTTTGAACTATGTTATATTTGTTGTCTACAAATATTTGCAATTCATTTCAAAGATGTTTTTTTCTTTCTTGTGTCACTTGTTCATGGTAATCATTCATGTATGTGTAAAATAACTTCAATGTAACGGGACTAAGGTTTTTAGGCCCTGGGTAAGTTAGTCCTATTTATAAGCCCCAACATATATTATTTATCATTCTGACATTCACCATCAGTGTTGCAATGTTCTATAGACAAATGATTTAACTTCACGTTGACACCAAGTTTAGTGCAAGATTTTCATGGATCTTTTTGTAATTTATCTTTTATTTGACATAACACACCTGGTAAATTTGTAAACAAACACTCATTTTAAATTCAGTTAACTGTGCACGCATGGTCAATTTCATTTGAAAAAATGACATCCTGTGATCAACAATTTTAAGTGATAAATATGACTATTCATAAATGAAATATATCCAGTACATTTTAGTTTCCCTTTCCATGCCCAAGCTGATAAAACAGAAGCCAATAAATTATGAAAAAAAGAACTTCACTATACCGGAAATGACTTTTGAATCATGCACAGTAAATGTCAAGCCTAGTTTTGATTTCCTGATAAGTAGGTCAATGGATATTTACATCTCGAAATAATGCAATTACAAGAAAGTAATAGTTACATGTTTTAATTATTTTGGTTTTTGGTAAAGATTATTCATTTATCTATCAATTCATGTCCATTTTCATAGCTGACAAGCAGATTAAAGACACGTTAAGCAGACTTAAAGATGACCGGTAAGACTTTGAAATTTCTAGATACTATTAAAGAACGGCTGCAATGAAGGGGTGTGGAGACCCCATCACAAAAATAACATCGGAGCAACCCTTCAGACTGAAGGTACTCAAACCCACGACCCCTGGCTTGGTGGGCGACAGCTCGAATTATAGAACTACTATAGGACTTTATAGCACAAAATCTATCAATTATCGCACTAAATCCAAAATCAGACTAAAAATTTCGATGAAGCTAGATCTTGTTAAACACTGTCCGAAAATAACCCTCCCGAAAGCTGTTCCACCGAAGGTGAGGATTGAAGAAGTGGTTAGAGACCTTTAAATCAGTGACAGTAACTCAAGCTTTATTTGCACGGACTAGAAAAGAAAATAAAGTACCTTCTACCATAAAAGAACTTTTCCCTTCCAATGGCAAAGTCAATTCTGTTAGCATTTATCACGATATGCGGGTATCGGTTGCATGTTTTGTCAGGAAGTGTTGTTATCATCAACAATGAACTCTTCAACGAGAAGTCAAAAAAAGTCTAAATACCAATCAAAGCACTGTAAGTACTGAATCCGCGGTGACGAGGCGGTGTACATAGCCTTGTTAAAGTTGTTTTCTGGTCTTGATATACATTAGCCATTCGCAACTTTTTTTACGCTTGATACCTAAGGTTAACATTTGGACTGGCAAATAAGTGACAGCCCTGATTATTCTGTCGATGAAGCCGAAAACTATTCTTACAAGTATGTCAAAATGGCGTTCTTGAACGTGGCTTCAATTTGAAGATTTGATACCAAACAGTAATGCAGTACATGCTTTTTATACGGTGTAAGCACATTTCTAACATGTCTTTCTAGTATATAAAAGCTGGCTTTTAACAACATCATCAAAGCTCCAAGGTCGGGCTGCAATATCAGAACAGCGTGGTCTTGATCGGCGTGAGTGCCCGTCCCATTAAAGCAAATGTTTACAGGGATCGTAGGCTATATATGCACACGTATATATGATCCATGAAGCAAACCAACAAAACTCAAACAAACAAAATAGAAAAAAATTATGAAATAAAATAAATAAACAAACAAACAAAACATTCATTATCAGACGACAAAATTATAGATTTTTCTCACATGACAAGAATTTGCAGACGGCAAATATAATATGTCTATAAAAATAGGACTTGTCTTTAACCTTCTTACCAAACAATCCCGACTTTTGACAAACCTTAGGAAAAAATGCTTATTGAAAACACTGTAGGGAAAGGAAAAAAATACTGGTAAGAATGTTTTCCACCCTTCCTGAGATAATTTTTAATTTCTGGGTAACATTTACTTTGACGTCTGAAAACGCTTTGAATTAGGATAGGTCTAAAATTTTGTCTTTTTAAAGAAAGAGTTAAGAAAATGATATAAGGAACAGAACAAAATGCTGGCAACAAGCACTTTCTCTTTTTCCTAAATTGTTTTTCAAAAGCCGTTTTCCTCGGGTTCGTTTTAACTCGGGATTGCATGTTTCATGAGGTGATGCAGTCATACTTTGACCCTTTTCGGAGTATCGTGTATAATTGCACTTTGATGCTACTGGTGTGTATGGCAGTTGTAAAGATGGCAATAAGTAGAGAAATTGATTCTTTTCAAGATCTCTGTTTGTCACAATGTTTTTCTTTGCTTTCTCTGAATCCACGCTTTATTTGTTTAAACTTGACACCCCCAGAAATCCCCAAGGTAGCAAATGCAAAGATGTATATGAGTGGGAAGATATTCCGTATATATAACATCTGATTCGACACCTTGTTTCTTTTTTTATATGCGTGATGCCCTGTAAAATGGGGTTAAATGCAAGTGTAAAAAGTGTTGATTAATGTCAGCCTGCGCAGTCCGCAAACCCTTTGCTTTTTGAAAAATTGTATGCATGTTTAATGACCACTCGACTTCTAAATTAAGTTAATTAGTAGAGTAAATGTATTTTATGGATCACTAATCATATGCCGACTTGCTTGCATCATGAAGATGTCTTAAACCCCCTTTTGCCAGAGCGCCGCTTGCATGTCTATTTATATTACAAACATTATATCAATGCTATTATCCGCATTCAACTGTTGCCTACCCTAAAGCACAACCAAAGGCGATATTAACAAAACATTATTGATATTACAGCCACAAATAATTATTTAAATATTACAGTTTTTTCTTTCTTTTTAGAATAAGTCACGACTTCATGAAAATCGTAGTTTCAGGATCAAAATCAGGCCATCGCTTCTGTCCGATCTTACCTCTACTGTTCAGTGTGATCCTGATGTATGCCGTCTGCTAATACAGCGAAAATAATTATTGTGCATGGTCTGCTAAGGATGCTAATATGAGAGATGAATATCAGTTGTTTTCATCAGTCGTAGATTTCCCTTGTTGAGTATAAAGTTCCATACAGTACTTTGATCCTTTGAGCGATAAGCACAGCTGATGTTGCTTTTGCGGACAATGTAGATTAAGATCAGACTGCACAGAATGTGTAGTCTGATCTTAGATCTACACCGTCTGCTGCTTTGGCACATATTCTTGGCAATGCACATTTGAACTGTTATAAATCGGCTGTTTATCGCAACTAAAAACGTTGATTTGATTTATCCAATGCCCCTTGAGATGACCCCTTCGATGTCAACAAAACACACCCGAATTTTGTAGAGTTCAAAAAAGAAGGGTCCCTTGCAGCTGTGGATACTATTGCTCATGGTTCCTTATCCAATCGCGAACGATGTAGATCCAAGATCAGACTGCAAATTCTATGCAGTCTGATCTTGGATCTACGCCGCCCGCAAAAGTTATGAAGAAGACGTCTTCTTTGGCAGTGAAAGAGTTAAAACTTACGTAGGCTATTCAATAAACTGATTTGATGCTTTATGAACTGAAAATTCCGCGGAGCAAAATAAGGAATATGGACATAAAGATATAGGATACGCAATATAGATTAATCCAATATCTCTCGAAACAATAACCTAGTAGTCGACTTTGAAAATATTCTTGAAAATACGGATAAATTATGAAATATCAACAGGAATAAAGGTTTTACCAAACAATACCAAATTTTGATAACCGCGGAAAAAAAAAAAAAAAGCGTTCGGAAACATCGTGTGAAAAGGAGAAAATGCTTGTTATCAGCATTTTCCTCTGTTCCATAATGTTTTCTTCCGTTTAGAATAAACATCTCAACGTTTTGCTGTCTGCAAAAGCTTTCAAAATGCAGGTGTTATAAAGTTTGTCGTCTGGTAGTGTTTTAATACTGGCAAAACGCAATGTTAGAAAGACGAAAAAAATGATTGTGTCGAGCCTTTTTTCTCTTTATGCCACATTGGTTTTAAAAGAAATCTTCTGGAAAAAAAAAGTCGAAAAATGTCGTTTGTGGGTGGTGCCATGTTTATGGCATGCCTGACTGTCAACTTCGAGGCTGCTGAATCGAAATACATGTAATGGTTTGGAAGAATAGTAAGAACGCATCACTTGAGTTGGAAGAGGATCAATAGAGCTGAAACTTTCAACTGAAAATCAGAAAGTCCTGACTTCGATCAGAATGCATGGACCTACAGGCTGATATTGATTTATACTCATCGTAAATGACACCAGAGATGCGGGATATAGGTTTATGTTTTTATTTACTCCAGAATTTCTACCCTTAGAATGGAAGATAAACTCGACATACATTTTCAGTCTAGAAATAAAACCCAAATAATTGAAATTTCATAACTGCTGCTCTTAAGAATGTCTCAGCATTGCGGACACTGTAGATCACGATCAGACTGCACAAAACGCACAGTCTCATCTTGATCTACACTGACCGCAATTGCAACCATTGTTATGAAAGGCACTTCTAAAAGAAGATAATATTTCTCCGATGTTCCGTGATCGGTATAGCCTTTTTTAGCTTTCCTGACTGTATGACATTGTCCTGTGTCTGTCATGCGTGCATGTGTCTGTTCATGCGTATATTACTAATATCTTTTATCTCCTCTGAAACTACTTTATCGTTTTTTGATAAAGCAAAGAAGCAATCATTCTGTTATAGTTCTCTTCAGAATTCCTTTTATAATTATTCTCGTAGAGAACTGTGGTCACCATGACAGCAAAAGAGGTTGAAAATCATCAAGGCTTGTAAAAAATATCGTCTGCTCTTATAATATAAACCAGAATTTTCGCAAATGACCGTATATGATCGTTTGATGGATTACTCCTAGATTTCATGATAGAATTTCGATCCAAGAAAACTATGGTTACAGGATAAAGTAAAAGTGGGACCAGTTGTACCTCCAATATACGAAGATCTGCAACAAGCTGCTAGTTTAATGGTCTAAGGGACATAACTAGTGTCTTTACAACACAAGTTATGTCTATTTACCTCCCTTGCATCCGATGAGATCGTCCATGGCTGTATTTTAGGTCGATTAACCCTTTACCATACACTCCCACGTTTTAACGAAGCCCTTTTAAAACATTGTGGGAATGGAGAAAACGCCGATAACCAGCATTTTCTCCATTTCTCACAATGTTTTTCACCCATTCGAAGACAAATTCCATCATTTGAGCCACATCCAAATTGTCGTCTGCAAATGCCTTCAGTTTGGACAAGTCTAAGAATTTGTCGGGTGGTAAAGAGTTGAATGTTGAAAACAGTCATCTGCTGAAATTTAAATTACGAATTATTCCTGTAACTTCTTCATAAACGATACTGTATTTATGACACCGAGGAAGAATGCCTTTGAAAAAAATGAAAAAGGAAGAAAAATGAAGAAAACTGCTGGTAATATGTTTTTTTCTTCTCTAGTATCATTTTTCCCTCTCATTTTAGAGACAAATCCCGTCATTTGAGCCGTTTTCATTCATATGTAGTGAGAACGCTTTCAATATTGACAAACCTAAAATTCCAGCGCATGGAAGAGTTAGACGGGAACTAGAACTTTGGCGAAAAAGCACAAGTCGCAGTTTTATTACTTGTGTGTTGTCTTTTATCTAGTTGCTTAGCGATGAAACAAAAAAAAAAAAAAAAAATAAATATAAGTGCTGCCGTCGCGACACGACGGAGATAATGTTGAAAGTAGCGTTAAACACATTTCAATCAGTCACTTGTCAGAGAACTTCTTGCAAACTCACAAACAGCCTTGTAAAACTAACAAACATTTCGTTTGTTTGGTATTTTAAGCCGTTTTCTACGTTACTCTGCATGATTTTGGTCATTGCTCGACGACAGGTGCACCTTCTAATGTATTACTGGAGTTACTATTACCAGTGCTCCGTTTAACACACTTTCCAAGCTACTGGCCGCTTTCCCATATTAACTTAGAACAATGTTTGAGAGTTTTAAAGGAAAGACTCGGGTGGCATGACTATCATAAGTCCCATCACAAGAGATTGGCCAGTTTTGCTTACCCTCAAAGCATCTTTCACAAACTTAGTTACCTTTGTGGCCAATGTAGATGAAGATTAGGCTGATCTTTGACCTACACTGTCCGCTTTCTATAATTCATTCCGGACAGTGGCGACATTGAAATAACTTTATCTTTGTAGGGTTTATTTCTAGAATGAAAATGTTGAGTTTTATTTGGCGCTCAAAGGGTCAGACTTCATACAACATTATCGGGAGAATAAAATTTAATAAAAGAACACTTCCTAGAGAAAAAAATGCACTATGCGTTTAATGTCACATAAAAGAAGACAAAAATAGCTTACAATGCGTGAATGTATTAGATCTAGTACTAGAGAACATCATGACAAACGCTGTACCCAGACTTATATTTACCAAAATTGAGAGAAAAGTGTGTCCACATTAGAATGGAATGTAGCTATTGGTCCAAATGCTGTATGACGTATTGAGCACCTGTTCACCTGTAATTTCCGCTTGGGTTGATGAATTAGATACAATTCCAAAACAAAGGCACAGTGGAAAAGAAATACTAACAAAATCTATAATGTCACACTACTTTCGACAGAATTTCTTGATAAAACCTTATTTGTGGTTGAAGATTGCACATAAACGGCCCTTTATCATTTTCAAAATCTGCTAGGTCCAATCCAAATGAAACATCTGGGTCATGAGCGCCGTCTGGAATTCATACAAATATGGCTGCGATGACGTCATAATGGTGCGACTATACATTGGAATAGATATATATACATAGCAGTGAGTATCAGCACTACCCGCTCTTCTCTTGTTCAATCGCTGAAAAAGAAATTAGAGGCAAATAATGATGAATTTATAAAACTTAAACACCCCCTCCGTGTTTTAACACTTGACCACAGAATCTAGTGCTTTAAGGATCCTTGGGAATAAAGTTTATGGAAACATCGTGGGAAAGGAGAAAATGCTGGTAAACACCATTTTCTCACTTTCCAACAATGTTTTCTGTGCCATCAAAATGAAACCTTTTCATTTGAACCAAAATTCATTTGTCGTCTGCAAATGCTTTCAATTTTGTCAAGACTGAAATTATATCGTCTAGTAAAGAGTGATACCGTGATTCGTAATCACTTTCAATATTTCAAAAGAATGTTTTCAAAGTTGTCTATTGGAACTTTGATTCGATCTCATCACGGTATTATGTTTCGCCACACGATTTTTTAATGCATCTTGGCGACTTTACGAGAACCTTTCTCCAATGAAATTTTACAAATGAGCAATGCACTGAGAAAAGGGGGTTTAATGCATCTTCGTAATACATCAAGCATGCGATTTGTGAAAGAGTATGCATCAATATTGTCTAACAGCCATCTGAATCATGAGGTAGAATGGTCCACTGACAGGCGTCGAATTCACCAATAGCAAAAAGTTTCGACCCAGGCTGACATGGGTTGATAATTTCACTGGACAGATCTAGATCTACATCGCAAAATAATTTATTCAATTGCAAACACCTCGGAAGATTACATTTTATTTTATTCACATCCTGTCTATATAGATAATGTGGGCTAATTCTGAATACGAACTTGTACCTCACCGTCTGAGCCCTTTGAGTCGGTTTGTAGATCACCATGTCGTTACTGGACAGGGTACGACTGTCTTGCAGTGAAACAAGCAATTTCTGGTCTGCCTGCCACAATGTTTTAAAACTGGTCTGATTCGGGACGAAAGGAAAAGTCGTCTAGAACATTTTCAAACGCCTTTTTCCTCAGGGTCATTAAACCACGAGAGTGCTTGGTAAACAGTTAATCGCTGGGACCAGCATGGTAACTGACTTGGTTACTTACTTTCCTTTGTAGGCAAAGGATTTTTCTCTGCTGTTTCAGTTTTCTTCAGCTTACTTTTGTCGAAGGTGGTGACTTCAGATACGTCTGGTTTATCACTCATGGTTTCTGAAATGATACAAAAACGTAGACTGTATCAGACTTTATCTCAAACAAGCCTCGTCTTGTTTATGTTTTTCTTATTCCTTAGAGGCCCAGATAAACCCAACAGACACTTACAGTCTAGAAATCAGACCACAGTAATTGCAATTATAGGGCTGCTCTTGCTCAGATTGTTTCATCTATGCGGACAGTATAGATCAAAGATCAGACTGCACATTTTGTGCAGTCTCATCATGATTTACACTCGCCGCAAAGGCAATTATTTTTGTGAGAGGCGCTTGAAGGATTAAATCGGGCGATGATAGTTGATGAATTCATATAAATCACAAAGTGCCGAAATGGACATTTCTCGTCTCTCGTTAGGAACCAAGATATTGAAAATTGCTGTTGTTGTATACATATTTGTACTCTGGCAAAAGGGGGTTGAAGGGATCTCCATACATCATTATACCAAGCAAATCATCACGCAACAATGGATCTGTAAGATTCATTTTGACTAACAACAAGCTGAATCCTGAGGTAGAATGGTCCCTGAACATACTGAAAATTCACACACGAGTAAAAGGTTTCGATTCATGTCAGCCTGCGCAGACTGCGCAGGTTGACATGGGTCGATCCTTTTTTTTCAAATGCATGAAGCTCCATTTTCACAAAGCATGGCTCATTTTATAAACTACAGAAAAGGTTCAAAGTAGAATCAAGGTCATAGTGCAAGTTTTGTGCAGTCTGAATTTACCCTTTACCAGACGAAAAAATTTTAGCCTTGTCCAAATTGAAAGCATTTGCAGACGACAATTTCATTGTGGCTCAAATGGTGCAATTATCCTTCGATAGAGTAGAAAACATTGTGGGAAAAGGAGAAAATGCTGGTTACCAGCATTTTTTCCTTTTCCCTCAATGTTTCAAAAAAGGCTTCTTTCCCAGGGTCGTTAAAAGTCGGCATTGTGTGGTAAAGGGTTAAATTTTTCTGACGCTAAAAGTAACTTCTGTTGGGTTTGTGTGAAAATATAAAGGGCGGTCACTCTGCATAGTCGAATTGTTATTTTGACATGCAAATATCACTCCCTTGCACCCCAGTGGAGCGCCGGTTTGTACCAATTAAGCTGCTTAACTATAAAATTTTACACTCGTTTGAATAGGGAGCTATAATACAAGAAAATCAAAATGTGGGTTAAAAATATGATTTGATTTTTATAAAGTAGAAAATATTTAGGAAAAAGGAGAAAAAGCCATTGACCAGAATTTTCGCTATTTCCCACAACGTTTTCAAATGTCGTTAAACCACTAGGAGTTGTTTGTGGTAAACTGTTGACAAAACATGCAGTTTGAATCTGATATTACACTGTCTGATACTTTGCGATGCTTTCCAATTACAACAGCCTCAATATCGCGATATTTTTCAAGATTTGGAAGGCCTTGTTTAAGATTGCACCCTAAAGGCTATCAAATACCATAGTGTAACAGAGGATGTGCTGTGCTGTGAAGAAAACCAAGGGTCATATTCACCTTGTATTCATTAT
Organism: Hippopus hippopus; assembly: GCA_946811185.2. Taxonomy (NCBI): domain Eukaryota; kingdom Metazoa; phylum Mollusca; class Bivalvia; order Cardiida; family Cardiidae; genus Hippopus; species Hippopus hippopus. Next base: position 36,983,545 of record OX328100.1, read on the forward strand.
GCTTCAGTTGACAAGTACATGTACTTTTATGCTAGAACGAGGCCTGTGACTGTTCACGAGCCAAGAGCAACATTAGATAGGACTACTTTGCATACTGTGAACGTCGATCAAGATCACAAAGCATGAAACAATATGTACTGGATCTAAAATGTCCATCATTCATCACAAAGCGCAAGTTTAGCACAGTAAGCCACAGGCAGGTAAAAAATGGACTATTTCTTTGACCAAAATAACCCCCAGCGGTTTTTTAAGTGCAGCCTTAACTCTTAGGCTGCTATTGAAAATTTTGTTACAAATATCAGTTTTATTACAAAAAGTGGTTCTAACTGCGCTAAGCGTGACTCACTGACCTTTTGCAGACAGTGTAGATCAAGATCAGACTGCACAGAACGTGGAGATATTCCCATAATCATAACGTGGGTATTTACTATTGAACTGAAATATCATTTTAGTTATTTAGCAGGATTAGGGTTAAGGTTTGATTCCTCGCCCTAAGATGGCCAGCTGTTGAAATCGGATTTATTTCTCCATCTTTTCGCTTGAAAGCACAATTATACCCTAGGTAAATGACTGCTTCTGCTGTGAAATCTGCCGACATACTCAATAACCAATCTGATTTCAATTCTGCTTCTTTAATCTAAGACTAGCAATTTGATTAGCTGAAGCAGACTGATACAGCGTACCAGCCAAGCAGACAGCTAGAAATAGAATTTAACATTGGAGCAATGATAAAAATAGTTGGAAATGTAGTTTCGGGGGATTCAACATCTTCAAAATAAAAGGCATCTCAAGGCATCGCAATAAGTTAGGAATTTTTGACCAGCTTTTTCAGTTACCCATTAGAAAACAGTCGGCAAAACCCCAATATTCTTGCATTTTGCGTAGTTGATAAAAATATCAAACAAAATTCTGAACAATGATATTCTCTCTCTCTAAATACCGGAATTTGATAAAGATTGAAGTTGACTAACTGATTGATGGTTGTCAGTAAAAAAAAATAGCCACAAATATAACTTTTGGTGGGATTTAATATTAAATACAATAAATCAAAACTTTGTTGACGGTAAGGGTCGGCTATAACTGAGGCTAGAAATGTTTGCGCTTTCAGCCCGAACATCGTAAATCGTAACACGCCGATGGTATGTAAACGAATATGACAATAATTTCACGCTGATAAACTTTGAAATGAAACAGGCTGTGACCTTTGCGCCCTTTTATCAGGAGTGTACAGAAATGAGTCTGAAGGAAATAAAAGCTGATTTCTACGGAAGACGACAAGGACCAAACAATGGCTTGTAGTGTAATTCAATTTAACAATGCTCTGGCAGAAGGGTGTTTCATGCATTGTGGTGATGCAAAAATACCAAGCAAGTCAGCAAGCCGACAGTAAAAACCGAAATTTTGCTATTTCGAAGGTATTTTTTGGATAAAGATATCTTCTTACCGGACAGTGTAGATCCAAGATCAGACCGCACGTTCTATGCAGTCTGATCTTGATCTACACTGTCCGCAAAGGGTCAGTGAGTCGCGCTTAGCAGCCTAAGGGTTAATCATGGATCCATAAAATCCTGTTTGTCTATAACAACCGGCTGAATCCTGAGGTGGAATAGTCCGTAGGCAAGCATGAAATATACCAAAAGCGGACTGCGCAGGCTGACCTGTGTCGATACTTTTTGCAGATGCATTAGACCACCTTTTCACAGAGCACGGCTGTTTTCCTTGACACCATCATGACCGGATTATAAGAACGTATGTACAAATATAATGCTTTCGCCACTAAACTAATGCTGAACCCTCGGATCTATCTACAGGTTACTAGCAAGTACATGTAGCTGATTAGTTTCTCACATGCCGCTTGTTGCTGATGATTCTTTTCTGGCTGAAAGGAATGGCTGCTATCGTGTTGAATTTCATCCAATATTGAAAAAAATTCGTGGAAATTAACATTAATTTTGCCGACAATCAACCGTGTAAAACATCACCTATGATAAAGAAAATTTTCATTTGTCATTTTTTTCCTGAAGACATCGGCTTATCATGCATTACCACAAAACTACGGAAGGATTCAAGATGGCGCAGAGGTCAAACACATGACTCACCGTCTACGGCGGCAGCAGCTAATTTAAACATATTTATTCAAGTCTTCAGTCAACATGATTTTTATCGGATCGGACATTGCCTAGTTTACCGAGGTGAAAAAAGCCATGACCTTTAGATAGTTCTGAATCTAACGCCACAAAAACAGTGTCAGATCGATGCTCACGCTTATCAGCCTCGATGCTAGATCCGACCCGCCATTAGTACCAAGTACCAAGTAAAGAAAACGGATACTTTTAGTACATTCATTCAAAGAACACATAGGCATTACAATGTCAAATATCTCGCAAAACTAGACATTGAGTCACTGAATGGTGTTTTGCTCCTCTTATATATCATATTATTCATAATACAGTTACAGCACACTGGTTCATATAATCATTAAGGTCCCTGGATTTCATGTGAGCATACCATTGTGGTTCCGACAGGTGTTCAAGGACACTCACAACGCAAATCCCATAGCCTCGTGTGAGGAACGAACTCAAGACACCCCAAGATTATCAACCCCGTACCTTCACCACTGAGCTACGCAGAACTTTGGCTTATTAGAGTTACTCAAACGAAGGACTCGAACTCGGAGTAACGCAGCAATCTTGCTTCAAAAGCTTTATAACTATACACACACATTCAAATTGTTGCTATGCGCAATACATGTCTGGAAACCATTGCAAGTGCATTTGAAATACCAATTGAGTATACTACAGATCAGTTGGCCCTCGCACAAGAGCAATCCCAAAATTTGGGTTAGAAAAGCTTTCAAATATAAGAGCAATGCTCTGTGAAAAAGGGCTTTAGTGCATAAAGTATCGATTCATGTCAGCCTGCGAATCCGTGCTCGCTGACATAAGTCGAAATTTACTTTTGGTCAAATTTGTGCATGTCCATCATCATGACTCGTGTGTGTTTAACGCTTTACCAAACGAAAAACATAGACTAGTCCAAATTGAAAGCATTTGCAGATGACAAAATGAATATGACTCAGAAATTGAAATTTGTACTGGAAAGGACAGAAAACCTTCTGGGAAAAGGAGAAAATGCTGATTACCAGCATTTTCTCCTTTTCCAACACTGTTTTCAAAAGCTTTCTTTCTCAGGGTCGTTAAAAGTCGGGATTGTGTGGTAAAGGGTTAAAAAAAAACTGTTCGATAAAGAAGGCATTCTCATACAAAAATTTTCTCATGTGACAATCTGTTACAAGGAAGATATTCCCTTTCAAGAAGAAAGCATAAAAACACGTGCAAATATTTCAAAAAACGACAAGGAATTTAAATCATGAGTCAGCAACTAACATTATAACTTTCTCGGGGAATAAACTTAAATATTTCTATTCTCAAGAAGCCAATGTAGCTTCATATCTTTTTCTCTTTTGTTTTCTTTCATTCGGTTCCACGTTCATCTCAAGTGGTTTTGCTGCACTTGAAATCACGAGGAAGAAATCTTCCAAATGGGATGGGGGGATGGGGGGTGGGGGAAGGGGATAAATAATTATTTCAGCCCTTTTCGCCAACGTGAATTTATGTTTATCATAGTTCAGACTGCAAGGAACGCGCATCCTTCATCTACATCGTTAGCATTTTGGTCGTAAATCAGTAACAAAAAATCTGGTCATTTTTTAAAACTCTGGCAAAGGAAAAGCTCTATTATCGGACAGCCACCTCATCAACTGAAACCTGTAGCTGAACTTTGTTTGTTTGTTTGTATTAGAGATTAACGCCGTATTACTTTTAACAGCTTAGGCCAGATTAAGTTGGCCAGTGCACCTACACATGCTTTTCCTTGCTTTCTCAGTACCGACACAACTGTCTTTCCAAGCAACTACTTCACTGCCAACTAAATGAGTTTGATTTATGTACCCGTCTAAAAGTATATATGTGGCATCAAGTAGCACACGGTTTTGATCGAAGATCAGATTGCACCGTCTGTGCAGTCTAATCTATATCGCCCTCAAAAGCTGTTCAAGTGTTCATTGGCAATGAGAGAATTTTAAATGCAGTGGATATGGCACAGGAAATGAATATTAAAATATCGTTCTATAAGTGTGTTTTCGCTAGCAGTAGTTATTTTAGCTAATGGAAAGAAAAAAGCCTCGGTGTACTTGAAAAGGAAAAGTCAGTTCGTACATTCCCCGAACATAGAAATAGGCAAACGCGAAAAGTGAAAAAAAAAACCCATTCATTGTGTGAAAAAAATAACCGTGCTCACGAGGCGTAAAATCTACACTCGTTTGGCCGAACGTAATTTATGCCAATTGTAGTAATATATTCATCCTTTGCCTGAATCTTGGCCGTCTTCACCAACCATTCTTGAAAGTGTGCTTATTCCCTAGTTTTATTCTCAAGACTTTTCTGAATGGGAAGGTAACATAATCTCTGATTGGCTATACCAAATGATTCAGCAAATAAAAAGTTGCGAGAGTATCTAAATCTAGACGGTATTATTCTTTAGAATAATACTAAGAATGAAATTAAGAATGGTTGGTGATATGGACCGACAGATGTCCAAACGCGTGACGTTTAAAAACATCGTGACAAATTTCATGAGCAATTTCTTCATTTACCAAAATGTTTACCGAAACATCTTTTCACGAAAATTGTGGAATGTCAAAAGTTTTTTTTTTTTCCAACTTTCGTCCGATTATTTTAAATCTTATCCTGTTGAATAAGTGAAATGAAACGTTCAAGCCGATGGTAAAAATCCAAATTTTGCTGTTTCAAAAGCTTTTTTTAAGATATCTCCTTATCGGACAGTGTAGATCAAAGATCAGACTGCACGTTCTGTGCAGTCTGATCTTGATCTACGCTGTCCGCAAAAGGTCCTTGAATCGCGCTGAGCAGCCTAAGGGTTAGGAATAGGGAACCATTTTTGCCTCTGAAAGTCGATTTTTTCCAGCTGTTATATTTCTGGTATAGTGATGAAATCCACTTAAATATTTCTTTGCCACGATATAGATCTATCAATGAAACGTATAACATTCCAAAGAGAAAAAAATTATCGCAACTTTGAAATCACTTCTTGGATATTTATGACATGTTTTATGAATTTTCCAGAAACGCTTTTGGAAAATCCTTGGCATTGACTCTATCATTCATGTTACGAATGAGCCAAACTCCGGCAAAAGGGGGCTTAATGCATCTCCGTGATACAGTGTACCTGGCTTGTCATTACTTAATCATGGATCCACAAAATCTATTGTATCTAACAACCAACCGAATTGTGGGGTAGAATGGTCCTTTGATATGCTGAAAATTGATCAATAGCAAAATATTTCGGCCCAGGTCAGCCTGCGCGGACTGCGCAGGCTGACCTGGGTCGATGCTCTTTGTAGATGCATTAATTCCCTTTTCACAGAGTATGGCTCAAATATTTAAATCGGTATTTGATGACCTAGATAAACAACCCCTCGTCATTTGTGGTTTGTATGTTTCTTTGGTGTTTAACGCCTTTTTCAGCAACATATCAGTTATATTACGGTGGTCAGTGCACCTACGTGTATCTATGATTTCCTGGAGTCTCTCTTACCAGTACTTTGCACAATATATTTCCAAAACCACCGCCTACTTCCAACATGACAATCGTCGAAACAATGATCGGCAGTAAGAGAGGAATGCATTCTGTCGCAATGACTTTCATCAATCCTCGTGAAGGAACTGGCAAAGCTGTAGATTCGAAGGCATAATTTGAACAGACATATTCTCTTCATTGGTCACAATGTTTAGAAGCGGCAACAACGACACGAGGCAAAACGTGCAAGTAGGTTTAATTTCATTCATTTATGCAAAACGTAACAAAGAGCCGCAATGTAGAACATGTGTAATTTGAACACCAAAACGCGTAAACGTGCTGTCTGATGCGTGTCTGCACAAGCTAAAGTGACCAAAAGCACAAATCACAGTCTCGACCTCATTTTGTCACATGATTTTCAAAAGACCTGAATGACAATGCGAGAGAAGGGTTCTGTAGGAAATAAAATATAAAGAAACACACCAGAAAGAAATATGTATGTTTAATGTATATACTCGTATATCAATTTACCACAAAAATCTAGATACTCGCATTCCGTTCATACCGACCCCCGTGGCCCTCAGACTATCCTTAAACTTGGTAATACTGACACAATTCTCAACAGGGCTATAGTTATAAAAGGGAGTGGGTTGTAAACATTGTGCTTGAGGGAGGAAATTGCTCGTTACGAGCAATTTCTCCCTCAAGCACATTATTTACAGTTTTTTTTCCCATTGCATTTCAGGTTTTAAACGTTGAAACGTAAAATGAGGTTAATTATCAACTTCTTCAGTCTTGCAGTCTTGCTAAAACCTTTTTGTAAATATCGTGGCAAAAAGGGATATTGCTCGTAACGAACAATGTTGATTGACGCCATGCATTTATCAGGGACGCTACTACATTTTTTACCAGGAAATACCGAGTTAAAAAAGCAACATTATTAATTTTGCGCTCCCACACTTTACCACTGAGCCACGAAGGACTACGAAAAAGGAGAAAATGCTGGTTTCCAACATTTCCTCCTTTTCCTGCAATGTTTTCAAAAGTGTTCACCCACAGGGTTGTTTGGTAAAGGGTTCACCATCCCTGTTTCTGCAAGCCAGGTGCTGTCTCCAACCATGAGAAAGCTATGTTAGACTCTAGTTTATTGTTGAGATATAATGAGTAACGTATATGATTAAACAAGTGTTGGAAATTATATTATCATAAAATTTCAAGGGAGAGTATTGTACTTAATTGACCATTAAAACCCCTTGTGATGCAGAGAACAATTCCTCAAGCGAACAGATGTTCTCATACAAAGTTCAAAACAATTTACAGTAAGTTTACTGTTTGGTTATTCATATCAGTATATTTTACTTCAAACGGTCATACGATATTGAGCTTAAACATACACACGAAACATACATGTTTAAACGGTTAAGGAAATTGTGCAGTTTATTTCTTTATTTCACGCAGGGACAATGGCCTTATCTGGTCTTTCGTGAGTATTTGTCACTGGTTATTTGATAAATCTTCCGTTTCAAAAAATATTGCGTCTTTTTTGTATGACACAACTCAGTCTTCCGGTAGTGCATAAACCCACTTACTGCGATTTCATGATTGTTCTGTCAAGACTATCATTCAAAATATCGGACAGTGGAGACCAATAGCAGACTGTCCGCAAAGGCGCCTTCCTTTGCTTCCAGCATTCGTGATGCTTATTGAAAAAGACAATATCCAAAGTCTGCCTTGACAAGGGGTTGACAATTAAAGGACAAAAGGGCTTCACGATATAATATCATGAGGACCATTTTGTTCAGAAACCGTTTTACATCAACCATTAGATATTGATGATCCCTATTTCTTAATTGCAAGATTGACCATCCGACTGACTGAGACAGACTTTTTAAGCCTACAATAGAGGGTTCGACCTAGAAATTAATTTAAACAAGAGGGCCATGATGGCCCTGTATCGCTCCACTGGCTAATACGTAAAATCCCTACATACCAAACATAACAATACTTGGCCAATTGGTTTTGAACATAAAACCCCTGAGACAGGACTAAAATTGGTAGCCCAAGTTCTTATGGTAAGTAACAAGAAGATTTCTAAAAATTCACTACATAAGCCCATGTAAAACTTCTGACCCCTGGGGTGGGGTCAAATTTGACCCTAGGGCTATAATTTGGGTACTCTTGGTAGAGGCTCACTAGATAAAGCCACATGCCAAATTTGGTAACCCTAGGCCTTGTGACTGAGTACAGGGAGATTTCTAAAGTTTTGTCTATATAAGCCCATATAAAAATTGTGACCCCTGGGGTGGGGCCAATTTTGACCCCAGGGCTATAAGTTGGGCACTCTTGGTAGAGGCCCACTAAATAAAGCCACATGCCAAATTTGGTAGCCCTAGGCCTTATGGTTTCAGACAAGGGGATTTTCAGAGATTTCCAATATTTTTAAGTTTTGTTGCCATGGCAACCAGAGTTTTTGAAGGAATTAAATTCTTTCAAGAAATTCTAAAGAGGACCATGGCAGGATCATTTCTGTGAAGTTTCATCAAAATCGGCTGGGTAGTTTCAGAGAAGAAGATATTTAAAATAAAAGTTAACGGACGGACAGACGCACGGACGGACGGACGCACAGACAGACGGACGCACGGACAGACGGACGCACGGACGCACGACGGACAACGGGCCATGACATGAGCCCGCTGACCTTCGGCCAGTGGAGCTAAAAATCATTTAGAAGGCTTTGTAGGAGTGAATACTCTTTCTCCCCAGCTTTAAGCATTTTAATAATCAAAAGGCTCGCATACAAATCAGCAAAAGGAAATCTTTTCAAATACTGGATAAAAAATTCCTATCTTAAACACCTTTTCACTTTTTATTTAAATCCCCATTTTCAATGGTGGTCATCGACCTACAAGCAATAATCCGGATAGGCTTTAAATATTTTTCTTTCATTAGTATAATATCATTTTTCAATGCAATCTTTCAATAATGATTTGAAAATCGCATGAGAAAAATGACAATGTACAGTAATGCGATATGGGCACAGGAAGTTAACTTTATTTACTCTTTAACTGATTTATTGAAAAGCAGCCTTCAAAAACTAGCTGTGCATAGCCATTAAACAACGAGTACGAGTACACACTTAGATGCAGTAGGTAACGCGTTTGATTCCTTGCAAGGTCATATTAAAGACCAAAATCAATAGCTTTGGCGACCCTTCTTAGTCCAGAGTATCTCCTTGTTGAAACAGAGAGTGGTGGCAATAACGTATCACTTCGATAGAAGTCTAAAGAAAATAAGCATGTCCAAACTCAGGATAAGCAAAAGCCAAGAAAGTGCAAAATGTACACGAATCAGTGTTAACGATTTTTTTTTATAACGTTTTGCCTTGGTAGATAAGGGTCTAAAGTGATGGAACGAATGACAAAATTCATGTTGATTCAAATACTTAAGTTCTAACCACCCAATACAGGAAAATCTGTACCAATGACGTCCATTCTGGTTTACGTCAAGGTGGAGCATTTTAACCTTTATAGTCCTGGGTCCGAATTTAACAGCTTATGCGGACAGTGTATATCAAGATCAGACTGCACAAAACGTGCTGTCTGATCTTGGATCTACACTGTCCGCTGCTTTTTCTTTTTTAGATATTTAAATAAAACCAGCATGGAAATTGCTATAATTATCTGCTTCTTTGGTACAGGTTTTGTATTAATGCGTTATAAATTCAACAAAATATCATCCTTCACCACACTATTCTGTGTTTAACAACCTTGAGCGAAAAGGCAATTGGAAAACATTGTGGAAAAAGAAGAAAATGCTGGTTACCAGCATTTTCTTCTTTTTCTACAATGTTTTCTACCCTTTCAGAGACATATCTCACCATTTGAGCCATATTTAATATGTCGTCTACAAATGCTTTTAAACTGAACCAGTCTAGTATTTTGGTATTTTGTCGTTTGGTAATGGGGAGAATCGTTATGTGCGGCTGAATGTGGAAAAAAATTACTCTTAGCTTACTGGGCTGTAACGGTTGAAAGTCAATTCATTTAACATTATCAGAGCATATGCCTATACTGAAAAGCATAATAATTAATTGTACAGAGAGCACCAAATGTCAACATCTTAAAGCAACTGGTTGGAAATTTGTGAACGAATACTTGTACAATTCATAATAGCCAAATTTAACCGCAGGCTGGTCGGAGTCCAATTTTTATGCAATCAATTGGTAAATTTTGTACCCCTCATGATTCAGTCGGTTTTTCGAAAAAAATAGATCTATCTTAAGTGTCGACTTGCCTGGTATCATGCATTACGAAGATGCATATATATCACTTTTTCCAGGCCGTCACTCATATTGAGCCATGCTGTGTGAAAACAGAGTTTAAAGCATCTGCAAAAAGTATCGATCAAGGTCAGCCTGCGCAACCTGCGCAGGCTGACCTGTGTCGAAACTTTTTGCTATTGGTCCATTTTTTTGCATATTAAAGGACATTAACACCTCATGAATCAATTGGTTGTTATACATAGTGGACTTGAATGAATCAATAATTACATGATGACCTATTTGGTATAACACATCACGGAGATGCATTGTACCCACTTTTGTCACAAAATGGCTCATATCTGCCAACCACAAAGACCCTCCTAATATGACTGGATACATGTACAAGGTTTTAAATCCAACAGCTTCGCAACTGAGCTACACAACCTTCTGCCTTCGATTTTTAGATGAGAAAAACAAATGTTTAGAATGGTTGAAAATGGCACCAGGAATGTAACCTTGGCATTGAATATTACTTTCTCAATAATTAATACAAAATTTATTCAAACACCTTTACTAAGTGACAAAGGTCGTTTACCCTACATTTTGGACTGCAGTATAAAGATAACGTTCAGGTACATAATTTATGATGATGAAAATTCACCCAAAATATCCGGGGCTTTTTTTTTACCTAGGCAAAAGAAAGTAGTCCCTATGCCTGAAAATAAAGGTGAATGTAAGGAATGAAGAAATTGTTTCGTTTGTTACAACTGCTAAAAGATCGTAAAGTCAGTTTAAGGGGGGGGGGGGAAAGAAAGTTATTTTTGACGAAACAGTCTCAAATTTCAACGACCCTACACAAAATGACTTGAAAAAATTGTGGAAAATAGAGAAAATGCTGGTAACCAGCATTTTCTCCTTTTCCCACGACGTTTACTACCTTTCAAAAACAAAGTTCAACTTTTGATTCACATTCATTTTGTCGTCCGCAAATGCTTTCACTTTGAACGAGTTCAGAATTTTGCCTTTCGGTAAAGAGTTAAAGATAGAGGAACTTGTTTTTAATATCCTGTGTTATCACTCGCTTGTAAATAAATGTCGAGTAAATCGGTCCAACCATAAAAAAGTTATCTCAACTTGAAAAGAAACTCCATTCATTCGCAGTTCTTTATTGCAAAAACTTTTAGCTTTCATTGATTGACTTTATCGCGAGCTTCTCACCCATCTCAAAAACTGCGAGTAAAAATCATAATTTGAGTTGCTGTTGCCTTCAGCGTGGATTAAGATCAGACTGCAATGCACGGACAGTTTAATGGTAGTTAGATTTTTTGTGTTATAGTTTCGTAGTTTACCTAAAATTCTTAAGAAGTCTTTTTTACCAACTGAACATATTTTTTTTCATTTCCTCGGCAGTCAAACGGTCCACCTTGTTCAACTCTTTCGCGCTTTGCGAAATGAATTCGACTTTTTGCTTGTTTTAAAAGTTTGCTTTCCTCTGCAACTATAAAGCTTTGGTCACAGGTTAGCAAGAGACATCGGACAGTTTAGATCTAAGATCAGACTGCACGTTCTGTGAAGTCTGATCTTGATCTACGCAGTCCGTAAAAGACAAACGTCGCCATTTAATATAAAAAAGTAGAATCTTACTGCACCTGTGGCTAACCGTTTTTACTGACAGCTCAGAACATTCAATCTTATTTTGAACCTTCATTCTCCCATAGATAAAATTTTTACGCCATGATCTTTCACACTGCAAAGCTGAGTCGCGGTAGCTCAGTCGGTAGCGTGCAGGACTTGAGAACAAGGGGTCGCTGGTTCGATCCCCGACTGGGTCAATTTCTTACCGAGGATGGATGACAGTCATTGCGACAGAATTCATTCCTCTCTCACCGCTTACGACGGTTATGTGGAAAAGCAGCCAGTGGCTTGGAATGAATATTGTGAGGAGTACTGATTAAAGAAACTCCAGGAAAGCATGGATAGGTGCACCGGCCGCCGCCATTTAACTGAAATAATGTTGAAAAAGACGTAAAACACCTTACAATCAATCAATAAATTCACATTGAAAGACTATTTTTTTTTTACTGTCGGCTAGAATTTTTCATCTTTGTATCATATTTAGCGGTAAAAAGGGTGAAGAAATAGGAGGCAGAATAATTAGGAAAGCAATTGTTACGGCTACCTACGCTGAAAGGACAATCATATTCATTTCTAATAGAGAAAATGGAATGGAATATCACAAGAAAGCATCGTCAGCAAATATGATACCACCTTTAACCCTTAGGCTGCTAAGCGCGACTCATTGACCTTTTGCAGACAGTATAGATCAAGATCAGACTGCACAGAACGTGTAGTCTGATCTTGGATCCACACTGTCTGACCAAGAGATATTTTTCTACAAAATATAAGTTTGAACTAGCATTATTTGGGTTTTTTACTGTCGGCTTGAAAGTTAAATTTTACTTATTTAGCTGGATAAGGTTCTAACTTTATCCATAGCCAGACGAATTCCAATACAAACGTATAAAAAACATGAACTCACAAAGTTCAGAGACCACTTGTATAGCGTATTACCCTGGATGTATCGATTGCTCAATACAACATCACTGTACATTGGGAGTCGTTTATATTGTAGATTTGTACATGCGATGTAATCGGTGGTTGCATTCAGCGAAAAATAAAATGATTTGACTTTAAAAAGGGTAGGAGACATTGAGAAAAAGAAGAAAATGCTGGTAACCAGTATTATCTCCTTTTTCCGCAATGATTTCAAAGGGCTTCTTCCTCAGGGTCGTCAAAGGTCGTTATCCTTTGATACAAGGTTTATTGTGACACCCTTTATTTATCATCTTGTTTACACCACTTTCAACATTATTTTAGTCATATCATGGCGACATCTCATTTTATCACGTATATCTGGTTTCATTTGTACTAAGTTACGGCTCTGAAGTGTCTTGCCACAGGACAATTCCACGAAAAACGCAGTGCGTCCAGTGAGGCTCGAACCCAGGACCTCCGAGTTACGAGTCCTACACTTTACCACTGAGCCATGCAGAATCCCAGGTTATGGATGGCGAAGTTGGTCTAAACTCAAGTAACTGTGCGACTTAATCTAGGACTGTATTGTTCAAAGCTTTTCCGAGACAGTATTTATAAACTTTTCTGAATATTTTTCTTAATATATGTTCAAAGACTAGTCATCTGAATGTTCGAGACTTTCTTAATCAAACTTCGATTGGTCGTTTAATAGCCCCGCCTTGCTATTTCTAGAAGTTTGACCCCGTTTTAATGATTTTTAACGTCTCTTTTTAGGGGAGCAAACAGTCGGCTATCCAGGCATTCTTATGTTTCTTTATCCAGTGCTATAAGCAGTACCTATTCTAAGCCACTGATGATTTTCTTAAACGATTTTTTTTTTAGCGCCAAATATGTCAACTCGAACTCCTTCTACGCTGATCATATAATATACTGAAACTGAAAAATATATTCTGATATTATACGCTTGACTAAACAAGCGGATGGCATAGATCAAGATCAGACTGCACGTTTCGTGCAGTTTGATCTTGATCTATGCCGTCCGCAAAAGCTCTTGCATTCGCCAATAGGGCTGAACGGGTCAAGAGGTCACAACGAAACTTATCGCGTGGGCGATTACTTTGTCTGGTATTGGCTTTACATTACGCGCGAACAACACTCGAACGTTCGAAGCTGCAAAATGCCAGAAATTCTTTGGCAAAATAGCAAGCGTTCTATTACGTGCTTTCCATATTTTACTAGCAATTCATCAATGCCAGAACATGTTTGTTTCACGTCAGTCTACATGCCTGAGAAGACTTAGTATTGTCGCGTCTGGTACAGTCTGTGTCTGTCTCTTGAGCAAAAAACCGTTTTATGGAAAATATTGATTATGTGCAATCAATTTCCATAATAGATTATTCTACATAATTATCTTCCACATCGAAATCGTAGCAGTTCTTTCTTCCGAATAATCTCCTGAATTGTTCCACTTCGGCACACACTTCGTCCGTTCCCGTGAAACTCGTTTGATGTAAAACTAGTTCGTTCATATAACGAACGTTACCGAAGTAGGTTCACGGAATATGCAGAGGTTTGAATTTCTTAGTAAAATCTACCCCCTTTACCCACATGTTGTACACGTGTATTGTGCTCCTGGGTTAACTAAAGGTATGTTCTATGCTGTTCTTTTCACTGTTGACTTAATTTAAACCCATTGCAGCGGTGGGTGATACAAGCTAAACCACATGTAAATATTGTCATAAATCTTACAATGATTGATGAGGGACGTTTTCTGTGAGAGGAAAATATATCTAGTGTAGAAAATGAAAACATTGTAGAAAAAAGCACAACTGCTTGACAAGCTGTTTACTGATGAAGAGCATAACTGGCATTTGACAATGGACTGGACAGTTTTCAGTAGAATTGCATCTTTAGCATTTTGGTGCATTTGTCACAAAAACACAAATGCTGTATTGATCAAACACACATACACACACACACACACAAAGACACTTAGGAAGAACTACAGATGGTGATTGGCATTGCAGATGAAAGGGTGGTTGACATTTATATAATAATTACAACAATCAATCTTTAACATCTAAAACTGAAAAAATGATACAAGTTGTTGTTACCAAGACAACAGTTTCGTCCTTCTATTGTCAGGAAGTGGCACAGCCCTTGAAAACCGACAAACAGGAATTGAAGAAGCAAGAAAGACCTTATCTTACTGAGTTGAAAATAATCATCGGAAAAAAAAGACATTTTCCAACAATTTTTTCAAAAGCCTAGTTTTTAAGGTCGTTAAAACTCGGGCTTGTTTGGTAAAGGGTAAATCTCAGCCACAGACAATCGCAGTCTAGAGCTCACACTGCGAGACAGTTAATTTTTTTAACCAAGCCCCACATTTTTTGTCGAAGTGAAGCGCTACTTTTCACAGGTATGGATGCCTAGCTGATAAGCTGTTGAGTTCAAATTGTTAAAATGCCAAAACATACGACGCAATACGCCGACATAAAATTTTGCATGTGGTTCCATGGGGCTTTAAACACGAAGTATAGACCGTCGGAGTGAAGAAGTTGTAACATATCTGATTATGGCTATTTGACAGATAGTCGTCGATCATCAATGATACTTGTACAATTGGATCCATAATGATACTTCGCGTAACTTTGGACCAATCAATTAACACGATACAAATGAGTTGTGCTGGTGGATTTTCTTAGTCTAATTTTATTATTAATCCCCCCTTCCCAAAGTGGCGTCACTGCTCCACTCCAAGTTGGAAAGTTATCAATTGAACAACGAACTTTGTATAACTAGTCACTTTTTTTTAGCTCCTCAATATTTGTTGAAAGCGATGCTTTCGGTGGTATTTCCCACTGAATGCAATACAGTGTAAGTGGATAGAGTAACGTGGTCACACCGGAAAAAAAATGACAGATTTGGCTACAGAGAATAAGGGACTAGACAGGATTATTATATGGTTTGTTTTTTGTTTCATGATAACTAGGAAAAGTATTATTGAAAAAAAAAAATCTTGGAAAATGATCTACTGCTCATTCTAAACAGCTCCTCCATTTCCAACAGTATTTTCGAATTCCTTTATTGTATGTAGAGAGGCTATAAAGCATTAGAGGCCTATCTCTGTGATACCAGGTAAACCATTTACTACACAATCCGGAGTTTTCTTTCCCTGCCAAATAAATAAACTCGACTTCTTTTCGAGGCCTAAAAGTAGATTCCACTTATCTCAGAGGATATTGGCCCTAGCTTAGTATTAGGGTAATGGACGGTGTAGATCTAAGATCAGACTGCACGTTTTGTGCAGTCTGATCTTGATCTACGCCGTCCGCAAAATTAATGCTGTCTATGGCGCCGTTGGAAGTGGGAAAAAATAAAGGGTAAAATGCCACGCCCTGCTAGACAAGAGTTACTGATATCAATATCTATGTACAATATTACTTTATAGAGTTCAGATATCAAACATGATGGTCAACCCCTTAGGTCTCTACGCGCTACACAGTACGCTTTTGCCAACAGTGTTGATCAAAATCAAGCTCCATAGAACATATAGTCGGATCTTGGATAGATTCTGTACGATACGGTGAGATAATGTCGGGGGGGGGGGGGGGGAGACTTTTCGCAATCGCATTATTTGGGTTGTGACTGTTTTTTTTCTTAAATCTAACTAACGTGGTAGTTTTAGGGTAATATAGGAGAAATAATAAAGCCTACCTCACTCTGAAAAAACACTGAAACTGGATTTATCCTTAACCTTATACCAGACAAGCGCACCACACTTTTCAACGACCCTGGAGAAAGCAGTTTTTTTTTTGGGGGGGGGGGGAGGGAGGGGGGCTTTATCGACGTCTGCTTTAGTTGCATTGTTGACAGTGTACATCAAGAGCCTGATCTGTCCGAGTTCTCAAGTACTCTGGCTAAAATGCCTGGACATAAGAGAGATTGGCTTCTTTTTCTACTCCCAGATAATGCCCATTTCCATGTAGCTAATGAGTGACACTCCTTATTATACGACTGACCGGCGCTCTGACAAAAGGGAATTAAATGCACCACTTTAAAGCACAAATCAAGCAATTTGTTGTATAATAAGGACCCAATTTGTCTTAAACCCGACTGAACCATGAGTTAGGGTGGTCCTTTGACATGCAGAAAATTTATCAATAACAAAGAGCCGACTCCGCAGACTGACATGGTTCGATACTCTTCGAGATGCATTAATCGACCTTTTTCGTAGAGCATGACACATACATGTGGGTGAATATCAGTTCATGTTTTAACTTGTGAAAAAGGACGTTAATTACTAGGGACAGTATTATGATTTCCCCAGTGATTATCCAACATAATTAACGCAATTCTACATAAACATGAAGCAGATAACCAAAAATACGATTTAATCACAGTGATAGCAGCCATTCTGCATGATTATAAACTCTTTGAAAGCCAAGCGAGCGATAAAAGACCGAAGTATTGCACTCTCTTTGCAGTCGGTTGACACTCTGCGTTGCCCGGACATAAATTTCACCATAATATTACGGTCATGTTCTTTAAGACTTTTGCACTAAAACAGTGAAATTTACCTCTTCATATAAAGAAAAAATCAGCCAAAGTATTACTATTTCAAGGATTTTGTTGGCAAGGCTATGAATTAAAGCAACGGACAGTGTAGATTAAATGTCTATACAGTTTGATCTTGATCAACACTGTCCGTAAAAGCATGAGCCGAGCCAGATCCAACGCTTTAAAGACTCAAGTCACACACAATCATATGAGCAGTCAGACATGTTTTTTTTTTTAATTGACAGATGTCCGTTTCAAACGATAATTCGAGTGAACCGTCTGATTAAAAGCAAGTCGGAATGATCCTGATTTCACGGTTATTTCATATTAATTTTGACAAGTCAGCAATTCAATATCACTTGATATCGTGCTCTAGTTCCATAGACTGATCAAAATCAATATCGTATTCATGAATGTGCTGAGGAACTGTTTGTATTTGCCATGAATACTACACTGACCACGCTGTTGGCAACCTTATATGCGTTCGATTTCAATTTGCCACGGAAGCACTGATGCTTTAAACTTTGTAGTTAAATTATTGATATATAACCGAATCTGTGTTAAACTCAAATCGACCTCTGGGAAACAGAAAACCCGACAAACAACACCAAGTAAAGACCCGGAATAGGATACCGTCAACAACATTGACAATCCCGTGACCGAATACATTTCAATACTTCCGGCTTAGGACAAGTATGTGAAGGAGATCAAGTGGGTGTAAGACTTGTGAAACAGCCTGGTCCTTCGGAATTTAGCTTGTGCGACAAAGTCCGAGGCTATAGTATCAATGCGCGCAAGATTACAATACATGTACTTCGCCTGATTGCGGAAGATTTTATATAATGGCGCAATGTTACAGAGGCCAAATACTCGGTATAGCAAATATGAAGCTCAGACTAGTGAAGTCCTCCTTCGACTCAGTGCATAGCCGACTTTTTCCTCACATACGGCATCTAATGAGCTATTCGATCCGAATAAGCCATCAAAAGTGCTTAACTACTGACTGCGAGTATCATGGTTTATTATGTAGTAGTCTGTGTATCTATTATATGTGCGAAAGAGCAAGAGTACTGCATGCATGTACCAAGTCTCGCATTCAGATGTATTTTAGCCCATTAAGGGCCTTTCACAAACGTAGTTGCCTTTGCGGTCAGCATAGATCAAACGTGCAGTCTGATCGTTGATCAATACTGTCTGCTTTGCTTAGACATTGTGGTCAAAGGCAAGATTGAACTTGTATTTATTTAGGTCTTATGTCTATACTGACAATGTCCATTAGGTTTATTCGGCACTCTAAAGGTTAAGTATAAAACCCAAGTCGAAAAAGGGACATAACCAAGTCAAAGATATTTTGAGGGTTACCTGCCCTTCTGATATGGGTCCCCCTTTTTGTTAGGTAACCAGGAACTCTCCTCTGAAGTTGATACCTTAGGTATTAACAGATATACGAGAAAGTGGCAGTTTTCGCACCATGATGACGACGACGCAGATAGCGTTGCAGATGACGACGCAGATGACGACGCAGATGACGTTGCAGACGACAACAAAGCCATGGCAATACCTCAACGTTTTCTTCGTAAACAGCCGAACTACAACAACTTTTGCTTGCATTTTAAATCAGAGGATACAAAATGTCTGCAACTGCACCCACCTTTGCATCCCTTACTTCAAATATGGCTAAAAACTGTTATGTACAAGGTGAAATCACACTAGGTACAAGCTTTGACAGTGAGAAGAATAGTTTTTAAAAAATACAGTAAACTTTGTTGGAAAAGGAGCAAGTTTGCTGAGGGGGTACAAAATGCCTGCAGCTGCACCCACCATTGCACCCCTTACTTCAAATATGGCCAAAAACTGTTACAAAGCGAAATCACACAAGGTACAAGCTTTGACAGTGAGAAGAATCGTGTTTCAAAAATACGAAAAACTTTGTTGGAAAAGGAGGAAGTTTGCTTTCACATGCAATTCTATCCATACATTTCAAATTGTTCGGCCTTCGGAAGTCGTACTTGTACTGGTATAAGTTAAGCAGACGATTTCAAAGTCTATCACGTGGGTGTCTGATTCGGAACACCTCCGTTGTTTACGTGTTGCATACAAATCAAGTAACAACTGGAGAAAGCTATTAACGCTTTACCATTATTTCGACCGGGGGCGGGGGGGGGGGGGGACTTTCGAAAAGCATTGTGGGAAAAGGAGAAAATGCTGGTAACCAGCATTTCTCCATTTCCCACAATGCTTTTCACTATTTCAAAGAAAATCTCACTCTTTGACACACATACATGTATATTTTGTCGTCTGCAAATAATTTCAATATGGACTTCTCAGAGATTGTATCATCTGGTGCAGAGATAACACATTACATCACTTCGACCCTACTGCAGACAACCGCATTCCCCCCCCCCCCCCCACCAGTGTGAAAAAAAATGTCCTAGTAAAAATGTAACACTAACAGTTGCTCCATTACCCACAATGCTTTCAATATCACAATGTTTTCCATATTGAAAAAGATATACTTCCATCAGCTCGATCCCCACTGATGTCGCTTTAAGTAGAATAGTATTACATTTGTACCATAACTTGTACGGTAATGGATTAAACACAGCCAGACAAAGCTATTTAAAAGATCAATATCTCGCCAAATGCAGCCTTGCAAGTGCTGTGTAGCTTATAAACAAATTGCACAAAGTAGACAGAAAACGTCGACTGTTTCCAAATACATTGCCATTTAAGGCTTTTGTTTGTGTGTTTGTTTGTGTATTTGTTTATTAAACCGAACTTTAAAAGCGGTGGGTTATCCCATTCGTGCTCATTCGTTTAAAATATGAATTACGTATTCTCTTCATATGAAGTAAACACTATTTAAGTCATTTCAACGCGAGAATTGGCATATTAATCGTGTTTACCACGACTGTTTTAAACGAGTTATTAAACTTTAAGTTGCTAAGCGCGACTGATTAGATTTTTTTATGGACGATTAAATCAAGATCAGACTGCAAAGAATAAGCACTTTGATCTTGAATCTACAGTGCCTGATACTGAGAGATTTTTCTAGCGTAAAGAGATGGATATCATTTTAGCTACAATTGTTTTGTCTTCTGCAACTGATGGTTTCAATTTAACTCAAAATTTTGTCGTCTGGTTAAGAGTTAACCCATTACCACACAATGCCGAGTTTTAACGTACCTGGGAAATTAGACTTTAGAAAGGATTGCGGGAAAAGGCTGGTAACCAGCATTTTCTCCTTTTCCCACAACGTTTTTTTTTCTAGCCCATTAGAGGGATTTGAGCCACATTTTATTTGTCGTCTGCAAATGCTTTCAATTTGGACTTGTCTTAAATTTTGTAAAGAGCTAAACGAAAATATTACCTTCTATAACAGGTGGAATGAACTAGTCGCTTGTTCTTTGGGCCATCAAATACATGTATCATACAGGAGTATCTCGAATGTGGTTCTCTCGATTTATCATATGAACAGTACGCCGCTTTCAACATTATTTCATCCATATTACGGGGACAGGTTCCTTATTAATGTATTTCCTAGGTTTCATTAATACAATGCTAGGGCTCTGAGGTGTATCGCCCAAGGACACAATTCTACAGAAACCCAGTAATTCGAGTGAGGATCAAACCAGGGGCCTCCAGATGTCGACTCCTACACCTTGCCACTGAGTCACGCACGAAAACTCTGGTTTTTCGACTTCATTAATTTGTTTGCTGGAAACGTCACTGAATTCATAAGCACGAAGTTCTGATAAAGCATTTTATTTTTCTTTGTCACGTGAATCAAAGTCAAATCTATCCTTTTCAACCATTTTGTACCAAGACAAGAAATGATAAAACAACGACAGAGGGACAAGAAGCCTTTACGCTTTGTAAGATCTCGATGAAATGATAAAAGATTCAGCTAATATCATCATCATTAACCGCAGACGGCTTGACGGAGTCATTAAACGAGATAACGCCAAATAAAGTAGTCCCAATTTGTCGTCTGTATACACGGTGTGAAGACATGTCTGAATTATTTCCGCTCTCAATGCCATCCATTGCAGCGCATTTAATTTTGTGTTTCACCACCTATAATTTAAAGTCTTTACTATGCGATACAAATTTAGACTCATCCATATCCAAAGCATCTGCAGTCTAAAAATTGTCTGATGCTTTTGATCTGTTCTGTGCCTTGAGCTGTACTTAAGTCTAGGATCACCCCAGAAAATTTGTTCGAAGGGTCTTTAAATTCTGTGGTGTAATCTGACGTCTATACCGGACGACACTTTCTTAGACGCGTCCAAATTTGAAAGCATTTGTAGGTAACAAATAAAGCTGATAAGGCTCAAATGATGGGATATGCGTTTGAAATGATAGTAAACATTGCAGGGAAAAAGGAAAAATGCTGGTTGCAAGCATTTTCCCCTTTTCCCCACAATGTTTCCAAAGGTCTCCTTCTTCAGGGTCGTAAAGATAAGGTGTAATCTGGTAAAGGGTTAAACACCAGTCGCCACAGACATCATACCGACCTTTTAAGGCCGATGTAGATCAAGAGCAGATAGCACAGAATGTGCAGTCTCATCCCAAATCAACAACGACCGCAACTGTAATGTTCACTAGGATTAACACGTCTCTTTATTTGCATTTAAACTGTATTGTCAAGTCGTCGAAAGAAACTCGACTTCATTAATATAGCATAGAAAAGTGTTACACACATAATTGACAAATGGAATCAATTATTACACTCCTTCCACGTCTGGAAGTCTCTACAAGCAATTGGCATAAACCCATCACATCCACGTTCAATAAATGAACTCACAATTGAAGATGTCTAATGAAAATAACATAATTTTATCCGTTGCTGTAAACAGTACGTTTAGACTACACTATCTCAAATAGAGAAACTGCTAGTCGAACGCAATTTCTCCATCTCTCAACATGCTTTCAATGGCGATGAAAATGCGTCGAAAAGCATCTTACGTGGAAAAGCGTTCGGCGGTTTAATGTACCGAGACATGCAAACCTTAAAATTACATCACAGACAAAGAGCGTCTGAGTTACTCAGACTTCGCCATTTGGCATCTCCTTTGTCCAATTCGTCATGGCGAATGGTGCGTCACCAACCAGAGGTTCTCATTGAAATGATATGGATTCCTCTTCTATTGATTCATACAGCATCGACCATCCTGAACCCTTTGTACTCTAAAAGTACCCTTTCTCAAGAGATTAAGTGATAGTACTTTACCCCAATCGCCTTCACGGTTTACCAGATTACAAAATTTTACATTTGGCCATCCCGATTGAGCAACTAGCCTGTATTCGGTAGAGCTAGCATTTATTGAACAAGGCCAATGTTTTCAAATGAACCTGTACTACAGAAACAAAAACCTGTCTTAAGTAAGAACATAAGACTCTCCTAGGTGCCTGCTCAGCTGTATATAAAACGACAAAATTTTTGATAAATTTGTCCAAACTGAAAGCATTTGTAGACAATAAATTGAGTAAGTTTCCAATAATTGGATTTTTCTTTGAAAGGACAGAAAACACTGTTGGAAAAGGAGAAAATACTGGTTACTTGCATTTTCTACTTTTCCCACAATGTTTTCTACCCTTTGAATGAAAAATTTCACATTTTCAGTAGCATTTAATTTGTCGTCTGCAAATGCTTTCAATTCGGACGAGGCAAAAATTTTGTCGTCGGGTAAAGGGTAAAGCGATACTAATCACTCCATACACAGAACAATGACAACCCGAAAGCACGGAAGATATTTCTTTTTTAAATCGTGCATTATTTTCCAGGGCCACGAGATTCACTAAGTCTGCAAAATTTTTACATCGTATGACTCTTAGTATCCTGTTTGGGCAATTTAAGATGCTTTCTCGGACAGGCGAAATCGATATATCAGACAGAACGTTGGACATGCCTTATAAAATAACAGTGTTGCAAATGGTAAAATTGGTTACATATTCTACCATTCATCTGCCTGAGTGGTGCGACCATTCACGTGACTGCCATTTTAACCACTGGGCTGTAAAGCCCGACTCAATGACCTTTTGCGGACAGTATAGATCAAGATCAGACTGCACAGAACGTGCAGTCTGATCTTAGATCTACACTGTCCGATAAGGAAATATTTCACCCCAAAAGACAATTTTGGAACTGCAATATTTGGGTTTTTACTATTAGCTTGAAAGTTTCGTTTCACTTATTTAACAGGTTAAGGGTCAGTAACCCTACTTAGTACAGTTTTCTTTCCAATGCCCCCGCTTCTACGTAAAGGCATTAAGTACAATGTTTTCAAAAATCAACTTCTTCAGGGTCGTCAACACTCAGCATACTGTCTGGGAAAGTGTTGGAAATGCATAGTATTTCACATTGTGGATAAAAAGAGAAATTGTTCTCTCCTGCCAGAATGTTTCTGCTTGTATCACAGCTTAGATTTATTTATATTACACGGTCCGAAAATGTTGTCCTCGTGTAAGGGTAAAGTTTCGCTATCTACATTTATCTTCCGTTGCACGCCTAGTGATTCTCTGGAATTTGTAGCACAAACCGTATACAGACTGATATAATGTCGGATTAAGTAAGTTTCACTGTATATACTGTACTGTATGTTGTTTGTAAGCTAAACTTCTGTACTTTTAGGGTCATTGCATTACACAAAGGCGAAGGAGTTGGAAACCCCAGGTTTGATCCTCATCCAGCGCTCTAGATTTTTCAGGGGATTGTCCTTAGACAAGAAACTTCAAAGCCCCAGCGTAGCACTGGTGAAAACCAGGACACACATAAGTGTGAATAAGTGAGCTGCCACGGTAATATGATTGAAATAATGTTGAAAACGGCGTAAAACACCGGACAAACAATAAATCTAAACTTTTGACTACATGGAATATGACTATGTAGCCATCCGTTGCCCCAAAACACGACGCCAGTAATGCATAGACACTTTTTGTAGAAGAATTCGAAAATATACATAACACTACTGCATATGAAAGAATTAAGTATTTCAAAAGGACAAACTTAAATGACTCGTTACAAGGAGTTTTTCCATTGTTATATTTTTACTAGTATTCAAAAATTCAACTTAATACCATTTCACTTATCCTTTTTCCCTTTACCAACAACCACTTCCGTGTTTAACGATCCTGCAGAAGAAGGTCTTCAAAAGCATTTTAGGAAAAGGAGAAGATGGAGGTATCCAGCACTTTCTCCTTTTCCCACATTATTTCTACCCTATGAAGGCAATTCCATTCCAGTGCCTGAGACACACTTATTGTCTTCTGCAAATGCATTCGATATGGGAGGGTCTAAAATTTTGTCCTCAGGAAAAAGGGATAATACATAATATCATCTACTAAAAATTGACATTTTTTCAATGCATTCGAACAACTGATTAATGTCTCGTAATATAGTAGTAATATCTATATTTTTTCATGTCTAAATCCTGTTAGCGAATCTCTTTTATTGACAGGGTTCAGTATCGTTCCTCCCCTTTTCATCCATGGAAATAATAATAATGAAAAAAAAAAGAAACCTTTTTCTTTTCAAATCAAAATACACATCTAAATTTATATCCTAAGCGAAGGACTAAAATTGACGGGAATATTCGCCTCCTAAAGTAATAGCAAAGAGACATGTTCACTTCCGCAATTAGATGCTGACCATTTTGGCACGAAATACATATTAGGCAAACGATTTAATTTTATATAAAAAATATATATATATATTCGTATAATGCATGCACATCAATTAAAAAATAGAAATAAAAATTTAATTACATACTTGGATAAAGTTTTGGTCTTGTCCTATAAAAGGAAAAAATAACAGCTTGATTTGTAGTAATCGCGTCGGCTGCTACAGACACACTGTAAGCGTAATGAATCATAGATTGATTTTACTCACATGTCGCGGATGAATATCGACCCTGATTCACGTTCGGTTCATGTATACGTAGTATTTTTCCACAGCTGTTACAAACATTATAAACAAGTATAGAATACAGCATGATATAAGGAAGATAAACTTTAAAAATTATAAAAATATTTGTCATTATTTCTCAACAAATGAAACATTTTAAGCTAAAGTTATGTCGCACTACTTTCTTCGATTGTAAAGGTGGAAGTTAACGCATGTGGGAGGCCCGTCATGTATTTGACTCATCGATTGTTTGTTGTATGGTGTTTAAAACGCCGTTTTCAATATTACTTAAGCTACATCGCAGCGGCCAAGGCACCTATCCATGCTTTCTTTGAGTTTCTTTTACCAGTACTTTGCTCAATATTCTTAGTTTAAACATATTTTATCCATCAGTATATGATACAAATTAAATAAAACAAAAGGCAATACAATCATATGACAAATATACTAAAGAAAAGGATAAGAACGGAAGCTAGGCTTATAAAGTTCTTCTCCAAATTTCGCTTAACGGTTATTACATGATCATATCCTTACTAATTACTGACAAAGAAAGTTCATTTAATGAAAAAAGTTTCTAAAAAAATACAGAAAATCAGAAGGGTGTGGAATTTTACTGGTGAAGATTTCAATTGAAGACACAGGTGGGTCTATTTAATGTTTGTAGAAACCTCCAGCTTGACCATCACAACTGATTAAACAAGTGGTTGCTTACACTAAGGCAACCAAAATGATGAGGATGTTAGCAAACCGTACTCAAAGGGTCCAAACAAAGATTCAAATTTAAAAGAAAAGGAAATGATGATTTGAATATATACAATAGATCGGGTATAGAATCAACTGTTGCGAAGCAAATATAGGAATTAGATTTAATATTTATACCAAGGCACTTGCTGCCTTCTAGATAACTATCGTCGAAACAAAGATCAGCGGTGAAAAGGGAATGAATCCGGTCGCTGTGACTATATGTATATCATCAATCCTCAAAAAGAAATTGGCCGAGCTGGAGGTTAGAACCCATGACTCCCTGGTTTCAAGTCCTGTGTGCTACCGACTGCACCACCGGGCTTGGCTGACTCATCGTAACAGAACCTGAAATGATCAGCAATCTACCAACACAACGACTGATAAATAATGTGACTCGATGATTAAAGTTGAAACTGGTTTTGTCGGAATCATTTAACAGAAATGTAGGACAGAAATGATCCAAGGTCAAACTCAACGTTTGGGCGGTCTGGTCTGAGTCTACACTGTTCATAAAACTATTTTTAGTTGTTACCGTTATTCTCATAAATAGATGATGTAGAAACGACATTAATAACTAAGCCTTCCATTAAAGAAAAAAAAAAATCAAATCTTTGACATAATAGATAATAATATCTGTGTGTAAAAAGTAATTTTGCTACTATCATTTAACATTATATTACTCGTCAAGATTTTTATGTGATTGTTTTCATTTAATCTCTTTAACAAAGCGATCTCAACTTTGAATGATCCTAAGGAAAAAGCCTAAAAACATCTTGAGAAAAGAAGAAAATGCAGGAAAACATCATTTTAGCCTTTTCCAAGAGTGTTTTTCATCCTATCACAGAGAACTGTCATGAATTCCGCCAATTTCAATCTGTCGTCTTCAAGCGCTTTTAGTTTGGATCAGTCTAAAACTTTGTTTTCTGGTAAAGGTTTAACCCTTTACCACACAATTCCACAATCCCTGAGGAGGGAGCCTTTTGAAAACATTGTGTGAAAAGGAGAAAATGCTGGTAACCAGCATTTTCTCTTTTTCCCACAATGTTTTCTCTCCTATCAAAGAGAAAATCCACTATTTGAGCCACATTTTATTTGTCATCTGCAAATGCTTTCAATTTAGGCATGTCCAACATTTGTGGTTTGGTGATGAGTAAAATAGGCAAACTGAACTGCTGCCGTTGGGCCAACTTCTTTGGTGAGAATTCTGTCGTCGATATTTTCAAACAATGACATTTTTTAACAATCAAGATTTCACTGTAAATGTATTTAAAAAATGCAACTAAATAAACTGTTGCTGCTACTACTGTGTAAACTGCACCCTAAAAATCAAGAGATTATTGGTTCAATCTTCATCCCAGACGCTCGGTATTTTTACTAGAGAGACCATGACAGGCACTGCATAGCCCGACCAAAGCATTCGTAATACCCAAGAAGTACTTAAACTATTCAACTGTCACAATAACGTGACTAACAAGAGAACCGCAGGTGCCAACGCTCGACAGCAGTTACGTTTGGTGAAAATTTTAAGTCGAAAAGGGGGGCATAGCAGTAAAAATAATTTGATGGCTGCTTTTCTCTGTTATATGGATTCCCCTTTGATAGTTAATAACTATTGCGAGTTTGAATTAAATGCCTTCAGTAATAATAGAGATATTAAAAAAACCCCAGTTTTTGTATGACGACACAGACGCAGATGACGACAATGACAGGGCTATGACATCACCTATAGACGTTTTCTTCGAGAACAGCCGAGCTAAAAATGATGTTTAAAGTGGTATACAATAACAGTCATTCTGTTTTTGTGTTCATACATGCAGCATAATAGATCCATTAGACCTCAAACTCGTGTCTGAACAAAACGTTATTTTTCACATACCGAGCCTAGTGTGTGAAGATACTTGACATTTTACAATAGGAAGTGAGAGGGGGGTGTTTTATCTTCTCTCAAGTAGATTGGTTGTGGTGTGACAATGTATATGAGTGACGCTCTGTGAAAAGGGGGCTGAATGCATCTACAAAATGTATCGACCCAGGTCAGACTGCGCATTCCGCACTGGCTGACCTAGGTCGAAACCTTTTGCTATTGGTAAATTTTCTGCATGTCAAAGGATCAGTATACCTCATGATTCAGTCTGTTGTCATGCAAACTGGAATTTATGGATCCCTAGTTATGTAATGACTTGCATGGTATCATGCATCACGGAGATGCGTTTAACCCCCCTTTGCCTGAGCATGGCTCATAAAGAATTGGAAACGTCTCTACTCTTTACCAAATGACAAAAACTTTGCACTCATTGCTATTTACAAGATCTATCGACAACATATTATGGACCAGGATAACGAAATTTGTCTTATAGAAAAGATTATGGGGAGAGGAGAAATTCCCTCCTTTTACCACAATCTTTTCTAAAGCTTTCTTTGTCATCGCCGTAAGTTTGTACTCTAGATCGTTTGGTAAACGTCTTTAATATTAATCAAGCTTGCTTATGTTACTATGACTACGTTCAATTAAAGTATGTATCTGCTGAGAGAGCAATCTTCACATTCAGTCATGAAATTTGAATAATAAAACTAATATGAGAATTTAACAGATATCAGATGCAAAGAATAATTAGGCAAACTCTGTGCACATGATCGATGAAAATGTTCGTTGTAACACCGTGCAGTCACTGCTAAATACTTATTTGATAAACTAGGCGAAACCGTTGCATGACATAGTCTCACTGGAGTCTCTCTGGAAGTCTCTGTTGGTCTTTGTACATGTTTGTGTGTATCCGTGTGGCTTTTTTTTTTGTATGTATGTCTCTCTTTCCCCACCTGTCTGTCTGTCTGTCTGCCTGTCTCTCTCTCTCTCTTTCTCTCCCCACCTCTCCGAATCTCTCTGTGTGTCTCTCTCTGTCTCTCCCCACCCCTCTGTCTCTCCGTATCTCTCTCTCTGTCTCTCTCTCTCTGCCGTTTTCTCTGTCTCTCCCCACCTCTCTGTCTCTCTCTCTCTATGTCTTTCTCCGTCTGTGTTTCTCCCACCTCTCTGTTTTTCCCCGCCTCTCTTTCTCACCGTCTCTGTCTCTCCCCATCTCTCTGTCTGTCTGTCTGTCTGTCTGTCTCTCTCTCTCTCTCATTCCAGCCCGAAGTCCTACCATTCCACGCCATAACAATACTTTATAAAGTACAAACAAACAAAGAAACACTATACCATTGTAAAATAACAAAACAGTGAACCTTGTGAACATGGCAAAACTACTCGACTCTAATACAAATTCCTCTGTTGTCATAATTTCTACAAAAGTACCGTGGTGTATGACGAAAATTAGTCATCTGCAGGACGTTCTTGTTAAGTCTTATTTACCAGACGACTTGTCCAAATTGAAAGGATTAGCAGACAACGTATCAAGGTGTGGCTAAAATTGTGGTATTTTTTTTTTCGTGAAAGGAAAGAAAAATTTGTGGGAAAAGGAGAAAATGCTGTTTACCAGCATTTTCTCCTTTTCCCACAATGTTTTTTAAAACCCGTCTTTTCCAGGGTCGTGAAAAAGTGGGATTGTGAGATGAAATATATATGTTGTATACTAAACTTGCGCTCTCTGTATAAAAATACATGTAGATCAATCATGGCGAACTTGTAACCGTCACCATGGCAATATTATCTATTAAATCTGGTCCCATTTATCACATTTTATCAAACACTCTCGGGTTACTGAAGACTGATAAGGATCACATGTACATGTCGATATTTTACCACACAAAGAAATTACCTTCACCATCCCTCCTCTGGCATTCTCCCGTTCCCGACTGAATAACTCATATACATGTTTACAGGCAAGGAGTTGATGAGTTTCGTGCTCTTCTTGATAAAATTTATTTTTTCAGAAGTTTTGGTGAGAAAAAAGGACGAAGATTTAGCGGAAAGAAAAGTTTTACATGTATTTATTTATTTATTTATTTATCATCATCATTATCATGATGATGATGATGATGATGTTCATCATCATCACTACCACCACCATCATCATCATCATCGTGACCACCGCCAACAGCACCATCATCATCATCATTACTTTATCATAATCAATAATCATAATACCTAGGAAAATGTGTTGGAAAAGGAGCAACTTTTAGTATCTGGCAGTTTGTCCCTTTTTCCTCACAATATTTTCCAAAGCTGCCAACAGCTAAACCATAAAACTTAACCCCTATCCTTCCGAATTCGTATTATTGTCGACTACACGAGTAAATTTCAATAAGTTTTTTAGTATCAAATAGGTATTAATATGACCGAAAGTACTGATAGAACAGAGAGTGTGCAAGATCATACTGCACATATGTGCAGGCTGGCCTTGCTTTACACTCACCGCAAAATACATCTATAGTCGCGAACAACAGAATAAAAGTGATTTGGTTTTTTTTACCCTTTTACCAAAGCACAAAATTTTGGACACGTTCAAATTGAAAGCATTTACAGAGGACAAATCAAATTGTGGCTCATATGATAAAATTTGTCTATGAAAGGGTAGAAGATCTTGCCGGAAAAGGAGGACATGCTGGTTATCGTCATAGTCTCTTTTCCTATTTTTTTTTCAAAGGCTTCTCTCTCCGGGTCGTCAAAAGCTTCTCTCTCAGGGTCGTTAAACCACGGAGCTGTATGGTAAAGGGTTAATAGGTCCTGCAGATAGATTTGCCCCGGTAGACAACTTTGCAAATATCTTTTTGAAAACATTGATATGTAATCATCTGGATTTCAGTTTTGATACATAAATAAGCTTGATTTCATACACGCACATGAATAAAAGTGCCGTCAACTTACAGGGGCCATGCTTTGTAAAATGTGGCCGAATGCGTCTGCAAAATGTATTGATTCATATCAGCCTGCGGTGTCCGCGCAGGCTGACCTTGGTCGATACTTTTTTTTTTGCGATTGGTAAATTTTCCGCATGTCCAAGGACGGGTCTAACTAATTATTCATTCGGTTGTTAAACAAAATGGATTTTTTGTGGTGTCCGTGGTTGTGTGGAAGAGCGTCGGCCTCGTAACCATGAGGTCCTGAGTTCGATACCCGGGAGTGAGTGTCAACCTTGGGATCCTTCACTGGCCCACACATTCGGCGCGAGTACTGGTGTAGTTTCCCGGAAGCAGAATCGAGAGAGATTGGTATAAGTTGTAGGAACTTGTTTCTCAATCGATGTAAAATAAATATGTTTAAAATAAACTAACCAAACGTAAATTTTTGATGACTTGCTTGATTTTATGCGTAAATCCTCTTTTCTCAGAGTGTCGCTCAAAACGACCAATTTGTCCCTTGTTTTAAAGGTTCTCTGTTGCAAGGGGCAAAACTTTATCCCCAGGAGGTAATGTATTATAAGGCACATTTTATGGTAATGGTATAAGTGACATGTTTATAGGCACGCAGCGTGACTAAGCTAATATTTGCATACTGCATGGGCTTATCAGCGGCTGACTGACTTTGCTGCCGTCCTGTCACTTTATTCACATCTGATCGATTTTCCTCTGAAGATACATGCTTTCTGACAGCTAGTGTTAATCTGTTTAATTAATTACATGTTTTCTGATACTGAGTGTTAATCTGTTTAATCAATCCTTTACCACACAATTCCGAGATTTAACAACCCTGAGAAAGAGGTTTTTCGAAAACATTTTGTGAAAAGGAGAAAATGCTGGTAACCAGCATTTTCTCCTTTTCCAAAAATATTTTCTCCTTTTATAAAAGTAAATCTCACCATTTGAGCCACATTTAATTTGTCATCTGCGATTGCTTTCTATTTCGATCAGTCTAAATTTTTGTCGCGTTGTAAAGGGTTAAATGATCTATCACCCTATCGAAACACATCTGGCTGCCTGGCTGGCCAACGGACCAGTTTACCGGCTGGGCGACAGACCGACCGATCTACAGACCCACCACAAAAAGGTACAACTATTAAAATCGAAAGGCGCTTGAAGATAGGGAAAGTCTCTTCTTTTTTAAATGAAAGGGAAACAAGAAATATCTTTAAAAGGGATAGACGGCAAAAATTTGCCAGCAAATATAGTCAGGGGTCCTTAAATAAACATGTCCACATATTTTACCAATCACACATTTCTATTCATTCATTTGTTATCATCGCCAAAAAGATCGGTCAAAAGCCAGTACATTCAGCTATGCCAAAAAATGTTTGGAAGAAGAAAAAAAGCCCCTTTCTCTCACAGTATTTTCCAAAATTTTTTCGTACAAGACATATGATTTTGCGTGTTCATATGGTACAACTACAGTACATGTACGAGTATATATGACTCATACTAACAGATGTGCAATTGGGAAGTTTCTCGGGTCAAACTACAAGTTTTCGCTCTTTGTAACTCTAGAGCACTACAAAAATCAAACTCCCTTTCATCGAAATAATGGGTGATTATTGCCTTCATCAGTCCGGATCCCTACTCTAACCCTTTTTCATACCGTCACGTGGTCTAACGACAATGAAGAAGAAAACTTTTGAGAAAATTGTGGGAAAAGAAGAAATCACTGGTAACCAGCAATTTCTTCTTTTCCTACATTTTTTTCCCTACCCTTTACATGACAAACACTATACGTCGGACAAAATTTGATTTGTCATCTACAAAAGCCTTCAAAATGGAAGATTGTATAATTTCATTGTACGTTGAAGGGTGAACCTTTACCTAGAAGGTCACATAGAATATTTTCTGTCCAAAACAAAAATGGCATAAATGAGCCATATTCTGGCAAAAGGGGACTAAATGCATCTGCAAAAAGTATCGAACTAGGTCTGCCTGTGTAGAAAGCGCAGGCTGATCCGTGTCAATATTTCTTGCTATTGATCAATTTTCTTCATGTCAGAGGACCATTCTACCCAAGGATCTAGTCGATTGTTAGGTAAAATGGATTTTATGGAAACAATTATTTGATGATTTGCTCATTATAACTCATCACAGAGTTGCATTAAGCCCTTTGTTTTCAGAGCATGGCTTATACAATTAAGTTCGCTGGCAGTCAACAGAGTTCATAACTTCTAAAACTATTGATAGAGAAGCTGAGAGATTAAGCTAAGATCAGGCTGCATGTATGCCAGTGTGATCTTGGTCTACACTTTCCACAAAATACACCCATAGCAGTTAATGGCGGGATAAGGGTCAGATGGTTAGATGATTCCACTGACCGTGCCCGAGGTTGTGTATGCTTTGAAACAGTAATTGGATTAATCTTTTATAACAGGACATTTTAGACTTGTCTACATTGAAAGTGTTTGGCCTGCAACACGCGAAAAGGGGCATTCGGACATTTGCGTAAAGTGTCGTCCCGGATCAGCCTGTGCAGTCCGCGCAGGCTAATTCGAAACGACACTTTCCGTTTTTATGTAATTTTCTGTTTTGCGCAAGTCTACTGTAGCACAAAATCTAATGTAGTCGTAAAGTGCCGTCTCGGATTAGCCTGCGCGGACTGCGCAGGCTGATTCGAGACGACACTTTACGCAAATGTCCGAATGCCCCTTTTCGCGTGTTGCAAGCCATTTACAGACTACAAATCAGAATGTGGTTTTACGGGAAAATGTTGAGTGAGAAAAGATAGAAAACTTTGTTGGAAAAAGGAGAAAATGCTGTTACCAGCATTTTCTCCTTTTTCCACAATGTTTTAAAAGCCCTCTTCCTTAAGGTACTTAAAAACTCGTGATTGTGTGGCAAAGGTTTAAGGGGTAATGAATATTTGCCTGCTTGATTGCTCTGAATAATTTTGAGACCTCATATGTTATAAACTGTGCAATATTGATCGCCAAACGCCGAGGAAGATTATTGTTCCTTATCAATTTCGCAGCAGACGAATTTGAAAATCCCCATGGATGATTATCATGCATGAACAACGGTAAAACTTTATAAAGTATAATAAAACGTATACATATGTAAACGTCTTAGCAAAAGGATTTTAGTCTACACTAAGGCAACGCTAAGGAACTAACGTTGTTGGGATACACAGGATGTACATGTACATGTACAGTAAAACCAAGAACGTTCTTGAGAATGGTTAGTGAATACGGCCCTAGATCACGCTGCATGTTCTGTGCAGTCTGATCGGTTTACCTTAAACTGCCCTCAAAAGGCAGTTTGATCTTTCTATACATTGTCTACAAAAACTCTCTCACTTGTGGTTTGCACTGTTTTGGTCAATAGCGTTAGTTTCTTGTCTTTACCCTGGCTTCAAGGAAATGATACATTTGCGCCCTATTTTTTTCGCACCAGCATAATAACGCTAGAGTACAAAATAAGTGGTTAGTGCACTAACAAACCACTTCATGTGTCACACTTGAACCATCCGCAAACTTGATTCCTTGATTGTTCCATCAAAACGGGTCCTAGGATCCTAGAAGACAGCGCCATGAATAAAATGGCCAACAAAATTCTCTTTGAGAGGCAAATTACTGTCGGTTCGTTAACAAACAAGGGACAGGGATCATTCCAAGCGAAAGTAACTCAAGCTGTTATTAGTATTTGTGGAACATTATTGGTATTGTTTGAGAGCCACGCACTTATACACATGAGCGGATGCACTTTGCATATTTCAAATTGCAAACAGTTGATTCCTTATTCTTTTCACGACTCCTTAACCCTTCCACAATGGTCGGTTCTGCTCAAAAGTATCCATTTTCTTTAAAAGTTCTTCAGTCTAGAATGCGGATTGGCTTTTCGGAAAATTAACAGGCTAGGCTTCTCAAGAAGGAGTAACCCTTATCCTGCTAAACAACTGAAATGAAACTTTCAAGTCGAAAGTAAAAACCCAGATTTTGCTATTTCAAAGGTACTTTTTTTTTGTTCGGAATGATATCTCCTTATCGGACAGTGTAGATCCAAGTTCAGACTGCACGTTCTGTGCAGTCTGATCTTGATCTACACTGTCCGCAAAAGGTCATTGAGTAGCGCTTAGTAGCCCAGGGGTTTAGAATTACATTAAGAACTATCTACTAACAGTGGTACGTATTTTGTTCGATTTCCTTCAGTTTTTTTTC
This sequence comes from Hippopus hippopus, assembly GCA_946811185.2. NCBI lineage: Eukaryota > Metazoa > Mollusca > Bivalvia > Cardiida > Cardiidae > Hippopus > Hippopus hippopus. Next base: position 37,018,151 of record OX328100.1, read on the forward strand.
CTTATTCAACATAGGCAACTGATCAATTTCACAACGTTTCAATGTTAATACCATGACCATTGCACTTACTGCATTCTTAACATATTTTCATCCTCGATGTTGCGTTCAATATTTGTTCTTAGCCGCAGTTTGCAAACAGAATGTTAATGTGTTAATGTTTTATGATGTTTAATGTTTATGGAATGTGTAAGTAGAAGGCTACTCTGGTATGGCAACTCTTAGGTCTGTGATTCACTAGCCTGCAATAGGCAACTTCAGCCGCTACATTGACGTTTTCAGCTCAAAATATAAAAAATATATATAGACGTCTTTCGACGGCTGAAAATACAATCCACTGAAACTTATGATTTTTTTTTTTTCTATATGCGGACAGTTCAGATCCTGCACATTCTGTTCAGTCTGATCTTGATGTATGCAAGCCGCAAACACAAGATTTTTACCCTATGGATTTGGCTTAACAAGCTGAAGGTAAAAGACCCTGTACGTTTTGTGCAATCGTATCTTGATTGCCGCCGGCACACGCCAGTTTTCAACTTTGGGCTGACAGGGCCAACTAACTTTACCGTGATTCAATGCCAACCATTTAATTAACACGATGTTGATCAACATCGTACAGATCAACCTCGTGTCATACGATCAACATCATATTTATGAACTATTCAAACTGTGATTAAAGTTTTAAAATCCAAGACCAGCCATTTGATTGTTCGAGACTTTTTATATGACCAGCCTGTCTCTTAATCTTGCAGAGGAATTGCATTTGTAGCCTTTGGGAAAATGGAATTTATTTATTCAGTAGTAAAAGAGTTAAAGGTGTTATTACTTTGTCGGGGAAGAAGATAAGGATGATTGTTGTCTTTCGTTCAAATGTATCTGCGTTTTGTCACGTGTACAATTTATGTTCCTGGATTAAAAAAAAAAAGCATGAGTTATTTATCACATGACAATATCGTTGACTGGTCCACTTCAAAAGAATCTGTAAATGTTAAATTCCATGAAGCCACAAAACAAAGATGTCTTTGCAAGAAGTAGAAAACGTGGGAAAAGGAGAAAATACTGGATAATTCTTACTACATGTCATAAATTCACAGGATTGTTTGGCCAAAGTTTAAATGTAAAGGGTTATTATTTGATATAGGGAAGAAGACAAGGATCGTCCACAGCTAACCCATTGTTATAGCTACACCAACATGACTGTCGTTGTTGTCCTTTGTTCAAGAGGCTGCGGTTTAGTCGAGATCGAATATCAATTCACATCCTTTATTTCCACTGTTCAATACTTCCTTCAAGTCATCTTGGCTTTCCGGTTTGATTTCCTGCTATGTAATTAATTTTCGAGTCCGCAAAATTGTTCGATTGAAACAAAAAGGTGAACAATTTAGTACAACCATGTACATAGTTTTCTTCGTAGGCGCTTAACTTTACGATCAGCCCAGTTGACCATGGGTGTACAAACACTCGATATTAGCATGTATTGTTTACAAATGTTTGACTCTTTCTCTCTCTCCCTCTATTTCTCTCTCACTCACACACATTTAACTCTTAACCACACAATCCCGAGTTTTAACGACATTAATAATGAAGGCTTTCAGAAACATAGTTGGTAACCAGCATTTTCTCCTTTTACCCACTATGTTTTCTACCAAATCAAATTTCCATCGTTGAAACACGTTTAAATTTTCGTCTGCAAATGCTTTGAATTTGGACCAGCCTAAAATTTTGGTGTTTGGTAATAGGTAATTTTCCATACCTCTCGGGAAAAAAAAAAAAACCTGTTCATTATGTCTCTATGCCATTATAGTCCTTTCTCGTTTCTCTCTCTCTTAGAGGTTACACATTCGAATCCAAGTATTCACTAACACTTTCATGATTGCTGTTCGTCATTGTGACAGGTTTTATTCCTCCCTCAGCGCTGAACATTGTTTATTGTTCCATCTCGAAGAGATTTTTCGAGCGTATACCGGTAATGCAGCTACCATGATCGTCAAGGACAGATAGGTGAAGTAGTGAAGGTGATATTGCTGCAATCCTGTTGTAAACGGGTGTTAGAAAACGAAACAGGGTCTGAGGTCACCAACCGTTCTTAAGAACATTCTAAATAAAGAGTTTTCTAAATTTGAAAATAACACAACTTTTGAATGGCTAAACCATTTGGTTTAGCCTATCAGAAGTTATGTCACTTTCTCAATCTCGAATCTTATAATTAAACTAAGAATGGTAGGTGAATACGGATCCTGATTCCTCCCAAGTGCGATTCCCCGCCTGGGCAAGGATGTTTCAGTGACACTTTATGCTTTCTAGCCTCATGCAGAGGTGAACTGTTAACAGACTCTGAGGTATCCTTGGGTGTATCTGTTTTACACAGGGCATGTAAGAGGACCAACAGGGTCATCCGAATGTCACAGGTTCCATTCCCCGCCTAGGCAAGGGTTTTTCGAGACACTTTGTGCTTTCTATTCTACCCCGAGGTAAAATGGCGAGAAACCCATAATAAGTCTTGCACGTGTCTGTGTTTTACACAGGGAATGTACATGAGCGACTTCAAATTGTCTTGGTTTTAACGGGGTCCATTTGAGAAAAGCTATGGTCTTTTACCAGGGGCCGTATTCACCAACCATTCTTAATTTTGCTTACGTTGTCTAATTAGATCTATAGAATAAGAAAGTAACGCAAATCCTGAGTGGCTATACTGCAGTACCATTCGGTAAATCAGAAATTGCGTTACTTGCGAATTTAGAAAATTCTTGAGAATTAGTATAAGCCCTGATTGTTATCAAAAATGGCTGGCTAACACGGGTCCTTATTTCCTTGTATCCGATACTTTACCCCAAAATCTTTTCTCTCTAATGGCCCACACCAAACTAGGCCTAGAGCACGGAGGGACCTACATCCTTTAAGTTGATCAACGACAAGGATCCACAAAAATCTTACATAGCCATATACTTCAGTCCCAAGTAGGTATTTCCGTAGTGTGACCCATTACCGGAAGATATATGTTCAATTTCATTTCCGGTTTATAAGGTTACTTTAGCCTTATTCTGTACATGTGGCGGAATTGGATTTAATCATATTTACTCGAGCTGATTCGTTAGAAGTTGCCACGTTGGAGTTTCGTTTGGCAAAGCGCTACAGAATCGAACTTAGTAACGTAGCAACAAAACCAAGACAGGCATTTGTGAGGTTGCGCCATTATGTCTGAAATACTATTGATTTCAAGCGGCGAACATCACCATTCAAACAAACAAATCATTGGTTTCAACTAACCGTTCAACTGCTTAATAAATGAAAGACCTTAGATCCACACTTTTATCAACTGCTTAATAAATGAAAGACCTTAGATCCACACTTTTATCAACAATCACAAGGACAAGGGGTCACAGGCTCCTAAAACTTTTAAACTCAACTTTTAAGTCAGACAGACAGACAGAAAGTTAGATGGGTGGTTTAATGGACAGATGGTGGCCAAGTGCACTGATGAGTGTATATCCATCCATTACCTATCGTTTCTCTTAAACTAGAACTATGCAAACCACTTTTTTTCTAGCCATTTTACATATGCTTTTCCGCATAACTGAAGTCGAGACAATGTTTAGACGAGAGAGGAATAGATTCTCTAGCAATGACAGTAGTCAATCCTAGCAATGACAGTAGTCAATCCCCCAAAAGAATTTGTTTGACCTGAGATTTGAACTAACGTCTCATGGATTACTTTTGGTACAGTCAGAGGTTACCAGGTTTGACAGATAGAGGATTAGACTACATGAGTGATTTGTATACCTTTTTGTGCTGAGGTGACTAAAACTTGACAGCTACCCGACACAAAGACATAGGACTCGATCTCCACATTTCATATTAACCCTAAACCTACTAATAAACTAAAATGAAACTTTCAAGTCATTAGTAAAAACCAAAATATTACTATTTCGAAGTTATTTTTTGGGGAAAAGTATCTTCTTATCAGATAGTGAAGATTCAAGATCAGACGGCATCCTCTGTGCAGCCTGACCTTGATCCAAACTGTACGCAAAAGGTCCTTGAGTCACACAAGTTTAGGAGCCTAAAGCTTAAAGTAAAACAGAAAGAAGAGGGCCACTGACCTTTAAGCGCTCACCTGAGTAAAGTCATCTAGGATTGATAAAGCTGAAGAGATCCTGGTTTTACTGATGTAAAACACACGAGTGTAAGAGACCTATTTTTTCACCAAACGTGACCCAATTACAAATTTGTCGGAGATATCAACAAGAAAAACATCCTGACCAAGTTTCAAGAGTATCAGGCTGAAAATGTGGCCTCTAGACTACACATAAGGTTTTTCTAAGATTTGGTTCAGTGATCTACTTTTTGACTCGACGTGACACAATTTTAAACTTCTCCGAGATTACATCACGACAAACATTCTGATCCTGTTTCATGATTTTCAGGCTGAAAATTTGACCTCGCGTTCACACAAGTTTTTTCTTAGATTTTGCCAAGTGACCTACTTTTTTGATCCCACATAACCCAATTTCAAACTTGTTACCATTTAGACAAACATCCTGATTGAGTTTCAAGAGTATGAGGCTGAAAATGTGGCCTCTAGAGTGCACACAAGCTTTTTCTAGGATTTGGCCCATTGACCCACTTTTGACCCCACAAGACCCAATTTCGTAATTGTCTGAGATTTTATCAAAACAAACATTCTGACCAAGTATCACAGACATCTGACTGAAAATGTGGCCTCTATTGTGCACACCAGGTAATTGTTGACGACCCCACGACTCATGACGCACGCCGGACATAGCATGATCATGAAAGTTCACCTTGGCGCACCTTGTGCTCAGGTGAGCTAAAAAAGCCACAAGAGCGTTTTCAATAATCAGTACACACTATCAGACTGATAATTTAAATAAAAGTTAAGCTCATTTTTATTTACTATTTCTTTCATTGATTTAACAATATGCATCCCTTTTTTTAAACAAGAGGGCCATGATGGCCCTGAAGTCGCTCACCTGAGCCTTTTGATCAAACATGACCCATTTCCAATCTCTTCAGAGGTATTAAGACAAACACTCTGACAAACACTCATTAGTATTGGGCTTACAAATATGGCCTCTAGAGTGTTTTTCCGAGATATGACCTAGTGACCTAGTTTTTCATCCAACATGACCCATATTCATACTAGTCTAAGATATTATCAAGACAAACATTCAAAGCAAATTTCAAGATTATTGGACTGAAAATGTGGCCTCTAGAGCGTACACACAGTTTTTCAAGGATGAAACTTGGTGACCTAGTTTTAATTCCACGTGACCCATTTTCAAACTCATGCAAGATATCATCAAGACAAACATTCTAACAAAAGTTTAAAGAATATTGGACTGTAATTATAGTACAAAAGGTTTTTCCGAGATTTGACCTTGTGACCTAGTTTTATATCCAACATGACCCATTTTCATACTAGTCTAAAAAATTATCAAGACAAACATTCTTACCGAATTTCAAGATTATTGGACTGAAAATGTGGCCTCTAAAGCTTACATAAGGTTTTTCTAAGATTTGACCTGGTGACCTAGTTTTTGACCTGATATGACCCATTTTCAAACTCATCCAAGCTATCATCATGACAAACATTCTGACCAACTTTACAGAGCATTGGACTGAAAGTGTGACTTCTGGAGCGTACACAAGGTTTTTCTAAGATTTGACCTTGTGACCTAGTTTTTGACCCCACATGGCCCACTTTCGAACTCGTCTGCGATATCATCAAGGCATTCATTCTGACCATGTTTCATGAGTATCGAACTGAAAATGTGGCCTCTAGAGTGTACACAAGGTTTTTCTAAGATTTGACCTAGTGACCTAGTTTTTGACCCGACATGACCCAATTTCGAACTCGTCCGAGATATCATCAAGACAAACATTCTGACCAAGTTTCACAAGTATCGGACTGAAAATGTGGCCTCTAGAGCGTACACAAGGTTTTTCTAAGATTTGACCTGGTGACCTAGTTTTTGACCCAACATGGCCCACTTTCAAACTTGTTTGAGATATCATCAAAACAAACATTCTGACCAACTTTCAGGAGTATTGGACTGAAAATGTAGCCTCTAGAGCGTACACAAAGTTTTTCTAAGATTTGACCTGGTGACCTAGTTTTTGACCCGACATGGCCCATTTTTGAACCCGTCCGAGATATCATCAAGACAAACATTCTGACCAACTTTCAAGAGTATTGGACTGAAAATGTGTCCTCTAGAGCGTACACAAGGTTTTTCTAAGATTTGACCTGGTGACCTAGTTTTTGACCCGACATGACCCATTTTCGAACTCTTCCGAGATATCATCAAGGCAAACATTCTGACCAAGTTTCATGAGTATTGGACTGAAAATGTGTCCTCTAGAGCGTACACAAGGTTTTTCTAAGATTTGACCTGGTGACCTAGTTTTTGATCCTACATGGCCCATTTTCAAACTCTTCCGGGATATTATCAAGACAAACATTCTGACCAAGTTTCATGAGTATTGGACAGAAAATGTGTCCTCTAGAGTGTACACAAGGTTTTTCTAAGATTTGACCTAGTGACCTAGTTTTTGACTTGATATGACCCATTTTCGAACTCGTCCAAGATATCATCAAGGCAAAGATTTTGACCAAGTTTCATGAGTATCTGACTGAAAATATGGCCTCTAGAGTGTACACAAGGTTTTTCTAAGATTTGACCTGGTGACCTAGTTTTTGACCCGGCATGGCCCATTTTTGAACTTGTCTGAGATATTATCAAGACAAACATTCTGACCAATTTACAGGAGTATCGGACTGAAAATATGGCCTCTAGAGCATCCACAAGGTTTTTCTAAGATTTGACCTGGTGACCTAGTTTTTGACCCGACATGGCCCATTTTCGAACTCGTCCAAGATATTATCATGACAAACATTCTGACCAACTTTCAGGAGTATTGGACTGAAAATGTGGCCTCTAGAGTATATACAAGGTTTTTCTAAGATTTGACCTAGTGACCTAGTTTTTGACCCGACATGACCCATTTTCAAACTCGTCCAAGATATCATCAAAGCAAACATTCTGACCAAGTTTCATGAGTATCGGACTGAAAATGTGGCCTCTAGAGCGTACACACGGTTTTTCTAAGATTTAACCTAGTGACCTAGTTTTTGACCCAACATGACTCTTTTTCGACCTCGTCTGAGATATCATCAAGGCAAACATTCTGACCAAGTTTCATGAGTATCGAACTGAAAATGTGGCCTCTAGGGCGTACACATGGTAAAAAGTTGACGATGGACGCGGGACGACGCACACCGCACGCCGGACACAGCACGATCACAATAGCTCACCATGAGCACTTTGTGCTCAGGTGAGCTAAAAAAAAATTGTAGACAATGCAGTTAATTTGGCTTAAAAGTTCAGATTGGTCCTAGATAGAGTAGAAAGTATTGTGGGAAAAGGCGAAAAATATCGGTTACCAGCATTTCCTCCTTTTCTCAAAATGATTTCTAAAGCTCTCAAACCCTCTTCCTCAGGATCATTACTAATAGGATCGTTTTGTAAAACCAAGCTAGACAAAAAAAAAACACACGGAAGACAGAAAATTAGACACCCATTCAGTGCATATAACAGTCTGATCAAACTTCAGATTCTAAAAAAACAAAAATGCCTTAATACATGTAAATTAGTAAAAAGGTACATCTAATAAAGCACAAACTTCAAACATGCTTGAAAGAGCTTTTACTCTTAAAGCACCTTTCACAACTATAGCTGCTTTTACGGCCAGTGTAGATTAAGATCAAATATGCAGTTTGATCTTTGATCTACACTGCCCGCTTAGCTTAAACACTGTCTGCATTAGCAACTATCAAATCGCAATTAACCCTTTAAGAGGCGACAAAATTTTAGCCTTGTCCGAATGGTGTAATATTTCTTTGATGGGGTAGAAAACATTGTGGGAAAAGGAGAAAATGCTGGTTATCAGCATTTTCTCTTTTTCCCACAATGTTTTCATAAAGCTTTTTTCCCAGGGTCGTTACAAGTCTGCATTGTGTGGTAAAGAGTTAATTGGGTTTTATTCCTAGTCTGAATATGTCTGTTGGGTTTATTCAGTGCTTTTAGTGTAATTATTGTCTTCTCAACAGCCAAAGCACTACGCATAGTAACATAAACATAAATGCTGTGCATAATAACATAAACTAGCGTACCAGCAACTTTTGAACCATGATCACCACAGAAGCCCTTCTTTCAGCCCTAAAGGAAATGATACTAGAAAACATTAAGGGAAAAGGACCAATTGCTTGTAAGAAGCATTTGCTCCGTTTCTAATAATACTTTCCATAAAATCTAAATAGGGTATTTTAGTAGCATACACATGCTCCAAATTTGAGTCACTTGAACCAGTTTTTTACAGGCCCAAATCCCCTTTTTATCTTCAATGGGGTTCAAGAACTACAATTTTCCTGTCTGAAAGGCACTAAATAAGACTGTTATATCAACACTGTAAATTCTGATAACTCTTTATCAAAGAAAACAATTTTAAAATTCTCCAAATTTAAAGTGTGTGCCGGCAGTAAATCCAATCCGATTCAAATAATTGAATATCCTATCAAAAGGGTAGAAAATATTGTGGGAAAAGAGGAATAAGCTAATTACCAGCATTATCTCCTTTTCCAACGAAGTTTTTCTAAGTCTTGTTACCAAGGGCTGGTTAAATGCTGGACTTTTTTGGTACATTGAGAAGGGATAGACTAGCATCTAACGATTCGAAGAGTCCTCAAGATCTAACAATATAAGTCAACAATCCCACTGATACAGATGTCCCATTCTCCTGTAAATTTACTTCAGAATCTGTAGGGGAACTCCAAGTAAATCTGGCATTGTCTGCAATTGCCTGCTTTCCTTTCTCTGGATTATTGAATTCTGGGATTTTTCTGCTGTTGGCATTTGAAGCGAAACGTAAGATGCTGATTTGTGATGGATCTGAATTAAAAGATAACACAAAATTGATAAAGTAACTGAAGTTAATCATGTATACGTGTGCTATGCAATTTTGATCTTACAGTCAGGAAAAGCAGCTAGTGCTACCTTAACAGAGATAATTCGTCAGTCCTTTGATGCAGACATGCTAAAGTAGCACATATACAGTTTGTGATTAATATTTGTAGCAAGAGTTGCAATGACAACAAGCGCACTGCATGGGATGCCAAAACTCCACTGCAGTTGCTTTAATTGAAAATTCTAGGTCTAAAAAAGGGCAAAACTGTGTCAAAAAAATTCAATGGTTACCTGCCCTTGTTGTATGGGCTCCCCTTTTGATTGTTAACAACAAATCAAAGTTTATACTTAATGATAGAGATACTACGAACTGTCAAAGTTTTTGGGCAATCACAAAGCATATGACAGGGCTACAACAATATCTTGACATTTTCTTCGAAAACAGCCAAGCTAATTAAACTGGAAGAGGAGTTTCAACATGAATCTACCTACATTTATGTGGATAGGCTGATTCCAGTATAGCCCCAAATACTGTCTTTTGGCAAAGATTTAATATCCTAGTCTTTGCCACACTATCCCGAGTTTAACTCTTTACCACACAATCCCGACTTTTAAGGACCCCAAAAAAGAGGGCTTTTGAAAACATTGTGGGAAAAGGAGAAAATGCTGGTGACCAGCATTTTCTCCTTTTCTCACAATGCTTTCTACCCTACCATAGACAGAAATCATCATTTTAGTAACATTAAATTTGTCGTCTGCAATGGCTCTGAATTTGGTTGGGTCAAAAAAATTGTCGTTCTGTAAACAGTTAAACAACCCTGAGGAAACAGCCTTTTGAAAACCTTGTTGGAAAAGGAGAAAATGGTGGTAACCAGCATTTTCTCCTTTTCCCACAAAGTTTTCTACACTTTCACAGATAATTACCATCGTTTCAGCTAAATTCAATACATGTTGTATGTCATCTGCAATAGGTTTCAATTTCGACTAGTCTAAAATTTGTTCTTCAATAAAGAGTTAAACTTGAATTTCAGGAGGAAAGTGTTCAGCTAAACCATACCTTTCATCTTAGACCTGTCTGTCTTCATCAACCTAGCTTTCACTGCTGCTAGAGTATCATTTTGAAATACAGGTAACCTCAAAGCAAAGAGTCCACTACAGGGCTGTGGGTTCACAAATCTCACAGAAACTGATGGCTGTAAAATAAATAGAACGTTTTCTGATGAAGAATATGTATAACAGTATGCTGGGGTAAACTTCAACAGGTTTTTATATACAGTCTAGATCATAATCAGACTGTAAAAATTGAATAGTCTGATCCTGGGTCTACACTATCAAATACATTCCAGAAATTGTTGCCATAACATGGAAACAAACTGGGTTGTCTCTTTGAAAGAGTGTTTTTCATCTTTTCGATTTCTATCATTTGAGCCACACTTAGTTTGTCTTTAAGTATTTACATGCTTTTAATGAAACACACCAAAATGGCTGATGATCACAAAATGATCTCTGACAGTAGAATGTAATCGCGGGTAAAATACATTTTAGAAATGAGGAAAAACACTGAGCAGTGAGCTACCTAATGAGCAATAACGGAGTCAAATAGAAGTGGCTGCTGCAGTGACTAATTTAACTCTTAGGCTGCTAACCCCGACTTGGGGCGCTATTGAGGACAGTGTTGATCAAGATCAGACCACAAAACAAGCAGTCTGATCTTGGATCTACACTGTCCTATATGGTATTTTTCTTTCCAGTGAAATCAGCTTCAAAATCGAAACATCTGGGTTTTTTTTACAACAGGGAGGAAACTTTTGTTTCTTTCATTTAGCAGTTTAAAGGTTAAAATAGGATTCGAAACATAACTTTCACTTCCTTTGTGGATGGTGTAGAATGAGATCAGACAAATAATGTGCAGTCTGATCTTTGATCTACACTATCCAACTGCTTGTAATACATTCTAATGGAAACAATCACTAAATCATGTTTTTTTGACCTTTTGAAAAAGATTCAATTTATGGTAGATCTATAACTATGAGATGCACAGTTAAACATACCTCTGTACGAAATGTAATGAAAGGTTTTCCTGGACAGCAGTCTTCCTTTACTTTGTCATTGTCAGAATCTTCGGAAAACTTGACATCTACTCCTTCCAGCTTATAAAATATTATTAGATAATTCCATCATTATCAAATACATACAAAAGAATATTTGTATTCACTAAATCAATTTTTACGTAAATCTTTACACATTGCCCATTTAACCCTTTACAACACAATCCTGGGTTGTAACGATCCTGAGGAAAAAGCCTTTTGAAAACATTGCGGGAAAAGGAGAAAATGCTGGTTACCAGCATTTTCTCCTTTTTCCACAATGTTTTCTAACCTTTGAAAGAAAAATTTCAAGTTTTTAGTAACTTTTGATTTGTCTTCTGCAAAAAATGCCTTCAATTTGGGTAAGTCTAAAAATTTGTCGTTTGGTAAGGAGTTAACATGTTTCGTTTTTTGTTGTCCTACAGCAGACACCTTATGCAAATATGGAGGCAAAAGGAGAAACTGCTGTACTCTTTACCAAACGACAAATTTTAGGCTGGACAAAACTCAAAGCATTTTCAGAGGTCAATATAACTTGGAATGTGTGTCTTTGATAAGGTTAAAAACAGTGCATGAAAAGGAGGAAATGCTGGTTACCATAATTTTCTCCTGTTCCCACAAAGTTTTCAAAACCTATTTTCTTCTGGGTTGATGAAACATGTAATTGTTTTGTAAAGGGTTAGAATAAAATTTGAATGAATCTCATTTCTCCAAAGTAAAATTGGGGTAAATATGTGGCCACAGATTGATAAACTCTTTACCAAACAAAAGTTTCAGGGTCCTAAGTCATACAGCTATTGATGACCTTGACAAACAAACATTGTTGGAAAAGTAGAACAAAGTTTTCTACCAAGAGACCAATCCCATCATTTGAGCCACATTACAGTTTTTGGCTGCAAGCACTGTCAATATGGGTTAAGTCTGTCCTATTGTCAAATGGGTACAAGAATTAACTGGAACCGTCGCAAAGCAGACAAATATCTCCCATCAGTATCTTGTCACTGAAACACCACAATCAGAGAACGGCAATAATTTTCTAAACAAAGATCATCTGTGACATTGACCTTTGACTCATGTGACCCCAAAACATTAGGGCACTTCCTTGGATCATAGGCAACACTGCCCTTTCATATCTACTGAGTTAGAGCATGGAAATGTTTATCAAACAAAGTTCACAAGAGACCTTGACTTTTGACCTATGACCCTAAAAATAAGACACCTTATTTGGTCATGAGCAACACTTGTATACAGTTTCAGGGTCCTAAGTCAAACAGCTATTGAGTTAGAGCAAGAAATGATTTTCAAACGAAGTTAACCTGTGATCTTGACCTTTGACCAATGTGACCAAAAAATAATGAGAACTTTCTTGGGTCATGAGCAACACTTAGGTCATGAGCAACACTTATTCAGAGTACTAGGTCAAATGGCTGTTGAGTTAGAGTACAAAAACAACTTTCAAACAAAGTTCACCTGTGACCTTAACCTTTGACCCAAGTGACTCAAAAACAATGGGGCGCCTCCTAGGGTCATGAACAACACTTGTATAAAGTTTCAGGATCCTAGGTCACACGGCTTCTGAGTAAGAGCATGGAAATGAAAAAGTCTACCAACCGACACGTTGACAGACGAGTTGACGCACAGACAGACAGACATGGTGAAACAAGTATACTTTGTAGGTAGGGGAGGGGGCGGTTACAGAAAGTACTAGGCTGTGGATAACTGACAATAGACACAGCTGTATCACTGTAGCTCACATGAGCACATTGTGGTAAGTTGAGCCCAATCTTTCCAGGTCATAGATCATGTCAATGCTTTTTATACAGCTTTACATAATAGAACTAAAATAGAGTCACCATTAGGTGACAGGTGAAAGCATACCTCCAGGGAGTTTGTGATGTATTTCAGGTAGTTGGTGATCACAGATAGCTCATCAAACTCCATAGTCAAGTTCAAGGCAGATATTCCATGCTTAGCATAATTTTCCTGCAAGAAAATTCGATTAACATCAATGTTGCATACCAGTCTCAATAATGAGATGCTACGATAATTTTTTTCATATCTGGACATTTATCATGCACCATACTGTCTCAAGTCCGTCATAAATTTTCCAGTAGCAAAGATAGAGCACCATACTGACTTTCTGTTTCATCTGCTTAATCTGTACTGCAGGGAAATGCGATTACCTTTTAGGAATAAACATGACCAAAGACAAATTATTAAACCTTTCATTACCTAAATAGCTTGTACAAGTCGTTTATAACATGTAAATCTCAAAAAAAAAGCTGACGAAATTTAGTGTGTGTTGCAGCCAATATTTGTGTTTTCGGGAACGTAAACAACTGAAGTAACATGAAATGAACTGTTTTTATGTATGTTCAGCGTTTAAATAGAAAATATTTAGGGTTATTGCATACGCAAGCAACAGGTATGTTCAAATCCTAGTTTTGTGCTCAATTTTTGAATTTATCAGAGTTCAAACTTGCGCACAAAATCTGTGCTGAGATTTCAACTCAATTTTTTCATGATCGTCTCTGTAACAAGAGGCAACCAGTCAAAAAGTAGCATCGCCTTTGGGGAAAGTTACATACATATGCAGTAAACTTATACTCTTGGAAAACAAAACAGGTATCTGGCAAATGTCAAAAGCAATGATATTAGAGACAGTGAGCTTTGTTCTATTTAAAGACTGTCAATTGATCTGCGAGCCATATATACACTTAAAAAATGTCCTAGACCTGTTTAATAACATGTCAGATGTTTGACATCTTACCTTTGATGCTACCACAAAAGGCATTGCCTTTTTCATGTATTTCTTTAATTCTGGTTTCTTTCCTAGTTCTACAGCTATAGCTTTGTTGTCAGGGAAGTCTTTCTGAGCCTACAAAAAACATGAAAACAGTAAGAATATCAGTTTCTTAGTCAGAGATCATAATATGTTGAATATTATTATGCCCCGGTGCTTCCACTTGCATTCATGTACTGAAACATTATTAAATGTGGATTAACTTTGTCTTAAAAGACCACTTTCAGTCAACTCTTTCAGAGATCAAAGTTTGATAATGAATAAATACTGTAATCAATGTTCCAGCCCCATTTTCTCATACAACATAAATAAATAGGTGGTCCCAAACTTACAGGAAAAACATCTGTCTTCTACAGTAAATTACATCTTACCTCATACATTGTTCTCAGTGTTGTTAAAATGGTGTTTTGCCAGGGAGGATACGTCTTTGCCACATAGATTGTAGCATGAGTTGGAGGAGGTATGACTTTCTGGAAGGCAACACAAAAAGAGCTCCCTTAATATACATCTTTAAATACTTTAACATATTCACCAATCACTGGTGACTCAGGGATAAAGCATACAGCTTGTGATCCAGAAGTTTTTGCATTTGCATCCAACCTTAGCCCATGTTGTTTTGATGATTAATCTATTTTAGCCATCTCAGGCAACAGGTTTTATTTTTATCTCAAAGCTAAACATTGGTTTGCCACTGTTTTTCAAAGAAAGCTGCCAATTGCTCTGGAAGTATTGAACAAATGCGTAATTTACACAACCAGATCTGTTTCAACCCTTTACCAAACAATTTCGAGTTTTAATCACCCTGAGAAAGACAGCCTTTGAAAACACCATGGGAGAAAAGAAGAAAATGATGGTAAACAGCATTTTCTCCTTTTCAAATGATGTTTTCTACTCTTCCAGAAACAAATCTTATCTTGTGGGCCACATTTGTCATCTTCACATGCTTTCAATTTGGACCAAGTCTGCAATTCTGTTGCTTGGGAAATGACATACTGACTCAAAATAGAACATTATGTTCTCTGCACAACAGCAATAGAATGTCCATGTCATTTAATTTACACTGTTAATGTTGATACCATTGATGCAAGGAGAAGAAGAGCAGTACATGAAGGTACTGATGCATAGCAACAGTTGCTTTAAAAAAGATAAAAGGTAAGATTGGTTCAATGCAACAGGTACTACTTCGAAAACTGAAAATGGGGAATAACTGTGGCAAAATTATTGTTGAGGGTTACCCTATGGGTATTTGTTTTCCTTTTGACTGTTGACAACTAATCCATGGTTGAAGGAAATATCCTCAGTAATGATAGAGATAGCAAAATTGTCAAAGTTTTTGTAATTTCAAAGTTCTCAAGGACGACACAGTCAGTGACAGGACTATGACAATATTCTGTAGTTTTCTTCGAACCAGCTGAGCTAAAAACTGTGCATACCTTTCCTTTCCCTACAGCACTGTATGCTGAGAGCCTCTTTCTGAAGTCATGAATGGAGTCCATCAAGTAATCTGAGGATTGGATCAACACGTTGTCATAGGTGAAACTTTGTGGCCATTTAGCTTTCATTATACTGTGATCCTAAAATTATAATGAACAAAGGTTTTTTCTTGCTATCCAAAACAATCAGACAACTATGTATCATGTAGTAGTAGTAGTAGTAGTAGTATCTCAAAAAACATTCTTACTGCAAATACAAGCAATTATTGTATTTGGTAGGAGAAATCTGTTGATTTCTGTTCAAAACTTAATAAACTACATAAATTAACATACAGATACATAAAATGAATTCAACTGGATTAAAAGTGGTATCACACCGTAGCCATTTTACAAAACTGAGTCTGTAACAAACTTTTCTATGCAATTTATTAGCAGCAAAACTGAACAAAACTGAATAAAAAATATTTGCTTTTCCATGTTTGGATTGATTAATTGTATTGGAGTTTAACACCGTTTAAATAGCTTAGGTCATATTAAGGCTGTCAGTGCGCCCATGCATGTGTTTCCTGGCTTTCTCATGCAAGTACTGACACAACTTTCTTTCCAAGTCACTAATTACTTTCCTCACATGCATCAGAGGTGAAAGGAGAAAAATCACCCCAAAGAAAGTTTGCCCAAACCAGATATCGAACTCACATCCACCATGTCATGAGTCAGATACACTAAGCAATGAGCTACCTGGAGTGGGCACCATGTTTGGAAAAAAGATAAATTTTACTTTGTTTCATATGCTTTCAAATTTTTGTTTAACTATTTACTGGGCAAAATTTTAGACTGGTTCAAATTGGCAGCCTATGCACATGACAAATTGTTCTCAGATTTTAACGATGGGCTTTGTTTATGAAAGATTAGATACTTAGTGGGAAAAGGAGAAAATGTTGCATTTTATTTCATGCTTTCCGGTAGGTTATCGAGAAATATCGGTGAAATATTTTTCGATAATTCATGGTTACGACCAGTGAAAACACTGATTTTTACATTCTAACTCTTCAATTAAAGGCGGAAACAGTTGTTCAGCCCACTAGTTACTTAGGTAAAATGCTCGTGCCTCACAACCAGATGGAAAAATGACGTAATTTACCTTACATTTCTCGTGCCTGATGTAATTTTGTAATGAGTTGCTAAGCGGAAGGGGTACACCATGGGGAATAACTGAAAAGAACTGTACTGGATTTTGATTAAGTTCCCCCCAGAAAGAGTTAAAAGCATGAAATAAATAGAATACTTGTTTTTTATAGTGAAAGATCGAAATTTACTTTATCTCGTGAACATCATCGGTAATATTTTCACTCCTGGCTGCGCCACTTGTGAAAATATTACCGATGATGTTCACTCGATGAAATAAATTTTGATCTTTCACCATAAAAAAACAAATATCCTCTATTTTCTCCTTTTGCTATTTTTTTCAGACGCCTTTCATTACAAGGTCCTTCGCCTTTACCTGATGACAAAATTTCAGCCTTGATCAAATTAAAAGCATTTTGCAGATGACAAATTAAATGTTACTTAAAGTATGAATTTGTCATTAAAAGGGTAGAAAACATGGTAGAAAAAGGAGAAAATGATGGTTACCAGCATTTTTTCCTTTTCCCACAATGTTTTCAAAAGGCTTCTCCCTTCAGATCGTTAGAAGTCGGGACTGTTTTGTAAAGGGTCAAAATCTATGATGGTTTTGGTGAAGGCTTCAGCAACTTTATTTCAGAAATGGTAGCTGTTCATGTCTTTCTATGCTGGTTTACAAGGTAATGTGTACAAACATCAATCTAATAATCCAACAAAACACAAGACAACAGAATAGGATACCTTTCCTAGCACCACTGTCCAGATGTATTCACACAAGTGTGGACACACAGGAGATAGCAGAACTGTCTGTACATCAATGTAACGGAAAACCAGATCTCTATGCATTCCTTCCATCTCCACTTCTCTGTACTTATCTCGAACAGCCTGTTACATTGGAATAGAATATCTCGAACTATTGAGATAAGGAATGATTTTTTTAAAACAATTCTACAAGTATTCATATACATGTACTACATCAGTTGTGGACTTCTTTTGAATATATTGTCCTAAAATACACAATCACTTGTAAAAGTAACTGCTCCTTTTCCCCTAATAATTCTCATAGTTTTTTTTTAGTCTACATATTTTTTTCTCTTTGCGCTACAAGATCTAGCTTAAGAATGAGTATAATTTGCCTGATGGTATAGGATTAAAAGGGTAGATTTACCTGAAATTCATAAAATCCAGTTCTAAGGGCCTCCTTAAACTTTGTTTCCTCATAAAATTTCTCTGTTGTTTCTATTGCCTTGTTGATTTCACTGTTAAAAAAAATAAAAAGAGACCAAGGTTAAATCATATAAATATTGCTGCTTAACATCCCTATGCAGCACAAAACTTTGCCAAGAAAGAAAATGGAAAAAGGAACAGTCATTTGTAATAGCAAACGTATCTAACCTGACGATGTTTTGATTAAAATTTCTAACGGAAATGTTTCCACCCATAATTTTCCACCCATAATTTTGTACACATAAGTATTTTGTTTTCTTTTCATTTACTTTTTCTCTGTTGTGCTGCTAATGTAATTTATTAGTACCAATCATTTAAGCCTGCTGGATGAAGTCCTGAGCGTCAACTCATTTCATAAGAATTAACCATTAGTAAGCTAAATTCAGAGAGAATTTGGAGAATTTAAGTTCAGCAAAAAGTACCTACAATTGCATTTAAAAGCTGCAGTTTGGTCCATGTGTCAAAACATAGTAGACAGGAAACACATTCTGTGCATTCTAATTTTGATTCAAACTGTCGACAAAAGCGAATATAGTTGTGCTTAGATATTTCAACTCTTTACCAAATGACAATATGCTAGACTTGTCCAAAGCAATCCAGACAACAAAATACAGCAACACACAATTTTAACTTATTATGAAGAAGCGTGGTAAAAATTGTGGGAAAAGGAGAAAATGCTGGCCACCAGCATTTTCTCCTTTTCATACAATGTTTTCAATAGCCTTTTTCCTCAGTGTCTTCAAAGGAAGGGATCGTGTGGTAAAGGGTTTAGGGCTCATTCCATAGAAACACTTACTTATCAAACACCCTATCACTGTATGTATATTTACTAGCTGGCCCACTCCTCAAAGTGTCTTTTGTTGCCACCATTTCCTTGATCCATTCTAGATAGGTGTACAGCCTCAACAGCCCAGCTTCTGCCATTGCCTCCACAAAGTTGGCATCTTCTATGCCGTCTCCAGCATCAGCTAGAGCCAGTCTCATACCTGTAAACAGAAGTATAATTAACCCTTTACCATACAACATCGCTGAGCAGAAGAACTTTTGAAAACATTGTAGGAGATGGAGAAAATGCTGGTATCCAGCATTTTCTCTGTCTCCCACAATGTTTTCTACCCTAGTTTCATATTATGAGTTACATTTGATTTGTCTCTGCAAATGTTTTCAATTTAGACAAGTCTAAAATTTTGTCTTGTGGTAAAAGGTTAAACAAAAAAATACAAATTCTGCAATCTTTGCTTTGATCCTTAAAAAACTTTATACCAGAGAGAAAACGATGAAATGAAATATTTTAACATAAATATGAAATTTTCATTTATCAAAATATTCGGTGAAATTATTCATTGAAATAAACAATTTAAAAAAAATAGGCATTTATTGCAATCCCCAGAGAAAAAAATGTACAATACAAAAGTAACAATAATGAAATAAAACATTTGTGCATTATTTACCATCAGCAGAAAACTTGTCTATAGCATCATTTAGAGTCAAGAAATTTCCAGTAGATTTTGACATCTGAAATTTGAAACAACAATATGGACTGTTCACAGATAGAAAGTATGTTACAGGGGTACATAATTACTCATTGGTAGACAGAGCAATTCAAATAAGTAATCTTTAATTTTCATTCAAAATTAAGACATCTTTCAGGACTTTCTTTTTAATGCAATAGACACTATATCAATTTTATTTTATTTTCAGAGTCAAATATTTAACATGAAAGTTTTCAAAATGTCCACATCAAGGTTGTGCAATCTGTATATGAGCCATGCTCTGTGAAAAGGGTCCTTAATGCATTTGCGAAAAGTATCAACCCAAGTCAGCCTGTGCAATCTGCCAGGCTGACATGTGTTGAAACTTTTCCCTGTCTTTAAATTTTCTGCGTGTCAAAGGACCGGTCTACCAAATGATTCAGTCAGTTGTTTGACAGAATGGATCTTATCAATCCATAATTCGGTGATGGCTTGCTAGGTACAATGCATCATGGAGATGCATTAAACCCCCTTTTGTCAGAGCATGGGTCATATAATTATGTGTAACTATGGATAACTGCTCTCTGGAGACCTGTCATACGCTCTTACCAATGCCTGTTGTTAGTCATAAAAAATTGCTTATCACAGGATTTGAACCAGGAGCCTTCACTATGAAAAGGTTTGATCTCTACCACTCAACCATTGTCTCTAAAATTTCATCAGTCCAGGTACTGTTTTCACAAATCATTCTTAATTAGAATTTAGATCTTTTTCTTCATTCCAAAACAAGCCATCAAATCTAAAAGCTAGTTGTCAACCTTAAAACTGGAACATTACTTATGTTTGTTGGGGGGTACATCCAGTGGAAATGGCCTACTGTTCTTATCACAGGCATATTATACAAAGAGATATGTCAAGTATGAAACAAGCAGACTACACTGCATTTATTAATAAGAATAATCACCTTTTCTGAGTTCAACATCAGATGTCCGTTGGCTCTTATAGCTTTTGGCCATTTATCACTGAAAAATGAAACCACCAAATCATTTGTAACTTTCACATTTCATCACAAAACATTAAATGAGGAACAATTTCAAGTCTTTAGACCAGTTTCTTCATGGGGTTCAATTTGAAGATATCCTCTGAGCTTTTGTACAACTCATTAATGAGAGGTCTGACTGGTAACTAAATTTATTATACACAGGGCCTGCAGCACAGGTATTGCTACACCAAATCCGTGTTGGCTGATTTTTTTCAAGTTTTAATGAAATAAAGTGCAAGATAAATGACATATACATTTGTACTATGTAAAAATGGGAAGGCTGCCAATGATGCATTGAGTATATGTTGTGCCAAGGTCTGATAAACATCAAAAAAGTATTCATTGGTACTCTGGCTGCAGCTGACATTATTAGTAAGCATGTGTTATTGGAAAAGACATTAAATCTCAAACAAACAAGAAAATCTTTTGAACTTAATCTGAAAAAACAAAACCTTTGCAGCCATAATTATTTAAAGCAACTTAAAAACCTGAAAATCATACATCTTTAAAATTTTGTTTTCATGTCTATCTAAGAGTGAAATGGCTCCCTAAATAAAAAAGCAGGTTAAAAGTCTGATCTGAAATTTTGCTTTTAAATGCAGATTTGGAACATTAATATGGTGATTCCTTGTATTTATCTTTAAAATTCCATCTAGAGATCAGAGAAGAGATACTAGTAATAAAGAAACACAACATGAGCAGAATTTATCTTTGTCTTAAAAATTCAACAAACAATAGTTTTCATTTTCTTGGAGATGCAGGAGCATCAGCTGTGTATATAGTTCATAATAACATGAACTATATATATAGTTCATAATATTATCAACTGTGTATACACATGTAGTTCATAATATCATAGAACAAGTGGAAGCATGAACATTTTGAGGTATCTATTTTACTATAACCTTAGAGACAAGTAGATAATGAATTATTCATTTACAAATAAGTCAGACACTTCTGATACAAGTCAAGCAAACACAAATAGGCTACAGCAGACTAAGCTGTAAACTGATACATATTCTAAGCATTTGCAGCTGACATGTAATGTGGCTCAATTCATGGGGTTGCAAAAATGGTGGGAAAAGGATAAAATGCTGGTAACAAACATTTTCTCATTTTCCCACAATGTTTTCAGATGCCTTCTTCAACAAGGTCTTTAAAACACTGAATTATGTGGTAAAGGAATTATAAAAGTAAAAATAAGCAAATCCAAAATCAAACAACTCACGGTTGATCTGGCCACATGGCTATATGGTTGTAGATGAAATAAGTCAAATGGTTTGGAATGAGATCTTTGCCAGACACACGCAGATCCACAGGATACCAATACTCGAACTCGGCCTTCAGTTTATTTAGGGTTGCCTTAGGGATGTCTGTCTTTGGGAACGGTGCTTTTTTATAGAAAATATAATCCCATACTTCAGCGGTCATCTGTTCCGGTCTGAAATTATATATATATAAGCAATGCTCAGTGAAAAGGGGGCTACCTGCATCTACAAAAAGTATTGATCTTGGATATGCCCCTATAACTATGGTTATATTCTGGCGAACACAGCCATAAAATTTTAACAATAGGTTTAATGACATAATTCTAAGAATTAATTTCTTGACTGAACACAATTTCTCTGTGTATGGGTCCGTTGTTTCATGGCTACTTTGTAGCAACTGGTGACGAGATTTAAAAAACCTAAAAAGAAAACACAACTGAATTCAGGGCCCATACTCACAAATCATTCTTAAGAATGTCCTTAGTCTTATTCTCCCAAATTTCTACATCTGAAAGTAACACAACTTTTAGGCTAAAGCATATCAGAACTTGTATTACTTTCAAATTTTGAATATTCTTGCGAATATATGACTGAGAATGTTGTACAGAGGGTGAATACGGACCCTGAAACCATCAGCTCTGGCTTGAAAAATAAACTTTCTCATTTGAGAGCCTTTAATAGTATTAACCCATAGACCATTGCATTTAAATTTCAATATCGTTTGAATCTGACAGAAACAAAGGGGTAAGCCACAACAACAAGGAGGATCACCTTATATTGGCGGGTCCAACTTTTTTCCCATCAAACTGTCCACCTTGTAGGAGATGGGCGACAGTGTAGTAAGCCATGTAAATGGTCGAGTCGGACAGTGACTCAACTAAGTATTGTTCATCCCATGGAATCTTGGTACCTGGAATAAGTAACACAGTAAAACCTCTTTTAGTGGCTACCTCTCTTAAGCATGCAGCATGTATTGACCCTTTTAAGAGTTTAGCTGAACACAAAATTTTAGACTCATCCTTATTGAATGCATTTGCAGTCAACCAATAAAATGTGTCTTAAAGATGGGAATTGTCTGTGATATGGTAAAAAACATTGTGGGAAATAGAGAAAATGCTGGTTACCAGCATTTTCTCCTTTCCCCACAATGTTTTCAAAAGTCTTCATGATCAGAGATGTTAAGACCCAGGATTGTGTGGTATACAGTTCAGCAGGAATATATTGAGTTCACAGAAATGGTAAATATTATTGAACTGTACGAGTACTATGCAAGCACCAGGTCCTGTCTTAAGGAAGCACAATTATAGTATTCCTTTAAATAGGTATATGCTTAACACAGGTTGGACTGCATAAACTTAAAATTCACAGAGGTCACCATCTGCTCTGTATTTGTTTTCCTTTTTAAGCATTAAAATATCATTTTCTACAGTATTTCAGCTATGTATCTACAGCAAGTGCACTAATCCATGCTTTTCTAGACTTTCTTTACCAGAAGTACAAACACTCTTTCTAAGCCACTAGCTGCTTTGCCCCCCCCCCCCCCCCCCCAAAAAAAAAAAAAAAAAAAAAAAAAAAAAACCAAGACAACATGACCAAGTCACAGATCCTCAAACAGAATTTTGGGATGGAAGAGATCTAACTTTGTAAATCCCTTGCACTGTTAGCTTTGCTTACAGTAGTTACCATGACTATACGGATAGAGAGTATGGTATCATAATTTCTTAACTCCACTGATCCTGCCTGACCAGCAATGAAAGCCTTGCAAAGTAATGACATACTTAGACCATATGCCCTGGAACAAGCATGCCATAAATTGACATACCTAAAAGTCATGATATATTTTGATCATAGGCCCTGGACCAAGTATACTAATGTAGCCGAGTAATTACATAACTAGATCAAGGGCCTTTGTAACAAGCATACTCATGTAGGCAGGCAACGACATACCTACACCATCAGACCTGGAACAAGCATGTTCATGTACCCAGGTAATTACACAACGAGATGAAGGGTCTTTAGAACAAGCATAATCATGTAGCCAAGCAATGACATACCTAGATCATAAGACCTAGAACAAGTATGATGTTCATATAGCCCAGTAATGACATACCTAGACCATAAGACCTGGAACAAGCATGATGTTCATGTAGCCATGTAATGACATACCTAGACCATAAGACCTGGAACAAGCATGTTCATGTAGCCATGTAATGACATACATGTACCTAGACCATAAGACCTGAAACAAGCAAGCTCATGTAGCCCAGTAATGACATACCTAGACCATAAGATCTGGAACAAGCATGTTCATGTAGCCAATCTAAGGTAGCCTCAAAGTTTCTCTTTACATCCTCAGAATATGTTTCTATCTGGTTGAGGGCATTCCTTGCTTTAGTCTTCCACTCCTCATCACCATAATTCAAATACCTGTGATAGAATATATGCTAAAACCTTCGTTAGAACAAAATAATTCCCTGAACTTTTTTTAAAAATTTATAGTGCCAAAAGGAGAAAACACTTGTAATCAGCATTTTCTCCTTTCCTCACAATGTTTCTACTCATTCAAAAACAAATAGAATCATTTGAGACATGCTAAAATTGTCGTCTGCAAACCCTTCCAATTTTGGACAAGTCTAAAATTTTATTGTGTGATTATGAATTAGCCCCAATGCCATGCATGGCCCCTAACAGGTGATATAAACAGCAATTCTAATCTCCAACAAATGGAATTGTATTTCAACAATAATCCCATAAGAAGAGCTCCTCAAAGTGGGGCAGTATGCCCCTGTAGGAATCTTATAAGAGCATATCACCTTTGACCCTGGTGTATGAAACCTACTCTCTACAGGTTGTCTTATCAGTGTACACATTCATGTGATATGCTTTAGAAAAACAAGAGGGCCAAGATGGCCCTGGATCGCTCACCTGAATTTTTGAGAGGAACATAGCTAATTTTTTTTGAGGTATTGAAACTTTGGAAACAAAATCATTATTTTGCCAAGCAATTTTGAAAAGGTCACCTGTAAATGTCATTTCAAAATCTGTCACCATCCCTACAATCATCACCACAGCAATGAATTTTTGGATAGATCACCCAAGGACAATTTCTTGAAGAAGAGCACATGCTCAATAGTGACTAAAAACATAAGTTGAACAAGAGCACCACATGCAGGTGCCAAAAATTGGCTGTTGTTTTCTGACGGATAAAAATTTCCCTAACAGTTTTTGAAAAAGGTCACCCAAGGAACATCTCTGTGAAATTATTTCAAAATCTGACCAGCGGTTTCAGAGAAGAAGAACTTTTAAGAATTTCTTCATTTCTGTATAGTGCAAGTAGCCCCCATTCACCAGAGCCATGTTTCTTGACGGATCAGAATTTCGCGAACAGTTTTTGAAAAGGGTCACCCAAGGAACATCTCTCTGAAATTATTTCAAAATCTGACCAGCGGTTTCAGAGGAGAAGATTTTTAAAGAATTTCTTAGAAAATTCCATTTGGTTGCCATGGCAACCAGAGTTTTTGATGGAATCAAATTCTGTGAACAATTTTTAAAAAGGACCTCCCAAGGAACATTCCAGCCAAGTTTGGTCCAAATTGGCCCAGTGGTTTAGGAGGAGTTGATGTTTAAAGAATTGTTGACGACGCACGACGCACAATGGACGACGGACACCGGGTGATCCTAAAAGCTCCCCTTGAGCACGTTGTGCTCAGGTGAGCTTAAAATGGCACTATTGGCTCATGAGATAAAAAGGGGATAGACAGACAGGGCTATTACAAAATACATTCCTTTCAGCACATAACCTAAGGACAGGAATGAAAGATAGAAAAAAAATTTAGGCATACCATTGGTCACACAGTGCCACGACACATTCATCAGCAGACCTGGATATCACTTGCTTTTCTGGTTCCATATACTTTACAGCTTCATTCTGTAATATACAGAAAACATATCACAAGTCTGAAAGTTTTTCTCTTCATACTTTCAAACATACTAATGAACTTGTTTTATTACACCATCACCATATTCTATCAATATCCAAATCACTTTCTTAAATATCATCATTATTATCGCCACTCTATGTTGACTGTTGTCATTCTTCAATCTAGGTTTTTCTTACTTTGCCACTTTTAACTGTCACTCAATTACATCTGAACAATATCCCATTCATCCCACAAAGATTACCCATAGGCTAAAATCTTCCTCTCAGTTTAAGCACAGACTTGACACAGAGCAAGGAAAAGTTAATTCAATTCTGTTTTACACCTCATTCAACATTATTTCAGTCAAATCCCTGCAACAGTTTCCTTATTCCTGTATTTACAGGGTTTCATCAGCACTAGCATGGGGTTCTGCATCAAGGTGAAAGCCAGATGGAAGAGTTGGACTAAAGATCCTTTCAATAAGACTGATAGGGATCTGATCCATACTATATACTAACTGTATTCACTGACAAATCTTTATTCTTATTCTATAAGACTCAGCTTATGACAAAATCAATGTGTCTAAAAACTAAAATAGCCTCACAACTTTCATCGTCGACATTTTGCCAAACAACAAAATTACAGACATGTCTGAAAGCATTTATAGACAATTTTTATCTATGAAGGGTAGAAAATATTATGGAAAAAGGAGAAAAGCTGGTTTCAAGCATTTTCTCCTTTTCCCAGGATGCTTTCAAAAGCTGTTTTGAAAGTGTTATCAAAGAACTGGATCGTTTGCTACAGGTTTAAGAAAAGCTGCCCAGTTGGCCTAGTCACTGTGTCTCAGACTTACCTTATCCAGCATCTGTTTCTGTACCAGCTTTTTCACATCCTGAACTTTCTGTCCTTTAAAATCTCCAATTTTCATAACCTGCAACACAATACAATCAATCTTTAAAACAGCTATAGTTTGTTTGTTTGAATGGTATATTATGCTGCTTTAATATCATTTCATCTATATAATGGTGACATCTCCCTTATTCATGAATATCATGGCTTTCACCAGTCCTAGATTAGAGCTATACAGTGTCTTGCTTGTGGCAATTATGACAATCTGTGACAAGAAATTTTTTATTTTTGGGTTGTCCTAAGTTAAGTTTAACCCTTTACCACACAATTCCGAGTTTTAACCACCCTGATAAGAGGGTTTTTGAAAACAATGTGTGAAAAAGAGAAAATGCTGATAACCAGCATTTTCTCCTTTTTACACAATGTTTTCCATCCTCTTGAAGACAAATTCATACAATTCAAACTTTCAAGCAACATTTCATTTGCCGTCTGCAAATTCTTTTAATTTGGACCACTCTAAAATATGGTAGTGTGGTGAAGAGTTAAACGTATCTATATTACATGGATTGTGAAACAAGTTCTAAAACTTATATATTAATCACCCCTGACGGTTGATTCCTGGAAACCTCAACCATTACACACCCTGAGATGTGGTTGGCTCCTAAGCTTGAACTTGCTCATCATGGGATTCAAACCACAAACCTCTGATGCAAGAGGCCAACACTCTGCTCCTTCACCGCTGTTTCTCTTTTTTAATTCGTTCATCTTTATACAATTCAAAACATCTGATCCAAGACTTAGAGGAAAAGCTCTTTTTTCCCTCAAAGTTCTCAAACTTGTAGCTTAATAAGATGTAACTAGTATCTACTTATGTTTTGATAGGTAATTGAAACTCAACACACCCTTCTTTATACAAATTAGTTAATTCTTTCAGCCAGTAGACTGATTACTGATTACTGCTTGAACTCTTTAACAAACAATCAATTGTTTTGAAGAATCTGACAAAGAGGCCAATGAAAACATGTTGGAAAAGAAAATGTTGGTTTTTAGGCATTTCTCCTCTTCCAAGAATGTTTTCTATCCTTATAAAGAAAGTTCTCACCTTTTCAGCCACATTTCACTCCTGGTCCTTATTTGCTTACAATTTGGACAAGTGTGGAATCATTCATCTTGTAAAGAGACTACCACTTTACAACACTCACTCACCCCTTCATAAAATCCCTTCAAGTACACCCTCTCTTTAGCATCCTGGAGTTTCACTGTATCATTCTGACTCTGGATTTTTAACTGTTCACAAACTGTCACTGCAGCTAGGTCCCCATATTCTGGGACATCAATAATGGGTACCTACAAGGTAGAATACATTATCAATATCTAAACTTGAGTATAACATGCTCTGGCAAAAGGGGGAAAAATGCATTCCCATGATACATTGTATCTCGCAAATCATCATGTAATTATGGATCTATTTAATACATTTTGTCTGACAAGTGACTAAATCATGAAGTAGACTGGTCCTTTGAAATGCAGAATATTGACTGATAGCAAAAACTTTCAGCCCAGGTCAGCCTGCACAGGCTGCACTGGGTCAATACTTTTTGCAGATGCACTGAGCACCCTTTACACAAAGCATGACTCATATATGACAAATTTGCAACAAAACAAGTTACCATTAAAAGGATTTTTAGTATAAAATTTATCTGAAGTGCAGAAGTGTGGATTGTGCAGGCTTGCATGGGCCAATACATTTCGTAGATCAATTAAACTCCCTCTTTATCAAACATGACTCAAATATATTAAATCTAGGCTAACAGTATAATATCAAAGCATAGATCAAAGATGTAACTGCATGTTTT
The DNA here is from genome assembly GCA_946811185.2 of Hippopus hippopus. NCBI lineage: Eukaryota > Metazoa > Mollusca > Bivalvia > Cardiida > Cardiidae > Hippopus > Hippopus hippopus. The sequence goes on from OX328100.1 coordinate 37,046,211, forward strand.
GAGAATTCTGACATTGATCTAAATTACCTGCAAAAGTAACAAGAGGTATTAATGGCCATTTATGGGTTGCACAAACTTAGTACAAAATACTCACTGGGTCATATGGTAAGACCATGTCATCTGTCAAATTGTACTTCTTCCTGAAGGGCTGTAATGGATATAGAAAATTTTCTTACAAAATTTGAGCAAACAGTATACAAAAACTCACTGAATACACTAAAGATGATAAATACTTGAACATTTATTCCACTGAGGGATGAATGGCTCCACATGGTGTATCTGCCCAGAATGATCTTATTGTTTTTCTCCCCTCTCTCTCTTTCTCCCCCTTTCTTTTCTTTCTCTTCTCTTCCCCCTTTCTCCCCCACCCCCCCTCCTTCTTTCTTCCGTATTATTCCGATGCTCTTTTACACTTTTTAACATTTCTTATTCTTTTAACACTTAATTCTTTACCACACAATTGCAACATTTAACACCTCTGACAGAAAAAGCTATTGAAAACATTGAGGGTAAAGGACAGAATGCTGGAAACCAGCATTTTCTCCTTTTCCCACAATGAATTTTTCCAAATCAGAGAAAGTTCCATCTTTTGAGTCACATTAAAATTGTCATCTGCAAATGCTTTCAATTTGGACAAGTCTACATTTTTGCCATTTGGTACGGGGTCAAACAACTACTTTCATGCTGAAATGGTGGCCAAGCCTTGTGCATCAGTCAAGTATGAGGCCAACCATTGTAATAGTCAGTAACATACAGGTATGTAATTTTCTAAAACTAGAAACGTTGACCCTTAGAGTACTGAAAGAATGAGTTAAACCATTTAGAAAACAAAAAGCTATAATATGATCCCAAACTTGTCTTATGAAGTTTAACAGACACCTATAAAGTAGTAGACAGCATAAGTCAAAGATTAGACCTATATAGTAGCAGATAGCATAGATCAGAGATTAGACTACAGACTAGTTTTGATCTGCACAATCTTCAAAAGCAAAAACATTTGTAATTATGGCTATAAGTTAAATCACAAAACAATATATTTTAAATCATCTACAATAAAAGCATATGTAGAGGAGAAAAGGTAGGAAACATTTTGGGAGAAGGAGAAAATGCTAGTTACCAGCATTTTCTCCTTTTTCCAAAATGTTTTTATATCTTCCTTCCTCAGGGTCATTAAAGGTCAGATTGTGGGGTAAAGAGCCCAAATTCACATACCTCTTTCTTTTTCAAATCTCTCAGAGCTGCGTAATCATCTGGGGCATCAGAAGGGACACTTGTAACAACTCCAGTGCCTGAAATAGATTTTCTGTTAATAATTTTGATACATTCGTCAAATATGCCTTTTTCTTTTTTCAAAAACACTTTTACAATTTGGCCGATTAATCCAAGTGTTGCAATGCTTTTATAATTTATTTCAACAACACAAAAGACAGAAATCAATAGGATTTTCCATGAATGAAATAATGCTGTAGCCCAAAATACAATAAGTAAGTAATATGGTTGTATAAAAATGACTTATCAAATGTAACACATTACAGGCTAAATTGAAAATCTAATCAGCCTAATCTGAATGGTGCTGTGGTAAAAGAGGATGTAACACATCTTCTTGATACAATACAATACAATAAAATAATTCATATCAATTCATAAATCATATTATTATTTATACTGCACAGGCTCACAAAGGTAAATATTCTTAGCAGATGCATTAAACCATGTTTTCATGAAGCAATGCTCAGATTTTCGAATTTGAGATTGTTTCTACCAGAAAATCTAAACAAAATATCCAATACTAGAGATTCAATATTAAACTGGATGTGCTGGTCCAATTATGATCATCTTGGTCCTACAAGTTTTATCCTATTTCTGTAATTTACTCTTTGCAGACTTCAACTGCTTGAAATGACCTATATATAAATACATGTACCAACCAACCTTTTCCTTCTTTGATAGTTAACATTGGTAGTGTGTAGATTTTGTCATAAACAGTCAGAGGTCCCTGCAAGGCTATACCCATGATGTCCTGAAAATTGGACAAAATACAATCTCTTTAGTCTTTACCACACAAGGCCGACTTTTAACGATTCTGGGAAAGGAGCCTTTTGAAAATATTGTGGAAAAAGGAGAAAATGCTGGTAACCAGCATCTTCTCCTTTTGCCACAATGTTTTCTACCCTATCAACGAGAAATTGCACCATTTGAGCCACACTGAAATTGTCGTCTGCAAATGCTTTGAATTCGGACAAGGCTAAAATTTGTCTTCTGGTAAAGGGTTGAGTCTTTACAAGATAAAATTTGTGACTGGTCCAAACTGAAAGCATTTGCAGACAACCAAATAAAAGGTGAACAAATAATGGAATTTGTCAATGATATGGTAGAAAACATTACAAAATGGGAGAAAATGTTGGTTATCAGCATTTTCTCCTTTTCCCACCATGTTTTCAAAAGCCTCTCAAGAACGTTTAGTAAAAGATTAAACCCTTTACAACCATACGCTCACCTTTACATGTTTTCTGAGTATGGTAGATCAAGATTGACTGCAAAGAAAGTGCAGACTGATCTCAGACATACATATGGCTTTGGATAGCATACTCAATTTAAAACTGTTGCAGGCTGACAAATGCTTCCCCCCACACACCCCATCGGGTGGCTTGTCAATGAATCAGTGTTTTTTTTTTAATACTTGCAACAACTGCTGTAATAGTTGACAAGTCATACTGGAAATTCCATGTACACGGAATCTAATGCTAGAAAGGCTTTCATTTAACTCTTTAACACACAATCAGGAGTTTTAACGACCCTGAAGTAAAAGCCTTTTGAAAACATTGTGGGAAAAGGAGAAAATGCTGGTAACCAGCATTTTCTCCTTTTCCCACAATGTTTTCTACCCTATCACAGACAGAAAACATTACTTGAGCTACTCTGAATTTGTCATCTGCAGATACCTTCAATTTGTACCAGTCTGAAATTTTGTCATGTGGTAAAGAGTTGAACTTAAGCCAATTGGATCAAAACCTGAAGGAGGAGAAGACAAAAAATTTTGTCTATGGATGGATGTCTTGACTGGAAGGAGAACCTGATTCAAGTATAACTGCTACGCTGAGGCTATACAGTGCCTTGTCTAATGATACCTTAATGCAAAAAGCACAGCAAACAGGGTTCAAACTTCACCTTCACCACTGACTCATACAGACCCCTTCAAAGTGTAGTATCTTTGTCTATTTCTCAAAAAAGAAAATTTGAATTTCTTTTCTCAACAATGAAGGAATGTGGTTAATTTCTGAAACTTATGATCCCTAGATTGTGGTATGAATTGATAGCAGTTACCAAGAATTCTCACACTAGGATTTGTATGCATCCATTCTAAATTACATTCTTTGTCTAATTTGTTATTAGAAAAGGAATACCATTCCTGATTGGCTAAACTATTTGGTTTGTCAAACAGAACTGGTTTTCCTTTGCAATTTTGAAAATTCTTGAGAATATAATTCAGACTGCTTTATTGACTACAGTCCCTAATCTACTAAATACTCACACTGTGGATCTTCAACAACATGAAGATATTCCATCCACTTCACCTATCATGCATAATACTTACCTGGCCCACCAGCTCTACTAAAACATCCACTTTTCCATCTGTCTTTGTAAAACCCTGATAACTCATATTCTTTGCTGCCCTTTTTGTGCTTACGAACACCTCCCCATTGGTCAATTCAAATGCTATATAAGGTAAATCAGGATGCAACCAGCAGTTGGTTTGTCCATACATAGTCTCTGGTCTTAATGTTGCTGCAACCAGGTAAATTTCTTTGCCACTCAATTTGCTGCAATAAGGAGAAATGGGTATGATGATTAACTCTTTAACAAACAACAAAACTTTAGACAATTTCAAATTGAAAGAACTGGCAGATGACAAAATAAACTAGAGCTGTCACTGAATGTGACTTAATACCCCCGCCAGCGCTTTGACAGAAACAGACAATTACTAGTATTTTGTACACAGATGGACACACGGATGGACACACGGACGGACACACGGACGGACACACAGACAGACAGGCTGATTCCAGTATACCCCCGAAAACATTCGTTTTGCCGGGGTATAATGAGACTCAAAAATTGAAATTTGCTTTGGGAAGCGTAGAAAACATTGTGGGGAAAAGGAGAAAATGCTGGCTACCAGCATTTTCTCCTTTTTCCCACAATGTCAACTGTCCTTTGACAGCGAATCCAAACATTTCAGTCTCATCTGCAATCAATTTAGACAAATACAAAATTTTGTTGACTGGCAATGAGTTATCCCATTCTCACACACAGAAAACCACAATGGTATGTTACTGTTTTACAGAGATTAAAAATCCAAGTTCACAATTCCTGTAGCACCAGACCTGCACTCTATAGATGATGTGGACAAACTTCAGCAATAAAGGAAGAGAAGACTTTTACCTCAATTTTGGTGGATAGGGTTTTAAGACCTTCAGTTTTATCAGAGTATATTCCTGGGGTCCAACACCCTCCCCTGTACTTCTGTCATGGTCCATACAAGGCTGTCCATCCTTGGGAGAGTAGATTGTGTACCTGTACATAAAAATGAAAAGTGCTTTTTTGACAGCTTTGACACAATTTGTTTCCTAGGGTTAATGATAATCACTAGGACAGGATTCATTCTTCTTTCACAGCTGATCACTGTTTTGATGATGGTTATGTGGGAAGGCAGCCAATGGTTCTGCAACAGTATTGTGCAAAATACCGGTAAAAAAACTCAGGGAGAGCATGGTAATGTGCACTGGCCATCATATAATAACTGAAAATATGCTGAAAACAACATCAAATACCATACAAAGAACTAACCAAAAGCTATTACATAAAGGGTGTTGTTGTAATTTTTGTAATTTTTACATAGACATGATAATTACAAGAAAATTATAGCAAGATGAGAGTACTTTGCTTATCAAGAGGTGCACTCCGAATCAAAATCACTACCATAGACAGGTAAATGAAGATCAAAAGCAATATCTTGACAGCAAAATGCAGACATGAACAAGAAATTAGTTGTTACCATGTGGGATTGTTTTCTTAAAGGTTTGAATAAACAAGTGGGAGAAGGCCTTTGAAAACATTGTGGTAAAAGGGGAAATACTTGCAACCAGCATTTTCTGCTTTTTCCGCAAGTTTTCTACTCTTTCACAGACGACATCCATAATTTGAAAATCATTTGGTTTGTCATCTGCAAGTGCTTCTAATACAAAGGCAAGTTTGAAATTTTTTTGTGCAGCAAAGGAAGTACTGAATGAACTTTATCCTTACCTTTTTCCAAATTTCACTTTGTCCCTTGCCTTCAAATGCCAAAACTGCCATCGGACAAAGGAGTCATAGTAGGGGTTTACATCTGTAGTGAAAAATGTCCTTCTCCAGTCCACCTAAAACACACACACACACAAAAATGAAAAAGGGCAATTCCCTACACCAAATGAAATAGTTAATCATGCAAAATAATGTATGAAACATTTATTTGTATGTATGTTATTCAATGCCTTTTTCAACACTATTTCAGTTATATCACATTGCCCAGAGCACCTTCCCATGCTTTCCCAAAGATACTTTTAGTAGCAATTTGCACAATTTTATTCCCAAGCCACTGCTTGCTTCCCACATAACCATGGTTGACACAATAACGAGGCATGAGAGAATAATGAATCCTCCTCAGAAAGAAATTGGCTGTGCTAGGGATTCAAACCAACAACCTCTTCATTTAAAGCGTGGTAGATTACCAATACTGAGCTTAAGAATGAAAATTTAAACAAGAAATAGGGCAGATTTTTCAAGCAATGCTCGTTCCAGTAAGATTTGTCTTTAAAGACTTATGAACACTTTTTTAACACTTAAAGTGCCAAATGAATAGAATGTAACTTACTCTGTCATTATCTGTCAGTAAATACAACCATGTCAAGTATCAAAGTATTTGTCTTTGAATGGGTAGAAAAAATTGTGGGAAAAGGTGAAAATGCTGGGATACCAGCATTTTCTCCTTTTCCAAAAGAAAAATTCAATTCATTCCCAAAATAAATCTCATCACTGGACCAACATTTAATTTTTCTTCTGTAAGTGCTTTCAAAGTTTTCACCATTCATGTCTGGTTAGAAGTTCTGTGTGATTGTCTTTTGGTATGGCATCATATTGACCCAGCCTAGAACTGAGGAAACCCACCAAAGACATGTAGAAAAGAATTATCACCCTGATACAAATGAAACAGTCTAAAGAGGTGTGAAACATCATTCAATCAAACAAAGCGAACAGTGGTCTTACTCCACCTACTTTTACTATGTTTATTGCAAAAATCATCCTTGCAGCACTTAATCTCAGTCATTTCTTCATTTGTCACAGTGTTTTTCTGAGTCAGTCTGTGGCCCATGGGTAAAATTTGTTCCAATGAAGAGTTTAACACTCTCATGCAAATTTTTAACCCTACAATTTCGAAGGTATCAAGGAAACAGAGACCAAGTTTACATAAAGAAGATTTTGATGCAGAGAATTAGTTGATGAGGAATACATGACAACATACGAAGAGTTTACATAAAAAGAGTAATTTCTCAACTTGCCACAATGATTTAGAAAAAAACCCTATACTTATAGAGGGTTAAAAAGTTTAATTTATTGCTAAGGGGTACATAGTAAAAGAGGATACCTTGAGACCCATTTTCTGTAAGTCAGACTTACAGTGGGGTGGGAAGTAATACAACCAATGGTATGGGTCTGCAAAGTTCTTGATTTCCTCATCAGACAAGCCTAGGGAAGCCATGATCTGCCACTGGTACTTCATATCTCCTGATTTGGCCTTTAATTTACTCTGAAATTACATGTACATGAAGAAAGCATTATAACCCTTTACTACACAATCCCGCGTTTTTTTCTTTTTTTTAAATGACCATGAATTTTGAAAACATTGTGAAAGAAGGAGAAAATGCTGGTTACCATCATTTTCTCCTTTTCCCACAGTATTTTCTACCCTTCTGAAAACAAATTTCAATGTATGAGTCACATTAATTTATGTGTTCTGCAAATGCTTTCAGTTGTGTCAGTCCAACACAGTTATCTATCTGAGCACTCTTGTGTATATATGCAAAGAAAATGAACAAGTTTCTTGAGACAGCCTGATATCATCTGCCTGTGCATGGTGCCAATAATGTAGCTAAATCGTTAACTAAGCCATACAGGAAAGAAAATGAGAAATGATAGCCTTAATTACTAATTATACACTGCATTGCAATGATAATGTCTAAATTAGTACAGATGGTTGCACTTGATTGTACTTCATATGGCCTGCAACATGCGAAAAGGGGCATTCGGACATTTGCATAAAGTGTCGTCTCGGATCAGCCTGGGCAGGCTAATCTGAGACGGCACTTCCGACTACACTAGATTTTGTCCTTCAATAGACTTGCGCAAAACAGAAAATTACATAAAAACGGAAAGTGTAGTTTCGGATTAGCCTGTGTGGACTGCGCATGCTGATCCGAGATGACACTTTACGCAAATGTCCAAATGCCCCTTTTCGCATGTTGCAGGCCATGTATGATTCCATTGGTTTTTGTTTACGCCTAGTCCCGGAAGCAGGTCTGAATGAGCCTTTTAACTTGAAGAGTTCCAATACTGGAAAGAAGTATTAGAACAATTCTAAAATTTTGTTGTTTGATAAAGAGTTAAGTGGTCAATGAAAATAAGTTTGAAGACTTGATACCCATGTGAACTGTGTTGAATGGCATAAAAGATGTGCATTGACAAACAAAAAAGTCACTGCTCCAAAGGATATAGATCATTCTTCAGTGCTCAAACTTTTCAGTATCATCAATGAAAGAGAGGCTTTCTCAGACAGCAGAGATCATTATTTGACTGCACAGAATGAGCAGTCTAAACCATTTGCTTGTTCGGCACAACATATATGGTGAAAATCTTTTTTCAGTTCAATTGACTGTATTTTCAACTTTTGAAGGAGGATGAGTTAATATACTTGGCTCTGAAAAACTAAAACTGACATTCATTTCTGCATCTAGCACATCTATAGCTTGTGGCTAATAGTTGTACACAGTTTCAGCATGTTGACAGCAACAAGACCTTCACAAAGAGAGGCAGTATATGCCACAAGATAGCTATCAAGACCAGGTCACCTTTGATTCCCCAGCTTTGACATTGACCATGGAGCCTTGCATCTAAAACCTCTGCTCTGCATCTTGTCTCATGATGAAAACATGTCAAAATATTTTTTAATTCAGACAAAGGGTTCAAGAGATATGGACAAAGGACCTGCTCATTTCATAATACATCCTGTCAGAGGATGAAATTTCAAGAGGAAGTTCTGGACACAATTACTTGACCATGTCAGCACTTTCAGAGGCAGACAGGCTGATTTCTGTGTAGCCTAATGTGTAATGATCATGTTTTTCAAGGTTATATGAATGAGACACCTAGTGGAAAGACAATTTGATATGGACAAATAAATTTTCCAATAAAGTTAAAAAGTACAGAAATTCAATACATTAAAATGCAGAACTGAACCATTGTTCATAGACAGTCCAATGAACAACCTGATCATGGTTCAAAGTGCTTTCAAACACTAAATGTTTCCACTCTGGGGAAAGATGGCTTGCATATTTTCATAATGCATTATTCCTTGTCATCGCATAATAGAGATCTATTTCATCTGAAAACCGACAGAATCAAGGGGTAGAACAGTAGGAAATTTACAAATAACAAAAATTTTCAAGCCAGGTCAGCCTGTGCACTCTGATATGTGTCCATACTGTTTGCAGATGCATCAAACCAACTTTTCACATGGAATGACTCGAATGAGAGATGTAGAATACCAAAACACAGACCTTTTTGCCCTTGGCTTTATCTTTAATGACCACCTCCTTCTGCACTTCCTCCTCCTTTGCCTCCTCCAAAACAGGAAACACAGGGGGAAAGCCAAAGTCCTCCAGTTCTCTCTTCAATTTGTCAGCACAAGCCTATAAGCAGATCAAAAAAAGATTTTGCTTGTGTGAATGGTGTTTTATAACCATAGTTAAATACTATCTCAACCATATCAAACCATATTATGTTGATAGCTGATTCATTTATCTATTTAACTCTTTACCAAACGACAAAATTGTAGACTTGTCCAAATGAAAGCATTTGCAGACCACAAAATAAATGTGGCTCAAAAATTGAAATTTGTTTTGGGAAGGATAGAAAACATTGTGGGAAAAGGAGAAAATGCTGGTTACCAGCATTTTCTCCTTTTCCTACAATGTTTTCAAAAGGCTTCTTTCTCAGGGTCGTTAAAAGTCGGGATTGTGTGGTAAAGAGTTAATATGGGAAAAGACCAATAATTCCCACAATATTTTCAAACCCTTTACCTCTGAGTAGTAAAATGACATAATTGTTTGATAAGGTTATTTTATAAGTGTTTTCTTTTAATATGAGCCATGCTCTGGCAAAAGGGGATTTATTGCATCTCTGTGATGCATCACACCAAGCAATTCATCACAAAATTACAAATCAATTACATCAATTTGTTCATCAATCAACTGCATCGTCAAAGTCCTTAGGCATGCAGAAAATTGCCCAACAACAGAAAGTTTGGACCCATGTCAGCCTGCGTTGGCTGACATGGATCGAAACTTTTAGCAGACGAATTAAGCCCCCTTTTCACAGAATATGGTTTATTATATTTTTACATCCAGTAGTTACCACAACTGCATATGTATAGCTGTAAAAGTCACTGGGATAAATATAATGGCAAAGCCTACCTGAAACAATGAATGCAGTACTACAGGTTGTGACAGTTTCATCCAATATTTAACCTTTTACCAAACATTCCAGTGCCTTATCATCCCTTAGAAACAATACTTGTGAAAACATTGTGGAAAAGGAGAAAATGCTGGAAACCAGCATTTTCTCTATTTCTCACAATGTGTTCTACTCTTTCAACCCTTTCCACAGTATTTTACCCGTTATCTGATCTATACCTAATTTCTTGTCTGGAATTGATTTCACTTAGGACAAATCTATAGTGTTTTTGTTTAGCAACCAGCTACGAAACTTCAACCAAAGTTATTTACTAAATACAAAGACTTTTAATGGGAAAATCTCCTTTTCATGTAACAAATATGCAAGCAAATGCAATAAGAATATGAACCATAAACAGTATTACTGAATACCAGAGATGAGACAGAATTTAATATCTGATACAAAATACTAACATCCAAATGTACATGTAAGAAGGTATTGCTTACATTTTGGATTGGAAATGAATTTGAAGTACATGTACTATGTATGTGCATAATCATGGGCAATACTCTGGCAAAAGGGTGCTTAACACATCTCTTGTGATGCATTATACCAAACAAGTCATTACATAATTGTAGATCCATAAAATCCATTGCATAGAACAACCTGCCAAATCATAAGGTACATTGGTCCTTTGACGTGAAGAATTTTGACCAGTAAGAAAATAGTTTGACCCATGTCAGCCTGTGCGGACTGTGCAGGCTGATATGGGTCAATACTTTTTGCAGAATGCATTAAGCCCCCATTTAACAAAGCATGGCTCATATGTATCATTATCAAAGATGCCTGTGTCAAAATATTTTTGAGTGCTAGTCTATAGAATCATCTCTTTGCCAAGATACAATATCTTAGACTTGTCAAAATTGAATGCATACAAATCAGCATTTAAATGTGACTCAAATGAGGGTGAAATCAAGTTGTGGAATTAAATGGAAGAAAACAATGTGAGGAAAGTAAAAAGAATGCTGGTTGCAATTTAACCTACTTTAATGGGCATACCAGTGCAATGGAGTCCAAATGGAAATAGGCATCTTTTTCCTTTCAGGCGCTGATACCCTACAGTGAACTGCAAATAAACCAGAACATAAAAGGTGAGCAATGTTTTCTCCTTTACTAAAATAAACATCACACAGTGTTGTTTTTTTTTTTCTCTTTGTGATATGAAAGCACTACATAATTAAAATATCATAAAAACAGGATTAACCTTTTACTAGATGACAAAATTTTAGTTAGACTGGTCCTAATTGAAATTTTTTTGAGACGACAACTTAAAGGAGACCAAAGTGACATAATTTATCCTTGATAGAGTAAAAAACATAAGGGGAAAAGGAGAAAATGCGGTTACTAGCATTTTCTCCTTTTGCTAATGTTTTCAAGTCTTCTTCCCATTAAAAGACCATTTGTGAGGTAAAGGGTTAATTCATGATAAACAGTCCTTTACCTGTAAATGGTCTCCTAAATATCTACTGTACTAAGACCATGGAATAACATGCCCCCCCCCCCCCCCCCCCCCACCTTGTCACTCCTCCCATACTTTCACTTATAATCAAGCAGTCATATAGAAAGTTACAGTTGCACAAATTCTGTGGTAGAATGCTTCCAATAAAATATCAGCCAAATTGGCTGAAAACTGAGGGAGGCAAATACGACACATAATTGTGTCTTTTGGTGAGCGGACAACCTAATTTTAGTATCAATCTATCCACCACTTACATGGTGGGGAGGGGAAGTATCTTTATCTCCTTTTGATATCTTTAATTAACTCTATACCACTCAATCCCAACTACTAATGACCCTGAGAAAGAAAGCTTTTGAAAACATTGTGGGAAAAGGAGATATTGCTGGTAACCAGCATTTTCTCTTTTTCCCACAGTGTTTTCCACCCTTCCCAAAATAAATTTCAATTTTTGGGTTACATTTACATTGTTGTCTGCAAGTGCTTTCAGTTTGGACTTGTCTAAAATTTTGTTGTTTGGTAAAAAGTCAAAATGTGATCACATCATCTACATGACATTGAATTTTCCTCTAAGTTTTCAGAGGTTGCTTTGTTTTACTTTCTACCCTTGCAATTGGCAGAGACGTGGAGGCATGTATTTACCAACTGTTCTAAATTTTATTCTTAATCTTATTCTAAATTCAGAAAGCAACACATCTGATTGGCAAAACCATTTGATTTAGCCAACCAGAAGTTGAGTTACCTTGAAATTTAGAAAATTTTTGAGAATTACATTAAAAATGTTTAGAGTGGTTGGTAAATAGAAGTCCTAAAGTTTGGTTTTGTTTGATATGAGTATAATGCCATTTTAACAGCTTAGGTAATATCACAATGGTCACTACACTTATGCATATGTTGCCTGGCTTTCTCACACCATTTCTCACAAAACTTTCTTTTCAAGTCACAGACTACTTTTCTCATATACATCAGAGGGTGAAAGGTGAAAAATCGCTGGAGAAAAAGTTTGCCTCAATCCCTATCTAACCAGGTCACGAGTCAGATACGCTAACCACTGAGCTACCTGGTATGGCCTTAAGTTTGGCAAGCACCTCAAACAAGCACAAGCTTCTTTATGGTCAAAAGTCAACTTTTTTTAAAAACAAAGCTTTAAAGGTCAACATGTTTTCAAGGGTTATCTTACCTCACATTTTGACAAGCAGAATGTATGACCTAAATGCAGACGTCCATTCATGTATGGATATGGAAATGTTACTATCATCTTCTCTTTCCTGTAAAAAGTAAAACAGAAGAAATAATAAACAGGTCTGCTTTTAAGAATATAATAAGCCTTAAAGTGCTAGCTCCTTATTTGGGCTAGATAAATTAAGGCCAAAATGTATGAGCCATACTCTTTGGAAAGGGGGCTTATTCTGTAAAAATTATCTACACATGTTGGCCTTCGCAGTCCGCGAAGGCTGACATGGATCAAAAAATTTTTGCTATTCGTCAATTTTTTACATGTCAAAGGACCAGTGAACCTCATGATTCAGCTGGTTGTTCTACAAAATGGATATAATGGATCCACAATTATGTTATGACTTGATTGGTATAATGCATCACAGAGATGCACTAACCCCCCTTTTTGCCAGAGCATGGCTCATTTGTATGAACTTGGTTTTATACACTGAAATACTTTGGCTAATAGGGTCTCAAAAAGGCAGATGTTTCTGAGTTACAGTCTAAGAGATACATAAATTGTCACACCTTGTAATAAAAACCCTGTAACTCTTTACCAAATGACATATCAAATATGGCCAAAAGGATAAGAGTTGCCCTTGGAAGACCAAAAAAAAAAAAACATTATGGGAAAAGGAGAAAATGCTAAATACCAGCATTTTCTCCTTTTTCCAACAATGTTTTCAAATGCTTTCCTCTATAGGGTCATTAAAACGATGGTGTAACTGGTAAAGGGTTAAAGATCTATTTAAAAAGCTCTTGATGGTTTATCATACTTAGCCTCCTCTGTTCCTGGTTCTGCAGCATCTAACTCAAAAACCTTTTCTTTTGTCCATTTCATCTGCATCTGCTCTTCTATTGACAGCAGCTCCGTCAATTTTGCTGTGCCTTTTCTCTGAGCCATTTTTTGATTAAGTCTGAAATTTACATGAAAAAAATACATTGACCATATTTGACAGACGTGGCTGACATAAGAGACGACATAAAGCGCAAGAAATGTGGGGTAAATGAGTGTAAATCATGTCATATTTCTCTCTAGTTCAACAACACACGCTGTTTACCTTGGTAACTAGTGCACGGGAATTACCATTGACCCCTTCAATTTGAAGAGTCACGGAAATATTTACTTGCACTAATTCACAAAGTTACCAATATTTAGTAAAAAGGCATTAAAAATTCCATAAATCTGAATGTAGGTGTAAAGTTAAGAAATATCTCACACAAAGCCTTATGAATTGTTAGTAAAACGGTACCCAGGACAGCTGTCAATCAGTCCAAGTCAAAGCAAAAGGTTGAGGAACTATATGGATCCCAATATGAACCCATGATTCAAGTAGGTTTTTTAGTTTTTGAGGTATGTAAAAATCATTCTTTTGTTCATGAAATGTGATTCATTTAACCCTTCACTACACAGTCCCCACTTTTAAGAACCGTGCAGAACTCCTGAGACTTTTGAAAACATTTTGGGAAAAGGAGAAAATGCTGGTTACCAGCATTTTCTCCTTTTACCACAATGTTTTCTACCTTTTTTACAACCAACCTCATTTTTGAGGGACAATGAATTTGTCATCTGCAAACAGTTTTAAAACTGTTTTTATGTAAATGAGTCTACAACCATTCCATGTCATCTAGTATGGGTTAATCAGTAATTGTAATCCTTATATATAATTGTTATCTTCTTAAAATTCCAGTTTTCATACAGTCTATCACACAATCCCGAGTTTCAACGAACTTCAAAAGTGTCCTTTCGGTAACATTATAGGGGAAGGAGAAAAGAGTGGTAACCAATGTTTTCTGACCTTTCAATGAGCACCTCCATCACTTAGATCACATTTAGTTTGTTGTCTGCAAATGCTTTCAATATGATAATTATGTGTATAACTTTGTCATTTGGTACAGGATTAAAATGGAAACAACAATTGACATTAATCGAAACATATGGTTAAACACCTACTGAGCATGTTTTGAAAGTCAATTCTGTTATGGTAAAAGTTCTTTTAGCATAATTCAAACATAACAGAAAAAGGTAAATTGCAATGAAATTGATGGAAAATTTGGTGTCAACCTGAAGTTTCATCATTTATCTACCAATCCATGTCAATTTTCAAAGCTAACATTCAAGTTAAAGACACATACAACTGGCTGAAAGATGACCAGTAAGACCTTGAAATTACCAAAGGAGGTAAAGAAGAGCTGCATCAAAGGGAAGCAAAGAAAGAATCACCAACATAACATAGTAGCTACCCTTCGACTTGAAGGTAGGCTTTCTCTATACATAAAACTGAAATTTCTAACTTTGAAAGCCTGAGCACATAAGTGTCTATTCTTGGATATGCAATAGCGGGATTCATGTTTTAGGTTTTTTTTTTTATCCCACATAAAGTCAGACCCAACGTGTGGCAGTCCAGCATAAAAAGTAACCAATAAAAAATGTCCCAAAACAAAGAATTTTCTTGTGCCTGCAGAAAATACCATCGTTTAGAACGTCATCATTGCCAAAGCGGTGGTTGCAACATATTATGTCCATTAAAGTAACCTCCTTTGATGAGTTCGACGGTAAGTGGTTGGGAAAATCCCTCATTTTTTTTTTTTACTTTCCAGAATAGACACTGTATATATACATCTACAAAATCATATTTTGCATAGCAAGGTTTATACAGCGAAATCAACATAAAAGATACAGTTAAAAGTAACAAATCTAAGAACAGCTGCTTAGAAAGTTCGAAGTGTGTTGGTGACGAGTTACCTCTGTCAATGTAGTAGTCACTGAAATAAACTGTTTTTTATATACCTTTGACCATACCTTTCTGCCCTGTTGAATTAGCTAGATCCTATGAGAAACTTCTCATTCACAGATCTGTTTATTATTTCATACAATGCAATAGGCTTAAATTTGGTTTCGGCTGGTGTGATGAAACCCGACGCAAGGCATGTGTACATTGGGTGTCACACCACACGATTTTTGCCATATTGAATAGAGTGAAATCGACCATCTTCGAAGCTTCGCAGATCCTTTATTGGTTTTTCCGTCTCTTCCTTTCAAAAGTACGCCCATAGCCCTTCAGAAATGCATTAAAAACAACATGTCAAACGATTGCGTTTTTCATTAAATCATGAACAAACACAGGCACCCTGGAATTTCTCGTAGTCGTGCGATACCATTGGGGTCAGTCTACAACATCATTCGGCAAACCTCGGGTGATCCGGTGATCAAGTTCGATGTACGTACGGAATCGGCCGAGTTGTGACGAGTGCCGCCAACATACAAGAGGATACGCGTTCGACTGCACAACTAATAGCTTGGGGCGGGGGGGGGGGGGGGGGGGAAGGGCTTTCATCTACAGAAATATTAGTTTTAAATTACTCTTTATTAAAGACTAGCCCTCTGATTGGCCTAGAGAATCTCAGCATGTAGATGATTCCACATTGTCTGTATTTAACTTGAAACGTATCATGAAGAGTCTCCCCCTCCATGAAGTAAGTTAGTATTGAGATCATGTAGGCTAATCATAGAGCTCTTTTAGTCAAGCTCCGTGACTTTTGATGCTTCTATCAGTAAATAAATCAACAAAATATAGGATCTAGATCTATATCTTTTTGCTCAACACCAACATTAAATTTTACATTGCATTAGAAAGATAGGTTATAGAGTGAAACAAGTTTATTCACAATTCTGCTAACTGGTCACGACTATCTAGATCTAGCTGTCTACTTTTGAATAGGCTTAGAACTAGAGGTCTTTCTCTGAAACTGAAAGAATTCTTTCAAAAGCTTACAGCACAAGTTCTTGAAAAGAGAAAATTCTCCAGTCGTCACAGTGTTTTGATAGCTTTCTCTTCATAAAGTTGACAAACAAACGAATATGTGCACAGTTTTGTTCACAGTCTAGCTATTGGCAGTGGAAAAGCTGACTGGAAAAGCAATAGACACCTTGGAGGTCCATGCCGTAAAGTACCTTTCACAACTGTATAGTGACATATCAGCCAGTGCAGATCAAGATCGGACTGCACAAAACGCACATTCTGGTCTTGGACAAACACTATTCACCTTGCTGAAACACTATGTATATACGAGTATAGACAAACACGAAATGAAAATTACTCCGGTACAACGGGTACGGTTGAATAAGGATTTTTTCATACCCGTAATGATCATTACCGATACGTCAAGCAGCGTAACGGAGATGATCGCGTGATAGTCAAACATCGAAAATGAGCGAATGTCCTGTCATGCAACGCTTTGTTTATTTTTCTCCAAAGGTTGGTTTGAAGCTAGATTCCGAATTATGCAGCAGAAATACATATTTTCCGGGCGCAAGGGTAATGACAATTATGTCATTTTGATGGCAAGCGAACAATTTGGATTTCCGTTTGTGAAGTTGCCGAGTGCAAACAGTGTTTTCAACCATCAGCGTATAATCATAGATTTCTCAGGTTATTTTAATTCAAGACCAGGACTATATTATTTTACTGCCTTTCATCCAAGAAAATGAGATTTCCAGTGAAATCTGTGATAAAGGAGATCGGAGGTGACTAATGGGATAGGTTGCGATCAAAGGGACGAAGTAGTACACCAGTAATTGCTTTAGATCAATTAAAACAATATATATCATAAACTGCATTAAATGGCTTTTAAAATCACTTCAGGCCAATCACCTAAAAGTTACTTTTTCTATGTGTTTTGATATACGCCTACTACCCGAAAGTTACACAACAGGCCACTTTCATTTTTTTTAACGATGCTTGTTAAATACATTTAACATTTCTGCATTTCCGTTTGTATACACCCACGGACGGATTATATGACTGTCATGTTTGACATTTAACTAAACGTACTGTGACAGCAGTGCTGTTCTGATGAACATTGGTATCCACATTTTAATAGTCACACAATTCTACATTGCATTTTAAATTATGGGGAAAAAAATTCGATTTCGATGAGCAAACCTACTGTTGATTCAGCCTAAGACAAAAGAAACAGCCATCGTATTTGCATGTCAGAGATAGCCCATCCTCGGTGACCCAGTTTCGATTCATTATGTAATCGCCCCTGGGTTATTTCGCTGGCGTTTCCTCGTTCTCATGAATTATTCATGAAGCATTTTGATAGGTGATCTCAGTTTTTCTTTGAGAAAATTTAAACTGTTTTTATCACAAATACGCTGTCATTTCTACTTTTTACTTGTTGATATCCAATCACATCATATCGATGCAAATCAAGCTTAGCGATAGGCCTACTTTAAATATGGCGGCGCCCATCAACACCACAATCGAGAATCGTTTAAAAGAGATTTTCGGCGTAACACCAAATGATTGTCAGTTAAAATCTCACACAAAGATCTATAGTGTCGTCCCTGTAGTATTGCATAATGGCATATCTCACAGAAGACAAGCACGCCGACGGCCGCCATATTTGTTGACATCCTCGTGTTTTTTTCAAGGGTTATTTTTAGTAATGTAAGAAATGAAATTATCCTTTCTACAAAAGGATATCATTATGTTATCGATCTTTCCATTGGCTGTTAGGGTACTTCCCGACCGT
Organism: Hippopus hippopus; assembly: GCA_946811185.2. Taxonomy (NCBI): domain Eukaryota; kingdom Metazoa; phylum Mollusca; class Bivalvia; order Cardiida; family Cardiidae; genus Hippopus; species Hippopus hippopus. The sequence goes on from OX328100.1 coordinate 37,064,248, forward strand.
ATGAATATTCATAAGAAACGACGATTTGCTAGTCGTTGTCTGCGCATGTCATATTCTTCGAAGATTCGACCCGTCTGCTATGACGCATCACCCATCCCCGTATACCTGGGAAAAGTTGGGCTTATACCGAAGCTATTAGCCTATTACCCAAGCATGTAGGGGCTGTTTTAATAAATGGCCGATGCATAGGTTACAGATCATAGCTGAATGAATTGCACCAGGTAGCGTTTTATTGAGTAAACGTTTATTTCATTTTGAAATTCAAAGTAACGGTTGTTTTGAAAAGTAGTCCGGTTCTGTACCCAGAATGCCCAAATTAGATAGATGTGTAATCGTAGAATGCCATCTAGCAGGAGATAATGATTTGCTAGTCAATTTTCCCAGGGGTGATGCATGGAGAGTAACGTAATGCTTCAAACCTGGGTTCCGAGGGTAGAGGTAGCCTAGCTTTAGGTCAAATTGTGAAAACGTACCACTAAATGTTAATTGTTAAAGATACCCATTTACTCATTTCAGCCGAATGTAGAAATGCATTTAAATAAATAAATTAGAAATATCTATGGCCCCACTTGAAGAATGACAAGAAGTTTCAGATTTGTTATTCGAAACGAATCTTGGTCAAGAGAAAATTACGTCGGGTCAAAATTGTAAACAATGGGGGAGTGTTTCACAAGAGGCATTTACATACCCCCATCTAAAAATAGAAAGCTAGACTACTTGTTGTTTCAACACGGGAAAAAACGCACTCGTCTGTTTGTAGGAGCATGTCTTTTCCCCTTCTTTCAGTAATCGAAAAAGCGCTAAATATTAATGTGCACATACGAAATTTATATTTCTACTGTCTTTAAAGTCATACGACTACACTCTCAATATAAAATTACGACATCCTCGAGTAAATTGCTGTCGAATTCTTGTGACATAGATTGTTTCGACAGTAGTCTCAATAATGAGACGTTACTGTGATTTTTTTTTCATATTTGGACATTTATTGTGCACCGTACCGTCTCGAGTCTATCGTAAATTTTTCGGTAGCAAAGATAGAGCGCTATACTGACTTTCAGTTTCGTCCATTTAATCTTTATTGCAGCGAAATGCTATTAACTTTTAGTAACAAACATGACCAAAGACAAATTATTAAACCTTTCATTACCTTAACAGCATGTAGAAGTCGCAGTTTATAAATAACATGTAAATCTCGGAAAAAAAACTGACGAAATCCATCGTGAGTGCCGGCCATTTTGTGTGTTTTCGGGAACGTAAATTATTTGAGTAACAGATGAAATGAACTGTTTTTTCTTATGTTCAGCGTTTAAATTGAAAAAAAAAAAAAAAAAAAAAGGATTATTGAATACGCAAGCAACAGATATGTTTAAATCCTAGTTTTGTGCTCTATTTGTAAAATTATGAGAGTGCAAACTTGCGCACAAAATCTGTGCGGAGATTTCAACTGTTTTTTTCTTGATCGTCTCTGTACCCAGAGGCGACCAGTCAAAAGGTAACATAGCCTTTGGGGACACCTATCTGTACTAGTTGCGACAGTAGACTTGTGTAATGTATCTCGGCTCGACTTTAAAATGCAAAAAAAAATGTTTTTCTGCTTTATTATTCGGCATCTGGCTTCAAATGAGCCTAATATTTATAGGAAATGAATAAATATGTCAAAAGGGGGTTTTAAGGCATCTCTGTGATGCATTTTATCAAGCGATTTTTTTTTTGTATGATTTTGGATCCATGAAATCTAATTTGATTCACGACCGACTTAATCATGAGGTTGACCAAGCCTTTGACATGCAGAAAATTGCCCAATAGCAAAAACTTTCGACCCATGACCTGAATCTATACTTTCAGCAAATACTTTAAACTCCCCTTTTCAAAGAGAATGAATGCATTACAAAAAATAATCTTTCGCCCATGAAAACTTTTAAGCTAGAGACATCTTTTCAAATTATTTACGTTAACAAACAGTTTGTGACCATTTTGGAAGTGGTCTGTTAACCCTTAGGCTGCTATGCGCCACTAAATGACCTTTTGCGGACAGTGTAGATCAAGATCAGACTGCACAGAACGTGCAGTCTGATCTTGGATCTACACTGTCCGATAAGGAGATGTCTTTCTCCCAAAAATAACTTCGAAATAGCAAAATTTAGGTTTTCACTATCGGCTTGAAAGTTTCATGTTAGTTATTTAGCAGGTTTGGGATTCATCGTAGGAGTTTTCACCGACAGATAGATAGATGCCAGTAACTTCACCGTGGTACTTGATTTACATGAACACCGCCATGTTAAAGATCATATGGCTGACTACTTCAAACTGGAAACCTCCTTGATATGGACGAGGTTAGATGTAGTTACGGAATCGGCCGAGTTGTGACGATTGATGACAGGGTCTGATTTGGATGAAATTACCACACAAAGATAAAGCTTGAAATGTCGTTTCCAAATTCATATGATTACATGCATCATTTAAGGTCGGGAGTTACATTTAAGGTCTTACGAGGTTATTCTAAGGCATCGAAATTCTGCGTGCCGTTTCCAGATTTATATACAATGTATGTACAAGTATCGTTTTAAGGTCGTAAGTTACACTTACTATTTAGTGTCTTATTCTAAGGCATAGAGATGTCCCGCTTCAATTTAGATCTACAAATAAGTGATGCACCGGATGACCAAATGTTAGTCAACATTGTCGCCGTATAGTTGAAGATAGGCCTGGATTCAGTTAAATACCACAGCAGAATGATAATGTTAAAAGGAACTGAAGGGATCCATTGAGCTAAGTCGGGCGTTGCCGTTGCTGTTGTTTAAACATATTTTATTGCCATCGTTATATACAACTTTATACAATATACAATCATTACACGAGAAGAAATATATGTCGGGCAAAAGGGTCTGGCTACAAGTTCTCACAACTTAATTTAGGCCATTCCCTTTGGACAATCTACAAACAATGAGACTTCAATCATTCTAAACGTACAACAGGTGTGTCTTTCTTAAAAAAAAAAGAAAAAAAGGACACTTATGTTCTAGCTATGAAATAAATTCTTTTAAGTGTTCTTATCTAAGAATTTTCATGTTTACGGATGGAAAGTGGTAGAGTACTTTGTTGTCAGTCGGAGAAATGGAGGAGAGTGATAGGAAACAACATTGGTAAGATAAGTTAAAGGCTACAAGACGTTTTTGTAAATCTCTATGTAGCATTTATGTAGGATTCACAAGCAGGAAAATTGTGCACTAATCTTCTAGTCTGAAATTTTAGAATCCAAAACGTAATACACCTTCGTTTAAAGGATGAAAGCGGCGAAGTTCATAAAAAAAAGGTGGTCGTCTCGGAACTGTGTACTTGGTACACTGGAAGAAGTAGTGCTTAGCGTCTTCTATAGCGTATCCGCAACTACAGGCGCAGTTGGGGCAGATGTGATAATAAAAAAGTTCATACTTCAGATCAATGCATGTGTTACTAATTCTTGTGTGGATTACAGAAAACTTGCGTTGGCCAACGAAGAAATATTTTGGAACTACTGGTGCTGCTAATCTTTGTACAATATTGGATTTAAATGATGATAATGACTGTAAATATTTAAATTCCACCGAAGTTCCTTCTAAAGAGAAACTGCTGATCGGATGAATGATCTGGCAAATAATTCTGTTCGACAAGCCATCGAGTCGATCTGGTGAATATTGCGTAATGAATAATTTGTTCTTACATTTACGTTTCGCGGGAAAACTTTATGAAGACAGTCAGGAATTAAACCATTAATTATTTTGTAAATAAGAAAAGAAACGAGTTCTTGGTATTTTCGCCTGTTCTGAAGCGTTAACCATCCGATATCTTAATATATATTATTAAAAGGCGCGGATCTTGTAATACCTGTGACTATTCTAGCAGCTTCGATTCGAATTTTTTGTCGAGATTTTTTTTTTCACGCTCGGTGCAGTTGTCCCAAACTACGGATGCATATTCGAGAATAGGACGTAAAAAAGAGATGTAAATTTGATTTAAGGAGTCTCTTTTGACTCTGAATTTCAGACTTCCCATCATTCTGAGAAGTTTGGTTTCGGATACACAAAGACCGTTTATGTGATCTTTCCATTTGCCATTACTGCTTAGTGTTAATCCTATATGCTTATGATTGTCAACGAAGCTTGTACTGACGTTATCAAAAATCAAATTTGGAAGTTGAACATTCTTAGAGTTAGAAAAGACTATTTCCAGTGTTTTAGATGGATTAAAGTTGACTAGCCATTGTTTAGTCCAATGTAAAAACCATAATTAGATCGTGGTTCAAAATGCCTTTGATGACTGCTGTAATTGAAGCAGAACAAGCTAGGGAGGTGTCATAGGCAGGTAGCCGAGATACACTTAAAAGATTTTCAGATCGTGGTTCAAAATGCCTTTGATGACTGCTGTAATTGAAGCAGATCAAGCTAGGGAGGTGTCATAGGCAGGTAGCCGAGATACACTTAAAAGATTTTCAGATGCATCATTAGCATACAGAAGAAAGAGCAATGGACCGAGAACAAAGCCTCGTGGAATGCTTGCATTTATTGACCTTGGCCTTGACCTGGCCCTGTTGACAGTGACTGCGACTACACAGGTAATCTTTAAACCAGGAAAGGAGAGTACTACAAATTCCTAGTTGATATGATTTAAAAATCAGACTTTTGTGCCAGACTCTGTCGAATGCTTTTGATATATCATAAAACACCATACATAAGTTTTGCCTTGAGTCCAGGGACGAAACAACTTGGTGATGTGTCTCGAGCAATTGATGGATAGTTGAATGACCTTTTAGAAAGCCAGACTGTTTGGTATATATCAGACGATTAGTGTACAAGTAATTGTAAACATGCTGTTGTTGCTGCTGCTGATTTTTCTACTGTTTGATAAGCCTCACATGGTGCAATCAAATGACAATGAAAATAGTACCATGAACCCTTTATCACACGATTCATAGTTTTCCCAACCCTAGGGAGAAAAGTAAGCTATAGAAAAAATTGCTGAAAAAGGAGAAAAAGCTTATAACAAGCACATTTTCCTTTTTCCTCCAGACTTTTTTTTCTAAACGCTCAACGAGAAATCAGATTATTGGAGCCACACTGAATTATTTTGACTGCAAATGCTCAAAATTTGGACAATTCTAATATTTTGTCGTCTGGCAAAGTGTTAATTCAATTGCAGATAGAGGGATGAAAATCAGTTCATTATTCAAATGCAGGTGGACAGATGGAAACCGGACCATTATACAAGTGCAGATGGACGGATGCAAATCTCATACATCATTATCTAAGTGTAGTGGACGGATGAAAAATAGGTTCATGATCCAAAGGAAAGTTGACGGATGAAAATCGTATCATTATCCAAGTGCAAGTGGACGGATAAAAATCGACCCATTATCCAAGTGAGAGTGGACGGATGACAATCGGACTATTATCCAAGTATGAGCAGACGGATGACAATCGAACCATTATCCAAGTGCAAGAGAGCGAATGACCATCGGACATTATCCGAGTGCAAGAGGACGGATAACAATGGGATAATTAATAAAAAATGAGTGGACGGATGACAATCGAACAATTATCAAAGTGCAAATGGGACGGATGACTACCGGACCATTATCCAAGTGCAAGTGGACGGATCAAAACCGAACCATTTTCCAAGTACAAGTGGACGGATGAAAGTCGGATTATTATCAAAGTATGAGTGGACGTATGGCAATCGGACCATAATCCCAGTAAGTGTGAACGGATGACAACCGGTTCATTATCTACGTGCAAGTGGACGGATGACAATCGGACCATTATCCAAGTGTGAGTGGACGGATGATAATCGGACCATTATCCAAGTACGAGCGGACTGATGACAATCGGACCATTTTCCAAGTACGAGTGGACGGATGATAATCGGATTATTATTCAAGTGCAAGTGGACGCATGATAATCAGATCATGATCCAAGTACGAGTGGACGGATGACAATCGGATCATTATCCAAGTTCGAGTGGACTGATGACAATCGGACCTTTATCCAACCGTAAGTGATCGAAGAAAATATCCAAGCGCCAAGATTAGACCTTTATGACCGTTAGTTCAGCTCAACGAAAGATGGAGGTCGCGATTTCTCTACCATGAGCACACATACCTACAAGAATACTGGCACTTATCGACAGGAGTTGCCCACAATTAAGGCATACGCATGAGGTGGGAAACATTGTCTTTACTACTTGTAATGCGACAACAGGGTAAGTTCTATACCCGTACCTAGATGAGGGGATGGGTGAGAGAGAGAGAGAGAGACTAGTGGGTAGTCAGGGTGTCAAAAAGGAAGTTCACCACAATATAGTTATCTGGTGTAATCTTGAGCAACAGCGATAAAGCAAGGTCAGGCTGAAGACATTTTAACACTGCAAAATTTTAAAATCATATTAGATCTACAATACGAACAGATTTTTACACCCCTGAAGTTAACTTTTCTTTTCTTTGTGAAAACCTTCAGGCTAAAGGAGAAATTGCCTTGTTTACATAAACGTTTTCGAACATTGAAAATCTACTGCAAGCTTTCCTTCCAATCCTCCTCCTTTGTATCAAATGTATTAAGTTTTGATTGACTTGTAAATGACGGGTCTATGGCCGCGTGAGAGTGTGGGGGTCGATTCTCAGGACTGGCCAGCTAAGATTACTATAGTAGCCTAACGGATGAGAAATTAAACCTATATGGCCTGCAACACGCGAAAAGGGGCATTCGGACATTTGCGTAAAGTGTCGTCTCGGATCAGCCTGCGCAGTCCGCGCAGGCTAACCCGAGGCGACACTTTCCGTTCTAATGTGATTTTCTGTTTCGCGCAAGTCTACTGTAGCACAAAATCTAATGTAATCGTAAAGTGCCGTCTCGGATTAGCCTGCGCGGACTGCGCAGGTTGATCCCAGACGACACTTTACGCAAATGTCCGAATGCCCCTTTTCGCCTGTTGCAAGCCAATTATATTATAGGTCCAGTGTGACGGTGCTATACACCGTGTACGTGAAAGATTCATGTGTAACTTACGATGGGTTTCGTACAGTAAATAAATCATATGTAACTTTCAAGCCGATAGTAAAAACTCAAATGATGCTATTTCAAATCTATTTCTTTTTTTGGAAAAATATCACCTTATCCGACAGTGTAGATCCAAGATCAGACTGCACTGTCAGCAAAAATTCCTTGAGGCACACTCATCCATCGTCTGGGGGTGGCGGGAGAGGAGCCGCGTCACCCATATTGGCAACCAGTAGCGAAGATAAATAAACGAAAACTCAATTAATCAAATCGTTTTGGCAGTCTGTCGCTTCCCTAACAACCTTTTGAAACAGATCAGTGGCAGGTGACTTTAAAAGTAGCCCCATAAAATGATGGCATCCGACATAAAGGATGGCTAAACATGCGAAAATATTGTGACTGAAGGAGAAAAAAAAAACCTGATAACAAGCAATTTCTTCTTTTGTCACAATCTTGTAAAAAGCTCAACCCTGCAAGACGAAAAAAAGATCGTTTGTTGGAGGTTATGAGGAAACTCTTTACCAGACGACAAAATTTTAGTCCGCGCAGGCTAACCCGAGGCGACACTTTCCGTTCTAATGTGATTTTCTGTTTCGCGCAAGTCTACTGTAGCACAAAATCTAATGTAATCGTAAAGTGCCGTCTCGGATTAGCCTGCGCGGACTGCGCAGGTTGATCCCAGACGACACTTTACGCAAATGTCCGAATGCCCCTTTTCGCCTGTTGCAAGCCAATTATATTATAGGTCCAGTGTGACGGTGCTATACACCGTGTACGTGAAAGATTCATGTGTAACTTACGATGGGTTTCGTACAGTAAATAAATCATATGTAACTTTCAAGCCGATAGTAAAAACTCAAATGATGCTATTTCAAATCTATTTCTTTTTTTGGAAAAATATCACCTTATCCGACAGTGTAGATCCAAGATCAGACTGCACTGTCAGCAAAAATTCCTTGAGGCACACTCATCCATCGTCTGGGGGTGGCGGGAGAGGAGCCGCGTCACCCATATTGGCAACCAGTAGCGAAGATAAATAAACGAAAACTCAATTAATCAAATCGTTTTGGCAGTCTGTCGCTTCCCTAACAACCTTTTGAAACAGATCAGTGGCAGGTGACTTTAAAAGTAGCCCCATAAAATGATGGCATCCGACATAAAGGATGGCTAAACATGCGAAAATATTGTGACTGAAGGAGAAAAAAAAAACCTGATAACAAGCAATTTCTTCTTTTGTCACAATCTTGTAAAAAGCTCAACCCTGCAAGACGAAAAAAAGATCGTTTGTTGGAGGTTATGAGGAAACTCTTTACCAGACGACAAAATTTTAGTCTAAGTCGAAATTGAAAGCATTTGCAGACTACAGTACAAACTAGGCTCTAATGATGGCATTTCCTCTTTAAAGGGTAAAAGAAAACATTGTGGGAAGAGGAGAAAATGCTGGTTACCAGCATTTTCTCCTCTTCCCACAATGTTTTCAAAAGCTTTTTACTTCAGGGTTGTTAAAACATGGGGTTGTTTGGTAAAAGGATACAGATGTTAGTCAAATCAGCTCACCGCCCCAATCAAGATGGAAGTGTTTCGAGTCCTATGTATTATGGTTATAGGTACCCTATGCGTCCGTACGTATTTATTATCTACTTATTTCTTTATCAATTTATTTTTCAGTATATGCCTTCACTCGGCAATTATATGCACCCTGCGTCAGTATCAGGTAACGGTTACTCGGGAAAAGAAATTTTCCTTTTGCTCAAATGGGCTAATAGAATCATTTTCTGACCAAGGTTGAATTCTTTATTTCGTATGCATTTCTCTAACATTAACAGACTTAATTAACGTTATCAAATCCTGAGTTGATAATGCTTCAGACTCAGTTTAACAAAATAGAGGACTTTAAGTCTTTAACTGAGTTATGTTCTTTCAGTTCGCTCATTTGGGTTTGAAGTGCCAGCTTAGGATTTGAGAACGTTACTGAAGTTTGTTGATATAAGAGAAACGCGTCTAAAATAATCAACTCTGAATAAGTCGGATACCTTTCTGTTAGTCTTTTTAAGCAATATATGCTTAAGGTTTTTCATCAACATTGTTACTTCGAATCCGGCACGGCTTTCCTTTTATAAAAATCATTGCCAAACGAGTGATTTCATTCCCGAACCCGTTTTTTTCATTAAATTTTATTTGCAATGCCAAGCGGTATGTTGGTGTGTGTTGGGGGGAGGGGGGCGAGGGGGCGTGGCAATCGTCCATTAGACTCACAAATATATGCTACCAGCAAACGGTGAAATGCTAGATGGAATAGATCTCATCAAAGAAAGTTCCAGGTATCAGCTCTCTCAATGTGGTTCTTTTTCTGTGTATAGCCCGACATTTTGTGTGTATTTTCTATTTATACTTGTTCTTGTCCAGATGAAACAGTAAAGAGATATGCTAATATTACGTTATGAGATATGGCCTAATACATGTAGGACTGCAGAATAAACCATAGCGGCAGGTCTTTCATTTTTCCAAATCCTCACAGTAAAGTATTCTAAATACCGGACCCCGTTTTGTCTCAAGTGAAGATATTTGCCGGAATACTATTTCACTCTTTACATGGGAGAATGTCTTAAAAACTAAGAAGGGAATTTTACACTGTAAGGAGATATGCTATCATTTCGTGATCAGATATGGACAAGGGTTACCTGGCCAAGTAAGACAGCAGAATACACGTTTGCTGCATGTTTTTGTCTTTAAACCCTGCACAAGGAATTAGTCTAAATACTGGACCCCGATTTTACTCTCACGCAAGTACGAGCCGGAAAACTGTTTTACGCCCTACAAATGAGAATGTCGTAAAAATACAGAAGAGAGTTCTTAAATTTTGAATACCAATTTTGAATACAGAACAAATCAAAGTACTGAAAGCACTAATAGAAGGTGATGGTAGAAATCTGATAGCAAATACGTTTTGTGGACCATTTCATTAAAGATTCACTCATCTGGTGGATGACAACATTTTTCTTCTAAGATTGATAGCATTATTTCATAACTATTTTCCATAAAACCGTCTATCTAAGCGTTTAAGGTTTTAGGAACGTAGTTTGGGGTGAAATGACAGTCGTTTGGGGTGTTTTTCGAGAGGATTGGGGTGTATCTCTTTCTTATTCATCCGCCATCGAGACTTTATAAGCTAGGCCATATCAAAGCTGCCAAACGAGGCCAATTTCAGATCTAGAGCTAATTCTTTTACATTTTAGTCTTGAGTTCATTAGTTGTTTAATTTGCTTGCAAAGTTTTTCAATCCGAAAGTTACCTTGACATACTCAAATGACACAGCCGCCTCTGTTCATTGATCCATGAGGATCTATTTTTCTTGAAACAAAGGGGTGATTCGAAGTCACAGGATTCAAATTGTTGACAAGATCGTGAAACCTGAAAGGTCACCAGATTCTAAGTAGTTGTTAAAATTAGAAACTATGCTAGTTAGCCCAAGATCGAAAGCAGTCCCTTGTTAAAAAGAACGCAGCGAGATTGGGAAGAAAACGACAACATTCTCAACCTTATGATTAAAGTAATCAAAACGCTGTAAATGCTTTGGTATTTATTTAGAGGATGTGAAAACCCTGAATTAACCTTTGGATACTTAAGGAGGGTTTTAGATGCATTTGTAGATGATGGGTAAAGTAGATAATATCAAACTAGTGGCCGAGGGTTCAAATATATCCACTAGATTAGCTCAACTATTTTCGAACATTGGTGACATAGTCATTCCGACCAGCAATCTTAATGCTGGTAATCAGCATTTTCGTATCAAAAACTACAACAACAAAAAAAGAAAAGTAATTAGCTACAGTTAATTTGTCGTTTGCAAAAAAAAGCCTTGAGTCTGGTCTAGTCCAAAAATGTCATACTGAAATATTAGGTCGGCAGTTGCCAAAGGATCAGGCCTCTGCTCCCGTATTCTGACGCCCATGTACTCGTAGATATCCGACTATTCTTAAAGATTTCACAACAAAATTTTAGATTTGTTCATATTTCACGCTGAAAACTTAAATACGCTCAATTGATGAATTTTGTCTGAGAAAGAATAGGACCCATGATGGGAATAGGATAAAAAGATGACTACAACTTTTTTTCCCTTTGCCCTTCGATGTTGCCAAACCATTTTCTCAATGGTTAAAAAACGCGGGTCGGTTTGCTAAAGGCTTTAAACAGAATTCTTCACTTTTTTAATTAAGAATAGAGCACCCTAATGGGATTTGTGTAACATCGCCTTTCATCGCACGGATTCGGCCAAGACTCGGGTACTCCGTAATCGATGCGGGGAACCAGCATCTATTGTCCGATCGATTACGGATTACCCGAGTCTTAGTCGAATCCGCACGTTTTTCGGCGATGATAGGCGATCTTACAGAAATCCGCATTGGGGTGCCCTATCTTTAAAGCCCCTGTAAAGTCAAAAATAGGTAATTTTCACCGTCTATAACTCGAAAATATATCGGATAACCCACCACAACACACATATATAAGATCGGAGAAAACTCGAATGTGTCAGTTACTGCATTGGTTGCCATGATATACGTGTGCGAAAATGCATGGAGAAGCCCGTCGATTTTACGGACGTCATTGATTGAGACAACTTTCGTTATCGTTCGTGTATATTCGAACTAGGTCACGTGATAACATTGCATCTCATTAGTGCTATGACGTAGTAGACAGGACTATTGTTTACACTTCCAATATTATGTCATCGGAGAGTAAGATTGCTGATTCTGAACCTGTTTTCTTATTTAGATGTAGTAAACTCTTCCTGTATTGATGATAAATGAATAAGCGATGATCAGCCTGTGTCGTTGTTTCTGTTTACGATGTCGATAAACTTACGTTTTTCAAGCCTAGAATGGGGACAAAACGATCAAATGAATGAAGGGTTTGTTTCGACGCCTTGAATGATCACGTGGTGTTTACGTCATTATCACGCCACTGCGGACATTTACGACGAAAAGTCGGCTAATCGTCGGCGATCATCGATGTAAACAAACAGATAATGCGGCATGGTAGGATCTGTTCTAGTTTCAAAATTCTTTTTTCTCCCATTGACTGGAACTTTTGCGGACTGCACCTTTATATATCGTGAAAGTCATGATAACGCCATATTTTTACATGGTAAAAATGAAATTTACTTTTATTTTACAAACAGTTTGTTTATGCAATTGGACACTACTGAGACTTTAAGCAATTTTAGAACAAAACTTATATAAAGGTGTAGGATTGAAAACCTGGAAGTCTCTAATTCAATCCTTACTCGAGGCGAGGTCCTAACATAATAGTGGCGTAACCCAGGACACACAGAATTTATGCTGTCATTGCTGAATCACTACAGCTTGCAGACTTGTGGCGTCTTGCATGCGACCACATTTTGAGAACATGGTGGCAAAAAGAAAAACAAATCCCGTAACGAGATACTCCTTCTTTTGCGACAAACGTCTCACGCTTTGTGAGTAATATTGATGTTGATTATCCTTAATGTTTAACCCTTAGGCTGCTAAGCGCGACTCACTGACCTTTTGCGGACAGTGTAGATCAAGATCAGACTGCACAGAACGTGCAGTCTGATCTGTGATCTACACTGTCCGATAGCGACATTTTCCCCCCCCACAAAAAAAAAAAAAAAACTTTTAAATAGCAAACTTTCGGATTTTTAGTATCGGCTTAAAAGTTCTTTAGCAGAATAAGGGTTAATAATGTTGACAAAACCGCCAGACGTTTTTGATAACATCATAAAACAATAAGGATAAAGAGTTTATAGTTTTCGGTGTAACAGACCGACCATCATTTTGTTTATCAATTTAAGTAGAACATGCATTAGTAAGTTACACAAGGCCTTTTTTTTGGGTGAATGTGGGGGTCGGGCTGGGGTTTGAGTATAACGATCTTTGGTGTGATCCGACTGACTATTATTTTGTACTTTACATTACATACATGTACAATTGTAGTCATACAAATTGGTTAGCTCCCCTGATATAGATTATCGCATAAAGACTACAATAAGACATATACATGTATGTGCCATGCTCTGTGAAAAGGGGAATAAATGCATCAGCGAAAAGTATCGACACAGGTCAGCCTGTGCAGTCCGCGCAGGCGGACGTGTGCTTAAACCTTTCATTATTGGTCAATGTTCTGTATGTCCAAGGCCAGTTAAGGAATGAAGAGATTTTTTCTTGTTTTCATGGAGGTATGAAAAAAAAAAAAACCTAATCACACTGTGTGAAACCGCGAAGCGGTTTCATACAAAAGTGTGATTAGGTTCTTTTTTTTCCATACCTCCATGAAAACAAAAAAAATTCTCTTCATTCCTTATAATTCAATATCACAGACAACAAATATGCACTTAAAAAATACTAACTGCTCTTTTTTTGTAAATCCAACATTGCGTATTTATTTACTGTCCTTTTCATTGATATTTCATAGCGCGGTAAAACTGCTCCTTCATGACGTAAAAATGACATAATTCATGACGTCATTATAGTATTGACCATTTGCAGATTGAGTGGATTTATTATTAGAAGTTCAATACGCTAGAATTAAGTTGAAAATAAGATTGTTTAAACCCAGCAGAGTAACAATGCATTTTCAGCTCTCTCTGAATTTACCGTTGGATTTTTTTTCAGTATTCAGAAAAAATAAATTCAGCTAGAAATATGAACTTCGGACTCGATATAAAATCAGAATGAAAAACATTATGAAATCTCGTATGTATGTTTGTTTACATTAGTTTGACTGCAAAAGTAGTTCCGGCACTGCTGATTTCTTTTTCATGGAGCTATGAAAAAATTTTTTCAGCCAATCAAAACTCACCCATGTTCATGATAAAAACTAATATTGAATTATTCCACGATGATTCAGTTGCTTGTTAAAAAAGTGGATATCATGGATCCATAAGTATGTGATGGCTTTCTTGGTACCACAGAACAGGGAGATGTATTAAGCCCCCTCTTGCCAAGGCGTGGCTCTTATACGACTGGGACCAGTTAAAAGTAAGCAGACAGTTCTTTGTGAATTTCAGGCGCTTGGCCGTGGTGGCAAACAACAGAAGCGACAACAGGTAAACATTTTTCACTGGATTTCCGTCTTTAACTCCTCCATACAATGATTTGTCCTATGAAGTCTCAGTAGAAATAAGAAAGATGTCCTGAAAATAAGATACATGTACGGCATAAGAGGCACTGGAATATGAGTATTGATATTGAAAGTCGGTTGCGCATCAATATGAAGAGAAATAATGAAAAGTTACCACGCGACTAGCTACCTGTTTTTCCTCTTTATTTTTGTCTATTGCAGAAAAACAAGAATTTCAATTAAATATTTTTTTCAGGATTGCTTAAAATCGTGCGCTAGAAGAGACTACAAAAGTGGGTAACGCATAAAGATATAAGATTACCAATTACATGTAGTACGAAACAGATTACCCGGGTATCTACTATCATATACACTTGCTAAGGGATTACCATCCAAAGGTATCGATAAAGCAAGCAAATTTATATTAGCCATGCTCTGTTTATAGGGGGCTAAATGCAAAGTATCGAACCAGGACAGCCTGCGCAATTTGCGCAGGCTGACCTGAGCCGAAACCTTTTGCTTTTGGTAAATTTTCTGCATGTCAAAGGGCTTATCTACCTAAAGATTCAGTCAGTTGTTATGCAAAATGGTTTTTATGGATCCATAATCATGTGATGACTTGCTTGGTATCATGGATCACGGAGATGCATTAAGCCCCCTTTTGCAAGAGCATGACTCATAAATAGGTGTCATAAATGGTCCCACGAGAAGGCCCCTAGTGGCTCGCAGAATAGACTTGTCCAAATTTTTACCAATTGCAAATTTATTCATTCGAGCTTAAGGTCTACGGCCCCTAACTCTCATATTAAAAGACGGAACCTGCCGAGATTGGCCGAATAGCCTTTACGAAAACGTCGATTTTACATACATTTACCGATGAATTGGTGAGTCTACTGCCCCTAACTCTAATCTTTAAGACGGAAGCTGCCGAGATTGGCTGAATAGCTTTTATGAAAATGTCGATGTTACACGATATTTACCAATGGGTTAGGGGTCGTAATCCTTAATACAAAGAATAAGGTTAAAAGCTAGCATATATACAAGTACGGCGATAAAAAGAGATATGCCTTCATATCTTTTTAGTAAAAGAACCCCATCAATTTGCCGACGTAAGGAATGATGTTATGAAGTCAGTTTTAAAGTGAGAGCGTAAAGCTACTTAAAAAGAACTCCTGGTATAAAAATGGTTCTATTTATGTTAATTCCGTTCATATCTTTCGATGCTGTTTTAAATGCAAAAACCAAACAGTGGCTCTGTAGAGTAACTACAAGGAAATTAGCACCGAAAATTGGTTTGGGTGGGTTCTTCTTTAACCCCTAAACAAACAATCCCAGTCTTGGGACGAATTGGCAAAGGGTTAACGTATAGAAATCGATTTCATTTGTATGTAACTTTAAATGTCTCATTCATTTGTCCTAGAATATATAATCAGGATCGGATATAATGTAATTGATGAACACGGTCCCTGTTATTAAAGCATTTTGCTAAACTCTTACACACTTGTAAGAGCAATGAGACCGATCCCCTTCTAACAGGAAATTGCTTTTCACCACAGACGTTTCAAATCCTTATACTCCTGTGCGACTCGTGAATGGTTACGATGCTTACTCAGGCCGAGTTGAGATATATTACAGAGGACGATGGGGAACTGTATGTGACGATAGCTTCGACAGGAATGACCTCCATGTTGTATGTCGAATGTTAGGGATGTACTACGGATATTCGTAAGTATTTGCAGTAAAACAATTTGTTTGGTACCCCGCCACACTTCGAGAGTACATCGGGCAAAGCGCAACATTGTCCCCCCCCCCCCCTTGGTAATATGCAGAAGTAATGGAATATTGCTATTTTACTTGATCAAATCAGACTCTAGGCTACATGGAAAAAGCTCGATTGCAATAAATAGTAGTGAGCTTTTTTTTTTAAACTGTCTTTCTTATTTAGCGGGAAAAAGTACATCATCAGAAATAATTTATTCGGACGGACATCTTCAACCCGATATATCAGATTGTCTACACCTGTAATTTTATACTTAATCCATGCCCAAACAGCACGTTTAAGATTCAGCAGTGTGTATTTTGTACAAAAATGATGTCATTTATTCACTAATCAAACAGGAATACGTGGAACAAAAAAAACCCTTAACAACAGTATGTATGCTTGAGACAGCCATTGAGACCGCCATTATTGCGCTTTGCCTAAACAGATAACGAAGTGTTAGGGGCAGATAATCCAGACTGTAAACTAGTCTGTATTATTCCATAGTTGTCGCACCACTGCTTCCAGGGCGTAGTAGTCAAGAGGAGGCCCATGTAAAATTTTGCAGTAGAACTGTTGTTGCACTGTTTCATGGAGCTGAGAGGGCTTGTCGGTATATACTTAAGATTTTATTCAAATTTATGAAGTGGGGAATCACGTAGCTGTGTTTTTTATCGTATATTGACTGGACTACTTTGTGTCACTAGATAAAAAAATGGGTCACGGCCGTGAACAAGTGTTTCGGAGAGGACAAATTCTGGAGTGCCTGTGTTGGTTGGGATTTAGCGAAAAAAATAATTCGCTGACATATATTTTTTTTTTATGTTTTGAAGGGCTATGACTGTACTTTTTACAGCAAGAGACGGTAAAGCCAAAGTTTTGCCATTAAGCGATCTTTGAAGCTTCAAAGATTGACAATTTCACTCTGTTTTCAATATGGAAAAAAAAAAAAAGGTGTGACTCCAGTATTTTTAGATTGGTTACCTCCTCTCGCGCAGCTAATCTCGTATTTTTGTATATTTACTCGGGTACCTGTTTATACAGAATCTAGTGGACAACTTCGGACCGTTTGGAGCGAGTGCTCTACTAGATCAGACTGCACAAATCGTACAGTCTGGTCTAGTACGTACATTGCATCCGATTTTGGTACATGTTATGGTCAAAACTGCTTCATACGGAAGACGTTCGTGAACATTCTTTACATGTCGATATCATTAAAGCCTAGTTTGAACTCGATATTTTTAACTTAAGGAGGGTTTTAAAACTAATGCTGGAAAAAGGTATTTATAGGTCATCGAAAAATAAGTCGAAGATCTGATATGCCAAAAAGCTTAGATATACGCCTTCCAATTTATCAGTTATTATTTTTCATATACTTAGATCTAGATTTTAATGCTTTTTTATTTCTTGTCTTTTGTAGTGCTCTGCAGTTCTTTTTGCCAAAAAAATAGAACCACTGTTATTATTCGCAAAAACAAGTCCAACCCACATTCCCATATTCCCATTCCCTTAGGCTGCTAAGCGCGAATCACTGACCTTTTGCGGACAGCGTAGATCAAGATCAGACTGCACAGAACGTGCAGTCTGATCTTTCACCTACACTGTTAGATAAGGAGATATTATTCCCCAAAACATAACTTTGAAATAGCAATATTTGGGTTTTTACTATCGAATTGAAAATTTCGTTTCAGTTATTTAGCAGGATAAGGGTTAACGATACCTGGCGTTGCTACAGTGACCAGGAAATTCACACCGGTCGATTGAGGCCGAGTTTGTCTATTGTATCCATTATAAACATATCAAAGTACCATTGATCGAAATTTTGAAGCAAAAGTCGTATCTTCAAGAAAGTTATGATTTTTCCAGATAGTTTTCTAACGTCCCTTGTATTAAATCTGCTTAGTAGTTCTCTGATTTGAATGGTTACAAATGCGTTTAGACATTTGGTTCCCTAACTAACTCTGGCCAGAAGAGAGCACTGAATACCTGTCCTTTTTTCGACGATGAACTTTAAGATATCAACCAGAAGACCATGTCCAAGTAATGATGATTGACACACAGGTAATTCTTTTGTGACAAACTTTGCCGTCTATAAAAATAAATAACATCTTATATATTATATTAAATGTCACAAAAGAAATAATTTAGCAAGTATACGACAGAACTTAATTTTTCAGGAATGGGGTTATCTATAAAAACGCAGAGTACTTCGGACCCGGTTATGGCTCTATCATAGTTGACGAGTTGAACTGTGACGGATACGAAAACGATATCTCTGGCTGCCGATCTAACCCTTGGTTTTCTAATGACTGCAGCCATAATGAGGATGTTGGCGTTGACTGCCGGGGTAAGTATATACGAGTCAAACACTTCCGTAAATACAGTCAATGTACCACATATTTTATAGTTATCCTGTCACTCGCAATGATTTCGATCCGATATATCAAAGTGCCGTATATTTCTTTTGTTATCCGTAGAGGTGCACACTTACCAATTGAGACAACTTTTGAATGGGCATCTCATGAAAATATAGCGGCTTTGACCTCATATATATTTTGACAACGCCTTGAGGATTTTTCACTTTGACGAAACGTTTTCTGCGATAAAATACATTATATGTGCAGATCTGGTTTAACGCTTGTCGTCGACTAGACTATTCGTAAAAACGACCGATTTAGCAAACATAATGCACGTTGACAAAGTGTGTCGCACTAACGAGGTCTGCCTGTACGAGGGCTGTTCGGAAAGTAATGAGACTTTTTCCGTAATCTTTTAACGTTCCGTCTCAGGTTGAATTCCTTAGAACCCCTGACTGTTTACCTGACTGTTTACCGTAATTATTATTGATCATCCTTGAAAATTTGAAAAAGAAACTCACAAGTTTGACAGAAAAATTTGACATTAAAATGGGTTGGTTTTGGTTGGGCGGAGTGTGTCAGAAAAACGCTATTCTTTTTAGAATCGCCATGGCAAAAAATTGTGCTATTTTCAAAACTTTCGTCAATATAAGTGATCTTAGTTTAATATTCACCGTAAATTTTGTCATCGTAGCGGTTCTAAAGCCACACGAGTCGACCATTGAATACAGCCGGTGCATTTAATAAAATAGCGTCTTTATAAAAAAAAAAAAAAAAAAAAAAAAAACTGGAAACGAACTCGGCCATAAAGTTTTGCGCAAATTTCAGGCTTACACCGAAACAGACTCTTGAAGACCTAGGCAGTGCTAATATGAGAAAACATCTATCTGCAGCTTTTGTTTTCTGCTCGCATAAGAACTTCAGGGACGGAAGAACGGGAGAGGAAGAATTTTTTATGACAATGGTCACCAAAGACAGATGAAGTTGACACAACGTTAGTGACGTCGATTCAGCATTTGCTTAAGAGGATCGACACATTACTTTTTGAGAGGTTTCAGATGAGGTATAGAACACTTGCGGACTTGTGTAGAAAGTATTGCGAAATGACATGAATATGTCGAGAGTTGGAGCTGGCTGTGTCCTAAAAATGTTGTCACGGTATAAGAACAGAAATTATGGAGATGTTTAGACTCAAGAAAGCTCTTTAGGATAGTTAATATCGTTGAGGTGATTATTTCCTAGACAGAACTATCAGTATGGATCAAACTTGTCTTTGGTTAATCGATCCTGAGACAGGACAACAATTGTCTGTTTGCAAACTAAAAGCATCACCACCAGTTAAAGCATCTGTGCAAAAGTCTTCTGGAAAGTTTATGATGTTTGTTGACAGGAAAAGCAGGCCGTTCATGACACTCATAGAACTAGGAACAAGGACACATGCCTTTATTTCAAAATTACAGGAGACGTAGTTTAGGCCAGTATTTGACAACTGGTTAGAAAGACATCCCAAATGTGCGTAATCCATGACAGGTTCTTCGAAATGTGTTGAAAACCTCTAGAATGTCACGGATGTTAAGCTGGACGTGTTGAACGTCATCGGACTGCTCCACCCCCTCTGATCAAGTGTTTTTAAATGACTCTAACTTTAAAACACGATGAAGCATTCCGAAAAAAAAAAATATATTTATAGTTCACTTGTTAAAGTTTGATGTATAAAATTGTTTTAGGAATAGATTCAAAATTACAAAGGATATGCAGAAAGTCTCATTACTTTCGGAACAGCCTTCGTATCTGGCAATCAACAACGCCCATAAAGAAAATATTTTTATTTTGCATTGGGAAAAGAAGCAAAATTTAGAAGGGACGGTGGTCACAATTTAATGGTTAACTCTCCGTTGGAAAGTTAATGATCTGGTTTCTTTAGACTATGATGAATAACAAAAGCCTCCAGCCCAATAGTATATCTCATTATTACGGTATCAATAAGCATATGTAAAAGAAAATACAGGGTGTCCGGAAAGTAATGTAACACTTTTGTACATTTATCATATGACTTTTCATTTCAGATAAAGACATGAAAATATATATACATGCATATAAAATGTGTCAGTTTTTTGTGTGATAATTTCATTCAATTTTCATGACATTACGCATTTTTATACAGATTTCAAATCAGAAGTATATTTTAGTCATTGGCGTCATTTTAGTAAAAAATGACGTTATCAATATGACGGCCTTCTCTGGTCTTTCCTTGCCAAACACACACGATGAAATTGTCAGTCACTTTCGAACAGGTTCCAATATCAGTCTTCTTGATTTTACGATTAATGCTCTTTGAAAATATGTCTGTGCTGGCTGGTTTGGGATTGTAGATCTTTAACTCCAAATAACTCCAAAGGAAAAATTGGCATGGGTTGAGATACGGACTGTGCACAGGCCACCATATTCATCGATCTTTACCTCTGGATATCGTCTCAATATTACCCTACCACAGGACGTATCGCATAAAAAGTCTATCACAGTACTAGATGTGTGTGCCGTAGCACTATCCTGCACAAACAATGTTTTGCAATGTAGGGGAATTCTTTTCAAGCGCAGGAACAAACTTGTTTTCAAAAGCGATAGGCAGCGCTTGGAATTAATCATGTCGTGAAAGACATATAGCCCAATACCATCGTGAAATGGCATTGCACACCATACTGTTAGTTTTTCGACAGAATGTGAATATATTATAATATAAATGTGATACTGGAATGTGTGCTAAAGTGACTGACAATGGCATCGTGCGTGTTCGGCATGGAAAGAGCATAAAAGGCCATCACATTCAATAACGTCAATAATTACCAAAATGACGCCAATTGTCAGAAAGGTTCTTCGGATTTGAAATCTGATTAAAAGAGTGTGATGTAATATAAATCAAATGAAATTATCAAAAAAAAAAACCACATATTTTTTAAGGAATGAAGAGATTTTTTTTTTGTTTTCATGGAGGTATGAAAAAAAAAAAAGAACCTAATCACACTGTATGAAACCGCGAAGCGGTTTCATACAAAAGTGTGATTAGGTTTTTTTTTCATACCTCCATGAAAACAAAAAGTATCTCTTCATTCCTTAAAATTCAATATCACAGACAACAAATATGCACTTAAATAATTCTAACTGCTCTTTTTTTGTAAATCCAACATTGCGTATTTATTTACTGTCCTTTTCATTGATATTTCATAGCGCGGTAAAACTGCTCCTTCATGACGTAAAAATGACATAATTCATGACGTCATTATAGTATTGAACATTTGCAGATTGAGTGGATTTATTATTAGAAGTTCAATACGCTAGAATTAAGTTGAAAATAAGATTGTTTAAACCCAGCAGAGTAACAATGAGTTCTCAGCTCTCTCTTTGAATTTACTGTTGGAATTTTTTTTCAGTATTCAGAAAAAATAAATTCAGCTAGCATTTTTAACTTCGGACTCGATATAAATTCAGAACGAAAAATATTATGAAATCTCGTATACATGTTTGTTTACATTCGTTTGACTGCAAAAGTAGTTCCGGCACTGCTGATTTTTTTTTTTCATGGAGCTATGTAAAAAAAAAAAATTCAGCCAATCAGAACTCACCAATGTTCATGAAAAAAACTAATAGTGAATTATATATAGATGTATCTATATTTTTATCTGTCCATCTGAAATTAAAAGCCATATTATATATGTCCAAAAGTGTTACCTTACTTTCCGGACACCCTGTATAAAGACTTATGTCATTCAAGGTCTTGAAGTTGTTCTGTAACCGCTTGACTTGTTCTTTAATTGCTGCGACAGTTTGCTTACCGGTACTACCAGTAATGTAGATTTGGATCGGGTTGCATAATGGTAGCTTATTTCGAGAATTTTACTATCTCGTGAGAGGCATTCGTCATACTACATAAATTTGGCATATTTTCAGATAGAGGCGATAAGATTCTGCTTTTCTTAAAAACATAGGGTGTAAACAAACACCAAATGAACGGTTATAATATTTTAACTGCTCATCTTTTGATCAACAGCTGTAAACAAATTAAAAAAAAAATTAAAAATTCGACCCCCCTCGCGGACTGCAGACCTGGGTCAATAGTTTTTACAACTGCATTAGACGGCTAATATTCATTCGTCATACAACATGCATGGAAAAATAACCCCTAATTTGATGCAAAATCCGACCTCGTTCACCGTCATCGGCTCAAATCGCAAAATTCTATTAAATGTTCCAGGTGAAGGCTAAATCATTCCAATATCCGTATAACAGATAGCCCGAGCCTTTATAGATGTCATTGGCTTTTATAATTACAGTAACATATGCAATTATTGAATTTTATTATTTGATGGCAGGAACTTACAAAAGATGGACTGACAGTTATCAGAGTAAGTATCTTAGTATTTCATAGTTTTCCAGCTGATTTCCGTAAAAAATGGATCCCTTTCTCTCGAATCCCTCCTATTTATTACTTATGAAATAAACAAGGTCTAAATATATGGCATATTACAAATTTCGCAAGACTCATCCACTTTCCCTGCCAAACTTGTAATTTTCCTGTAAATTTGTTAATTGACCCTTTTCCAAACCGCAAAATTTCAGACCTGTAAAAACTTGCTAAAAGCTTTTGCCAACAACGATAACAACAATGTTGCTCATTTTTTAGAACTTTGTTTTGAATGATAGAAAACCGTAGTGCAAAAAGGAAAAAAAAAAAGAAAAAAAAAAAAAAAAATAATGTTAAACCGACATTTCTCCTTTTCCCACAGGGTTAAAAGTAGTCCAAATATTTGGACATATACATTCTTATTTACCTTCCAACATTTATCTATATAGGATATTCACATATTATATTTTTCTCTCTTGCATGTAACGTCTAAACGAGACCCGTTCAGTTCTACATGTATGTAGCAAATCGTATCTCTCAAAACCCGATATTATTACGAAAGAGAACTTTATTTATCTTTAGGAAGAACTTCATTGGATATTCAGACACTGCTGTAATAAATAATGGGCAGGTTCATTCAGAGTTCTATCACTTTCACTTTCATGTCGGATTGTCAACGGAGTCACTGCCATGTTTTTCAGTCCAGCAGACGGTTGCATTACAAACCAGTATTGACTTTAGATTTATGAACAAAATATGTTTCAATAATCAAACAAAACCGTAGTGAACAGAATTTCGTTCAAAAAAAGACATGGTATTCTGTAAGTTGCATTACCCCATTTATAGTGATTTATTCGGAACAACCGTATCTATAGCCTGGGTTCCAGTCCGTGCATTTTTTCCTTTTCTATCATTCGGACGTTACAATGGCAAAAATGACGGCCTGGGGACATTCGAAAACCGATCGCAGCGACATCTACTTTGTTCCATTTCTCAGTGGGGTAAAGTATCAGTAGATGTCGCTGCAATCAGTTTTCGAACGTAAATTACTAAAAATAGATACCGAAATTCTAATAAACTCGGTTTGATCACATTCAGTTTTGTTTGGCAGGCTTCAAGATGAAATGACTTTAGTTTAAAGGTGCCATCGTTGCACCGTATTCAGACAGCATGCCGCGTTTAAGTCGGTAGAAGCTATAGGAAGTTCTAGACTCAGCCGCATGACGTGAGATTTCAAAGGAAAAACACTCACAAAGGAAAAACAATACAGCAAAAGTTACCTTTATTTATGGAATGATTTTGTCCATTTCATTTATTCAAAAGATGAAGCTCTAAGCAATATTCTTTTATTTTTTTCATTTTTCTTGAGGTAAATTTGCAGCAGACAAATTTGAAATTATCACTTTAAAATATGGCGGAAAACCCATGAATTAATAAAGGTTTCAAACGTTTGAAAACACTATGGAAAACAGAAAAAAAATCCTTAGACCAAGCAATTTATCTAAAAGTCACAATGTATTTACCAACTTCTCTGTAAAATAATCTAAGTTGTCTGTTGGAAGTAGTTACAGCTACTATGCTTCATTCCAGTGACCACAGGCAGCCCATCTACATTGGTCCGCCTGGTTGGTGGATATCAGAAGGGACGTGTCGAAGTATATTATAACGGCAGATGGGGGACTGTTTGTTCTGACAACATCACATATGATGACGTCAGAGTGATCTGTAAAAACCTGGGCTTTTACCATGGATACTAGTAAGAGGAACAATTAGAACACTTTCTTCATATTCAGTCTTAATGAACAAAAGATAATAAACCACACAGCCTCTAGTGTTTTCGGTGTTATATGACCATTACTAATTTTCTGAACCTTCATACAGTTGAGGTAAGTTTTATGAGGTCACCATCTGACGTCCTTTGATAATGCAATGTGATTTTTCTTGTATGGTAGCATATTTCTGCCATAAGATACGAGATAACTATCATGATAATTTTGGAAAACTATCAGGATAAATCAAAATTTCCTGGAAATTTTATCTAGATAGTGACAAGTTTTCTGAAAAAAATATCGCGATAAACTTTTTATCTAAAAAATTTTACATTGATCAGTCAGTCTTTTAACACAAAATGTCTCATACGCGCACGAAGCTGACATTCGAGATAAAATTATCGCGATAGTTCTTCCCGTTTCTCTATATCTGTAAATAGAAAAATTCATTTCCCATTTTGATAAATTCGGTAGTTTTTGATTTTAAAAGATGTCGGTACGTTAAAATTCGAATTATTTTTTTTTTTACAATTGTAGCTTAATACGAATGTAAATTTTGACTTCAAATGAAACAAACTGGAGTCTGTCGAACACAAAGACGTCTTGAAATGCTTCTTATGAACAACTTAAAAATCATTCTAGGAGAAGCTGAATTCGTAAGGTTGGAGACGCAGATGTCCCGAAGCCATATCTAATTATAGATACCGTGAATGTCAGTTGTGGGCAAGAAAATCGTGATAAGAGTAAGAGTTATCGCGATATTATTATCTTGAAACTTTTTATCATCTAGATAATATTTCCAGGTAAGTTTGTTTTACCGAGATTTTTTTTTAAATTATCGCAATAGGTACCTCGTAGATCACGTGGCAGAAATATGCCACCATATTCTTGCCCTTGGTTTGTTTTGTTCATAGATGTTTTTATCATACAATTATATCAGCATTTGTTTTATTCAGAGCGTCAAACGTGTGTCAATGTATATAGTGAATCGGTCTCATTTATAAATCGATCCGTATTGAATATAAATCTGATCATCAACCATAGAGTTTTAATGCAGTAATTCAGCTATTTGACATTCATTGACTGTTTGAGATAATCCTTGTTAAAATTGCCTGGAAAAAGCGTTATTAAGCCAAACAAACGCTGGTTTAATAACATTGACTATTTCAGGAAATTTTTATCAAATAATGATAACTTATGTCAAATCCTGTACGTCTAGGTTTGTGCTTAATCAAAATGTATATTGCATGCTTTTACCACAGTTTTTGCTCTTGAATATAAAGTTTCACTTATGCTTCACAGAGCGGATATGAAAACCGGAAATGAAGTTGATGAAAAGATAGAAAACAAAAGCTCTTCTACGTTAAAAAATGTTATTATTTGATGAGCAATAACTGCAATTCACATTGCTATAACTTTCAAGTGATAAACTCATCAGAACAAGACGTGTTTTCCCGACCCTGAGCAAAGGCATGTGTACAATGGTATTTAAACAAAGAATGTCTCGTAATGCCCCTTCGACTACACAAAATTTTATCTCAAATATGTGTAAGAGAAGAAAATTCGTGATGGGTATATTACACTGAAAACAAAGAAGGCCATGTGATAAAACTTTATTCCGTTATGGTTATTACACTTACTTCCCTTTAGAAAATGCAGTTGCAATACGCGTGTACAAGTGTCTGGATGCTTCTGTAGATAAATCAGTCGAGCTGATTCAATATTTTCTTTCCTGCATTTAGCACTATGTACAGCTAAGTGCCTTCGCAGTGGCTGTTTATCTTGTCTCATTTTCTCTTATTGTTACTTGCTGTTTTTGAAAGTTCGACAGTTCCAAAAGCATTACCAATGTGTATTTTAATCATTGTTGGGTTGAAGTTATAGAATCGTAGATCAGACAGTGTTCCTTGCAGTGTGATCTCTTGTCTATCCCGTCTACAGAAAAGCTACTACGTTGCCAATCGTGGTGAACGCGTTCAACCTTCTTATCCTCTACCGAAAAACAGGGACTTTTTTCGGACGTGACAGGTCAAGATCAGTCTTCAGAATCTGCACAGAACGTACAGTCTGATCTTGGATGTATACCTTTCTGTCATAAAATCAAGTCGACAAGATAAAGCAAAAATCTGCAAATGCAAAGGATTGTATTTTCAGCCATTAAAGAGGTTAAGCTTATGTATTTAGCGCTGAACTCCTTAACTCTATACCAGACGACAAACTTCTCATAATTCGAAGCATTTGCAGAAGATAAAAGAAACGCAGCTCGAATGATGCTATCAGTCTTTGAAAAAAGTAGAAAACATTGTGGAAAACGGAGAAAATGCTGTCACCAGTATTTTCTCCTTTTCCCGCTATGCTTTCAAAGACTCATTTTCTGAGGGTAGTTAAAATATGGTAAAGGTTTTACACCTAAATAACCCTTGTACATGCATTTTTCTCTAGCTATGGCGCAATTGTATACCCAAACACCTATGGAAGCGGAAGCGGACCAATACTTATCGATGACCTTGACTGTGACGGTTCAGAACAAGACATTTCTCAGTGCGATTCCAGCAGTTGGGGTACTTCTAACTGTGGACATGGACAGGATTTGGCCATCGATTGCGGTATTGTATCTGTTTGTACGACTGTGCGTCTGTATGTGTATCTGCCTTTGTTGTCTGTCTGTCTGTCTGTTTGTCTGTCTGTTCCTAGTTATTTCCTTAAAGAGATTTATTTTGATCAATGAACTTATTTTCAGAAGATGTGTACATTAAATAAAGTATAAAAACTATTTTATTCAGCTTTAAAAGGCAGTCTATCAAACATACCATATGCATCCAACATAATAAATAAATTAAGGTCTACGGCCCTTAACTCATCGGTAAACATCGACGTTTTCTTAAAGGCTATTCGGCCAATCTCGGCAGCTTCCGTCTTTTAACATGAAAGTTAGGGGCCGTAGACTCACTAATTCATCAGTAAATATCATGTAACATCGATGTTTTCGTAAAGGCTATTCGGCCAATCTCGGCAGCTTCCGTCTTCTAATATGAGAGTTAGGGGCCGTAGACCTTAATTGACGCACACGGTAAATGATAATGAATTGAAGGCCAAATGGCAGCCAAATAATCAGTGGAATACACGGTAAATGATATAAAAAGTTATGAAATAAAGGCCAAAAAAATCGAAGCTGGGGTTAAAGTGCATTAATATTTAAATCATGCTATTTAACAAAGTGGAAAATATTCTGAAGATGACAATCTGTTATTTTGTGATCATTCCAAGTGTTCATCGCTGGCAGAAAAATGAATTATAAGATATGGCAAAAACAAACAAAAGATAGAGTGAACTGGCAGGTTTTATCCTAGTTTTGAAAATAATTACTCGGCCAGCGACAACACTGGGACCAACCATACAATAACAGATTGCCATCTTCACAATAATTTCCATACTTGTACATGATACAGTTCAAGATATAATGCTATTTAACACCCGCCTTATTCCTTTAAGTAATCCAATCACTTTCTTTTGAAGTCAACTGTTTTTTGGTAACAACCCAGTGCCAATTATCACCAATCATTTTAAATTGGTTTGTTTTATTCTTGATGTAGAAAGTAACATAACTACGGATAAGCAAGACCTTTTCGTTTAGCCAATCAAAAGTTGCTATGCTATGAAATTTAGAAAATTCTTGAGAATTTTAGAAGTGTTGGTGAATACGCACTCAGATTTCTTACCCTTTTGCACAACTGGGACAAAACAGTCGATCTAACCCACATATCATTATTTGGAGCATTTGTTTGTATGGTGTTAAACACCTTTTTCGGATGCTAGGCTAGGACGTCAAGCTCTTAGCAACATTGACATGATTCTGACAGGTTCTTTCGGGTCGATATTGCTGGGATCAGCGGAGCCCTTGTTATGTTAGTTTGGTCAAATGCTTAGCTTAATGAGACAAGGTGCAGAACTAATTGCTCAGCCATCCAGACTCATGGTCAAGGTCTTATTTATTTGTCAAGATCTTGCACCTTGGATTTTCTGTTTGCTCAATATCTCCTTTAACCCTGTAAAAATGGTTAAGTATCAGGTTCAGTAAGAAGATGTGCAAAACCAATGGCTATCATTGATCTTGTGTAAAAATGTTGGGGAATAAAGGTCTCGCCTTATGTGTTCGACCGAAAGACGTTTTGTGAGTCTATGTCTCCTAAACCCTTTCAAAAATTTTCATTGATCGAATGATCACATCTGTAAGGATTGTAAAACATTAGAGGCGGGAAATATAGCTGTCCTTTGGACTGCCATCTTCTTTCGAATATGATGTTCTGACTAAAAAATCATCATCATCATCATCATCATCACCATCATCGTTACTTTTTGATACTTTTTTGATACTGTGTTGATGACAACAATGCCTGTATTATTTCAGAAGAAAGCAGGTATTACTATGCATATACAAGTAAGTAAATATTTGCACTTTTTCATTTTAAGAAAAAATAAACAAATAAGTATATACAAAACTTACAACTGATAGATCATCCACATACAACAGGGAATATTAACTTTGATTAATGTTGTATACAACAACACCAAGTGAAAACATTTGGCAAAAGGAGAAATACAACGTTTGTAAGTTAATGTAGGCTATTTCTACACTAGTCAATATTTTTAATTCTTATCCTGCCGTTTGCGTCTATAACTGTTTTTTGCGGAGGTTGTGAAGCAAGATCATCCCACACATACTGGCATTCTGATCTTGCTCCACATTCTTCGCTACTTCTCAGTCACTTCGTTTTTGCAAATCCCATTCAGCACAAATAAATGCATCTCAGTCTATTTTTGTAAGATTTTTCACTTTTTACACTCTGTTACAGGCCTAATTAGCTAATGACAACACTGAGAACTTGAAAATCGAAAAAAAAAAAAAAAAAACTGAGAAGAGCCAAATTAATGGCAGTGTTTACTGGCAAAACATCCGATTCTTTGAGTGTGTTTGGCATTATTTGTTGTGTGCTGCAAAGGAGCACAAATCACTCCATATTTATTTACCAGCTTGTATTTAAATGAACTCTGCAAACGTGGGACATATTGAGGAGAATGGAGAAAATACTCAAAATGTCCAGTTTATTCATTCGCATGTCATAATATTTTTTGAAGTACAGAAAGCAGACTTATTCCACCCAGTTACCCAATTCACCGTAAAGAGTAGAGTCATATTTTTTATTGACGTTATACAAGAATACACACACCAAAAAGTCATGCTCTGTGGAAAGGTGTCTATTGCCATCCGCAAAAAGTATCGACTCTGGTCAGCCTGCAGTCTGTGCAGACTGACCTGGGTCAGAATGTTTTGTTATATGTAAACATTTACCATGTCGAGGAAGCATTTTAACTCATGATTCTGGCCATGTTTTTTTTTTTTTAAACTAAATGAATCCATAGTAGGTGGTGACTTGCTTGGTATACTAGTTTACAAAGATGCTCTAAACTCCCTTTTTTTCTAGAGTAATGCTCATGTATAAGAACATCAGTGAATATTTATTCAGCGTATAACTACATACGTGTTGAAACACTTTATGCTCATTCATACTGAAATATTTTGCAAAAGACAAATTACGTGTGAAAAAAGAGTTATGGAATTTGTCTTGAAAAGATAATATGCCTTGTGCAAAATGGAGAACAAAACTTGAACATCTTATCTGAGGTGTTTTACACAAACCCTTTTCAGAGGTTTAAGATCGCATTATTGTTTGATTATCAACCATAAACAAAAAGTTTACTTGATCTTTTGATTGCAGCTCCACCTAACCTTCCAATGGGTACGTTTGCTGGCTACGGGGGTAAATATTCTTTTTTGAACATTTTATTTTACCATTCTCGTAGCTTATAATCTACTAACGACATTTTCATCTTACTGTGAAGGAGTTTTAAATAATTTTACCAGACTGAAAACTCGCTCCTTACCAGATTTTATTGAAACCATTTAAATATTTAATTTTCACATAATATTTTGTTTCTTTTTTGTCATTTCTGTTTACATGAAGTCAGGGCCTATATTCCCAAACTAAAGGTTGCAACATTCTTAGCCAAATTCTCTAAAATTGTCTAAATTTTAAAGTAACACAATTTATTAATGGCTTCATCATTTGGATTAAATAAGAGTTACCCAATCAGAACTCGTATTACTTTCTTGGTATAGAATAAGACTACCGGTAAGAATGCAATTTCGTATGGTGAAAACCCTGCTGAAAATTACGAGCCAAAAGTTTCGATTTGTTTTACATTTTACGAGACAACAAAATTTTAATATTTGTGTGAAACGTAACCAACTGTGTAGATACTAATTATAAGGCTCTACTAATGTGGCTGAAAATCAAAATGCAGTAGCCTTGTTGTCTGATCTTGTACCCACACCGTTGATACTTTACCATTGTCAGGTCTGAGGTAAAAAGAGGCGACTCTCTGTTTTCTTCGTTTAAAGTAGTATTATTGCTCAAAACTGAAATTTTTGAGCATTAATATTGTTTTAATAGGGTTCAGTCGAAAACTCCTTTTAATTCCTATTCATCCAAGATAAAAATTCGTGAGGATATCGCTGGAAAACAGCGTCTAAAAAGAAGTAGTTTTTAAAAGCCCCGAGTAAAAATCTTAGGGAAATCAGAATATTCTGATGACCTGGACCGTGACCTCTGTATTGCACATGCGTAAACATTATATAAACGTAAATAACAATGGAGTCCACGAAATTTGTCAAGCGCTAGCGAACGACCATATTTACACCTTTCTCGAACGAAGTTGCTTTTGGGAAAAAGCAGTGTGATACATCTTGACCAAGAAGCTTCATTGGCAACGAAGTAAATACATAGAATGCTTTCAAAGATCACACGAAAGGTGAAAGGAACGACGCTGCAACAATAAGCTGGACTGTCACTGCCAGGTGTCAGGTGAGCATCTTGAATATGATATCTGGATCTCATGTATGTCCGTTTTTGCACGCTTTTTTTGCACACACACACAGATTATTGATTTTGTATACTTAATGCATTAAGTTGGATAGTGTTGTTTATATGGTGTTTTTCGATTGTGATAGTAGACACGAATATACATGACTAATTTTGTTTGCATTTTGTGGGGCCTCATAAGGGTTATTTAGCACCTACTGCTGCATATAATCTCGTTTAATGGTCGTTAAAACATGATATAGGGTGGTAGATTATATTTATTTCATTCCACAGGGGTGAAATATCAATTGAGTCTCTTTTCTTTCTTTCAGAACAACATAAGAGCTAGAATGCTTCTAGTCTAACCATATATTGGTGTATGCTTCTAGGAGGTTTTCTTTTACCCCACCAGTGTACAGAACTAGGATCCTTTTGGCTTGTTTTGACCACAGTGAGCCCCTGCTGATCAAAGAAAGGTATAATTGTTTGATAAACTCATTTTCATAGAAAAGTGAATAGAGTAAGATCATCAATGTGGCTGGTCAGCTGGCAGAAATGCTTACATTTTGTTACAGCATTAAACCCATTATCAATGATTCTTAGTTTGGTTAGAGGATTTTAAATAAAAATTTCTCAATAGAAATTGTTGCAGGAACAGATCTTTGAGATGTTGATTTACAAATGAAATTCCTAGCCAAAATCAAGTTTTTAAACAGCAGTGTTATTTTGGTCTCTAATTGAAATGTACATTATATCCAGATTATCAGCAATATTTGAGGATCTAACTTTTTAGTTTCAGTTACATACCTTTACATCACAATCCGGAAATTTAACAATCGATTTTAAAAAAAGTGGAAACATTGTGGGAAAGATACATAAGCTAAAAACAAGAATTTTCTCCATTCCATGTGATGCTTTTTTATTCATTTTTTTTTTAAAAAAATAGAAATGAAAATAAATTTCATTCTTGAGTTATCTGCAATGGCTATCATTTTCCTAGTGTGTAAAATTTTGTCACTTTGTAATAGGTCAACCACTAACATATAGATTACTGTACTTTTTTGTTTATTTAGACCTACTGATGATTGAACAATAGAAAGAGACAGAGGTGCACAACCTATACTTGAAAGACACCTAAAACTTTCTCTCATATACCACATCTACCACCACAGGAAAAGTGTGCTCACTGGCGGATTGAAGATAGAGTGAGGATGAAAAGAAAGTGCTGAAGCCTGTGATCCAACAATATTTTTTCCCATTGATGCTCCGTGTCTACCTCCTATTCTATCCAGTTCTTTTCCTTAGAAAAAATAGAGAGTTTGAAACTGGATAATGCTTCTTAGTATCATGACACCAAACAGTTAACCTGACCAAACAGTTAACCTGACCAAACAGTTAACCTGACATACTTCTAAATAAGCAACAATGGAAAAACAACAACCTCAGTTTCTATCACAAAACCAAGTAGTTACAAATATGGCTGGCATGCATGAGAATGATGATGATGATGATGATGATAAGTTAAGCAAGCAAATATGAATTCTCATTCCCTATGATACTGTAGCCCTCTGAAATTGAATACTGACCAACAAATGTGCTATATCAGGTACAGCTGTCACTTTATATTATCAAATGCAAAGGGGGCATTCAACCCATCTTGGTAACATACATAGCTAGCAAATCACCTGATTACCAAACTGATGTGTCTAAATAGTAGAGCTTATCAAAGAATTAACTAGGTATAATAGAATATTCTGATTTTTGGGTTTTTATTGTCATGTATATGCATTGCAATTTTAGTTAAAAAGGTAGATATAACTATAAGTTATACCATTTGTACTTTGTCAAGGCAAGTTAAATATTTAATACTTTGATTTCATTGACTTATCTGACTAAACTAATAAATTAACAAGAGAAGGCACTGTAGCTAAGATATGCAATGTCTTCTTTGTAAATAAGATCAAGAAAATGTATTTTTAAACAATATTGTCCCGCCCATTTTTTTGGATGCGAGATTTAAATGGTAAATATTGTATCAGTAATTTCAGTGCTTTGATTTACACTAAAAGTTTCATTTTACTGTAAGAAATGTAATAAGATGATGAAATAATGCTTGCCGATAAATCCTAGCTCGTTTTCAACCCAAAAGAAGAAATGAAGCAGATAAAAGTTGAATTCTCAACAATTGATATAGGACATTCGACAATATATTTGATGAACTTTTGTTATTAGTACTTCCGTTTTATTCATTGATATGGCTAAATGGTGATTTATTAACCTGAAAGCACAATGTGAGTTGGTTCTAGGATGCATATAAAGCATCTTTCATCAGAGCAATGTTTTATTTAAAAAATACCCTCATGGTCTCCCATAATTTGACGTTTTACAAGCTTAAACCGAAAAAATTCAGTGCTTTGATTCGAACTTAACACTCTTGTACTTTTTAACAAGTGTAAAGAAATATTTTGATATAAGCTCATTACATTATTTTAGACCGTTTAGAACTTACAAATGGACTACAAAATAAAAACCTGTTAATTGCTGATCAACTTATGAAAGAAAAACAACCTGCTGGCTCAATGTCTAATATAATGGCTGCCATCTTAAACACCAACTTGGAATGCTGTAGACAGCATGAGGTTCTACTTTCAAAAAACATTCATAATTATGTTTAAATTATGAAAACAATCAGGTCCTACAGAAAAATAAACCAAAAATCACTTTGTAGATATATACATACAATAAGACGGTCATAGCTAAGACTGGCGGCCATCTTGAAAAATGACGGTCACCTTGGATTTTCAGGTGGATAACATACTTTTCATAAAGGCTAGAAAATAGACAATTGTGCCAAATTTGGTGCTTGTATCACAAACTGAATGATTTAATGGTAATCTGCTCCACTATCTATCCAGTTCGTTTCCTTGGAAAAATTATAGAGTTTGAAACTGAACTTTTATTTTCTGAAATCAATCTATAAAACCATGAAACCATAAAGCAAATCTATAGCAAACAATTTTTAAAGCATTGTTATTGTTTTTAAAGCATTGGTATCGTAAATGTCTTTTGAACTGATGTGTGTTGGAAATCACTATATGAACTTACTGTCTTTAAAACTATGGCCATCCTCAGATTTGGCCTTTATCCACCTGGCAGACTCTTGTGTGGTTTTCATGCTTTCATGGGCCATAAGAGATGAACATGCAGATCCTCTAGCCAAACAAGTGATACTGGATTTCTGCTTCATATTCTTGGATAATAAACTACGTGTACTTTTTAAAGCACTGTTGTAAAAGGACAAATTACTCATACTGAACAGCTCCTTTTGTCAACATGCCTTTGCTTTTATTTATGAAATAAAGCTGCCGATTAATATTTTATAACAATACTTTCAATGTTGTTTGCTATAAATTTGCTTCATGGTTTTATAGGTTGATTTCAGAAAATAAAAGTCCAGTTTCAAACTCTCTAATTTTTCCAAGGAAACAAACTGGATAGATAGTGGAGCAGATTACCATAAAATAGTTTAGTTTGTGATACAAGCACCAAATTTGGCACAGTTAAAGTCTATTTTCTAGATTTAATGAAAAGTATGTTATCCACCTGAAAATCCAAGGTGACCGTCATTTTTCAAGATGACGGAAATACTAATAACAAAAGTTCATCAAATATATTGTCGAATGTCCTATATCAATTGTTGAGAATTCAAATTTTATCTGCTTCATTTCTTCTTTTGGGTTTACAACCAGCTGGGATTTATTGGTAAGCATATTTTCATCATCTTATTATATTTCTTACAGTAAAATGAAACTTTTAGTTTAAATCAAAGCACTGAAATTACTGATACAATATTTACCATTTAACTCTCGCATCCAAAAAAAAATTTCTTGATCTTATTTACAAAGAAGACATTGCATATCTTAGCTACAGTGCCTTATCTTGTTCATTTATCATTTTAGTTAGATAAGTCGATTAAATCTAAGTACTAAATATTTAACTGGCCATGACAAAGTACAAATGGTATGACCTATAACTATATCTTCTTTTTTAAATAAAAGTGCAATGCATATACATGACAATAAAAACCCAAAAATCAGAATATTCTATTATACCTAGTTAATCCTTTGAGAAGCTCCACTATTTAGACACATCAGTTTGGTAATCAGGTGATTTGTTAGCTATGTATGTTACCAAGATGGTTTGAATGCCCCCTTTGCATTTGATAATATAAAGTGACAGCTGTACCTGATATAGCACATTTGTTGGACAATATTCAATTTCAGAGGGCCACAGTATCATAGGAAATGAGAATTCATATTTGCATGGTTAAATCATCATCATCATCATTATCATCATTCTCATGCATGTCAGCCATATTTGTAGCTACTTGGTTTTGTGATAGAAACTGAGGTTGTTGTTTTACCATTGTTGCTTATTTAGAAGTATGTCAGGTTAGCTGTTTGGTCAGGTTAACTGTTTGGTGTCATGATACTAAGAAGCATTATCCAGTTTCAAACTCTCTATTTTTTCTAAGGAAAAGAACTGGATAGAATAGGAGGTAGACACGGAGCATCAGTGGGAAAAAATATTGTTGGATCATAGGCTTCATCAAACACTTTCTTTTCATCCTCACTCTATCTGCAATCCGCCAGTGAGCACACTTTTCCTGTGGTGGTAGATGTGGTATATGAGAGAAAGTTTTAGGTGTCTTTCAAGTGTAGGTTGTGCACCTCTGTCTCTTTCTATTGTTCAATCATCAGTAGGTCTAAATAAACAAAAAAGTACAGTAATCTATATGTCAGTGGTTGACCTATTACAAAGTGACAAAATTTTACACACTAGGAAAATGATAGCCATTGCAGATAACTCAAGAATGAAATTTTTATTTTTTTAGAAAAATTGAATAAAAAAGCATCACATGGAATGGCGAAAATGCTTGTTTTTGGCTTATGCTTCTTTTCGCACAATGTTTCCACTTTTTTATTAGGATTGTTAAATCTCTGTATTGTGTAGTAAAGGTATATAACTGAAACCAAAAAGTTAGATCCTCAAAAATTGCTGATAATCTGGATATAATGTACATTTCAATCAGAAACCCAAACAACACTGCTGTTTAAAAACTTGATTTTGGCTAGGAATTTCATTTGTAAATCAACATCTCAAAGCTCTGTTCCTGCAACAATTTCTATTGAGAAACTTTTATTTAAAATCCACTAACCAAACTAAGAATCATTGATAACGGGTTTAATGCTGTAAAAAAATGTAAGCATTTCTGCCAGCTGACCAGCCACATTGATGATCTTACTCTATTCACTTTTCTATGAAAATGAGTTTATCAAACAATTATACCTTTCTTTGATCAGCAGGGGCTCATTGTGGTCAAAACAAGCCAAAAGGATCCTAGTTCTGTACACTGGTGGGGTAAAAGAAAACCTCCTAGAAGCATACACCAATATATGGTTAGACTAGAAGCATTCTAGCTCTTATGTTGTTCTGAAAGAAAGAGAAGTGACTCTATTGATATTTTATCCCTGTGGAATGAAATAAATATAATCTACCACCCTAATTCATGTTTTAACGACCTTTACAACGAGATTATATGCAGCAGTCTTGCAAGTAGATGCTAAATACCCCCTATGAGGCCCCACAAAATGCAGACAAAATTGGTCATGTATATTCGTGTCGATTATCCCAATCGAAAAACACCATATGAACAACACTACAATACATTAAGTATACAAAATCAATAATCTGTGTGTGTGTGCAAAAAAGCGTGCAAAAACCGACTTACATGAGATCCAGACAATAGATTCGAAACGCTTACCTGACACCTATCAGTGACAGTCCAGCTCATTGTTGCAGCGTCGTTCCTTTCACATTTCGTGTGTCTTTGAAAACATTCCATCTGTTTACTTCGTTGCAAATATAGCTTCTTGGTCAAGATGTATCACGCAGCTTTTCCACCAAAACAAGTTTGTTCGAGAGAGGTGTAAATATGGTCGTTCGCTGGCGCTTGACAAATTTCGTGGCCTCCGTTGTTATTTCTTTATATAATGTTAATGCGCATGTGCAATACAGAGGTCGCGGTCCAGGTCATCAGAACATTCTAATTTCCCTAAGATTTTTACTAGGGGCTTTAAAAAACTACTTCTTTTCAGACGCTGTTTTCCAGCGATATCCTCACGAATTTTATCTTGGACGAATAGGAATTAAAAGGAGCTCTCGACTGAACCCTTTTAAAAGAATATTAACTCTCAAAAATTTCAGTTCTGAGCAATGATACTACTTTAACAAATCAATTCTTAGTATCGGATATGAAAAACGTCAAACTGCATAAACCATGAATCATTACTGTGTTACCAAACCATAGATTTACTATGCAGGTTCATTTTACCGAACGTGTCTGTTACCGAAAAATCTGTCGCCTCGTCTGCACTCTCTCGAAAATCGTTTCCTAGCATACAATGAGCGACTTCGCACTAAGGTTTTCAAATTCTAATTAGTTTATCCATTTTGTTAGTTCTGAACTTGTTTTATTGGCATTGATTGCTGAAAATCTTTAAACAGTTGAAAAATGTAACGTCCAGCGTCCTTGGCAACTTGCATCGATCGTTGCAACTTCTTGCACATGCTCGAAGGCTGTCTATAACTGCAGATGAAAACAAACTAATGATGTTGAGATGACCACCACACATTTAAAAGATATTTTCACTTGTATAAGTCTTTCGATTACCGGTGATTAAGTTAAGAGCTCTAATT
This sequence comes from Hippopus hippopus, assembly GCA_946811185.2. NCBI lineage: Eukaryota > Metazoa > Mollusca > Bivalvia > Cardiida > Cardiidae > Hippopus > Hippopus hippopus. Next base: position 37,102,343 of record OX328100.1, read on the forward strand.
TTGTATATACTTTCGTCATACATCAGTTTCGCGGGGTAAAATATAGTTGAACTTTGAGCAATAATATTGCTTTAAAATCGATATGAAACTATTTTCAACTGCTCAAGGCATTTTACTAGCCCTAGTACTGATGGACAGAAAATTGTTGAAAATGTCAAATACCACCGAACCTTTGTTTTAAAGTGAGTTCTGGGACTTATAAGTATGGCATGATTCGTCTTGTAAATGGATACAGCCCTACATCTGGCCGAGTGGAAGTCTTTTACCAAGGTCGATGGGGAACTGTGTGTGATGACTCATTTGATCGCCAAGATGCAAGAGTAATATGTAGAATGTTGGGCTTTGATTACGGATATGGGTAAGACTTTCGCAATAAACTACTCATGATGATTACAACAATTTTATGATCTTTATCATTTCTATCTGCATTTACCGAAGGTCAACAAGCTTATGTCAAGGTTGGCAGTACCTATTGTACTTTTTCATCGTTTGGCGAACGTCTGAACAATTCCTTAATTTTCTTTCCTTGAAAATCTCCGACGACGCTACAGATCCTTTTATTTGAAGGGGGTGTCATTCTTAAGTTATTTACCTTCACTCTTCCCCATTTCCACGTTGGTTCTGATACGGGCATTTCTCAGTTTTTATCCTTGATTTTCTTGCACTACACCGATAGGATTTTGAGATAATTTTTCACGTAAATCTTATCAGATTGTTTTTCAATCAATAAAACGCTATTCTCTGATGATTGGAAAGAAAATGTGCTTTAAAATTACAAGGGGTCACACACACACACACACACACACACACACACACACACACACACACACACACACACACACACACATATATATATATATATATATATATATATATATATATATATATATATATATATATATATATATATATATCTCTCTCTCTCTCTCTCCATATCCCTTAGGGGATCAAGGATGAAAACAAAGGAATACAGGTAAAAATACAAATGTATTATTTGGCTACTTTTATTCTTTATCTGTCACGGGAGATAATTTGACAATCTGGAAGTTCCCAGGTAAAAATCAAATGTGTTATTTGGCTACTTTTATTCTTTATCTGGCATAGGAGATAATTTGACATACCCCAAATGAACACATCCACAAAAGGTGCTTTTCCAAGGTCTTATCAGACTTTTTTAGTAGACCAAAAGTGGGCAAGAAAAAAACCCTAGTTTCCGTGACTTTAATTTCAATACCACCGGCTCATTCCTGCAACAACAGTGAATGGGTCTTTTCAAAGCTCCACAATATTATCTGGTAGCTATTTTGTATTGGAGTCATGCTCTTGCAAAAGGCGGTCTATGTGATGAATTATACCCAGCAAGTTATGACATGATTAATGATCCACAAAATCCACCTGTCTAACATGACATTCCAGAAAATCAAAGAAAGAATTTGACAAAAGACTGTTATTAATCTATGGTGGCATATTTCTGCCACGAGATATGAGATAGCTATCGTGATAAATTTTATAAACTATCGTAATAAAATAAGGTTTCCTGGAAATTTTATCGAGATAGTAAATTATCACGATAAACTTAATATTTTAACACAAAATTTCTCTATCGTGCACGAAGCTGACATTCGAGACAAAATTATCGTGATATTTCCATCCATTTCTATATACCTATAAATAGAATATTCACCATTTGGATGAACTCGGTAGTTTTTGACTTCAAAAGATTGCAGTAAGTAAAAATTCGATTAATTTACAATTGTAGCTTTACTGGTAAATTTTGACAAGACTCGAAATGAACAAAAGTCTGTTAAACACAAAGACGACTCGAAATGCCTCCTACTAACAAGTTTAAAATCATTCAGGGAAAAGGAGAATTCATAAGTTTGTAGACGAAGATGTTCCGAAACCGTATCTAATTATAGGTACCGTGAATGTCAGTTATGGGCACGAAAGCAAAAAGAAATCATGATAACAGTTTGAATTCTGGCGATATTTTCATCGTGAAAACTTTTACTATTTAGATAGTCTTTCCAGGAAACTTTGTTTTACCACGATAGTTCTGTAAAATTATCGCAATAGCTATCTCGTATCTCGCGGCAGAAATATGCCACCATATTAATCAGTCAGATCCTTTTTCTTTTGCTCACCCCTTAAAACATGACCCAAGGTTAATTGATAATAACTTGAGGCATGTGCACTGGTGGCAAAGGAATAACTGGTATGTTCTTAGTCATTTAGGTGAAAAACATTCGTTGATTGCTTATTTAAATTTCCAATTACATGTATGTTTAAAGGCACCTTATTTGGCCTCAGTAAAATTCGGTCTTGCAAAGATGCCTGCTGTAGCTACTGTCCTTATACACAAATGAATCACTAAAATTAGAAACAAGATGGCCACTGTTTACGTCCACAATGTAATCAGTGTGTTAGCAACACAAAGACCGTGTGCTTTTACCTGAATTGTTCATCTCACTGTTGCTTGGGAGTGTATTCTGTTGCTCTAGAAAAATATTACGATGGTACAGCGTATAAACTTTAAATTATTCCGTATGGTCTAAAGAATTAAAATTGCTACAATTCTGTCTTCCTTGATAAAGATCGAATCTTTCGTTCTATTTAACCATACGACCAGACATTTTTATGGACATGTTGAAATTATCGACAGAAAAAAAAAAAATAGAACCAGCAATTCGTCTATTTTATGAGTCCCCATTATCGGAGCAACGCACAAATTGTCGACAGCAACTGCTTTTGATATGGAAAGGTCTAGAATATTGTTGGATTGTACAAGGTTTTAACCACAGCTGCTCAAAGTTAATGATGTTATTGTAGTTCTTTTCAGTTTTTAAAACTGTCTTAGAGGTATGCTGTTCGGTCAGCAAACCAATAAGTCAGGACACGAATTGATTATTTAAATACCAGTATATGGTTTTTGTAATGTTAACCTCGTTATAGATACGGCAGAGCGTTTGGCAGCGCCTATTTTGGAGAAGGATCTGGGGATATAATTATAGACGATTTACGGTGTAATGGCTACGAGACTGATATTGTACAGTGTGCGTCAAGCAGCTGGGGCTCTCACAACTGTGGGCATAGTGAAGATGCGGGTGTGGACTGTCGAGGTCAATGTAAGTGTGTAAACCAAAATTTCTTTTTCCGAGACAAAGGAAGTGTCGGAGTACGCTTTGTGAATGGGCTGGATGAGGTGGGGGTAGTGACAAAATAATTCATGCAAAAGTGGGGGGTTTAATGCATTACATAAAGTAGTCAAACACTAAAATTATTGACCAATAAAATCCATTTTACTTAACAAATGACTCAATCCTAAGATAGACTGATGATTGAACATCCAGAGAATTTACCAAAGCAAAATGCTTCGACCCATGTCAGCGTGCGGGGACTCCACAGGCTGTCATTGGTTGATTTTATTTAGCAGAATCTGATACATTTAACCTCCCTTCAAAGGGCACGGCTCGATAAAGATCAGCACTTAAGTATAAAGTATGGCTAAACTACGACCCTTCAAATAAGTTCAGATCACACAGTATGACGTTGGACCAAAACATTTTTTTTCAAACATTATTGTTACAGATTCAGCCTTTTTAACTGTTAAGCAAACAGTCCCGATGTCAAGGACCCTAGATAAGAAGGCTTTTGAAAACATTGTGGTAAAAGGAGAAATTGCTGGTTACACCTGTACAGGCAAGAATAAATTTAGATTTACTAGATAGCATACGTTCAATTATTCGAATGAGAGACCAGCATTGGCTTTCAAGATAAAGTGGAAAACATTGTTGAGAAAAAGGTTTTTGCTCGGAAAAAGCTCTTGCTCATTATCCAAACACAATTTAAACGGTGTCCTCAGTTTTCTGTGTCGAGCTTTTTTTTTTATAAATTAGTTTGATAAAAGACTATAGTCTTAATGTTCTATTCGTTTAATATTTCAGCATATGAGACAACATCTTACTTTTGGCAAACCAGTGAGTAAAAATTAGTTTAATTTTGTGTGAGATGATAATGTATATTTACATCGTTTGTTAAAAATCTTGCACATTTATTGTCGTTGTGAATTAATGAGTCTTCTCTATAGTGCAAATCTGTTTAATGTACCTTGAAGTGACATACTGGTCAGTTCATCTTATTACAGTGTCACTTTTTTCTTTCAAAGTATTTGCTACATGTAGGTGACACCTAAGTACTTTCGTGGATTTCACCTTGTTTCGAAGCAGTTACTTAAACTGTTCGTCGTCCTACTGAATTGATGTGTGCACATCTGAAAAAAAAACTAAAACTACATGTAGTTTAAGAGTAAATCCATAGATCTAAGTTGAACTTGTCCAAGCCCATAACACTTTAACCTAGTTAATTATTAACCCTTTACCACACAATCCTGAGGTTCAACGACCCTTGGAAAGAGCCTTTTGAAATCATTGTGCAAGAAGGAGAAAATGACGATAATCAGCATTTTAACCTTTTTCTTACAAATGTTTTCTCTATTTTCGAGAGAAAATTCAACAATTTTAGCAGCATTTTATGTGTCGCTTGCAAATGCTTTCAATTTCGACAAGTCTGAAACACTGCCATATAGTAAAAAGTACCAGTAATTGAATCGTTCCATTGTTTAAGGACACTTTCTGAAACATTTTACCAATAAATTGACACGTCGCAAATTACTTGTACTAAATAATGTTTTAGTTTTTTTTTTTAGAATAAGCAACAGAAAAAAAAAGTTAGCAACTAGACTCCTTATTGAAGAGCTGAAATAATAATAATAATAATAAAAAAAAGCAAATAATCGAGTTTTGATCGCACAATTCAAACCAAGATCAGACTTCATAAGATGTCTGATCCTGGAACCTACTGCCCTTCAGAACCAACATATTTGCCCTTAGCATGCACAAATTTCATAAAAATGGTATTAAAAACAAAAGGTTTTGTTATATCCGAAAGCTACATCAAGCAGCACAGTTCGTTTGGTAGATGGAAACAGTTGGTCTGGTCGGGTAGAAATATACTACAACTCTCGCTGGATGACAGTCTGTCCCAATACGCTGGATCACAACGACATTATGACTATATGTAGAAATGTTGGTGAATTTTACGGCTATGAGTAAGTTTCGTTTATTAAGTTGGTCAAACTCCCACGCGGGACACTCTGTATATTAGTATATTTTTTTAGAGCTTGCATTCACTAAGCGATTTCTTTTCTTCACCAGTTCATAAAAAAAATATCATCGAAATAAGTGTCCTTTATGTAAATTGTAGCAACCATCTATTCAGTCATGTTTACAGGTTATTTAGTCATGACCAAGAGCCATTAAATAATTGCCATGGGTTATGAGCTATGGTCACAACTTATAAAGTCAGGTTCCCGATTTATTTCATCATAATTATGCGTTCTTTAATCATGACCGCAATCATACCGTGTGAGGTCCGTATGTACCCCACTTGGTTTTCTGTTTGTCCAAGATACAAAAGCTGAAGTTACAGGGAACTGTCTTTATAGGAGTTTGTTACTAAACCTATTCTTAACCTGAATTTACATAGAAACTTTGGTGGCTTCAGAGTGAGTGGAATATAAAACCCAAAAGCTGTTGGGGTCCGTGCAGACCTCAGGCAATATCACTATTATTCTATATATCACGCATGCTATACTCACCTCACACTCACAATCTATATCTTTATTTCCAGTAAAGAATGTCTGCAAGTCGTCCTACAGTTCGTTATACAGTAATACCAGAAGTAGTCGATTTTCAGTTACTGAACTTACACAAATAATATTCTGAATATTTGTATGCAAGAAATCGAGAATGGTACAAATTCAAGACTGGGGGTCCACAAGGACCCCACTTGGTATGATTAACTTGGGAAATGTGTCGGTAGCATGAAGGTTAATGATTCTTGGATACGAGTTATCTAGCCATGGCCACAATTTCACCAGCTATTATCTCGAGTTATTGTGTCATGACCAAGAGTTATTGAGTCTATGCAATGAGGCATTAGTTTATGGCTACGCATTGTTAGTCATGGCAACAGGTTATTGAGTCTTATTGAGTCATGACCATGTGCATACGTACTAGTCATTGCACAAGTCATAAGTCATAAATCATAAGTCACGGCCACGAGCTATCGAATCATGTAGACGATTTAGTGAATAGAAACCACGAGTTATTGAATCATGGCCACTAGTCATTGTGTTATAGCCACGATATGGAGTCATAGCCACGGTTTATCGAGTCACAAACTATGGAGTCCATGCAATGACTCATGGCAACGCAATATGAAGGGTCCTAAGTTCTCCAATCATTGTCGCAAACTGTTATGGCCACGAGTTATTAAGTCGTGACCATGAATTATATAGTGATAGCTTTGAGTTTTTAAGTCAATGCCACAAGTAATAATGTTATTGTCATGAGTTATTGAGTCATGATCACAATTTATTTAGTCATTATTACGGCCCACAAGTTTTTAATTATGTCTAATGGTTATTGAGTCATGACTACGAGTTATTGAGTCATGTCTTTGAGTTTTTGAGCTTAGCTGCGAGATATTGAGTTATGGCAATAAGTTTATAAGTATTCGCAAAGAGTAATTAAGTCATGACCATGAGTTATTGAGTCATGGCTACGAGTTATTAAAGTAATAGCCACAAGTTATTAATGGCCAGATTTTATTGAGTCATGGCCAGGGGAAATTGAGTAATGTCCACGAGTTACTGAGTAATGACAACGAGTTATTGAGTCATGGCCACAAGTTATTGAGTCATGGACACAACTTATTTAGTCATGGCCTCGGGCTATTTAGTCACGTTCTCGAGCTATAGAGTCATTTCCACGAGTTATTGGGTCGTTACCGCGAGTACTTGAGTCATGGTCTCAAGTTATTGAGTCATTGCAAAGAATTATTGAATCATGGTCTCGAGCTATTGAATCATTGTTACGGGTTATTGGGTTATGACCACGAGTTATAAAGTCATGGCCTCGAGTAATTGAGTCATTGCCTGGAGTTATTGAATCATGCCAAAGAGTCATTGAGTACTGGCCAAGAGGTATGAATTTAGTCATGGCAAAGAGTTATTGAGCACTGGTCACGAGTTACTGAGTCATGGCCTGGAGTACTGAGTAATGCCCACGAGATTTATTCTCGCATTTCCCCTTTATGTTGTATTTCCTATAGGCAAAGGTTGTGTACTTCTTTATGGTGGCTATCTTTCTAATAATTTTGTTTAATCAGAATCTGATATTATTTTTACAGCCGAGGCGTTCAAGTAAGTTCTTCTTACTACGGTATAGGCAGAACATACTCAGTAGCTTACTATTTAGATTGTAATGGTTACGAAACCAGAGTATCCCAGTGCCAAATTTCATACTATAATAGAGGCATTTACTGTAGTCAAGATGCTGCCGTCGATTGTAGAGGTAATCAAATTTCTCCTATACTGTATGATTTATTTGACACACTTTTTCTACTTTGATATCATAATTAAATAATAAAAATAGTCATGCCCTTGTAGAAGTAAGGCGAAGGTTAATCGTAATTTCATCCGAAACAAAACTCCCATCGGACTTACATACATCATGACACGGTGTCAGCAACCCAGGCGGCAATATTTCAGAGTTTGCATCATGTATATAGTGGATACATAATTTGTTGGGAGGGCGGTTTAGGGTGGCGTGCGAGTCGTAACGGAGTTTATCGTCGGATGAAATTATGATCAACCTTCACATTACGAAGGTGAGTCTTGCTAAATTATTCAATTTCATCCAACATATAAATTCACTTATCTGCCCTTAGGATTCTTTTGAGTTGGTTCCTTAATGGGATAGCAAAGCAAATTCATGGACTATTCTGTATTTTTCTGAAAATGTTCCCTCACATATTTCTGTATGGGTTTCACTAGGACTCTGCGGTGCCTTGCTTAATGACATTCCCACGTGATTAGCAGGTTTTCCTGGTAGTAATTCGTCGCCCTACCCACAGACCTAAGGTCAACTTCTTTTGGGAGTTATAAAGCACAATGAAGAAATGTATTTGAACGCCTCTCGGAAAACAGAATTTAGTGCATCTTTGTAATACAGTATACCAAGCAAGTCGACGCATAGAAAAGATCCATTTTGTTTAAGATTTCAAATCAGAAGGTAGAGCGATCCTTTGACAGGAAGAAAATTTAACAATAACACCAAATATCAACGTAAGTTAACCTGCGCGGACTGCGCAGGCTGACCTTGGTTGATACTTTCTTTAGATTCTCTTTCCATACAGCCCATATCCACCTAAAAATTTATCAAATGAAAAAAAACAAAAGGCCTTTTATATTATTATTATTTTTTCTGATTATCTCTTAATCTATAGACTTTTTATATTTATAAATTAGGCAGACAGTGAAGTGAGGCTATCTCTTGTTTAACGTTTTAACCCCGAAGCTGGTACGCGCGACTCAATGAGCTTTTGCGGACTGTGTAGATTAAGATCAGACTGCACAGTACTTGCAGTCTGATCTTGGATCTACATCGTTCGACAGGAATATATTTTCCAAAATGTAAGTTTGAAATAACAGCATTAGGGTATATAGTATTCGCTTAAAAGATTCATTTAACGTATTTACTTACAGGTTAAAGGTTAATGTCGTTAAACTCTCCCTTTTTCACAGGTTATTATACAGCAGGTACAACCCAGTATCCATACTGGCTAAGACAAACAACTGCTGGTAGGTTTCACAACACATAGACAAATAATCTCAACACTGGTCAGTAAGAAACCAATCTGATATTTTGGCGTCGAAAAATACCATGAAAATTGGTATTTTTTTTGTAATTAATCAAACCTTGTATTGCTTGTTTTTTTTTTTTATTTGTTTGTTTATAAAGTAATCTACGACGCAGCAGTCCTATAACCCATTAAAAATTTCTATATTGAATGAGTTAATGAGCTACAAGTCTAACAAACATGTTTCATAATTGACAGCCAGGAAACATATGGGTGCGTCACTGACAGCCATGGTATGACCTGAGCTATTAAAATGGTTTTAAACTTTAATACGAACCAAGCAAAATTCATAATGGTTGTCAAAAACAATCCAGGGTCTACGAATAACAAATTAAAAACATACGTCAACTACCTTCTGTCCATAAGCATGGCAAGTGTTTCACGATGTATTAAGTTGATACTAAGGTTTAATTGTCTTTGTTGCAGGTTACTACCCGACAAGGACAACCTGGTATCCATACTGGCTTCGGCATACAACTGCAGGTAGGTTTGGACAACAGGCGTTCCTAATCTCTTCCATACCCTCTCATTTCTTTTTTTTTTTCAAGCGACTGATATAGCTCATATTTAACCAGATAATGGTACACACACAAAATAAAATTCCACATTATTTCCTTTTTTCTGCAACCGTGTTACAAAATACCGATGGATATATTTTTTTAATCAATACTTTGAAAGTACCACCACCACTAACAACAACAACAACAAGTTTATTTCATGGCATTTAAGCCTTATAATTGGCCTGCAACATGCGAAAAGGGGCATTCGGACATTTGCGTAGGCTAATCCGGGACGACGCTTTACGCAAATGTCCGATTGCACCTTTTCGTGTGTTGCAGGCCATATGAAGGAGTATTTGAAGGCGTCAAGAGTAATATTACCATTGTACTCCACTCAAACCTCCACTATTGGTACTCATTCGAATTATCTCAATGAGGCAAGTAGAATGAGTACCTTCAATATAGTTTCTTACAAATAAATAATGACTTCAATCTCCTCATACTTATCCGGTACCTCCGTTTTAGGCCATTACCTGGAAGATGCGATCACCGTAAGTTGCAACGCGTATGGCTGGGATATTTCCATAAATATGGGCAGGCTGTGGCAGGTGTATCCTTCCGCGCGTGCAAATGAGATCTATATGGGAGAAAACAACTGCGTCGGAAATGATGATGGATACGTTGTGCACTATAGACAAGGACTTCGACAGTGTCTCACAAGTCAAATGGTAACATTTTAATCTTTAATTTGATTGGTTATCTCGACTTTGCATGTGGACACCATTATTCGCTGCCGGCTAGAATCAATCTTTGGACATCGCGATTTCATAGTCCAAATCATTACAAGTGAGCCATAGACGAAGGGCCTTGAGCACTTACGTTAAAGGCGTAACTAGGGTTAGAGTTTTCGATTTATTACATACCATAATTTTTCATAACAACTAACTCTTTCAGCGCTAAATGAATAAATACATCTAGATCACACACAGAAAAAGCGTCCAACTTCAACGGTGTGTTTGCTCGTTCTTTAGTAAGATATCGGACCGTGTAGATCTAAAACTGTAGGATCTGAGCTTAATCTGCACTTACCCCTAGAGGCATATCCTCATCTACAAAATTTAAAAAAAAAACAGCAGCTCAGTGCTAGATACTGTTTTTGATAAAAACAACTTAATGGTCTAAAAATGACATAATAAAATCTTACATAAGCTTGTTGGCGTTTAAGTTTGAATTTTATCAACGACGTGTGTAACAAATTTTTCTAAGGGATAGATTTTTTAAAAACTTTGCATATACAAAGCTCATCATATCTCCAAGAGATTACAGTAAAAAAAAAGACGGGGGTCTCCGTGCTCGTTTCTGAGAAATTTGCCTTTGAAAAAGGTGTATACAGTTCCAAAATTCACCTTAATTTGGATTTAACACGCTTTTCCTTAATAGTCAGTTAAACAGGAAAAAATTACCGGAAGTATAAACAAATATACACCATTTAAATTAAAACTCATTTAGTTTTGAACAAAAACTACATTAAAAAAAAAAAACTGGTTTTGAGCATGGTAAATGTACAAATATGCATGTTATATAGATCATTGAGTTACAAAAGGGAGATTATTTGACCCGATTAAGGGTTAATCTTTAATAAATACATACTTTCTAACGGACAGATTTTTCTTGAAATTTCCACACTTACTGTATTTATAATTCTAAACAACAAGAAAAAATATAAACGCACCTATCCGTGCCGATTTCGTCAGAAAACAGGGATGAAGGTCACTGTGAAAGTTAGTTTTTCAAAGGAAAAAATAGGATAAAAGCTCAGCAGACAAAGTGGAAAAAAGGAGAAATTGTAAATGAGGAGCGATTTCTCCTTTTTCCCACAATAATTAACGAGCAGCTATACTCCTACAGCTTTAAATTTCCTGTTTTTTGTTTGCTTGTTTGGTATGTAACGCCGTGTCAACCGTATTTTGATTATTTCACGGTGACAGTTCACAGTTCCATTTTCTTTCCCTTCATAAATACTACCCGAAGAAAATGCTACTTGTTTCAGTATAACCATGTGTGAAAAAAAAATATGGCGAACTTTTGGTTCACTATCCATGACAACAAGACATGCACGGTAGGATGAGCACGAACATTTGTGATAAAATTCGTTAAATGCGTTTCGAAAGATGTGATAAAGGGAGTCCATGGTGAGCTGAATAATATTTTGAGTTAAAAAAAATCTATCTCATACGCCAAAAAAATGTCAGATTCTTTTTATCTAACTGCAGCTCAAAGAATAACTTTAAGAATTATATGATCTCTATTAGAATCCAACATTTTCATGAATGAGACAGACTCACTGCGTTAGCATAAGTGCACATCTAGAATCAAAATAGTTCCAAAGAAGCTGACACATAGTTAGGCTTACATCTTCCTTAATCTTTAAAACACACAAAACTCAGCTTTACCACAATCATTCATATCACGGTTTGATTGATCGGAAAATTTGTATCGGACATTACTTTTGAAAATAAAACGGGCAAGAATACAATACAGTGCTCTAAAAATGTCATCACAAATAACACTCGTGAAGGGACGACATAAATCTTATTTAAAAGATGTGTAAGATAAGAAAATTTGTATCGTTATATTAGCCTACACTGAAAACAAGGGGAGTTACGTGATGAAAAAAAGCCTTCAATCTAATCCCAGTTTTCTACTCTACACGATTAGGCATGATACAATTGTGCGTTAAGGGTAAAACGCCCTTGCTGTAATGGTAATAATTCCAAAATTCAAGCATTGAATGAGATAAGACTGATAGAGACTCTAGGCAATCAAGCGGGTTAAGAAGACTTGCAGCCCAAGATTGTTTCTTTGCATATTGGCAGTTACATGTATTTCTTTTGCTAGAACGGGCAACGCGTGTGAATCAAGATGCTTATTTATATTTAACCTGATCCCGAAACAATGGCAGCCTGATCCCGAAACAGTGGCATCCAACTGAAAAGAGGTGTCTTTTGAATAACTTGTACCCGGTCAATGTGGCGTTCTACTTGTTTATTTTAGATACGAAATGACGTCCTTGTGTATCGTAATCAGCTGATTTACGCTGAAAGAGACCCGCTGCATCCTTTCCTGATTATTAATTACAACTGGACGGTTGACGTAGAATGTGATGTCCTGCGTAATCAAACGTCATCAGGTCAGGAACTTTTCTGTGTTTGGAAATACAGTCAATTACTAGAATAGGAAATTAATCAGGACATATCTTAAGAGTATGAAAGAACTTTCACTGCACATTTTCGATTGTTGATAAATATCTTTCAGGCTTTGAGAGTTTTCATAGAAAAGATAAAAGCATTAAGGGAAAGGAAAAAAAAATCCTGCTGGTAATTACTTTCGCCCTTTCGAACGATGGTCTGTAAAGCTTTATTCCTCAGGGTTCTTATAAAATTTGGTTTGTTTGTTCAAGACTTAGTCCTTGTCCAAGTTTACAAAGGCTACAGGAGCATCTCTTGCTCTAGATTGTGGGCGGCGTGTATCAAGATCAGACTGCATCTGTCTAATCTCAGTCTCTTGGTCTTAAGCAATGAACAAAGACTCAGGGCTCGTGAGAGCCAATAGTGTAGGGGTAGAGCGTCGGTCTCTTACATTATAGACTACGGGCTAAAATCCTGTGATGAATGGGGTTAATATTTGGAACCACCTACGGAACGACTAATTGTTAAGATTTCAAGGAAGCAATCATGCAGAATAATGAATTAAAGTTGTAAGAACTTGTTTCACAATCAATGTCAAATACACGTGACCCATGCTCTGCCAAAAGGGGGCTTCATGCATCTCCGTGATGTAGGATACCTGGCAAGTCATCAAATGATCACGGATCAGTAAAATCAATTTTATCTAGCAATCAACAGAATCATGAGGTAGGCGGTCCTTTGACAAACAGAAAACTGACCAAAAGCGAAAAGTTTTGGTCCAGGTCAGCCCGCGGACCGCGCAGGCTGACCTGGGTAGATACTTTTCGCAGATGCATTAAACTCCCTTTTCACAGAACATGGCCAATGAAGGTTTCAATTTTGACAGCTTCATTTGCTGTGAATGCATTTAACATCGAAGAATCTTTTATCATCGATATTTTCGTTTTTAAGTAAAAGCAACATACAATATGATTACTTTGGCTTATCTCGCCTTTCAGATATAGAGGATATTTGATTTTTTACGGTGAAAGATCGAAATTTAGTTCATCGAGTGAACATTATCGGTAATATTTTCACGAGTGGCGCAACGAGATCTTTCACCGTAAAAAACAAATATTCTATTTATTTAATGCTTTTAACGCTTTATAGGGGGAAATTCGTAGATACTAGACTGTGTACATACTTTATAGATATATTTTCGTAGATACTAGACTGTGTACATACTTTATAGATATATTTTCGTAGATACTAGACTGTGTACATACTTTATAGATATATTTTCGTAGATACTAGACTGTGTACATACTTTATAGATATATTTTCGTAGATACTAGACTGTGTACATACTTTATAGATATATTTTCGTAGATACTAGACTGTGTACATACTTTATAGGTATATTTTCGTAGATACTAGACAGTGTACATACTTTATAGGTATATTTTCGTAGATACTAGACTGTGTACATACTTTATAGATATATTTTCGTAGATACAAGACTGTGTACATACTTTATAGATATATTTTCGTAGATACAAGACTGTGTACATACTTTATAGATATATTTTCGTAGATACTAGACTGTGTACATACTTTATAGATATATTTTCGTAGATACTAGACTGTGAACATACTTTGTAGATAAAGCAAACCATGCCATAAGCTCAATTTGTTCGCGACTTAGACTTGTAGTAAATTCAAGATAAACATAAGATTTAAACCCTTAGATTTATGTTAAAATTCTTTACTTTAAAAGTTTTATCCTTTACCACACAATGCCGAGTTTCAACGGCCCTGATGAAAGGGGCTTTTGAAATGAGCCATGCTCTTGAAAAAGGGGGCTTAATGTTTCTCCGATATATATGATACCGCCAAAAGTCGTCACATAATTACAAATCCATAAGAGCAACTTTTTTAACAACCGACTTAATCATGAGGTAGACTGGTCCCTTGACTTACAGAAAATTGGCCAATATCAAAAAGTTTCGGCCCAGATCAGCCTGCGCGGGCTGCGCAGGCTGACCTGGGTCGATACTTTTCGTATATGCATTAAGCCCCCTTTTCACAGAGCGCGGCTCAAATGATTGTTTGTAAGCAGCATTTTCTCCTTTTCCTACAAAGTTTTTCACCAATTTCCCAATTTTAAACTGATCCTGGAAATTTCACCTCCATATCTTATCAAAATAGTCCCAACTGTATCTGATCGAAGATATTATTGCGATTAATGTCCACATTTCTAGGATTGAAATGAGAAAACATATGAGGCATGTTCTGGCAAAAAGGGGCTTAATGCATGTCCGTGATGCTTGATACCAAGCAAGTCATCAACGTAATATGGATCCATAAAACCCATTTTGAAGAACAACCGAATTAATCATGGGATACACCAGTCCCTACAGATGCAGAAAATTTTACCGATAGCAGAAAGTTTCGGCCAAGGTTAGCCTGCTCGGAGTGCGCAGGCTTACCTTGGTCGATACTTTTTGCAGATTCATTAAGCCCACCTTTTGATTATTTTGTTTCTATTTGAAACAGCTCATATACACCATAACACAGGCGGGAGTTCCAATCACCAAGTATCAGGGACCAGTCACTACGGAGTAAATATGTCCTTTTATAGTGACCCAAACTTCCGATACCCGCTTCTAAGCTATCCACTGAGAGTCAATGTTGGTGAGAAGGTCTACGTGAAAGTTTACACTCCTATCAATGATTGGACAATTAAGATGAGAGTCCATTCTTGCTACACGAAACCGACACAGTCAGCATCTGACTATCGGAAATATTACATTATACAGAATGGGTACGTACATGCAATACATTCAAGTAGCAAGGCCTATCAAAAAAATATTTGTGTTTAGGGTTTCCCGACCCTACCTAGAAAATGCTGCTGACCCTTAATTTTTTTCGCTATGTGATTTTGGTATATGATCCATGTAAAAAGTTTCTGGGGAAAAAAATCCCTACCTAACCTACAGCATCTCGGACCGAAACCCTAAACACTGATATTTTTTTGTTCGGCATAGGTGACTGAGGGGCATTTTCAAACTTTTAAGATGTTATTTCTGATTATGATTCGGAAGAAATGTACCTTCTCGTTTTTAGGCTTTAGTTGTCGTATTCTATAAAGATACGACGAATTAAGAGACTATATATATAGAAATAGGAAATGTAACTGGTGTTGTTGGAATTACGATATTCTGTACACATCAGCCATGTTCTGCCAAAGGTGGTTTAAATGCATCTTCGTGATGCATGATGCTAAGCAAATCATCACATAATTATGGATCTATAAAATCAGGAAATCAGTTTTGTATAGCAGCCGACATAAATATGAGGTACATTGGACCTTTGACATGTAGAAATTGACCAACGGCAAAAAGTGTTGACCCAGGTCAGCCTGCGCAGATAGCGCAGGCTGACCTGAGTCGACACTTTTTGCAGATGCACCAATCCCCCTCTTTACAGAGCATGGCATGGCTCATTTAGTTATGGATATTTTCTTGGCGCCGTATAATTTTTCCCTGTTAAAAAAAAAACAAGAGTATTTCAATACATTGACCTTGGTATTGTAGATATAGACCTCCCTCTAAACCTAGTTATCAAAAATATTTTCTCATTATTTTAAAATTACATCATATTACATTTGTTTGTGTGACATAGGTGAGAAGAGAAAGCGATTAAAATGTGCTTCCTGCACTAAGTGCTACAACTAGCATAACTGCCTTCTTTTAACCGTTATCAGACAATGTGAAGTTTTAAAGAACCCTGAGGAAGAAGGCTTGGTAACCAGCATTTCCTCCTTTTACCACAATGTTCTCTACCCTGTCAGACACAAAATCATCATCTTAGCCCCATAAGATCTGTTGTTTGTGCCTACTTATTTAACTTTGGAAAAGTTGAAAATTTTGTGATGTGACAAAGAGTTGATCAATGCAAATGAGAACAGGCTGAGAAAAGTGTCTGGTGCCGTGAGTAGGTATATTGAGTGACGCTGAAGCTTTTTATTAAAATAATAGATGCCTCAGTCTGTTTGTCTGCATTAAGTACCCAAGCTAGGCACGTTCGCCGTATTTTTCTGATGTGTCTCATTTACTCTTCATGACACGTTCAGGGTTTTCCCGTGTTTTTCTGATTTGGGGGTCATTTTACCCCTTCGAATGAATAAAAGAAGGCACACATATAAATTTTAGGGTCATTTTGAAATTTTGGGGGTCAAAATTCAAAGAAACAGGGGGTCATGGAAAAACCTGCAAGTTGGGCTTACTCTTCATTACACTACGACACTGATTTTTAAATTCACAAGGCTTTTTTTTTCAGGTGCGAGGTTAATGCTAACACTCATCTGATATCGCAATCTTCGCATGAGACCAGATTTGTTTTCCAAGATTTCGAATACGCCGACAACCACGAAGGGATCGAAATATACTGCGACGCGACTTTCTGTCCTTCTTTCGACTACTCTTCTTCGTGTAGTCAAACTTGCAACCCGATCGTCAGACGCCGGAACTTGCCCAGAGAACCCGAAGATGTGGAAATTGAGGGGCATGGAACAAGAGAAGACCTTGAAAGGACCACTGAAGCACCTCTGGATACAACAGAACTACCCTAAAGACATTGCACTCTAGTTTTTTAAGTGTTTATTTAGAAGGTGACTGATTCGTGTCGACTTGGTCATTAAACATGTTTTGAAACAGATTTCTGTAACGTTTTATAGTCCCTATCTTTCTATTACAACAAATATGTACAACAATTTTATTGTAAATCATGATATACCTGTGACCAAACTTACAGAACCAAGACATCTGGGTTCGTTTTAAACAGTAATCTAGATAGTTGTTTCATCTTAACCCTTTACCAAACGACAAAATTTTAGGCCAGTCAAAATTGAAAGCACTTGCAGACGACAAAATAAACGTAACTCAAAAATTGAAGTTAGTTTCCAGCAGGGTAGAAAACATTGTGGGAAAAGGAGAAAATGCTGGTTACCAGCATTTTCTCCTTTTCCCACAATGTTTTCAAAAGGCTTCTATCTCAGGGTCGTAAAAAGGGATTGTTTGGTAAAGGGTTAACTCCGGGACTAGGACCCGTATTGACCATTCATTCTAAATTGCATTATTCTAAATTGTCTTATTCTAGAATTAGAAAGTAACGCAATTTCATATTAGCTAAACTATTTGATTTAGCCAACTGTTTAGCCAATCAGAACCTACTAAATCCTTGAGAAATAAAGTTGAAATTCAAAAAAAAAAAGATTGATGGAGACGGGTCCATACGATTACGAGATTTTTCACCTGACCAAACGTTATTTTGCGGTCACTACACATGCGTGTATCTTTTTGTCATTTAACCCTAAACCTACGAAATAAGTGAAATGAAATTTTCAAGCCGGTAGTAGAAATATAAAAGCAAATGTTGCTATTTCAAAGGTGTTTGGGGAAAAAATATCTCCGTATCGGACAATGTAGATCCAAGATCAGACAGCACGTTCCGGGCATCTATTCCTATTCTACACTGTGCACACAGGTTCATTGAGTCGTGCTAAGCACCCTAAAGGTTAAATTACTTTACTCGGATCGGTGTCTGTCTGTCGTCCTAGTTTTCTGTCTGTGAACCTAGATAAAAATTAAAAATGAGTATTCTATTGATCTTGTTGATTATTTCATTCTTAACTTTCAATCTATTTCGCATCTACCTTACCAGGTATATTCTTGACAGAAACGGACCCTATCAACTTCTTCTTTTACTCTATGTTTTTCCCCAGATAAAACTGGATAAGCAGACGCCGATCGCTAAAGATTTAGTGCAGCTACATGTGCTTTCAGGTTGTTTTTTAATCGAATTGAGATAAATGTATTTGTATTTTGAAGACTGACGGCTTTTTTGTTCAGATTGCAGAAATAGATACAACATACTTGAAAGAAAAACAATTTTCAGATAGTTAGATATACATGAACTAGATGCAACAAAGTAAAATAACTCTTCAAAATGTAAATGAATAATAATGAAAAACTCTATTCCAGGTGCAGTCATTATATGTTTTCGGTAGCGTTGTCCGTCTAAAATCCTTGTTAGCACTTTGAGGTACATGTAACCATAAGCGTGAAATACTCAAATTTTTGAGTAGTCATCTTCCTCAGTGGTTCATATTAATTAATGAATGTATGGAGGGTCATTTAGCGTAAAAAAAAAAAATTCAAAGGAAAGAATAGCATGTAAGAGTGTGAGTCATGAGTAAATGGTTTAAACAGTACTGTATATTTCATTCAACATTTGTCAGATCGGCCTAGGATCTGGCAATAGTGAACTGGCGTAGGGGATGTATAGGATTGATTAACTGATTGTATAGAATTCAACGCTGTTTTCAACATAATTTTGATTATATCGCGCCGGCCAGTGTATCGATCAAAGCTCCGTTACAGTACTCTCTTCCCAAGCCAGGTGCTGTTTGCCCAAATAACCATGGTCAAAGCAAGCTGTGAGACAGGAATGAATCCTGCCGCAATGATTATCATCAATCCTCGGAAACAAGTTTGCCGAGCTGGGTGGGAGTGGGGGGGGGCTGAGGGATGCGGGAGGGGGGGAAAAAGGAACATTTTTGCTTCATCGAAGACTTACAGACCAAATTGTACGGCTGAAACTTGGAAATACGATTGTTGTTATGAGATTGGTTAAGTTTGAAATGATTCAATGATCCAATGTTTACTATTTTTAAGGTGCATTTTCAAACAGTGAAAGAAATGGATACCTACAACAAGAATCCGATAAACAGAAGGAAACTAAATCAATGTACTTGCCGTTTTCCGGTCCAGTTGTGTGCACCATAGCACTGGAAGATGCCACTTACTACAGTTTCTGCTCGTGTGGAACGGAATTTTAGGATCATCACCTGCTTTGTCTTTATCGTTTTGGTCCCGATACAAGTATCATGTTTGCCTGATAGACTACTGTTCGATCGTGATGTGCATGTATATCCGTCAAAGAAGCTAAAAGGCTTCATGTAAATTTTAATACACATGTACATGAAGGCTTATAAAGTATAAATTCACTATACACGTCTACAAAAATATGTTCTTAAGGGCTTAGACCTAAAGTCATCTTCAGAACTATGTTATTAAGTACTTGATAACATTTTTTCCCTATAGTCTTGTAATAGAAAAAAAAAAAAAAAATCTCAAATGCTAACTCATGTCAGATCCTAGAGATCCAGTATTACAGTCAAATATTTCAATATGACATAGCTTACCTTTGCACAGAATAGCACCACAGAAAAAAAATCAACAAGATCGATTGAGGTTTGGTTATTTATTTACATGATCTAATTACGTATTGTAACGCTTAATAAAATTTTAGTAGACTCGTTGAATTAAGAAATAATCTTCTTTCTATCGTGGTTTATCGTTCAATAAACCACAGTTGTGAGTTATGAGGCACAATAAATAATCCACGATAGCCCGAGTGGTTTATTCATTGCGCCTCATAACTCACAACGTGGTTTATTGAACGATAAACCACGATAGAAAGAAGATTATTTCGATTCTAATATGACCGACCCTTAATCAAAGGAAAACAAGCTCATACTTAGAGTGAAAACGCGGATGCAGATTACAATCCATTGAATAACTTACTTTGTACAGCATGACGTCACTCTATATGGAATGACGTCACTCTACATAGAATAACGTAGATTTTACCACGCTTTCGTTGCACTGTGTTTATAGAGCCAAATTCACGTGTCATGCTAGAACAAAATTTTTATCTCAAACATCAACTCATGTCAGACCCTATAAATCTTGAATATGCCATTTACTCCAAACCTTGAAAAAAAAACGCCCTACTCGCTAATGATCTTTGAACTCTTATCTTTTTTTAAAAGTACCAAAATAGTTGTTGTCATAAACCACTATAAAATGTCTGCATTTGATGCATTCAACAGGTTTCTGTTTTCTGATGTTATTCTGCAAGCCTGTTGGAAGCAGCGTGAACTTTTTTAACAATTATGTCTTATTTCATTGACTTTTCTGTGTCGGTATCTTCGTTACAAACGATGTGGTTGGAGAGACGATATGTGATCATTTTAGAATAAACAAGAGCCGTATACTTAGACGGATTGTGCTCCCCGAACAGGTGTCTTTTCAGGAAAGTGAAGGCTGTCGATAAATGGTTGGTTATGGGAGAGGGGGGTGGCGGTAAAACAGGGTACTTGTGTTTGGTCCCGTCTGCCAAACAGCATTTGCCAATGTTACCAGGGACTTCCTTTCAAGAAATGTTACAACCAGAATGATCTTGACCTTATATCAATATGTTGTTCGTAACAAATCTCTGTTCTCCTGTAGAACCATAATGACACATTTTCAAACAATTAAATAAAGAAGGATCATAACTCTTGGAACAGTGGAGTAAAACTTCCTGTCAATGTGAACAATCTGTAAATCAAACATTACCATTATAGTAATTGCAAAATTGTCTGGAAAAAAAATCCGATTAAACGTTTAGATCTATAAACTTCGTGTTTGAGTTTGTCATTAAGCCCTCTTTTTCTATAACGCATCATAGAATAAATAGGAAAGAATGAAATCATGGTCTGGGGTTTTTGATCAGCAACATATGTCTTGAATAGTCTTGAAGAAACTGGGAAATGTTAAATTTCAGAGTAAAAAAAAAAAAAGCATTCTGATAGTATTGCATAGCAATACTGAGTCCCCTACCGGCCGTATATATCGCCGGCAGGTATAGTTTGTGAAACTCTGTGGAGGAGAAAGAACGTATTTGACCCAACTTCAGAATTATAAGCATCAAATATCAGTGTATCGGAACGAAACTCAAAATTGATCTGTAACTCAGGGTGGTTGACTTGCACACCAAAAAGCAGCTCAATATCTACCAGCGTTTAGAAAAAAAAGTCCGGAAAACTGTTTTTTCCGTGAAAATTTCCAAGTCCAAGGCCCGTAATTTCGTCAAAAATCAGTGGACCTCAACGAAACTCAAACTTGATCTGTAAGTCATGGTGGTTGACTTACACACCAGAAATCAGCTCAATATTTGGCAGCGTTTAGAAAAAAAGTCCGGAAAACTGTTTTTTCAGTGAAAATTTCTAAGTCCAAGGCCCGTAATTTCGTCAAAAATCAGCGAACCAGAACAAAACTCGAACTTGATCTGTAACTCATGGTTGTTGACTTGCACACAAAAAATGAGCTCAATATCTACAAGCATTTAGAAAAAAAGTCCGGAAAACAGTTTTCAGTGAAATTTTCTAAGTCCAAGGCCCGTAATTTCGTCAAAAATCAGTGGACCGGAACAAAACTCGAACTTGATCTGTAACTCATGGTTGTTGACTTGCACACCAAAAATGAGCTCAATATCTACCAACGTTTAGAAAAAAAGTCCGGAAAACTGTTTTTTCCTTGAAAATTTCTAAGTCCAAGGCCCGTAATTTCGTCAAAATTCAGTGGACCGGAACAAAACTCGAACTTGATCTGTGACTCATGGTTGTTGACTTGCACACCAAAAATGAGCTCAATATCTACCAGCGTTTAGAAAAAAAATTCAGAAAACTGTTTTTTCCTTGAAAATTTCTATGTCCAAAGCCCGTAATTTCGTCAAAAATCAGTGGACCGGAACGAAACCCAAACTTGAGCTGTAACTCATGGTTGTTGACTTGCACACCAAAAATCAGCTCAATATCTACCAGTTTTTAGAAAAAAAGTCCGGAAAACTGATTTGCCGGACTGACGGACAGACGGAGTGCAAACCTAAAGTCCCCTTCGGCTTCGCCGGTAGGGGACTAAAAATCCCTAAAGTTATAAAACATTTTGCACCCTTTTTTCCCGTATAATGGTTTTGCATAGAAAAAAAAAAAAAAAGGAGACATGGTAAAACTTTTAAGAAACAATATAAATGTGAAGTTCCATGAAATTTTGACGAAAATTGAAGGAGATATTAGTAAAAATTAGAATTTTACGAGAAACCCCCTTTTTCCAAGACACAGCCCCAAATGTACAAACCGGGAAAAGTACATCAGCGCAATATCCTAAGGAGTTCATATATGAAGTTTCATCCAATTTCGTCATGGTGTTGAAGAGAAATGGCTTTGGAGGGACGGACGGACGGACGTACAGACGGACGGACAGTCGAATGGACGACGAAGCGGTGACTTTATGCTCACATTCGGAGAGCATAATTAGCCATTGTTTCCAGAATTTAGTAAAAATCAAATAGAAAGCTAATGATATAGATTAAGTTTTACTTTATTTGATTGGGTAAAAAAAATAACTCAAGACATACACTCACTTTCTATGCTTTTGATACACACGCGCTATAACTGCTTATTATAAAAAACATTATAGTGACCTTAACTAAGATTCTGCGAGATTTTATTCTTCTCATATATTAAGAAGTTAGAGGATGTAGACATATACTGACTGTTCCAATAGCATTTATCTATTTTTTTAATCCTACAATTTCGTGTAAAGTGAAAGATCTGGTATAAATGATACATGTATTAATCTCAAAAAAACATTGCAAGCCTGATATTCTAGTTCTTTTCGTCGTTAAATCGTTAGGATTGTGTCAACGACTTGAATATAAATTGATTAACGAAGCACTGATATTCGAATCACTTCGGCAAAAGATTTTTTTTAACAAGATCTGACCATAAAGTTCTTAAAACACCAAATCGTAGTCATTACCTTGATAAGACCCGTTTAAATGCTACATATAATGTTTATCTTAATTTAATGTCTTAAAATATCTCTTAAACTCAATCACTTTTAATTGAGTCAAATACTAAAAGTAAAGGTATCTACACTTGACAAAACTTCTGAACGGCCACTTTTAAACCGAAATTCCCCGTAGGCCTTTTTTGGTATCCGCTGTCCAGAAAAGATGCAGGTCATTTAATTTGATATTTTGGAGAAAAATTGACAAGTGTAGAAGCATACTCCAGCCGAAGTTTGAAAAGACTTTTTCGACATGTTCTATTGAAATGAAGTTATTAAACATTCATTCGTTTAACAATGAAAATTGAAAAATCATTTTTTTAAAATTTAACTCTCCTTCTCTCTGGTTATATTTTTATGCAGAAAATAATTTTCATGTTTTTTCTCATTGCTGACAAAATTCCAGTAATGTATGCTTCTCTTTTTAACCTGGTTTGCCTGATAGGCACCACGCATGCGCAAACTATGTGTTTTCCCTTTTTTGAAAAGGAGACGCCTTTCATTGGCAAAATCGAAAAAAATATTTTCATAACAATACCATGTCTATCGTCAAGACGTGTGTTATAAGTTATTTTTATTTACCTGTCTATTACCTGGTCCAATTTACGGGACAAACAAAAGTGGCCAGTTAGAAATTTTGCTGTGTGTATTTCTTGCCTTTAGCATATTTACCTTATTTTCGATTGGTTTAGAATCTCTATCTAAATTACGCCAGTTTATCAGAAATTCAAACTCTTTTTAATGCATGAATTTTCTGAGCCATGGTTCATCCATCCTTGTACATACATAATATACACGTTTCTGTATAAAAACAGATACATACACGTACATGTTGATTAAAGGAGCTTCAAAATTTACCAGTGTAAAGTTATAATAATGCGAATCATTCTATTAATAAGCCAGTTTGCACAAGTCTTTTGCGATCTGTTCTGTGACAATAATTAAAAAGAAGACTATATAGACCCTCTCCCCAATCCTAGAATCTTGTCCATATTGTTCACTGTGGCTTATATAGCCCCAATGACAAAAGAAATAAAAATGTAGCTTGTCCGCCTGTCTACTCCTATATTGTATATATACTGTAAAGTCTTAGTGAAAACTGTCTATAAAACAATAATACATGCAAGGGAAGACAGCTAATTTTGATTGTAACTCTTTCATGTCTGTGGTTCTCGGGTCTGAATATTTACATAGTTACTATCCCCACCAGCTGAAGACATAAACAAGGATTCATAGTTGGAAAGTTCAGATGGACCTGGCCGTGCAGGATCTGTAACTTCGTTCTGATACGGGTTTTTCCTGAAAATATTCGAAGAAATAAAGGCAATTTGATTTTTTTCAAAGTATAAGCGAAACAGGTTTCATCAGTGGACTATTCATATCGAGATAAGATTACTTTGAACATGTAATTTGGTCTTCCTAGCAGTCTGATCTTAGGATCTAAATTGTCTGCTGCATGTAAGGGCTAAACTATGACTATTGGTATTCATTATAGTAAGGTTATTGTAAACATTTAAGACAAAAGTACTTGAGGCAGAGTTAAGCGGGTTTAATGTATCTGTAAATAACTATCGCACAGACCAACCTGGTTGGTAAGTTTTTAATATTATGCATGTTAAAAGACATTCTATCTCATATTATGTTAAGTAGCTGCCGGATCGATTTAATCTTTTAATGTCTTTCACATAGCCAATCTCATATATTTATTGGTTAGGGGCCAACGGCGCCTAGTCTTAGTAACCACGTTTCAGACTTTTGAATGATAGCTGCAACCACTCTCAACATCATGTATAAATGCACGCTATTCGCTGTCTCTGATTTGCTGGAACTGCATCTGTCGTTTGTAATTGGTTTGAAACGACACTCCCCTCAAAACCGCCTTACACCTTACAAGTCATTCATCCGTGATGTAAAATAGAAATTGAAAGGGGGGGATCGGTGTCTGCATTTACCAAGAAAATACCAAAGAAAATATATTCAAAGCATAAATTTTCAACGGTGTTTGTAGGCATGATGAATTTTAAATGAGAACGCATAAAACAGAAAGAATTTTTCCAGGTAAATTTCAGCATGACACAACCAACGCTCGTGTTTACCTTGGGTCGTTGCTGCGTGCACACCTTTGGATGCAGATGAGACGTTGCGAGCTTAACATTTGATTGATAATTCTTGTATGGTGTGTATTCACATATGTTGTGTAAACAGACAAAACCCTTTTACCTTGTCAGCCGTAATATATATACAAGTAGGGCAGTTGTTGATGAGTCGGTGTTTTCCTGATGCATGGAAATACCTGAATGGACCGGAATGGACTGTATTGGGCCGGAATGGACTTCAAGATACGATGTAAACTCTTGCTCTTGTAGCAACACTTTACTTACTTGACAATGGAATGAGGAAAACCTGAACATACTCATGTAAGGGTAAATAGGAACTTGAAAGAGATAAGGCCATAATATCTCTGTCATTTCTGAAGATATTTATTTCAAACTGGGACTGGTGTTAGCTATCAAAAGGGAAACCAGGTATCCATCAAAGTATTTTTCAAACATTTATAATTGCCCCTTTTTGACTTTGAATGTTCAAATATTTTGATATTTTATAATACTTTGTCATTACTGTCATTACTGAAGACATTTACTTCAAGCTTAAAGTAGTTGCTAACCATAACATTTACTTCAAACTTGGGCTAGTTGTTAACTATCATAAGGGAACCCATAAATCAATGACAGGTAAACAACTAAATATTTCTGACACAGTAATGCCCGTCTTTTCGATTGACAATTTTCACGAAAAGCAACTGCAGCCGAGTATTGACATCCACATTTTTTTTCTTATTTTTTTTTAACTGGACAGTTCGTAATTAAATGCAAATTGCTTTATGCATATATGCACTTTCCACTTGCCCCTGGCCATCAGTGCTTTCAGCGTTTTCATTTTTCTTGTCAAATGTTTTTGAAGAATATGGGTTTCTTTCACATTAGTACAAAGTTTGTTCAGCCATTTCACCACTAATAAAAGTCGGCTGAAACTGTAATGTGATCAGCACGAAAACATGATGATGTTAGTGGAGATCCAAGATTAGACTGCACGTTCTTGATCTACACTGTCCGCAAAAGGTCCTTGAGTGGCACTTAGCATCCTCAAGGTTAACATAAATTCACGACTTATTTCATTGGTGTTTACTCGACGGTTCATGTTATTCAGATAGATTTGTTTGGGTATAAATATCTATTTTATTTCATTTCTTATCGCAGTTAGGGTAATTTGGAAATATTTTGTTTCCGGTCAAGATCACAGACGAGATATTCATATTTAATGGCAAACACTGGAAATAAGGAATAATGACCCTATAGCTTTCATTGGTATCGCCAAAGCTGACAGACAAATCTTATCACATTTCAAATATTCCACATTCTTTTCTGTTCACACCAGGGGAAGTTTTTCGTAAGATACTTTGATGACTTTATTTTCAAAGGTTCAGATTTTCAACCCTATACTCAGTTGATAGAAATGGGTCAAAGTCCTGGGCCAATGAGTAAGGTTCAAATCATTTCATATATATGCATCTTCGTCCTTTAAAAACAATTCACAGTAGATTTAATAGACCGTGAACCACGAATAGGCCCCGTTCCCCCTGTGGTCGAGGGAATTTTTGGCACAATTATTTTCTGAAACCCACAATGTCTTATGAGTACTTTGTCAAAGTCTGCCACCTGGCGAGCCCGGCGTTTGATAGTTATAGAGGCCAAGGTCATCACGTGCAATTTTGCACACAAGGTTTTGATGAATCTCCATTCAGGCTACATTTTCATTTCATTTTCAACTTTAAATATGTCAAAAACATCTTCATATGGAATCAAAGTACTGAAAGAACTATAGTTAGTCATGATCTTAAGCCTAGAATGGCGTGTACTCTACGTGTCTGTAGTTTACAACATAATCTTTTGTGATCTTGGTAATACAGAATAGACGTAATGACAAGCTTTTTACCTTTTCATTGTAATTAATGCTATGTATAAGTTGCTTAAGCCATGCAAATTAGAGTATTAATAGTGCCAAAGGTTGATTTTTTTAAAATCTTACCTTTAAAGATAATTAAAGAATTAAAGATATTTTTTGCTGTTTACCCATAAAACTGCATTGTAGCCAGGACTGTATTAATCACTTATATGCTCAACTTTGAGTAAATTACTGCGAGAGTGGTAATGTAATAACTTAGTGAATAAAGTTTTTTAGATTTTTTTTTTCTTTATAGTGGCCCGCCATAGAGTCCGAAAATTATACGTAGTTGTCTTTTATTGAAATTATAAAAATGATACCTACGAGTAAAGCAGATCATTTCACACAATATGAAGTTTATTCGGCATCACTTTCATCTCCATAAAGCACAAAGTTTCGTAAGTATCCTAAGAAGTTTAATGAAGTTTCTGTTCTATTCATAATGGAAAGATTTTACCGCAACTGAAAAGTACCAAGATGTACACAAACAGCGTTTACATCAAACCATTTTTGAATCACTCTGGGTTTGTTATTCTTAAAATGATTTTAAGGGAACATACGTTCCCTTATGTAAAGCAGGATTTATTTCAGTTGAACTACAGCATAGAGTTTACGAATGAGAAAGAATGTTAGAAAAGTAGGAACTCTACTCCATAGGATCACTGATCATTTCTTCCTACAGATCGACAATTATTGGTGCATCGCTCATATGGAATAGTACAACAAAATGCAACTTAAAATTTGTAATATGGAAAACAGTATCCTGGAAACAAGAATAAGCCCATGATCTTGATACCAACGCAAATCTTTCATCTGTTCATGCACAATAACACAGTATGCTAATGTTGAATGAAAAGGAACTCAATACAGTCAACAAATATTGTATAAGGCATTTGCATGTTGAAACATGACAGATGTCTCCATATGCATGTGTGATAGAGAGAGAGAGAAAAACAAAACCCATGCACAGGCATTTGTATTTTTCAATATGACAGGCATCTCCATATACATGAGAGAGAGAGAGAGAGAGAGAAAGAGAGAGACAGAGAACCATGCATAGCAAAATAAGTGACATACGTTTTTTCTTGAAACCGGGCCCTGCTTGGTTTGTTTGTTTATTTATATGTTTTGATTGGAGTTAAACATCGTTTCAACAGCTTAGGTCATATCACGGAGGTCAGTGAACCAAAGCGTGTGGTTCCTGCCTTTTTTCACACCAGTACTAAAACAACTTTCTTTCCAAGTCACTGACTATTTTTCTCACAAGCGCAGGAGGTCACAGGCAAGAAATCGACAGAAAGTAAGTTTGCCCCAACCGGGTATCAGACTGGCACAAGTCAGATGCCCTAGCCACTGAGCTTCCTGCCCGGGCAATGACTACGTGACTACATAGTCTTGAAACTATGTAAGCATAAAAAAGAAGTTACAGATATGCGGTTAGAACAAGATAATCGGAGCAATAACAGTATTGCAATTTGAAATATTATTTGCATGACTTTTACAACAAAAAGTCATGATAATGGCCAAAAAGCATTATCTTTCGCTGGAAGGTAGTTTTTTAAATACACATCTATCTGATTTGGGGATTCTGAGCACTACTTTTCAAAACGACAATCTTAAGTTTGAATTTCAAAATAAGATAAACGTTACTCAATATAACGCTACCTGGTACGATTCATTCAGCTATGGTCAACTACAGTGCAACCTATGCACCGGTCATTTATAAAAACAACCCCTACATGCTTGGGTAATAGCTTTACAGGCTTGGGTAATGGCCTCGGTATGAGCCCAGACACTTCTTGTTGGGTAATTTCTTGAAAAAAAAAAAAAAAAACTCTGGACGAATCCTGGTTTCCCTAAAGACTATACTTAGACACTGTATTCAAAGATGTGCAGTAAAGTAAGAGTATTTGTGAAAACTATTTTCCCTTCTGAAATAATTAAATTTTCATGATATTTGGAGCAAAAAACAGGCTACATTTTCCCACAGATGTATTGTTTATAGCCATTTTCTTCATTGCTATTTTATTAGCGGCGTATTTATATTTAACCTGCACAGGTGTTAGTGATACGTCAGCGCAAGACAGGTCGAATCTTCGAAGCATATGACATGCACAAACAACGCCAAAAACTGAACAGTACCGAAAAAAGTTTTAATGCTGATCAACTGATATGGATCAGTAAGAGGTGCACTTGATGACCCTGACCTCTATAACTTGCAAAAGCCCCACTCGCCAGATGGCAGACTTTAAAAATGTGCTCAGGGGATATTCTGGCTCATGATCTATAAATATTGGCTAGATTTCAATAAGTTAGACCAGTTTCAATATAGATTCTAAATCAAAATGTTCCATTTCTTTTTTTTACCCTATGATTGCTTCCCGGAAATCTTTATCACAACTTGTGCTATCTTTTGGGTAGGTCTAATGGTTGACCCATTTCATAACGGGATTCGAGCCATGAGCTTTTGATGTTAAAGGTCGACGCTATACCTCTCCACCAATATCTTTTACCCTGGATTAATATGAAAAAAGTTTCGTCCATTTTAAACGAAGTTAAATCACTCGAGATTACAATTTTTTATTGAAAAAAGACGGTAAACGTTTCTTTCTCAGCAGTGTTATCTAATTTGACGAATTTAATAAATACCTTTGTTTACTCTGTCGACAAATGTAAACTACAGAAATGGTCATGCATAGTGCGAACACTACAACAACTGCTGCCATTGACCCAGCAAAGACGGAAATGCTGACAGAATTCTGAGCTCTGGGCTGTATACATTTATCTCCTTGAAAACCATCCAGACAACCATTAGGACAAACCCCAGTGTTCTTGTCACAAAAGTAATTATCTTTGCACATTCCACATCTTTGTTCACAGTTGGCGCCGAATTCTCCGTTTTGGCACTCTGAAAGATTTTCAAAACTCATCACATTGGCAACCCTTATCCTCTCTGCGTGTAGTAAAGAAGGAACACACCTTGTTCATTCATGCAGTTTGATCTCAAGCTTCACTTTTCTTTTTTCTTTTATGGATTCATTTATTTTCATAATATTGCAACAGAATAAACGAAACATCATTTTTGATAACCAAATAGACAGATTCGACAGGATAAGATTTAAACAACGGAGGTATCAAATAATTTTCAGCCTTTAACATTTGGATATATACCTGTTTTACAGTCAGTTTGTGTGTATCCAGCCTCACATCTGTCGCATGTACCGTCGATGGGATTGCATGTACTGTTGTCTTTACAGAATCCGCAGGAACTGGTACAATTGTAACCGTATGTGGAATTTTGGCAAACTTTGGAAAGGAAAGATTGGTACTTAAACTAAAACTTGAGAACTAAACATAACCGAAAGAATAAAAGCTAATATTAAACCATGACAAAAAATGGTCGGCGTTACTGGAGTATAAATATTGAATATATGGATAAATTGAAATACTCGTGTGTGAATTTCACCCTGGTATTACAAAGAACTTGCTACCAACGTCATAGTTAAAAGGCCATCTTTCGGCTCTGTTTACCAAATTGCTTAAACTCAACAAAATAGAAAGTACGCAATTTCATTTCAGTTATTTTGTGGCACTATTTAGACTATAGGTGTCTTTCTAGAGGTTTACTCTGCATTGCAATACTGTAAAACTTTACATGATGAATGTCATAGTTCTGAGATTGTTAAGTAGCAAGTATCTTTGTCAAACATAGGCAAATTCTACAATACCTTTTTTATAGTATAGACATTATTTACCAATCCCAAATAACTGTCTATTACCTTCCCATTAATATCAAAGAAGGTAACAAGAAATACCTTGAAAGAAGAGAGACGGCGATAGACGAACTGAAAAATCATTATTTTTGCGAGGCTCAATATGCAGAAAATAGTAAACAAATAACCTCGACGGCAATTACCTTCTTTCTCCTGCATCAGTTTTATTGAAAAGTAGAATTCAATTAATTTGATATATACTCGTATATCTTAAGACTACAATCATAACTGAAAAAGGAAAAAAATAAAACAAAAAAACAACAAAAAAAAAAAAACATTGTATGGTGGCACGTAAGTATTGCATTGCGATTTCGTCACCCATCCAGTATCTAACCTTGCAGCACGTCGCGTCACATGTATCGCTCTGAAAGCTACTTGTACATTTCCTACGCTTTAAGTTCCATGAGCACTCTTTCGGCCAGTTCCAAAATCTAAAGAGGTTGGTAGAATACATGTATGCTGACATATAGTATCTGGCTATTAGGTAACGCTTAGAGAGGATATATCAGATTACTATGAGGTACAAGAAAATGATAGTCCCTATCATATTAGTTTGCTATAGTGGGAATACAGGCCCGCGGGTATCAAATAGCTGTACCAACGATTGCTAATTAGTGTTATAAAGATGCGAGCAAATAGTACAGGGGGGTGCCTGTAAATAAACACATGTACACACATTTTTAGCAATCGCAAATCAGCACCTATACATTCGATTAATTATACCAATGAACATGTCAAAAGCCAACGTACTGTAGTTAGCCACGTCGAAAAAGAGACTAAATACAACCAGGTCCGAAACGCACAAACAGGCGTGCAGTACTGCTAAGAAAAAAGGCAGGGCAGAATTAGTTGAACGGAGATATAAGACTGTCAGATCCACAATAAATTGATGATATATATAAATATCAATCTTGTGGACTTTTGATATCAAAGCGGGTTTTCAAAACAATCTCACATGATTCTATGTTGAACAGGTACAACACAAAGTGGAGCTCTCTGTTTCCAAAAACGGGCAATTTGAGCTGTACGGCAGTCGATATTTATTGATTGCTACATATCAAGTGTTTTATCACTAGAAATTATGACTTCAGACAAGAACATTTCCCTAAAACGGTGACACCAGCGAAATTCTCAATAAAGATCTCGATATACGCCAAGTACAAAGTTCTACTCACTAAAACGGCCTACTGACCTTACTAGGTTTTAAGTGTACAAACGATGTTTACAGTTTTGTTCTTATACTATCTTCATGGAACAAATGACACCCCCCCCCCCAAAAAAAAAGTTGACGTTTCCAAACTGAAAATCTGCTTAGAATCAAATATTGTTTATGCAAATACAAAACATTCACCATCTCACTTTGGTTCTAGTTAACTAACTTAAAAAACTTTGTTCAAGTTTAATCATTGTCTTTTTCCTAAATATCTTTTTATCAATAAGCTACAGGATGAGACCGATTACGACGAAAATCCGATGTTACGAGACTGATATTTCCCTGTTGCCATTAATTTACTTCATTTTTTTTTTTTTTATCAAACTCGTTGTAATTTTGTTCGGTTGTGTTTGACTAATTCAAAAGGAAGGAATCTTGTATGGAAGAATTAAAAAAAAGAATCGTTATTCAACTACACTCAGCAAAACTTATAAACCGCCACTTTTAAGCTGTAATTCCCCGCAGACCTTTTTATTTTCATTACTATCCAGTAAAGAGTTGTCTTTTTGTATGATATTTAATGTAGAATTATCGATCAGTGTAAAAACATACTTCGGTCCCAGTTTCAAAAGAATTTATTGACTTGTTCTTGTAGAATGGGTTTATTTAATATCCATTCACTCAACATTGAAAATTGGAAAATCAGGTTCCTGAAAACTTCGTATTCGTTTTCTGTAGTTATATCTTTGTGAAAATATTAAATTTGATATTTTTTTGTATTGCTGACAAAATTACACTAATTTAGGCTTCTCTATTTAACCTGTTTTGGCTAATAGACACCACTCATGCGTATCCGATGTGTTTTCCCTCTTTTTAAAAAGTCTTGTCTTCTGTTGGCAGAATCGAGAATCTTTTCATTACAATATCATGGCTAACATCAAGATAATTATATATTACAATTTGTTTCCATTTACTTGTCTATTGCTTGGTCAAAATTGCAGGCCGAGAAACAAAAGTGACGGTTTATAAGTTTGGCTGAGTGTACTTAAATGTTTATCAACAGAATTATTTTAATCTTTTTATCATTGAGATGCACGTTGAATTCGATTAGGGTAAAATTGTGATGTTGTTAGTCTTTCAGAAGAATAGGTTAATCCGACTTTAAATTCGTGAATATTTGAAGCTTTCTGTTTTTCCTGAAAAACAAATTTAAAGTTTTTTTTGGGGAAAAACTCAACCTTATATTACGCAGTTTAAATTATGGAGTTTTAATCCAAGTTTGTATAAACCTGTATGTCAATGAGATGTCAGATAAGTTAGATTACAATCCAGATATGACGTTGTTTAGAACACTGGAAGGATTTTTGTAACTGGATAGTTAGTCCTGAGTTTGATAGTCTACTCGTTATAACTTTATATTATTAAGTGACGTAATTTTCCTTGTTATATTGGCAAAAGAAGATGGCAGTGCGAAATTTTCTTGTTTGTGGTGTTAATGAAAAATAATATGGTGTTTGCTTCGAGCTGCTCGAGAATGTAAGGTATTTCTCCAGAGTCAACGTCAAGCCTACAAGCTGGTGAAACGTTACTTGATCTTTGACATGATACATTTTTTTTGTCAATTACCAATAAGATGGGACAACGAAAAAGTGCAATTGATGTGAAAATTTCATTCAACAATCGGCGAGTAATTGATTCATTGAAACTGACGTAAAAGCTACGTACTGTAGAGAGTCATGTATTTTGAACATTTTGAATATTATGGCGTAACGTAACATGACGTCGTCGGAAATGTATCTGATACTGTGAATATTTATGTTTTTCTCACTGTGCTGTGTGATCTTATTCGCGTGTAATGTTTGTAGCTTATTTAAACCAGAAAATTCATAGGTAATTATTTATCATAAAACCTTGTAATTGTTGTGGTTTGCAGCCATTGTTACCGTTGTTACCTGAGGTCATCTGAAAATATTTGTCTCTAACCGTCTTTCAATGTCTTAGTTTCGTGACGTTAAAACAGTTTACGGTCTTTGTCATTGGTTTTCCTGCCGAAAAAAGTGATCGTCTGTCCAATTTGTACATTTTTGCAACAATCTGTTTTCTGTGTGTTTTCTTCCAATCATATTTTATTGTGTGGTTATGATTAAAAAAAAAAAAAAAAAAAAAAAACTAGAAGAGAACGCTTTCAGATCTTTAAATTGGTAAATTTTACTTGTCCTTTGTTGAAGGTACTTTAGTAAAGACACTTATCACTTTATGTATTGCTAAGAGTGCATTTTTTTTTTAACTTTTTTTTTTTAAACTTCAATGAGCTTGTTGATTCTACAAAACATAAGATTTTTATTTAAGTCCCTGTTACTTTGCACACGAATCAACATTTCTTCAATTCTGAAAAAAGTAAAATTTGCATGTAATACCCCAATTCTACTGGGCCGCGATTCCAGTACACTCATGGCGATCATGGGGCTTCTCTAAAATCTTCCGAACCGCCGTAGAAGCGCCGACACGCTTTCGATACGGCACGTTATTTCAGGCTTAATACGATGCTACTGCAACCATAGTACAACCTATGCACAGGAGCTGCGCTTCTGTTGCGCTTTTGGAACGTTTCTATGTAGAATCGGTGTTCTATATGCTTTGGCAGCAGTTGACCATCGGCATTCGAAGAATACGGATCGAATGTAGTAGCTCTGCTTTTGTTACGATGCGTTGCACTTGCGTTACTCGCGCTGCGGCTACGATAATGTTGCGCTCACAAATTTCTTGATACGTTTTACTACGCTTTTGTGGCGCTTCGAGCCCATTGAGATTCCTTTACATAAATGCTCAGCAAGGTCAAAAACAAGCGCCGTGAAGTGGCGATCATGAAGCTTTCGATACGCTTATGCTACGATCAGTGTGCTTCTATGCGCTGTTGCCATTTCTGCAACGAGTTGCGGCGTTTTGGCCAAAATTTCGAAGCTTAGGGGAATTGCCGCTTAGTGGAATGGATATCTAAAGTGGCGATCATTAAGCTTTCCATACGCGCCTTCCACGATCAAGGCGTGTCTACAGTTATTCTACTACGCTTTTATCGTTTTTCCATCGAATCGAGGCGTTTTGACCAATATTTCGAGGCGTAGCGGAACCGCTGCCCAGTGGAATGGGGGTTTACAGAGTGGTCAAAAACGAAACATTTCTTTTCGTTTTCAACTTAAGTCGTCCCAAACAGCCATCACCAATAGTTTATAACGTCCGTACCGTCTTACAACACCTAAAGTATGAGCGAAATGTAGGCAAATTATTATTGCCAATTATTGCAGTGACATTTTACGCGTTCACTTGGATTCATGGATCAACTGAGCGACAAGAATTTTATTTTTATCCATTGCTTTCTCTTGAACAACTTTTAGGTCATTTTGTGTGTTTGAATAGTGTTTAGTCTCCTTTTAACGGACAAAAACGTAGTAGTTGGTGTCGATTTTGAATTTTCAAGCACTAGACGAGGCCTCTATATTGTATATTGCTTGCCTACGGCGCTCGAAAGGAAAACATGAAAATGCACTTTATGATCGAACCGAAGACATCCTTATTATTAACTCGGGCAAAAAGTTCCCCTTATCATTGTAAATACGTTCTTTCTCTTCTAGGTATTTTAGAATATAAAATATACCTATATGTTTCAGTATTTTTGTGTACCTGTTTTGCACAGTTTATCAGTTAGGTAGAAGCCGGGTAAACAGTCTTCACAAAGTCCATTGGTAAAGTGACAAGTTGCATCATCTTTACATGCTCCACATCTTTGTGCACAATTTTGGCCGTAAGTTCCATGTGGACATTCTGTGACGAAAGTACATTCTGTAAACAACTCAGTCCAAATAAGAGACCTTGCACAAAAAAAAAAAAAAACACACACGCACACACCCACACAAACACACCTACACAAAAAAAAAAAAAACTCAATGGATATTACTGCAAAAAAAACGTGTATGTGGTAAAGACAGTCTCCTTCATCACACTTTATGTTTGGTATTATATGAATGTAAAGTTACGAAAACTGAAGTATACGTCTACAAAAAGAATACAAAAAAATATCACACAGGCTTTCTAATCATGTTTCCGCAGTCTGATCTTAACTTGTGCTGTTAAAAAAAAGAGGAATTTTGTTCGAATATAATTTTAGTCAGCCAGTGTTAGTTCAATAACTGCTTTCATAAAGAACTTTATTTCAAGAAGAAATTCCGAAACTCGAGTCGTAATGTGAAAACAATTGCACGTCAATATTACGTTGATGGCATCGACATGATTAACTAAGCTGACGTGTTTTCAGGCGGGTTTTATCTCTGCATACCTATGTTACAACCCGTTTTGTAATAAAAACCCGTTTTGTAATAATTTATTACAAAACGGGTTGGGAGAACATTATTACAATTCGGGTAGACAGTTACAACCCGTTTTGTAATAAAACCCCGAATTGTAATAAAACATTAAGTTTGCAATGAAAAGAGAAAATCTATCTTTCTCAATAGAATTGGGCAAGTTATAAACTTATACAGTGTATTTTACCATTATGAAATTTATCTAAACACAACGGTTAAATTATTACAAAACGGGTTTTTATTACAAAACGGGTTGTAACATAGCATACTTCTTCGTTGAAGCCGATGCCAAAGACAAGCTTGTTACGCATTGAAATAGCATGATTGTGTAAAGGACACCTTATGCTAGTACCACTGGAGAAATTAGAAAAACACGTTTGTATTGTTAGTTCCCTTACATATAGAAGCTAGTCTTTCTTTCATATTAGGACTTTAAATGAATGTAGATCTGACTTCGAGCTTAGAAAAGACAACAGAGGATTATGTATACCTCACACAATAGGGAGAGTTATACTAAACCATTGTGCTCGTCTCTCCGTTCGACTTTCCATCAGTTCGAAGATACAACCTTGTTTTCTAGTCCACCAACAATTTTCAAACATTTTGGCTAAATGCCTTCTTTCTCAATGATTGATCGTAAATTACGGCTATGACTTATGGCCTTTGAATTCTTTCCCTTATACATTGACAAGGAAAGCGCTTCAGTGGTATTTGCTGCTGTTCTATTAGCCTCTTACACGAAACATTATGACCATGCAAAGAGTCTCTCCTGAATTGAATCGATTTCTGAAATTATCAATTATATCATTTTTTTAAATCTATCTGCCTTATACTAAGTAAACCCTCGGCAATACCACCCATCTCCAGCCTTGGTCACAAAACCCAGCAACCCTCTAGCAGTACCTCGGCAATACTAGCCTTTTGAGGCTACAGAAGAACAATTATATTTATACTATGATATTACGTTTCTGTCGTTTTCAATATTATCTCAGTAAAGCCAGTACTATGCTTTCTGGATTTTTTAACCAATTCTTCACACAATCATCTTCCCAAGTTACTGACAGCTTTCTTACAATCATCGTCGAAACATTGATCAGTGGTCGAGAGATGGATCCTGCCGCAATTACTATCCAGGAAAGGAAGTTGGCCGAGATAGTGATTCTCATTCTCATTAGGGACTCCCTGGCCTGAAGTCCTGCTCATTATCGACTGAGCAATTAAGCTCGTCAAAATCAATCATATGGTTAACAAGAGTTGCAATAAAGTGCAAGTTGGTAGAAGACTACGAAAAATATTTGGAAGGGAGTAATGGCGTTTATTTGGTCAGATTTAAAAGGAAAACGTTTTAGAAACAAATTTCGGTGAACCAAAAGTTCTGATTTTTGGGTGTAGAGGTTTACAAAATTTTGGACTCGGCAACGATTCGGTACTAAATTTACAGTAAAATACAATGCGACTTTATCGCAGAAAAAGACGTTGTACATTTCTTTTTTGCCAACCGAAGATTTACTTATTATTATATGTCATTTCAGTATAGTGATAAGTTTGAGTTTTCGTAAGTTTGTATGTTGGTAAAAATTTCGAAACTTCTCACATTTTCATGATTCAGGTACTTACCTTTCATTTCTCGATGTTTGCACGCATGATTGAGATTACTTAATTATCTTTGTGTATTTGGAAAAAAAATCTTCTAGGTTACGTTCATGGAAAGAACCAATCCGCGAGTAAGTCGCAGTACAAAATCAACTAAGGCAGACAATTGACGGAAATTTCAATCTGATATTACAATAAATACGCCTGTCTATATGGAGTCTTTGGCCTCTAACGTATAGTATGAACAAAAAGATAATAGATAACTCACGTTCGCTACATGTATCCCTTTTATACCCAGGCTCACATATACCAGACGGACAAATTCCTGTAAGATTGTTGCATAGTTCTCCTTTACAATGGCAATACTGGTCACAGTTCTCTCCAAAGTATCCGTCCACACAATCTACAAATATATGAATGAAAGAAGCTTTTTTGTTTTGGACGATTTCTCATATTAAAACTTAACTTGACATATTCAGTGACGGTATTAGACAAGTAACGAATTACATTATCGTTAGTATATACCATTTTGGTTATTTTGGCCAACTGCATGCAAATAAATAAATGAATTTAAATAATAGTAATCAATATTTCTTTTTTACAATGCTGTTAATTTTCTAAAACCACGCGGAAATATTTTTTTTCACAACAGTCGAGTTTTAGTTACATGCTTTTATAAAGAAACTCTATTGTAATAATTCAGCATTTTTAGTCTAGTGACGTACAGTTTGAGAAAAGCCACAAATAATAACAAATCACAGTTTAGCCACAAATATTTACAGTAATTTAGTTTATGTTTGATAATAATTAGCATAACGATACAGTGAATTTAATCGACAAAAACAGTGAAATTTACAATCAAATTCTTGAAATATGTTTTTCTTTCGTGGTTATTAAGTTAGTTTATTTGTTTTATGATTCAAATACATAGGTTGTTATGGTGGGTGTGTGAAGTTGGCAGTAAGTTCGATAATCGGAGTTCGATATTCAATGTCGAAATGAATATGCTGATGAGTTGAATTTTATGCCGCAGTCAATTCGCTATTTTTTCAAACTCAAGGGATAGTAACGAAAATTAATGAATGCTGATTTGAATATCGAAATGAATTTCATGTTAGCAGCAGATTCGCGTATTTTTATGTATGGGCATATGAATGGTGTATGAAATCGAATGTCGATTTGAATATCGAAATGAATTTCATGCTAGCAGCAGATTCGCGTGTGTTTATGTATGGGCATATGGATGGTGTATGAAATCGAATGTCGATTTGAGTATCGAAATGAATTTCATGCTAGCAGCCGATTCGCGTGTTTTTATGTATGGGCATATGGATGGTGTATGAAATCGAATGTCGATTTGAATATCGAAATGAATTTCATGCCAGCAGCAGATTCGCATATTTTTATGTATTGGCATATTGATGGTGTATAAAAATCGAATGAAGATTTGAATATCGAAATAAATTTCATGCTAGCAGCAGATTCGCGTGTTTTTTATGTATGGGCATATGGATGGTGTATGAAATCGAATGTAGATTTGAATATCGAACTGAATTTCATGCTAGCTTCAGATTCACTAAGTTTTCTTTTTACTAGCACTAGATGATGCATGAAATCAAATGTAGATATGAATTTCGAAATGAATTTCATGCTAGCAGTAGATTCGCTAAAATTTCTATACGGGCATGAAGGCTGTGTATGAAATCGAAAGTAGCTTGGAATGTCGAATTGAATTTTATGCTAGCAGCAGAATCGCTAAAATTTCTGTAGGGGCATAAAGATGGTGTATGAAATCGAATGTAGATTTGAATGTCGAAATAAGTTTCATGCTAGCAGCAGATTAATAAAAACTTTGATACGTGCATGTTGATAGTTTTTTCAATCGAATGCAGATTTGAAAATCTAACCCGAATTTCATGCTAGCAGCAGATTCGCAAAATTTCTGTAGGGACATAAAGATTATGTATAAAATCGAATGTAGATTTGAATATCGAACTGAATTTCATGCTAGCTTCGCCTAAATATCTGTACAGGAATAACGACTGTATATGCAATCGAATGTAGATTTGAATATTGCACTAAATTTCATGGTTGCAGCAGATTCGCTAAAATTTCTATACTAGCAACTGATGCTGCATGAAATCGAATGTAGATTTGAATATAGAACTGAATTTCATGCTAGCAGCAGATTCGTAAAAAAAAAAAAATCTGCACGGACATTTACTTGGTTTATTAAATCGATTGTAGATTTGAAAATCGAACTGAATTTCATGCTAGCAGCAGATTCGGTAAAATTTCTATACGGGCATGTAGATGAATTACTTATTCGAATTTTGATTTTAATTTCGAACTGAATCTCATGCCAGCAGCAGATACGCGAAAAAATTCTGTATGGTTATGTAGAAAGAGTATGAAATCCGAAGTAGATTTCAATATTGAACTGAATTTCACTAGCAGCAGGTTCCCTAAAATTTTTACATGGGCTGCAGATGATGTATGAAATCGAATGCAGATTTGAATATCGAACTAAATTTCATGCTAGCAGCAGATTCGCCAAATCTTCTGCACGGGCCCGTAGATGATGTATTAACGACGTATATGACAAATGTTCACGCGCATCCGACTGCGCATTTTTTTTTTTTTTGTCGTGGATATTGAATCAAAAGTGCACCTATGTATTTTTTGCACATAATGGTAGTACTATTGGTGCACTGAAACTGAAACAAGAAGCACTTTCTTCGCGTAGTATTGGTGAAGACAAAAAATGGATTTTTGAACTGTGACCGTGACATAATTAAAATGCTGCTGACACGACGTTACACACCAAACAAAGAAACAAAGGCAGGAAATTTAAAGCTGTGGAAGTATAGTAGTTTCCACTTTGAAAATTATTGTTGGAAAAGGAGAAATCGCTTCTATTGAGCAATTTCTCCGTTTCCCACCATGTCTGCTGAGCTTTTATCCCTTTTTTTTTTTCTTTTTTCTTTGAAAAAAATAACTTCCACAGTGACCTTCAACCTTGTTTTCTGAAGAAATAAGCACGGATAGGTGCCAGTTTTATTTTCATTTTTATTTTTTTATTGTTTAGAATTATAAATACTTTAAGTGTGGAAAGTTTAAGAAAAATCTGTCTGTTAGAAAGTATATATTTGTTTAAGATTAACACTTAATTCGCTCAAATTATCTCCCTTTTTAACTCTATGGTCTATACATAAAATGCATATTTGTACATATACCATGTTCAAAACCAGGATTTTATATATTTCTTGTGCAAAAACATATGAGTTTTCATTAAAATGAAGTATATTTGTATATTTTACTGTAATTTTCCTGTTTATCTGACTATTAAAGAAAGGCGATTTATATCCAATATAAGCTGAATTTTGGAACTGTATATACCTTTTTCAAAGGCAAATTTCTCAGAAATGAGCACGGTGACCCACATCATTTTTCACTGTAATCTCCTAGAGTCATGATGAGCTTTGTATATGCAAAGTTTTAAAAAAAAATCTGTCCTTTAGAAAAATTTGTCGTATATGTCGTTAAATCGAATGTAGATTTGAATTTGAACTGAGTTTCATGCTAGCAGCAGATTCGCAAAATTTCTATATGGGCCTGTAGATGGTGTATAAAATGTAATGTAGATATGAGCAGCAGATTGACAAAAAAATCTGTACAGGCATGTACATTATGTATGAAATCGAATGTAGATTTGAATGTCTAACTGAATTTCATGCTAGCAGCAGATTTGCAAAAATTTTTGTTCGGGCTTGTGGATGTTGTATGAATTGAGTGTAGGTTTGAATGTCGAACTGATTTTCATGCTAGAAGCAGATTCGCGTAAATTTCTTTATGGGCATATGGATGGTGTTTGAAATCGAATGCAGGTTTGAATATCAAAATGTCTTTCATGCTAGAAGCAGAATCGAAAGAATAATGCACGCGCGTACATGTTGTATAAAATCGAACGAATATTTATGTAACGAACTAAATTTCACGCTAGCAGCAGATTGAAAGAAAAATGGGTATGTAGATGTTGTTTGAAATCAAATATGGACTTCATTGTCGATATGATCTTCTTGCCAGAAGAAGATTCGCCATGATCTCTCTATATAGATGTATTATTGGTGATTGTATCCCCCCCCACCTACGAAGAAAGGGGGGGGGGGGTTTCTACTGGTTTCTGTCTGTCTGCCCGTCTCGTTTTCGTTTCCATGCTCTAACTCAAAAGCTGTTTAACCTAGGACCCTGAAACTTGATACAAGTGTTTCTCATGTCTCAAGGAGGTGCCCTATTGCGTTTGGGTCACATGGGTCAAAGGTTAAGGTCACAGGTAAATTTTGTTTGAAAATCGTTACCTTGCTCTAACTCAATTCCATTTTGACCTAGGACCCTGAAACTTTTAAATATAAATGCTGCTCATGACTTAAGGAGGTGCCCTATTGTTTTTCGGTCACATGAGTCAAAGGTCAAGGTCACTGGTGACCTTTGTCTTGCAAATTTCTCCGTTCTCTGATGTGCTGTTTTAATGACAAGGTGCTGGTGAGGGTATTTGTCCGCTTTCCGACAGTTCTATTTCAAATTGAATTTAGATTTGAATATCGAAGTGAATTTCATGCAAGCACCAGATTAATCAAAATATCCACGTTGACATAGAGATTTATGTATCAAATCGAAAATAGATTTTAATATACAACTAAATTTTATGCTAGCAGCATCGGCGTACAAATGGTGTATGAAATTGCATACTGATTTCCATATCGAACCAAATTTCATACTTATATGGACATAGAGATGGTGAAGATAGCTATCGTTCAATCTGAGTTGCACTCTGGCAGCATATTCAAAAATAAGGACCTGAAAAGAAGCTGAAAAGTTAAATACCGATCCGAGTTTACACTTATATCTATCGTAATATGAATATACCATAAAATATATTACAGATATGAATATGGTATTGTAAGCAGATTGCAGAAAGGCTGATGTGTTTTTCTTTTTATGCTTTGTAAAACTGAACACCGATTCGAATATCTGAACTTCATGCTGGTCACATAACTATTGACACAAAATTTTGAGTATAGCGTTTTGACCAGTTTTAAAAGTCATAACAGAATAGGAATAGGAAAAAGGCCGATATCACCATCGTATTTCAAAAATAATTCTCATTGACAGGTGTTTATATTTTATCAACAGATCCCACAAAATAATGTAATTAATGACAATTAGTTGTCGAGACCTCAGTTGCTGTAGATACATGCTCAAAAACAAACTTATTTCGCCTCCTTTGCGGTAAATGATAAATTTTCGCAAACTTAAGTTCACAGATGTACATTTCTTAAAAAAAACAATGATTGTTAAGAGTATTCAGTGAGACTTTTTTTTACTGATTCGTGTACGTAAAAATAATAGTGTTTTATTTTTTCTATGGCCACATAACCAACCGAATAGCCTTTTATCTCAACGTTGAAGCAGCCTTGAATATATAAAAAAAATGTAATAATACCAGGTGATTTAAAAGAGGAATTACTTCACGACAGTTTTCATAATCTTAAAGGGC
Organism: Hippopus hippopus; assembly: GCA_946811185.2. NCBI lineage: Eukaryota > Metazoa > Mollusca > Bivalvia > Cardiida > Cardiidae > Hippopus > Hippopus hippopus. Next base: position 37,145,948 of record OX328100.1, read on the forward strand.
AACTTCAGCCCAAAGCTATTTTTGGATATAAGATTCCTTGAAGGCCCAGTAGAGACCAACATATCAGAAGAGGTGCCATAATGCATTTAAATTTAAATTATACCATTTAAAAGTATGGAAAATATTGTGAAGGTGACAGTCTGTTAATGTGTGGTCGGGTGATGTTTTAGTCACTGGTAGAAAGAAGAATTTTAAAATCAGGCAAAAAGTAAACAAAAGACACAGCTACCTGGCAGGTTTTAACCTAGTTCAGAAATTAATTTCTCTGTCAGTGACTAACACTTTGACCGACCGTACAATGACAGATTGTCATCTTCACAATAATTTCCATATTTTCAAATGGTATGATATTTTAAATGCATTTAAACACCCGATTTGTTTACATTTGGGCTTTATTGTCACTTTAAATGAAAATAATCTTAAAATTGAAAACCATATTTCAATGTCTTTCGTAAAAAGAGTTATAAGCATAAATGTGGTTTCCACACCTGTGCGAGTTTGTGAAATCTTCGCAAAACCGGATGTGACGTTTATTTCGACTTCTGTGTACTGTCAATTTGCTCTGATACTGACTTTTTCTCACAGCCTTATCCTCCCTCATATCGGAAGACGATTTTTTTAATCACAAAAATCTCTATCGCATGCCGAGTGCCGAGTTTAAGCACTATTTCGAGCCAGGAGATGACTATTCATTCGTCAGTCTGACTGTCTGTCTGTCTAAACCGAATCACGTGGGTTTATCTTAAGATCTACCATTAATCCTCAACAGGTTAAATAAAGCGTCATGCCGATTGCAAAAAAAATCGAATATTGCTAGTTTTTGGAGATATATATCTCCGTATCGGACACCGTAGATGCAAGATCAGATTACACGTTCTTTGCAGTCTGATCTTTATTGTACACTGTTCGCAAAAGGTAAGGTCATTGAGTCGCGCTCAGCAGCCTTTGGGTCAATATTAATATCACTCAGAAATTTAAATGGAGCAAGAAATCGATTGTAAAATCACTGTTGATTATCCATCTCTTTCATATTATTGAGAGATGGAAGGAAGAGAGAGAGAGAGAGAGAGAGAGAGAGAGAGAGAGATGTGGGTAGTTAGTATAGAAATTTGACAAGCAAATTAAAGTTTATTTTTTTTAATAAGATCGTATGAATGAGGAAAATACAAAAGTTATGATATTCTACTTATCTATTTAACCTGTGTAAAATTCCAAATGCCATTTACGTTTGATAAGAAAAAGGGTTCAATATGGTCGTGAAAACAAAAGAGTAACTTTGTAAATGACATGATTATGATACGTGCTTGTTAACCTACAGCCGCAAGCTGGGTTAAAAAGTATGTCAGACCAGGACGGTGCTATACCGACATCAAAGAGGCGCCGAATTAACCCTCTGTCCCTTTACATTGACCTTATATATAGATATATCGTCTGCTTCTCCTTTGAAGCAGATATCAGTATCATTTTAAAAAATGCTGCTCGACTAAAAGGAAAATCCCATCTTAGTATAAGTAGAGATTTCCCATTGGAGATAGCAAAGGCTCGTTGAAAACTTCGGGAGCGATACAAACTAGAAAAATCAAGAAATCCTCCAAATTCTGTATACATTAGATATCCCGCCAAGTTAATAGTGATGGGTAGAACTGTGCAAGACGAGTTTCCAAACTGGAATCATTATATCAGACTGCCTCGCACGAGAGAAATAGTTCAACAAAATACCCATCAGCAATCCGAACAGCAGTCTGATCATCAAGTACAGTTGTCCGACAAGCATGAAAATGAAATTCTAGCTAAGGGGATTGATTCAGTAACACCTATATTATTAATGGACTCTTCCACATCTAGCAAAAGCTGTGACCACCAACCGAAAAGTAGCGGCTCTGAAGACTTCAGTCTTCCCAACAATAAAACAACCATGCAGGTACCACAGACACAACCTGTACCATTGAAGAACAGAGAAATATCGACCATATCTGATGTAGAGAGCGGTACATATCTTTAGGATTGTGGGGGAAGAACTGATAATAATTTTGTTCATATTGAGACACCCCCTGTGCAGGCAAAACAATGTATAAATACAAATAAAAGAATAAACATTATTCCTATTTAGAACAGCGTGTTAATTGCAACTCTCAATGTCTGTGGCTTAAAAACGAGATCCAAGTACCCAGATTTCATTGAGTTGGTGAAACAATATGATATATTCACAGTTTGTGAAACTAAACTTGATAAATTTGATGTCATTAAAGTCCCAGGATACACCTTCATAAATGCTCCAAGGAAACAGTTCATCAGAAAATCTGGTGGCCTTGGAGTATTTATAAAGGATAGCATATTTCATTGTTTTCAGGTAATTGAGTCCTCCAGTGAATATATTTTGTGGCTGAAATTTAGTAATAAGTCATCTCCCAATTTTCCTTTGATATTTGGGATAGTGTACATACCTCCTGTTCAGTCAACCTTTTTTAATAGAAAGTGACTATTTACCCGACCGTCGTGTACGCACTGAAGAAATTTCATATTGCGAGGACGACTGTCGTGTACTCAATGAAGGAAACCTTCTTGGGTGCCCGACAGTCGTGTACTCAATGAAGGAAAACTCGTTGGGTGCCCGACGGTCGTGCCCGGACTGATGAAATTTCGTCTTGGGGGCACGATTACGTGCCCGCTATTTCCGATTTCTTCATTCAGTACACGACGCGGTCGTGTACGCACTGAAGAAACGGGATCTTACGTACACGTGTTAATGGGTTGGACCAAAACGCAGACTGGTATGTGAACGGCACGGCGTAAACCGTCTCTGTGGAGCAATAGTCATATATACAGGGTGTCATGCCCGAAGGGTCGTATTATGTTATACACCCGGTCGTCCGTCCGTCTGTTAGCAATTATTTGTGTGCGCAACTCCTCCTACAATTTCCAACTGGATTAAATCTACTTCAAACTTGCCACAATGAATTCCCATGATGTCTAGTTGTGCATGTGACTCAAAATTTGGATCGCTGTTTGTATTCTGAAATTATCTACCCTTGACTTCTGAAATAGCCAACTTTTCACTTGAATTTCTGTTCAGGCCATAACTTCCAAGCTATCAAAATCAAAGGACTGATAGTCCTGAGAGTGGCGTGGTGGATGATGTGTTAGGAATTTTCACCATTACTAAGCTTTCAAAGGTAATCTATTAATAATTAATAGCTTTTTTAGTTAGTAAGTTATGGCCTGGGCATTCAAACATAAAATTAACAAAGGGCAATAACTCAAAAAAGAGTAGTAGAGTTATGGTTCATATGCACCAGAGTATATACATGTAGTGTCTAGTTGATACCTTTAACTGCTTGGAAGTTACGGCTTGAACAAAAATTCAAAGTGAAAAGTTGGCTATTTCAGAAATCAAGTGCAGATAATTTTAGAACGCTAACAGCGACCCAAATTTTGAGAGTCACATACACAACTAGACATCATAAAGATTCATTGTGGTGAATGAGTCATTTCGACTACCGGTCATTTCGACACCCGGTAATTTTGACAATTTTAGGTCGCTTCGACCGCAGGAGAATTTTTTTTTTGCAAAATTTGGTCGTTTCGACAACCGATCAGTGCTTTCCTAGACAGTTTAACTATTGTGTTTATCAATGTTCTACTTTCTGTATCCATGTTTGCTGCACCAGTGCACCTGTCCATGCCTTTCTAGTCATCCTTTTACCAGTGCTCCGCCAAGCGTAGCTGGCATCCTTTTTATATGCCAGAAAGCTCGTGTTACCTTATACTGTACACCCGGTCGTCCGTCTCTTTGCAATTTCTTATGTGCGCAACTCCTCCTACATTTTCCATCGGAATTAGATCTATTTGAAATTTGTCACAAAGGTATCCAGTCGTTTCGGCACCCGGTCATTTCTACACCCAGTCAGTTTGACACTTTTTCATGTAAATGAAGGTCGGACTGCACAAACGTGAGGTCTGATATTGGATTCACTTTTACGGATAGAGAAATATCTTTTCCCAAAAAATACCTTTGAAATATCAAACGTTAGGATTTTACCTTCGGTTTTGAATTTACATATCAATTATTTAGCGGGATACGGGGTAAACTCGATAAGTACAATTAATGGTAAGCCAAGCTTTTCCACTGAAACTATGAAGCCGGTTGATTGTCTAAGAGTACACAACAAAGGACAAGAATTCTGACTCGATCACATTTGACGACGTGTGCGTGTACTACTTGAAATCATTTGCAGGCAACAAATTCAATGTGACTCAATGTGATGGAGTTTTTCTTTGATCATATGGTTAAAATCATTGTGTGAAAAGGATAAAATGTGTGTGGGTTTTTTTTTACAATATGTACAAAAGGCTTGTAACTGAAGGTCATTACAACTTGGGATTGTGTGGTAAAGGGTAAGGGAGATTAATTGTGCAGTAGATGAAAGATCGGACGGTATGGTTCGTGTAGTCAGATATTGATTTCTGTAGTTTATTTCAGTGGAGGGAAAAAATAAAAAATTATATAAAGTAATTTTTGATCGACCTGTGTCACATGTTGGATGCTGCCATCTCATACATGTATGGCACGAAACCGCCTGTTTTCTCCTCCCGACCACACCCCTACTTCCTTTAAAAACTCCAAATTATTCATTAAACTCCAAAAACAAACACACACAAAACAACTATTAACATATTCTTGTCACTGCAAATTTAAGTAGTCTATATAGTTATTTCCAACAGCACATATAGTATATGTAGCTGAATTTCAATTGCATCTGCTTTAAATACTTTTTGGGATACCCCTATCTAGATAACTCTTTGAATACATGTAGGCCTACTCAAATGAATTAGCAGTAATTTTTAACTGTTTTTAAATAAATTACATTTTTTAAAGAAACTGTTGACAACGGTATACAAATTGAAGCAAACAATCTATCAGTGGGTATAATTTGCGAAATACAATTATGAAATTCAAACAAATCAAAAGAAACAATTAATTCCAAATAACAGACGTTTTGTTTCATAATTAGAATTTATTCAAGCAACAAGAAAAAACATAAAAGTACATAGAGATTCTGTTTTTAGAACACATAATAACACATTTCTATCTTCTTCAATTACCAATATCCGCAAATACAATTCCACCGCTGTATATATCAAGATGACCATTTGTTGCCAAAACAAAAAAAAATGTGGGTCGAATTGACCAAAATATGGGTCGATACGACCAAAAAGTTTCGAACTGACTGTGTAGAAACGACTGGGTCCCGAAACGACTGGATACCATTGTGGCAAATTTCAAATAGATCTAATTCCGATTGAAACTGTATAGGAGGAGTTGTGCACACATGAAATTCCAAACGGACGGACGGACGACCGGGTGTACAGTATAAGGTAATACGAGCCTTCCGACGTATAAAAAGGATGCCAGCTACGCTTGTGCATTTGTTCTGTAACACGCTGTATAAATGACTACTGCCGTGTGCTCCAGTGAGACTGTCTACGCCGTGCCGATTCACGTAAGAGTCTGCGTTTTGGCCCAACCCATTTACACGTGTACGTAAGAGTCCAATTCTTCAGTGCGTACACGACCGCGTCGTGTACTGAATGAAGAAATCGGAAATAGCGGGCACGTAATCGTGCCCCCATGACGAAATTTCATCAGTCCGGGCACGACCGTCGGGCACCCAACGAGTTTTCCTTCATTGAGTACACGACAGTCGGCCTCGCAGTATGAATTTTCTTCAGTGTGTACACGACTGTCGGGTAAATATCATCGGCCTTTTTAATAATGATCAATATGAATTGTTTGTAAATGAAGTGGTTGACATGAATTCCAGGTATGAATACCTGTACTTATGCGGAGATTTTAATGCACAGACTGGTAACCTGCAAGATTATACTAGTAATAATGAGCTTATGCCGGAACACCTGGATTTGGATGCTGAATTAATTAGCTACTTTAACCAAGAAGAAATGTTACGCGAAAAAGGTATTAACTTAGTGAGAAAGTCCTCTGACAAAAAAATTAATAACCATGGACAAAAGTTAATAGACTTGTGCAAATGTAATAATATGATTATAGCAAATGGGAGAATTACTGGGGATATACCAGGAAAAATGACCTTTAGAAACACATCTGTTATTGATTATGTTGTGTCATCAATTAAGGGCGTTGATCAAATTCATGAATTTACGATTCAGGAACTAGACTCTTTATTTTCTGATGGTCATACACTTTTAAAATTTAGGCTAACTACAAAGCTACAAGAAAAAATTATTACAAAATCTAATAAAAAACAAACTGAACATTGGAATGAAGATACAAAGCAAACTTTTAGGAACAATATTTCAGATAATGATATAGCTATCATACAAAGTGAACTAAACAACCTATATAAAAGTACAGATAATGTTTCAACTCAATCTAACCTTGACAAAGCCGTTGATATTCTATCACAGATATACATAAAAAGTGCAGAGAAAACCTTTCCACAAAAAAAAGTAAGTTTTAATATAAATACCCAAAACAAACCTTGGTATGGCACAAATTGCAAAAAAGCAAAAAGTATCTATAGTAAGGCAAGAAGAAATTACATAAAAAATCCTTCTATAATGACTAAAATTGAACTAAAACAAAAGAGTAAAGCTTATAAGAAAACAATGAATAAATATATAAACATCTATAATAATAAAACTCAAAAGAATTTAAGATCTTTACATACTAGTAATCCTAGAGATTACTGGAAATATTTAAATTCTCTGAATGATCAGGATAAAGGGGAAATACCCAGTTTGGAATCACTATATAAACATTTTAAAAATGTTAGTAATGATGAGTCACATGACAATGAGGATCCTACCATCAACTTTGAAAACATGACATTAGATGATGACCGAATTTTGAATGCTCCCTTCACACCACAGGAAATTCAAAAGAGCATTAAAAAATTAAATAACAATAAATCACCAGGCTTAGATAATATCAAAAATTAGTACATTAAATATTCACAGGAAAAATTATTACCTGTTTATGTAAACCTCTTTAACAAAATCCTAGATTTAGGGATATTTCCAACTGAATGGTCATCAGGTGTTATTATACCAATATACAAGAAAAAGGGTGAAAGAACTGACCCTGAAAATCATCGCCCTATTACACTCTTAAGCTGTGTTAGTAAGCTTTTTACCTCTGTCTTGAATGACCGGTTACAACACTTTATATTATCTCACAATCTCTTATCAGAAAATCAAGCTGGCTTCAGAGCAGGTTATTCTATAACTGATCATCAATTTACCCTGAACTCTATTATTGAACTGTTCAAGTTTTACAATAAAAGGCTTTTTTGCTGCTATATAGACTTCTCTAAAGCATTTGATTCTGTATGGCGGGTTGGATTGTGGTCCAAATTACTTAAATATAACATAAATAGTAAATTTTTTCATCTTATTAGGAATATGTACCAAAATATCAAATCATGTGTATCAGTAAACAATAATGTTTCTGAATTTTTTCTATGCAACTGCGGAGTCAGGCAAGGCGAAAATCTGTCAAAAGTTCTTTTCTCACTGTTTTTGAATGACCTTGAGTGTCATCTCATTGACAACAATAATGATGGTATAACCCTACGCTGCAATGAAATTGATATAATGCTAAAAATATTAATTCTGTTGTATGCAACTGACACAGTTATACTTGCAGATGACCCAAAAAAGTTACAGTTATGTTTAAATAGCTTCTCAGAATATTGTAATAGTTGGAAATTACAGGTAAATACTAATAAAACTAAGATCATGATATTTGGCAGTAGGAAGAAAAATAGATATTCCTTTAAACTTGGTAACAGCAATTTAGAGACCGTTAGTGTATACAAATATTTGGGTATTTATTTTTCTTCTACTGGGAGTTTCTTAACAAATAGGAAATATCTTGTACAACAAGCAACAAAGGCACTCTATCATTTTTACAGAAGAGTTAACAATTTGAAATTACCTGTTGATCTTGTGTTTAAGTTATTTGACCATACTATTTTACCAATTTTAACATTCTCCTTGGTAGTATGGGGATATGAAGATAATAAAATCCTTGAAAAATTACATTGTGCATTCCTTAGGAAGATTTTACACTTAAAACAGAGTACTCCACATTATATGTTATATGCAGAAACACGGAGGTTCCCTTTGGAAATCATGATAAAAACAAGAATGATAGCTTATTGGAGTAGATTAATTACAGGAAATCAGAGCAAAATTGCATATAAATTATATCAAATCATGAACCATACCACTGATTTTAAGTCCAAATGGATTGAACATATAAAAAAAATACTAAATGGAATAGGACGGCCAGACATTTGGATAAATCAATCTACATATATAAATGATGATACAAATAAGATGGTGAAAAAAATTCTAACTGATCAGTATCAACAACAATGGCACAACAGTTTACAAAAGTCTAGGAAAGGCACTAACTATGGCTTGTTTAAGGATAAAATAGAATTTAAAAACTATCTTACTTCTTTACCAAAAAGACCTCCTAACTTTGGCAAAATTTAGGACATCTAACCATTACTTACCTATTGAAACAGGTAGATGGAATAATATCCATATAAGTGAAAGAAAATGTCCACTTTGTATCCAAAATGACACTATTGATGAGATGCATTATCTATTGAAATGTCCCCTCTTTAACACAAGTCGAGCTTCACTCACAAAAAAGTATTACTACACAAGGCCAAACATTATTAAGTTCCAGCAATTAATGAATAGCAAATCAGTTAAGCAATTGAAAAACTTGTGTAAGTTAATAAACATAATTACAAGCTATTTTAAAAACTAAGCATTACTTCTTCATTATCAGGCATTGCAGTTTAGAATCAAACAACACTTATTATGCTGTCGGATCCTGACCTGCACTGCGATCTAAATCTGATAAAATTCAGTGGTGCTAAGCATTTGAAGAAGTGAAGCAGAAAAACACAGTTGTTTATACAAACCTAACATTCTTGCTAATTCAACACATTATTTCCGTTGGATATACATTTATAAACATCAGAAGAGTACAAATCTGTTATTGAAATCCCTCAAGTGTTTTAAACTTTTGATAGCGTAATAACTAACTTCTACAGTATTTTTTTATGTTTTTTCATGTAGATCTAGCGCAATTATTGCACACAAATCACTCTTTTTTCGCAAATCTTGAGTGTCCAAATTCACGTGTACCGGTGTCTGTGTTAATTATCATAATTAATAAAGGTATAAGCGATAATTCGGCTGCTGACAATGTCAAGGCCATCTAACGTCATAGGGATTTTCTCAAGAGCATTTTGCATCTTTGGTCCATCTTACATCGTTTGGGATGCGGAGTAAAGATCTAAAATGCTCTACAAATTAAGGTGTCTGTTGAAAGAACTCTATATTGTTTGCATATTCAGACTTCCCCTACTATCGAAAAGAAACCCCTCGTTGTCACACTAAATTATTATGAATTGTTGGAAATGCTCATATATCTTGTAATTCTAAGATCTGAGCTAAATAAAGGAATTTTGAATTTGAATTTGAAGTTGATATAGACATAGATGATCCCTGCAATGATGTAAAACACCATTCTTTTCGCAAAAAAAAAAAAAGTTGGCGCGCTACAATTTTATGTAAAGTATCAGTACGGATTTATTTTAATTTTTATTTACGCTGCATTTTTATAAATACCGAAAAAAACAAGTTAGATAATTTTGTCCAAGTTGGTAGTTCCTTTCAAATTTTGAGCGTAGCATGTCTCAATACTTAGGAAATGGACTGACCCTGTATTTTGCAGACGATCTAAGACGTTTACTGCATGATATGGAGGGCAGGAAAGCAAATCAGACCATCTTTTATCTTTGTTGTTGATGAAAGAAACAAATTTGAAATTGTGAAAATAACAGAGAGGAAAATAAATGAAGATCAAGTGAAAAAATGGATTTAACTTCAACGGTAAATTTAGGATATGTGCTGGATTTAATGTTGTTTGTGAAGGTTAAAGAGAGGATACGATTTCTAAGGTAAATCAAGGCTTTTAATTCTTTCTAAGCGGAAGGAGACATATATAAAATGCTGAAATTGATGGTGTAGATCAAGATCAGACTGCGCAGGATGTGTAGACCGTTCAATGATCGACTGTGTCCTATATTTGGTAGAAACATCCTTATAACTGTACTCGAATAATTTCCTTTACACATTGCAACGTTCTTCTACCACTTAGCAGAAGAGACTTTTGGCATGTTTCAACTATCTTGAGTTATTATTTTTTTGTATATATATTTATTAAAATTCATTAATGAGGCAGTGGTATAATTGAAATAACTTCAAGAAATAAATTTCCAGATAGTTTTGTTCCCCACTAGAATAATAACTTTTCTTTTTGTAAGTATTACCTCGACTCAGGGATCCCTGCTCTACTAGGCTAATTCATTCAAAATTTCTTTCCTATCTTTGTAGTAACATGTCAGGGAGACAGGGGTTAAATTTCTGCAGTACACAAGTGATTGGAACGTGATAGAGCGATTTATTTCCGTACAAATTTCATGCAATTTTCTGAGTTTTTTACGCATGTACATATATGGCGACCATATCTTCTCACTCTTGAGACGTCACGGCAGACTACCGGAAATCACGATTTTTTCAATCATCGACTTTCAGACAGGTAAAAACCGAATTTGAACCTCTATTTCTCGTAAAGTAAGCATCACAGAACACTAAGACTATTTGCTAACATACTCTAGTATAGTTTTATCCGATCTTGAAATAAAAAAATTTGGTCTGAATTTACCCTTTAAGCATATCCTTATGCTTAATTCAATATAATTAATGTAAATAATACCCCAAACAGACGAAATGCAGTTCTTTTTTTGTACAGTAGGACTTTCTCTCCTTTTGTTTTTGCTTTCCGTTTTCAATAAGTCAAGCTCAAAATCGTTTTGGATGTTTAACACTCATCTTGCTAAATAACTTCAAATTAAATTCTCAAGCCGCCAGTACAAACCTCGTTTTCTCTGTTCCAAAGGTTACTTTTTTGGGTGGGAAGGTATCGCCTAATCGCACAGTGTGGATCCAAGATCAGACTGCACGTTTACATGCGGTCTGATCCTGATCCACATTTTCCGCAAAGGGTCAGTGAGTCGCGTTTAGCAGCTGGGTTTTTTTTTTGAAATCTCAATGCACATTCAAGGTTCTAAATTACGTATATATGTAGTCCGACTACGTTCAACTATTTGTCACTCGGGTATTATCTACTTTGACTTTATCTACCAAATTTATATAACTTAAATTTTCAGTCACAGCTCATTGTGCGAAATTATTCAATGTCACTGCAATTTTTTACTTGTTTGTCTTTCGATATGTACTTCGTTAATTTGTGAACTTTGTTTAAGCAATGTTTTGCTGTAAAAATCATTAAGACTCCACTTAAACTCTTGTTGCAGATAAGCCCATTATCATTTTAAAGATGTGCATGGTAGACCAAGCTATAACTTTACATGTACGAGGGCTGTCCCAAAATAGCGTAGACAAAGGCTATAACACAATCAGTGTTAAAACAATAGATTCAGCTAGTTTCGGAATTCTTTACAAGAGTTTTGTGCATATGTGTGTGAAATATAAACTAACTACCATAAGAATTGCTCTATCTATAACGATTTAAAATAAGCTACCCATACGTACCTGGCGCACACTAACGTCAATGTCATGACGTCCCTAAACAACAATTTATTCTTTTACAAAGTACTTTCCGTGGCGCTCGATGCATTTACGGTGGCGTGTGACCCACTTATCGTATATGTATTCAAACCACTTGCTTTTCAAATTGCTCTACACTCACCGAGTTTCCTGTTGCAGTTCACTGAAGTTTTTGAATCTATGTCCCCTCAACTGAGACTTTAAATAGGGGAACAAAGCAAAGTCTAGGGGTGCTAAGTCTTGACTGTAGGGAGCTGCTCCATCCGTCAACAAATCTCTTGTGCCATTTACGAGGGTTGTTCGATATGTAATGTGTATTGTACGATATCTCAAAAGCATTCGACTCAAATAGTGAAATGAACATTACATCTCTTCAAAGTATTCTCCGCGGTTTGAAATACATAATTTCAGTCTCTGAATCCATTTCTGAAATGCGTCACGGTACGCTGATTTAGGTAGACCTCTGAGGCACTGACTGATGGCTGAGCCAAGGGCTTGTCGGGACTTGTAACGACGACCAGATAAGAACTTTTTAAGTTTTGGAAAAAGGAAAAAGTCGCATGGGGCTAGATCTGGAGAGTATGGTGGATGTGGCAAGACGGTAACCTTCTCCGACTTTAAAAATTGCTTCACAAGCTCAGATGTATGTGATGGAGCATTATCATGAAGTAGACGAACATGCCTAAATCCTGACACAGGGTAAGTGATGACTTGCTTGGTATAATGCATAACGGAGATGGCTTTAACCCCTTTTGCCAGAGCATGGTTCAAAGAGTTATGTCTATCCTTACAGGGCTTTGACGAAACACGAAAGTTTATAGCTTCACAAGGTCAGTATGAACTGAAATATAAGTTTTCTAGAAACAGTATGTATATTTGAGACAATGAATAAATACCTGGTTCTCCAGTCTCAGTTTAAGCTTTAGACCGAAACATCAAATTATGTACATGTATTTGTAATACCAAAATGTAGAACCTGAATGCAATAAATTTTCCTTTCAATTAAACATTTGAGTCATGACCTGTAAAAAGGAGAATGAATGCAATTGCAAAAAGTATCGACCAGATTCAGCCTGCGCATTTTGCCTGGTGCAATACTTATTTTAATTGGTCAAATTTATGTATATCAAGGGACCTGTCTCCCTCCAGGCAGGGATCGTATATACACAGAGATAGGCAACGCAACTGGAGTTAAGACCAATTATCGATTTTTCACTGACTTACTCGTACGGCGTCCAATAATCCGTTGTCGTTCCTTGCGAGTTATTATCTTCCTTTCAGATAATATAATTCCTTGCCGATTCCGACAATTTTTATATCCCCCAAAGAAGCGTTTAGTATGAAATGCATTTCAATGTTTATGTCAATGTTTTTCTATTATTGTTCTTTTTTTCAGTTAAAGTGTTATTTTTTTTATCTGGAAAATTTAAAGTGTCGACTAATTGGGCGTTTCAGATATACAGGTCAGGTTGTCAGTCTTGATTTCACACGAAGTGTAAATTGTGAATGGAGATCAAAACGGCCCGGTGCCAAAACGACCTATTACCGAAACAACCCTCTTTTTCGTAGTAACTTAAAATATTTTAATATTTCTGCAGTGGATATCTATTGCAAACAATTCGGGAAAAGCACACATCGCCTGTTGAAGGATTAAGTCCGTCTAATGTTTCGGAAGCGGGCTGCTTTTGTCCACTTCCTGTATTTGACATGATCACAAGTGGGATATATCAAGTTGTGTATCTGTCATGACACATCTACTGTCAGTAGTGTCCTCTTCTGTTTATAGACAATACGCATCATTGAAATTAAATATTTATTTTCTGATTTTCTTCTCCAAATGTTTCAATTTCGTCAGGTCAAAAGCTTCTCATGTTATCAGGAGTGACAAACATTTCACTTGTATATAGTACAATGTATTAGGCCGGTAAACAGAGATCTGTTAATAGTTATATACCCATTTTTCAATAGCAAACTACACAAAGGGCATATAGAACCAGAAAATTGCCTTCACTGCCCATTAAATGGACCTTCCAGTACATTTTCAGTTCAGCTTGCAGCTACTCTTAAATCACTGTCTTTGACAGAAAAAAAGGAGAATTTCCTGCAAAATGGAAAGAATTAGTGAACTTTCTGAAAAAGTAGGCTGGTGAAGTGCGAGGACCTGTCTGCAACTCTGTTCCTACTTTTATACATTGGAATCAATTACATACACCAGTGGCCTTCACAATTGCATCGTTTCGAATTAACCTGTGTACCTTACAACCTTGTGTGTTTGATGACTTCGGAATATTTAAAGCTTTTAGAAAATATTGTGGGAAAAGAACAAAATGCTAGCCTAGCACATGTACCTGTTTTCAGCATTTTTATCCGCAATGTTCAATACCATGCAAAAAAAATCCAATCGTTTGAATCTACTTTCAGTTGTCGTTTGCTAATACTTTCAATTGGGGATTCCAAAGGCCCCCAAAAAATTGTTCTTTGGTAAAAAATAGTCAGTAGCATAATTATTAGAAAAAAAAAAGACAAATCTGCAATTATCCCTTTGCCACACAACCCCGAGTTCTGATGACCAAGAGAAAGAAGCCTTTTGGAAACCTTGCGGGAAAAGGAGAAAATGCTGGTTACCAACATTTTCTCCTTTTCCCCAAATGCTTTCAATTATATCATTGACAAATTCCATAATTTGAGTCGCATTTCAATTGTTGTCTGTAAATGCTCTCACTTTGTACAAGTCTACTTCTGTGTTGTTTCAAAAAGAGTTAACAGTGTGGCAAAGTAAAAGTTGCTTTTGACAAGCAATTTTTCCTTCTTTAATAATGGTTTTTTATTCTGTGTCAGAGAACTTAAGGTTATCTAATAACTTTGAAAGCTTTGATTTTGGACCGATTTGAAAACAGTATAAGTTGTGTAGGACTTTGTACAAATTTGACTTTTCACTCCTCATACAGTGGACAGCATTGGAAAACATTTGTAAAAGACCAGTTGCAGCCAGTGATCAATTCTATTCAAAATGATAATTTCTGTGCTATTAAAAATATTATGTTTTTGCCTTTCCTTCAAATGTTTTTCATTTTTTAAGTTTTCAAAAAAATTCACACTGTACACAGAAAGTTTATGTTGAAATTGATATTTTAAAATTTCTCACTAAAAACATCAAGGCAGCCATGAATATTGAGCTACATGTGTGTTACAAAATTAAATGGTGCTGAAAAAATGTGTTCCTTTAGCAAGTTTTAACTTAATGCCTAATAAATTTGATTTTACATAAATCCACTGTAGAAATCTTTGGAAAACAGTATGACACAAGGACCAATCTTTTTGCGATAAAATGTAACATGCAAATGGTTGGTTGCTTCCCCAAATGCTTTTTTCATTGAATGTAGACTTTTATCTCCTAAAACTTTTTCACTGTGGCAAGTTGCAGTTAATGATGATGGTAAAAGTACTGTGTATATTATTGGTATATTAAACTATCATTATAATCCTGGTGTATGTCATACAAACGCCCAAATATACTTCTCTCCCTCAACAGAGATTTTCAGGTAGAAACATTCCCAACTCTAGTAATACATGGAATATGGATAGCTGCATTGTTTGCTGTGATACAATTGCAAAATATTGAAAGCAACCAACCTTCAGGAACACTTTGCCAGACAACAAAATTTGAGACTTGTCTGATTTGGAATTATTTGCAGACAAGAAATGAAATGTGTCACTTGTGTCTTTGCTGAGAAAATGAGAACATGCTTGCCAACATTTTCTTCTTTTCCCACAATGTTTTCAGATGTGTAAATATTTCCCATGGTAGTGAAAACTTAGGATTCAGGAATACTGGCATCTGTCACAGATTATTAGATAACTCCTTACCACAAGTGGCTTATAAGACTGTAGATACTGAATGTACTGTGTTGTTTGAAGAAACCAAAAGTAATTCAAATTTAATACATGTACTTTTAGTGTTTTATGACAATAGTGTGAGTAGTGGGAAACCAACATCATGATTCTCAGAGAATTTTGCACAACACAGATACATACTTCTCTCCCTCAAAAAATATGTTGATGAGGAAAAGCAACACTCAGCTTGTGCAGACAGTTGTGCAAATTCAAAAAACAAATAGATAAGTATGATGGCTGCTATGATACAACTAAAATGTTGTGAAACATTGCAAATTGAGCAAGGTTCCATCCTTAACTTTTTGCCAGATTACAAAATTTTGGACATGTCTAATTTGAAAGCATTTGCAGACGACAAATGAAATGCAACTGAAATGAGAAGACTTTTTCTTCCTGGGGAAATGAGAAAATGTGACATGTACTTACCGGTTTCTTCTTTGTTCACAATGTTTTCGGAAGTATGGATATTCCCCAGGTTAGTGAAAACTTAGGATTCAGGAATACTAGCATTTGTCACATATAATTAAATAACTCCATACTTCTAGTGGCTTATTGAGCTATACATACTAAATATACTTTGGTGGTAGAAGAAGCTCACAGCTTTCATATTCAAATACATTAATTTCACTTTAGCATTTTTCTTGCAGGTTTGTACAGTTCACAGCTGATGTGGTCTTTAATATTCCAAGTTTTCAAGCCCAGCTTCAGTTTTATACTAGCACACTTTATGCAGAATTACAAAAACCATCTTCAATATCATTCTTCTGTTCACAGGATGCATCACAACAGTATGTTGACAGCTCTTGGAACCATGTTTTGAAGTGTTTGTGCTCTCACAATACATATCTGGAAAAAAAAATATAGAACCAACTGAATTTCAAATTTCTTCTTTTTACAAAACGTAACATTTTAATTCTTCAGTTACGTTGCAAAATATGGTTTTATTTTCACATGGTTAGACTATAATGGAATTTGTTCAGGATATGGCCAACTATCAGAGATCCAATCATTTTTGACTAATGTGCGGTACTGCGCTTCCACCTTTACTGAAATAACCCCTTTTTAGGCTGCCATCTTGCAATTAAGACCGAAAATAGCCAAGTTTTTGAGCCCACAGTTATCCAACCTTGGCATCGAAAATCACTAGCTTTGATTTAAAAACAAAAAGAAATACTTACTGCTTATAAATATGTCAAAATCTGAACAAATTTATTTCTAAAAATAAATTGAGAATGCTACAACTATCACTAGGGTCCCGCCAGATTCACCACATTGGTCCGCCATTTTGTGATGAAATACCGAAAATAGCCCAGTTTTGAGCCCATAATTATCTAACTTAGGAATCGAAAATCAGCACAAAATTAGCTTTAATACAAGGAGATGTACTCTATCTCGTGATTTTTACCAACATGTTGCTATTTGGACGCTACTTTATGTACTTAAAAAGTACTTTTGCACGTCACTAAATCCTCCTGCCGAACATCCCCTACGAGGCAAACATGATTAGGTCATGATTTTTTAACGCCAAAGTAAGCATATAAAACAAAATCTCCGAAAAAATTGATGTTACATATATTCTAAGCATGTAAATATTCGGAAACTTACCTGTTGAGAAGGACGTATGGGATAACCAAGCAAAACGTTGATTAAAACAGTGACCGTCGTATGCCGAAATTTAAGATGGCCGCCGTTTTTTCCTTTGCGGTCAATTCGAAAGAAGACAGTGAATAACCGGAAGTTATACCGCGTTTCCTATCCCTGTATATAAGATCCCTGCTTCAGGTCTAGTCAAGAGTGAGACAAAATGGATAACCGTATAACGGGTTTTTTTTACTGCTGTAAAAGTTTACGGATTTGAGCTAAAAACACGTGATTTAAATTTTTACGATTTTATTTTTTACTAATTCTAAACATGCGTATAGTATGGGTCGGAATTCTCTCAGTTAGACTATTAGGGTGCTCCGTGATGATTTGTCATTGGATTTTAAAACTGAAGTAAAGATTAAACCTTAAGCTGCTAAGCGCGATTCACTGACCCTTTGCAGAAAGTGTAGATTAATCAGACTGCACAGAACGTGCAATATAATCTTGGGTCTACTCTATCCGATAAAGAGATACTTTTTCTCCAAAGCATAAGTTTGAAATAGCATTATTCAGGTTTTTACTATCGGCTCGAAAGTTTCATGTAAGTTATTTATCAAGTTAAGGGTTAATCAACAGCTCATGAGATATAGGCCGTAAGAATTGATCTGGCAGGGCGTGTCTAACCCTTGACATTAGTTGTCCAGTTTATTTTCTATTTTAGTGGCCTCGAGCCAGTTCGGAATCGCTCGTTGTAAATCTACGTAAACATATCCAACATAACAGTACTTTATCGATCCTTTGCTTTATGGAAACATGAAGTGCATACTCTTTTACCGTCTGAAAACACTGTGGAAAAAGGTGAGATTAAAAATCCATACCGTGTTTATCGATTTATAGCCGAATACGGCTACTCACGATGATTTCCGGATTACCTATTTTACCGTAATCTAAAATGCAGTGAACTGTAACATAGCTCCGCCCTGCCGAGTTAATTCTTACAGCCTATACCAATCTTTAAAAAACAAAACTTCAATTAGCAGATTGGTAAACTGTCGTAGTGTAACCCGGCTCCTCGAAAATTTTAGGTTTTGTTCTATTATGAACGTTTTCGAGCACACTGACGATAATCCATAAACTTTTTAGATGAGTTTCGGGCTAAATGAAGTCAGAGTATGTTATTTACCTGATTATGTGACTTACCTGATTGGTAAACTGCTGCTATGTACCCGGACTCGGTGAAAACTGTGGGTCTTGTTCTGTTATGAAAATATTTGAGCACAAATACGATGATCTTTGATGATCTTTAACTTTTAGATGTGTTTTGGGCTAACTGAAGCCAGAGTCTGACGAAAATCGATCGCTGTCCGGCTCGGTAACGGATGATAATTTTTTGTCACTTTTGTGAAATAGTCCTAGCTTCTAGATACCCTGCAACACATGAAAATTTTCTTCGGTGGCTTTCTGTATTACTTTGGTAATCTAAGTTTTTTTTTCCCCAGAGTTTTCTCTTTTGGAGATTTAACTTGGTTGGTTCATACAAGGTTGAAGAAAAATGGTCCAATCTATTTACCAAATCCGATCCGGATTGCTCTGATCCAATCCGGTTATCGATTCCGACCCGATTAATTCCGGTGACTTTACCCAAAGCTCAAACACATTTACTTGTCATAATAGGAAAAATTTAGCCTGGGTTCCAGTCCGTTCATTTTTTTTCCTTTTCTATTATTTGGACGTTGCTTTGTCAAAAATGACGGCCTGGGCACATTCGAAAACCGATCGCGGCCAAATCTAGTTTACCCCGTGTCACAGTGGGGTAAAGTAGATGTCGCTGCTATCGGTTTCTAAAAATAGATACCGAAATTCAAACAACCTCGGTTTGATTACTGCTTGCTTGAGAGTCATCTTTAAAAATGTATTACCAAAATCTCAAGCAGGCTATTCACAATGACACTGAAGGATAGTTAGAAGAACTTAATGTATTTTTGATGGCACCGACTGGTCAGAAAGTCACTCTTATATCAAATCACCCCTGTTGTACTTGAATTAGTCGAAAAATGCGCGAATCAATCGTTATCAACATTGTGACGTCACGCGATAGACAAGTCTATAATAAGATTATTGCCGCAAAATATAATAATGGGGAGACCCTTGAATGTCCCTAGGCAGTAATAATAACGGTAGCAATAAATAGATAGAGCCAAAGATCGACAGCAGACTCCATTTAAGAGCGCGTGATAGGGAGTAATTTTCAGATTGTTACCGCCAGGACCCAGGCTTGGAAAGCCATTGAAAAAAACCCTCTGTTTGTTAATGTTAAATTGAAAAAAGCAAATACAGAACACACAGTCGTTTAAATGGTTTCTGAAGAAGATATATTCTCCTTACTTTGTACTTTCTTATGGGCTGGGCGAACTCGTAGCTAGACGAGACCTAAAACACTAGTGAAAAAACGTGAAGATGAAAAAAAAAAAAAATGCTTTGAGATAGGTAAGTATAAGCCTGGGTTGCATAGGTTAATGACTAAGTTTGTATATAATGAACATCTTGAAACTTTAAGACGCCATCTTTTTCAGTCTATGGAAGTGTTAGTAGACATCGTTCAAGGTGGAGATGTAGATGCTTTGAGGTTCATGTCAACAATGCCATATTTAACAGAATAGCGATTTTCAAGAAAAATGATTGTTTGGGATTATTGATCATTTTGGGGGGGCAGCTTTTGACGGCTTGCTGTGGGGGAGGGGGGGGGGGTTTGTTGTTTACATCTAGATCTGAGTCACCTGAGTCTCTCTCGATGGCAGTAGATTAGCGATCTTGATGACAGCTAGATTAATTGCTTCATACGCCAGCGACGTCATGCATATTTTCATGAGAAGGGGTCATTCTGAAATTATTTGATTGTTTGATCTAAACCTTTATCAGGGACGGTGTTTCAAATAGCGGAGTTCTGTCAGTGTTACAGAATGAAAAACTACGAATGTTGGAGGAAGGTGGACAAATTAACATCCTAGAATCTGTGATGATGGCAGGACGTGCAAACAAGTCTTGTATATCTTCATTTGTGAGTAATAACAAAAAGTTTGCTGAATATCATCAATTTGTATACGTGTTCTTGAACATGAGACAGACCTACAGACGGACGGACGGATAGAGGGAGGGAAGAGTATTTGTTTTTGTGTGAGAAAGTTCTACTTATTCCATAGTTGCAAAAAAAAAAAAATGAATGCATTGAGTACATAAGTTTTTAAATACTAGCCACCAAGCTTCGTGCTTTGACGTGAAACACTATCTGTTCAGCCTGAAATTTACCAATAGAGCCTGCAGAGCTTGATGATGGTGAAAGGGCTGAAAAAAATTGAACAAAATTTTGACTGGTAGCTACACATTTGAAAATGACATCAAAACCAACTCCACAAGTATAATTATTGGTCTTGCACCTTGCCTTTAACGTCTACGAATTGATTGTTCGATCAGAAAATACCTCGTTTTACTTAGTGTTTGACAATTTCAGCTTGAAAAAAGCAATTGTCCTTTCTTTTCTTTTTATGTTGGCTTTAATATTCATCCAGTCCAATTAAATAACTTACTCTGGAAATCTGTTCTTCGAAAAAAAAAAAAAAATACATTTTCGGTCAGTAGCAATGATCAACTTACTACAATTTCTATGTTGCTTTGGGGAAATGAAAGTATACCGCCTCACATTTGACAGTCTTGATCAAATATCATACCTTACAGTACAGTCTAGAACGATACTATCCGCAAAAGGCACTGCATGTCATGCATATCATTAGAAGATTAATGAACTGATTACTTTGATTTTATTTCTCTCCTTTCAGAGTCAGTACAGGTTTATTCATGACATCATACTAGAAGCGGTGGAGACAAAAGAGTCAGTATCTGCTGAAGAAGAAAGTGAAGACATCGACATTTATCAAAATGTTTAATTTGAACTCTTATAAACAGTTTTGGTGGCTGTCGATACTTTTTAATTGTTGCTATGCTGAAGGTCAGAAATTTTTTATTAGTTTTAACACTAAAGCTGCTAAGCGCGACTCAAGGACATTTTGAGGACAGTGCAGATCAAGATCAGACTGCACAGAACGTGCAGTCTGATCTTGAATCTACGCTGTCCGATAAGGAGATATCTTTCCCGGAAAATACCTCTGAAATAGTACAATTTTAATTTTTTACAATCGGCTTGAAAGTTTCAGTCCTTTTATTTAGCAGGATAAGGGTTAAACAACATTAGTTGCATATGGCACCGGCAAAGAAAGACCTTTACCCTTTTAATTTCAGACGCATATTGCTTTACATATCACCACTGTCCTTCAAAAAATGTATTTTTTGCATATACATCAGTCATTTCTTACACAGACACACGTTCTTACCGTTTGTTATAAACAGCTTTGGAACACATCGTGTAAAATTAGTCAAATGCTCATTTTGAGCATATTTGTTCCATGTTCAAGGACCAAACATGAGTTTATGTTTGGCTGAGTTTGTGCTCCACTTTAAATTTCAACAGAGGGGATATTTGAAATTAAAGAGAAGAAGAGAGGGATTGCTCCAAAAATTTAAAAATCAGCTTCATTAGTTGTATTATATCTCAATTATAATAGTTTGAAATTTCCTGTTTAACTGAGTCGAGCACGGAAAAGTTCTGAGCATGGGTGTATTAATGATATTATGAAAATTTTCTAATTGTTATACCATTTGAAAATTGTCGTTTCTTGGTTCTGTTTGTATTCTAACTGTTTTCCAAATGAAAGATTTTAGACTTTTCTTAATCAAAAGCATTTGAAGAAGAACGAATTGAAAATTATAAAAATGAACTGAAGTTCTTTGACAGGGTAGAAAATATTGTGGAAAAAGGAAAACATGCTGGGTAGCAGCAGCGTTTTCTCCTTTCCCCACAGTGTTTTCAAAAGGCTTCTTCTGCAGTGTCGTTAAACATGGAATTATTTGGTAAAGGGTTAAAGAGAAACCTTATATTAGAAATAAAGAAACAGATGTACATATGTATAAAGCAAATGATTGCTTCAGAAAATGGTCATAATGTTTTTTATATATGGTGTATGTTTTCCTCCACTTGTTTAATGTGTATTCACGCTGACCGCTTGGTATACCTTTTAAATATTTTTTACAAGATAAATGGAAGCAATATTTCTGTGTAAAATTTAAGAAAAGTCTGTCAGCCGTTTTTTTTTTAATTACAGGAAATTGACCAGAAAATACGTCTTTGGTGACACGTTAGAACATTTCTAATTGCGACTTGATATGTCCGGTGCCTTAATTCTTGAGATAAATCCTTTTTACCATTGGCAGACATCACATTTCTAAGACTGATCATTTATTACAGCAATATTTGTTACTTTAAGAACATTTTTTAGGTTTGAAATTAAAGTCTGTTTTCCGTGATTTTGACAACAGTTATCCGCCTTGAAGAACCGTATCTTTGTATTTTACTCTGCAACATATGATTTTCTTTTCAGTTTTTTTTTTTACTCTCCATACATTATATTATCATCGGAGTGAAAATAATAAAAAAAAAAATCTCTCCGTAGGAAAAAGTTGTGGCATTTACCCTTAAAAATTGGACCATTCATTTGTTGAATATTTGCAGTCCAATCTCGTTTTTCATCATTTAGAAAAAAAATGAACTCACACAATACGATAAAAATTTCGGCTTGCCCGCACTTAACGCACTTGCAGACTAGAATTCAAATATGGCTTACGTGTTGGAATTTCTCTCAGAATGGGTGTAAAACAATGTGGCAGGATGAGAAAATGTGGGTTAAAAAAGTTTTTTTTCCTTTTCTCACAAGGTTTTAGAAGCTGTATTCCTCAGGGTCGTAAACACTCGGGATTGTTTGGTGAAATGTTAAAGTTACGATTGAAATATAGATGATTATTATAGAAATAACGTTTATTTTATATTTATACTAGTCTTATCAATTAATCTCATTGTACAGAGTAGCATTAACTGTAAAATAATTATATGAAAATTTCACAGGTATTTATCTAGATTTTTTTTTGATACATGTATATTTAACAACAATTAATGTCATGCTTATTTTTTTTCCTGTTTTCATTTGTTATTTGCTTCTTATTATTGGCATAAATTCAAAACTCCTTTCATTTTCTACTTTTTTTCGTGTTTATCGCTTGTTTTTGTTTGTATTGGAGTTTAACGCCATTTTAACAGCTCAGGTCATATCAAGGCGGTCAGTGATGTACCCATGTGTTTCCTGGCTTTCCCACACCAAAACTGACACGACTTTCTTTTAAAAGCCAGTGCCTACTTTTCTCACATGCATCAGAGGTGAGAGGCGAAAAAAAGCCGGGTAGAAAGTTCGCCGCAACCGGATAGCGAACTCGCAGCCTTCAGATCACGAGTCAGATACGCTACCAACTGATCAACCCGGCCGGACCGTGTTTATGTAAACAACTTTATGTTTTATAAAAGTGTATATATAGATCGATCAGCACAACTTAAGTTGTGTAAGTAGAAAGTGTAGATCAGGATCAGACTGTTCTTGCACCATGGATGCATAATATCCATTTAGTCTAATAATCGAATGAATTTTGAGGCAGAATGTCCTTTGACATGCAGAAAATTGACTTAATGACAAAAGATTATGACCCATGTCAGCCTGCACGGACTGTGCAGGCTGACATGGATCGATACATTTTGCGGATGCTTAAGCCCCCTTTTCATATAGCACAACTGATTTATGTTTGGTAACTCCTTGGCTGTTCAGCTGCATACATTATAGTTTTGGTGACAGTGTAGATCAAGATCAGATTACACATAACGCGCAGTCATGTCTTGGATCCACAGTGTTTGACACGAGGAAAAAAAATGATAAAATCACATTCTTAGGGTTTTACAGATAGCTTGGAAATATCAGATCAACTTGTTTAACAGTGCGAGGTAAAGGTGGTCTGCCATGCTACATGACTTCTTTTTTTGTCTTCCTCTCCCCATGGTAAAATACACTACACTACTAATGTAAAGTCTATGATAGTCAAAAGTAACTGTGGCCTAAGGGTAAAGTTTGCTTACAATTTTATCCTTTTCCTCGCCAAAAGAGAAAACAGGGCCTATAATTTTTTTCTAAGTTTCAGTGGGTTATGTCAGCAGCCGTCGAAAGAAGTCGGATCCATGATATTCGAGGCAAAAAGCATTAACCTCAGAGGATATTTCGACCGTTGCCATGGATAGGATTTTTTTTTTAACCAACCTTGCTAGACCGAACGGGCATACTTTCCATGAAACATTTGAGCAACCCTTTGCACAGATTGAGTAATTATTTTAGAATCAACCAAAAGGCATTGTAATGAAGGATATTTTTTTTGCCCACAGTGGTTTCAAATCACACACACAAGAAAAGGGTTCATGTTTTACGTTTGTACATTAAAATTAGTGTGTTTTTATGCCCCCGCCATGAAATGGGGGGGGGGATATAGAGTTATCTGTGTCCGTCTGTGTGTGTTAGTGTGTGCGTGTGTGCGTTAGTGTGTGTGTCCCATTCTTGTCCGGAGCATAACTTCTACATTTATCAATGGATTTCAAAATAATTTTGCACAATTGTTCTCCTTAACAGGTACTAGTGTCATGCGAAAAGTTTGTTTCGATACGCCCAAGGTCAAGGTCACAGTTGAAGGTCAAATGTTTAAATTGACCTTGTCCAGAACATAACTTCTACATTTATAAATGGATTTCAAAAAAAAAAAAACTTTGCACACTTGTTCTCCTTAACAAGTACTAGTGTCATGCGAAAAGTTTGTTTCGATACGCCCAAGGTCAAGGTCACAGTTGAAGGTCAAATGTTTAAATTGACCTTGTCCGGAGCATAACTTCTACATTTATCAATGGATTTCAAAAAAACTTCGCAAACTTGTTCTCCTTAACAAGTTCTAGTGTCATTCGAAAAGTTTGTTTCGATACGCCCAAGGTTAAGGTCACAGTTGAAAGTCAAATGTTTAAATTGACTGTTCAACCCAGTTTTACATCCTGCTCAGCAGAATTGTGATATAAAGATACAGTTTTGGTTTTAAAAAGACTCATCCAAAGAACTATGCCAGAGAATATTGAGGCTGCAATCTACCCTTCAACTATAGTCCAGTGTGATAATATTCGATCCAATTTGTTCCTGTCTCATAGAGGAAGTCCAACAAAGTAATTATTATTGCTATATTTCTCACTCTCATTCCTCAAGTTAAGATCTTCATAATCCTGAGTATAAGTAACCCTCAGTTGAAAGATTAAGGAAACCGCTGAATAAAAAGAAGTTAATGCTCAAAACCAGCATTTTTCTTCTTTTTCTCACAAAGTTTTCTACCATATGCAATACAAACCATATAATTTATTGTCTGCATATTGCTTTCAACTTGGACCAGTCCTCAATTTTGTTATCAGGTATAAATAATCTTTTATCTGCTTGGCTATATATATAACAAACCCCTTCTTAACCCTGTCTAAGCTGTTATCCAAAACAACAATTTTCTGTAATACCTATTGATTCACTCATATAACATATCTGTGACCAATACCATTTAGCGGGGGCATCCGTGTCTCTGACACACCTATTTCTAGTTAATTTATCTATTTCTATTGATTTCAATTTTTGTACACTATACATGTATTTGTCAAACTATTTCTTGCCAAAGTGACATAGCTGAATTTCCAAAAAGTTTTAGTTTTTTGTTGGCATTCAAAAGGTTTGCATTTATGTAAATGACAGCATTAAATGGGAAGCAGAAAGTGTAGACCAAGATCAGAATACACTTGTGTGTAGGCTGATTTATTTCAACACGCTTCGCAAATCTAAAAATATTTACGTTTTAACAAATTCGGCCACATTCACGTGCATAAAATTTACTCCTACATGTACTTTGCTATACGCATTCAATGTACATAAGTAAGTGTTTAGAAGTATATTTACCAAACACACACAAAAAAAAAAAAATTCGGCCCAGGTCATCCTGTGCCAACTCTATAGGCTGATCTGGGTTGAGACATTTTGCGAATGTATTAAGACAGCTTTTCACAAAGCATAGGTCATATTTATGTTACCGAATATGTGCATGTAAGTGGTGCCTAAAGTTCAGTTAGCTATTTCATAGAAATCAGTTTTAATGGTCTACATGTAAAAATAACGAAAAAAGAAATGGTAAGATTTTTTTCTAGTCTTTTCTTTTTTATATTTCTTAGGAAATTAAAGATATTCATCTTCTAGTGTTTTACTGTTGTGAATCGTTTGCACACGCGTGAATTTTCAAACTCTGTTTCGCATCCTTGTCCATAACCACAAGATGATAGCTTGGAAATGTTTCTGGAAAAGATTACGTTAAACGTAAAACCTTCTTTTCCCTAAATGTCTTTAGAAAGTCAAAGACCTTACACCAAACATCCCTTTATTTTACAACTGTTCGAAACACGGATTCTCAAAACACTGTGTGGGAAAGAAAAGAAGAAAAAAAACAACATTATTCGACACAATATTTTAGCAAGTTCCAAAGCTTTTTTCTCAGGAAAATCTAACTGATCGACAGTCTAGATCCAAGATTAGACTGTTTGTTCTGTGCAGTCTGATGTTGGATTTCTCTGTCCGCAGATGCATCCGATATCGCACTTACTTTTCCGTCTCTAAAATGTCACTGTCTTGGGAATTCGTTCCTCTTGAATGTAACTGCCCCTTTCGATGCATTATCAATTATTCGAAGCAGTGATAGTTCTTATATTTATGAGCGATGCTCCAGCATAATGGGTGTTTAATGCATCTCCGTGAATATATGTTTAATTATAACTATGATAAAAGTAGTATGTAATGATCATGTTTCTTGATGTCTAGCTATAAAACATACATTCTAAAACAGTAAACGTCCCTGTGACTGTCTAGCTGATCCTTGACTTGGATCTCATACCCCTATGGCGATAAAGCAAAACCTATAATTCTTAACCTTAGAGGAAAAAAGTCAAAGTGATACTATTATGGGTAATCATGCTGTAAAGAGAATAACTATGAAAACATGATAATAAAATCTTAATAAAGGAGCTCGTACAGGGATGAAACACCAAGTCCCTTTCAAGAATAATACCCCGTCCCGGGAGGCCTGACACTAATGCAGAAGTCTTCCGGGGTGGAGTTTTCTGCTCTAGAGTGAAGCGAAGTCTCACTCCAGAACAACACTTCCAGGAGAAGAGTAACTCTAGAATTTGTCTCATAGGGCAAGTATCACTCCCAGGCTCTTCTAGGAGTAAGTCCACTCTGAGGAATATTTTAATTTACCACACAGTACTAAATATGAAACCTTCGCTGTCTAGCTCTTTTTATTGAAAAAGAAACAGCTCTTTTTTTGTTCTCTCTGTACTGTATCTTGCTTTTTGACTGAGTGCATTGCGTAACACCTAGGTATCGATATATCCATTATTTATTGTGTACTCGGTATTTCGATGCAAAAAAAGTTCAGTTGCTCATATCTGAAGATCATAGAATTTATTCGTTTGATAGATAAAAGTCATTTTTATTCAAGTCGTAGTTGCAATACAATGATTCCAACTATTTCTATAAATTATCGTATTGAGGGATTAGTAGACTGACCAGCCGTCAAAAAAATTAACATTGTCTTTCTGAGTATTTTCAAACACACGTACGTACAACTAAACAAAAAAAAAAAAGTAAGTAAATAAGTAAAGAGTGCCTTTTTGTTTTCCATGGACTTTTTTCTAGTGTCATTTCTAACACTTTCTGTATCAAAGATCCTGCTAATAGGCTTACGTATTGGCCTTTTAATACAAATACGTTACTTGTCGTAAAGAGCACATGTACATATGTTACAAGTTGCAAAAACAGCGATTATAAACTTCTGGACTCAGGTAAAGTAACGATAAGGGCCAAATGTAAACAAAGCAGGTGTTTAAATGCATTTGAATTTATATCATACCATTTAAAAGTATGGAAATTATTGTGAAGATAACAATCTGTCATTGTACGGTCGGTCCAAGAGTTAGACGCTGACAGAGAAATTAATTTCAAAACTAGGTAAAATCTGCCAGGTATCTGTGTCTTTTGTTTACTTTTTGCTTTTGGCCCGACCACATGATAACGGACTGTCATCTACATAATATTTTTCCATACTTTTAAATGGTATGATTTAAGTTTAAATGTATTATGACACCTGCTTCGATATTTTGGCCTTTACTGGGCCTTTAATGCACTTCCACTTCAAGATAGTGAACCTGTGAAATACTTCAAACATAAACTAAAGTTTATTTGCGATAAAGTCTGTTTAACCGTAGATATCACGTTTGTAACTCTCATTGAAGAAAAAAGCGAAAATTATTCAGGTTTCTTCAAGAATATATAGCGTGCTAAATTGCACTATCTTACATGATAAAATAAATTTGTCAATGACAGAATTGTTGCCTGCAATAAAATTTCAATTAATCGCGTTCCGTATGTATCGGTAGAGTATGTATGATTCGGTACTTTATTCAATATTTTTCATCTGTCTGTTGACAACACTTTGTCTTCTTTCAATGTATAGCTCGAAAGTGGGATATCCATGCTTTTTACATATTGTATTACATAGCCAAAGATAGACTTTTTTTCAAGTTATCATTGGATATCGTATGTATCACTATGATTTTACGCAAATAGTATTGTCACTGAAAATCTCATCGTTACACCCTCCAAAAATTCCTTTTCCATAATTTTGAATTTTTTTTACTTTTTTTTTTTTAAACGGTTTCTCGTTTACACTGGCCGTAATATGTATCTCCATAAGATTAAGATTTGAAGGAGCGTTACATATGTATCATAATCCTTGCGAACGCGTTAGGGGTGACCATAATTTTAATATGAATGGGTCAATTTTTACCGATTTTAATCTACGACTGTAGAGAAATATTACGTTTTATTGGCTTAAAATACTGAAACATAAATAGATACATATTAATTAAAAAATATGATTTGAAAATTTGACGACAAACGGTATTTTGTGTACGTGGTAAAGTACAGAAGAAATTAAATCTAGGCGTGCGACAATAACGTATGTATTGTTTTTGCATCTTAAGTGTGTGGTAAACAATATCTGAACAAGTATAAACTAAATTTGGGAAGACGGAATCGACCAAACTTAAGAACTATACATGGGAAAACTTTTCTGTCTTCTTCGACCAATTTGCACCTGTGAAACAGCATGCGAAATTAACAAATAGAATGTGTGCCTTATTTTGGTACTTTTATTGATTTTTGTTTTAAAATCTTGTAACATACAGGAAATATGTATTTTTTTTCAGAGGTTTATGTGTAACATACGTGCGTTTTATATTGGTTGCATTCTTTATGAATTGTAAATGTATGATGTCAAGAAACTGATAAGACTACTTGATTATGTATGTTGTACAGGCTGGTGGCCAATTATCAATAGGTGTATGCTTAAGAAATATGATACTGACTTGCTATCACTACTAAAAGATATATCAGGCTAGTTTTGTTAAAAACAAAGTGTTCTATCATTAGAACAATCATTTTAGCAAACAACAAATAACATGTAACGTTTTATTGGCTTAAAATATTAAAACATAAAAAGATACATTTTAATACATATTTCATGGCTACTTACGAGAACAGGTTGAAAAGGAAGCATCTATTTGTTGAAGAAGACCTGTATGGTATACACAATGATGCAGTAAAATGAGGGACTATTTAGCAGAGGGTTACACAACCTACACTGTTGATTTTGGTGGTCTTCGGATGAAGTTCCAAGTCTAACACACACAATGAAAGAATCGTTGATATCATACAAAGTAGTTAGAGAAATATTTGGTAATTGACAAATAATATCATGTATCTCAAAGACATATTTCAAATTTGCTTTTACTTCAGAATTGGCTTTTAGATCTTAGGCAGGCACTGAAGCAAACATCTTTCCGTTTCTTGAAGCTAAAGTATCTAATTTCTTGAACATAAACGATTAAAATCTATCTGTTTATTAGATACTAAAGTATTATGGTACCGTTGATCTTTAATTGTGCACTGTGGAAGGTTATGCAGTTTTATCGACTTTATTTTTTAAAGCTTGTTTCCGTAACCTCAGTGTTGAAGTCAAGATTTTCATAGGTATCAGTAACAGCTGAAGAAGAACCGTCATTGCCGTTACCACGCTCTTGTCTGTTGTTCCTGAAAAAATATGACAATACAATGACGTCAGTGGTCTGTAAACGTACATAATCTTTTTTATAGACTAATCCTATTCAAACGCAACTGTTTATGGAATCATGCTTGGATTCCAAATGATATTCTTGATAATAATATATATACTCAACAAAAAATGTTAAGGAAATCTCAGAAAACCATGGACCAAAAGATTACCAAAACAAACAATTATTCAGTTTTTATTAAATTTGTTAGATACATTTCATTGCTCGAAAAAAATGTTTTCTTTAGCATTACAGCACTAATATCCTTGTTGTGGTACTGTGTCAAGTAACCCAGGGGTCAAAATCATTTTTCGCGAAATAAGTGTCTCCAGAGTATCCCCTGTTTTTTTATGCAAAACACAGTCATGAATATACGCTGTAAGTTTTTATAACTTATAATTCAATTCCTTTGACTGTCACATGAAATTAAAGTAACTCCCTTCTCATGATAGCCTCAAATGTCATGTATGGAAGATGTGAATGTTCAAAATATCCCTGCAGTAACAAGTATGTCCCCCTTCATTGGCAAATAAGGACTTGCGCTTGCGTATCATACGCTGAATAATTCTGGCGATTTAGAGCTGAGGAACTAGTCTCCATTCCTCCAGTAGTGCCACAAAAAGAGCCTTGAGGTGGTGCCAGTATTCTACGTTGAACCCTCGGTCCCAGAATGTCCCACACATGTTCAAAGGGAGATATTCTGGTGATCGCGCTGGCAAGTCAATGAGCACAACATTGTTCTGACGAAAGAATCTTGGATGTTTCTGGACGACAGCTATGGAGATATTGAACCGATTTTAAAATTGAAATGTCGTCTCAGCTTGGAAAGTATTGCTCAAATTATCTGCGATAGGTAAATAGCCTGAGGGCTAATTTTAAAGGGGCTGTTTTGGACGAGACTCCACAGTGACACTCCTTACTCAAACCAATCAATACTGCAATTTTGCGAAAAATGACTTGAAGACCAGTCAACTTTGACGGTATTTAAGCCGCTATTGGTGCTATAAACTTAAATAAAGCATTATTTTGAAGAAAAATGGATGGTTTATAATACTAAGGAATTCAAAATTCTCAGAATGTTCTTGATTTTTTGTCATAGCCCCTCAAACACAATTTCCTTAACTTTTTTTGTCGAGTATATATTTTTGTTTAAAATCTAAAATCAAAATCCGAAAATCGTATTATTTTCATCTAAATCGTCATGGAGCAGTCCAAGGTTTATCGCAGTATGACCTGAGTACTATAGCCCATTGTGCATACATATCTATGTGGACAAACTTTTGTCATATTTAGATGCCAACAGCACAACCAAGTTTAGAGCTCGGCCGTCATTCTAAGTTAAAAAAAACGGAGCATAGGATTAAGATTTATCGCACAATTATCTATTTTATAAAGTCAAGGAACTCATGGTGAAAAATGGGGTTGAAATAAAAGTTTTCTTTTTCTTTTTTTTTTATAACCGGTGACCTATATAAATTCTGGTGATATATTTTTATACTATAGACCCTTTAGCTTTAATTTAGAATTGTTGACAAGATTGGTAGTGATACAGATTTCTTTTGACATGGACAATAACTCGTGGCTGAAATTCACGGTTTCATTGCTTGTATACATCCATACAATAAAAAGCATAAAAAATGCAAGGATAGGTTTACATTTACGCAAGGAAGAGAACAGTTAAATGGAATAATGGACATGTCCATTTACATTTTTTACATTTTTAAGAACAATGTTGATCCAATAAGGCCGACCAAGTTCAAGATGGCTGACGGTGACCAACGTCTATGCTTTAAGCTGTAGTTTACAAAGATATAATTGTATATTTACTTATTTTATAAGCATTTACATTTCTGTTGATAAATACAAACATAATATGAATATAGGCAAAGCCTAAAGGTGAGCAGCAGTGCCTATTATTTGCTCAAAACTCTTTGGAGGGTGCCATTTTGACCTAGATCAAACAAATGTTTACAAATTTTTTTTGTCAAATTTTGCTTACCACTGGAAGTAAAGAGATGAAAATGTTTTGATGAACTGTTTGTTTTGATAAATCAAAGAAGTTATTATATCTGATTCGTTGCCTTCAAGTTTGTACAGCAAAGCCCTGTTAGCCAAAAGTATTATGTTCCAGTCCCACATCAGCCAACATCCCCCAACCTAAATTTATCATTGGACCTGTTTTAGGGAATACACAGACAGAAACACAGAATGACAAATGGACTGACGGGATTATCTATATGAATTTTTTGCAAAACAAACAGTTCATCGCAACATTAACATCTCTTTACTTCGAGGTAACAAAATTAAACAAAATTAGAGTACAACTTAAAAGTTTTGTAAACATTTGTTGGATCTGGGTCATAATGGCATCCTCCAAAGAGTTGAGTTTTCTTGGGTGGCTAAATGCTTGATATTTCAATACCATAGATGACACCAGAAGCTTTTGTTGACATTGTAGATCAAGAACAGACTGTACAGAACGTGCAGTCAGATCTCTGATCTACACTGTCCTCTACTATATTCTAGATTGTGACCGAACAGTCTTTTGATCTTGCAGAGGGAATGTATTTTTTAGCCTTTGAGGAAATGCAATTTATTTATTCAGTTGTGAAAAGGTTAAGGTAATTGATTAGCAATCATAAGGTGCTGGTTTGATCCTCACCCAAAATAATGTTTTACTGGTATGGGCGTGTCTACGAGCAGAGCAAGGCACATCCCGAACATGAACTACTTACTAAAGAAAATAAATAAAAAGTGAACGGTCAGCCTGATACTACTGAAATGACTTTGGAAGGAGAGTAAAACCCCAATCAATCAATCAATCCAAAAAAAGTCTAAAATATCAAAAGTTCAGAGTATTAAACACGGTATGGCCAAAAGAGACTGATTATTTTGTTCATTTTCTTTTCAATTACTTTCTGATATCGGTATTACATGAAATTTCATCTATTTAGTCAGTTTGAGAACCAGTAAATCGTAATTAAAGTTACGAACAACATAAATAGCTTACTCGCATGGATCCAGGGAGAAAGTAAAGACTGCAAATTTTAAGAGATTTTAGTTTTCCAAATCTTTCTAAATATTTGTTTGAATGAAGTTTGGTGTTGCGCTCCACAGCAATTTAGCTACATACTTGTTGTTATTAATATCTTTTCTGAGTAAAGTTTCAACAAGTGCTAGCCTCTGGCTACGGAGTGCCATGCTCAAGGATGGGGGAGAACGAGGAAGGATGTGCCACTGTTCAGTTTTTTTTCATTGCGGCTTTTTAAATGTCCTTATTTCTTATCTCGAATAGCTGTTTTGATCTAACCATTTCCGCACATTTTATAAATGATACAAGAATTCTACGTGCATTACACAACCCGCTAATACTAATGAAAGTTACGAACTGCAGGGGCACAAGCAACCTAGCGTTTGGGGAAGGTTGTGCCACTGAATGGGGCTGGTTGTGTCACGAAACAAGGAATTTTGTGTCATGCGTCTTTTTCCCACCTTTCCAGCACCATTTCTCTTTCTTTCTATCCAGTCTATTTCATTTGAAGCTTTCTTATTCCTTCTCAGATTCTAATTACAATGCAACTGTCACTCACTTTGATTCGTTTTTGGGAATAGTAGTGAATATCTGAATATAAAGCCAAATGTTTGAATCTCCAAAAATGGCTTAGTTTTGAAAAAAAGATGTATTAAAAGGTTACTGGACTTTGTCTTTCAAACCTTCTTGAGACCAAAAAGACGAATTTGAAGTTTCAAATCCAGACTCTAAGTTGTTCCAGAGAAACAGAGATGAACAAAAATTTCTAAAGACATACTAAATTGGATGAATTCGAATGTTTGAATTCTTTTTCCATCTCCCCCTTTTCTCTCGCCTTCTACTCTATAGCTTTCTTTATGTCAGAGGCTTTAACTTTTATACATTTAAAGGAGCGTATAGACATATAGTACCTCTATCCTAAGCAACAAAATTTAAGACTCTTCCAAATTATTTGCAACAATAATAACAAATATTAATAATAATAATAATATAAAAAAGGGATTTGTCTTTGAAAGGGTCTAATTTTGTGGGTAGAGGAGAGACAGCATTTTCTCTCTTCCCCACAGTCTTTTCAATGTCTGTCTCTCTAAAATAAGTGACCAATTGGCGGAGGGTTAATTTTGGGTAAATTCAAAAAAACCCATGGGGTTGGTTGTGCTACTGCCACAAGCAACGCCAATGTAGTTGAAAAACCAATTCCATCATACTGTTGTACTAAGATTTATCATTTTTTACCTTAGCCTATGATATAAGCAAGGGATAAAGTGGCGTTTGCTGTTAAAAAATGAATACTCTGATCATCGGTACTACAAATATTTTTGTACTATAATATAGAACTGCAATCGAAAATAAGATATGCAGTTTGCCAAAAGTTTCTTTCCATCATTAAACTGGACTTTATGACAGTAATTTTTTCAGCAGCGTCGGTCTTTGGGTTTTGCAGTTTTCGAAATGGCCGAAAAGATGAGCAAAAAAAAAAAAGTGACACGTAAGATGACTAAAAGACAATAAACTTCGTCGTGGCACCAACAACCCGTGGCACATTCAACCCTGGACTTGAGAACTGGGGGTCGCTCGGCCAATTTCTTTCCGAGGATTAATGAAAGTCATTGCCACAGGATTCTTTCCTCTTTTACCGCTGACCATTGTTTCGACGATGGTAATTTGGGAAAGCAGCTAGTGGCTTGGAAAGAATATTGTGCGGAGTACTGGTAAAAGAAAATCCAGACAAGCATGGATAGGTGTACTGGCCGCCGCGATATAACTGAAATAATGTTCAAAACCGCGTTAAACACCATACAATCAATCAAGTCCACTTTACCTACTACCAATAAAGTAATAGAAAAGCAATGTAACTGTTATCTTTGAATTAGTTATAAATTTGAAAGGGATATAAATATGTGGTTAAAATGCATGTCATTTTGTTATATGGATCACCATATCAGCTACTTATAATCTTATGTGAATCCTGAAATACACTTATCATCAAATAATAGTAAAAAGGTAAAATATATGGAATCATGGTAGTTGTCAGTGCGTATAAAAATCACAATGCATTTTGGTTGGTGGGGTACGAATAGATACCTTTAGCACTGCATGGGACACATTGTATCAAATAAAGTGTTTACTTAGATAATTACGATGTTTAACGTAACAAAAGGAGGTTTTAGAAACCATTATTTCATAAAACAACCTTTGATTTCTACAGTAAAGTCGAAAAACAACAAAACGAATATATTACGTATAGTGTATGGGTGGAGAATGACAGATACCTGTAAAAAATATCAGCACCTCCATTCATCTTGTCAACTGTAATCTATTGGTTTATATGTGAACTTGAAACAAGTATATCATCAAATTTATATACGTGACCGGTTAAAAATATTTTCCAATTCCAGGGCCCGGCACCTACATTAATAACGAATGTCACTGTTAATGTTTCAGTGCAGCTATTTTTATGGTTTAAACATATTATTTTAGCATATGAACTTTTGTACATGCAAAAACAAATGACAACATCAAATACATGATACATGTATATACGATAATCGGGAAGGCAATCACTGAAACAAACAATAATTGATAAAGAATGGAAATTACATAATAATAAGCGATAATCAACCTGCATTCGAGCTTTGGTAAATCTGGTTAAATTGGTTCAATGGTATTTAATAAAAGACAATATTGGTATAAGTTACTATGATCACCTTCATGATTCATCTATAAATCGTTGGCAATAAAAGACAAAAAAATTAAAATGTTAGTTACAGCGCATACAATCAGATCCAAAGAATTATAATTTGAAATAATAGAAAGATGCCGATAATGACAGGTAAAAATAACTTAACGAATGAAAACAAAATATAACTTTGATTTACAAACAGACCTTTGTCTTCTCAGATGAACAATGTACACAGCAAGCACCAAAATACAGATTCCAAATACTAAAGCGATAGCAAAAACTGTTGTAGAAAAAACTGGGCTATTAAAAATTGCTCTGTTGGATAACGAGATTTGAAGGCATTCCAAACCCTCGAACATTTCAGAGCAGCCATTTGGACAGTGTCCCGTTCTGTGGTCGCAAGCCATTTCATCTTTGCACATTCCACAATTTCGTGAACAGTTAAAGCCGTACGTGTGCCTTGGACACTCTGAAATAAGTTAAGAATTTGCTTTGCGTGAAATATTTCATATGCATATAGGGCTGAATGATCATGGTACTATTCTACATTATTCTACGACTCCTTTATTCATGATGTTTTTTTCAAACTGAAGGTACTTAACTATTCCGTGTCTCGAAAGGATGATTAAGAAGAAAAAAAGTAAAATCATTCCAAAAATCAGTCTGCACGTTTTTTTTTTTTTTGCTTCATCAATAATTAACATCTTATCCTGTTTCTCATTACCTGTGCCTCATTTCCTCTTTTTGACAAAGAAATCACCAAACTAAAAGTAGATATTACTAATGAACGGAATTTGAATGCTGTGAATACCATGGCCATAAGCTTTTAAACTAAATTATCTCTCAAATAATGTTTTATTCAAGGACTATAATAAAGTTTATATAGAAGTCAAAATGAGAGAATAAAAAACAAAACGTAGCCTTTTCAATCTGCATAAAAACTGAGACATAATACCTACGTGTTTTACAAGTTAAATCTGCCCAAGTATACCCGTCTTTACATGATGTACAGTCCCCAGCTACAACATTGCACGTTTGATTAGTACTGCATTGACCACAAAGTTCAGAACAGTTTCTTCCATACGTGCCACTCGGACATTCTGAAGTATATTGTGGTAATATACTTTTACTGCATTCCATATCTTTAGATTAGTTTCTGACCAGCTGAGCGAAGAACGTAGCCAGAAATATTATCGACGACAGTGAGATGACTAAACTTATCTTTAGAATAAACACAAAGGCACACCTTATTACATACTCACTAATATTATAATATATTCACCAAAGAACTGTTATTTGGAATGCAGAAATAATGGAATCGACGTTTAACTTAAATTACAAGGTGATGTCGATCAGCAATACAAAGAAACAAACGAACAGAGGGAGCCAAAGAAGCGGAAAGAAAGATACTATGAAAATTTAGCCCGATGGTACAAACACTTCCACAATGGCTCTTTGCAACAGAGCTTACACACAGGTAATTTTTTTATTCAAAGTTTACCCTACAGTTTTATACTAATTCATTGGCAGTAACATACAGACTACACATCATCACGTTAGTCTCAAAAATGTATTTAACTTTTTCTAAACACTTGATTGACTAAATAATACCAATAACCGTATGAAAAGAGAACACAAATATGTTTTGTAATAAAAATGACATTATAGCGACTCAGAAGAGATGAACTGCCGAAAAATATACAACACGGGACATACCAAAAAGATATGGAAGGTTCATGCAAAAAGTAACTTTGTCAATAGCTAATAAAGATACACAATCCTTTCCATTAAAATTGAGCCATGCTTTGTGAAAAGAGGGTTTAATACATCTGCAAAAAGTATCGATCCATGTCAGCGTGCGCAATTGGCGCAGGATGACATGAGTCAAAATCTTTGCTTTTGGTGAATTTTGTACATGCCAAAGGATCAATCTACCACCATGTCAAGCCAATTGTCATATCAAATGAATTTTACGGATCCCTAATTATGTTATATCTTGCTTGGTATAAACTATTACGGAGATGCATTAAACCCTTTTCGTTAGGGCATGGGTCAATTATTTGTGTTTACGAAGGTTATACGACAACCTGTCCAGAATGTTAAATACAGGTATGTTAGCTTATTTGTTACGAAAAAAAACCAGCTTATCAGTACGTTTCTTAGCATATTTTGTATCTGACTTCTCTTGCAAAAATGAATCGATGCAACCTAATCCATCCGAACATGGATAGGATGCTGGCAACTCTTTGAAAGTCCTTTTTTTTTTATCAATCAATCACAAAACGAGAATTAGTATGCAACTTATATCAATGACATAATCTCTTTTTCGAGAGTTGTTAGGCAATCAAACAGAATGCCTATTACGAAAAGGAAATAAAATTAAAACTGGTAACCAGAACTATTCTAATTAAGTATAAAGCAACATGTTCAAAAGGTGCAATATATGAATTGCTATCTAGAGGAAGGACACGAGCCTAATTTTGTCATTAGCATTAACAGAACCAAATGTAACATAAAAGCACAGCAGACACCGCTTTTAAAATCCATGTGAGGAATTCAAACTTAATATA
Organism: Hippopus hippopus; assembly: GCA_946811185.2. Lineage (NCBI taxonomy): Eukaryota > Metazoa > Mollusca > Bivalvia > Cardiida > Cardiidae > Hippopus > Hippopus hippopus. The sequence continues at coordinate 37,184,614 of OX328100.1, forward strand.
TCATAATTTTTGCAAGATCTGACTGCTTCATTATACTTACGTGTTTTACATGTCATATCCACCAATGTGTAGCCGTCTCTGCATGATGTGCATTCTCCAGCAACAGCATCGCATGCTTGATTATTTCTACACTGACCGCAAACTTGCAAACAGTTTCTGCCGTACGTACCACTTTGACATCCTGCAGTACAAAGGAAAAAAATGGCACCACAGTAGATACATATCGGACTATAGTGAAAACAGTTGTAGACCTTAAGTCCAATCGTTACGATGATGCATCTTTGCTCTATTGTGCACGACTATTCACCCGTAGCCGGTCGAGCCTTTTTTTTTTGTAATTTCGGCTTCACGCTGATTATTTGAGACGTGGTTGGTATCCTCTTGGAATAACGCATCGATAACCATCGTGTTACAAGAGCCTTTGTTCATGTACATCCTTCAAACGTTAGCTACATTAATTAACGGTGTGTAATTTCCGGTTTCACTTCTTTCACACGATGGGTTGAAAATGAGTCAGTGATACTTCCGAAATGGAGTGAAAGACGTAAGAATGGGGAATAAAGCTAAAATAGCATCTTGGGTTCCACCCATATGAGGAACCGGGTGACAGAATAAATAATAGAAAATCAGTCAACTAAAAGTAGATAGCCAATCTGTATGTTTGTTGCGATCGTAATGAAAAAAAAGATAGCTTCTCCTTCTATTGAATCAAATATGTGACACAGACCCAATGGAACCAAAAATAGACGCCGAATTCGTAGATTTCATGTATCCCATATATTTTAAGCGGTGAGTATAACAGAGTATGATATTCATGTTTGAATTTAACTTATATTTGTAAATATGTATAAATCTATCTGTTCTATTTGCTGCATATTTCAATTGAGGTAGAGCCATATGATTTTGGTATATATTCAATTTATATGTTTTCGTTTAAAAAGATATGATTATGATACTTCAGAGTAAGAGAACTCCATTTGTTCCGATGGTTAGCTCAGTATTCTATATATATTTTTCGTCAGTTTCCGATCTGCAAGGGAAAACTGACAAATGTTTGCTATAACTTGAGAGAGAGAGAGAGAGAGAGAGAGAGAGAGAGAGAGAGAGAGAGAGAGACGAAATAATTGTGACGAATTTTCCTAATTACCTAAAATTGTTAAGCAAAAACAATGTAGCTTCCATTAGCCAGGCAAAAAAAAAAGATTGCCATGTTGATGATGGATTCTTATCATTCGAATATTATTTTAATCTTACTTGTCTTGCATAATGGATCGACATGATCGAATCCATCAGAACATTCGCTGCAATACCCCGATTGTTTATTACAAGGTTCCCCATCATGGCACTGTCCACAAGTCTCAGAGCAGTCACTGCCATATTGTCCAATAGGACATTCTACAAAGATATCATAAGCATACATTTAAACTCGCAAAATTTTCCAACGATGTTGAAATAAGCTCAATTATAAAGGCTTGTTACACGATGGATGGCAAAACAGTTATGTTTCACAGAAAGAAAATCCGAAAAATTGTTTAACTGGTGCAAGAGGCACTATATGAAATAAAGGGCAAAGGTTACTGGCTGAATCTTGTTTAGTCATAGGAATAACATGGTCAAGTGTGACACGAACTTTGTTTTTATTCAACATAATATTTTTCTTTAATTCAGCTTTCATTTCAGCTTGCATTAGAAAAAGACGATAAACTCGTATTATTATCAACAAAAGATAAACTATTATGAACACAAATGCTACATACATTAAGACGAAAGTGAGAGCACGTTTTGTGTGTTTGCTTTCTCCCGATTTTTCTCGTTTGTATTTCCTAGGTAAAAATTTAGGAGAGATAATACACATGTACTCTACCAAGTATTTCAGCATTGGGAATTACACAATGAGAATTATAACAAAATACCTACGTGTTTTACAAGTTAAATCCGTCCATGTATACCCGTCTTTGCATGATGTACAATCTCCAGCTACAACATCGCATGTTTGATTATTACTGCATTGACCACAAACTTCCGAACAGTTTCTGCCGTACGTGCCGCTCTCACATCCTGCATCATTAATAAAAGAAAGTCGGATTGTCGTAAGAAAAATGCAGGCCAGAATTTCAATGTCCAGAATGATGAAGGTTTGCAAGGGTGACGCCTAAATGCACTTTGATTTGCTTGATCAAGTCTGATGTAAATCTTGCGGATTGCCGCTTATACAAAAGCAGTTGCTATCGCTTTTCGGGTCACAACACCATAATCATGCAAATGTCTCTTTGCATAAGAGTGTTGCCGAAAAGGAAAGTCGGATTGTCGTAAGAAAAATGCAGGCCAGAATTTCAATGTCCAGAATGATGAAGGTTCGCAAGGGTGACACCTAAATGCACTTTGATTTGCTTGATCAAGTCTGATGTAAATCTTACGGATTGCCGCTTATACAAAAGCAGTTGCTATCGCTTTTCGGGTCACAACACCATAATCATGCAAATGTCTCTTTGCATAAGAGTGTTGCCGATTCATACCCATAAAAACAGTGTCATTCATTCCCAGCCCTATCGGTTCTTTTATTAACGCCAAATTGAAAATGAAATAGGTATAGTGTCTCTCCATTTGAGGGTGCAGAAAGAGCCATCTGCATGGAACAAAACGGGCAAATACTAAAGTGATGTGTCTATTGTTTATCTGACCCGGATTATAAATTCAGGAAGTGTACCCTCAGCCCTAAGGAAGAGAAATAAACATAAAGATTAGACTGACGCCTTCCTCTCCATGACTTGAAAATAAACATTAAAATGTTAGAACAATTGGTTTCATTTTGTAAAAAAATATGATGTATACATATGCCATTTATAGGTCAAATTGTGAAAAGCATGTAGGCATCAGTTACGAAGGTAAGGCACATCATGGCTTACAACAGACTTTGATAAGGAAAATTTCTTTCTTTTGCAAGAGCTTTGCAAAACAATTTGCTTTGGGAAAAGGACGTCTCCTGTCCCTATATTGGTAAGAAATTTCGGTATTTCATTCTTAAATGATTTTAATCTTACTTGTCTTGCATAATGGATCGGCATGATCAAATCCATCTGAACATTCGCTACAATATCCTGATTGTTTGTTACAAGGTTCCCCATCACGGCACTTTCCACAAGTCTCAGAGCAGTCACTGCCATATAGCCCCGTTAAACAGTCTGAAGCCACATAATTTAGATTTCTTATTTGACTGAAACATGACGAAATACGATACCACAAAAATGGAATATTTTTAAACAGTTGCAGAGACAGAAAGAAACACTGACTACGAACTACGACTGTTCATTTGTCATGTAGTAAGGCGTGTTCCTCCTTTCACATCGAAACCCCCCCTTTTTTTAGTCCGATTTACTCAATATTTTTGTACATATGTTGGTCTTGATCACATACGCTGTTATGACCTAACATTCTTCATGACATTTTAAAAGAAAAATCATTACAGTGATACATGTAATAGTCATCAGAAAAGAAAATAAACTCAAAAGGCTGCATTTTGACACGCTTACATATCTTCTTCATCACTCAATGTTTTTTTCAATATCTTGAAAATGTCTTAAGTTACTATCCCTAGTTTTTACTACCGCACAGAGCTCCGTGGCTGTGACTGTAAAAAATTATGCATTTCAATTGTTACTACAAACACCTTATAAAGATTTTAAAAAAAAGTTAACGACGTTTCAGTACTTTTCTTTTCACAACCTAGTGCGCATCAAGATAGAGCTACCGAAGAGCTAGAGGACACAACAGTGACACTAACAAATTCGGATACTGGATCCTCTGACACCAATATTATGCAACATTTTTTGAATGAAGTAATAGAAATAAAACAACTTTTGAAAGAAATTAGAGATCATCAATTAATAACCAGAGACAGGGATATTCAACAGCAAGCTACCGAAATTTCAACAGAAAACCTTCTAATTATTGCCAATGCTTTAACATTAGTAATAAAAGACGCACATAATACTTCAAGTGCAGCCACAGAACCAAATCCATTATTACACAGACGTGGAATAGGAATCTTGAACACCGAAAACACCACTACTAGCAGCACATAAGAAACAAAGTTTTGGCAGAAAACTACCGGAAATGGAGAGAGTCAACACCAATAATAATTCCAAAGAAACTCCATGTGGTGCGAATCACAACATATGTCTTTTCAGGATGTCAATATCTCGTTGAAGGTCTCAATATACATGTATCTCTGGATTTCTCGGATTGAACGTTACGGGAGATCACTCTTTTCTTACCGCAAACCTTCTTCCCGTATAAAATCAATACCTAGCAACTGTGTTGGGAAGACTTCTCTCTAGTTCATCAGTTAGTCAATTGATCTTTGTAGCCTTGATAAACGAGGATATTTACGGTATGGTTCAAAATTCAGTCAGGTGGTTTGTGCAACAGCTATGTATTTGTTAAGAACTTCCAAGTTCGTAAGATGGGGACCCGTCCGGGATCGGCTCATTGCGCCATTCATTGTCTAGAAAAGGCTTTCTGCCGAATACCATCAAAATGATGACCCTAAAGAGGGAGTGTGTATGGTGAGACCACTCCTTCATTACAGCATAGCTTCTTCCCGTATAAAATCAATACCTAGCAACTGCGTTAGGGAGAATTCTCTTTAGGCTCAGTAGCTAGTGTATTGGTCTTTTAAACGTCAATAAACAAGGATATTAACTGCACGGGTTCGAATCCCAGCCGTGGCAGTTTGTATTTGGGCAATGTATTTATTCCGTAAGACAATAAAATGCCTTACGAATGAAAAAAAAAAAAACAAAAAAAATCAAGAACTATGTCTCCATCCATAAGCAAAATGTCATTTTTGTGCCGTTTCTTTCAAAGACATTTCTTTACAGAATTATATTTCAAACTACCTTCTGAAACTATTTGGTAGTTTGAAGAACACTCTTAGTCATACCTCCATAGACCAACAGTTCGCACACAACCAGTTGTTTGTCATTTCCCGGAAGTGTAAGAGTCACAGTTGATGCTTGCTGTACAAATGGTAATTCATGTTCATAGAAGTTTATCCAGTGTCCAGATTGCGGTATTGTGAGTATCAAAGAGGCGTCTAGGTAAACTGCCAATCCAACAAAGTTTTCTGTAATATGAAAATAATTTTACTCGGTGAGAGAAATTCCGTCCCGGAATTCTTCAAATATTATATACTATCGAGAATTAATTTTTCTTATAATTCAAAGAAAGATATCAAGACTTGAATCATCAACTGAAGTATTATTTTGTTAATCTTGACACGAGATTATTTCACAAAACATAAAAAATGCATTTACAGTCATGTCGCTACAATGTGTAGGTTAGTTTCTTTATAAATATCTCCATGTTTTCACAATCTATATAATTGTGTCGCATCAGTGACTCATGCAGATAGTTCGGCAACAAATGCTGCAAAAAAACTGAATATCAGTCATGAGGAATGTTCAAAGCACTCATTGCAATAGCAAATCTAAGTGCAACAGACGTACGGAATATTATATCGTAGTGAATTTCCTGGTCCTTGTATTTGATTCGAGCAGCGTGAGAAATTTTGATATCGAGCGAGACCGAAGATCTTCCACGATGTCAAAATTTTCTTACGCAGCAAGATGTAAGTACAAGTACTAGAAAAAGTTACTACAACAAAATTTTCCTTTTATTATATATCGACAACTTTAAACGACAAAATTTTACAATTATTGACATTTGATTTGAAAACGGTAAACACAATGAAAGAAATGATGGTGGAGTAGCCAGAAACTTCGTTTTCATGAATGCCGGATGAATATTACGTCGTAAAATTTTGACCAATAAAATCGCAAGTCAGTACATTCTTTTTCCGCGCATGAGTTAGTCATCATACTATATTTGGAATCGTGCTTTACAATATGTAGATACGGATTTTTTTCTGTTGTGTGTGATATTTTATCAGTGTGCGACGCATGTATTTGAGCCGGAAAATTTTCAGGTATATAATAAATTTTGATATTAAATTACTGTTCTGAGGTATCCATTAGACTTGAAGCTTGTTTCTGCTGTGTTTGTATCGAATGTATGAAATCAGACTATAGCAGGATTTTCTGCGGATATTTAATGTACTTATTCTTATTGCTGACTGTAATTGTTGTTATATAGTTGATGTACATACACGACTATAATTCTTTATAATATATTCCTGTAAAGTACTTTTTTGTGTTACTTCGATACATACAACCTGTCATTAATACAACATGGTGTTAGAATAAAAACGACTTTTGACGATTGGACATATTTCTCGTGTGTATCATTAAACCATGAATTGAAGTAGTATTCCTCTTCCTTTGATGAACTGGAACAGTTCCAACCTACATGTACCTGAAATTTGGAAGAAATTTCAAACTCATGTCGAGTTAATTTTGTCTGGCAAACTCAGCGATAAAGAGGAAGAAGAGAAAGAGTCTCATTTGGTCTTATCGGTCAGCGATGAAGGCCGTCAGATTTACAAATCTTGATCAGGAGTATCGGACACCGATGCCAAAAAGTTGAACATACATTATGGTTGTTTTAAAGACCACTTTCAGCCCAAGCTCAGCCCGATCTTCGCACTTTTCCAATTTTACAACGAGATACTGGGACAAGATTCTATTGATGCTTTCGTTACTAGGCTAAGGATATGTGCACTAGACTGTAACTTTCGAGTCAATGAACTCACCAGTGATGTGATTCGAGATCGCATTGTATTCAGATGCAATGATCCGAAAGTATGAAAACAGCTTATCAACAAGGGTACTAAGTTAACTGTGGACATGGCTATTTAGATCGTCCAGAACCATGAATATTATCAAAAGCAGCTTAGTTCCATAACGATGAACATACCGACGAACATAGACGCTTTGGGTCAACATAGACAGTCTAGGGCGAAATAAAAAAAGAAAAACGAAACCAGGAATACAGTCGAAACCATGTGACCGACCTGGTACACACCATGACAGCGACTCAGTTTTCCTGCAAAGGGTAAACGCCACAGAAAATGAAAAAAAAAAAAAAAAAAATGAATCATTTTCAGAAAACGTGCCGCTCAAAGAAATTTGTGATCAATATATATTGATAAAGGTTATAGTGCCAACATAATTCAATTTGCAATGTTCAAATCTTCAGGCATTAAGAGCACGTTAGAAAGGCAAAATTGCGAGTGAATTGCTTACTGGGGGACATTCTAAAAACTCAAGGCATGATAACTCTACATTGTTCACACCAGAATAGAAAGGTTAATACGCACTTCAATATCGTTCACACAGACGCACCTCCGTTGATAAGCACGCAAACTTCAACTGATCTTGGTTTGAATAAAGGCACTTTTTCAATAGAAAATCAAACAATGCCAAAAAGTGTGTTATGGAGGAGTATAAAATTTATTCAAGGGCGTAGGGTAACTTCCCGGAAGGTCTCATCTGCATAAATTTAAGAGATAATCTGACTCCTATTGTAAACGCCCTGCGCAGAATACAAAAGTTAAGTCGCAATTGGATCAAATGTACCATAGACATGACTGAAGTATCATTCTTTGGTCATATCAGAAGTGCTTAAAGAAACTGAAACCAGATCCCTGTAGAGGCCATACTCCAAAGTCCGATCTCTTCAAACCGTTGGAAGCTGGAGACCTTCCAATGCGTAGTTAATTACATTGCGAAATATGGCCTAAATTTAGCCGAGGTTCCTGCTCCAATTAGGATGTTACTAAAGCAGTAATCAGATTTAATATGGGGCAAAGCACAAACTAAAGTTTTTAGTAAGGTCAAAGAGATAATCACAAATGCACCAGTTCTTGGATATTTCGACCCAAATAAAAAGCTAGCGCTTGAGAATGAAGCATCGAAATCCGGTTTAGGTTGTTGCATTATGACAGATGATAAACCGATAGCATATGCAGCTGTGGGTTTGACACAAAGTAAATGCATGTATGCACAGATTGAGAAAAAGTTACTAGCTATCCTCTATGGTTGCCAGCGTTTTCATCAATTTACGTATGACAGAGATATTATTTGTCACTGTGATCACAACCCGATTGCGTCAACCATGAGAAAACGCTCGCTGACGCTCCGCCTAGTTTACAAAGCATTTTACTGCAGTTGCAAAAATACAAAATTATTGTTCGTCATGTCGGCGGGGAAAAATACCGATCAGTGATTGTCTTTTACGTCGTGCAGTTGAAGAAACACACCCAAACATGATTGAAGGTCTTGATCTGCACGTACGAGTATTCAGTCAAGATGCATTTATTTCTTACCGACAGTCGTATGGAAAAAGTCAGATACAATATTCAAAATGATGCGCAAATGCAAATTTTGAAAAAGACTATGGCCGTGCATGCGTTCAGAATGTCATAAAGATATAATTGAGGTCTGGGACCACCACTACGAATTATCATTCGATGACACCATGATATTTCGATGTCAAACTATTATAATTAGACCAGAGCATAGCGCTATTTGTTTTTTTAGCTTTTTTATATGCTCGCTTTCTTTGGAGAATCTTTCGTTTTGTAGCGGACGTCATCCACACTGGATCTAAAGGACGAATTGTTATTTCTTTCCAGGGGATATATTTTTCTGATACATAAGTTAGCAGATTAGTAAAATTCTCAGCGTGGGAATCGATATCATTGTCATATATTCTATCCCAATTAAATTGGCTTAATTCGTTTCTACGTTCATCATAATTCCCCTGGTCGTATTTCCATGTTTTCCGTTTAAAAGTTTTAGTCTTAGGTTTAATAAAGTTGAAGACACCAAAAATAGGACAGTGATATCGGACATTATTATCAAGGCAAGGTTCACCTATACCTGAAGTCAGGAGGGAATCCTTATTTGTAATGAGAAGAAGATCGATTAATGAATTGGAATTTTCTGTAAAATGAGTGGGTTCCTCAATGCATTGAAACAAGTTATATTGACTACACAGTGTTTGTATTTTATTAAAATACGTCGGATTCAATTGATTAAAGTTAAAGTCACAACTTATTATAATATCGGAAATATGTGTATCAGTAGCGAGGCCAATCGAGTCTTCTATCAGGGAGGTGTATGCCGCATCAGAGTTTGGTGGACGATAGAATGCTCTATACAAGATTTGTTTTTTGTTACTGAGCATAAGCTGGATCCAAATACATTCAAGACCATTTGGTTCAAGTTCTGATCTCCTGATATAAGATAAGTTGTCTTTAATGTATACTATTACACCCCCATATCTGTCATGTGTTCTGTCCTTTCTCTCCGGATATTGAAATGATGGAAAGAGTAAGTCATTAGTAGGACAATTATCAGTTAGCCATGTTTCCGAGAAGGATACAACATCAAACTGCGAAAATTCTGCATATAGTTTACTTATCTTATTTTTCAAGCTTTGTACATTGTAATGGACTGTGGAAAGGTGGCTTTGTACATTGTAATGGACTGTGGAAAGGTGATCTAATTTCAAAAAGTTAAGAAATGATGTTGTCTCGTTAATACGTCGATCTAAAAGCTCACATTGCGAAATGGTATCCAATAAACTCAAATCGGGTCAATTAACATCTATAGAATGGTGGAAAACATTGAAGTCCCTCATTAAACAAAATACATGTACATCTATACCACCACTTTTCGACATTGCTACAGACTCTTTGGTTGTCGACGACCATGAGAAGGCAAACGTTCTAAACTCCTTTTGCATGTCAAAGTTCCATAGATGATTCACTGAATCAACTCCCAGTGGACTTTCGGCCGCCTCGGGGAGTAAGCTTAAAAAACAATGTTATAAACCCGCGTAAGGTCTTAGATGTTCTGAATATCCTTCCGCTTGGCAAAGCGTCTGGGCCGGACGGTATAAGTAACCGGGTATTACGTGAATGTGCTCATCAAATAGCTAGGCCTCTATGTGAACTCTTTAATCAATCGCTTAATTTGGGTAAAGTCCCCGTATTATGGAAAATTTCAAATGTATGTCCGGTATTTAAATCAGGTGATCCATCAATACCGTCGAATTATAGACCCATTTCACTTTTGAACACGATGGAAAAGACATTCTAAAGAATTATTTTTAAACATCTTTTTAATTTTTTACAAGAATCAAACTTTTTTACCCCTCAGCAGTCGGGATTTTTTACCTAGGGACTCGACCGTCATTCAATTTATCAGTTTTGTATGATAGAAGTTTTAAAGCCTTAGACGATGGACTTGAATTCCGGGTAATTTTCTTTGACATAAGTAAGGCATTTGATAAAGTCTGGCATAGGGCTCTTCTTTTCAAACTGAAACAATCTGGCATAGACGGCAAACTTCTTAACTGGTTTAGAAATTATCTTTCCAATCATTCTGACCAAGTTAATTATCTAATCAAGAGTAGTGCTTCCGGGTCTTTTTTAGACTCTTGTTTTATCAACGCAGGAGTTCCCCAGGGCTCAATTTTAGGTCCGATTTTATTTTTAGTTTATATTAATGATATAGTTGAAGACATAAACTCCAGCATAAATCTTTTTGCAGACGACACTAGTCTGTCGCTTGTTGCACACGATCCAGTTTTGGCTGCTACCAACCTTCAGGCGGATATAGATAAGATTGAAAATTGGGCGAGGAAATGGCTAGTGAAATTCAATCCCTCAAAGTCCGAATCCCTTATTATATCAAAGAAACGACTGAAACCTGCCCACCCGGATCTTAACATGTCAAATATCAATATACCTAATGTAGAAGTGCACACACATCTTGGGCTTTATTTTTCCTGTAATGGATCTTGGGATTATCACATAAAAATAACATTGGACAAGAGGGCCATGATGGCGCTGAAATCGCTCACCTGAGCTTTTTGACCAAACATGATCCATTTTAATCTCTTTCAAAAGTATACACAAGGTTTTTCTAAGATTTGACCTAGTAACCTAGTTTTCAACCCGACATGACCAATTTTCAACCTCATCCAAGATATCATCAAGACAAACATTCTGACTAATTTTCAAGAGTATTGGATTAAAACTGTGGCCTCTAGAGCAAACACAAGGTTTTTCGAAGATTTGGCCTAGTGATCTACTGTTTGACCCAACATTATCCATTTTCAAAGACATCTGAGATATCATCAAGACAAACATTCTGACCAATTTTCAAGAGTATTGAACTAGAAATGTGACCTCTGAAGCGTACACAAGGTTTTTTTAAGATTTGACCTTGTGACCTAGTTTTTGATCCGACATGACCCATTTTCAAACTCGTCCGAGGTATCATCAAGACAAATATTCGGACCAACTTTCAAGAGTTCGGACAGAAAATATGGCCTGTAGAGCATACACTAGGTTTTTCTAAGATTTGACCTTGTGACCTAGCTTTTGACCTGACTTAAACCATTTTCAGACTCGTCGGAGAAATCTTCAAGACAAACATTCTAACCAACTTTCAAGAGTTTTGGACTGAAAATATGACCTCTACAGTGTACACAAGGTTTTCTTTAAGATTTGCCCTAGTGACCTAGTTTTTGACCTGCTATGACCCATTTTCGAACTCGTCCGAGATGTCATCAAGACAAACATTTCGACCTTAAAGAGTTTTTGACAGAAAATGTGGCCTCTAAAGAGTACACAAGGTTTTTCTACGATTTGACCAAGTGACCTAGTTTTTGACTCGACATGACCCATTTTTAAACTCGTCCGAGATATCATCAAGACAAACATTCTGACCAAGTTTCATGACTATCGGACCGAAAATGTGGCCTCTAGAGCGTTTTTGGATTTGGGTTTTTGGATTCGTCCGAAATATCATCAAGACCAACATTCTGACCAACCTTCAAGAGTTTTGGACTGAAAAATATGGCCTCTAGAGCGTACACGAGGTTTTTCTAAGATTTGCCCTAGTGACCTAGTTTTTTACCTGACATGACCAATTTTCAAACTCGTCAGAGGTGTCATCAAGACCAACATTCTGACCAACTTTCAAGAGTTTTGGACAGAAAATATGGCCTCTCGAGCATACACAAGGTTTTTCTAAGATTTGACCTAGTGACCTAGTTTTTGACCCGATATGACCCATTTTCAAACTCGTCAGAGGTATCATCAATACAAACATTCTGACTAACTTTCAAAAGTTTTGGACTGAAAATATAGCCTGTAGAGCATACACAAGGTTTTTCTAAGATTTGACCTAGTTTTTGACCCAACATGACCTATTTTTAAACTCGTCCGAGATATCATCAAGACAAACATTCTGACCAATTTTCAAGAGTATTGGACTGAAAATGAAGCCTCTAAAGCGTACACAAGGTTTTCTACGATTTGACCTAGTGACCTAGTTTTCGACCCGACTTGACCCATTTTCGAACTCGTCCGAGATGTCATCAAGACAAACTTTCCGACCGACTTTAAAAAGTTTTTGACTGAAAATGTGGCCTCTAAAGCGTACACAAGGTTTTTCTACGATTTGACCAAGTGACCTAGTTTTTGACTCGTCATGACCCATTTTTTAACTCGTCCGAGATATCATCAAGACAAAGATTCTGACCAAGTTTCATGAGTATCGGGCTGAAATTGTGGCCTCTAGAGCGTACACAAGGTTTTTCTAAGATTTGACCCAATGACCTAGTTTTTTACCCGACATGACCCATTTTCGTATTCCTCCGAGATATTATCAAGACAAAGATTCTGACCAAGTTTCATGACTATCGGACTGACAATGTGGCATCTAGAGCGTACACAATGTTTTTCTAAGATTTGACCTAGTGACCTAGTTTTTGACTCGACATGAGCTATTTTCTAACTCGTCCGAGATATTATCAAGACAAACATTCTGACGAAGTTTCATGAGTATCGGACTGAAAATGTGGCCTCTAGAGCGTACACAAGGTAAAAGTTGACGACGCACGACGGACGACGGACGGACGACGGACGACGGACACAGCACGATAACAAAAGCTCACCTTGAGCACTTCGTGCTCAGGTGAGCTAAAAAAGCTTGGAATAGAGTTAATATCATCAGAGCACTAAAGTTTAAGTTAGATCGGCATATAATGCAAATAATCTATTTTTCTTTCATAAGACCAGTCTCAGAATATGCTGATAATATCTGGGATTATATTCCTGAGTACCTAAAAAATGAAGTTGAAAAAGTTCAAAATGAATCGGCAAGAATTGTGACTGGCTATACTAAACTAGTTTCGCTGGAAGATCTTATAAATGAAGCAGGATGGGAATCACTCAGATGCAGAAGGAAAAAACACAAATTAATCTTATTTTTTGAAATGATTAAGGGTATTACTCCTGCCTATTTATCATCCCTAGTCCCAGATACGGTTGGTAATACCACGAGTTATAACCTGCGACGAGCTAACGACCACCAAGGCATTGCATGTAGAACTTCAATATACAAGAGTTCTTTTATTCCGTCAGTGGTGGACGATTGGAATGCTCTGCCCCAAGAAATTAGAAATTTAGATTCGCTTGCAGCTTTTAAGACATACATTGACAGGGACAAACCTATACCTAATAAGCTTTATTTCATAGGTGAAAGAGAATATCACATTATCCACACTGGGCTGCGTAACAAATGTAGTTCGCTAAATTTTGATCTATTCCAAAAAAGATTTAGTTGCTTCGCCTTTGTGTCAATGTGGTGGAATTGAGACTAATCAACATTATCTGTTAGAGTGTAGGTATTATACTATCATTAGAAATAAGCTTTTTGCAACTATCGAGAATTTCAGAACTGTCAGCTTGGACGTCCTGCTGTACGGTGACGAAAGCCTCACCTTTCATGAAAATGTTATAGTATTTTTAGAAGTGCAGTCTTTTATTGAGGATAGCAGAAGGTTCAAGCTATAAAAGAAAATCCAATCAAGTCTTGTAACAATTTTATAATGTTTCGTCTTACCATAGTATCATACATATAACGACAATAGAGTTAATTCTATAATATTGGTTTCGAGAACATCCCACATCGCACGATCTCTTTATAATATCCATAACTGTCTCCTTTTTTCTATATATATATATATATATATATATATATATATATATATATATATATATATATATATATATATATGACACCTTTTTTCTTTCACTTGTCAAATCTTTGAATAAATGAATAAAATAGGACTTCTACCATCGAGAATCCATGGAAAAGAACAGTATAAGCTTACGCTTCCGTTCCAATCCATTTTGTAGCATATTATATGTATATTTTGTAATTGTCTTATTATATTCTTGTATGTAGAATTTTACAAATAAAATATGTCTAAACTAAACTATTATAATTCCCAAGCCGATGAGACAGGAAATGATTATTTTGCTACACAGTGGTCTTTTAGGCGTTACAAAGACATTTGAGAGAGCAAAAGGTAACTTATTTTGGCCGGAAAAGACAAAACAGATAACAGAATTTGTTTTTCCCATCTGTCTTACGTACAGAGACTCAAATGCGACAGAGCTACTAATTTCAACTGATTTTACCGACAGGTCGTATGAAAAATTAGGTTTAATTCTTTTTAACCTGGATGACGTACTTGCTGACGCTAACCTGGATGAAAAACTACTTGCTGACAATTGATTATTACAGTGGATTTTTTGAGGTTGATTTCCTTTCAGATACAAAATCCAGCGCTGTGATGCAGACATTAACAGTCCATCTGTCTAGATATGGTATATTGTATACTCTGATATCTGATAACGAGCCACATTTCATAAGTGACGAGTTTAAGCAATTTGCAGGCTCTTGTCAGTTTGAACATATCACTTCATCTTCACATTATCCGAAAGGTAATGGTCTAGCAGAGAAAGGTGTAGGTATTGCTAAGAAATTTATGAAAGAAGCCGTAGCTGAAAAGCAGAGTCTACACATATCATATCTTGTATACGGAAATGCTCCATTAAGCACTCTTACCACAGCAAATTGATTTGCAAACAGTATAAAGATTGGTGTCTAAGTCAAAGAGTAAACAAAAGTTTAATTATGACAAAAAAGCCAAAGGACTTAAACCTATAAACATCAATGACTTACTGCATGTTCAGTTAAGCAAAACATGGAAACAGGCAGAAGACATTAGAAAGTTAAGCAATACATCATACGTTGTTCAAATGAAGATGATTTTACATATAAGAGAAATAGGAAACATCTCAATTTGACAAATGAGAATGCTTCAGACAGATTTCCTTTTGAAGCAAAAATAACCCAGGTAACTGTGACACATGGTCTGAGAGAGTTGTTATTAAACAAAAAGCGTTTTACTGGAGATGAATGATCTAATAAGATTAGTTAATCTTTCAATGTAAGTACCTTTGTATTGTTTTATGAATGAATATCTCTTCGTAACATGAGAACCGAACGTTACCGACTAGCACTTGATATGAGACAGAGCTTTACCAAAGTTGACTCTTGATTAGATAAATCTTTACACATGTCTTACTTTGTTTGAAAGGTTTTCCAATTTAAATAACACTTTGTTTTCTTTTTAATGAAACGAAGGGAGGTGTTGTGTGTATATTGAATATATAAAATAGACCATAGAAGGGTTGCGTCTACTGATATATAATGTACTTACTCTTATTGCTTAGTGTCGTTGTTGTTGTATTGTTGATGTACATACACGATTTTAATTCTTCATAATATATTCCTGTATGATACTATATTTGTGTTACTTCGATATATACGACCTGCCAATTACTCTTGGAGCGCTGATAGCAACCCACAGTACCTAAATTTGGACATCGTACAGTTCGGTCAAGAAACACAGACGGTGAATACTGAACTTTCCATCAACACTACTCGATAAACTGTAACAGTGCGGACAGTTTTTTTATTATTATAAATTTTATTATTATCTTCTTTTTTTTTTCTATTCATTTTTATGTTGTTTCTCGACTTTCTATACTGACAAAAAATCCTCCTAAAAAGGGTTCCTCATACATGTATGTGCTGTTAAAAGTCCGTTTTTTTTTTTGTCCAGTTGCATGTTCACTTTTTTGTTGGGTAATCCTTTAACTGTTAAATAAATAAAATGAAGATTTCTGGCCAATAGTATATACCGAAACATTGAGATTACAAACTTACTACTGCTAGGAGGAAAAAAAAATAAACATACCGGACACTGTTTATCCAAGATCAGACTGCACGTTTTGTGCGATCTGATCTTGATCTACACTGTCCGCTAAGGAACGTCGAGTCGCGCTTAGTAGGTTAAGTATAAAATCGTTGTTTTATGATATTTTGCCTTAAAAATTATTTGGTTAAGTCGACAGGAGAAGTTGTACCTAGACAGATCAATGATACTCACGACCGGAATATTCTCTGTCTGTTCTCCCGTATATGACAATTTTTGATATTTCATATGCACGCTCAAGATTAACAGTAAAGGATGGGTCAGTTTCATGTTCCGTAGCTGCACAACACCGACATGACGGATCTGTACTATTGCTCCCGTCAACAACTCCAGATGCTTCCCAAACACCATTTCCACTGTCAAATTGTGAAGAAGTGGTGACCGGCTTGTTGGTTGATATAAGAAATTCTTGAAGGAAAAGAAAACGTTTTCTTCAAAAGGCATGAATAATACTTACCTGTACTTGGTCAAATGCACTTTATCCTCAATATGCATATCGGGATTTAGGCCAGATTTGTTGACATTAAGACAAATATTAATCTACACACATATTTCCCCCCCCCCCCCACACACACACAATTAGCTCAGTGTTCTTCAAACTTGAGTAATATGAGCCATGCTCTGGCGAGAGAGGGTGCACTGTACCAAGTAAGTCATTACATAATTATCGATCCATAATTCTAGTTTGTCTAACGACCGACTGAATCATGAGGTAAACTGGTCCTTTGAGAAGCAATAAAGTATCCAAAAGTTTCGAATAAGGTGAGCCTGCGCGGAATGCACAGGCTGAAATAGTTCGATACTTTTAGCAAATGCATTACACCCCTATTTCGCAGAGCATGGCTCAATTATCCTCATTGTTCAGATAATAATAAATTCTCACAAATATTAGACAGATTTAAACGAAACTGATCTTATTCTGTTGGTGAAGATTATGCCAATCGAATGAAGATTTCACGAGGATTGAACTGCAAACTTTGCTGTAAAAAGAATTTGCAGTGCAGTTATTTAATTATAAATGAGCTGTGCTCTGGCAAAAGGGGGCTTAATGCATCTCCGTGATGCATGATACCAAGTAAGCGATCACATACTTATGGATCCATAATAGCCACTATTTTAACATCCGACTCAATCATGAGGGTAGACTGTTCCCTGAACATACAGAAAATTGACCAATTGCGAAATGTTTCGGCCCAGGTCAGCCTGCGCGGACTGTGCAGGCTGACCTGGGTCGATACTTCTCGCTGATGCATCAAGCCCCCTTTTCACAGAGCTTGGCTCAAATATATATCAGATCATTGACTCTTGATGAAAAAAAGTGACTATAAAAACTACAGGTCAGACTCGGATCATAACACTGCATTTTGAAAATCATGCACTCTATCTGTTCAAATATTAATCGAAGGAGGTATCGAAAAAGAATCGCTTAGAGAGAGAGAGAGAGAGAGAGATTAAGTTGAGAAATTGGTACATATACTTCTATACTTAACAAGATTTGCTGATGATACGAAGATAACTTACATTATAAAATATGAATTGGGATTTCGGTATTTTAAGCAAAAACTGAAGCTGAAAATACTATGTAAATGTTTACCGCTATAAGTTTCAAAAACACCGGCAAATGCAAGAATCGTCAAGATGAGTACTTTTCTGCAACTCAGCTTCATCCTGAAGCACAAACAGTTTTATTTTGTTGGTTAGTTTTGTTGTTGAGCAGAACAAACGTTAACAACTCAAGATTCAAATAAATTATTAGAATATATTCTGTCGATAGAATACCTCTAATATGATTTTACCTCACCCTTTGTCGAAATATCTTTAAAACAAGAGGTCAATATAAGTCGAAGATCAAGTTGAACAATCTGTTCCACAAAAGAATCTGAAATTGCCTCGATCTCAAGAAGGGCCGTTATAGTCGCCATGTACATTTTCATAAGAATATATTGTAACGAGAAACAAAGACGAAAAATGAACATTTCTTTCAACATTCATTTACAGAGGTCCCTTTTTTAAGCCCATACTTAAAGGCAACCTTTGGACAAAAAATATGACTTACACGAGTGATACATTTGTGGAAGTGCTTTGAAATGAGGGCAATTGACTTTTGAGTCGAAAACAGATAAAAAACAGAAATAACTGCTTAATTGATTCGAGCAATACCTTTCGAAGGTATTTGAAATATTGTGTCGAACAGGGATAATTCGTAATTGTATTCAAAGCCAAAAATGACAGGGATTAGATGATAAAAGAGCAAGGGTACATAGACTAGCTTTATTAATCTTTGAGGTAGTGCAGTAAATTCTTAGTAGTCCCTCTTCCTTTGAAAAGTCATTGATGTTCCCTTAGTTCAAGAGTAAAGATGCAAAGCCTTTTGAATAAAAGAGTGTTTCAAATCGATATCTGTTTGACGGAGGAATCTCAGAGAGAGAGAGAGAGAGAGAGGAGAGAGAGAGAGAGGGAGGGAGAGAGAGAGAGAGAGAGAGAGAGAGAGAGAGAGAGAGATTTTGGTAAAATCTGAGTAAAAACTGCTACAACAGCAACATTTTCTATGACAGAAATTTTTTTATCAGATGATCGATTGATTGAATGAATGGGGTTTTCGCCACTTTCAGCATTATTTCAGTCATATCACGGCCACATCTCACATGTTCACGTATTTCCTGGGTTTCACCAGTACAAGGCTCTGAAGCGTCTTGCCCTAGGACACTCCCACGAAAAGCCTAGTGAATCCAATGATGCTCGAACTAAGTGCCCACAGGTCACGAGTCCTACACTTTACCACTGAGCCACGCAGGACCACATGGTGAGATGAGTTTTACTATGACTGATATAGACTTTAAAAGAAGGTTACTAAGTCAACTCTAAAACATGTTTTAGATGAGGTACAATCTGGGTCTCCTAAGTCACATATTAGAAGACCCTTTTGTTCTGGTGGTCAAAACTTTCAACCATTGCTCGTGAAATTGGTGAAAGAAATTATGGAAATACTATCTCAGACGGGTCAAAAAGTAGAAGTTACCTGATTATTTGTACGAAAATTCCTATGACCGCTCCAGTAGTCTCAGTACCTACCACTTGTACTGGAAACTGTCAAAATCTACACACGCCCTGTAAGAACTTCCTTTTTTTATAGAAATGCGCTTAATAGAGCCACGGAGACTTAAACTGCAGACCGAACCTGAAAATGTGACTTTGATAGCTAGTGGCTTTTAAAACAATCCCGTTCATTGACCAATTGCTAGACTGCAGTCATAGAAATAGACTGATGTTACGTTGCGGTTAGTATTTACAATGTCTTTCCTCGGGTAAGAATAGATAGCTTTTCTCGTGACTTGACCACTGAGGAAAATAGCTCGTATTATCCCACATTCTTATTTAATGAAACCATTTTGTAATAAATCGAACTTGGTTACTCTTGTGTGCCTAGAACCGAATTCTTACATTAATTTAATTGATGGGTTTTGCTTGTTTTCCTTGATTCACATGTGGATTGTTTTTTTTTTAATCTGAATTAATTACCAATTCTATACTGAAGAAATCAGATAATTCCTAAAGCTTTTGAAGTCGAAATTAATTTGAGCCAAGACAAAAAAAGTATAAAGCTTTCAAAAATGATCTCAAATCACACATATAGAAAGACATTTACATCCATCAAATGTCGTCCTTTTTTAACCCTCGCACAGCTCGGTTACGATAATACAATGATAAAAGTCACATGAATATATTAATGCTAAATCTTAGTTTCTTAAAATATTTTACACAACAGCAACATTTATAAAAGTATTAGTTGAGAATATTGTCGTTATCCGTGAGAGACAAGTTAAAAGACTGAATTTAACAATACAAATGGATAAGATAGTAGGAAGTAAAACATGATTGGTTAATTCTATCGAGATTGAATGAATCACGGTTGTAATTCTTTTATACAAACCATTCAATTCATATAATATAATAGACTACCATAATCGAGGTCTACATTCCTTGGCTTTGGATTCATAATGTTATTGTAATGTTTTTTTTTAGTAAAAAAATCCGTCCTCTATGAATAAAGTGATCTATGTATTTATTGTTTTTAAAAAGACTAGCATTTGCACCATTACGAATTTCTTTTTCCACGTAGATGTCAGAGTTTATTGAAATAAAAGAAAAAGAGAACACATTTCTATGCTTTTACTTTTACAAAATGATCCTTTCGGACAGTCTTGATAATAACAAGAACTTTCCCACAGCTACCACGTAAACGAGCAGTGAGGTATGTATCGGAGAGTTTAGCTCGTTACGGTACAAAATTAGTTCTGAAGCGTATTTTAGGTGTGTTTTACCTGTCTGTCTGTCTGTCGACCGCTCTCGCTCTCTCTCTCTGCTTTTGTACTTTGAATTTGTCTCCCTGTCATTCTTTTGCATACCAAAATAAAATGATAGCTAAAATTTAGATTCTTTTAAAGTAACAATAAAGACCAAATGTAAACAAAGCGGGTGTTTAACTGCATTTGAATTGATATCATACCATTTAAAAGTATGGAAATTAGTGTGAAGATGACAATTAGTCATTGTGCGGTCAGTCGCTGACAGAGATATTAATTTCAAAACAAGGTAAAAACCTGCGAGGTAGCTGTGTCTTTTGTTTACTTTTTGCATGATTTTAAAATTCTTTTTTCTGCCAGCGACTAACATATGGCCCGACCACACAATATTTTCCATACTTTTAAATGGTATTACTTAAATTGAAATGTATTATGACACCTGCTTAGATATTTTGGCCTTTACTAGGCCTTTAAAGTGAACTATTCAGATTTTAATAATCTCACCAAAAATTTATATATTACTGAGTTGAGCAGGGCAACAGCAGGCAAACTATCAATTACAAGAAAGACAAAAGTAAGGAAATAAACATTTTCAGCGGTATGTCCTTAATAGGCTCCGTAACCTCTAAGAGTAATTTAAAATTTTGCGGTAGAGTTTCGCAAGTTTTCTGGGAATGTCACAGGACCAGTTGCATGCGTTGATTACGGGGATTCGTATTCGAATCGGTACACAGACGTCACATCTGAGAGAATAAAATAGACGGAGTTACCTTTAGCAAAACGACCATATAATTATTCAAAAGCCCAAAAAAATGCACCTGCTTTACTAATGCCCCCTTCACACTTACGGATTTTTCTTACGAGTCCTTGCGGATGTCACATATCCGTAAAAGTACACGGATTTTTACGATCTGGCCGCTTTTACGAGCGGTTTACGAGTAATTAATTACGATTTATTACGGGTTGTTACGATGTATTTTACGGCAAATATCTACGATTTGTTCCGAGTTATTACGAACAAATACGAGCATGTTACGACATTTTAAGAGCTGTTTACGGATTGTTATGAGTATATTACGGATGGTTACGATTAATCTAGTCATTTACGTGTAAATTACGACATATTAACGTGTTGTTACAATAGTTGCGAGTTAGTTAGGAGTATTTACGAGTCCTGTTTTTTTGTGTGCAAAAAGCATGTAATTCTCTGTGTATCATCATTCAACAGCTGACATCCAGCGGTCTTCTACCTCAGCGGGCTCTAGCTGTGGCGGTGGTGGTTCTAAGGAGGGTGAACGCGTCCGCTTTTTCTTGATGGCTGCCTTTTTTGCTTTCTTTGGAGCCATGCTTGTAGATAGTGTATACCAATAGTGTATATCGAAGAGATCAGGCTTCTGTGACGTCTTGATAACAACTGAAAGGAACTGTTCAATTTTGCACGCTTTTATACCATTTCTAAATCGTAAAGTATACGTAAAGTACTCGTACATATCCATAAATTACTCGTAATTAAGTCTTATCAATCCGTAAAGCAATCGTAACTGAACGCAATTAAAATTCGTAATATTCCGTAAAAGAATCGTAAACTAACCGTAACAAATCGTAAAACAAATTGTTTACGAGACATTTACGGATTCTTGCGAGTAGTTTACGGAGGGTTACAACCGGTTTATGATACTTACGGATTGTTACAAGTTATTTACGACTTACTTACGGAAAATTTTATCCGTGGACACTCGTAAGAAAATTTTTGACATGTCAAAAATTTTGTCTCTACTTTCACGGATCCTCACGAGTGTCTGCGAGTTGTGACAAGTTATTAACGGATGCAAACGAGTTATGTACGGATGCTTGCGATTGACTACGAGTTGGCAATCCGTAAGGACTCGTAAGAAATATCCGTAAGTGTGAAGGCGGTATAAATGTAACCGCACAGTTACTATATGATTGCAAAGAAGTAACTTATCTACTTATATCTATCGTTATTTTAAGAGAAATTTTGATTTACGGTACGAAAACTAAATGGCCAACTTTAAAGTTAGGCAATTAAAACTTAAATCTGAAAAGAATAATCTAACCCTCCTTGAACAGAAAGGCTATAGTCTGTGAAAAGGTGGTTTAATGCATCTGTGAAAAGAATTGACCCAAGTCAACCTGCGTAGTGCGCGCGGGCTGATCTTGGTCGAAACCCCTGGCTATTTGTAAATTTTCTGTATTTCAAAGGACCATTAGAACTCATGATTAAGCCGGTTGTTAAAGGAAATGAGTCCATTTTGTGTGATGATTTGTTTGGCCTAATACATTACTAAGACGAAGTAAAGCCCCTTATCCCATAGCGCAGTTCAATTATAAATTCAATACCCTTTGTTAAGAAGCTTGCTCTCAGGGAGATTTATAATGTAATTTGAAATTCTCTTTGTAAAGGTTGGTTTTGAAATCAACTGTCACAAATGTTTGAATCTGCACCGCTCGTAATTTTCAATAATGCATATTATTATCAACATATTTAATCTCTTTTCTTCCTTGTCCTTGATTGGTTTCAAATATAACTTTCTTAATATGTGTTTCGCGTGTATAATCATAGAGGGAGTACGATGGTATTAATGATATCATCAAAATCTGCATAGATCTATAACTTCCTTTTTTAGTTTTTTTTTTTTTTTTTTTATATCAAAGAAAGCATACCCTACTACACAACTATACAAGGTTTTTTTTTCCTTCTAAATATTATGCCAGAATTAAGAAGTAAGTTCCTTTCTACATGGGCAAAATATTTGGTGGGAACTTTCAAAGTAAGAGCAATAATTTAACAGAAAATAAATTCATCCAAACGACGCAGCACAAAATATAAATTGTAAACAGTTTTCATATTGAGATCGATATCTGTCTTACATGTCACTCAAAATCGTATTTGATGTGTGATAAGAATGATAGAACAATGACATACCTATGATATAGAGCCATGGTCTGTGAAAAGGGGGCTTAATGTATCTGCAAAAAAGTATCAATCAAGGTCAGCCTACGCAGGCTAACCTAGGCCCAAACTAATTTGGTATTGGACAATTTTCTGCATGTCAAAGGGCCAATCTCACTCATGACTCAGACGGCTGTTGGACAAAATGGATTTTATGGATCCAGAATTATGTAGTGGCTCGCTTGGTAAAAGGGGTCACGAAGATGCATTAAACCCCCTTTTGCCAGAGCATATAACTGAATTAATGTATTATCATTATTTATACGGAAAGTGGTTCCTTTTGCACACACAAGATCAATAACTTACTAATGCCTTGTACCTAATTTTGGAGGTATTTAAGTTTGTTTCAAACCAGTGACGGATTCTCCTTGGCACTGTTTTTAAACTTACAAGATTTATACAAAATCAGGAAAGGTAATGCAATATCTGCTGGCTGAGCGTTTGGCAATAGAACCCAAGCCTAGCACCGATGAAATCGATAAAAGAAAGAAATACTGAGCTAACATATAACTAAATAGTCCAAATTGACTTAACCCTTTACTGCACAATCCCAAGTTTTAACGACCTTGAGAAAGAAAATGTTAAAAAAAAAAGAAATGATAACCAGTATTTTCTTTTTTTCCCCAAATGTTTTCTACCCAATCAAAGATAAATTCCATCATTTGAGCCATGTTTGATTTGTCATTTGCAAATGCTTTCAATTTGGACTAGTCTACATTTTTGTTGTCTGGTACAGACCGAAATATCGTTCACACAAACGCAGAAATCGTAGAATTCCATAAAAACAGGTTATTACGCCGGTTACATTGGTAGCTAAGTTGTTAGCGTATTTGACTAGTGACCCGATGGTTGTGGGTTTGATACTCGGTTTCGGCAACTTTCTTTCCGTCGATGTTTCGCCTCTCACCTCTAATGCATGGGACAAAAGAAGTAAGTGGCTTGGAAAGAAATTTGTGTCAGGCGTAGGTGCGCTGACCGCCGTGATATGACCTAATCTGCTATAACAGCGTTAAACTCCCATACAAAGAAACAAAAAGTGGTTACGCTTGCCTTCAAAGTGCTCTCCATAGAAGCGGTGTCCAAAGTTTTTAACACTAGAGAAGTAAAAGTGATGGCAACATACTGCTGGCGTTATAAAGGTGCCGAAATCACATGATAAGCTATGGAGTTTGAGTAGTTTAAGGCAAAAAGTAATTACGGGTAACAGGCATCTTAACGTTCGATTTATTACACTGGGATATTTGTTTAGGTACAAACGATTTTCTGTTAGGCCATAGAGCGTCAAATAACCTAGCGCTCAGACATTTCCAGTCTAAATATTAGATCCACATAGTTACAATATATAGGTTACTCTCGTCAAGAAGGTCTCAGCAATGCAAACAGTGTTGAAAAATAATTACATTTTTTTCCTAAACTTTAGAAACTTCTAGTGTTACTTATCAATTCTGAATTTGTAGACTTTTATTTCGATCTAGATTGCTTTTATGACTCGAATCCTCTGTAGCATAAAGTTAGATTTTAGTGTGTCGCAGTTAACCCTCGATACAGACTCATTCACGATCAATACAGTTGTGCACGTTGCACTGTACTTCTTACCGGACGACAATGTTTGAGGCTGGTCCAAATTGAAAACATCTGCAGCCGACGTCGCTCAAATCATTTGTCCATGAAGAGGTGGAAAACATGGTGGAAAAAGAAGGAATTTCTGGTTACTAGTATTTTCTCCATTTTTCCAACAGTATTTCAAAAGCCTTCTCTCTAGTGCCATTAAAAATCTAAACTCTTTGTAGAGGGTTGATGTGAGTTTAAACGCTAATTTGCTTCCAGTGTTTGCAGAAAATGCATCTTGACGGCAGTTGTGAAAAGTAAAGCAATAAAGGCCAAGATTTAAGTCTGCATGTCTCACCGTCTTCCCGTCCTGTATGCTGTAACTTTGATACTAATTTTGTGATCGATGATGTCAAGCTCCGGGAAAAGTGATTTTAACACTTGTCAATTCATTAAAAAAAAAGAAAACATCAACCTACATTTCTATTTAATATCATTCATCATAAGCAGAATCACTTTACAAACGGAGAACACAGATACACTTGTGTATACATTGATACAAATGAAACAAAATCTAACAAAAAGAAGAAAGAAAAAAAAAAACAGCCTTTCCAACATGAAAATTAAGCTGAAATCCGTTACCAGATTATGGAAATATCGACATAAACACACACCTTAAACTAAACGCATACAATATGTTCTTAAATCATGCAAAAAGAGTAAATAAATATTTACTTTAAACATGGGTAATTGTATTTAACATATAGAAACCTGTACATACATATTCAAATACGAGCAATACTCTGTGAAAATTTCCATATGTTAATGAAAAAAGTACTCTACAGTCTGCGCAGGCTGACCTTAGTCAAAACTTTTTGCAAATAGTCCATTTTCTGGATGTTCAAGGGTCATTCTACATCAGGATCTAGCCGGTTGTTTGACAAAATTGGTTTTATGCTTCCATAATTATTTGATGCGTCGGTTGCTATAATGTGTCACCTCTTTTGATATAACACGGCTCAAATTTTTATATACACTAACAAAAATTTGTTTCAATTTGAACAACGAGTTAAATACATTACGAGATTAAAAACGTATTGACATAAACACATACCATTTTTAAGCACATGACATTAGTTCTAAAATCATGTTAAGGAAGTAAAGTCTTCATTATTCGGCATTTAGTAAGTTCAAAGTAACCATATTATCACAGAAACACAAGAGACAACTTTGCTTCAAATACAATATGGATTCTTTCATAATAAGTTCTATGCATATTTTTAGATTAACTGGAAGGGCGGTAATAAAATGGTAGACGTTCAGTTGAGATGTGATCTCAACCGAGTAGCTCTCACTCGATAAACCTTTCATTATCAGTTTTATATTATTGTTTATGTTTGGGATAACAGGTTTAAAATCATGTAGCGTGTAGAGATCATTTATAAACCCAACCTGATAATGTTTATACTATCTCGTCACGGTTTGTGGTTTTAAACATGTATTCCGAAAAACAAACAATACTACATGTATAAACTGATAATGAAAGGTTTATAGATAGAAGAAGAGTTAAAATGCATTACCGTAGTTGTTTTGTAAACTATGATAAATTTCGTTCAACAAATCGTAAGGTGTGTACATAAGATCAGACTAAACATTCCACGGACTATGATTTTAATCGACGGTGTCCGAAATTGCAATTCAAGTCGATCACAGAGCCTTAAGGGCATATATTTTAATTGCCATAATCGGCACTGCTTGTCACGGTCGTCTTTTCTATACGTGATGAGAAAACTAATCAGCTTACATTTCACAGTCTTGTGTTAAGGGAGGCATAAGTTGGAGTTGAAAAACCTGCAATATAAGAAATAACTTAAAAGAACTAAAAATAACTTATAACTCACTTAAGTAAACAATTCCGTTGTTGACAACCATGGGGAAACTTTGATAGATTTGAGAAAACATTGTGGGAAAGGGAGAAAATGCTGATAGCTAACATTTTCTCCTTTCTCCACAACGTTTTATACAGTTTCCATCACTCATCTCGTGGTTTGAGCACCACATCTAACGTGTCGTCCGCAAATGCTTCAATTTGCACATTTCTAAAACTTTGTAGCGTTGTAGAGAGTTAAAATGCTTGAAGTGAAAAATACGATGAAGCGTTTTAATTACCGATTATTGAGAAACGAGTAAAAATGGACAGATAAATATCGATATTATGTGGTATAATATGTGTAGTAATATAAATTTTTCCTGCGTCGTAAAACAGACTTATGACTAGGTTTTACAACCTCCATGCATTTTATCACATAACCTTTTCTCATAGCAATATACCCATTGGAAATTTTCTTATTCCACACACTTTCCGGATAACCTTTGTCTGACGCCCTATGTAACATCATTTACACTTCTGTAAGAGAAATAATTTGGGTTTCAATAATGGAAATAACCACTTGTGCATGTATAAATTTGCATATTCTAATCTATAAATCATGAGAAACTGTTATGTGATCTCACATTCGTTGAGCAAGGAATCCGACATTGGTTGGCTTTTCGTATAGAATTCAATTTATTCTTAATACAGTCTTTCGATACTCTATAGAATGAAATTTTACCTCAAATGCAAAATTACCTCTTTTGTAAGATTCTGTATATATCATATAGAAGTGTTGTTAAGTTTAGACCTGGTTATGAAACAAGAAACAAATAAAGCAATGGGCCAGAGTCTGGCAAAGAGGGCGGGGGGTGTCAACGAACCATTATACCAAGCAGGTCATCACATAAACATGGATCCCTAAAATCCATTTCGTCAGACGAACGACTGAATCATCAGGTAGGATTGTCTTTTGACATGCAGAAAATTGACCAAATGTAAAAAGTTTCGACCCAGGTCAGCCTGCACGGAGGGTGCAGGATGACATGAATCGATCCTTTTTGCAGATGTATTACACCCCCTTTTCAAAGAGCATGGCTCAATCATGTAGTCAGTGAAAAAAATAATTCACCTTTGTTAACGTAGTCATATTCTTGTTGTCTCATGTTGAGAGTGGATGTTGACTCAAAGTAAGACGTTGCTTTCATTCTTCGGCTCCTGAAATATCTGTCATACTTTACAATGGCATTAAAAAATATACGTGATTTTTTTCTAAGTTTCTGACTACCAATACTTGTTATTTCTTTGAACGTCTCAGCGCCATGGTTTTTAGATACTCTTACGAACATGAAAGTTCGCACCAATTGCATAGCTGAAATACAAACCGCATCTGGCGGGATTCGAACCCATGGCGGACAAGATCCTCGTTTTCCGAGGTTTAAAAGACCAATACCTTAGCCACTGAGCTAAAGAGATATCTCCGTAACGGAGCTGTTAGGTATTGTATTTAAATCGGGACGAAGCCATGCATGAAGGAGTGGTCTCCCGTAACACACCCCCTCTCTTAAAGTCATCATTTATTGATGACTCAAAGCCTTATTAGGCAGAAAGTCCGTTTTTGGACAACAAATGGGATTAATGGCTCAATGGCCAATTCCGGACGAGCCCCCATCTTACGAACAAAGTCCGTAACAAAGAAACAAATGAATAAATGCATGGCAGTACAAAAAGACCAATACCATAACCACTGAGCTAAAGTGATATCTCCCTAACGCAGTTGTTAGGTATTGTATTTAAATCGGGACGAAGCCATGAATGAAGGAGTTGTCTCCCGTAACAATACCTTCTATTGACAGCGACTGTCAGCATCACAATCGCATTATTTAATAATCCTGAGGAATCAGCAGTTTCTCCTTCTTTCGCGACTTTGTTTACCATTTCTAAATTAAATGCACGGTTCGGATTCAAATCCTATACACTGGTTTGACAATTAACGACGTATATGACAAATGTTCGCGCGCATCCTACTGCGCATGTATTTTTGTAGTGGATATTGAATCAAAAGTGCACCTATGTATTTTTTGCACATAATGGTAATACTATCGGTGCACAGAAGCAAGTAGCACTTTCTTCGGGTAGTATTGATGAAGAGAAAAAAATGGATCTTTGATCTGTCACCGTGAAATAATTAAAATGCTGCTGACACGGCGTTACACACCAAACAAGGAAACAAAGACAGGAAATTTAAAGCTGTGGAAGTATAGCTGTGTCCACTTTGAAAATTACAGTTGGAAAAGGAGAAATCGCTCCTATTGAGCAATTTCTCTTTTTCCCACTATGTCTGATGAGCATTTATCCTATTTTTTTCCTTGAAAAAATAACTTCCAAAGTGACATTCAACCTTGTTTTCTGACGAAATAAGCACGGATAGGTGCCATTTTTATTTTTTCTTATTGTTTAGAATTATAAATACTATAAGTGTGGAAATTTTAAGAAAAATCTGTCCGTTAGAAAGTATGTATTTATTTAAGATTAACCCTTTATTCGGTCGAATTATCTCCCTTTTTAACTCAATGGTCTATATATAACATGCATATTTGTATATTTACCATGCTCAAAACCAGGCTTTTATACATTTTTTGAGAAAAAATATATGACTTTTCCTTAAAATGATGTTTATTTGTATATTTTTCCTGTTATTTTCCTGTTTAACTGACTATTAAAGAAAGACGCTTTAAATCCAATATCAGCTGAATTTTGGAACTGTATATACCTTTTACAAAGGCAAATTTCTCAGAAACGGGCACGGTGACCCACATTTTTTTTGCTGTAATCTCCTAGAGACATGATGAACTTTGTATGTGCAAAGTTTTAAAAAACTCTGTCCGTCAGAAAAATTTGTCATATACGTCGTTAAATGCAAAACAAAAACCGACGTACAATATAAAATTTGGATTCAGTATACCTGAAAGGTATCCATCATCTACATGCGAAATATCTTAACTAATACTCTATATAAAGGAGACGTTATCAACGTCTTTTTCTTTTCTTTTTTTTTTTTTGTTAAATCTTAAGCTCCTAAAAAAGTTAAACTTTCATGCCGATAGTAAAAACCAAAATATTGCTATTTCAAAGGTTTTGCTAACGAAGAACATCACCTTTTGCGGACAGTGTAAATCAAGATCAGACTACACGTTCTGTGCAGTCTGATCTTAATCTACACTGTTCGCGAAAGGTAACTGAGTCGCGCTTAGCAGCCTTGGGGTTGACCATGTCTATATCGAAATAATTTGCAGACAACACAATGATGGAAATTGTCTTCAACAAAATGAACAAAAAGACAAAGGGACAAAGAGAAAATTCTGCTTACCAGTATTTTTTTTTTTTATTATTTCCCATAACTGTTTCAAAAACCATTTTCCTGAGATTGAAAAGTTCAAGGGACTCTTTCTAAAGCATTTTTACAATTTCAAAGCCATAAGCGAAAATGGAGACTTTTCAAGATGGTCTAGCTTAAGATCAGACTGCACAGAACGTGCCTATCAGAAAAAAATTCTTTCGAAGTTTCAATGGATCGCATTAACAGCCGTTTGAAAAGGTCGCGTTTATAAATTTGGCGCTAAAGTGTCATATACCTCTGTCTCCGATTAACTACGTAGGCAATACCAACAACGATAAGGATCAATGCAAGAGCACCAAAAACGCCTCCAACAATAGCAGGAACATCATCGTCGTCATCATCATCATTGTCGGACGTAAGTGTGGCAGCTTTTCAAAAATAAAAAAAGTAATGAGCGGCGATCTGGCAAACAAGCGTTTAATGCAACTTCATTATGCAGTATACTAAGAAAGCCATTACATAGTTATGAATCAACAAAATCAATTTCATTTCGCAACCGACTGGATCATAAGATATAATGGTCCTTTGACATGCAGAAAATTGACCAACAGCAAAAAGTATCGACTCATTTCAGCCCGGGAAGACTACACAGGCCGACATGAGTCGATCCTTTATATCAGATGCATTCAATCCCCTATTTACAAACCATGGCTAAATTAACTACTACTCAAAGTTTGCGAGTCATTAAGAATATCAATCAACAGGTGCATGTACAAAGATAGTCTTGATGCTGCAAAGTATCTTTCATAGTTAAGTATCATTTTCATTTCTTTCTATACATTTCAATGAGTGATTACTTCGAAATTTTTACTTGGTTTTAGATCTTTATTAGGACGAACATTATTATATATAATGATATTATCATAAAATGATAATCGATCTGAAACTACTCACTGGAAGCACAAAGTGGCGGCTGCAGGTCACCGTCACATCCTGAGGGGCAATTCCCGGACACAGTGTCACAT
This sequence comes from Hippopus hippopus, assembly GCA_946811185.2. Lineage (NCBI taxonomy): Eukaryota > Metazoa > Mollusca > Bivalvia > Cardiida > Cardiidae > Hippopus > Hippopus hippopus. Next base: position 37,215,785 of record OX328100.1, read on the forward strand.
ACCGTATCGTTAACACAGTCCCCACAGCTAGTTTCACAGTTCTCTCCGTACGTTCCAGCGGGACACACTAGAAAAATCAAAGCATTGAGAACGCTGAAGTGGTATTTGTCAAGGAAACCATTGTGTGGAATTAATAATTTGAAAGAAAAAGAGAAATGTTATTCAAATATTGGCTTGAAAGTCAACCTACTAAGCAAATGAATACCTTTTTGGTTTAAGGGAGAGTACTCATGGCAAAGTTAGGATTATTTGTGTATTGGTGGTCTCCCTTTGATCATAAGGAGGAGTCAGGAGTAACGTCCCTTGACAGTAGGATGCATGATGGATAAGGGAGAAACCATGTGAATATATCGAATAAAATTAAGTTTGTACCTGAAAACTATGATTTTGAAATATCTTTGGCCGTTAACATTTCATTCCCAACATTACAATCAATTATTTCGATCTATAAATATGCATGCCCAATCAAATGGAGTAGAGCGCAATCATGGGATGAACAAGCCACGGGACGAAGTGGTTTTGGAACGAAAAAGCCCAGGACCAAACGATCAGTAGATAAATTTTGTATTATTGAGCCAATAGAAGGCTATGAGCGAGTGAAGCTATTTTCAATTAAAAATTAGTATTTCCACGATCGATGGCCTCACCCAGTGTATTTTAACATGCCATTTCCAATTACATATCTAAGTGCTACCGAAAAACTCATTTGTCTGAGAAAAATTGAGTTTAATTGGGTTTATTTCCTTCGGCTTTGCACAAAATACGATACATGGTCTTCAAAATTCAATATTGAACTCATAGTGGTATTGTCTTCGACAAATACCACAAAAAACCAAGTGCAAAACACAGCAGTAACACGTACAGGTGACCCTTAAGCTGCTAAGCTCGACTCAAGGCGCTTTTGCAGCCGGTGTAGATCAAAATCAGACTGCATAGAACGTGCAGTCTGACCTTAGATCTACACTGTCCGATAAGGAGATATTTTCCCAAAAAATAATATTGAAATTGCAGTATTCGGGTGTTTTACTATTGACTGGAAAGTTTCGTTTTACTTATTTAGCAGTTTAAGGGTTAAACTAGTGTCAATGGCCACATGCCTCTGGCAAGCAAGAATGTTTTCAGGGGTCAAAATCTCTCATTTTTTTTTTTAAGCAGAGCTTTGAAAGTGCAATTTACATTCAGAAGTTTAAGGGTGAAATACGTTTTAAAGATATTTTACTCTTATAAAAAATTCAAAGGACTGAAAGTCCTGAAAAGCGGATTTGTTGAACAGTTTTAAGCTATGATTTGATGTAATGAAAATTAATTTTTTTTATCACTTGTATAATATGTAAGTAATTAGTAGAGTAAGCAAGGGCAATGAGAGTCGAAGTTATTCTACTAAGTGTGCTGCGTAGCAACTATTATATTATTACTTATTAGAGTAGTGATTAGATTCAACAATTTGATGTTGTTTTTTTTTATGCTAGTATTATATTTAGGACTGTAAACACGCGTAGGACTGAAAAAAAAACCCAAGATGGATTCATGTTAGTGAAAGTTATTTGACAAATATATAGAACACTTCAGTTGTTAATGAGTAAGAATTAAAAAAAACAACTATACGAAATAGGACGATGACATATAATGATATTTCTGTTAAAACCAACCATTCAGATTTTCATACTCTCAACAAATTCAAAAATGACTTACTGAATTATAGCTGGAAAAACATTAGTAAAGAAGAAGATAAGATTTAGAAAAAAATATCTGAATTGATATTTCCTTAATGGGCTACACAGCTTCTTTGGGTATTATTAGATGTTATGCCACAGTTTTGGAAAGCCTTGTGGGAATGGTACTTAATCAATAACATGCGCCGTCTACAAGGATTTATATTTAAATCAGTATCAAGACGTCATATCTGGTGTAATAAAAATAAACAGAGTGACCTACTGCTTAAGTAGCCAGTAGTTCCATTATCAGACGCCCATAATTGCATCATTTTACTGAATTTAATGTACACTTTATATGAAAGAAATATATATCTGGTAGTATTTATTGGCCTTTTACAAAATATTTTGATTTGCGGCATAAAAACTAAATAGCTCGCTAATTAGAGCATCAACAAACAATTCAATAAATATGGAGCCCTCAGATTATGTGGTTTGTATTTGTAAAGGGTAGAAAAAATTCTGGAAGAAAAAAAGAAAAGAAATACTGATGTCTTGTTTTCCAACACTGTTTTCATAATCCCTTTTACACAGGACTCATATAACATGGAATTTATTCTGCGTTAAAGGACTGAAAAAAGAAAAACCCTCAAAGATTCTCCCAATTTAACTTTGTATGACACAAAATTCAAGGGTCAAATATAGGCCATGTTTGGCCAAACCGTAATGTATTCTGAATGCTGATTACATGTATCTGTAACAGTTCTGTTAAATAGCCCCCAAAGGCTGGGATTGAACCCAGAACCTTTAGGACTTAACTCCCAAGGCAAACGCTCTACCACATTGCTACAAGAACTATCTCTATAGCAAGACAGTTTAAGTGTCCCCTTATACAAACACAAGCTATACATTTATAGCGATCTGTGGGATAGACCAGTACACAACATTTCCATGTCGGGTATCCTTGGCATCTGACAACTGGGTCTGGAGAAAATTTTGATTGGGGTTTATTTTAACACTTTCCTGAACACTCATGTTAATAACCCTGAAGGAAATAGGCAATTGAAAGCATCATGGGACAAGGACAAAATTCTGATAAACAGTATTTTCTCCTGTTTCAACAGTGTTTTCAATCATATGAGTGAACTTCAGCTCATTTGTATCAGTTTCTGAATTGTTGTCTGCAGATACATTTAAAGAGCCTTAAACTTGTCACATGGGGAAGGAATGAATACTAAATAGCATCCATTTGATTATCATTTTTAATAAAAAAACAAAAAGTAATTTATGCATAGATGGTGGACGTAGACTAATCTGAACAATCTGACAAAAATTAACTCCCCTCTAAATTTGGATCTGGGGTCCTGCATGGCTCACCAGTAAAGTTTAGAACTTGTTACCTGCTGGCCTAGGTTTCAGCCTCACTGGAAGCACCATATTTTTCTGTGGGACTGTCCTTAGGCAAGACACTTCAGAGCCCTAGCCTAGTACTGTGGAAACCCAGACATAATAAATAAGCTAGCTGTAGCAGTTATATGACTGAAATAATGTTGAAAGCAATATTGAACAACATTCCATTAATCAAATGTAGATCTAACATTGGCCTCCTGCAAGGTTAACTTTTATTTTTTTCATTCTTACTAAGGTCATTTTTCCCCATTCCATAACACCATAAAGGATACAATGTGTTTTAACTTAGGTAAGTGTGGCTATATTATTCCATTTTGAAGGATGTTCAGAAAAACTTTTGAAACAACTTATCCAATTGGCTGAGCTTTATTTAGCTATACTAAAAATCAAGGGTTTTCAGAAGAGCTAGTGAAGGCGGTTTTTGTCTGAGATTACGCTTTAAGTCAGATTGAAAATATTTACAGCTCACTCTAGGGTTTGTAAACATGTGAGCTTAAATAAATACACCAAACATGATGACTATAATATTTTTCTTTACCATAGCATTTTAAGCTTTTCTAAAATCATTATTATTCATCATTATGCAAGACTCTTTTAATATATTGAAACTTCTGTACTCAGACATCAAGGTCTTGATTTTTAAAACAGCATTTTACAAATCTAGTCAAACTATAAACACAACACTTTCTAAACTTTTATATAGTGGGTATAATCATATATACTGCAAACAATTCAAATCTAAAATAGTGTGCCTATAGGAGTGGAATTTTACTGTTAGGTGGTCTGATCTCAGTCTACTCTTGCTACAAAGCAAAAAAACTGTCCTCATTCTGAATTTTGGAATAAAAGAAAATGCTGGTTACTAGCATTTTTCCTTTTCCCACAATGTCTTCTGACCTTCCAGAAATAAAATTTACTTTTTGAGTCACATCGATTCTGTTATCAGCAAGTGCTTTCCATTTGGACAAGTCTAAAATGTTGTTGTGTGGTAAAGAGTTAAAAAAAAAAAAAAAAAACCACTGGAGTCCTCTCAAGGAAATAGAAACAATGGCATTTTGTATGTAATTTACTACTGAAAGCACATTGTCCTTTCCATGACTTTAACACCTAGGAATCCTTTCAAGTGTTCTTCCTAATTACTACACAATTTAAAACTATTAATTTCAAAATGAAATACAAACTCAAACTAGAAACAACATTTGATTGTTCAGATACAATGATTTCTTCTTTCTTTTGAAAAGGATAATCTTGGTTTTGTTCCTCAACTAAAAAATGTTATGTAATAGTCTGAAAGGTGAAAACTAAGTGGTGTTAAGTATTTTCTAAGATTTAGGCCATGTGTAATTCATGAATATTGAATATACCTTCCTTCTGTTAAATAAATGAAAATTCACCTTGTATCATCATAAAGACACAAGTCAAGGAAATAATGATTTCACAAAAGAAAAGTAAGGTTAACTCATGCACTTCCACAAAACATGAAATTGATTGTAACTACCTTCAAGAATAATTTGATGTTTGACTGATTTCTGGTGGTTACATTAGTTTCAACACTGTTTCAGTCTTACAGTGACAACAACTCATTTATTTGTGTACCGTTTGGGTTTTACTAGGGCTATGCTGGTTCTCTGCAGTGTCTTGTCCATAGGCACTCCTACAAAATCCTGGCAACTAGGTGAGGATAAAACCCGGGATAACCCATCCTACACCTTCACCATTCAGCCTTAGTCTCACAGAACCTCACTAAATAAATGAACGGGATTATGTCCTTTCAACGATATATTGGTGAAAATATTTAAAAAAAAAACATAGGCTGTATAGACTCAAGCTTAGACCTCATATTCTGCGCATTTTGAACTTAGATTATCATATACAGTTTCAAAAAAAACCGGGTGTTACATTTAACTATAAAAATGGACTGATACATGTACTTAATAATTTCAAGTTCATTTTATGAGTATCACATACAACATAAGAGACCCACATGTAATATGCAAACTCACATTCTTGAGTCTATTTCTATTAAAAAAATGCAGGTGTGAATAAGTACAATATAAAAAGTGGACTTAAGTCTCACATAATATTAAAAGTTACAGTTAAAGTGTGATGGGATTTTGAAATTTTGTCAGTGATTATGTAAGTTTTATTCATTTACAAATAGATCTAGATTCCTTTTCAAAGTTTTGAGCCACGTCTTTGTGAATTGGCGTCATACTACACAATTGAACCATTGCAGGGACAAGTGCAAAAAAAAAACATGATGTACAAGTAGCATTATGAGATACTTGAAATTCAATATTTACACTGGTAAAAGGGTTATTCATTACATCCCAAGCAGTTTTGAGTGAATCCATTTTCATGGTCTGAAGAAAAGAATTAAAATCATCACTCATCATCTGGAAGAATATAGTCCAGAAATTACTTGTTTTTTGATATCTGTAAATCCCTGCTCTGCGTACAGCTGAAGGCACGGTAGCAGCCAGAATGGACCAAGATCACATTCAGTGTGACAAGTTGGCATGCAAAGTAAAAATTGACCTTTACATAACTAAAATGAAACTTTCAAGTCGATAGTACAGATCCAAAAATTTTTATTTCAAAGTTTTTTTTTTTTTTTTTTCGGGGGGGGGGGAATACCTCCTTACCGGGTAGTATGGATCAAAGACCAGACTTCACGTTCAGTGCAATGTGATCTTGATCTACACAGTCTGCAAAAGGTCCTTGAGTAGCACTTAGCAGCCTATGGGTCAAAGGAATTGGTCCCTCTTTAACACTGTAAAAACTATAGGCATACTTTCATTCTGAGGTTTGAATTACTTGCTGTTTATGGGTTGAGCAGCAGTTCGTCATAAATATGTACTCTATTAAATAAAGTACAAATATTTTCAGTTTGTTCTCTGTACATGTACTTCAATCTTCAAGCATAAAAATATATATCAAAGAATTTAAATCTACATGTCCAAATGGTAAGACGTATAGATGCATTCCTGTGGACCCTTTATCATCCATCTATCTGCAAATTCTGCATTTTTTTTAAATTCTTTTTCATGAAACGTAACAAAATAAAAATCAAACGTATTAGAAGGACTATAAATGGACTTTTATACCTTGAAGACAACTGAGTCTCTGAGGCTTAAAGTCAAGGATGTTAGGTAAAGTTAGTTGATGTCTAGTTACCTGAGAAGGACACTATTTCCAATCAAAAATCCACAGTATAAATTCATGTCACGGGTTCGTACTTGATTGGGGCCGTTTGTGAACAAAGGATTTCTTTACGTCCCATCGATAACTGTAGAGAAATCTTGGAAGCAGTCTTGCATAAATCAAACGTCAAATACTTTTTTTTAATGCTACACGATCTCCATTTCCTTAGACGTTTCACAGAAATGTTTCAATAATTCGGAAATCCATCGATAGTGCTTTACGAAGGGCGGTACCTAACAAGGTGCCGAATCGACTTTATGGGTTCTGAGTTTTCGTTATCGAAAGGGTTTTAAATTATTTACGGCCAAATTCTAGCTAGCTATCTGAACATTTATAGATATTTGATATAATGTATAGTTGAAAAATGTTATTTCACGAAGAAAATTATTGATTAATCTCCTTGTTTATTTCGGCAGCGGACAACACAAGTTGTGAATGAACATTTCTTGAATGAAAACGGAGGCAGTCTGTGTAAACAATGTTCATACGCATATGGCAATATTTAAGGAAAAAAAAGAACAAACTTCGTTTAAGAATTTAAAGTATTTCAAACTGACAATTTTTATAGTTTTGACAAAATTTCGATAAAGAAATCAAACATAATTTGTATGATTTGTCCAAAGTCAGAGCTGAATATCATTTGTAGATCTGCGTTGTTCGTCCGATACACCAGCCGTGCAAAACTGAAAGTGAGCGCGCATGCGTCGTTACGTATGATGTATTTGGTTCCGGTCAAAACGATCACAGGTAAGCGGATTTGCTATATAGCAAATCTGCTAAAAAGCAACAAAACGTTATATGTAAGAAAAGTAATGTTGGTTTAAAGGGTCACCAATCTTCCTATGAATGAAATTGTTTTTTATACATGTATATTCTAAAGCATAGCAGCATGTGCTATCATGACAAAGTTATAGGTATGAAGTGGCATGACTTTTACAAGATTTCAAGTACGATGTTAATATTTTTCTCTTAGACCCTGATAAACACTGAAAATTTTTTTTAACGGGGTCTTAACGCTTTCACCGAAAATAGATAAACTTCGACCCCTTCAACTTCTGGAAATACAATTCACTGAAACTCAGGAAGATTTTTATCCTGTAGGCTTGACTGAACCGGCGGATGGTGTAGATCCGAGATCAGAATGCACTTTTCGTGTAATCTGATCTTGAACTATGCACCACAAATGCCTCTGTTGTGGCCTAGGTTGCTGAAAAGCTCCATACATTGCACAACTACAAATTGAACTCTCAGCACTTTACTAGACCATAAAAATCTAGACTATTTTAAATTGAAAGCGTTTGCAGTAGGAAATTCAAATATTGCTTTAATGATTGGATTTACCCTTGATAGGTACTGAAAAAGTGATGAGAGAAGGAAAAAAATGATGGTTTCCTGCACTTTCTCCTTTTTTTACAATGTTTTCAAAAAACCTGCCACTTTAGGGTTGTCAAAACTTAAGGTGATATGTTTTTATTATATCAACGCGATTTGACCGTATTTACCGTCATTGCACATAGTTCCGTTGTATCCAGCTGCACAGCCGTTTGAACACTCTCCGGTTTCTTTCATGCAAGGTTCATTGTTTACACACTGTCCACATGTGTTGTTACAGTCAGCGCCATAGAAACCGTCCTGGCATTCTGATAAAAAAGGCAAATCATGAATGAAACAAAGATAAGGACATATGGTGATACACACTGTGACAAACAATTTCATGATTCAAAGGCCCCGTGAAGGAAGGATTTTTTTATGGCAATCACCATTTTCTCCTCTCCCACAATGTTTTCTATTTACTGAAAGACAAATCCGCATATCCGTATTGTTTTATCGTCTGAAAGTGTTTTCAAATTTCAAGTACCATTAACTCAGTCCTAAGGAAGTGCCATGCAAGTATTCTGGGAGTATTTACTTTATGTCACAGCTCCATCAAGTTATGTCAGGGCATTGTTGGAAGTCAGTGCGACAGGACTTTTTCCTGTGGTACAGTCGAGATTTTCTCTTTCTTATCCAAATTTATCCATGTAGAAAAGTTGTCGGTGAATTGGAGCATTGTACAAAGTGTTGTTCAAAAAAATCTTTGCATGCAGGGATAGGTGGAGTGATCACAGGGTGTCTTTCAGTGAATTTACGTTTGTGTCTGAAATGCCACCACGATTAGCCTCACTAACGTAAAATGATTTCAAAATCTTTTTATTATATTTCATCAGTGTAATGCACCAGGCATACCTTTTATTTCGGAAGAAATAAACAAGAAGCCAAACCAACAAATTCCCATTGATCATATCATCAACACGAGGCTGTGATAAAAAGAATTACTTAAAAAAAATCCATTACCAGTTTGACACATCTTCTCGAGCCATCCAGGAGCGCAGCCGTCATCACAACTTCCGTTTACACTGTTACATGCAGTTCCATTCAAGCATGAGCCACAAGTGTCATTACAATCGTATCCATAGAATCCGTTTACACAAGCTGTACTCATAGAAGTGATAAATATAGTACAAATTGGTTTTCTTTTATGCTTTTCAGTTGTTTATAGAAATCTAACAGTGAATTATATCTCTTATAATTCACAGGGGAATATAAAAAGTTTTTTAAATTTTTAGCTCCACTGGCCGAAGGCCAGCGGGCTTACGTCATGGCCAGTTGTCCGTCGTGCGTCCGTCTGTCCGTCCGTCCGTCCGTGCGTTAACTTTTATTTTAAACATCTTCTCTGAAACTACCCAGCCAATTTTGATGAAACTTCACAGAAATGATCCTGCCATGGTCTTCTTTAGAATTTCTCGAAAGAATTTAATTCCTTCAAAAACTCTGGTTGCCATGGCAACAAAACTTAAAAATATTGGAAATTTTTGAAAATCTTCTTGTCTGAAACCATAAGGCCTAGGGCTACCAAATTTGGCATGTAGCTTTATCTAGTAGACCTCTATCAACTTTCTTCAAATTATAGCCCTGGGGTCAAATTTGTTCCCGCCCCGGGGGTCACAAGTTTTACATAGGCTTATATAGAGAAAACTTTAGAAATCTCCCTGCACCTAGCCATAAGGCCTAGGGTTACCAAATTTTGCATGTGGCTTTATCTAGTGGGCCTCTACCAAGAGTGCCCAACTTATAGCCCCGGGGTCAAAATTGGCCCCGCCCCAGGGGTCACAATTTTTATATGGGCTTATATAGACAAAACTTTAGAAATCTCCCTGTACTTAGTCATAAGGCCTTGGGTTACCAAATTTTGCATGTGGCTTTATCTAGTGGGCCTCTACCAAGGGTACCCAAATTATAGCCCTAGGGTCGAATTTGACCCCACCCCAGGGGTCAGAAGTTTTACATGGGCTTATGTAGTGAAATCTTTAGTAATCTTCTTTTTACTTACCATAAGAACTTGGGCTACCAGTTTTAGTCCTGTCTCAGGGGTCTTATATTCAAAATCAATTGGCCAAGTATTGTAATGTTTGGCATGTAGGGATTTTACGTATTAGCCAGTGGAGCGATACAGGGCCATCATGGCCCTCTTGTTAATGTTACCACGGATATTTATAGAACATAAATGAATTTTAAGCAGGCGAACGTCACGCTTTATGACTAAGTCAACATCACTCATGACGTCATTATTACAGCTAGTCCGTATCCAACTACATTGAATAGATCAATTTTGCTTGAAAACGCACATATTTTTCACTATTAGCAAAAACTAAACGTGAAAAGAAAAGCTAAAGTGAAGAGCATAAAAGAAAATTATTTGTTTCGGCGTACGATCAAAACTTCTTTCATCTCGTCAAAAACAAAGGCCATGTTTTCACTAGTGGTTTCGCCAGCCGTTAAATATAGCCTTTGCTCTTCACTCGATGAAAAAAAAGGTTCGATCATAAACCGAAAAAGACAATTATCCTCTGTTTCCTTTTTTAAGACAGTGTGATCTAGTGCAGCCAGCACAGACTTATTTGTGATCTCTATACTTTCTTCTATTTTTCTAACTGACCTGACAGTTAATGCTTCATTTTTCGTTCAGTATTTTCCTACTGTGTGGCACTAATGAAGAAATATACTTTCATAGCCATTATTTCTTTTAACGATATTCAACTAAATAAAAAAGAAGCTACTTTTGTTGCAGTTTATTTTTCTCCTGTATTGCACTTAATAAGGAAATATACTTTGTTGCAGTTTATTTTTTTCTGTGTCGCACCGAATAAAAATCTTACTTTGTTGCAGTTCATCTTTTTCTTGTAGTCTATTGTAATGAAAAAAACCTTACTTTGTTACATTTTTTTCCTGTATTTCACTGAATATAAATCTTACTTCGTTGCAGTTTCTTTGCCTGTATTGCACTGAATAAAAAATTGAAGTAGTTGCAGTTTATTTCTTCCTGTATTGCACTGACTAAAAACCTTACATTGTTGCACTAGGGAAAAAAACCCACTTCCGTTGCATTTTTTTCCCCTGTACTGCACTGGAAAAAATTGTCTTCTTTGAAGTTAACTGAAGATAACTGTGTGGCACTGAATTGAAAAAAAAAAAGACATGACAGGAATGCTTTCTTTCTTGTTTTCTTTAACGATATTCCATAAGCAAAAAAGAAGTTACTTTTGTGGCATTTTATTTTTCCTGTACTGCACTGAATAAAAACCTAATTTTCTTGCAGGTTATTTTTTCCTGTATTGCACTGAATAAAAACCTTGCTGTGTTGCTTTTTTTTGCCTGTATTGCACTGAATAAAAAACTTAATTTGTTGCAATTTATTTTTTCCTGTATTGCAATTAAAAAAAAGCCTTTCTTTGTTGTAACTTTTTTCCCTGTATTACACTGAACAACTGAATAAATCCTTACTTTGTTGCAGTTTATTTTGTCGTGTATTGCACTGAATAAATACTTTATTTTTTTGCAGTTTACTTTTTCCTGGAATTCACTGACTTAAACCCTTACTTTCTTCCGGTTTGTTTTGCCGTGTTGCACCAGAAAAATACCCCACTTCCGTTGCAGTTCATTTTTCCCCTGTATTGCACTGGAAAAATTTATCTTCTTTGAAATTGATTTTTTAACTGTATGGCACTGAATTGAAAAAAAGACATGACAGGAATGCTTCATTTCTTGTTCAGCATTTACCTACTGTATTGCACAAAATCAATAAATTTTCTGTCTTAGACATTATTTCATTTAACGATATTCCACTAAATAAAAAAAAAGCTACTTTTGTTGCAGTTTATTTTTCCTGTATTGCACTGAATGAAAACCTTTTTTTGTTGCAGGTTATTTTTTCCTGTATTGCACTGAATAAAAACCTTACTTTGTTGCAGTTTTTTCGTCTGTTTTGCACTGAATAAAAAAAATTGTTGCAGTTTATTTTTCCTGTATTGCACTGAAAAAACCCTTACTTTGTTGTAATTCATTTTCTTTTTTTCTGTATTGCACTGAATAAAAACCTTATTTTTTTGCAGTTCATTTTTTCCTGGAACTCACTTACTTAAAACCTTACTTTCTTACGGTTTGTTTTTCCTTGTTGCAATATATAAAAACCCCACTTTCGTTGCAGTTTATTTTTTTCCCTGTATTGCACCGGAAAAAATTATCTTCTTTGAAGTTAACTTTTTAACTGTATGGCACTGAATTGAAAAAAAAAGACATAACAAGAATGCCTCATTTCTTGCTCAGCATTTACCTACTGAACGGCATTAAATGAAGAATTTTTCTTTCTTAGGCATTATTTCCTTTAACGGTATTCCACTAAATAAAAAGAAGCCACTTTTGTTGAGGTTTATTTTTCCTGTATTACACTGAATGAAAACCTTACTTTGTTGCAGGTTATTTTTTTCTGTATTGCACTTAATAAGAACTAATTTGTTGCAGTTTATCTTTTTCTGTATTACACTGAATAAAAATCTTGTTTTTTTGCAGTTTATCTATCCTGTATTGCACTGAATAAAAACCTAACTATGTTGCAGTTTAATTTTTTCCTGTATTACACCGACTAAAACCTTACTTTGTTGCAGTTTGTTTTCATGTATTTTACTTGACAAAAACCTCAGTTTCGTTGCAATTTATTTTTTTTTTTCTTGTATTGCACTGAAAAAACTTACTTTCTTTGTATTTAATTTTTTAACTGTATGACACGGAATTGAGAAATTCTTCCATTGCAGTTATATTTTTCACTACATGGCACCGAATAACTCTAAATACTATCACTGCAGCTACGTTTTTCCGTACAGCCCTGTATAAAAACCCTACTTCGTTGCAGTTTATTTTCTCATGTACTGTACTAAATATTCAAGCTACCGTCCTTGCAGTTATGTTTTTTTACCGTATGGCACTGAATTAAAAAAAAAAAAACACTTTCGTTGCAGTCACTTCATTTTTTTCTTGCATTGCAATGTATTAAAACCTAACTTTGGTTGCTTTTTTTTCTGTTTTGCACTTAATAAAAATGTTCTTTCATTGTAGTTAATTTTTTCTAGTATTGAGCTGAATAAGTACTTACTTTCATTACATTTTTTTCCGCACAGAACTGAATGAAAACTTTACTTCGTTGCAGTTTTTTTTCCTTGTAGTACACTAAATAAAAACTTACTTTCGTTGCAGTTACCTTTTTTCTGGGAAATTATGAATAAAAATTCTCTTTCATTGCAGTTTTTTTTCCTGTATTGCTTTGGATAAAAAATAACTGTCGTAACAGTTAATTTTTACTGTATTCAAGTTTTACTGTACTGCACTAAATTGAAAACTTTCCTCGTTACATTTAATCTTTTCTTGTATTGCACTGAATCGAAATTTAACTTTTTTGCACATATTTCTGTATGAATAAAACAAATACTTTCATTGCACTTATTTTATTTATTTTTTTTTTTCTGTATTGCACTGAATAAAAACCATGCCTTTGTTGCAGTTCTTTTTTTTTCTGTGAATCACTGAATATAAACCTACTTTCATTGCATAGTGTCCCAGTAAAGGCCTGATCACAACCGTTATCGCATTCCCCTGTTGCCTTGTCACAAGCGGATCCATTTCTGCATTTCCCACAGCCATAAAGGCAGTCTACACCATAAAGCCCATCCTCACAAGCTGTAAATATATGAATTTATACAAATATTGACTCTTTAACAATCAACGCTGCGAAAAAAAAAACTTTTGAAAACATTTTGAGAAAAGGAGAAAATGCAAGATGCCTATACTTTCTACTTTCCCCACGGTATTTTCTTAACTTTTAAAGCCTTATCCAATTATTCGAGCCATATCTAATTTGTTGTCTGCATTTTTGTCTCTGTAAGAATCGTTGTGTGGTAGAGAGCTACTGTCTGAAAAATAGACATCAGATGTCTGTGAAAATGTCTTGTTAATAATGTATAACTATTTTGAATTGCTGTTTGATCGATGAATTTGTAATTATTGTTACAAAGAGAGATCTTGACAATTTCTCATTTTATCCATAGAATGTATTCATAAGAGGGGTCGTCGCAAGAGGCAAAATGGCGTATGCTGGTAATACAGTATTAATACCAAATAAATGGAATTGATAAATTGACCATGATATTGTTTTTGAGGACTGTTTATGTACTTTAAAGATTGCAAAATATTGGACATTAAAGACTCAAAATCACTTTGCATGTTTTATTCCGCCTGAACTGAATATACATGTAACATCTTCGCAATTTTACATGTATACACTCTAGAATTTTTGTCAAGTATTATGTAACCCTTAACCTACTATAAAAGTTCAGTGGAACTTTCAAGTCTTAGCAAAAACCCAAATGTTGCTATTTCAAAGTTTTTGGGCCTTTTTTTAGGAAAAATATTTCCTTATCGGACAGTGTTTATCAAAGATCAGACATGCATTTTTTGGTCCTTGAGTCGCGCTAAGCAACCGAATCGTTAAGGAGCTATTTTCAAACTTCACGTTAAAGCACAGTGATAAATACCTTTTGAACAGTTTGTTTCCAGCCAGCCTGGCGCACATCCATTAGTGCATTCACCGTCGACAGCATTACAAGGGTCAGCATCGATACAGTTTCCACAGGTTTCTGAGCAATCCTGTCCGTAACGTCCAGCAGCACATTCTACCAAATGGAAACGTTGTATCTTTATTCATGTTCCATTGCCATGGTGATACATAAAAAAATTCAGAACTGAAAATTTAAGTTGCTAAAATATACAACAGATCTACTTCATGTATTTTTTTATAACGACTTATTTAGTTTTGTACAACAACAAGTAACACCGATATCAAACCTGTGCGTAGTCTGAGCACACCCCACCAGCCTGCTATATTCCTAAACTGATATTACCATTGGTTCGAGTGATTTATTAACGGACAATGTCTTTGGTACTACAATGACTCATCGATTAAAACGTTAGAGTCGTAACGTGAGGGTTTCTTGGTTAACCATACTTTTCGATCCCCTTCACCTGGAAGTTTCCATGACAAGGCGATGCAGATTCCAGCCTAAAACTGGTAGGGCCTAGGAAAACATAGTTAAGTGAGTCGTAGCTGTAATATGGAATTTGGCAAAGGGTGATTACTGTCAACCGCACGGAAGTTGTTTCAGGGGGATATTGAGTCCTATAAGTTGCAAAAGAAACCGTACCGTCTTTGCACATCGTCCCGTTATAGCCTGAGGCACAACCGGCTGGACAGTTTCCTGTTTGTTTATCACACGGTGCACCATCTTTACAGCTGCCACATAAGCTCTCACATTCTGTTCCAAACAAACCGTCGGGGCAATCTGAATGAATGTAAAATATTATGAATGTTTCCCATCTGTTCATCCGAGACTGATCAATTTATAAAACTAATACATGTTTATGATGAAAAGGGAATGTTTAAAATAAAATTCGGTGAAAAGTCGAGTTGTCTACGGATCCTTCTTTACGCCATCACGTTTTCCGACAGAAAAATATTCGTCTAGCCATTTGAAAAAAAACCGAGTTAATGCTCCGGCGGTTAGACAGTTTTTGTAACTAGCACTTTTCTGTTCCCTACAATGTTTTCAACCCTTTCAACCCAAGTGTATACAATTGAGAAACATACTATTTGGATGATTTGGAATAACTAAGCCATAAGAGAAAAAATTATTCTCTTGAGAAAACTTTTAAGAAATATCTTCAATAATCTTTCAGGTAAGTCCTTTTTCAGCTGTTTTAAAATTATTCAACAAAACAGTGTCCAACTTTGATGAAATTGTTACAAAATGATAGCTTTTTTTCAAACCTCATCCCGCTATATAAAAAATGAAACGTCAAAGCCGATAGTAAAAATTCAAATATTCCTGTTTGAAAGGTATTTTTTATGAAAATATATCCTCCTTATCGAACAGTATAGAATCAAGATCAGACTGCACGTTCTGTGCAGTCTGATCTTGATCTACGCTGTTTGCAAAAGGTCAGTGAGTCGCGCTTAGCATTCTGAGGGTTAATTTTGTTTCCAAAGATTCTCTGGTTTTGTCTTCTGCAAATGCTTTCAGTCTCGATGTGTCTTGAATTATATCATCTGGTGAAGAGTTAAAGCAAAACATTATTTATTGTATTAGTGGGCTGTTCGCTTGATTGGTTTTTATGGTCTTGGTTAGCTCGTCAGTAGCTCGATCGATATGTACTATACTATTGAATGAGTGACTTGATTTTGACGCATTTTAAAGCGATGCACTTTTCAATGGCTTGTTTGACTTTCTAAGCTAGCTTCCTTCCGCATAGAATGTGAGAATATGACAATCTAACCTCCGAAGACTCGAACCTCACACATTCCGAGAGACCCAGGTCCAGGGAGCATGATAAACACATATCGTGCGTTTATCTTGGCGTCCAATGTTACATTGTAAACACCGTCCACGGACACCACACCTGTACTGTTGTAGTTGGGTTCTACGGTGGGTACGTTGCTCGTATTTGTCAGGTACAGTGAGAAATCCTCTATGGTTATCACCGTGTAATCTATAGAGTAAACCATGCACTAACCATTAAGTCTACCGTGGGTGACCAAAATAGCTGTTGTGGACGATATAGATCTTGATCAGACTACATAGAATGTGCAGTCTGATCTTGGATATACACCACGCCCAACTTTATTATGTATTATGTATTATGTATATCTTTTTGCTGTTGATTTGTATTTTCAAAAATTGGAAAAAAGCTCAAGACATTAAATTACACTACAACATTTAAAGATAATTCAATGCATGGACATTTCCGAAGTTTGGTAGTGACATTACCCAAATTTGAAATGATGGATTGTTGTGAAGTGAATCATCTTGGTTTTGCACTGTTTTTTTTCATTTGATATTTGATTTGTTGATAGAAATGTGTTACTCACTTTTAGGCCCGTACACAAGCACATAATCGATGGCAGTCCTCTCACCAAGGTCGACATACCACCACGGGGATTCCGTCAAGGACACTTGTGTTCCGCTGCATGTTCGACTCGAACTTGGATCCTCGGCATCAGTCATACCATCAACAGCAAGCGACGAATTCCAGTTGAACCCTGCTGCAAACAATGTGGAAGACTGTCTTGTTTGCTTTTCTTTAGCTAAGTTTTGATCTGAAATTCGAAAAAAATAAAGTGGATAAAATGTAAATCAACAAATAACGTAACACGTTTCGTGGAGCCGGATCTTCCTCAAAACTTTAAAATAAACACTTGACCTGTTTCAAATAAAAAGATAAAGCATCCTGTCGTAAAAAAAAAACTATCATTAATTCTCGGTAACAATTTTGGCTAAATTTGGGTTCGTAATCATAATTGCTGGATTTTATGTCCTACTATAATATTATTTGTGCGATTTCATATTGGCCCTGTATATTTGGCCTAGAACAGTTGTATTGTCCCGTAGAGCTGGGGCCAGAACGACAGTCCTCCGCTAAATTGTGAGGTTAATTTGAAATAACATCATTAATTTTTATTTAAAAAAAACTACTAGCTTACCGGTATATTACAGTTTGTTTTCGTTAATAGACAGTGTCAATGGTTTTTGCAGAAAATGATTTTTGTGAGGTTCTGTCGCCTTCAAATTCTAGTGATAAAATAGATAATTTCCTGCCATCTGCTTTCTTACAACTTTCATCAACCAGCACATGTAAGATTATCTGATACTTAAATTCGTCATATTTTCGCTTTAACATCATTTTATCTTGTACGACGGGTCCAATGTACATTAGCCTTGCCACAGGAGTCATCGGAATCATTGGTTACATTTCAATCCAAAGTAAAAATATTCTTGAAAAGGGACACACTACTAATTCACTTGCGTGGTTGAAAGACAACATGTTGCAGATTCAAATTGATAAAAATAAAGGGGGGGGGGAGGCTAGATTCCAATAAGATTTCCAACATAACGGATTGAAAAGTAACTCATGAAGAATCCCGTGCATGCCTTGCTGCAGCCAATCAAATAGCCTCACTTTCATACCCCACTGGCCCTGGTTTGGTCTTTTTCCACCAAGGGCCCTGATTTTGTCTTTTAAAGAAACATTTATCACCGCAATCTTGATACATGCTTCACTTATACTTTGCAGTGCCGTGTCAAATATACATCAGTGAAATAATACATATGTTTTACCGAGGTGCCATATACAATCTCACAAATATTCGTACAGCAAAGTTCTATCGTGAGATCTATTTCAGAATTTGTTATCATTGAAAAAAATCTCTAATACATAAGAGTAATGCTCTCTGAGAAGGAGGTCTAATGCATTAAGTATACAAGGATTTAGTAATACATTTAAGTTACAATAATCACACAAACAAAATGTCTATATATTCTAAAAATCTAAGATACCATTTTGACAAAGATCGCCACTGTAACCTTCATCGCAACCATTTGGACAGATCCCAGTGACTTTGTCGCAGGGTACTTGATCTGCACAATAACATTGCGTTAAACAGTTTGCTCCAAATGTACCGTTTGCACATTCTGCAAGGTAGAATAGGACAAATTATGATCTGTAATGTCAGCTAGTTCACGATGACAGTGTTTGAACCATTTGCCAATTGTGCCTTCTGTAAACAACGAATTCTGTCGTCAAATAAATTCTAACAATATTATTACATTTTACAACGAGTATCATGTGTGCATAGAAGAGCGCAATGAATCAAAACATACAGGGCACAGTTCAACTTGGTAACATGAATAAATGGACGTTCTAGTGCTTCTATGCAAGCAGTTACTTTACACGAAACATTTTCATTTAAGGATAAATGAGCCATGCTTTGTGAAAAGGGAATTAAATGCGTCTGAAACAAGTATCGACTCAGGTCAGTCTGAGAAGACTGCGCGGGCTGACCTGGGTCGAAACTATGTGCTATCGTGAAATTTACCGCATGTCAAAGGGTTGTTCTACCTCCAGATTCAGTCAGTTGTTTGAGTAATGGATTCCATGGATCCATCACTATGTTATGACTTGCTTGATACAATCCATCATTTAATATTAAACCGCCTTTTCCAAGGAAATAGCTCAAATTAGTTAACGTGACTCAAAGAATTTGTACCCGGCCGTGTAGGTCAGTGGTTAGCGTATCTGACTTGTAACCTGCTGGTTGCGGGTTCGATACCCGGTTGAGGCAAACTTTCTTTCCGGCGGTTTTTCGTCTCTCACGTATGGTGCATGTGAAAAAATAGTTAGTGGCTTTGAAAGAAGGTTGTGTCAGTACTGGTGGGAGAAAGCCAGGAAACCCATAGGTACATGTAGGTGCATTGACCGCCGTGATGTGACTTAAAACGGCGTTAAATCCAAATACAAACAAACAAACAAACAAATCAAACAATTAATTTCAAGTATTCATTGGTAGCATTGCTGTTTTCCTCTCATGACACTAAGGATGACGAATGTTTAGAAACTGCGATACGCTATCGTTAACACTGTCAGGAAATTCCATTGTATATATACCTTTATAACGAATATTTTTGGTCGTCCATCTTACTCAACAGCTGTCACGCCAAAACGGTTCTTAAAATTGGCTGCACCGGCTTGATGGCATCATTTATACAGATAGAGAAGGAAAAAAACTGCTCTGAAGTTACGTTCCTAACTATATGTATACAAGAAGAAACATGTGTTTGAAAGTGTTGATCTAAGATAAATCTTTATTTTCAGTGCAGTCTAGTATCAATGCACACTCTGCGCCACAGCACCCAGGTTTATAACAGGGATCAAGGAAAAATCGTACTCCTCTATACCTTCATTGCACGTAATTCCTTGCCAGCCTGGTCTGCAACCTCCAGGACAGCTTCCATCAATGATGTCACATGCTTCGTTATTTTGGCAGTTTCCACATAGGGATGAACAGTTGGAACCGTACGTGCCGTTACCACAACCTGTTTAAAAGAAATCAAACAATCAAACACTTTATGTTTTGAATATTTACCTATATGTAAAATTAAAGAAAAAGAGGTCATTAAAAAGTGTCGAATATTACTCGATTATTTTCACAGCATGGCTAGTGTTTTACATCAATTAAGAATTCAAATTCTTCATTGTGAGCCTATAGCCTTAATTACATCTGAAAACGGCAAAAACAACGACTATGTAACAACTTTAAGACATGCTGTAGTATATTTTGCCAACAACTTCTTGCATTTGCGCCGAGCCCTGGTAGCTCAGTCGGTAGCGTGCAGGACTTGAGAACACGGGGTCCAGGGCTCGATCCCCGGCTACGACCCTTGGCTCGGCCAATTTCTTTCCGAGGATTGATGATAGTCACTGCGACAGGATTCATTCCTCTCCCACCATTGACCATTGTTTCGACGATGATTATGTGGGAAAGCAGCCAGTGGCTTGGAAAGAAAATTGTGCGAAGTACTGGTAAAGAGACTCCAGGAACGCATGTATAGGTGCAATGGCCGCCGCGATATAACTGAAATAATGTTGAAAACGGCGTTAAACACCATACAATCAAAACAATCAATCTTGCATTTGCAAAACTCACGCAACTGCTAAAGATGCCCGTCTACAGCCGGTAAGCAAAAACGCTGTTAAATTTCAAACAATTTAGAATGGTACAGAAATCAGTCCTTTGTGTAAACATGGATAAATTACTGACATATATGGTGTAATTGAGAAAAAAGAAACACGGAGATTTGTATCAGAAAACGAACATTGGTCAGAAGAAAACTGGCTGACGATCGAAGCTGTAAACAATGGCGGTGCGTCACGGAAATTTATCGTTGGTTTCCGCCTAGAGTCGGATACGGTGTAATTTGCATATAGGTCGCGACCTCCGTCTGAAAATCGAGGCTGCAACAGAGAAGCCTCCATTTTCCTTTGTTTACCTCATTAGACGCAGGGCGAAGGTCAAATATAGTCACGTGACAGAATGCATGATCTTCATACGAATCTACCCGAGTGTATAACGGATATATAGAAATCTTCGATTCAAAAACCGGAAACGACGAGTCTGTTTACATGGAAGGCCGCAACTCAGCGAAATGCATTTTCTATCGACCGTAATCTAAGCAACCTTGCAACTGTCAGGCGCAATATTTGGCATGAAGGTATAAGAATGACTATAGTTTGATAAAATAAAGACAAAATGACTTAAAACTGGCTGAAAATGAGTATAAGGGCCTCTTTAAAACTCGACTTTGATTTTGTAATAATAAACAGTGCTTCGGGGCTGGGATTGAAAAATAAAAACAATCAATCAACTTACAAATATGTTTACAGAAAATATGATAAATAGACGCCGTCCTGTCCTCTCTAGACGCCTAGACGCAAACCTTCAAAAGGTTTTGTATTGTCCGTTTTTTTAAATATAAAAATAGATGAACGTAAAAAAAGTACATGTAAACAAAGTTACTGACCTCATGACAACGACTTTCGGCAGAAATACAATAAGAAGCCGAATATTCGATGATTAACGTAAAAAGGGGAAAGAGTATATGCATACATAAAACCTACGTTGAATACACGTTTGTCCTTGCCAGCCAGGATCACATCCATTGTCACAGGTACCTGATATGACGTCACAAGGTTGTTCATTTAAACAGTTGCCACATGTGTTTGAACAACCGTCTCCGTAAGTGCTATTTTGGCAGACTGAAAGAAAGATGGCGTAAGTGGAATTATCCTACCACATCAATGGGGTAATTTCTATTTTAATCTATTGATAACTAATATGTAAGCTCTTTCCGTTCTCTCTATTTTGAATCAACGGTGAAATGATAATGCATATCATCTGATCGGTTGTCCTGTGGAACCCGCCTGATATTGTAGCAAGTGATCTTACATGTGTTGCAAAAGGTTGAGAACTTAGTCCTCAAACTATTCATTCTAAATACGACTCAACATGATAATATTAATTTCTCCAGCAGACTTGCAATATCGGCTCGTACTCGTGAGCTTGATACTTTATTATCTGAAATCATAAATAGACCCACGAATAACTCACATTAAATGGCAGCAATAAAATTGATACTGCGTAAAACTTCAAATATTCTCAAAAATAGAGGTTCATGAATACGCCTTTTATAATCAAAACATCATTTCGAGATGAACTTGAAAAAATAGAATGCGAAAAAAGAAATAATAAGATTTATACCGGCATCGCAGCTACTACCATGCCATCCAGCACTGCAGTTTCCTGGGCAGGTACCGTTTACTGGACTGCATGTAGCATTCTGAGCACAGTTACACTCCTGTGAACAGTTGAGTCCAAAAGTTTGGAAAGAACATTCTGTAAAATAGTTGTTCTTAGCATTATTAGAATCATGAATCAACACAATTGCTAAATTTGTTACTATTATCAAATTAATGTTTTCTTTTTACTTAACACTTTCAGAACAACAATCAACGAATCGTGTTTCCTTTTGCAAAACTCCTGAGACATTATGATAGTGGTTAAGGGCATGGTACTTGATGTCCCCAGTTCGACCCCTGCCAAAGCAGGTCACCATTTAGTTGTCCTAGGATAACTGATATTTCCAAAGCCCTGGTACAAGGAGATGATCCACGAAGAAGGGACCAGTATGATTTGACTGGAAAATTGTTTTGCATGGCCGTTAAAGCAACCTACAACTAAATGTTGACCCCTATAAAAGTTTTTACACACATACATCTTTACATCTGATAATTTATCAAGGCTAAAAGGCTAAACCAAGATTTTATTCTATTCTTAGCAATATATCTTTCTGCTTTGGTTTTTATCAAGTTTCATATTTTAAGCTTACACTGTGCATGAGAAAATATAGAGTTCGCTACATTTTTTTTTAACTTTATTGTCCACGTCTATATGGTACTTCAGGGTCGTAGTCATCCCTCAAAGCACCTTACAATTCGTTGTTAGTATTCTGTGTTACTATTTGAACTTTAAAATACTAACAAAAATCGTAATTACAGATTTCAGATTTTATACAGATACTATTGTACTGCTATATTGACATGGTTACTAAAAAATGGAGATTTTTACACTAATGACTAATAACAGGTTTACTTTTCTGAATTGGTACATTTTTTTTTAAAATATGTGGACAAAAAAGTTTATTTTTTTATATATAATTGTGTAAAAAAAAAGTGTGTGAGAGTTGAGTGAGTGTGAAGGTGATTGTGTTGATAAAGTGTTACTTTGATCTTGGTTTAATGTACAGTACTGAAACGTCAAAAGCAAAAAGGAAACGTAGCATAAGGTAGGTATTCTTTTGAGGCTTCAGCACTGCAGCATTGTTCGTGTGCATGGTAAAAAAAAACTTTTGGTTTATGGGAGGTTTTGAATTATATATTCTACAATTGTCGTAAGCCTTCGTTCATTTTCATAGTTTTTTGAGCTTCTAATGATGCTAAGACTATAGGAGAGACTATTTTTCAGGCCTAATAAAGATGGTTTAATTTCTTTTTTTTACATTTGTATAAATATTTTTTTGTTTCAAGAAGTAATCTGTCTAGCTTCAGATTGGTTTCATTTCAACCCAAAAGCGCATTTTGTTTGCTTATTGACATCGACTGATCTAAATTATTAACAAGTATTGAAATGCGCTCCCAAATAGGTTTAATATTTTGAGATTCATAAAATAAATGTGCTATAGTTTCTTTACATCTGTTACAGAAAGAACACGTATTTGTTTCGACCAAGTTCATTTTAAAAAGAAGCGAGTTTGTTGGAAGAATCCTGTGTATTATTCTTGTCTGAAACCGTTGGGAGTATCTGTCACTTGAATATTTAAAAACATTACCGTGTATAACTTTCCATTTGATATTAGAGTTTGGAAAAGTGCTATTCCACTTACTGTGGCATGACGGTTTTTCGTTATTTTTTATCAGAATGTTATATGTGAATTTGTTACTACAAGACTTAATAATTATTTGATAAAAATAGCAGTTTATATTTGGGTTATGGAAACCTTGTAATGACTTATTCTTGTAAGTGATGTTATGTTCTGCAAACATATATATTTTCTCGACGTAGTCATTGTATGGAGAAAATAAGTAACATTCTAGCGGCCACCCCTTGAATAATGGAGTAATTTATGTCATAGAACAACAACTCAAATCATCCCTCAAAATTATTTCCGATATGTATTGTTTAACCTGAGTGCCACCTTTGCTGGCATATATGATACACTCAGCAAAACTTCTGAACTGCCACTTTCGTTTAACAGCAAATTTGACTAAATAACAGACAGGTAAATGGAAACAAGTTGTAACGTAATCTTGACGATAGCCATGGTATTGTAATGTACAGATTATTGATTCTGCCAACAGAAGGCGTGTTCTTTTTTTATTTTTTATTTTTTTGTTCTTAAAAAAACAAAAGGAGGGAAAACGCATTGATTGCGCATGTGTGGTGTCTATCAGCAAAAACCAGGTTAAAAGGAGAAGTTTACATTACTGAAATTTTGTAGGCAATTAGAAAAAAAGTATGAAAATCATTTCTGCACAAACATATAATCCGAGAAAAGGAGCATAAAGTTTTTAAAAGTTAGATTTTTCAATTTTCAATGATGAGTGAATGGATGTTAAATAAGCTCCTTTAACAAGAACATGTCAACAAATTCTTTTCGGACTTTGGCTGAGGTATATTTTTAAACTGATGAATTATTCTGAAAAAAAAATCAACCAAATGTTTCTTTTCTAGACAATGATGAAAGAAAAGGTCTACGGGGAAATACAGCTTAAAAGTGGCTGTACGGAAGTTTCGTTTAGTGCAGATGATACACATTTGTGACAATTTAATTCATATAATAAAATGCAAATCAACATACCTTCGTTACATTCATCGCCTTGGAAGCCTACTGCACACAAAGCAGAACAGGAACCAGTTTGTGGATCGCATGGAGCATCGTTTAAACAATTACCACATGACATGTTACAGTTCAGTCCATATGTACCATTAGGACAAGCTTGACGAGGAATGTAGAAACAGATACAAAACTGACAACATTTATCGTGGTGTTCATGATCTGTTAAATTTACTGAATTATTTTATAGATTTATCTTAAAAGATATATAGTTCTATAGTACAACGGTCCTCTGGCATGCAGAAAATAGTAAATAGTTCTGACCAAGCTCAGCCTGCGTGGACTGCGCATGCTCACCTGGATTGATACTTTTTGCAGATGCATAAAACCCATTTTCTCAGAGCACGGCTGAATTGAATTCAATAAAGAGTCAAGCTAAAAAGAACTTTTGATTCTGCTGGTTAGTAAGTGAAGAGAAAATCAAGAGTACATAGAAGTCGATCTAACAAGTTTTTCTATTTTGAAAATGCTCTAAACAGTCAGCTGTTCCAAATGCATCTAAGTATGCCTATTGTCGTATTAGACTGGAAAATGGCATGAGATGCCACTGTTTAATTACTAAATCAGAAAGTTTAGTGATTTGCTTCGAAAACAAATTAGAAATTCAGGATACTTTACCGTCTTGACACAGGACACCGTCAAACCCAGGGGCACAACCGTCTGCACAGCTCCCGTTAACCGTGTTGCAGGGTGAACCGCCAAAACACGAACCACATGTGTTGGAACAGTTGAGACCATAAAATCCAACTTCGCAAGCTACATTTAAAAAAAAATTTAATTAAGAACTTTTTGTTTATTAGTCCGACCTCTGTGATTATTGTCTCACCATCTTTGATGCGGAATTGAATTGTTCATTCGCGCTGTGTTAACCCTCAACTTGCCAAGTTAAATGAAACTTTTAAGCCTATAGTAAAAACCCAAATGTTGTCATTTTTGAAAGTTATTTTCTGGAAAAAAAAAAGATCTCCTTATCGAACAGTGTAGATCAAGATCAGGCTGCACGTTTTGTGCAGCCTTATCTTGATCTACACTGTTCGCAAAAGGTCACTGAGTCGCGTTTGGCAGCCTGAGGGTTAATGATCTGTGCAGAGTTCTATAGTTAAAGCTCATTCGTTTTTTACCCCTCCACTCTGCCGAATACATATCGTTGACAAATCTCTATTGGATTTCGTTAAGTTTATTGGCGTTTACAATTTCCGCAAAATATATCTGTGGTCCAGTATGGTAGAATATAAGTGTTGAGAAAGCAAACAGCCTCTTTCCGAATATTTGGAATATTCCTTGGCTTTGGCATACATGTAAGCCTTACGATAATAGGACGCTAGACGCCCTACCAAGTTTCAAGGATAATACATAGTACATACATGCATTACAATATGGACCTAGCCATCCAGCAGCACAGTTCCCTGGACACAATCCTGTCATTTTGTCGCATGGTACACCTTCCAAACATTGTCCACAGGTTGAATTGCACCCGTCACCATATGAGCCATCCGGGCATGCTTAAAGTATAAATCGCCTTTTCTTTGTAAGTTATATCATCAATATGGCCTAGCAAGTGGGACGATAGGCAAAAGCTCGATCAAATATCGTGTGAATCCAAAACTCTCAAAAATGCCAATAATAAACTTTCACCTCGATAACCACGGGCTATTTGGAAACCACTGTCACGTCTAAATTTTATATCTAATTATGTCCATCTTTCTATTTTAGAGGTTGACCGGTGTCCACATAAAGAGATGGAACCTGATTGCTTTTGTTTAGTTTAAACATATTTATTTTACATCGATTGAGAAATAAGTTCTTACAACTTATATTAATCTCTCTCGATTTTGCTTCCGTGTGTCCACATAGAGAGATGGAACCTGATTGCTTTTGTTTAGTTTAAACGTATTTATTTTACATCGATTTAGAAGTAAGTTCTTACAACTTATATTAATCTCTCTCGATTCTGCTTCCTGGAAGCTACACCAGTACTCGCGCCGAATGTGTGGGTCAATGAAAGATCCCAAAGTTGACACCCGCTCCCGGGTTTCGAAATCGGGACCTAATGGTTACGAGGCCGACGCTCTACCTCACAACCACGGACACCACACGCTTTACTTGATTAATGTAACCGCATTGTGTTAGCTTATAAATCAGAAAGCCGACAATTATGGATCTGCACAAAGAATCTGATAAATGTGAGTCATGCTCTGTGAAAAGGGGGTTTAACACATCTGCAAAATGAATCGACCAAGATCTGCCTGCTTACTCCGCACAGGCTGCCCTGGGTCGACACTTATGCTGTTTGTCAAAGTTCTGCATGTAAGAGGACCACTCTGTCGGTTTATAGACAAAGAAGATCCATACAGTGCGTTGACTTGCTTGCTATGATTAATTCAGAAAATGCATTAAACATCATTTTGCCAGAGCCCCGCTCAGATGTATCTAATATGGTCTGAAAAGGGGCTCTCAGACATTTGCGTAAAGTGTCGTCTCGGATCAGCCTGCACAGTCCGCACAGGCTAATCCGAGACGGCACTTTACGTCAACATTAGATTTTGTCTTACAGTAGACTTGCGTCAAACAGAAAATCACACACGATAGGAAAGTGTCGTCTTAGATAAGCCTGCGCGGAGACGACACCTTACGCAAATGTCCGAATGTCCCTTTTCGCGTTTTGCAGACCATATAAGGGTTGAAACCTACATTCAAATCTTAAAGTCATGGGCCCTTTCCTACACTTCATTATGTCCTCCATACATGATTTAAGATGTTTGCTTTGTAGCCTGGGAATTTGGGTTCGATTCTCGCCAGGGGTACTGGTTGCTTGGATCTGTCGGTAGGCAAGGTATAACAGTTATAATCTTAAGTAATACTATGAAAGTCGGCAAACAATTTAAGTGAATGAGCCGTCGCCTTGCTATATGACTGAAACGCTACTCAAACTTTGCATAAAATCCTACAGAGAAAGAAAGGAATACTTGATAAACCCATGGCAAAAAGTAGAAATAAGTGTCATCTGTATAAGGGTTGTGAACAGAAATGCTTGCTCTAAAAAAAAAAAGGACAAAATTCATTCCTCTCTCACCGCTTATCGCAGGGTCGACTTTGTATCTGTTGAGTGCAGGCAGGGGATTGGGAAATATACTCACTTCCAAAAGAAAGTGTGCACTTTTTAATGTTGAATATTTCAGTAATAAGAAGACGTTTTATTTTCAAATTTGGAACACTTTACCTCAAGTAAATTTGTCATCGATTCAGTATTAAATCTATGCCGTGTTATGAACAGATTTTTGGTTTATACCGTAAGACATAATTTTGCCTGATTTGCACGTGCAACCGGAAGCGAACGTACATGTCACAGGAAATGTGTATGGATATAATCCATATACCTCCTACTTAGGGATAAAAACACATTTGAATTCACAGCGCTTGTCATTGAACATGCCTAGACTGAATCAAAACCAGCGAATTCAAGCATTGATGATGATTGCTCGTGGCGATAACGTCTCTAACGTGAGTAGGGCGTTAGAATGCCACAGAAACACACTGATTCGGTTGCACCAACGTTTCCAGCAAACAGGAGGGGTGGCAGATCGCCCCAGATCTGGTAGACCCAGGGCTACAAATCCTCGAACGGACAGATTTATAACGTTAACGTACCTTCGACGTCGTTTTCAAACAGCGTCAAGTACTGCAAGGCAGTACGGTATCAGCAGCCAGACCGTATTGTGTCGGCTCAGGCAAGCCTGGGTATCCATCCGGCCTAGGAGGCCCTATGTGGGACAAGTTCTGACACCACGTTATCGAGCTGCTCGTTTTCAGTGGGCCCGACGGCATTTCCGTTGGGGGCGACAGCAATGGGCTAGAGTTCTATTCTCTGATGAGTCTAGATTTAATCTTAGTGACCATTATGGTCGCACACTGGTTTTTAGAGGAAGAGGAGAACGTTTAGCTGATTGTTGTCTCGTTGAGAGGAATGCATTTTGGGGTGGGAGTGTTGGAGTGTAATGGTTTGGGGTGGAATTATGGGAAGAAGGAAAACAAATCTAATTGTTGTAATTTGCAACCTCAATCCTCAAGGCTATATTGACCAGATTCTGCAGCCTGAAGCAGTTCATTTCCTTCAAAGACATGGGCCTGCAATTTTGATGCATGACAATGTAAGGCCTCATGTTGCACAGAGAAGTCGACAGTTTCTTGACAGAAATCACGTTAACGTGCTACCCTGGCCTGCTGTCTCACCGGATATGAATCCGATAGAGTACCTCTGGGATTATCTTGGTAAAAGGGTGCGATCCAGAGGCAACATCCACAATCTTAGGGACCTCGAAAAAGCCTTTATTCAAGAATGGAATAACATTCCCGACGTCGTTATCAGACGTTACGTTAGGTCCATGCGAGGTCGCATTGTCGCTTGCATCAATAGCCGAGATGGCCACACACGATACTGACTAAAATAAACATTAAGATCCCAATTTGAGCATCATGAAATTCTAAACTGCACAAGTTCTGATTTTCTGAGTAACTTTGCAACTTTCGTTTTAACACCCAGTCCTTTCTCGTGATCAAAAATACTCTTAACGCGACCGGAACTCAAAATCTAAAATAATGGCTATATTGTACATGATCTGATCTCGATTTTGGTGTCAAATACGTAGGCATTAAGAAAAACTGTTAATGAAAAATCGCCGAAAACAAAGTGCACACTTTCTTTTGGAAGAGAGTATATAGGCCTATGTGCTGGTTTAGGGAACTCCAGTAACGCATGGAAAGGTGTACTGGCCGCCGTATCATAACTTGAATGTTGCTGATACACGAAACAAGCAAACGTACACAAAAACTAACCTTGATAAACTTCCACCTCACACATCGTAATGACATTATTATCCCTTGGTCTCTCGATCCTAACATACTGCCCTGTGAGTTCCGGGTTAACGTCGATCTGAATGCGATTGTCTTGCGGGTAGGAATTTCCACTGTCATCATAGGCAAGTTGTTTAGTGCTGTTAATCGTTACGACATAAGCCTCAAAACCCGATAACTGTTGACCACCTTGGCCTGGGTAATAAATATAGAAAGACATGATCCACAAGGGTCCTGGCTCGCTCAATTTTTTTTTTTCTATCGAAAGGTCTTGGATAAGATTCTCACAGATGCCGCTGCCGATTTTGAGAACGTTTTCGAAAACAGCTCAAGTCCTATTTCTTGCCATATGGTCTGAGTGGACAACGTAGCTTATGTGCAGCCTGATCCTAATCTACACCCTCAATTCAACAATTTTGACAGCGAAAATGATTTAAGTTGTAAACATGAATTATCCCAACATATGACTGAAATCACTAAAGGATATACGTTTTACTGCCAAAGGCGAAAACAGGGACTTTTATGGACGGCATAGATCAAAATCAGACTGAACAGAACGTGCAGTCTGATCTTTGATCTATACCGTCCGCTTGATTACTCAAGCCTAAAGGATGTAAATCTTTCTGAGTTTCTGTGGATTGTATTTACAGCCGTCTAAAGAGGTCAAGTTTATGTATTGTGTGCCGAAAAACTTAACCTTTTATCAGATGGCAAAACTTTGGGCCTCCAAAAACTAAAGCAGTTGCAGACGAGAAATCAAGTCTTTACCATACAACAAAATGTTAGACTTGTTTTTTAGGAAGAGTAGAAAACATTGTGGGAAAAGGAGAAAATGCTGGTTACCAGCATTTTCTCCTTTTCCCACAATGTTTTCGAAAGCTTTCTTTCTCAGGGTTGTTAAAAGTCGGGATCGTGTGGTAAAGAGTTAAGTCTGACTCAAAATGGTGGAGATCTGTCCACGATAGCATAGAAAACATTGTGTGCAAAGGACAAACAATTAATGTTGCTTACCAGAATTTTCTCCATTTCCAATGGTGTTTTCAAAGGCCCTTTCTTAACGGTCGTTAAGACAGGATTGAGTGATAAAGGCCGCAACAAAATGATTATCTACAGTAAAAGCTACGATGCAAGTGAACTTACCATCTGGTCTGCCGTAAACTACGATCCTTCCAATGGAGAACTCGCTACCTAGATCGACTTGCCAGAAATTGTTAGTATCACTTTGATTGCCTAATGAAGCACTGCAGAATTGGGTTGCACTAAATTGTCCATCTACTGATTTGTTCGCAAACCAGATAAATCCGTTTGTAGTGTCATTGAATGGGGATAATTGGCTGGCCTCTTTGTTTAGCGCAATATTTGTTGCTGAAATAGCATAAGGATACATAAAATGTTATGTTTTCTTTTAGAGACTAAACGATGTCATTTGGTTTCACATAGTGGACACCAAAGTAACCCTTATCCTGCTAAATAAGTAAAAACCGATGGTAAAACCCCAAATTTTGCTGTTTCACAGGTAACCTATCAGGGAAAATATCTCCTTATCGGAGAGTGTATATCAAAGATCAGGCTGCACGTTCTGTGCAGTCTGATCTTGATCTACAGTGTCCGCAAATGATCAGTGAGTCGCGCTTAGCAGCCTAAGGGTTAACACGGTAAGCTCTGCCATGATCACTCATTAAAATGTATAAATACGTACACAATATATGTGAGGGGTGCTGTGGGAAACAGGGATTAAATGCACCTTAAAAGTGCATTAGTTTTGTCTAAAGACCGACCTTACCATAGTGTTAGAATGGTCCTTGGACATACCTAACATTTCCAAATAGCAGGTTTCGATCCATGTCAACCAGTGTGGACTGCACAAGCTAATATGGATCGGTACCTTTTAGCTGCTGCATTAAACTACCATCTTTTTTTCACGGAGCATGACTCATATAATATGGCCTGCAACACGCGAAAAGGGGCATTCGGACATATGCGTAAAGTGTCGTCTCGGATCAGCCTGCGCAGTCCGCGCAGGCTAATCCGAGGCGGCACTTTACGTCAACATTAGATTTTGTCCTACAGTAGACTTTCGTGAAATAGAAAATCTCACACGATCGGAAAGTTTCGTCTCGGATCAGCCTGCGCGGAATGTGCAGGCTGATCCGAGACGACACTTTACGCAAATGTCCGAATGTCCCTTTTCGTGTGTTGCATGCCATATCCGGAAAACTTTTGAAAATATGAGCTGTCCGTGCACTATCACTGAAGTACTGCTGAAGCCTGTTAAAAAAAAGTATAAAAATTGTCATGAAAGAAAAAAAAAAAAGCAGTACTTATGAGATATTTTCTCTTTCCACAATTTGTTTAAACATTTAATGGTTTAAGAACTTTTTTATAGCATGGAGCAAAGATTAGTCATATAATGCATTTTAATGATACTACTTTTAGGTAAAATCACCCATGTCCTGAATGAGTTTGATTCGTAATGCAAAGGTTATACACAAAACAATTGTCTTAAGACATTTTGTCAGAATAAAAAAAAAAAATCATGTTGGCATTCTCGTTTTCTCCTTTTCTTCTGCTAGGTATTTAAGAGAAACACGAAGAATCTTTCTCCAGTGAAATATTTGGTAAAATAGACAAGGTACAAAGAAAATATCAAACTAAATGGGTACATAAACAAATTATATATCAGCCTTGCCTTTTAAAAAAAGATTTAATGTATCTGCGTTAAACCCCCTTTTGCCTGATCATGGCTCATATCATTGAACCACGCTCTGGCAAAAGGAGGCTTAATGCATCACCGTGATACATGATACCAGCCCAAGTCATCACATAATTATGGATCCATAATAGTCACTTTTTGAACAACTAATTTGATCATGAGATAGACTGGTCCTTTGACTTACAGAAAATTGACCAATATCGAAAAGTTTCGGTCCAGGTCAGCCTGCGCAGTCCGCGCAGGCTGACCTGGGTCGATACTTTTCGCAAATACATTAAACCCCCTTTTGCCAGATCATGGCTCATATAATTATATAAAGTTTTCCTTCTTCAATCAATATTTGGTTTCTATTACTCAAAATTGTATTTGATATTATGTTAAATGGGTCAGTGGATTGAATTTCCGGATAAATGTACTTTGTTGGAGAGCGGTTCAATTATGTAAGTGTCAGTAGATGTTGAGTTAGTCACATGAATTTTTTACTTATGATTTATACCGTACAGGGGAAGGGGTAGGTACCAGGAAACAGAAAATTGTTACAGACAATCACAGACAACCATTTCCTCATTTTAAGCCAAATACAAGGAATTTCGTCGATATTCTATCAAACTATAGTCATTCTCGTAACTTCATGACAAAAAGTTACACCTGGCGGTTGCGAGATTGCATAGATTACGAGGGATAGAAAATGTAATTTTGGACTTGGCTCCTATCCACTCGTTCATACCGTATGATGCTTGTCACATGACTATGTGCGACCTTCACCCTGCATATTCATTGATGGGGGCGGGCTATGTAAATGACTCTAAAGATACATTTCCCCATTGTTTACAATTTTCATCTGATTTTCACGTAATTTTCTCCCGCCCAAAATTCATTTCAAATGACAAATCTGAAACTTTTTTTTCATTCTTTAGGGCCATGGATATTGGTAATTTATTGATTTAAACAGAACTACATTCGGCTAAAATTAGTAAATGGGTATCATTAAATACTTCTGTTACCCCTTAAAGCAACAAATAAAGCCAATGTTCCGGTACAGTCTAAAACTAAGACCTTTCTGTGTAAGTATGCATGTATGTATGTTCGTATGTATGTATGTACGTATTATGTATGTATGTATGTATGTATGTATGTATGTATGTATGTATCTATCTATCTATCTATCTATCTATATATCCATCTCAAATGTCGATTTAGGGAAAGCGTTAATAAAGAAAAAAAATTAATATATTTCGATTCAAACGTTGAAAATGCCTTACTTTGTTGACTTGAGGAAAATCCAAAGAAAGCAAACAATACTGATATTATGCACACAGTAGTTTTCTTGCACAGTTCCATTGCGATCCCTGACGAAGCTTCAAGGATTAACACTGTCAAATTAAATAAGAAACTAAGTTATGGTTTTTAGGCGTCAATCCTTAATATCAACTGCGCTATAACTGTGTATATTAGCCCCTTTACAAAAAAATCCCTTGTTCAAACGATCCTAATGAAAGCGGTTTTTAAAACATTGTGGGAAAAGGATAAAATGCTGGTGACCAGCATTTTCTCCATTTCTCACAATGTTTTCTACTTGTTCAGAGACGAGTCTAATAATTTGAGTAACATTTTAATTGTCGTCTGCAGATGCCTTCAAATTGGACAAGTCCAAGATTACTGTCGATTATTACAGAGTTAAGGATGGACATGTCCACCGAGGCTGACCTCCATTGTTTGAAGAACAGGGCCAATAAATCACATACAATTTTATCAGGACCATAAACTCATTATTTCCTTATCGCTTCTATGTGTGTATAACCCCTTTGCCAGTTTACCTTTAGATCTCCAATGACCCAATAATGTTACATGTACTTTAGCAAAATGCATCAAGCAGCATTTCCTCTGTATTTGGAAGACCAGGGCCCCGTTTTACTAAGGTAGTTAAGAATAAAATTTGCGTAAGTTTTGCGTAACTATAGTATGGTGGCATTAATCTGCCACGAGATACGTGATAACTATCATGATTACATTAGAAAACTATTGCGATATATCAAAGTTTCCTGAAAATTTTATCTATGTAAAATGAAAAGATAAAATTTCCAGGAAACTTTTTGATCTCCAGAATTTTCTATATTTGAAAGTTACACAACTTCTCATTGACTAAACTATTTGGTTTAGCCAATCAGAAGTTGTGTTACTTTCAAAATCTGAAAATAAGACTAAGAACGCTCTCAAGAACGGTTGGTGAATACTGAGACAGGGCCCATTTTCATCAACAATTCCTAACACGTTGAGTCAAATCTCAAGAATTTTCTAAATTTGAAAGTAACGTAATTTCTGATCGGCTAAACCAAATCACTTTCAAATCAAGAAAATTCTTGAGAATTTGATTGAAAATGTTGAGAAAAGTATAGCAATCAGATACTGATTTACTTTCAAAATCTAGAATACGACTTTAGGAATGTAACATCAGAATGTTAGGTGAATACGGGGGATGACAGATGCTTGTTCTTGTTGAAAGAAAAGAGGAGATAACTGCATGTGAAATGTGCTGTAATATTTCTCTCTTGCAGCTATTCCATCACTCGTTTTCTTGTTTGCCAAATAAGTAGAAATAGTTATATATATATTAAGACTTGCTGATATCTGAATAATGAATGGGTGATGTCCTTCCACCAACCGAGAGAGGTTTGGAAATGCTCTGAATCATGTGAAAATTTCAAGTCTGTCAGTCGATGAGAAACCTGTAGACTATATAGCACTTACCAGGAATAAGAAAATGCTCGTTTAGAAGAGTAGTAGTGGGTTAGACAAACTGTCCTTAGCCACCAGCCGCCCCCGCCAACCCCCACCCCCCCCTTTAAAAAAAAAAAGAGGAGATGGGGGAGAGAGAAGGGGGGCAAAAGAAGGAAAGAAGATCCAACTCATATTGAATACAAAATTATCCATTTTCATTATGATTAAGTCAAGATAAATCAAGGTTAACGACCCTTGCTCCGAAAAATATAGGAGAAAGTATTAGTGTCGTCAAAATGTTTACTCACATTGATATCACCTGTGACAGCGCCATTTCTTTTATGATATTTCTCTTGATAACAGTAAACCAACACAAAAATCGGGCGGCAGTCATATCTAAAATTACCGTCAACTGATGCCCCCTTTAACCCCTTCCCCCACACCCTCCCGTTTTCTAATCACAGCGATGAGCCATGATCATTTTATAGACATAAATATATCTTAAGTCTTCACCAGAAGATTTTAAATTTCAGACTTGTCGAATTCGAAAGCAAAGTTTGCAAATTACAAATGATAGAATTTGTCTCCGATATGTCAGAGGAAATTTGTGAGAAAAGGAGAAAAAACTGGTCACCAGTATTTTCTCTTTCTTCCAAATATTTTTTTTTAACTTTCATCTCAGAGTCGTTAAAGCACTGGGTTGTTTAGTAATGAGTTACTTTTTTCCCCTTTTTTCATACTAAATGGCTTGCAACACGCGAAAAGGGGCATTCAGACATTTGCGTAAAGTGTCGTTTCGGATCAGCCTGCGCAGTCCGCGCAGGCTAATCCGAAACGACACTTTCCGTTTTTATGTAATTTTCTGTTTTGCACAAGTCTACTGTAGCACAAAATCTAATGTAGGCGTAAAGTGCCGTCTCGGATTAGACTTCGTGGACTACGCAGGCTGATCCGAGACGACACTTTTCGCAAATGTCCGAATGCCCCTTTTCGCATGTTGCAAGCCAAATGGAGCAGCAGAAGCTGCAGATATCATAAGACTATCTTTGACTTATTATTAGTCAGAAGCATTTCGTTCTCGTAGAACAACTATACAGGCCTTAAATGCACTCGTATTTCCCTATCCCCATCCCCACACCCATCCCCCGTATGTAGGTTATATGAACAGAGCCCCCACTTACCGACAATCTTACATGAGCCAAGGTACGGCAAGAGGAGGTTTAATACATTTTTGTGATATATTATACCAAGGAAGTCATCACATAATTATGGATCCATAAAATTCATTCAGTCCAACAATTGACTGAACCTCGAGGTAGAATAATTCTTGGACTAAAAAAAAGTTTAAAAAAAATATATTTGGAAGAAAGAGAAAATACTGGTGACCAGCATTTTCTCCCTTTCTCACAAATTTTCTCTCACATATCGAAGATGAATTCTATCATCAACGACGCACTTCATCTGTAAATTGCAAACTTTGCTTTCGAATTCGACAAGTCTGAAATTTGAAATCTTTTGGTGAAAAGTTAAGATGTATTTATGTCTATGAAAGGAGGTAGAATAATTCTTGGACTTACAGAGAGGTTACAAATAACACAAAGTTTCAACCCATATCAGCCTGGTCGATACTTTTTGTGGATGCATTAAACCCTGTTTTAACATGGCATGGCTCAAATATTTTTATGTCAAAAATCAAAGAATACTCTATTAGATTGATAAGACTTTCCCTAACAGCCAAATCTTAAGTCTTAGCGATTACAGTAAGAATTAAAAATGATATAGGGATGATAGCTCTAGCAGTCAAAAGATGTCACAGTTAGAAATCATAATAACGCTTGATCATAAAATTGCCATAAATAATTGCAGGGCGTGTTCAGTTTATCGATTGCAAATCATGGTCAATCCTCTACAACGTCAAACATGAACTATTTCACATCACATGGCCTCAAAAATATGTGTCATACTCTGTGAAAAGCGGATTTAATCAATCTGCAAAAAGTATCGACCCAGGTCAGCCTGCGCAGTTCGCGCAGGCTGTCCTGGATCGAAACTGTTTGCTACTGTTGAATTTTCTGACTGCCGAAGGACAATACAACTTCAGATTCAGTGGGTTAGTAAACAAAATGGATTTTATGTACCCATAACTATGTGATAACTTGCTTTCTATAATGCATCATGGAGATGTATTAGACATCCTCTTGCCAGAGCAGGGCTAAGATTTAAGTTTTTAGAAAAATCGACTTTCAATTACATCGAAAACGTTGTTAGAAAAAGAGATACTACTATTGGTTCTATGTAGTAAAGTTGTTACCCCTTTATCGAAGATTTCCTTATTTTTTCAAAAGTCGGCTATCAAGTAGAAACTATTTCCTTACGAAACAACATTACTATTCTGTCATTAACAGCAGAAGTATACAAATTAAATGAATTAGGCCAGTGACAGAGGGAGAAAGTATGCTACAAAAATAATTATATTAAAAAAAAACAATCATAAATTGCGTTAATTTGTAAATCTAGAATGAGGCTTAGAACGCTTGAACATTTGTTTTATGACTGTGAACACGTTAAGCCCCTGATACAAAGTATTGCGACAATTGTGAGAAATTATGACCGAAAATTACAAATTGATCATCGAACCATGCTTTTGGGATATTCTAAACAAAACAATAACCTAAATATGCTATCTCTAGAAATAAAAAAGAAAATCATTTATTACTGTAGAAACAAGGCAAATACACCTTCTATAAATGGATTGAAAAACAGATTGAATTTTAATCTAAATGTTTACAGATCAACAGAATGTTTAAAAATTGACAGAAATAACTTGACAATTGAAGAATACGTGCTACAGAACCTCCCATGAGTCAAAAGATACAAGTATATACCGTTGAAAAAACCCAATGCTTAATTGTGTTTTCTGTTTCATCCCGGTTAATTTTTTTTTTCTTCACTTCCATTCCCCCTTTCCCCCCCACCCCCCCCCCCCCCCCAAAAAAAAAAAAACTTTATTGCCACATAATATTAAAAAATTTTCTATAAACGCTTCATTTATTATCCTTTTGTTTGTGTATATATAGGTATGTTTTGCATATTTGGATATATGTTATTTTATGATTATGTGCGTTTATTCATTGTAAGGTAATGAGGGATGGCCACTACCCTCATTTACCAATGGACGTGGCAAATAAAGGTTAAAAAAATAGAACCCTATTTTGAATGGTTTGTGTATATGGGCCCTGAAAAAATGAATAAAAATAAAGAAATAAGAGGAAGAACATGGTGTATTATTACAAATAATTAAATGTGATTGATAATAATGAATAATTGGTACTATGCATCACGGAGATGCATTGAATTCCTTTTTGCCAGAACGCCTTTCATACACGTACAATGTATTTAACAAAGTTCTCGAAGGTGGTTTTCCTCAGTTCGTAAATAAAAACACCTGATCCGTTTTTAAAATATCAATAAAGGTCCTTGTACATGTAACTGGAATATAGTGTTTGGGCAGGGAAACACATAGTGCTTTTAGCCATCACTAAAGACTAGTTAACTCCCTTTGTTCGCCAAGCAAACGCTGCCATCAACATCATTGGTTTATTTACTCTAGCTGCTTGGCAAAAATGGTGTCCTTCCAATTAACTGTTTTGTTGCAGTGGCGTTTTGAAATCCTCTTGGTAAGGTACAAGTTTGTTGATATTTTCGAATGTTTCCAGAGTGATCGAGATTGTACTGATTCTATTGATCACGTGGTAACTCCTCTCTTTACTTTTCCTTTGCTTTTTTTTTACCAGTTTTTGTATAAATAGATCTACATCCAGATGTAGGGCAAAATCAAAGTTCTGTTGTGGTAAGCTGAGCCCGATGGCTCGGGCGATAACATACCAAGGTATCGCCGCGTTGAACCACGACTATGCGAAATCCGTTCCATTTACTGATGACAGCCATTCCGACAGAATTCCTCCTCTCTCGCCGTATACAATATTTCGACTTTGTATATATAGACACTGGACAGTCAGCAACTCAGAAAACCTTCATTGGCTTGGTAAGATGACTGGTAAAAGAAACGCAAGTCTGATATTAACAGAGTAAAAACCAAATAGACAAACGTACATGTCTGTCTTGATTAAGGAACCAATCACGCTACAACTTCTCGTCTGTCTGTCTGTCTGTCTCTCTCTCTCTCGCTTCCCGTTTCACATAACAAAGAAATTATCAGTGATGTGGTCATACTGTATTCATCTATCTATATGGAACATAATTATTGATCACAGGTTTAAGCTCTCTCAATTTTCCTTTATGCGTTTTTACATTATGTAAAAAAAAGAGAGCTATATAATGTTTGTATAGTCTCGTTTACTACATCAAAAGATTCTAAAATTTTACATTAAGCCATTGACTTTGATGTGATGATTTCATTAATAAGTTCCCTTTTAAAGAGATTTCGTCGGATTGTCATTGCGCAACATTTCCGCGCATGTCTCTCTGCTTTCTTTTTTTCCTTGCGCGTAATTTTTCTCACATGTAGTACTATTATCGGACTGCCGATTTCAGCTGCAAGACGTGGAGGAAGTAATGGTAGATACAAGTTTTTTTTAAAGATCAATGTATGAAAGTGTAAACCGTTCCGAAACAGCGGACACGGAACAGGTACATTTTTCGGACATCACTTATCAGGATAGTAAGTTTAGTGTGAGAGAAAAGAGAAAACTACACGCCATTCTCCTTTTCAGTGTTTTCAAAGTCTCTTTCCTGGATATTGATATAAATCGGGATCGCTTGGTTCAGTTTGCTATAAGAATTATCTGTAATTTATGCCTTCGAGTAATTCCTGGACAGTTCTACTTTTATTGTTTTTCCATTCATAAAAATGTACTATTTCGCATTAACCCTTTCCTAAATAAATTGAATAGGAACTTCTAAATTGAAAGAAGCTGAGATGACAAATTTAAAAAAGGTATCAAAGCAAGCTGAAATGCCGCTTGTGTAAAAAGACTGTGGGGAAAAGCGAAATTGCTTGTTATGAGCAATTACTCTTTTTACCAAAATGTTTTCCAAAGCCGTCCCATTCCATTGTTCAATCGAGTATATATCAGGGAAAGGCAATATTATCTTTATTGTGAAAAAGACATGAATTTGTGCTGAAAATAATTAATCTTACTTATTAACTTGAATCTTGGGTGATTTGTGTCATTTTCGTTGTTCCAAGGGAGGTAATCGAGTCCTACAATGGGAAAAGTAGCTAGGCGACCCATCATTTTTTTTTGCATTTTTTGATAAAGGACATACCCATGTGTATATCTGCGAAAAATAAGAAAAATCTCTGCGCTAGATTTTTTTGGAAGTCAAATAATGTCTTGACTTTCTATAATAAAATGATCTTTTTGGCGGTTATGGATGTTATTGAAACATCGATAGCGGGTCATTAATTTGAAACAAATATTAATTTCTCATCAAGTTGAGAGGATCAATCGATTTCTTATGAATTTAAAACGCACAGAACATGATTTGGCTGAAATGATAGACTTTACTCACAAAATTCTGATGTTTGCTGCAATAACTGGGTTTTTGTGTAATTTGAAAGAAGGGTTATGTTCTTTATGGGCTCAGAACTTTTTTGTTCATCTGGTTAGGTCTGATTATCTCTTCATATACTGAAAGAATATACTTTGAAGTGTCTCTGTGTCAAATTTCACAAAATTCTCTGCGCTAGAAATAACTCGCTGAAACGCCTTTAAGTGGTGTATGCATTAGACAAATATTTTATACCTGATTTGATGTATCCTGCAAAAGATGTGAGTTGCGAAAAATTATTAGTTGTACGGTCAGGTGGCAGGGGACTTGGAAACTTGTTCACGGCTATGAACTGACGTCACTGAAACCTCAGTTTGGTGGACGAACTTGATGATGTCACTGCGATTGACATTCATCATATTTTTATTTAAACATGGATTTAAACAACTTCAAGGTAAGTAACTATCCATTTTAATGATTTGTTGTCAAAAAGTAAACGACCATTTGGTACCTCAAACGACAACTAGGTTATCCTTTTAACGTTACCATGAATGAGTTTCGACACTTCACAATTTGCTTACCTGACGAAGGGATGGCTTGTTTTAACCCCTTGTATTTTTTTTAGAATGACAACAAACGATAATTTTGTAACTACGAGCTTATATTCATTTATTTTCGAAAATAATCCATTCTTTCCGTTTTTATGACAAACACAAATGAAACTAGTAGTAAAATGGTGCAGGCTACTCAATATGGTTGTTTTTTGGGCGGCTTGTATCTATCGACGCCGCCATTTTGGATGTTGTTTGAAAGGTTAGGCATGTATACTGAGCCTTCAAAGGAGAAACTGCTTTTACGTGGATTTTGCCAGTGTACATGACTGTATGTACGGATACGGGGCATATTATCCAATCAGATCGCGAAAATTTCTTAGCAGTATTATAACATTAGTTGTACGGTCAGGTGGCAGGGGACTTGGACACTTGTTCACGGCTGTGGCGAAACATGTCGCACCGAGTTGTACCGCAAAGTTTTACCATTCCAACGTGTATTCAGCAAAAATTCGCTGTTTTATGGTCTCACTAATAGAGTACCCTGACGAGGTCGAATTTCCCGTCTGGGTGCCCCAGTTCAATGAAACTGTCGTCACTGTGAACTGACGTCAATGAAACCTTGGTGCAGTTTGGTGCATAAACTTGATGATGTCACTGCGATAGACATTCGACATATTTTTATTTAAAAAACGGATTTCAACAACTTCAAGGTAAGTAACTATGGATTTTAACGATTTGTTGGCAAA
Source organism: Hippopus hippopus (assembly GCA_946811185.2). Classification (NCBI taxonomy): domain Eukaryota; kingdom Metazoa; phylum Mollusca; class Bivalvia; order Cardiida; family Cardiidae; genus Hippopus; species Hippopus hippopus. Next base: position 37,257,350 of record OX328100.1, read on the forward strand.
AGTAAACGACCACTGGTTGCATGAAACGACCATTAGGTTATTTTTTTTTTAAATGTTACAATGTATGAGTTTCGACACTTCACAATTTGCTTACCTGACTACTACATGGCTCATTTTAACCCCTTGTATTTGTTTTAGAATGGCAACAAACGATAATATATATGTAACTATATTCAATTAATTTAAAAAATAATCCATTCTTTCCGTTTTAATGACAAACATTAATTGAAACTAGTAGTAAAATGGTGCAGGCTACTCAGTATGGTTGTTTTTTGGGCGGCTCGTATCGATCGACGCCGCCATTTTGGATGTTGTTTGAAAGTGTAGTGATGTATACGGGGCTCCCGAAAGGGAAACTGCTGTTACGTGGATTTTGCTAGTGTACAGGAATATACGAAATCGCGAGAAATTTCTATGCAGTATGATAATATTAGTTGTATGGCCAGGTGGCAAAAGACGAAACTTCTGATTGGATTCGGTTTAGCCAATGAGAATTTATGTTATTTTCAAATTCACAAAATCTTGGAGAATAAGACTAAGAATGTTCTTAAAAACGACTGGTGAATACCGACCGAGATAATCATCATCGGCTTAAATGGTTTATCTCATCTATTTGGCCTTCTTTAGCGCTGATAGTTCATCATAATGCTCTCAGTCTGTCAGATCCAAACATCGACCAAAATATCAAATTCGAACTCTTTCGACGGCTAAACAATCTAATGAAACATCGATTGAAACCCAGACAGATTTTTACCTTACAGGCTCAGCTTTTGATCTTACAGGCGTAGCCTAGCACCATAATCTTCATCTATGCCGTGCGCAGAAGCTTCCGAGTTTGCAAATGGGACTGACAGTGTTAAGTACAGATTCTGCAGCTGTTTTGTTGAAAGAGAACAGAAGTGTAATTACTTTGAAACCCACACACTCTCTGCGGATCAAGAACAAGATGAGGTGCTTTTTTCGGTGACGTATATCAATGATCAGACCGCACGTTCTGTGCAGTATGATCATTAATGTACACCATCCGATAGTTTTAAAGGTACTGTAAACAAGAGAGTATTGAAAGTCCTGCGAACTGGTTCTGTCTTTTGCTTGAAATATATTTTTTTTTTGCAGACGATATTAATTGTCAAGTCAAAAAGAAGGGTTAACTTGTCTATATTGAAAGACGTTCCAGACGAAAACTTAAATATGGATCAAATGATATCATTTATCTTTGGAAGGATAGAAAACATTGTGGGAAAAGTAGAAAATGCTGGTTATCGGCATTTTCTCCTTCCCCCATATTTTTTCCAATCTTTTTTCCTCAGGGCCATTCAATCATAGGATCGTTTGGTTAACGGCTAAACAAATTTGACAGCATTTATTTCAGTTCCTTAAAAATTGTTTGTATTATGACTGCGTAGCAATCATGAGTAAAGACATTCAATTAACCCTGAGGGTGCTAAGCGCGACTCACTGACCTTTTGCAGACAGTGTAGATGAAGATCAGACTGCATAGAATGTGCAGTTTGATCTTAGATCTACACTGTCCGATGAGATGAGGAGATATTATTCCCCAAAACATAACTTTGAAATTGCAATATCTGGGTTTTTACTATCGAATTATTTCAGTTATTAAGCAGGATAAGGGTTAATTGAAGGTTTTATAGCAGAACAGAGGAACATTCTATAATTTATGGCCTGCAACATGCGAAAAGGGGCATTCGGACATTTGCGTAAAGTGTCGTCTCGGGTCAGCCTGCGCAGCCCGCGCAGACTAACCCGAACCGACACTTTCCGTTTTTATGTAATTTTCTGTTTTGCGCAAGTCTACTGTAGCACAGAATCTAATGTAGTCGTAAAGTGCCGTCTCGGATTAGGCTGCGCGGACTGCGCAGGCTGATCCGAGACGACACTTTACGCAAATGTCCGAATGCCCCTTTTCGTGTTGCAAGCCAATTATTTAAATACAGATGTGGTGTCAAATTACAGAAAATTCAGTTTTGAAGATTTTTACATTGTCTCTGGTAGACTGCACGTTTGATCTGTGAATGTCAATGATCTTATTTGCTGGTAGCTAATACGTGCATTAACACTGAAAAACATTTATAGGTAATTGAGAGTAACATGTACGGTGGCACAAAAGTGACATGGAAGATATATTTTATACTACGTGCGCACGCAGTAGCTAATACGTGCGCACGTAATAAGTAATACGTGCGCACGCAGTAGTATTACGTGCGCACGCAGTAGCTAATACGTGCGCACGTAATAACTAATACGTGCGCACGTAATACTATTGCGTGCGCACGTATTAGCTAATACGTGCGCACGTAATAGTTATTACGTGCGCACGCAGTAGCTAGTACGTGCGCACGCAGTAGGTAATACGTGCGCACGTATTAACTAATACGTGCTCACGTAATAACTATTACGTGTGCACGTAATAATCGACCAATCAGTTTATCACGAATCAATAAATGTCTGTCTTCCACTTCCATCTTGAAACAATGGCTTCCGTTCATGATTCTGATTGGTGGATTATTACGTGCGCACGTAATATGTAATACGTGCGCACGTATTAGCTACTGCGTGCGCACGTATTAGTTATTACGTGCGCACGTATTAGCTACTGCGTGCGCACGTAATACTACTGCGTGCGCACGTATTACTTATTACGTGCGCACGTATTAGCTACTGCGTGCGCACGTAATAACTAATACGTGCGCACGTATTAACTACTGCGTGCGCACGTAGTATAAAATATATCTTCCATGTCACTTTTGTGCCACCGTAAACATGTCCTCACCTCTCTCTCTCTGATATAGATCAGACTGCACAATAATAGGATACCTCAATAGAGATAGCGCGAAAGAAAGACTATGGGTGCGTAAAAACGCTATATTTCGGTACACAGAGAGTGCTGAAATGGCGAAAGGAAAAAGTATAACTTATGATTGAAGGCGAAACAATAAGATCACTCACTACAAGGATGTGCCATATTTCAGTTTAAGTCAACAGATACGATCGAAACGAAGACAAAAGAATTTGGATAGGAGGTGGGGATTTTCCATGTGCTGTTACTTCACAATTTATTTGCAGATGTAGCTTCTCACACATCTAACTTTATGTCGTGATTCTGCGATGTTTAATTCTTTAGTAGACAACAAAATTTTAGATTTGTCTGAATTAAAAGCATTTGTAGAAGACGGAATAATGAAGTACGTTTTTCCTAAATCATAGAAAACGTTGCAGAAAAAGAAGAGAATGCTAGTGACCAGAATTTTATCCTTTCCCTACTGTGTTTTCAATAGCTTCCAAACACAGGGTCGTTAAAACTCGGAAAAGTTTCGGAAATAGTTAAGCGAAACTTTCATGTCAAAAAAGACGATGGTGTCCAATGTATTCCATAGATAATGGCATTGCTTTCCCCTCTCGGCACTCATCATTGTTTCGACCATCTCTATGTGGGAAAGAAACTAGTGGCTTGGGGAGAATATTGTTCAAGGCACTGGTAAAAGAAACTCATGGACGGTATGGCTGAGTGCACCGCGATATAACTGAAATAATGTTGAAAACGTCCATAAACACTCCAAAAATGGTATTGGCCTTGATACCGAGTTTTGATATACTTTTGGTACACAACTACACGATGAATGATATTTTATCATATAAACAATGGTATGTAATGATGATTCTCTAAACACTCATCGATCTCTAAGTATCGCTTTGAACAAGAATCTATTATTATTGAAGAAAGCTCTGTACTTAGACGGTTCCATCTATATGGGCAATAAAACTTGTACTGGCTAATTACAGCTCTGTTTTGGAGACATGAATGAAAAAAGCAAAACGTCTACAATAAACAGACATAATGGATGCATCATCAAACAAAGTGGAGGTGGCTAAAGTACTGAACTAATAAAGCACTATGAGGATACGTCTTTGCGCTTCAGTCTTCATTTGTAGTTTCCCCTGGTAGGCCTACATGTAAATGCAGATGAGTTAGCGCTATACTCTTGCAACTTACTGTAGACATTTTGTACGGTTAAGGCCTTGTGCAGATAAAAAATTTAGTTTAAACTTTATTTATTATGTTGATACAAATACACATGTAAAATAAAAGAAATGATACATGGTATAACAAGTTTCAAAGAAAGGTTGATAGGTAGGATTGGAAAACAAGCTGAGAATAACTTATATTAATTCCTCTCCTAAAGATGTTTTCATACTTATTAAAAAATACCACATATTGAGATGCCATAGCTTTAAAGTAAAGAAAGTAGATATGATACCGAAAATAAAGACAAAAAATATAGAAATGATAACCACTTCCTGTTTTCTTCTCCCTTCACTTGGGAGTTCACAAAGCGTAATATACAGGTGGATTTAGGTTATTGAATCATAGCAACGGAGATTGAGATGACGACTGGCTCCAGACACCCAGCCTATGAAGAAAATCTTTTTGACGCTAAAATAAAGTGATGGACACAAGCAAATATGTACTTGTTTTGTTCAAAGGTAAGGTGTTCGTTTCCATTTAATAAATTGGAGGTGATAAGCGGACATGGAATATCATAACAATTTTGATTACGTAGCTGATGATACTTAGGACAATAAAGAAGGTAGTGATCTACAGTTTCGATTTGGCCACAGGAACATAATGGTGAGTCGATTAGAGATCGTCTGTGTAGATCATGGTTAAGCGAACTACATCCTAAGCGTAAGCGTGCATGTAAGATCTGTCCCTTTCGTGTCCCAAAATTAAGCAATGGAGATGATTTTTGTAAGGTGCGGTTTAATACTGATTTAAACTGTGATAAGGACGCGGCGTTTCTTGTACTTTGTGGCAAGGTATTCCATTCCCGAATTGTGCGAGGTAAAAAAGAAGAGCTGTAGGATTGGGTCCTTGCGTTTACACACCTGATATTCCTTAAATTGTATCTTCCAGGATCGGTTTGATCACGCCCAGGGATAAGATTTGACAGGTACGTGGGTGATAGACCGTTTAACATTTTATAAAGTAAAATGAGTCTATGTTTACGTCTTCTTGCTGCTAGTGTTTCCCACTTAAGATCGCGTAGGAGTTTCTGGATGTTACAATATTTAGTAGCACCAGTAACAATTCTAGCTGCTTCGTTGTGTACTGCCTCGATTTCATGTTTCAAGGTTTCTGTGCAATTATCCCAGACGACATCTGAATATTCTAAGAGAGGTCGAATAAAAGAAAAGTACATTCGTTCGAGGCTAGACCTATTTAAGAAATGTTTGACAGTTTTCATCATTCCAATTCTCTGCCAAGCTTTCTTAAGTATAAAAGATATATGGGATGACCATTTCAGGTCTTCAGAAAAAGTAACACCAAGATGCATATGTGAGGATACATTTTTTATGGCCACATTATTCATGTAAAGGGAAGGATGTTCAGGTTTCTTTCGTTTCCTTGAAAATATAATAGACTCTGTTTTTGAAGGATTGAAAGAAACTAGCCAGGTTTTAGACCAACAATGAACAGCTTCAAGGTCTGTGTTAAGAGCTGTCGCTGCCTGATCTGGTGTTTCCACAATTACATACAAACTGGTATCGTCGGCAAAAAGACGAACGTTAGTGTTGATTTGGGACACTATGTCGTTTATATAAATTAGGAATAATAAAGGCCCTAAAATGGAGCCCTGGGGGACACCAGCATTGATAATAGACCAGTCTGACGAAACGTTAGAGCAAACAACACGTTGTTTCCGTAATGTTAAGTAAGAAGAAAACCATTTGAGGAGAGGTCCACAGATACCAAGCGAAGACAGTTTGTGGAGGAGACCTCTGTGCCACACTCGATCAAACGCTTTGGAGATGTCACAGAACACGGTACGGACCTCAAGTCCTTCGTCCAAAGCTCGGTTTATGTCATCATAGATAAAAATTAATTGGTTGGTAGTCGAGTCACCTTTGATAAATCCGGACTGATACTTCGTCAAAAGTCTGTTATCATTCAGGTAGTTGTATAAATATTTGTGGACACATCTTTCAAATAATTTACCAAGACAACTAAGCAGAGAAATTGGTCGATAGTTAGATGGCTTGGATGGATCACCCTTTTTAAATATAGGTGTAACATTTGCTAGTTTCCAAGCACTGGGGAAGTAAGATAAGGCAAGAAGTGAATTAAATAGGTGAGATAAGACAGTACATAATTCTGTAGACCCTTCACACAGAAGTTTTGGGCTAACAAAGTCAGGACCACTAGCCTTAGAGGAATCAATGAGAGAAATTGCGTCTTTTACGTCGCATGGAGTAATAGTGAGATGCGACAAGGTAGATTCGATAAATGTTATGTTGTGTGGTAGTTGTTGATCGTGATCGTCCAGTGTCGATTGTCTAGAAAAATACGAATTCAAAAGTTCCGCTTTGGATATGTCTGTAGATGCTTCCATATTGTTATCATAAGGAGTTGGAATGGTGCATGTTGTTTGCTTTTGTGTTAGTCGTTTAGCGACTTTGAACCATGTCTTTGGTGAAGTACTGGATGAATTGATTATTTCAACTAATTTATTAAAAAAAATTTAGAAAATATTCTCTGTAAGCCATGATCTGTCAAAACGGGGTTAAGTACACCTGCAACAGGTATCGTCCAATGCTAGACTGTGCAGTCCGCGAAACTTTTCGCTATTTGTAAATATTCTGTATGTCAAGGGACATTTTATCTCATCATTCAGCCGGTTTCTAGAGAAAGTAGATGTACACTGAGTACAATTAAAAACGCACACCTTTTTTTCAAAAATAAATATCTCGGACACATAAGAATACACGATGACGAAAATTCACCATGTCAAATTGTCATATTTAATGGCTCAGTGCCCAAAATCTCATTAAAATCAAATGAATTATTCAAATCAAAAGCCTGAATTTGTGTGGACACACAAATTCACGAAGTTAATCCCGCATGTGACCACCTCGAACATCAATTAGATATTGGTATCGCCGACGAATAGACAATACCTGAGCTGCTATACACCTCTATGGAATATCGTTTCACTCTGGAAACGTTGCCCGACAGTGTTGGATTACACTTTGTGCTTGATAAAGTCGACCATAAACCAATCGTTTGAGCATATCCCGAATGTGCTTTGTTGGAAACATTTCTGGAGATAAAGATGGCCAATGCTATACAGCTATGCCATTTTATTGCAAGAAGTTGCGTGTCACAAGAGCTGTTTGCAGTCTAGCATCACCGTGTTGCAGAATTCTGCCTCCTCTACAAAAGTTCCAGGAAGGGCACACACTCCGTTCACGAGGAGACTGTGGGAACAGGTTGTTATTTTCCTTTGTATCCAGGATTCAAATGAGTCGTGCTAATGGCCGGATGCGGGTATGACGACGTCATAACGAGGGATATACTGACTCGTGGGGAGTCACTTCACTTCTGAACAGGTGTCAGTCTCTTTCATAAAACACAATCAGTGATTTTTCAGGGAAATGTAAATGCCTATCGTTATATCAATGAAGTATTGAGATCAACCGTTTTGTCATTCTTTAACCAAAACCTTCGTGGAGGAGGCATACTTCTGCAACACGATCGTGCTAGACCGCATTCAGCCATCGTGACTCGCAACTTGTTGCAACAAAATGGCATAGCTGTAATGCATTGGCCAACATTATCTCCAGACATGTTACCGACAGAGCATATTTGGGATATGCGCAAACGACAAGTAAATGGTCGACTTAATCAACCACAAAATGTGATCCAACACTGTCAGGCACTGTTTCAGAGGTGTATAGCAGCCCCGGTGTTGCCTTTTCGTTAGCGATCTGTCAATATTTAATTGATGTTTGAGGGGTTAACTTCTAAATTTCAATTTGTGACCACACAAATTAAGACTTTTGATTTGTTATGAATAATTCATTTGAATTTAATTAAATTTTGGGCACTGAGCCATTAAATATAACATTTTGACATGGTGGATTTTCGTTGTCGGGTATATTTATTTGACCGAGATATTTATTAAAAAGCAAGGTGTGCGTTTTTAAATGTACTTAGTGTATATAATATGAAGACTCGTTTGGTATAATGCATTACGAACATGCATTAAACCTTTTTTTCCAAGAGCACCGCTCATGTTTATTACTATACACTGTGCAATTTATGTGGAAAAATGTAGAATAAGTGTAGTGTAAGGTTGATCGTCAAAAGTTATTGTGTTTGAAAGAGAGACCATACATACTTGTTTTACATTTACCATATTGGTGAACAGGGTCATATAACTATACTTTTCACAAAAAGTTACGGATAAGCTTTTTTATGAGAAGAAAATGAAAATATGTAAAATCTTGCCTCTTATCTTCGTATAATATGTGTAGTAACAATTGCAATGCATTAGTAGACATATAAGTCCATACATAATGTAGTGTTGTATACGTCATATCAACTTTTATGAAGATTTACATCAAAGTTAACTGTTACATGAAGTCGGTACCCAGTAGGACTTCCCCGTTTGTAACAGCATGCAGCACCGTGAAGTCTGTTACTCCAAATGATGAAAGAAGAGGGGCGGTAACGGGCCTGTTTAGTGTTGTTCTCTTGGTAGGAGACATTTTCTCATAAAACGTGTTTTTGTAAAAATAGCTATATGAATTGATTTGGGTTTATTCAAAGACATTTCCCTGATGATGTGGTTTTAGTGTAACCAAGGAATGTGCTCGTTAAATGATGGTGGAAAAAGAGGCTCCGTAGAGAAAAACCAAGAAGACAATCATACAATCATAAGGAAACACAAAGAATTTCCATTATGATGCGGTTGTAAATTGGGCGTAAAATTAGCATCTTCAATTGGAAAAACAGTCCTCGTAGGACGAAAAAATAAAGTATGCACATATGCACGGGAGTGGCATTTTTGTGCAAAGGTAATTAAGATGTTACCGTTCGTTGATAGCAATCACTTGTTGCTATAACCGTTGCGATGACAGAGAAATTTTCAGTTGCTTTTTCAGATCGGACAGAAAAAGACCAGGTTGTGAAGTCTAATCCTGGGTAGACATAATTAATTTTTTCTGTTTTTTTTTTTAGTTATTTGATAACAAAACGCTTGAAGTTGTGATATCTACATCTGTATTGATGGCTGTCTAAATCTATTTCAGTTATCAGGCCTTACAAAGGCTAGAAGTACAAGGTTTGCAGCGATATCTTTCCATCTTTCCGTTCTTGAAAAAAGAAACGTGTGATTACTAATCATTTTTTTTAGGCATTCTTTCAATGACCTATTATTATCAAGACTTTGTGGATAACTGTCAAGTTGGTGTTTCTTATCTCGATTACATCGTTAGTCTGTCTTACAGCAACGTCTGTGTCTCTATGAAACATTTAATTCAAGACAGACGAATGCTTAAAAACGACAATAAAATTTGAGCCATGCTCTGTGAAAAGGGGGCTTAATGTATTTACGAAAAGTATCGTCCAGGTCAGCCTGCGCAGTCCGCACAGGCTGACATGGGTCGAAACGTTTTGCTCTTGGTCAGTTTTCTGTACGTCAAAGGACCAGTGTACTTCAAGCAAGTTATCACATAATTATGGATCCACAAAATCCATTTTGTCCAAGAACCAACTAAATCATGAGGCAGACTAGTCCTTTAACATGCATAAAATTTACCGATAGTAAAAAGTTTCGACCCATATCGGCCTGCGCAGACTGCTTAGGATAAACCCCCTTTTCACAGAGCATGACTCAAATAGGAGAAGGGTAAGCAAAGTCCATTTTGGCCTTAAGCCAAACGAACAATTTTCAGAATTCTTTTCTACAATAGAAATAAGTATTAAAAATCTAACAACAGAGAGAAAATGTCACAACGCCAATGACCTTAGCCTGGATTGAGCTACTTTTCCAGCCTTCATACATTTCCTTAAATCCGCATCGGTTTCAATTATTTCGAAGAAGTAGATCTACTTGGAAAGCGCAAACGTCAAAAACACAAATCCTCAAGCACATGCTTGCTGCCTATGTATATATTTACAGACTGATTATGTATAAAGTTATTGGTTGTAAAAAAGCTTGTCTGTGATAAAAGCTGCACTCCTTTGGGGAAAAAAAACTTAGTGAACATGTGCAGATGGAATTATAACTGAAAAAAATAGAAACAGTACATTAAATGTTTCCAACAGTTTTGGTGCATGAAGAAGTACCCGAATATGATTGCTTTATGCACTTATTCGAATTTTTTAGCGCTGCTTTTTGGTGAGTCTTTCATCATGTAGGCCTATATTTAGGATCTGACATGAGTTGATGTTGGAGATAAAATTTTATTAAACAAGTCCAGAAAAAAAATGTTATTAAGCGAGCCTCTGCTGAGCTTAATAACATTTTTTCTTGACGAGTTTAATAAAATTTATCTCAAACGCCAACGAACGTCAGATTCTTTCTATCACATAACGATATTTCACAAATTATAGATCAGAAGATGCGAAACCAACCATAGATGCACCCGCGGTAATATCCATAAACTCCCATTCACTTCTATGAAATACGTACAAAATGACGTCAAAAATGACGTCACACAATTGTAATACCAAACATGTATAAGATAAGAATATTCGTGATGGGTATATTACACTGAAAACAAGGGACGTTATGTGATAAATGCTTATCTTACCTGAAATGACGTACAGGATCTTTGTTATCTCAAAAGAATATGAGAATCAAAAGTCGTCCATGCAACGTTCATTAAAACACAGAGATTTGCGTGAAATGCTAAAAAGCAAGATTGACGCTTTGTTAAAAGATGTTTGCCCTTAATCATGATCGGCCTTTCTTATTTTCAAAAAAGAATGAATGCTAAATGAATCGACTCAGTCTTTCGATGGCTGATGCCTCGCCAACGAATCAGAGACTTTTAGTTATATAGTGTATCATTAAGTATTGAAATGTTTAGGGCCATTGGCCAAGTTTAAATCGATCCAAGGTCAGACTGCACGTTGTTCCCTTGACTTAAGTTGTTTGTAAACACTGTGAACTTCGCTCATAACGGTGCAATGTTAAAAATCACATTTTAGCAAAGAATCTTCTGAATTTTTGAGAGCTCACGAAGCATATTATTTCACGACCGCCAAACATAATTGATTCCTTTTACCAAATAGTCAGTTATTTAGTATGCTACATAATAGAGATGGGTGAGATGGTGACATACAAGTAGTTTTAGACGCAAATTGCCAACCCAAAAATTTTACATAATACTGTATTCTAGATTGGTGCTCGTTGCTTGAAAAACTTGTTTATTTTTTTGTCTAGGGTAAACGAATTGTACTTGAGTATCAAAATAACCTTTCACATTACTGGGTATTTGTTTAGTAATCAGAAAAGCTGTCAAAAGACATTTTTTGTGGACAGCATAGGTCAAGATAAAACTATTTTCAGAGACATTCTCCCAAAACTCTGAATAATAAGAATGTGTGGGCCCTTCCTATGGAACGGATATGTCCCATTCGTATGTCACCTAGTATGTTAAGAAACATTGCATCATCTTAAAATTTGGTCGAGTTCATCTTTGACAAATACACTAAAGGCTCGTAATCATAAGTTCGAAGTATTTGTCCAGTTATCAACTACTAGATGAGCTAGTCTGAAATTTAGAATAAAATTCGATGTTAGAATAGGTAGTAAATACCGACCAAGACAATGTAGATCGATTTTTGTTTGTTTATTCGCTTGGGATTATGCTCCAAAGAGGAGGGATACAATTTTGACATCAAGATAAGTATCAATATGTTTTTAAATAGGAAACTCTTTCGCTGCTATCTCCGGTGTACTTTGACTCTGTGGAAATGAAGGTCATTGGTAGGCTAATTGTAGATCAATTCAAAATTAGTACAATTCTCATTAAAGACCAAACTTTGATGTATAGAAATAGTTGTCATTTCTGATTGTTAGATCAATCAAAACTGCTTCAGTTCTCACTGGAGACCAAACTCTGATGTATAAAAAGCAGTCGTAATTTTTTGTATAGAAACCATTGTCTGAGAAAAGAGCATTTATTTTTTACTATTAACTTTATCCTCTTTCCACATTTTTTTTCAAAAGTTGTCAACTGAAGGATAGTAAAATTTTATAGTTGCACTGCTCTTTGATATGGACGATATCGTGTTAAGGGCCTAGGAACTTGAAAGAACTGATGGAGAGAGGTTGATATTTGAAAATTTCGTCTTCAAATTGACATCCGACCAAATTTCGCGTCGCAAAGCTTTTAGGAAATTTTAAGAAGTTTACTGTATCTCCGTGATACATTTTACCAAGCAAGTCATCACATAATTATGAAGCCATAAAATGACTAAATCATAAACAAAGAGGTCCTTGAAAATGCAGAGAATTTACTAATAGCAAAAAGTTTGAACCCATATCATCGTGCGCGGACTGCGCAGTCTGATATGGGGGCAATACTTTTTGCAGATGTATTAAACCCCCTCCTCACAGAGCATGATTCATATACATTTTAAGGACAACGGAATATCAGTTACCTGTATAACTCAATCGATCGAGTCACTTGGTTGTTGCTTTGAAGGTCGAGGGTTCGAATCCTTGTGGAGGCAAATCATTTAAGCAGTATTCTTGCTGTTTTCTCCTCAGACAGAGTAAACAGTCACATTGAACGTAATGATATTTCCTAACAAAATACTATCTCCCCGCCCACAGCAAAAAAAGTTAAAGTATATTTTTGGTGTTTAAAGTCTTACGCATATGATTAGCTTACCCGACATTCAAACTAAATAGCATATCTTTTTTTCACTCAAATTTAGCGCAACCAGATGTTCCGCTAGGTCAATAAACTTTACATTTTCCAGTTAATACTCTTGAATTTCTCGAATTTGTTGCAGACTCCGGTGGTTTACATAACAATCGTAAATTAAGTAGAGGATATAAAATTGGCATAAACGATCGCAAACATTGCTTAAACTATAACCATTCCATCAAGTATAAATAAACAATGTTACATCTGGAAATTCTCCTCCTTGAAGTCGTGTCTTACGAGGAATGATTGGTAAGTTCTAAGCCTCATATTTAAGGGTTTGACTTTTGACGGACATATTTGCATAATTGTTCAACAGAATGTCCTTGAAAACCGTGGGCATAATCTTTCTAGCTGATAAAACAGTCCTCTTTGGCTGGAGTGAACCAGGGTGCTTCTGTTGTTTAGACTGTTGTTTGGCCACTAGGGTAAATGATGGACTCACTTTTAATCCACAGATACAAACTGTACAGAAAGTTGGCGGAATCTACCTTTAAAAGGTTCGGATTAGCGCGACAAAATACGTCTGGTGTGCTTCTGATCAACTGTTGAAAGTATTGGTACCCAACGCGCTGAGAGCTTTCTCATTGCAAGATCTTCCGTAAGAATTGAATGTTCTCTTTCATAGTAAATCCCAGCTGTACCGGCAACATATATTTCTGTAACCCGCTTGTCAGCCATAGCAATATCATGGACTTACTAACTATTTCTGAGGTTGCAAGAGTGACAGGCCTTGCAGGACGGGCGGCATCCTGAAGGCTCTGCCTGCCACGCTTAAATTCTGCCACCAACTTTTTTACTGTAGCATATGAAGGGGCATCATTCCCTAGTGTTGCTGCCAACCAGTATGGATATCCTGAGGTGTTAGAACTTTCTTCTGCAAATATTTAATCGTTGTTTCTTGAGTGACTTATACCATTTTGTAAAAGTCGGTTGCCTTGCTTCCTTTAGAGAGCTACCTCTTCGACATGACATGACCAACTGACACCAGTCTTCGGGTACACAACCTAGATAGAGAATAGTAGGGCTGAAAACGGCAACCCTGCTTAACTTTTTCAATAGAAGGCTCACAACTTATCAATCAGCCCTCGTAAAATTTTCCTTTTTTTTCTCCTCTTCAGTGGTTAACATAAGCAAAGAAAACGAATTATCTTTCAATTGAATTGGGATTTAACCTTTTATGAAACAATCCCCTGTTTAACAACCACGACGAAAGAAGCTTTTGAAAACATTGTGAGAAAAGGAGAGAATGCTCATTTCACTCTTGCAGTATATAAATTTACCATAGCATGATCAAGTGTATTAATGATTGAATTAAAATGATTAAGACATTTCAAGACTGGTTTCAGACTGGCATGTTGCTCCGAGCCGTAGGCCAGGTTGCTAGATGATTCGGCACAGCCGTGAATAAGTTTCAAAGTCCCCTGCCAGCTGACCGTACAGGGAATATATTATACTGCTAAGTTATACTATTTCAACGTGTATTCAGCGAAATTTACCCGATTTCTCACGAATTAAGTACGCTGAAGAAATAGAATTTGCCTTCTGAGTGCCTCAATTCAATGAAAAATGACGTCATTGAGAACTGACGTCACTGAAACCTCAGTGAAACGTGCAGTTTGGTGCATAAACTTGATGATGTCACTGCGATAGACATTCGACGTATTTTTATTTAAACATGGATTTAATTCTGATTGCACGGTACAGAACATGCAGTCTAGTCTGTTATTAACTTATAAATCCGATATATCGTAGGATATTCTTACCTAGATCTACTCAGAAAGTTAAAAAGTGTGAAATTTCTTGGAGCGTGTGAAGACAGAGTCATACACATTTTACCGACAGATGTTTAATCTTTACAACTCTAGGCAGCAAGATATGATTTGCCTACAATGTAGATGCAAGATCAGACAACAAAAAATAATTTAATCTAATCTTTTATCAACAGTATCGACTTTCTATTTGGACTCTCTTTTTTAAAAAACCCTAAAATCGCAATAATTGGATCTTTTAGCAAGAATAGCAAGGAAATTATCTTGCAATTAAACAGGTTCGTTTCTACTTGAGGTCTGGTGGCTAACTTAGTGTCCCATACAGAACAAGTTCCGAATCAAGACGCGGATCCAAAATTAAACTGCTGATTTAAAGCAATTAACTGTTTTTGTCGTCTGATCTTGATCTACGCTGTCCGCAAATGTTACTCATGTAGGCCTATCCTAATGAAGGGAAGGTCTTTATTTTAAACCTGGCCTACATCAAGAATTATTTTATAAATCTGTTGATACGTCGGGCCAAGGGGTGCTCCAATGAGTATCAATACGTATCATAAGTGGCCTGCAACACGTGAAAACGGGCATTCGGACATTTGTGTAAAGTGTCGTCTCTGATCAGCCTGCGCAGTCCGCGCAGGCTAAT
Source organism: Hippopus hippopus (assembly GCA_946811185.2). NCBI lineage: Eukaryota > Metazoa > Mollusca > Bivalvia > Cardiida > Cardiidae > Hippopus > Hippopus hippopus. The sequence goes on from OX328100.1 coordinate 37,272,509, forward strand.
CCGAGACGATACTTTCCGTTTTTATGTAATTTTCTGTTTCACGCAAGTCTACTGTAGGACAAAATTTAATGCGGTGGTAAAGAACTGTCTCGGATTAGCATGCGCGGACTGCGCAGGCTGATCCGAGACGACACTTTACGCAAATGTCCGAATGCTCCTTTTCGCGTGTTGCAGGCCAATTATTATAATAATTGCTGTCTTTTCAGAAGATCTAAAGCTCTTTTAGTACACTTGAGACGTTCTTGGTAGATCTACTTGTGTCAGGTCAACGGACTGCTCCTTTTGCCACTATGTCTTACTCGAATCTATGTAGAAAACCTAAAACTGTCTAGTAGAAAACGGTTTTTGAAAATCATATAACCATTTTGATGTGAGTGTTTGCTACGTGTCCGATTCCTGGTTTATTAAAACCCTACCGTTTTTATTTAATAAAAATTTTGTATATTGTCATGTGTGAACGTAATTTGGTAAGCCAAACACTGAATAAGCAAATAATTGTCAATCACACCGGATATTAGACAACATATAAATAGAAATATGACCACAGAACATATGGTGCAAATTCCTGTAAAGCTGGTAATCAGGGTGATCAAGGAAGGTTACTGGTATTGTATAGGATAAGTTTTCGGTAAAATCCTCCCGTTATCCAAACATACGATTAAGATCGGTTACTTCGAAGCAAAAGATTGGAAATAAGCATAGCAGCACTTTTAAATCTTCATACGACAAATTAAGTTGCTGGTGACCTATTTTCCATAAACTAGAATTCAATCATATCGTTTTTGAAGTCTTGAGGGCCGATTGATTACATGTGCAATTTAAATTTTTCTTTTGTACAAATTGTTCGTAAATTCTCGATAATCTGTTCATGCCCATAACTCGACTGAAAAAAATCCAGGGTACGTATTCACCATTCACTCTAAAGACCGTTCTCATTCTTGTTCTCCAGAAGTTTTAAAATTTAAAAGTGACACAACTTCTGATTGGCTAAACCATTTAGTTTAGTAAATCAGAAGTTGTGTTACGTTCACATTTTGAAAATCTTTGTGAGAATAAGAGAAGGAATGTTCGTACGAATGGTTGGTGAATACGGACTCTGGTTATACACATTTAAATAATTCCTTTTTTTTTTTTAATACTTATAATTGAGCCGTACTCTGGCAAAAGGGGGCTTAATGCATCTCCGTATTGTATGTACCAAGCAAGACATCACATAATTAGGGATCCATTATATCCACTTTGTTTAACAGCCGACTTAATCATGAGGTAGACTGGTCCTTTGGCATGCAGAAAATTGACTTATAGCAAAAAGATTCGGCCCAGGTCAGCCTGCGCAGGCTGACCTGGGTTGATGCTGCTTGCAGATGCATTAAGCCCCCTTTTCACAGAGCAGGGCTTATACACAAGTGTAAGCTTTTATGAAAAGTGTTAAGAATATAAGGCTAATGGAATAGTCCTCTAGCTGTGATTCATGCTAATTCGGTCATCAATAGGCCTTTTGCTAACAGTATAAATGAAGGTCAAACGTGCAGTTTTATCTCATCTTTTCTGCGTGAGATTCAAACACCATTGTTCTTAATTCATTACAGTAATGACTGATTTTAAACCAATCAAAAAGTGGTACACTTGACAAAAAGAAAGAAACGGTTACTTCTTTGATAAAATAAAAAACATTGCCACAAACAATCGAACCATGCTTTATGAAAATGGGGTTTAATGCATCTGCACTCAGCTCGGCCAACGTAGGCTGACCCGGGTAGAAACATTTTGCTGTCGGTCAAATTTCTTCATTTCCAAGGACCATTCTACCTCATCAGCAAAACGGATTTTATGAATCCATAATGATAATTAACGATGACTTACCTGGTATAAAACATCGCAGAGATACACTAAAGCCCTTTTTTTTCAGAGAATAGCTGAATGGCTCGGCAATAACCCTTTTATCTGCTCCGTACTTTTTTTTTTTCAAAGAAATGTTAGAAAATACTGATATGTGAAACTGATCAGAATTACACCCAGGCTAGGGTCCGAGGCGAACCGAGGGTCGAAATGTATTGCATCGACCACGGCTAGGAAAGAATTCCTGGGCGTCAGGTATCACTGACTTGTCCCAAAAGACCCGAAAATAGCCTATAGGTTACTTAGGCTGCCAAGTGCGACTCATGACGCTTCTGTGAGCGGATTAGATCAAGAGAACATGACGTCTGATCTTGCTATGCACTGTCCCGTATACTTTTACAGATCTCCTGTCTGTGAAAAGTTTACATCGTAATATTTGTGCTCATCGACTGTCTTTAGAATTGTTCATTTTATTTTCTTTACCAGTCTAAGGCTTAACTCTTAACCTGCTAAGCGCGACTTACTGACCTTTTGCGGACAGTGTAGATCAAGATCAGACTGCACAGAACGTGCAGTCTGATCTTAGATCCACACTGTCCGAGAAGGAGATAATTTTCTCCCGAAGACGTATTTTTAAATAGAAATATTATGGTTTTTACTACCGAACTGAGAATTTCATTTTAGTTCTTTATTAGGATAAGGGTTAACTTACACTTTGGAAAGAGAGGCCTTGTACTTGTACTAATGGTATGGCATTATTTGTATATACTGTGTTCGGTCTGACCGGAATGCAACAATCCTCAGACACTATTAAAAAAAAACCCAGATAATTTGGTCTTTTCTTCTGGTCCAAAGTACCACGATCCGTATTTTCCTTTCAACGTACCAAGCAATATGTTACAAACTCTTCTTGTTCATTAAACAATGGACACTTTTCTGCACTGTTTAAAAAACCGTCAATACAGTTCTGCTCTACTTTATAAAACAGTCAGCACTTCTTCTGTTGTTTCATAAAAAAGACGCACTTTTTTGATCTCCTTGAAGTAGACACAATCCTGCTCCATTTCATAAAACAGTTAACACTTTTCTACTATATCTCATAAAACAATAGACATAATTCTGCTCTCTTTCATAAAACAACAGGCCTTTTCTGCTCTCTTTCATAAAACAATCGACATTTCTGCAATCTTTCATAGAATAATCGACATTTTTCTGCTTGTTTTCATAAAACAGTCGATACTATTTTGCTCTATTTCTTAAATCAATCGACGCTTTTTTGCTGTACATCATAAAACAGTCGCTACAATTCTGCTCTCTTCCATAAAATAATCGACACTGTTTTGCTCACTTCCATAGAGCAATCGACATTTTTCTGCTCTCTTTCATGAAACAGCCGACTCTTTCTGCTTTATTTCCTAAAATGTTCTACACTGCTATTTTTCGTGATGCAGTCCAATCTGTTCAATTTCATAAAACAATCAATCATGCTTTCTTCCTTTTCTTGAATAATTTCAGTTCTATTTCCTTAACCTTTAACCAAACGTTATCGTGTCTTAAAGATTCTCAGTAGAAATGGTTTTGGAAACATTGTTGAAGAAGGAAAAAATGCTGATAACAGCATTTTTGTCCCTTTTTACAACTTTCCCTACCCCTACATAGGTCAATTTCCTGATGTTAGCCACTGCCAATATGTCGTCTGCAAATACTTTCAACGTGGACAAGTCTAAATTGTTGGCGTCTGGTAAAGGGTTTACCTTTTACAAAACAACCCGGTGGTTTAATGACAGTGATTAAGAAGCCTTTGAAATCGTGGTGGGAAAGGAAGAAAATGCTGGTAACCAGCATTTTCTTTCTTTCCCACATTTTTTACTCACAAATTCCCTCATTTAAGCCGTATTTCATCTGTCGTCTGCAACGGCTCTGAATTCGGCTTTGTCTGAAAGTTTGTCGTTTGGTAAAGCGATAAACAATCGACAGTGTCCTATTCTTATAATGCGTGACATAACTGACACCGACTCCATCAAGGTTTCGTATTAACCTTTAGGCTGCCTATCGCGACTCAAAATCCATTTACGGACAGTGTAGATCCAAGATCAGACTGCACAGAACGTGCAGTCTGATCATGGATCTACACTGTCCGATAAGGGAATATTCTCCCCCAAAATTAACTTTGAAAAAGAAAAAAAATGTGTTTTTTATAATCGGCTTGAAGGTTTCATTTCACTTATTTAGCAGGCCAAGGTTTAACGGCAGCTGCAGAAACTGTAAACAGTTACATTCCATAATGATGACAGCGTTATAATGAAAAACTCTCTCTTATCAGTAATCAAATATTGCTTGTACTTCGATCCGTTTTATGAAGGCTGTGATTTTTTTGCTCTACGCTATAGTGCCCATTTAGATTTATTTCATAACATTAATACACCAACGAAAACAAATGCTACGAAAATTTCTTGCATAATTTTTGGCATAAGGTGCGAAATCAACACCCCCCCTCCCCCCCCCCCCCCCCCCCCGCCCGCGACCAAGTAGAGCAAAATGTACAAAAACCGGGGAGAACCCAATAATCTCTCTACAAGATTATAGGTAATAAAACTCTCTCTCCATGTTTCGATATTCTACTAGCTTTATTCATACTGCTATAAAAAATACATATGCATCAGTTCGGGACCTATTGTGTCGGTATAAAGCCTTTACCAGATAATCCTAAACTTTGGGGACCCTTAAGAAGAGGACTTTTGAATACATTGTGGGAAAAGGAGAAAATGTTGGAAACTAGCATTTTCTCAATTTCTCAAATATTTTCTGTCCATTTAAAATACAGATGCGAATATTGGAGTCATATTTAATTTTTCGTCTGCAAATTCTTTTAATAAAGACGAGTCTTAAATTTTGTCGTCTTTAAAAGAGTTAGTCAACAAGACAGTTTAAATCTGCGACTGAAAGAGAACTGCCTTTCATTAAATGCGTACGCACGAAATTTGCGTACGCAGTTTAGGTAAGCTAGCATTAAGTCTGAAAACGAGTTTCACTAAACTGCGTTACTCTATGATTTGACTAAATACATGCATCTGCATAACTTTGCACCAGCACATGCCTCTGTGTGAAGCAGGGATTGTATGTTTGTGTATGCAATCTAAATAATTTGCCTAACTCTACGCAGTGTAGTGAAAGCAGACATGTTGAAACGAGAGAATCCACAGCTGCAAAGGATCAAATGTTTGGCTCTAAATGGATATAAAGAGCATAGCTTGATATACAGCTTGATGTCGAATTGTTTGTGTTCGTAAATGAATTTTCGTCATTTTTAACTTTATTCTAGACACATCAAGCTGAAAATATGCTCACTGTTGAGAGTAGAATCAGTCCTGTCACAGTAGCTCTCATGATTGCCCGAAAAGAGTTTTCAACCGACTCTGAGGTAGAACCCACAGCCGTTTGACCACTAGCTCTGCACCTTAACTCTTTACCACACAATCCCGACTTTTAACCACCCTGAGAAAGAAGCCTATAGAAAACATTGTGGGAAAAAGAGAAAATGCTGGTAACCAGCATTTTCTGCTTTTCCCACAATATTTTCTACCCTATCAAAGTCAGAAATCATCATATTAACAAGATTTAATTTGTTGTCTGCAGATGCTTTGAATTTGGTCCAGTCCAAAAATTTGTTGTTTGGTAAAGAGTTAACTCTTTACCATACGATAAAAATGTAGACTTGCCCAAATTGAACGCTTTTGCAGATGACAACGCTCAAATGACGGAATTTGTCTTTGAGAGGGTAAAAAACAATGTGGGAGTAGAAGAAAATGCTGGTACCAGCATTTTCTATTTTTCTAACAATGTTTTAAAAAAGGGTCTTCCCGATGGCCGTTAAAACTCGGGATTATGTGGTAAAGGGTTAAGTCCTACTGAGATGTACAAGGATTCGGTGCTTTAGATAACGAAGAGACCGTATCAATGTGAGACCGACTGATTTTGTAAAAGCGTAAAAGCTGATCTTGGTCGGCTCTATCTTCATATAGGCCGTCAAAGATTACGACAGCCATAATATTGACATATTTACCATTAGATCACTTTTAAAATCGGTGCAGTGCGCTCTTTCGTCCTAGAACAACAGTCTAAATGTTGCAATTTCAACCCTTAGCCCGTTAGATAAGACGGTTAAATGAAACCTTCAGGCAGATGGTAAAAATCCAAATTTTGCTATTCCAAAAGTATTTTTGGGTAAATATCTCCTTATCAGACAGTGTAGATCTAAGACCAGAAGGCACGTTCTGTGCTGTCTGATCTTGATCTACACTGGCCGCAAAAGAACCTTGAGTCGTGCTCAGTAGCCTAAGAATTATAACTATTTTAGTCAAGATATTTTCATAGATTAGTGGACGATGTAGATCTATGATCAGACTTCACATTGTGTGCAGTCTGATCTTGATCGACACAATCCGAAAAAGCGCTATGAGTAAAGCCAAGCAGCAGAACAGTTAAATCTGATATTACCTCCCCAATGTATTGCTCTGCCTCCAATACTAAAGACAGAGTACAAACCTAATAATAACGAGACGATGAAAGTTCAACATTTCCAATCGGAATATTCTTATTGGATACTGTAATGCTTCTCTTCTGCCTTCTTAATATACAGGTTTATAAGGGACTGCTTCAGCTGCGCTATTTTATACACAGAATTTACAGTGCTTGCATAATATCTGCATACTTTAAATGTTGAAGAAAAAATAAACTTATATAATTATGTAATGTGAAATTAATGTGAATTTACGGTTCGTCAAAGTGTTATATTTGGATTTTGAAATCAAACTGACACTAGTCTTCTAGTCTCAAATCAGGTAATTTTTTCTCGCTTTCATTCGTTTTACTTGTCTGTATGGTTTTATTTAACCCTCAAGCTGCTAAGTGCGACTCACTGATCTTATGATTTTACGGACAGTGTAGATCAAGATCAGACTGCACAGAACGTGCAGTCTGATCTTGGATCTACGGTGTCCGATAAGGAAATATTTTTCTCGCAGAAATAACTTTGAAATAACATTATTCAGGTTTTTGCTATCGGCTT